>JANDEH010000015.1:14857756-16290381 GCA_024610705.1 Tetragnatha versicolor
CCCCCCAAGCCTGCTAAAAGGTATTATTAGAGTTGCCTTTTGGGTCCCCATTTGCACATTAATTTCGACTTTGGGATTTTGGAAGAGATTTGGTTTTATCTCCGATAAGGGTTTTTGTGGTAAAAAAAATTGAGATTGATGGGGAGTAAAAGGATTAAGCCATGAATAATAGTGGAGATTTAGGGACATTAATGTTGTTATCGAAGGTGGATTTTATTTCTTGGAAATAGTGAAAACCTAAGGATTCGATATAAAAATGTTTCATGATATTGCTAACGGTCTTGAAATACGCTGTAAAATAAGGTGGGTGTCCTTTTATTAAGAAAATAAATGTAGGAATTATTGAAGCAAGTATGTTAAAGACTAATAACTTCATTCATTTATTGGGGTTTTCTGTATTTTATGCGGACCTGGAAAAAGTTGAAACCTTTCCCCGAACCTAACCGAAATTTACCCGAACCTTATGTATTGCACCTATGGAAGCTGGCAGTGGCTTCCCCCGAACCAGGTTCGCAGGTTCGGGCACTTTTTCCAGGTCCGATTTTATGTTTTATCTGATTGTTTTAAAATGTTCTAAAATTTGGAAGATTTGCGAAATCAATTTTAACCATATTTTTTTCTTCTAGGTAAGTGACTTCCCTTTCCTCATTTTCATCTTAACGTGTAGCATTTTGTTCTGGTAAGTGTTGAAATAACCATATTTAATTGAATTTTCTCTTTGTTCAATTTTGTGTCAACGTTTAAGGGGACATGGTACCTTTTTTGACAAAAATTCGAAAAAAAATTTTTCATTCAAACTAATCTATATGCATTTGTCTATCATCCTACAAAATTTAGAAACTTTTTATTGAAAATTATCGAAGTTATGGCTAATTTTATGTTTGATCGTATTCACTTCTCTATGGATATTGGAAACTTCAAGTCCGCTTTTCTCAGAACCACGTTTTCGTCGTTTAAAATGCTAAGGCTTTTTATCTATTGCACCAAATATCTTGAAACCTTTTCTGGTTATTGTTGGAAGTAGGTTTAACAAAAGGTTGTATGGGTTTTTGGATATTCATTGTAGATTTTTTAAAAAAATTACTGAATTTTGATTTTCAGCATTTTTAGGTTTTTTTTTGAAAGTGATGAAAGAAAAACAATATTTTTATTTACTTAAAATAGTACAAATAGTACAATAGTACCTATACAAGCTTTTATTGTACATAGATTGAGATACTTAAATACAAAATTTTATGAGTGTAAGTCAATTATTGTAGGAGGAGTAGCATTTTAAAAACACCTCTTAAATTTTAAGTTTTTGTTAAAAAAAACTCATAAATTTTCAATTTTTTAGTATTTTCAACTTGAAATGCATCTAATGTAAGGCAAATACATATATTACCAGCAAAAAGTATCAAATAACAATGAATATAAAGATTTTAGCCAAAAAGGTACCATGTCCCCTTAAAACTTATAGATATGTTTCTTAATTTCCCCCCTAGTTTACATTTGTTTTACTTTATGACACAAGTTGATTTCATCATTTATTATACGTTTATTCCTATTGTGACCTTTGTATACATTCGTATAATTTCGTTGAGTGATCTTCTATTAGTATAAGACTTAAGATAACTCTTGTGGAAAAAATTTCCAAACTATTAAACAGCATTGGGATTTTAAAAAATTGCATTTAGCGTACAAATTCGAGTTTTTTTTTAATAATTTCATTACCACGTTTCTATATCCTGCAACTACAGCAATATGTTAATTAATTAATTAACCCAATCCGCCCCCCCAACCTCTCGGTTTGTGGGGTAATAGGGGGATCGGGATTAGGGTCAGAGCCCTATTAAAACATAAAAGATTTACAGGCGATTGTACAATAAAATTTGGTAAAATACAGTTAAAATATGGTACAGAAAATTCGTGTAATATTTTAAGCTATATAAAATTTGTAACATAAGTTATATTAAAAGCTTAAACTCTCTCAAAATTTCAAAAGAAAAATTTTAAATTAAAAGTTAAAACCATTTAAAAATTAAAAGTTAAACCATTTAAAAATTAAAAGTTAAACCATTTAAAAATTAAAAGTTAAAACCATTTAAAAAATTAAAAGTCTTATAAGCTGGGGTCCCGATCTTCAGTGCGGACAGGCACCTCACCCCGCCGACAGTTGGTCCACCACCTCCTTTGCTTTTAGAACAGACATTCTTATCTTCAAAATCTTTTGAGGGTCTTTCATTACTGATTTAAACAATCCTGTCTTTGAATCCTGCGATGGGCGCTGAAGATGAAATGTGGAGGTGAGACTACAATCAAAAACATAGGCAATATGTTTGTTACAAAATGTAATTAAAATGACGTTAAGTTACTTTTCATGCATGTAATAAATTCCTCAAAGGACTATATTTGCCCATCGCCGCAGATATTTGACGTGACATTCTGTAAACACCGAACCGACCGAGCGTACTCATTGTGCAAATATTCCAGGCTCCAATCGATTAATGCTACAGGAAAAGCTCTCTACCCTAACATTTCAAATACTGATCATATTCAAGTATGTTCTTGGAATAATTTGTTTAATTAAATGTTATCCGATTTATGACTTGACATATCTTATACCTGGAGCATGAGTTTAAAAGGGATCTTGTAACATCCTTCAACTTTTCCCCCATATACGTAATTCTAACCTGTTACATTTGGTACATGATTCCTTGGTATAATTTTCAATGGGATTTATAATAAACATACATTTTCAGGAAAATATTAGCTCTAACAAAACTAATAAGGAAAACATGTCGAAAACATTTTTGCGATTATGTTCAATTGTCCATTATTTTAATACCAAATTTTAATTATTTTCATAAAAATTATTAATCGTAATTAGTAAAAAGCTGCAAATAGTACTTTATCTGTTTCATAACTATCTGGTTATAAAAAGATTTAAGATTGACGTGTGATGATTTTTATGCGTTTTCTTAAAATCATCCTTCTGAATTTAAAATTTAGTTTGTAGTCTAGTTATAATCGTTAACAATTATAATAAAATATGAGTATTTCGGGATGTTGTGCCGTGGTCTAGGCGAATAAAAATTAATTAAAAATTAATAAAAGTCGCAAGACGTTTCGACTACGTTTACAGTAGTCTTCCTCAGTTGTGCGATCGAAGCCTCCAAGGTGGCGACGGCGGCTTCCCCGCGACTGAAACAGTTCTTGTAATGTTAACGGATCTTATAGAGGTTTTCCGGATCACGGGGTACCACAATTTGTTTAGTTTCACCCCTTCTTCTTTCTTATTAAAATTATTTGTCTCTTTAAATGAAGGGGTGAAACTAAACAAATTGTGGTACCCCGTGATCCGGAAAACCTCTATAAGATCCGTTAACACTACGAGAACTGTTTCAGTCGCGGGGAAGCCGCCGTCGCCACCTTGGAGGCTTCGATCGCACAACTGAGGAAGACTACTGTAAACGTAGTCGAAACGTCTTTTGCGACTTTTATTAATTTTTAATTAATTTTTATTCGCCTAGACCACGGCACAACAGCCCGAAATACTCATATTTTATCATATGGCCGGCCGTGAAAGCCTTCATTCTTTTATCGTTAACAATTAGCTTGATAGTATGTACCACACTAGCTTGAAGTGTACTGAGTAGGCAAAATACATTTAGGTGTGGAAACTATGCCACACGTGTATATTCCATTGCTTAGACTCTTTAGTACTGAATTCAAGAGTTAGTTTACGTTTTGTGGGGCTCGATTTCATACTTTTAGTTATCTTTCCTACAATGGCACTTGATACTTAAAAATCTCGATTGTACCTAACCTATGGCTTGTATCCAGAATGGCATTTGCCACACCTGAAAACTAGTTTCATATAATTTTCTCCCTTTCTTCATCTTCTTTCCTTCAGTCACACTTGTCTCTGCCTCTTCCAAACCGCCAAGAAAATTCTTCCGTGACCCGTCCTCCGTCCGTTAAATCCATAATCCATTGTGTCCGTCCACGTTTTTTATTTCTTTTTCACACTCGCGATTCTCTTGATTGTTGAGGTGGTGTGGGACAACGGGATATCTGCCGGACTGTAACTTAGGTTTGTTTCTCTTCGCTCACGCAGCTCGAATTGTCGGATTTGTCTCGATTCCCACGAACTTTCTCGCTATTTTATTTTCAGGGTGGTGGGTGTTGTTTTGCATCGTTGTTTGTTTCGAAACTGGGCTGAATCGATTGAATTTCTTAATATGCAACTTTCTCTCGCACTGGGAAATGGGATTGTTTGTGGGAACCATTGTTTTTTGTACGTTTTGAGTTTCTGTAAAGTCGAAAGAAAAATTTGGATTTTCTTCTTCAAGGATGAAGTTGTCATTTGTGAAGTCCCTGACTGAGGTCGAGGTTTAATGATGTCTGAATTCATTTAGGGAATTACAAATCGTTTCTGCGTTTCGCCCACGCTTTGGTCTTTTTCACTTCGCTTTGAATACTAAATGAAGTGTTCAATGACTTTTTTTAGTAAAAAACATCTTGTGACTAGACTCGGAACAAATTCTTTCAAAATGACGAGCGCAATTACCAATGATCAGACTTGTTTAGCTTTTGGCTTGTGAAAAATAGTTCCATATTGTTTTTCTTTTTACCATTGGTGGGTTGCTGGATTTATTTATCCTTGACCTATTGCATGTCAGTATAAGTATTTTCTTTCGTTATCCAGCAGGCACCTGTGAACGGGACAATGGCCAACTAGACTTTTAGGCCATAGAAGCTTGAAATTGTGACGTCTGATCTATCAGACGTCAACAAGTCAGTAGACAAGACTTCTATAGGAGTTCTGTCGTCAATTTTGATTGCTCTCTGACCACAACTAAACTTCAATCGAATTCAATTATAAATTTTGCTAAAATTCAATGAAACTTAAAAAGCATTTTACTACCTCAAAGCTACCTTCCAATATTTTTTTGGGAGATTTCACACTCTTCCACTTGTCACTTCTGTGAATCTTTCACAATAAATCCAGTTTTAGTTTTTCCTTAAATTAAAGCTCTCAAAAATTTTGCGTGAATAGATTAGCTCTCCAATACTATTGGGATGCTACGTTCTCTGTCCAGTGTGTTGAAGGTATCCCCTACCTACACAATCAAGATATATGCGTAGTTGAGAAGTCTTACTACAGATACATTCATAAAGCTCATTTTAAAATGCGCTTCTCCCATTGTGTTTACACTTGAATGATCCCAGGTTCTTTCTTTCTTTGCAAAGAATTAGGCTTGTTGAAACTAGTGATATATAACTATCCGCGCTATTGATATTCCGGTAGTACTTCGCTTATAAAAGTTCTCCATTGTCCTAAGAAATTCCCAGCTACTTTATTTAAGGTTTACGTGTACTTGGTTTGAATGCTAAAAGGTAATGAAGGTATTTTTCTCATTGAGATGAAGTTTGCTGTTTAACTGATGAGCTTTGTTGTAAGGAGAATTGTAATTGCACTAAAATGTGTGCTTTTTCTCTTTTGTACATAGCTTCGTTCAACAGAGGCATTCTTTTCAGATATGAAGTAGTTTGATGATAGAATTGTAGAGAAGTGTTCGGGGTACACAGTATCACACAACAGTATCATATTATTTAGGAATCTTCATAGAATATCACATATTATTCTGTATAAAAATATTATTTCGTAATTATCACAAAATAAACTTATATAAAAAGTTAATTGAGTCTTTATCTGCCCCAAAATATCCATCTATCAAATAACCCTTTCAGTCGTAGACCGCCAGAGACTGTTATTGAATCCTATACTTCACAGCAACGTTTCCTGAACCCAGTACGTCACTACGCCCAATGTCACTAGTGTATAAACACATGGCTTGTTGGGTTGATAGAAGGAATTTTGATAGGCGAATTGTGATAAAAAGACTATTTATTCATGGATTTAACGAAATAATCCTATTTTAAAATTGGCGTTCTTTGTTTCACTCGAAATTCAGACACCGCGATGGGAACTACTTTGTTAGTGACGTAGTAGGTTCAACTTAAGTTGCTGCCTAGTATAGGAAAAATTTGAGGTAGCTAGAACTGAAAGAGTGTAACCTTCCTCCTGGTGGATTGATATCGATCATTTTAGACTACCTACCCTCACACTCCATTTAAAATCTGTTCCTGAGGAAAAATTAACTTCAAAAAATGAGGTAGTGGCTTGAATTCATCATACATTACCGATAAAAATAGACCCATTACCGAACCTAAATTCAACCAAATTGCTGGAAAAGGAGTTTGCGTATTATGAAAAGGTGTCGTATTCCAACCCTTCGCGTTTCTCTTTTTCGCCTTGATGCTTTTGTCGATTGCGGCGATTCAGATTTTGAAGGCAAGAAAAATACCATCCATTTACACGATTTATGGTCCACGATCATAACAATCAAGTGACCTCACATAGGCGATTAGTGCTACTCCAAATGTGGGAAATCTCGTTTATTTCTGGATATCTATCTCTTATTCGCTTCTGAATGTGCTTCCTCGGGACTCCATCCAAAACCTATTGGGATTGTTATCTCAAGACGAAAATTCTCTCCAAAATTACTGGAGTGTGCTTTGATTACTGTAGTACTAGTACTTCATCCTACTACTACTAATACAAACAGGAAATGAACACAGCAACTGTTGTGAAAACTAGTTTTTTTCTGGATGTCTTTTCAACCAAAGCGCTCGTTTTTGACGCCTCTTGAACCGCCGGTTTTCGGAAAGCAGCATGGGCACAACTCAACCCAGCTCGTCTCGCGTGACCCGGGCTTTCACAAGACTTAATTCGTGATTCGGAAGAAAAAAAAAGCCGAGAAAATTACCGCATTTTCAGGACATCAACCCCTTTTTTATTATTTACACCTTCTTCGGTTTGTTAGGAAATGCGCTCTTTTTTTTTCGCGGTGGGTTACATTGTGTCCGGCGGTCGAAAGGCTACGCCCAGCTATTTTTGGATGAAGTGTTAAAGTTTGCATGAATAATTGAAACTTGATATTTCTGATCTTTTAGTCCCGTTTTTGTGCCGTGATGGGCGTTGACCGCTTGTCATTCTTAGTTTATGAAAGAATGGGATGCTCGTATTTTGGTTTTTAAACCGCATTATATTCCATTAGTCTCATTACATCATGGAATACAACAGGCGATTTGTCAAGTTGGATTATGAATTGAAAAGCTTCATTCACGGTTCTGAAGCTTGATGTGATGAGTTCGAAGCGTTGACGTTTAGCCCCTCGGGGAGTCGAATTTAAAAGATTATCTAGTTCTTTTTCAAATGACTTCAACAGTGGTATTGACCTTCCATGATTTTTTCTGTATAAGTAGCTAATGCGGGATTTTGGTTGTAGGGTTGAGGTACCTAAAACCAGGGGTTCATCCAGGTTTTTCTGCCAGGGTCAATTTTGTGAAAAGTTAAAGGGAATTTTATGAAAACGCAGGGCTTGTATGACAACCACAGCATTCATAACTTTGAAAATGGGCCCAAAATCTAGCAAATTCTATTATAAAATGATAGAAACATTTTGAAATCAATTTTCAAACCAATTTTGATCTTTGGAATTTTGTGAAGGGTCCTTTTATGGCGATTAGAATTTTGTGAAGGGTCCCAAAACGGATCCATTTTCTCTCTAGATGAACCCTTGAAAACATACTACATATTGCCATGGCTTTCTCGTCTCGTTATAAAAGAATTAATTTTTCAAAATTTAAAGGATTTATCTTAAAGTAACATCATAGGTTCCCTACTACTACCACCTGTTTTTCATCAAATTATTGAAGGAATCTGCACTAAACTTGGAAGAATTTTTCAATTCTAGGGGGCTGCAGCCCCTCTCTTTGGGTGCTCCTGTAAACTAGATAAGTTCGAATAATTTAGAATGCGTCGGTCTCATCCCCCAACCTTTTTAGGGAGACGTCACCGTGGGCGCAAGAACGGGCGTATCTGGTCAGGCAGATCTTATCAGTAGGGGATATCTACCCCACTCAATTAGCGAACAAAAGAGTCCCCGCTATAGGGATCCGCTGCTGATTAGATTTCCCCGACCAGATACGCCCGGTCTTGTGCCCACGGTGACGTTGGCTTTAGAGGTGTTCTACTTACAAAAGCATTCCCCTAGGTTCGGACTCGTAAAATCTAGTGCAGGAAAAATCCTTGTAAACGCTGCCACTAGCAACAATTGTGAACACGTTGTGAACGAACTTCGTTGACAACGAAGCAATAATTGTTTCTCGTAGTAGCTTTTTATTATGTTTTTCCATTTGGAAACGACCATCTGAAAAGTTTATAAAGCCTTGTTGCTAGTGGAATACAATGAATGGGTTGCATGACATGGGTTACACTATAATAATGCAACCAAGTCATGATAGCATTCCAGTTTCTGAATAGCAGATATTTCTACGAACTTCTTATTGCCTAATCGTGTCGTGAATTAATCAAGGTTCTATACCCTTCGACATGCCACTTAAGTTAAAAACCTGCTCAACTTGGAGAGTTAAATAACAAGAAACGGTTGTACCATTTAAGTTAAGAACCACTACTTAACACAATGTTTCTTCAGCAAGTCTTAAAAAACACGTCTAGACCCACAGCCAATCAGTTCCTGAACTGCCGTGACGAATCCAATCATTTCGACCATTTAATAACACAGCAGCAGTATGAAAAACCATCTTCTTAGATTCATCTATCTATCTGCCGTTGTTTCCTCGCCCGTTGAAAGCAGGGCCATTCAGCAAGGTACTCTGACATCACGCATTACCACCTAATGACGTAAATGGACTCATCCAAACTGGGTATCCCAACACACCCAATCGGGTCGGCTTATTATTTATTATTAGTAGGAGGGCGCTAATTTCTCTCTCTTCTCACAAAAGCATGGATTAATCGGCGTGTGGACTCGCCTGACCGGTTATGGATGGAATAACTGTGTGTGCACCTTCAAGGTTGTTTGGATTGTGTGTTGCTGGTTGGTTGGTTGGTTGGTTGACGTAGAATGGAGGCAGTTTCTTATTATTTGTTCCTAAGTAGATACGAAATAAAACAAGACGTTGGTATATTCGAAATTTAGAATTAAATATTTGTAAAATTAAGCATGTTACAACACAATATATCAATTAGTATCAGTCAGGTACCGATAATCATCAGTATCAATCAGGCATGAGATTCTTCCCATTTTTGTCGGATTTTCAGACTTTTTCCCATTTTTCTGAGAATTTTCAGATTTTTTACACGAATTTTTCACCGCAAAAAATTTGGACCAGTTGTTAAAAATAAGCTAAAACCTTGAATTTTAATATCAAATTTACAAAAATTTTCTGGGGGATTACCCCCAAACCCCCCTTTTAATACTTGGAACTCTATTTTTCAAATATTTTTTATATTAAGTTCATTAAAATGCAAATTATACCTAAAATATATTGGAAAACACTATTGAAAATGTGGTTCACGCAATTTTTCCGACTTTTTGCTTTCTTGTCAATCTTATCCCTGATCAATAAGCCCGTAGCTTAAAAACTTCGGGGACCCGCTGAGTTTGGATATCTTTATTGTGTTCGAAGTTCCATTTCTTTTTGATGGAAGTTGTGTGACTTGGGTTCAGTTACACAATGTAGCTGGAATGGAATAATTTTAGTCGGTCTTTTGCAACAGATTGAATTTGATGAATTTTAGAGTGTTGAGTGTGGTCGATAGAGGAGTACGATGGTTTTATTGTTATATAGCAACGCGATTGAGATTTTTTGTTGGTAAAATACTAATGCAGTTTGATTGCAAGGAGAATGAATCGGAGAAAGTTTATCCCCTTTAAATTTGAATCATTCAAGAGGAAAATAATTTTATTGATAATTTCTATCACTTCACATGCTATCAGAAAACTGTTTTTAGTACCAATTTCTACACCACGGGTGTAGAAAATGTTCCAGGGCCTAATATTTCACTAGAACACAATTAATTTCGAAATTTCCCCAAAATGTCTCCATACTTTCATCAAAATGTGCCCAAATTTAATTCCAGAGTATGTTTCTACTAAAGTACAAGGAGTTTTTATCATAAAATATAGTTTTCTTAATCGCTGAAGTGTAAGATTCAATTATTACCATAAGTCTTAAACTTATGGATTTTTATTCCTTCCTATAGACCTGTCACATTGCTGAAAAATGTCTAGTGCTAGTCTAATAATATGAATAACCTATTTTTCTCAAATTTGAGCTCTTTAACTTTACTTTATGTTGAAACATCGTTGTAATTAAACAAGAACGCGATTTTTAATGAAAATCACCAAGCCCATCATAGATGCGTTGTTTTTTCTGCATATCAACTAAAGCGCGAGGAAAAGCCAACTTTCAGGTCACCAAGGAAATTTTTTTTCGGCGTAATTCCGTAGTTTTCACCTAATTTCCGTAGAATTTGGATAATATTAGCAGCTAAAATATTAGTTATTAAAAACAAATTGAATTTGTAGAGTTTTTTCTTGGGCAATAAACTTGGGCAAAAATTTCCCCACAACTGCCCGAATTTCCCCCAGCATTGTTCGGACATTTGGACAAAAGGATAAGGAAAGGAAATATCCATTATCCTGGGAAAATGGCATGACGTTGAAACAATTATGAGATTCATAATTATCTTTTTAATGTGTATTCTTTCGAGCTACGTCTCAAGCTTTACTTCACACAAACAATTAAAAAGCAAGATCCCTCTTTGGGCTATCTTTGTTTGGTGAGAAAAATATTTATTTGCATTTAGTTAAAAGAACGCTAGATACACTTGGATTTGTTGCTATATTTTTCAGAGTTCTCAGGGATTTAAAAGTAACTTGGCCTTAATCTTAAAATGTAATTAAATTGAAGTGTACCGATGATGTAGCAGACGCCATATCTTTCTATTGTATGCGTGGTTAAATTTTAGTTTTCTGTTATTCGTATTTGTAAACATATCTGCGAATTTATTATTAGGTTGCACGTTTTTCTCCAAATTGCTCTCAGCTTCATCTCATTGTTTTTTAGCGTTAAATTCGCTCCAAATCTTCTGCTACGGATCTTTGTAGTACTTTCAAACCAGCATCCCACGTATACGTCTGTGCGCTTGATTTTTCTGGGAAAATGTTGCTTCTTATATAACGTAAGACCATCTGCTTTGTTTTACTATGTGGGCTTTGTTATCGTTTAGTTCAGGCTTTTTTTATTGTTGATGGAATTAATTGTGCGGGTTCTGGATATAATTTTTTTTCCACTTAGAAAAGAGGCATTTTTTATCATTTTACTCAGAGATAGATATTTTTTATTGTGTGATTGATAATTACTTTGGTTTAATGCTAATACTACTACTGCTTCTTCACTGTTAAGTCTTCAACCGAAGCGAATGAATAGTCCGTAGGGTAGAGCTGCGTAGAACGGGCAATCCATTCCGGCTGATTAGCTGGAAATCGGTTTCCTGGCTGTAATTCGGTTACCATCGTAGCGTAGCCTTTTCTTCAGTACCGACTTGGGGTGGAACAGAGTTTAGCCCGATACAATATTTGTGTGTTGTTTCCCCTGAAGAGTCACCTTTGTGGCTACAAGAACCCCACGCTGTGCATCAAAGCGTTATTTTCACCATTTCTCCTTCACTTATATTCCCAAGCCTTTGTCTCCCTACTCTAGACACCACCATTAAGAAGCTAATTGCCACTTGACTTCTTCAGACGATTCGAAAAGGTAGAAACAAATGGAAAAGTGGTCTGATATATCGGCTTCTTCTGGATCCCATCATAGGTGACTGGTTTTGACGGTCACCTTCTCTACCTTTGGGATCCGTGGGGTTTTCCTAACTGCGCAGTATTCGGCTTTTTTTCTCGTTCACCTCTGGGGCTGCGTTGGACTGGGTGGGCTTATATTTTTTTGCAGCAATTAGTATTTCGTGACTGTCAATTTGGGATGCGTATTTATTTGCAAATCCTACTCGGCAAGACGTTAGCCAGAGCTTACTGATTGGTCTGCAAGAATGTCACCTGACCGAATCGCTTTGAGTAGGATTTTTAAATATACATTTACGACACACACCAATATGATTTGCAGGTTTTAAGGTTGATTTTTTTTATTGACAGCATAATTCTTTCAATGTATCTGAAGTTCGTCTGTAGTGCCTGTACCTATTTATGTATAAGTTCGAATCTTGAAGGGGTACGATTATGAAGAATCTAACGTTTACATAATGCATGAGTGAGGGATTTGATTGATTTTATACTTTTTCGATACATTATGGTCTAAAACTCCCAAATTTCGGATTTTAAGTTCAAAAATATGTTTTAAATAAATTAAAATTCAATTTTATTGTTACCAAAACGTCAGAAAAGTCACGTTATCAGAAAACGGGCTTCTATTGGATGTGACCTCACAGCGCATGATTTGTGATTCGAAAGTGTTTTATTAGCGCCCAAATAAAAAACGAAATTTCAAAAATTTATATCTCAGAAACAAGGCTACGAAAATACTTGATGTAAACGTCATTCTTCATGGTTTTTTATTATTTTAATAAAATTTAATCTCAAAACGTGAGAATACCTCATTGGAAAGTTATAAATAAATATCTTTGCTAACTTATAATATATCGATATTCCGACTAGGGTTCTAAATATTTCCTAAGGAATCAATACCAGATTGGAATCGAACCTCAGGAATCGAATACAAGACTCGAAAGAATCGAACTGCAGGAATCGATTCCGGAATCGAATCGAACGATTCTTTATATCCCCAAGTCCGACCGCCACGGAAAAATCTTAGAAAAAATTTTTGAAAAATAGTTCAAATCTTAATGATTGTCACACAGATTTTGCACAAAACATTTTTTCATCATTTATGGATAACCATCACCCCCAAAATTGAGTGGAATAACCCGTTTCAATAATAACGGCCCCAATATTGTATGTCTTCAAAAACTTTTCTCTCGTCGATATCCTTTTTATTTACTTTGATTTGAGATACTCATAGAGAGCGAATATTCAGTTTTCGCTTTATTTACTGCTGCCACGTTTTAGTGAAGAATGAAACTTATTTTTGTGGACGGTTTTATAACCCCAATCTTTTTCAGACGTTTTATATCCCAACTATAAAGTTGAGATGCACCTCAATTGTAGTTCCAATATACTGTGAGCGGAAAAAGGTTTGAAAAATCGTAACATTCTTCAGGATTGTGAAACGGTTTTCTTGTTTCCCATCATCTGCACGACTTGGAGTAATCTTGGAAAAGTCGATTTTGAAATTTGTTCTCATTCTTTCCTTTGTCTTAGATTTGTAGTAGCTTTTGAATTCAAACTGTTTTTATGATTCCTAGGATCTTAAAAACGTAGAATATTGTTTTCTTTAAAGTCATATTTGACTAACATTTCTTAAGCATTATTTTAAGCGAATGAGTTGGTTATTTCAGACTTGGCAAATGGTTTAATGAATCTAAAATGTAGTGGTTGCTTCATTTTTAGCTTCTTTTCCTGTGTCTGAGTGCTTTTCATACTTGATTTTTGATAACGCTTTAAGCTGAGTTTAGGAATTAAGTTAAACAGCCGTCTGGAGTGCTTTTCAAACTCCTTAAAAGGTATAAAACAGTCCATTGACGTTTCTAGAGCGTCAACTCTTGAAATAGTTCCAACTAAAAACCTCATCGAGCTTATGAATTCCCTTCACGAAGCCATTGATGATGCCTTACTCAAATCTTTACACCTTACAAAATGGAATAAGAGGATTGAATCACACACCGCTGCCAAATCCCATTCACAAACTTCACTCCGTGACGTCATCCTTATAAACCGCTTCCGCTCTTCATCTTTCATTCATAAGAAGCCGTTCGGGGATCGAGTGTCCACCAATGCCGTGGCTGTGGGCCGCATACGAATTATGATGTGTAGTAAAGGTTGCGATTTTTATGAGTACACCGGTGCATAAATCTTGACGCAACATCCTGCTTTGTGCTAAGCTAAGTGCTCGGTGAAAGCTGAACAATGCTGGATGGATGAAGGGTGAAGGGAAGTAACATGTCCAAGGAACTGTTATCGTTTTTCAGGTTGGTGTTACAGTGCGTGGTTTACCTGTGTTTGGAAAAAAGGATGAGTTGTCTTGAATATAATATAAGTTAATATCAATTAACTTTGATTTTAATAATTTAGGGGTGGTCAATATTTCTTACAATGGGTCCTGCACAAACCATGTCACTCGTTTTGGAGGAGGAGATATGAACAAAAAAATGTGACACGAGGGTAGACACAGTTCAAAAATTTGCGACTTCACACTTTTAAACTGTGTTTTACACTGCTGTCAAAATACTGAAAAAGTATTTCTTAAGCTGCTTTTATTTTTAAAAAGATCGCACGAGAAGAAGTTATTACTTATCAAGTAGTAACTAAAATAAAATCAAAATTTAAAATGTTTTTAATTTGCATGTATTTTTTTATTAAAAAATGTAACCCCCCACATTGAGGGAAAAAGGATCTCCGAAATGTGGCGACCTGCGACATGAGGGGAGGGGGTAAGCTCCGCAAAACTGTGACTTAATTCTAGGAGGAGGATTTTTATTTGGGGTTCAGACAAACCAACACACTCCCTTCAGATCTGATGGTAAAGGATTCCCTCGGTATAGATGCCGTTTAAAAATAATTTCTCCTCTTCCGTCTGATGAAATTAATATTACGATTGAAAATTAGAGATGGACGAAAATAGTATCTATTCATCGGAAGTTTAAACCCCCATAAATAGATTTGCTATCGTATTTGATCAGATGAAATGTGTAGTGGAAGTACCCCATTTCTATCAGAACCAACGACGTGACCAATTAGAATTATTCTTGTTTAGGTTGCTATCATTGTTTACATCAGTTTTGATTTTTGAAACACCCTGTAGGTAGATCATTATTGAACGACATTGATCGATATATTATGAAACCTCCTTCCACTCTTCTCTCGTCTCCAATGGTGTCTCGGCAGAATCCTTACATCTCCTGAGCCCTTCCACCTCACAAGACTCCCAAAGCCACTCAATGCAGACATCCATTTCACTGGTACTCCTTTATTCACAGATCCCATTTAGTGCGCGTTTTACGCTTGGCTTACCTAATGGTCATTGTTTCAACTCGAGTCCCCTGCTCCGAGCAGAATCTGAGCTCCTCTCTCCCTCGTTAAAAGGTCTCTTGCACAGCACACCGAATTTAGGGATGGTTCGACCGGAAAATGTTTCAATATTTTTTACGTGCGTACATTAGTCGTTAATTACTGTTAAATACTCCTCGAGATATCCTGCTGCGTATGTTTTTTCTGTGAATTTTGGGATATTTTTTGAGTGGGTCCTAATGGTGTAGAAAACTGAGGTTGGTGTGCTGTTTTACGACAGAGAAAATATTAATTTTTTAAAAATACGTATACGTATATGGTGTCTTATTGTTTTCTTACGTTTTCATTTTTTAAAATTGTGTTAAAAATATTTTTGTATTTTGATAAGAGTGATGGACTCATTTTTGGATTGCAATTTGTTTTCGAATACAAGAAACTTTCTATTTTAACTTTTCTACCTTTTCATAAGTATACTTTCTAATTATATTGACCTGCTGGACCTTTTAAAGCGAATACTACGAAAATAAATTAAAACACCTCTCTAATAAATATTGATAAAATTAATTAAATTAACTATAAATTTGAAAATTTTCAAAAGTTTGTTTTCTCTTTAAAGACTTGCACAATTGATCTGGGAAATACGTCACGAGTTTTAGCTTCTTTTAAAAAATGAAGATCTATGATAGTTATTACTATGAACTTAAAAAAACCATTCAACTGTTTTCAGCTTAAAATTGATCAAATAAATCACTGATCACAAGCTCTTAACTTTGTGATACACACCAACACAAACGATACACACCAACACAAACAACATGACGACCACACGTCGTTCCTTTCATCACCACCTTCCCCGAACGCATTTACACGTCCTTGATCACCAACAGGGTTGTTGACATGACACACACGTGCGGACGTTGCAAGCCTTCCTTCCCATCAATCCCACTGCTGCATTATTATTATTAAGAACCAGAATCAGTATAAATCGGACTTCCGACGGCGGAACAGGTTGTCAGTCCCACGTTGCGCAAACGATTTTTAGTCGCTTATCCGATCGTCCATCAGACCGCGCGGGCTTTTTTCTTTTTGCATAATTGCCTCCGCCTATCCCACTCGCTGCTTTGATTTGCGTCACGATTTGTGGCGCCAAGTTGGCAATGTTGTTGGCGAGTGGTGTTATACTTTCTGCTACTTCGAAAAATGGACCATGGGTGGATTTTTGCCATGGATCATGGACTTAGGAAAATTCATGGAGAGTCATAAAATGGAAATGCCCCTCCAAATTTTTGAGAAAATTCCATTTTTATGAAGGTTATAGCATAGCTTGTCTTTTTTCGAAAGGCGGTTAGAGTAATCAAACTATACAAAATTGTGCAGTACTTGACCGTCTTCCGAGGAAAGACGAGCTAACTGTTTCCCAAGCCATCAGGGACAGCTTGCCCCCCCAGGGTTCCAGTGTGCCCTCCAACGTCCAACACCAATCCGCCCTTGACCCTGAATCCTTGAAATTCCCCTCCCCCTGAACTTTTTTCAGGGTATTCCTTTTTTAATGCAATTTCAATAATGGACAGTTTAACCCTCTATGCTTCTCTGCCCATGGGTAGATTTATAAGGATTAATGGTAATAGAGTTAGAGAATTTATGAATGTGTTGTCTCTGATTGCCCTGGAAACATTGATAAGTTTCATTAAAATAATGGAGAGTATCTTGGAAAATGATGGGGGATTCCCCCTACATTCTTCCATTCTGAAAGGTTTGTCCACCCCAGGTGTAACTCTGCTGTGTCCAAAAAAAGGTGACAATGTTTTTGCGATTCTTCAGTTCTTGCGATTCGAGCTCTGATATCTCTCGGGTTTCCTGACGCTGCGACCATATCTTGTTTGATAACATTCTGTCAGCACCGTATTGGAAATTAAAAAATCTTGCAACGGGTTGGCGGCAGAGTTATCACCAGCTGAATCTCCATTAAACCTTAACTGGTCATAATCAGACCCCGATTCATTTTGAACCTTGTATAATCGAGGGGTTTTTTTCCCACGAGCCACTTACACACCCCGAATCCGAAGTTCCATTACCAAAATTTATTATTCTAACACTGTCTCCCACTTTAAAGTCCCCAAAAAAACAACTATAGCCGACTTATCATAATAACGCTTTTGATTTTTCTGGTGACTTTTAAGTCTTTCCTTTTTATCAATACAAATTTCAGGACCCAAGATACCCTTAGAAATTGTCAATTTTGTCTTCAGCCTATGGATAAACATTAATTGTGCTGGAGATAAATTTAATCCCGCAATTATTAACAGATTAAAAAATATTATATACAGGACACGCACAGATAAAGGTTCAGATTACAGATTAGTCCAAACATTACAGAGGGGATCCACAGATCCGCTTTGTACTTTCGAAGTGTATATTTGGACGGCCAAAACGGCCAGTGGCGCATGCGCTGTAGGTCTCGTGATGACGTAGCAGTCTCGGCGCTTAGTGATGGAACCAATGGTACGCCTAGCCGTGGAAGTTAGAGTAGAGTTTAGTTGAAAAATGACCGTGCAAATATACAGTGCCTTGTACTTTTGTTCTACTTTGACCTTAAAAACGACCCAATTGATATTTGAATTGAATTTCAATATTTGTATTACTATTTTATTTTTCTGTATCAAGATTTCCATACTACAGCTCAACTACACTTATCCTGTGGTTTAATTATCTTTATAAAGAACTAGTTTTAAAAAATTACAATAAATCTTGGTAAGTTTTTTGTACCTTTGAAATATTTGGACATAGTTTGAAACTCTGCCTTAAGACATTGAAGAGATTTTAAAGAAAAATTGGATGTAACCAATGTGTGTTTTACTTCAAATTTCTTAATACTAAGATAAGAACTATTTTTTAACAAACAAGCAAATTTATTTACAAAAGAAATACAAGTAATAGAAAAAAAACATGTGATATGCCAATTTTTAATAGCAAAGAACTCCTACATGAAACTTGTTTATGTGTATTTGATAGATCTTGTAACTTATTTTCTAATATTTCTTTTTTATTTCAGGTAAGTCCAGTTTTTCTCTTGCCAAATTGTATGTACTGGTGTGGTGAGTGGGAAATTTCTTTTATAATTGTATATTGTGCCAGTAATTAAATTGAGGCTTTATTCAAAGCTTTTTGTCCCTGCTCTAAGTAAATATTTTTATTTTTCCATGGTTTATTTTTTAAATTTTTCTTTATATTGCTTTTATGTGTTTAAACTTTCCCTTCAGATTAAAATTTCATTTTCAATTCTTCCAGCGGATGAAGTTTAAACCTAAAAATACCAATTAACTTATAACCCGATTGATTGTTTAAAAAAAGTATAACCATCACCCTTAAATTACAAAATTATTTCTGCAGTATTTGCCTGGTATATAAAACTATACATTATCTTAATATAGGGAATTAGTATTGACTCTCTTAAATTAAGCTAACTGATAATTCAAACTTTACCATAATTATTTAAATGATAGTATTACAGCCCACGTATGTTTTTGAACAGGATGTTAGCAAGGCTGTGTCCTTGATAAGGTCCGAAAACAAAATTAATGTTTTGATCACATATACCTTTTGCATGCCTTTGCATATACCTATCTCGTCCTCTACTTCAGTTCAGTGGACAGGTGCTCGCGAAATTGGAATAAATTACCTTAATATTCAAATTCTCGCAGCACCTGCTTCTCTCGAACACCTTAGAACTTTCATTTTCTAGAATATTTCGACAGGACGCGCAGATGCCTCTTTATCTTCTCCTATATTAAATTGACTGCTCGCTGACCTCTAAACGAGCAGACGCTTTCAGAAAACGATTTTGACAAGTGACGAGCGCGTGAATGAAGTGGTCATTGGAATTCGTTCTGTGTCCTCCGGAGGTAATAATGATAATAATAATGGAACAGCTGTCGTATGGATCGTTTGTGGACCCGCGGGGAATCGTGTAGTGCTGCCACCTAGAGGGGATAGCGACAAACAAATGAAGGTGAAAAGTTAGCGCGAAGTTTTGCCGTTTAATTTAACTGAGAATTGAGAAAGCCTTCGATGAAGGTTTTATAGAAAAAATAGTGTTAAGAAATTTGAAATTTATACTTGACTTGAGAATGGTAATTAACTGAATTATTCACTTCATTTATTGTTGAATTAAAAAAATAAATGAAAAGTAAAATAAATGTTTTTTGTTCTCGTCATACAACTTCAATAAATTTTCACAATAAAAATATTATTTTTTCGATCTAATCAATTATTAAGTACTTATATTTACTCTCCTTTAAAATACGCTACGTTCTTGCATTTTAGAACAGTTAGATTTAGTAGTTAACTGGAATCTTACATTTTGAAATGAAGTTATCGTATTGGTAATGCTGTTATCTCTCCCAAATGACAACTTTGACTAGAAATGGTATGCCATAAGATTTACGGCCGTATTCACCGGTAACGTGACCGGCGGTCAGGTCAGGAAACCATGGTTACAGCCTGATTGGTGGAAAAATAATTCAATATTTTCCTTCCACCAATCAGAGGCTGTAACCATGGTTTCCTGACCAGACCGCCGGGCAGGTTACCGGTGAATACGGCCGTTAGTCTTGGTGGGAAAAAATTGAAACGGCTTTTTAATCATATTTTAAAAACATCTACAATGTACATCAAAGACAATTTCAATAGTTTAGCATTCATTTTAAGTTTTGATGAATTAGTTTTGAGATAAGATATACCCTAGGTAATATAGATACTTCCAAAGTCTACTCATTGTACTGAAATCAATTAAAACCCCTGCCTTTTTGTTATACCAAATCAAGATAAGCCCATTCATTACTACATATCCGTAATTTTTTTCAAAAACTTGATCCTTCCCTGCATAGCTGATGGAAAACTTTGAGTAATGAAGGGTGATAATGGTTTATTCAAACGCCGGACAATGACGAACCACGCGGGGAACACGCCCTTCATCGTTAGATTTCGGGAAAAGCGATTTCCAGGGCTGATGACTGTAATGGCCTTTCCCACGGGAGAATCGTCACAATCGATACACGGGGTCATTATTGAAACACAGTACGACCGGGTGACGCTTGCCCTGTCTGTAATTGTCCGAAATGTTAATGGTGATGATGGGTTTTCCAGTGAAGTGGTCATTTTTGTGTTTGAAGTTTCGTCCCCGGCGAAAAGGGAAGGAATTGTGGTTGATAGGGGATGAGATAAGATTCATGTGTCGTTTTTGGGATGTGTTATATGTATTGTGTGAGCTGCTACTCTAGAAATGTTGTGACATATTCTCGAAATACTAAAAGTGAGTTTTTTCTTAGTGTTAGAGCATGCTGTTGTATGTTAATCGTTTTCTGCTTTTATTGGTCTTTATTAATGGTTAAATTAGCCGTATCTCCCTGGTGTTCCAATGGAATAGACCAGTTTCTCGGTTGTGGTTTCTCGTTCGTGGAATAGACCATTGTAGAGTGTGCCAATTTTTTAATGTATTATGACAGTTTGTAGCTTGCGACAATCAAGACGTTGTTTGGACTGCTTTGTAATCCATTGACGTGGTCCGTGGTGTTACTAAAGGATTGACATTTAAAAAAACATCACCTTCCTATAGAGCTGCAATTTAACTTGTTTGCCTCAAAAAGTCTTTAATTTTTATATACTTATCTTAACAAAAATTTACTTCTATTTTTGGATTTTCCCTTTCTCCACTGACCCATTTATAAGGTTCAATTGAAATCATTTTATTCTGCCCTCTGAAAAATCTTTGTTATTTCATCGAAAATTTTACCAGAATGAAACGTTAAAATTTTTTAACGTCAGGAGTAAATTGGGCTATTGAAGCCACAATACTGGGTGTGGAAGTCATACATGAAATTACCCCTTGTTATCATTCCGGAACCTCCATATGAATTCTCAAATATTTTCTTGGCTTCTCTTTATGATAGATGACTTGATCGCTTATTTTTTTTCTTTCGTGCAAATTTCCTTTAATTTATTTCTACTAAAATTTACTCTATCGGTCGTGTGTTAGATGATTAGATTCTTAGTTCCTCGCAAGTATAGATAGTTCGGAATCTATTTTCGGCCCTCGTATTGCCGAAGAGGTGACTGAACTAGGGAAAAACGTCCTTTCGTTGGTATGTGTGTTTTTCTTTCGTGGAGTTTCCGGCTCTTTGTGTTAGATTGAATGCTGGCCGAGTTTTAAATTTTTGTGGAATGAAGAGCAAAAAGTGTTGTGGACTTATTTTAGGGATTCGTTCTGTTTTTTTCGGAAAGTGCATCAGGAAGTGAAAGTGTGTTTTCGAAAACGTGGGTAAAACACTAAAAATATCGCTTCTGTGGGATACTTTCACAATACCCGAGTTACCTGGTTTCGATAGATTTTTTTGCGGTTAAACTGAGCGATGTTTTATTTTTGAGGTTTCGTAGAATGCTGTTTGTTTAAACTTTTTTCGGCTGTGCATTAAAAAAGATTTTCAGACTGTTTAAGTTAGATAGTCCCTTCTCGTTTTGTACTATTTGGAAAATAATTTTTCATGTGTATGAAATATTTTGGGATTTTGATTTACCTCTATTTGACCCTAGTGCATTGATTTATTTCTAACTAAACTTTTTCCAAAACCTTTCGTTAAAAATTTACTTGTGTTTTAATATTTGAAATTCATATTGTGTAATTTTTTCTGTGAGATGCTTAAATTGCAGCAAGCTCATAAAGTTCTATATTTTACTAAAGAAAGCTCATTAAACATTCTTAACTTTACTTAAAAAACAATATTACACTTTAGTATTGAAAAGGAATCCATAGCATGTATTGGTGATAATTTGTCATTATTTGTTTTGATACAAATGAAAGAACGTCATAATAACTCAAAACTTAAAGATAATCATTGACATAGTAGCTTTTAATTGCATGCAACTGAAAATTTATTGTTACAAAATGAAAATATATTCTCAATCATGCTTAGGATTTAAAAAGCTCCAACAGGTTTATTATGATAACTTGAAAAGCCATCACCTAAATTCCCACAACCTAAAAAAACATTTTTCACCAACCACCCAACAAATCCTTTAACACCCTATCCCCGATTCCCCGCAATAGGCAGTATCGTCTTACATCTTCCCAAAACTCAAGTGTCCTCAAAAAAGCAGACGATACGACGACTGAAGACACAGCCGTTCCTAATCACTGCACTCCTCCTCACGGAAATAAAAAAGAACACCCCTCGAAAGACACCCCAACAGGTTTCACTCAGACGATTTTTCCCATCCGACGTCAAGATCATCTCACCATCCCGTTGATCTGTTTTATGTGTATTCGTAGGGTGAGGTAAAAACTAGGGAGTGAATCGGCTGTGAACCCCACGTGGGCAATACGGTTAGTGGCCGAAAGGGAACCGACCATGGAACATGAAATTGTGGGTTAGTGAAATCGCTCATCTCTTAAAAAAACTATGGTGTAAGTGGGTAGTAAAATAAGTTTAATTCAAATTATTTATCAGAAATTTGAATATAATTAATTTGTCTCGTATAAAGACGAGTAATTTTCCGTATAAGAGAATGAGAGGAAATTATGCATTTAATGGTAATGTTTTCTTCTAATCTCTTTTTCCTAGCTATAATTTAGGAACGCACAGGCCAAATATTGTTCGTTTTAATTTGAGGAATTTTTTTTTCATTTGGAGTTGGACAGCATGATAAATGTACCTTTTCTATTTGCTTTTCATTAATTATCTAAGTAATTTTGGAGGAAAATGATTGTTTTAGTTGATGATAATTGGAGGGCTCAGAATTAAAATGGACCAAGTCCACTTTTTGTCATTTTTGAGTTAGCAACGCTATAACATGCACCAACTATGTAAAATTTCAGTGCAATAATGAACCAAGTCCTAGTTCTGATAATATCCGCTTGGCAGCAGCAAGTTCTATTGCGTTAACATGTAATTTTCCTATGAAGCTTTAACTTTAAACGTCTGTAGCTCAAAAGTAGCTAAAGTGGACTTGGTTCACTTCTATTCTGAACCCTCCAATTGGAGGGTTCAGAATAGAAGTGAACTAAGTCAACTTTAGCAACAGAAGTTTAAAGTTAAAGCTTCATAACAAATTACCTGTTAACGCAATAGAACTTGCTGCTGCCAAGCGGATATTATCAGAACTAGGACTTGGTTCATTATTGCACTGAAATTTTACATAGTTGGTGCATGTTATAGCGTTGCTAACTCAAAAATGACAAAAAGTGGACTTGGTCTACTTTTATTCTGAGCCCTCCAATTGTTCTTTCGCATCTTCCTAACTGTTTTCCGGAACAGCCAAATTTTACTTTTCTACGCAGCATTGTTAATCTGACCATATTTATCTAATAATTTTTACTCTCTCATGATAGATAAAAATAGCAAGCAATCATTTGATTGTAGGTGATGTTGTTACAGTAGCTTTAATGGGGAAGACGTTGCTCTCTATTTCCCATCTCACTCTACGTCTGTATTATTTTCATCATTTCTCGTCGTTTTTTACCCGCATCTTGACATCCAAAAGGGATGTCTGCTAGGATCAGGACGACGGGTGTCATACCTTCTGGCTCTGGGGCCCTTCTTCGAAACGCGATACGCGGGGAGATTATCTTCAACAAGTGTTCCACTCTCCTGTTTTTGGGATGTGGTGCTTGTCTCTCTCTCCCCCTTCTCTAGAGAGATGGATCCGAAATGGATTGGTTTGAGTGAGAGTTCTTTTTTTTTCGTGGTGGGATGAAAGAACACCGGTGCTCTCACGGGCTTCTCATGGGAGGGATTAGAGAAGCATCTTGAGGAGGCGTTGTTGATAAATATTGTGAAAACGGTTCTGTGCTTGAACCGATGCTACTCGATCGATGATAATGGCTTGGATGGAGTATATGTCGGAAGAAGGACCAAAGAGGATGTCTAACTGGGAGTGGTAGGGCTGGTTTGTATCTGAGTGATGCCATTGATTTTAGTGGGTTCTTCTTTTTTAAAAATCAGTTATATAGTCTTTGTGCTTGAAAAACCAAATTCACTTGGAGTACTCAGTCTTTGTCTAAAATGGGGCTATTTAAATCAGTTTTTTAAAAAAATAACTTTTTAACGATCGAAGCAGGTTTTGGACAGCCGAATCAACTAAAAATCGTCGAAACTTTCCCAATCTGAACTGCGAATAAAAAATTGGTGTGTTTTTGGTTGGGATTTTAACTTTTCCCAGTGTTCATTAATCTAATCAGAATTATAGTCGGCTAGACTAAAAGCTCTCCCTCCGCTCTCTTGCTTTACCTTCCTATACCGTGCTGATGAGCCCTAACAAGGGCGAAACCGGTCCACGGTTGGAGGCGACGCTTGAGAGCTGGAGTTTTCTCACATAATCAGAATACACTTTTGAATGAACCTTCGCTTTATAAACAACGGAAAACACCAATGGAATAGCCAGAAATCAACTTCGGAGGGGGTAAGTAATTTTTTTCAGGGGGTTAAGGTAAATTTAGCCCTCCTTTTTTCTTTTTAGCCAAAAAGAAAAATTGCTGACTCGGGGTGTATATCAGTATATTCCTCTTTCAAATCTCCCTTTCTCTGCTGCGTCTGTGATTGAAACCAACTCAAAGCCTCACAGTTAGAGCTTAGAAAATGCTGATTTCTGTAGTTAACTTGCTCCTGGAGCAATGCGGGATGAGTTAGTCATCGTAACCATACGAAAATGAAATAATCTTTCTCTTGCGGAACGGTAAAAGTCTTGTTCTTCCATTCTCTTAAACAAACTCTGCGCAACATCTATTACTTCAGGATGTATTCAAATATTCTTCACTTTCAAATGCTCTCAGAAAACCCAAATCAATGTACACAAACCTACTCATTTCTCCTAGACCACTTCTAATTCAAACAAGCCGAGTGAGATCACGCCTACAGGGATTAATTCCAAACCGCTCTTCCCTAGACAAACTCAAGATAAGAAGGAGCAATGGATGAAAGTGCTTCACGGAAGACCACTTTCCGTCTTTCTCCACTTTCTCCTCCCATTCTTCATTGACTTTTTACTTACTTCTCCGGTCATGATCGGTGGCTTTGCTCTGTCCGTTCATCATTCCCTCTCTCTCTGGCGGCACATGTGCTTCTTGTTTTCGAATGGGATTTTTTATGGAGTGTTTTAATGTGTGTGCCACATGTTTAGCAATGCTTATGGAAGCATAGGTTGTAACATTTTTATATATATTTTGATTGATTGGGTTTAATGTAACTTAACTCCACGAATATGAATTAGGTTGGTTAGAGCGTTTGACACTCAGACCCGTGTTTTTTTACCAACCTGTGGTATTTTCTTTCCACCTTTCTTGCTTTCCTTTCCGTTATTCTTATTAGGTCAACGTTCTTGATTTTACGCTGCTTTTTTGCTAAAAGAGTAAAATGTTTTCTACTAGATAAGCATGAATCTGGTCTGGACTATTGTTTTTCCTAAGTTCAAATCTGTTTGAAAAACAATCCTTTCATTAGACATTTTGGATTAGATACACCCGCTTGCGTCATGTCATGTCGTGACAAACGCAGACAAAACTGGTTTTTAAAAAAATTGACGGAAAAAGTCAAAGAAACAATATTTAATTGATTATACTTTGGTTATTATGTAGTTGAATTATTTTGTTCCTAACCTTCACAATGCATCTTTGCTTTGCTGTGGATCTTGGATATTCCAAGTGGCATAAGACAACAACAACAATGCATCCGTAGATACGTCTTTAAACTCTCATTAGTGTGCCACAAATGTTTCAGAAAGCTTGTTTAGAACATAGAAACCATTAAACAGTTTTTGGTACCTCATCAAATTTTTCTTTGAAAAACTCTGAAATAAAATAAATTTAGTCAGCCGTCGCTTAAAACTTTCCCTCCATAGAGATTTTTGCCTATCCTGCTCCCCAGCACTTAAGTCAAATCCGCCCGTATATCCGGAACCGTACTTCCCGGTTATCAATCTTTAAAAACTCTGGGCTCTCTCCCCTGCCATTATTTCGAGAACGAAAAAAATATGGCTGACTACTGTTCTCTCTTCACCCGTCTGTTGAAAACGCTTTAAAATAACATCCGCTCTTAGCACATCAGCTGTTCCCAGATGGACGGACCACTTTGCCTTTCGAACCGTCTTTCGGGATTTTAAGGGATTAGGGAGAATCCTGGTTCAGGACCCGTGGTCCTGGAATCTTCTTTTTGTAACGTGTCTTCTTTTTGTGTTTTTTTTTAAACAATTTTGCGTTATCCTTGTTATTTTGAAGCATTACCAAGTTTTAAGGGGATTCCTAGAGTTAAAACTTAAGTAGTTAAATAATAAAAGGAAGCAAATAAATGTATTTAATAGTAGTTTTATAAACCCATTAACAAAATGTTTTAAGTTAATTAAATTGCATAAGATATTTATTATTGCTATTTTTAAAGGTGTACATTAAAATGTATATATTTTATACTTTATAGGCATGGCATACATTCCAATTTATTCAGAGTTTCCCTGTTTTTACACTACTTATTAGAATTTTTTTTAGTTATTTCTTGAGTAATTATTATGGCTTTGTAATGGCTCCGTTTAACTAGTATATATTAATTTGAATATTTTCCTGCGTTTGTAATTATAACTTTTAAATTCTGAAAGATATCCTTCATATACACCAGTTAGGTGGACTTATGCTTTATTCTTCAAGTATGCCTTAACTAATCAAACTTCATTAATTATACATGTTATAACCCTTTTAAGTATGAAATCTGTCAATACATTCTTGAGATAGGTGGGAAAAAAATTCTAAATAATTTCTGTCACCTCAAATCCCATTTTACCCTCAATTTTAATCTGTTGCTCCTGAAATCGCACATGCGCAGGCATTTTTTCGCCCTATTAAACCTGATCTATAGTCACAGCACAGCGGTATTCCCCCATTCACAACAGCATCCCAGCAGAAAACCCGGAGTTGTCAGCTGCTGTTGTGTCGCCATGGCAACCAAACAAGCCTCACCTGTTGGGTGTGACGTAGCGCGACAGATGGCGCTGGTCGACCACCTTTTGCCACCGGGTGCCTTTTATCAGCTGCAGACGCTCGCTCTGGAGCAAAAAGTGGAACTTGAACTGAATTCAGAAAGTCTTGAGGTTGGAGCCTGCTGTTTCCATGGGCTCTTGTTTGCATTTGTTAAAGAGCAGTAGTATAAATATATTCTTAAATCGTGGCCACATTTTTATACTAACTATTATCTCTATCTATACAACCAATTATACTAATTGAGGCCAGTCCAATGGAAAGCTGATGGAGTTAGCTCATTGTTGCTGCAATTGAAAACACTTAAATTTTGGAGAATTTAAGATGTGCATTAGCTATCCTTGTGTAGCACAGCTCAAAGCTCATACCCGATTTGTTAAGTTTACGTACTTGCTACTAGAAATAAACGAAATTTGGTCATACATGACGGAAATTTAACATTTGCTGCCTGGATAGCTAATTACTTTCTGGGGGGAAGTGTTAGATTCTTAGAATCATTGGTTAGAAAAAGTGATACTTAGTATCGTTAAAAAATACCTAGGTTGATAGCTTACCAACACACAATAGTGAGTTACTTACTCGAAGGTAAATGCAACCAAATAATAATCAACAAATTTGACAAGGTTTCTTGAATTGTGATACTACTATAATAAGGAAGTTGCATGTGTCAGATTTTCAAAAACAAACAAGTGTTCCGTATGGTTTTTTGTATGGTAAAATGAAATATCTAGTCAGTTTTTCAAAAAAATGTACAGGTAATTAAATATTTTAATTTAAAAGTCGAGAAAAAAACACGTGACTGTAAACTTTTATTGTTTAAACTATAAGATGACGTCAACAATAATACCATCAACTCCATTGCTTTACAACAATGTTTAGTATAAGATGACGTCACATCCAAACTCTTGGCGTTTTCGCGCGCTTTTAAAAAGGGGATTTTTGTTAATTTTTTTGACAATCAAAAAATTTCTCGATCGGCCTCAAATTTTGGGTAGTTGCTTATTTTTGCAAGAGGAATCGATTAAAAAAATAAAAAAAAATCATGCAACTTCCTCATTCTCAATCCAGTGGAACAAAGTTTAAAGAGCACCTTTACTGAGGAAAGAACTATATCTATTGTGTGAAATAGTTCTGTTGCCTATGATAAACACACATATTATATAATTTGAATCCCAAATCAATGATAAATAAACAGCGTTTTAAAGGCATATCAAAATTTAATTTGCAACTAAAATCACATGAAGATCTCAAATAGCTTTACAAAGAGAAAGTCATGACACATTTGTATTTAACTTATGAATTTTACTCATTTTTCCTTTAAAATTTTCACGCCTGTTATCCTGTTTAGCTTACTCCTGTTGAAGTGAATTATAAAAGTGAAGAGCAAAATTACATTCATGCTCTTTCACAGTTATGGGCCAATAACACAGTTTTTAATATTTCTTTTATTGGATGTCAAAGAAAATTTCAACGCCAATTTTTCATTCCATTCCCCGTTTAACCGATCTTTTGACAACAGTCGAGCTGTATCAGGTTTCATTTTCCCATTCTTGTCCTGACTCAGTCTGAATGTAGTCTCATTACATTACAACCACAGACTCATCGCTGTGACCATGCATCGCCACGCCACCCATCAGATGAAAAATGAACCGTGAAGCCAGCTTCTTTCCCTTTTACCAACTTCTTTCAGACTGAAGACTAGTATCTCTTGAATCTCCCCCTTTTTATGAAAAGATTGCTTATTAAGGAGTGGTGACATTTGATAGGTGACGAGTTTTTTTTCTTCTATCGGAAGTTCCATTCAAAGAAATGAACCATCTTTTTGGTTGGTGAGGCGCTCCGAGTTTCTTATGGTTGGTTTGCCGGATTTAATTATGAAAGTTCAACTTTCCTTTTGAACTGGTAGCGTTTTGGTCAGATTAATATCATCATTATGGGTTATTTTTTAAAACTTTATTTCAAAAGCTCTTTTTGGGTACAAATTTAGAAGAGGAACTAAGAACCAAAATGTAAAATGTTAAGTTGCATCTAAATATAAATAGTACCAATTTACGTTGAAATTTACATGGTTTGGTTGGGTATAATGTTTTTTTTATCTCATAGTAATTTTCAACCAAGAGTTGCTGGTCTTATACTGACTATAGAATGTTTTCAGGTGACGTCACGACCAGTTATTTTCTTTTAACTGTTAACTGCTGTTGGTCAACGCGTCTGTTGCTAAGGCCGTTGCTAGGTCCGAGTCATGTGATTGTAAATGCTCTATAAATGCTTAATTTATCGTTTATCAATTTGATTACTTTTTTAATTACACTATTTTAAAATTACTAAACAAAATCTCCTTATACGTGTGTGGTCTTTTTAATCAATATTCACTGTGGGAATATATTTACCATGGCGCCGTTAAATAAAGAACCGGACTTTTCCAGATTCGTCCATTTTACGGAATTCGGGGCTTTTCCGAGCAGTTGGTTTATGTTCGACTAGATCGCCATTTCTCACTGCTGGGAGATTTAGTACGTGTGTTATGGTTGCATTGTTCTTTCGAGAATAACCAGAATAATGCTATTTACGAGTCATTGGTTATTTGCGTTTACGTATGTCGAAGATAAATATCTACGTTTGGTCGTTGGGGATCCGGTGTTCCAGCTGTCTCGAATGTGATGGTAATAAATGTTTATGTAATGGAGAAGTCGCTTGAAAAAATCCTATTGTTTGATTTTATTCAATGTGAAAACAAATATTTTCTTGAGATTACTGTTTTTACGTATTCTACGAATGAATATTATTGGAAATTAACATTATAAAAACTATGTGATTATTTTCATTTCAATTACTCTTAAAAGCATGTAGCTAGCAATTCTTATTAGTAGTAGTATTTTTTAAATGTTCATATGTATTTGACTGGTTTTTATCTTCAAAGAAATTAGGATGTTATCACTTTTAAACATTGAATGGGCTCTATTCTCCTAAACTTGGTAAATGGATAACGGAATTAAGTTTAAACTACTATTTAAGCATAAACTTACTTTTTAAATTAAAATCCTCCCTTGTTAATGTTTGCAAAAAACAGCATAATGTTTTGCTTTGCCGCATAGCGTAGCAATAAAGGAAAACCCGTTTTACAGGCATCTTATGTACTGTAATGTTTGCTTTGCCGCATAGTGCCTTTCATAAAGGAAAAACAAGTTTTACAGGCGCATACTAATGTGTAGTTCGCTTCTCCGCAAACATTTCACGATCAAGGAAAAACTCGTTTTACGGTTCAAAATTTGTCAAACTTCAACAAGGAATTAATGTTTTGAAAAGTTGAAACTATTTCACACTTTTTTCGCAGAATTCTTTCTGATGGTAATTTAGTGTTCACTATATTCTTGTACTTAGTTAATGTTTTTCGAATATGAGCTAAAGAATTTGTTAAAAACTGGTTTCACACGATGACTTTTTCTTTAGTTCGTTTGTGTCATCTTTAAATATTTTTTTCCGTGAAGCTAATTTCTATTTTAGCTTTTTATTTTTATTTAGCTGTCAAACAGAAAATATATTTATGAATGTAAGCAACTATAAAATGTATTTTCTTTATTTCTCCTCCTGACACTACCACTTATCTTTTACGGCGGTGCCACCATGCACCATGACTAGGGATCTAAATATTTCTAAAGAAATCTATTCTGGAATCTAATCGGAATCGAATGCCTTGGATTCGATACCAAACCAAGGAATCGAATCCTTGAAGGAATCGATTCCAGCAGGAATCGAATCATAGGAATCCTAATCGTATTTGATTTTCTTATTATAATACATACATATTATTATTAACAATTTTGTTCCCTAATTAATAAGCATTTTGGTAATTAATTAATATTTTACAGCAGGAATCGAATCTTAGGGATTGTACTTAGTTATCTGTATGAAATTAGAAAATTAACAATTTAGTTCACTAATTAGTATTTTGATTATCAATATTTTTCTGGTTATTAATTAAATTAATAATTACTAATTATCCTTGATTTGTGATTGAAATATATAAGTTCGATTCTACTTTTACGATACTAGCCTTTAGGAATCGATTTCAGGTTGGAATCGATCCTCAGAAATCGATTCTGGAATCGAATCGAACGATTTTTTAGATCCCTAACCATGACTGTGACCTTTGTGTCTTGGCAGCAAGGCTTGTTTACATTCATTCCAGTGACTTGGTGAGTTCAACGTCAAAATATTCAGAGTGTCCGTTCTGATAACGTGTCCCTTTCCGGTTTCGTACCCTTCGAGATTCTCGGTTTCCGTTTTCCGGGAGGCATGTGCGTCTATGGCACCAGTGTGTAAAATCTTACGTCGGAAATTCGGCTTCAAGGACTTTTCTTGGCTGGCCTCACCTCATACTCTTCTCGAATTTGCCTTGTAGTAAATGGATTAAAATGTCATCCTTTATAACAGGGGCCTAACGTCTTTTGTGCTTATCTGTGGTGTGGAATTTTATTTTAAGAATGGAATGGTTATTTTAAAAACAGGTGTATTTTTTCTATTTATTTTATTGTTACTTTAAAAAAAATTACAACAAAAAATAATACATATTAATCACATTATACACTTAGATGATTTAATACCCTTATAAGTGTTTGCCGAGTCGTATTTTTTTAAGAAAAAAGAACCCGGTAGTATATATGATTAAAAATAATACAAATAATAAACGAGTCTTATTTTTAACAATTTTAATTATATTATTTGAAATAACTTAGGATTTCATAGTAAAGTTGGAAGATTTCACTTAAATAGTAAAAATGCCCCTTATGATACTTGTAGTAGAATAACTACTGTTTTTAGTTCATTTTTAAAATATTTTCAGGCCCCCTTCAAATAACTATTGACCGTCTCTATAAGGGGACATCCATAAATTACGTGAGGTCAAAAAGGGGGGAGGGGTTTGGAAAAATCTCACCAAATCTCACCAAGGGGGGAGGGGGGGTCGATTAAAATCTCACGTCACCTTTTTAAGTTAGAAATTAACGATTTTCTTTTTTTAAGTATGAGAAAGGAATGCACACAGATAAGAAACTGCTAATTATTTTTAAAATGTTGTAGGTAAATCTCACGTGGGGGGGAGGGGGTCCAGATTTTGGAAAAAACGCCTCACATAATTTATGGATGTCCCCTAATAAGCTTCCCTCTCTTAAACAATTTTTAGGTAGTTTGCAATTAACATGAAACTAAAAAAAATTTCTCCTGCAATACATTATCACTCTCATTGAACATTTTAAATATAGTTCTGCCAAATTTAGTTTCCTAATTCATAACCTTCATTTGTGTTTACTTTTATAAATCCTGTACTCAGTTTTTCATTCGAATTACTTACACTATTCTCGAATGATAAATAATTATTAGTTTCAGACCATTCACGATTTTAGACTACAATTCTAGTAAAATACAAGAACTGTATTTTCTTTGCCCTCTCCATTACCCCCTTTTTTAAGCGTTGTTCGAGCCACCTAATACGCCCCGTGTAAAAGTGACCAACGGCAGTTAAATTTTCTCAAGGTTGAAATACAAATAAAAACCGTCGGTATCCTTGACCTTAGCTTGGTCCACGTTTCCTTCGCAGACAATGATCGATTTTTTATGACTTTCTAAGGAGCTGCTTTACTTTTCCTTAACCCCTTTTCATTGTCTCATTTCTTCAGCTCAAGAACCTGATGGCTATTTGCATAGAGTTTGTTTTCTTTTCAAGCTCGCAAAACTTAACCCTCTGATTCTGGTTTTTGTTTTCGCTGAGCGTTTCCCATTAGGGGTCATCCTTAAATTATGTGAGGTCAAAAAGGGGGGGGGAGGGGTTCGGAAAAATCTCGCCAAATCTCACCAAGGGGGGAGGGGGGTCGATTGAAATCTCACGTCAACTTTTTAGGTTAGAAATTATACGATTTTCTTTCTTTTTTAAGTATGAGAAAGGAATATATAAGAAGGAAGGAGAAAAATTATTTTTAAATAATCTCACGTGGGGGGGGAGGGGGGTCCAGCAAAATCTCACTAAATCTCACCAAGGGGGGAGGGGGGTCCAGAATTTGGAAAAAACACCTCACGTAATTTATGGATGACCCCTTACGAAAATCGTCTGCATCTCTCTTTTCATTGGAAGTGGTCGAATTTCATGCATCGTCCAATTTTGAAGGGATGGATGGTGTCAGTTATTCCAAACTTCGGATATATTTTGAATACATTATCTTTAGTGAAGCTCTTATATTAAAAACGTTTTTGTAAATGCCCCTAGTAGTGTTCAGATATTTGCCAACTCATTCGTGCTAACACATTAATAGCCTTATTCATAGCCATCAGGGTTGGTGTTAAATCCGTATTCAAAGGATTCCAGAGTCGACGAAAAGCTTTTTTTAAAGCTTCGGGACGCTTTCAAGGCGTGATTTTAAAAGCAAATTAATTAATTAAATAATTAAAAACTTTGTTTATAAGTTATGGACACAGTTTTAGTATAAGTTTTAAAGTAATCTAAATCCACTTACTTAATGTAAGCTTTTTTTTGTCGTACAATGTGATTTTTTGATAGAAATTATACTCTATTTTCTTGATGAATGAACCAGAAAATTTTTTGGGGTATTACAGGGCTCACACGCCTGCGCCATTTGCACCAAACTGCGCCAAAACCAAATTTTGATATATACTGATACAAATTGCCTATTTTACCAGCTCCTGCGCCAAAACTGCGCCATTTTCAGAGACTACTACTACGGATTCTCCGTAGTTTCTACGGATGCCGTCGTTAAACTTCGGACTACGGATAACATCGAAAAAGCTACGGAAAATCGGAAATCTATCATAAAAAGCACTTAGAAGCGCAAGTTTTTTTCCCAATTATGCTCTATTTTTAGGATATTTTTTCTTGGACGGCCGGAGGGCGCCAAGTTGAAGTTGGCTTCTTGCATTATTAGTGCGATGTGGAAAAAACAACTTTATAGTGGTTAGAAGCCGTCGTTCTGTGTTTTGGATCGCATCTGCGGAAAAGTCGAAAAATAGCGATTTTTTGCGCAAGTACCGTTTTTCCAGCACGTAGTTGAAAATGGCTTCTTTTCACATAGATGCCAAGTTTTACGAACTGTCCATAAAATTTACGGATTTGCACCAAAATGTACGGTTTTATGGATCGACCCGAAATTTTACGGAATTTACGTTTTTTTGCATTTTTCCTCCGGGAAAACGTCAACAAATGTTGTTGCGCCAAATTTAAGTATTGTCTGCCTTGTCTAGGCGTTTGGAAACGGGTAAATCGCGGAAAAAGCCGCGATTTTTCGCGAAAGTTTTGTTTTGTGCGCCGCGTGTTCCGTGTTCCGTTCCTTCCGCGACTATTTTCGACGGCCGCGGACTCCAAGTTGAAGTCGGCTTCATCTCGTGTCAGTATTAGAATGCAGGAAAAACTACTTTAACGTGGTCAAAGCCAACATGTCCGATGGTTAGAATCACGATCTTGAAAAGCCGAAAAATAGCGATTTTTCGTGAAAGTTCCGTTTTATCGCGATTGCTTCCTACCGGCGCCTATTTGAAGTTGGCTTCTTTTCACTATTGTATTTACATTGTAGAAAAAACAACTTTACTATGGTCAGAACTAATTACTTAAGAGGTGAATTATCACTAGACCTAATAACCTCAAGTAAATAAAAATTGATAAGGTGTTAAAATTGGATAAGAGCTGATAAATTAATAGAGGTTTAAGTTAAGTACTTATGAATTAAAATCTATACTCACATTATTTGTCTTAATCAAAATTATGGTTTGCATGTCGTACGAAAAGTTTTACTGATGCAAGTTTAAAATGCAATGAAGGGGAAGCTTTTGAAATTTTAAATTACAAAAGCTTCCCTGCAATCAAATTGCTGCAAAAGACATTTTTTATGCTACAAAACTTGGTTTTACCTGCTACAAAAGGCATTTTTTGTGATACAAAACTTGGTTTTACCTGATACAAAAGACATTTTTTGTGATACAAAACTTGGTTTTACCTGATACAAAAATTGATACAAATATTTTAAAGTGAGTGTGAGCCCTGGGTATAACTATTTCGGGATGATGGAGGGTTGTTTTATCAATTTCTTTGTGAAATTAAAGGGAGTTTTAAAAATTGCGTTATTTTACGCAATATCTCCATAGTACTCATTTGCCTCACTGAATAAAGAAAAGTGCACCACAATCATTCAGTTACATCGAGTTGGTAAAGCGGATGTATGAATAGTGTTTTTATTAATGCTTACTAACTAGCTCCCTTCCTAATGCTTCTAAAACCTTATCTTAGAATGAAAGGGAACGAGGGAATCGGAGAGAACGTTATGAACGAGGTATAATAGAATGAATTGGAAAGAGTGCATGAGAGAATGGATATGGAGTAGAGAAGTGGAGGAAATAGAATAAAAAAAAAGGAATATAGAATGGGTGAGGGAGATAGAGTAAGAGGGGGTAAGAGGGATAGAGAGAAACCCTATAGACCAGAACTAAATTATTGGTTGGGATACACAGGAGATCTGTTCCTTGACCATGGAGGCAATGCCCAGTGAATCACCCTGTCCATTCCCAGTGGTGATCAATATTGCACTCCGCCCACCCTTTTAGCCGGCCGGTCTCACGTTTCTTCTCGCTGTCAATTACGTCGGCGTTCATTATTGTTCTCTTAACGAATCTCGCAGCTTGGTTTGGATGGGAATGATTTTCACAATGAATTTTTCGGAGATTAGTGTTCGATGCTGCTGGTTTAGATGATTTCTTGGGAATTTTATCGCCAATCAGAAGTTTTCCATTCGCGAGAGAAGAAAACCTTTATTTTTTTGTTCCATATTATAAATTGAAGATTAACTCATTGGCTCTCAAGGGTTACAGTCCCTATATCCAAGGCATATGGCCCGGTTATATGGCTTGACCACTGGGCAGTCTAACGCAAGACCACACACATCCGGTGTTTACTTCTTATTGTTAATTATTCCACTGAAATTCGGATAAATTGCCTTTAAATTTTTTAATTAAGGCAAGAACTTGTTTACAGTTGTATTAAAATTAATTAGGTCCTTATTTTGAATAATAACGGCCATAATCACAGCTAACAATGTGTTCTCTGTGTGAAAAATATGTGATCTGAAACATAGTTTGTTCCATGACTTTTTAAAATGATAAGATCCTTTGCCTCGTAAAGAATCGTTTTCTATGAGTTTAATTTTGTAGAAATCAAATGCCTGTATATTTTTCAGACAATTTATCTGAAGAAGGAAAATACAGAGGGAATTTCTTGTAACAAAAGTTTAGAGAAAATTCTCATCACTTAAAAGAAGTTGGGTAACCTTCAGTTATTTTTGTTCTCCATAAACTTCTAGTCTTTTCTGTGTAAACTCGTAAAATTGCACCCAAAAAGCAGATTTCGTGTGAAGTTTTTCACTTGCGCAATAACCTATTTATAGAACTCGTGTTAAAGGAGGACTCTTGGTGCCCACCCTAGGGTGCTTGTTTTCCCTTTTGAAACACCGGTAAACAGCGCTGCGCGTCAAGAGTTGGATGATTCACGTTGAAAAGGTCGCCTCGAAAAGTACGAAAGTTGTAAATGAGGGAAAGTTGTGTAGCTTCTTTCTAAAAGATTCTTTGGTGTTGCATGCCGATTTATTCGGGAGACTACTGAATCACCCCTCACATCTTCCGAAGCTTAGAATTTTTGTTTATCTTCCAAATTTATCAAAAATCAGAAAATTCTCGCAAAAAGTGGGGGGTTAATGTGAAATAGGGAGAAGATCAAAATCAGTAAAAAGGGATCTGTTGGCGTGTTTCGTGTGCTTGGTTTTATAAAATCCCCTAGTTCTCTTCTAAAATCCCTTCGTAAATTTTTGTTTTTTAGTTTCGATAGTGTATTCAACCTTTAAGTCCCCTGAATTTTTACTCCCTAAAGTTTGGTGACTTTTGTACATTGTAAATTCAATTAAAAATGCATTTAATTAAATTAAACATTTGTTCCCCTTTATACCCCTCACTGATCGGAACTCCCAACCCTCTTCTTCCCATCTTCTCTCTCGTTTGCGAACCGCGGCATCTTTTTCCCACCGCCGTATGGCAACAACAGTGAATCATCAGAAGAGAGGTGCGAAGCAAATAAAATATAATTCCTCCCGCGGCGGCGGCGACCGAAAATAAGCCGCCGAGAGACCTCTGCTCTTTCATCGCCTCTTCTTCTCTGCTCACATTTCCCATCCTAATTAATATGGAAACTCTAGTCGGACTTCTTTGTTTACTATCCATCGTTTGGGAGTGTCCTCCCTCTCTTTTTCGTCTGCTGGAAAAAAACTCTCTCCTCATCCCCCTCTCTCGGCTCGGTTTTGCTAACTTCCTCTTTGTGATCCCTCTCGTGTGAACTCGGGCGGGGTGGCAGGGTTGCTGTGGTTGGCAACCGAGCGCTGTTTTGGGGAATTTTTTGTTTTTGGATAACTATGCTACGAAGGTCTTGTGTGCGACATAAATTTGGTGTAGTAATTTTTTAATTATTACAACAAATTTAATTTTCGTATGTATGAGGTAAATAGATCAGCAAATGTATTGCACTCCCTTCAGAATATATTTTAGTTGGTCGATAAATTTAATTTTATTTAAATTATGAAACATTCTACAACATTTAATTTTTGCTGAAAGGTAACAAATGGCCACTTAGTTACATTTGGATTTTTTTTTAAGACGATATAATATTGTACTATTTTTCAAATATGAAAATTTTAGGATTTTTTTTCAATTTGTATGATGGTTATTTGTTATTGGTGGTATTTGTATTTATGGGGTTGGCTTATTATAATGCTTAACCAATATAAAATCTTTCTACTCCTGTTAACTTTGAATAAGCGAAATTTTGACCTAACTTCATGTTTTCAAGATTTTTAATTATTTTTATTTAAAAATATAAGTTTTAAAATGAAACTTAACAAATAAAATTGATATTTTTAATCATTTAGATTTAGGTTTTAAAAAATATGGAAATCATTCTTACATTCTCAATCATTCTTTTTTTCTTATAAACAAAAAAATTGAATTCTAATTCAAAATTCGAACGATTAATTAACTTTATTATACAGCTATCATTACTAAAATTTCAAATAGTGATTACAGTGTTCGCCAATCGTAATAATAAGTTCGTAAAGCATTGTTGTCTAACCCCGCCAAATTTGGCGAGCGGACTCCGCAAAAACTTTTCCTCGTAGCAAACCCAACGCTCTTGAACGCGTCGGCTGCGTCGGCTCTGTTTTTGAGAGAAAATGGAAATGACTGTCAGTAGCTACTGGACGCGGATAGATCTTGCAACTACTCCTCGTACTCCTCTCTTTTTTATTTATCGCCGCGTTTCTCTCAAGTGGTGTTAAAAAGAACGCGTTTTTATTTTCCGTGAGAGTGATCATTGGATAATTGTTTACGTTCCCATTTGTTTTCTTTTGAAGTGTTTGTTCGTTTAAAAGGAGTTAATAGAACTGTGCTGTTTTAATAATCGAATACGATTTGTGGATTTATTGATTATGAAAAGAACTGAAGTGGATTAATTGTGTTTTTCGTGCATATTTATATTGCTTGATGAACTACCTGTGTCGGAATACAAGCATGTAACTCTGGGATTATTTCATATTCCCCACCACCTCTGCTGTGGTTTAAACCGGCTTTTAAAACCGGCGATTTGTTATTCATGCACGATACCGTTGTTCGAGCTACTAATTAAGAAGCGGCTATACGGAAGTGTCAAAACAACGGGTCTGCTGGAACCATCGGTGTGGAAACGTTTATTCAAGTGTAGTAGTTTGTTTCTGCAAATCGTGCTCGGTTGGATGTCTCCTATTGTGTTGTTCTCTTTGTTGTCGTGAAGAAAGTATGGGGAGTACGACGTAAGCAAGGAACGAAAACGTAAGGAAGCTACTATCATAACGTGGTTGAATTCGCTTGTGTGTATTGAAATATCCTTGAATCGAAGATGAAGACCTCTGGGATGGTGTGTTGGAATGCGCCTATTGAAGTAGATTGGTTTGGTGAGTGAGGTTTTTTTTTTAAATTCTCGTCTGTTCTTTGAATATTTTGGATCTTATTGTTCATTAAAAATGCATAATAATCTCGAAATGAAAAATTCCCCAAAATAAAATCGAGATATCAAGTTTTCGTGAATTTGGTTACTCCAAGTATAAAATTGATTAGTACTATATTTCAAGTGGAGAAGTATTTTTTTTTCGAGATATCGAAGTTCGAGATAACGGGGGTATACTGTAATTAACTTTCACATTCTATGTGATACATTAAAGAATAAATTATTTTCAGAAATTTTGCGAAATGATCGTATGCACTATTACGTACTCGAATCACTTAAATTATTATAGCTCTTTGGGAAATCTAATTTTTTTATTATGTGTTTACGTATATAATACCTCTTCATAGGTATATAAAAACAGTTAATTGTAATTGTGATAATTTAAAAGCTTCCTTTAAACTTCCTTCTCCTAGCTAGATAATTCAATTGTAAAAATATTTTAATGCATTTGTAAAATACTGATTAATTACAAGTTTTTTAATGAAAGATAAAATGAAACGAAGTCCCAAGAGTACAAGAACTACAACTAAGAAAAATTTATTTTCAGACATCCTTAGAAGGGCGTTGAAAACAACTTATTGACAGTAAATAGCATTTACAAAGGCCCTTAAATGTTTTTAAAATCTCCGTAAAAAGTCCTTAATTTTATTCTTCAACATTCAACGAACCCTTTTACTAAGAAAGTAAATATTACGAAATTAATAAAAACCATCTGATTTTAGTTTCCCCAGTTTTCAACCCTGAGGAATACCTTTGTTTATAAACCAAGCTTTACAAATTACCGTGAAAAATGTTCCCCCTCTAATGTTTATACAGCATTGTTTCGAAAATTGGTTATTTTAAGAATCTTAAATAATTCAGTCTCATCGTTCTTCGGAAATCCAAACTTCTGGAAATTCGTTTGTATGAATTTGCTTGAAATGGAGTTTCAAGGATTCACAAAATTGGGCAATTTTGCAAATAAATGCGTTCCGCAATTTCGCCTAGCGTCGGGCGAAAAGTGTTCTCATAAACAATGAAGATGATTTTGTAAACAATTTTAAAATTATCTGTAGGTTTATAAGCTAGCTTATGATAGTAATTTGAGTATCTTTTCAATCTAATGTTAACTTTTCTTGAATTACTTATAACCGTATTACTTTATCTGCATTGCCGCATTACTAATTTTCAATAAAAAGATTACCGATTTCGTACGAATTCATAGTTTATTTTTTTAGCTACACTATTTGAGTTTTCTTACTGACTTTATTTCTTAAATGAGTTATAGATTTAATTGTGACTTGTCAGCACAGTTAAAATAAATTGAATTTTTGTGTTTCACACCTCTCATACCAAATATGTCAAGGTTACGTAACTGCAACTAAAAGTAAACGAAATTTGACCATACATCATGACGAAAACTGTACGAATCTTCAATATATATCGCACTTGGGTAGTTATGTCCAAGTATCCACTACTCTTTGGATAAGTATCCAAGTATACACTACTTTATGCCACTGTATCTCACTACTCTTTGCTTTATTAGTTCCCCATTCCACAATTCCACATCAATGTTTTTCAATTATAAATTCATATAAAATAGAATAGAATGAGAACCTCGAATGAGATCCTTATATTTGTTTTATACCTTAACAAAATAAATTGCCCATTCAAAAAACAAAGGGATCACCCTAAACCCCTCCTAACTATCAATAAAATCTTGGTCACGGATCAAGAACCACTTATCTCCGGCTCAAGAAGGGTAAACAAGGACCTACAATGACATTTATCATTATCTCACAAACTGGACGCTCGGCAAACTCTGTTTTCCGTCACCAATATCTCAATCTCGATGGACAGTTATCGACTTGCATACAATATAAAAGAGGAAACAACGATCCAAGTTCGGGTCAGGCCAGCCACGTTGTTTGGAGGTAACAACCTCCACGTCCTTATCTATCTCTTTTTGCATACTGATCGAGTTTATTTCGCTATTAGCGCTTTTGATGGGTCGAATTTTCGATTTTCGACACGTACTGGAAGTGGCATCGGGTTGAAAGAAGCAATTATTCGTTTGGGAAGATTAAAAGGAGTGTTTAGCTTACGGTGTTATCGGGTCCATCGTCGGGTTGGGCTTGTTTTTGCGTGATAGTTATCGACCGTGTTGGAATTTTCTGATGCGTTTTCGGTGTGGAAGTAGTACTAGAAGGAATCGTAATGTGGCCTTGGTGCGGAAATGGCCACTTTGGGTCATTTCAGAACAGGCGTGGATCCAGCAGGACTTAAAGGGGATGGCATTTTTTTAAGATCACCTTTACCTTTGGACGTAGACAGACAAAATTTTACTTTTTTCCCCAATTATAGACCTCTCCAGATCCCCCCCCACTATGAAATTTATTTTTGCACAGTCCATGTTTGATTAACATTGCAAAATAATGTTTCCGAACCTAGAATCGCGATCTGAACCTTGGAATTATTTTTTAAGAGTGCAAAGATCCCCTTGGGGTACCATTGGGGGTATGGGAGTCCTCCCCCAGAAAAAAATTTAAATTTGACGTGTAAAAGTAGGGTTTTAACTCTTTTTTAGAAACGTTTTGAGTCTAAGGGGGGCATTTTTCAACACTATTACCTTTACTTTTTGACCCAACTGTCAAAATTTTGGGGGTTTCTGGGATTTTCTAAAAATTATCTCCGAACACCCCATTTTGATACTAATGAGGGTATGGGGGTCCTCCCCCAGAAAAATTTATGAAATTAGACCTGTAAAAGTTGGATTTTTACTCATTTTGAGAACCTTTTTGGGTCTCCAAGGGGGGGAGCACTTTCCAGAGTGCCACCCCCTGGATCCGCCACTGCCCTAAATAACTCATTTTGATTTCTAAGGCTCTTGATGAACGAAAAAGTTTGACAATCTGGGGAAAAGATTCCCTGGCCCCTGGGCTAAGAAATAAAAGTACATTTTTTCAAATGGTGGAAAAATTCTTTTGGTCTTTCTGAATCTACTTCCTTTTTTTTCTAATTCAGTCCAAGAAAGGGGGTTCCTTTCGGAAGTGTCCTCTTTGAATCCGTGCCTTTTTCTGAAATATCCTACAAGGTCCTCGGCATACTTTTGCCTCCTTCGGCAGAAACTTTTTTCCCTGGACTTACCGAAACTTCTGAAGGCAAAATAACTTCGGGAACTGGTTTATTCCATTCAATTCTCCCGATTCCCCGACCTTTTCGATCGGCGGCGTCCTCAAGCGGTGATTTTCTTTTCAAAAATCTCATTAAATTAGCTTCGGCCGCGATGTCTGTTTCGGATTTTAGCCTAGCATCCGGTTTTGGGCATCAACCGGTAAGCAGCGGAATCCTTGGAAAAAGCATTCCTCTATTATCTTGTCTAGATGAAAATCCCTTTAGGTTTTAGGTGATAATGATAAATTGGATTTTACCTCTTCACAGGGTTGATACGCTTTTTAATAACTTTTTTGCGTCCTAATCCTTAAAAACTTTTACCCCAATATTCCCAAATTCGTCTGAATTCTATACTGTTGTCTTAAAACTTAAATGTTAGAATAATGAACTTGTTTATTATTAAATGTGTCAAACAACTGAGAGGTAAAGTTGTTTATCTTCAGTTAAGAGAACTTAATTTAAATAAAAAAAACACTAATTTTTCTTGACTCAACCTAGTGTTTAGTTTAGTTCTGTATCACTCTTGAGTAGAACTCAACTTAAAAGATTAACATATTTTTTATGAATGATAGAAAAAGACCTTCTTATGAGCTGCAAGAACGGCTAAACTTAAAATTGGAACATGTTTTTATTTTTTAAAAATTTCTTCTAACTCAGTGGCTTAATATTCTTAAAAACTAATGCTTTAAAATGCTAGAAAACTTACTTTAGAATTCCAATGTATTTATAAAAAAGTAATATTAAGTTCTTTACCCTTTTAGTGCCTTGTTTATTAGTTTATCTATAAGCTTCAGGGTATAAATTCACCTTCTCTTCCAGCCTCGTAGGTAAAACATCTCCATATCTCATGTCCTCGATCTCGCTCGTTAAGATTAATAAAAAGTCTCGCATCTTAACCGTAGAACCTCCTGTTGTGCATTATTAATAATACATAATTCAATATATGGGGTTCCTGAACCTTATGTGGTCTACTGAGAGACGACGTTGATACTAGAACTCACACGACGTTGGTAACTAGTTGGCGATTAAAAGTTATGTATCTGGGTTTTTTGGGAGGACGTTATGGAGCCAAGTTTAAGGTTCAGATTCATTCATTCATTAATAATCTCGTTGAGAAATGATTTTTAAGAAGATGACTTTCTATTTGTGCCAGATAGACTGGGATTCTACTGCTTATTGAACGCCAGGTTTTAATTTTGTTATTAACGAATGCCAAAATTAATGAGGGAAGATGTTGTTTATGAATAATTTATGTGCTAGTGATAGTTAATTGTGAATTTTTATCCTCCCAAGCTTGTTGTACACTTTTAGTTCATAAATATTTAAATAGGAGAGTCAATTGTATTAATTTGTGTCGGCTATATTAGGAATGAAATATTAATAGATCAGGAGGAAAATACTTAAAATTTTAAAGATATAACAGTATATGTAAGATTATTGTATATTAAAATAAACTGTGCTTTCTCTTTTGATTAATATGTCTTAAATTCCTGAGAATGTATTCAAATTGATAAATTGTCGTAACTTCATACTTAACGAGTACCAATTAGGTGTCGAATTTAATTTGACTTCTTTCGTTTTATATCTGTTGAATTGATACCTAGAAATCTGTATCAATTTTTCCCAACAATAATTATCCTATTCTGTGAAAAAAAATTATCCTTCTTAAACATCCCTTTGAATTACCTTTTAACCCATTTTCTTCAACGGAAACAATTTATCTATTCACAAATCTCTCTATAAACTAGATCACTTTTAAATGTTCAGTACAGCTGCAAGTACCACAGTCGATGACACTTTTCTGTTTGAAAAATTGTATTCCCAGTTTTTCAACTCGCACTTAAAAGTAAAAGTTAACTTTAATTTTTTATTGCTTTGAAAAAACTATTTCATTATACGATTTTTTCCACTTAGAAAACTAGGTAGATTGTCAACGTTTTCCTTGTTCTTCTTGCAAATTTGGTATAAAATGTTGTCAAGAAATTGTACACAATATTTCAATGTACGATTTTTCTTTTCGTATTAAAAAATTAGGTAGATTGCCAACTTTCAACATCAATTCTACACACAAGTTTGGTACAAAATAGTAATACAAATTTAAATGGTTAGATTTTTAACCAAACCATTGCCATTTTTTTTTTCACTTTATTTTTAAAATAAACCCGAGATAAAGATAGACTTCGCACTAACACGAATTACTCTTTGTCAAACTATTTATTTTGTTGTCCCTTCTTCAACAAGTTATGCCACTCTTCTCAACTTCAAGTGGAAACTTGCTGGGCAAGAGAGGAAAAATGGTATTTCATTACCAGAGCTGTGTGATACGATGTCTTCTTAATTGCTTGACCTTGGTACGAGTTAAAGGAGAAAAAAATCACCTCAATTGGCTCGATTTTGCGCTTCTAACGAGGCTTGATCTGTCTTCCTGTATGATTTCATTACCTGAGGTTTTGATTGGTATGCCTTGCTGTGTTGTGATGCTGTAGGTCTGTTGAAATCTGCTGTTGGCTCATCTTAAACGACAGGAGTCTTGCTAATTGAGTTGAGGGAAAGATCCTAGTGTGTGTATTTTTGTCTTTTAATTTCACTGTGTGTATGAATTAAAAATTTTCGTGGAATGGAATGCACTGTAATAATCTTGGTAGTTACTCACTGAGTTTGGAAACTGATAATTAAGCCAATAAACCCCTAAACAAGTTCAATTAGAGCACGACTTGAGTGAAATAATTATATTCTGTTGTACGAATTTAAAACAGTGACTCTCAAATGTTTCGTTGACTGAATCTTTTAATTTACTTGAATTACATGCTTAGTCATATTTCCTGTTTAAAAAAATAATTTGGAAAACTTGTGTTTTTTTTTCTAATTTAGGTATTAATGAAGTATATTTTTGAAGATATTTGAATTAAATTTTTAAGAGGCTTAAATTTATATTAATCGTTAAAATATGAAATTTCTCAAGATAAAGTAAAAAGAACCATGAAAACCGTATTATCAAACCAATCTCATATTTCATAGTCTATAACTCGACAAAATAATAATTACTTAAATGAAACCGCAGTTAACTTTTTGTACTTTCTTCCATTTTACTTACTTAATAGAATTTATTCAGCTTCAATCTTAATGAACTAATTGTCTCAGGGTTTTCCTCCTCCCTCTTAAAATGTAATCTTTTATGTTTCCTGCTCCGCTTCTCGTATAAAAAGAAGTTTATTTCCGCAAACAAAAAAATTTTTAATCCTTTGCTGATAAAGACATTGTAATTATGTACCTCTCTGTCGTTATTAGCTTTAATGTCAATTACTGGTTCCTTATACAGACCAACGAAGCACTTTTTAATGATCAGGGGATAAAACATTCTTAATAATGAATGTGCTTACTCTTTCTTCTCTTGCAAAATATATTGGTTGCAAGTTATTTCTGTTTATTCCCTAATTTTATCCTTGTGTTAACAAACTTAAAGGATCATTCGCACTGTTTCACTTTCTCTGTTCATCTTGAGTGATTCACTTCTGTGAATCACTAGTTTCCATAGAAAAATGAAGGAGTAAAGAGTGAAACGCCAATTCACATTTTTCACTTTGGATTATTCCTCCAAAAGGAATACCAAAGTGATAAATCCGAATAAGCCTTTAGGCTCATTCAGACTTTTTACTTTTGATCTGTAACTTGGAGGAATCAACCAAAGAAAAAAGCGTGAATTGGCGTTTCACTCTTTACTCCTTCATTTTTCTATGGAAACTAGCGATTCACAGAAGTGAAACACTCAAGATGAACAGAGAAAGTGAAACAGTGTTAACGAACTTAAAAGTACCCAGTTTATAACTCTTATTTCTTTCGTACGTAATACATAATAATGTGACGGTTCTTCCTGCATGTCTTGTCATCTGTTGTGTCGTACAAGAGGTTCTTCTGTCCACTTCGAGAACGCAGTGCGATGGAATTCAAACGGCGCTAATTGTTTCACTGAGTCAGTCAAATTACGCTGTTGTGAAGATCGACCTTGCTGGGTTTTTGTTTCTTCTTTGAAACGTTAATGATCTTCCATTGAATATTTCCTGCTTGTGTGCGCTTTTCTTTGCTGCGTCTTCCTATCTTGGAATTTGTGAATGGAACACTAGTTCCCCCTGTTCATTATGGTGGTCTTTAAACTGTTACTTTTTTTTAGGAAATGTTGAGGGAGGGATAAAGTTTAACGTGGTTTAACCGTCGAACAGCGATTTCCGATACTCTTTTTCCTTGAGAACGTAAAATTTTAATATGCTGAAGAACTTAAATCGCAATAAACCCACTTTCGAAATTTTTTCCCTCTTATAAAACTTTTTGAGGGTATACGTGAGAAAGATTAAGTGGAACGGTTACTGAACTGCGGTTGTTATTTTATTGTTTTGCATTCGCTTGTGCGTAGCCAGAAAGCAAATTGTTGATGAATATATCCCGAAAACTGTTTGTAGGATTTTTTTACAGAAAATTAATCATTTTAACTGGTTTCTTGAGTAGGAAAAATTCTAATAGTAAAGTGGAAAATAAATTATATTGTTCTCTCTTGGTGTAAAAACAATGCTAAAATTTGGAACGATGTTTAAAAGTAATTCTTAAAAGGTACGTTCCAAATTTTTAAAAATGAATCCAGTTACTATTCCATAATTACTAAAAGAAGCCATTGCCCTAGAAATCCAGACCACCTTGCATAAAACTTAAAAACAAACGATTATCTCTGCTGACGACTTAACAATCTTGATTGAGAGCATTTTCGAAATACCTGACAAATTGAAACTAAACAATAACATGGCATATAAAACTCTATCCATACAAACTTCAACACATGCGATTTTTACGTAACACCCCCAACTCCACCTTCCATGTCTTGTGCACTCATGCATAAATCCTGCGTCTTTTCTTCATCTTCGGCACAGCACTCGTGCAATTAAATCCTTGGCGCCCATTTTCAATTGTACTTTTAATAATAATCGGCCACCCCATGCCGATTGCTTTATTGCAGATCGTGGTTTTAGCGTCCTTAATCTGCTAAACCTGATGCGTGTGGTGCTCTCACTCGTGATGCAACCCCTCAAGCCTTGTAATCTTTTTAAACAACGGCCACATTGTTGTATTGGTGTAGCTTCTGCCTCAGTAGATCATGCTTTCGTTGTGATTTGAAATTGGCTGTTATTACTTTTAGGGCTAAGCGCGCACTAGAGACTTCTGTCTCGGCGACTTATAACACTAATCACTCGAGAGCAATGCATTTCTATGGAGAGATTCTTGGCAATCGGCCAAGAGTCTTGTCGCCTATGCGCGCGCTCTAGCTTCTTGCAATAGCAAGGGTGATAATTGTGTCTCTGTCGCCGTGACAAAAGTCTCTAGTGCATGCTTAGCCTTAGTTTCCGTGTTACACTCTGTCTACTCATGAAAGTCAAGGTTGCCTCGGTGATTATTATATTTTCTGGGAAGGGTTTGGTGGTCGTGATGCCTTGTCTCTAGACTTTCTTCAGTGACTTGCATGATAATGAGGAGAGGTATTTTAATGACAGGTTAAATTTTAGAGGGCTGTTACGAAAGCTTCAAAGATGTATTGAAATTTGCGTTGAGTAGTTGCGCTATTTGAGATTGACATGGTCACCTGTGTAATTTTATGATTTGGAATGGAGAATTAAAAAACAATATGACCGTGAAGAAAAGTTAACCCTGGCAGAAGCAAACCACTGTCACTTGTTTTCTTTCGATAAATTGCTCCAGCTACCTTTTTCTCCAAAGTTAGCTAAAACCTTGTTTTGAACAATCCTTTCTTAAACATCCATGCCCCTGATCAATAATAGAAAGAGCAAGACAAATTTTTTCTGACTTCGTGTATCTAATGACCTAATGACACTTTCTATGGTAAAAGTTATTCATTGATAATTCTTTTAAGATAATTCTTTTGGGCACCTTCCTTATTGTGTTACTGCATAGTAGACAGGACCACCAACCACAAACTTAGAACTCTAGCTGCAGACCGATTTAAAAAGAAGGCTTATTGGATCCACCCTATTGTCTGTATCAGTTCTGTTGATTTCTTTCTTGGTGGGATTAAAGTAGGCGTAAGTCGAGTTCTTTAGTTTTCCCTTTATCAATGGAGTGTTAATTATCTTCATTGGAATTACCTTTCTAATGTCAGCACAATTGGTAACTTGCATTTCCTTACCTTAACTCCACGTCATGGCGTATCTTTCATCGTTAGTGAGCTCATATCACCATGATCACTTCCCAGGGCTACCACTTCACAAACACATCGCTTCGCCTTCTTTACGCCATTGATTGACATCCAATTCCGACTAAATGACCCGCCTGACAATGCTCTTTCGCTCCAGACTCCTTTCTTTAAAACGAGAGACTCGCTTAAAAAACCATTTTCTGGCTTGCCTATCTGACGCCTTTCCAGAACACCCTTCCATTACTTTTTAAAGTTGCTTCTCTCTCTTGAATGGCCTTTAAGTAGAAGACGCAGTCTCTTATTCATCCGCAATTACGTTTAGTCTTACGAGGGGACTTATCTTTGCCAAGAAAAAAAGGTTTGGACTGCTTTTACGAACAGTTTGCCCTTGCCCCTGCTTTCATGGTGACGTCGAACGTTTGGTCTGGGAGCCAGAAAAACATGGGGCGCGATTTCTATGTTGGGTGGTGTTCATATCCGTCCCTGTCCTTTCAGTTTCCCTTTTTAGAATTGAAACTTTGAAAAGTCACAATGGGGCGGACAGACTATTTGTGGTACGATTTCCTGAATGGAGTTTAAATCACTATGGTTCTACCTGACCAAATTCACATTATCTCCAGGAAATGATTGCTTAATAGAAAAGACATCCATATTATTTTGTCATACGATTAATATTAAATTGGTTACCTAATTTTGAAACCGTTTTTCATTCAACTGGAAATCATTGCTGAGGAAAGCATCCATATTTCGTGATAATAAAATTTATAGTAATATGTTTACTCTTGAAACTGTTTTTCGAATTGTAATGACAACCATCTATCCTTTTTTCTGAACTAAGCGAAGTATACAATTTAAAATTACTTAAATTATTTTATTTTTTCTCATCTACTTAAGAATGTTGACCGAAAGCTCAATGAACGACAAAATTCAAAGGTGTATTATTATGTGTGGTTGGCGTAGTTTTCTTGTTTTCACTTTATTATTCTTTGCTTGTGGGTAACTTATTTTTACTTAAAATTTAATGAAATATGGTATAGGATCCTCAGTCATTTTCTTAAAATTATATGATATAGTCCTTATGGACACTTTTATGTAATAAATCTGTATTCCTTTCTAGTATTACTTAACCTATTTTTCTTTAATTTCAAGATTGCATCTATGTCCAAAGGTTTTTAGAAATAAACAAATGAGCCCAAGTTGACTATAATAAGTAACTGTCCATTTAGAACCGTTTGGCTTCCTTTGCTCGTGTTTTACGTCAATACGTCTTTCTAAACGTGAGAAAAAACTGCTGTTATTTCGAGGTGCTGTGTTTACCTAATATAGTGCGACTGTTTTTCACTGCCTTCTTTGACGCGCGTTTTTTGGCACCATAACCCCACCTCAAAGCAGGGGAAACCGGAAATTTTTGGTGAGGGAAAGAAAAAAAGTAACATTTATAGCCCTTTAAACTGTTTACAACCCTTTTTATGACGTACAGCTGAGTTTTAAGTTCGTTTACGACCGATTCAAAAACTACCTACTTTTGGCCATTAACCGTTTGATGACCATTTGGGAAAGTTAGGAAGCGAAAAAACTCCCAGTTTTGCTTATATATTTCATTTATGAAGTGATTTTTTTAGCTAATTGATTATCTCTAAAGACGTTTATTGCAATGAGGACCTTATTATGGAGATTTGTAATTATATCTTGCGTATTTTTTACTGGTTTATAAATGAGCAGTCTGTTAAAATAAAGTGATGGTTTTAATGCGTTTGTTTTGACTAAGAGAAAAATTACTATATACTCTCATGAAAAATGTCGTAAAGGGCAATATCTTGCGTCCAATTTATGTTATTTTTTAAGTATCTCCTTCAATTTGGAATCTTTGTTTGGACTCCTCTTTGAAATCTTGGGATCATTATGGGTAAAATTAGAGGGGGTTATACTGTTCTGATTTATCAACATCCTTTACCATTAAATCTTTGAATCTTGAATTTTCTTTCTATATCTATTTTTTTCTCTTACCACAAGAAAATTAAATTTCTTTTATTTTATTGCATACTTGAACTTGCATTTAACCCTTTTCCTACACCGCCCAAGATCAAGCGTTTTGCACTGCAACGGTTAATAAAGATTTTAGAATATGTCCTTCCATACCTGAAAATCTTCATTTCAGTAATTCACTCAAATGAACAACTTTGTAATGCATTTTCAATAAAAAAATATTAAGCAAGCAGTAGAGTAGATAATTTAAACGGCTTTACAAAGATACAACCATAGTTTTCGAACTGCTTTCAATAAAAATTTTGGCCTTCATTTCCAGTAGTAAAAAGTGTTGCAATCGAATTTTTCATATTGTTGTAATAAGTGTTACAACCAGAGGTTCTACTTCAAACAGTTTTGACACAAAGAACAAAATCATAGGAAAGGTCACAGCCTGACCAAAAAACTACATTGTCAAATAACTTGAACTTTACCCCACTGCTCCGTTTTAAAATAAGAATGACCCGATAGACGAGATCAACCATGTCATTTCCTATACCAATTTTCCAACCTGCAAAGAGAAAAAAAATCCCGTCATCTTTACTGCTATTAGATTGTTATCCTACTTTCTCCATACTTGCACGACAATGCCAAAACTCAGCAAATGGGATGTCACACGAAATCCTTTGTGGATGGATAGTAGAACTTCGCTTTGACATGCGAAGTCCTGACCTATACGATGATGCTCTGGTCCCTGGTTGGTTGTGACAACTTCCTCTCTGGTGTTATTATAATCGGGGAGCAAGCAACATGCAAGGTTGTATTATTATTGTTATTTGCTTTGTTCGGTTGTGAGCGATTTATTTCGTTGAATGGGCAGTAGATGTAAGCGAGTGACGTCCGATGGTGTTTCTTTTTTGTGGAGTAATTCGTGCTTTAATTTGAAAGGGTTACTTCGTGGCTTTATTATTTATTTTTAGCTTTGGTCGCGACGGGTGTTGTAAATTATGATAAAAAAATGCTGTGACGTTGGTTCTTCTGTCGTATTTCTGTGTGACCAATTTCGTGCACTTTACCTACAAAGCGCCCTGTAATTCGTCTTAAAAAACTCTAAAGTGTCTTGTTTTTTTTAATGTGTTGTATCAAGTGCACTGATTTTTATATACTTCTTATTTGACTTGTGCGCTTTTAATTGCGGTTACTAAAAACAAATTTAAAATTTTATCTTATAAGAATGTTCCGAATCCCCGCTTCTTCCATTCCTGATACTGTCGCGTGTGCACAATAACTACAGTATACTATACCCTCATTATCTCGAATTTTGATACATCAAAAACCTTTATATCTCAAAAAAAAGTTTCCTTGAAATAAAGTGTACTATTTAATTTTATATTTGATGTAACCTTTCTATTTCGAAAACTCGATGCCTCAGAATTTATTTTTGAGTTCCTTCGATTGAACATGTGCGATAGACTTTATTATTTTGTATTTGGTCAACCGTATACTCTTTGTTCGAATATGTTGTAGTTGTAGTTCTGAAGTTATTACCTAAACAGATCATTTGCTATTTCTTGTGTTTGAGTTGTGATCTGTTGTAGTCTGACGGATATGTTTTTTCTTTCTATGTAAATACTCAACAATTTCGAAAACTCTTCTATGAAATACTACTCTTGTTACAATTATTTGGAATTAATCCCATTCCGAGTCGAAACCCTGTTGAGGAAAAGCAGTTAATCGTTGTTTTGCTTGAAATGATCGTACATAGTCCACTTGTTAAATGGAGACTTAGGCAATTATTATGTCCAGAATTCGATGTCCATTTACTGCTAAACCTCCTTAGAAGCATGACAACCCATTGAAGCCAGTTCTAAAAGCTTTCCCAACTTTATTATGATAATTACAAGTAATTATAAGCGCCTCCGTTACGCTTCTTAGCTCCCAACTACATTTATCCCGTTTTCAAATTAGGAAAAATCATTAAAAATTTCCCGAGATCGTCGAGCAGCTCTTTCCTTCCTTGACACATATAAAAGAACATGCCTAATCGGCTATCATAAAAAAACTAAACTCAAAACACTGATCTCACTAACGGTAGCAATTAGGATTTCGACTCGCTTTTTCCCAAATCGCTCTCAACGGTAATTATCAAAACACATAGTTTTTTATATCCAGTTATCTGTGTATATAATCGGCTCACAAATCCAATATCCAGTTTCCTTTTTATGTCCCCCACAAGTTATTAGGGATTAAGGAACTTTCCCCGTCTTGGGTTACCGCTGTTGGAAATTATTTATTTATAATCGCCTAAGCTAGGATTACATATCTCTCCGTATAAGTTATCGTGATTGTTTCAGAGTCGTGTTTCACTTATAAGCCTGAGTTATGATTGTCACAAATGGATGGTCGTGCACCGAGTGACACGCTGAACGGGACGCTGGGGCTTGATTGTTTTTTGTCGGTCTTTCCTGCGTCGTATTTTTCAACAGTTCGTTTCCCGGACGGTGCTTGATGAGCTTTTGCTGTCGGTTGGTCGAAAGTTTCCTTTGAATTTTTTTTTACTGTTCACAGTGGGAGTTTCGGAATATGTCTTTTTTTTTTAAAAAAAGTAGAGTAGATAAAGTGTCCAGAACCTGTCGGGATTTTTATTACTTTTTAAATGTACAGAAAGGAGGCTTCTGACTTTCCTGTTCGAATAAGTTAAAAATCTTATGAAAACATTTAATTTAGGTGTGTTTGTTTTCTCAATTTTGTGTTGAAGTCTTAATTAAATTTTGATTTCTGTTGTGCTGTGTGAAAAAAAAACACCGATACTCTACGGAGTGTTTTTGCTCACAAATTATGAAGTTATATAACCATAATGACTTGTGTAATAATTCTTTACTGACTTAACATAATTAAGTTCACTAATTCTTAAAAGGAATAGGAATACTTATCGCAGAATTTACCATTTTAACAGCAAAATTCTATATCCCTTAAAAAATGGTCACAAGGTGCTCTGTCAGTTAATTATTCTATAATTTCTTAGGACTTTTCTTATAAGATTCTAAAAAACCTTTTCATTTTTTAGCATTTAAATAGTTTTTGTTTCTCAGTAAAGTGAACTTATAATGTAGTTTCAAGATACTACAAACACTAAATACATAGTTAAAAAAGAAAAAGTTTTTAATTTTCAATTTAAACAACACCAATTCATTTGCTTCAGTTCTATTCCCTTCAAAAAATACTTGATCAACTCAGGAATACCTTAATTTATTTTGGAACAACCCTACACGTAAACAATGTCCAAATCTGAAACAATGGCATCAACACCACAACTCACCCAGCTCTAAAAACACAAACTTGTTTCACTTCCGACATCTAAAAGCGACCCGTCTCTTATCAACCCATATTTATTCCACCGATAAATCTAATAAAGCCTGGATAAAAACATTTCTTACATATATACCGCGGATCTTTTCTCCCTCCAAAAAATTTATCCCTTCATTTACATTCATGAGACCACGCAGCTTTTGTTTACACAGCTTGGTAAATACCCCTCATAAAAACATATATCCTTGGTGCGTCCCCTCCTATTGTCATTGTGCATGTAAAATACTACGTCATGGCTATGGGTCTCTGGTTTTTCTTCCTTTTGCCATTTATAAGTTCAAAGACCCCGTGGCTTAATTTTGCTTTTTGTTATTATCTTCATCCGCTTGCTGTTCTTTTTTGGTGGGATTGTTATTTCATTATCCGTTGCACCGCGTGGTGTCTAATGAATTGGAAGGAATAATTAGGCTGCTCTTGATTAATATGGATTCTTTTCCTGGGATCTTCGGCTTCCGTGAATTCCTGGGTTATTAATTAGGTGGTCACTGTCGGGAGGGTGGTTTCATTATTGGGAGATGACATGTTTATGGTGGGTGGTGTTAATACTTTTGTTGAGGTCTTTTTTGCGTTGACAGTGTTGAGCGTAACGAAGTTGTTAGTTTTTTTTCTCCACGGTATTTATTATTATGTTCTTTGATGGGAAATTCAATCTTAATGGTTCTCTTTGGGTTGTATAGTTTTCACTAAGCGTCGACGTTTTGATGCGATGGTTATTTGATACCTTTACTTGGTTTCTCGTGTGCATTTTTCTCACCCTCAGATGAAGATGGTATTAAAAAGTCTAACTAATAATGTAGTAACTTTGTAATGGCAGTAAACGGTAGCACTGGGTCCAAATTTAGTGTGAGAAGAAAAAATTAATTTTTTATATAAATTTGCTGTGTGTTAGTAGTTATTGCATTTGGGAGCATTTTGGGGGTGTTCAATTTTAAAATGCTAAGAACGGAATAATAAAGAAAAGATGGAAGGACTGCCTGGACGCGGATTTGCCGCATAAATCAGAAATGAGGATACATTTCTGGAAATGGGGTGGACACTAAGGCCAATTGGTACCTCACAGTTTTGATGCTTTTAAGGTCAGAAATATATTAAGAAAATTCTACACTTTCGGGTGATAGAATCTATTGACTTAACACCTCGGTCCTAACCGCTCCAAAAATCCTTCACAGGATTCAATAGAAATCTTGGGTGGACTGAAGGGATACGATTTCTATAAAATTTCGATATCACAGCACATTGGGAATTCTTATTTGGATCAGAAGACAATTAAAATTGTAATAACTCCAGTGATGTAATAACTTTTTCCTTCCTAGATCGCTCGAGATTGTCATTGAATTCTATTGAAATTTTGGAGCGGAGCGGCTATGACACTAAGGGTTTTTCATCAAATGTACTGCTAAAGAATTTCAGGAAAATATTTCTAGATTGGATGACACTAATCTAAGTCAAAGGTACTGGTCAGTGGTTGGGAAAATAAAGTAATGGTCTATGGACTGTAAAAGAGGGATTATATAATAAAATTACCAATTCTGAGACGGGTTCTAGTCTAGCATTAAAGTTTGGTCTTTTTTCACTGACACTATTCTATTAATGATTTAAACTTCTTTCTCGAAACCAATTGTATGAAATTTTAATTTAATCTGTGTCGCTTAATTAAATGTCTTGTCGCGGTTTATTGAAACGCAGTGATGCAAGGCACGTTCCCTTCTTTTCTCCACTTCCTCAAGTAGTTTTTTCTAAAATGCTCGTATGGCGCAGTGCTTTTATGAAGAAAGGCCGATGTTATCGTCCCTGCTGCTGCCACCGGAAAGATCCAAATGTTGTGTGTGTGTTCCCGTTGTTCTTCTTCTCAGCCGGCCGGAACTTTGAAAGGGTGGTCGGGTTGCACGAGTCAAATGGCAGGTGTCAAATCTCTCGGGCTTCATTCAAATGCTTCCTGTGTTTATACGAAAGGAGCAGATGCGTAATTTGCATGTCATATGTTCTCGGGATTCTTTTTTCTTAAGTTCTTAATGTCTTTTGGTGGAGGGATAATTTGTTGACAGAAATGGTCTTTGGTTTAATAGCCCAATATGAATTTTACTTCAACAATGTAGTGATGATGATGGTGACTGAATACGTTTTATGGCTATAATATTGCATTTAATTTATTCTCCTATGGTTCTACACCTTTATCACTACTTCAACACCTAACTTATCTCTGATTTTTTTGGCTGTAGTCTTCAAATTTCGTGAAGTTTTTTTTTGTCTCATTCTCACTTATTCTCTTTTTAATTATCTCCTCTGACCTAATTGGTCGAGTTTTGTGAAATATCCTCAACCTATCAAAATCATCCTTTTCACATTTTTGAGTTCTTCAATTGGGTTAATATTTTTTAAAAAAATGTCATACAATATTGTGGCAGTTATTACTACTACACTTACAAATTATTTCCGGCCCTTAGGAGGCTATTGGTGGGCAAAACGTCTGGCAGTGGAGTGCATTAATAACATTTGAATAAATTAAATTTTTCCCTTCCTAATTTTTTTTGCCTCCATTAACAAGAGTTTCCACCAATATGGTGCGTGTTACGTTGTCACATGATCACCCAAAGCCATTCAGAATCCCATTATCTCATCACACACATCTACCATTATCACCAAAACAAATCGACATCGCCCAAAACATACCCGATACGCTATAATAGACTGACTTCTCCCTAGGTGGTGCACATAGTTCTGCACAACACTCCATGTAAATGTCATTATTAATAACAATGGGAGACTAGTGACTCACGGGACCAAAAAAAGTTCAACCCCGACGCCCATGCACTGAGGGGGTGTTTCTGGGGGTAGACCACCCCCCAAAAGCCCCGTTGTTCGTGTGACCCCGGTGAGTCACGAAGTACATATACCAGTCTGGATTTTTAGACTGGTGGGTGCAATGAGAGGGACGTACTTAGTTGCATTAATAGTAGTGCGTTTTTTTTTACTTCATTCTCGATTTGTGGAATGTTCTAATTTTGGGTGTTTTTTTACTAGGGTGGGGTGCGAGTTTTTTTTAAAAGGGGGATTGGTTGAGTGGGGAATGAAAATGTGGGTTCTGTTGTGCTGTGGCTTTTTGGGGACTTTCGGAATGTTTTTGGTTTTTGTTGGTGTGTATGATGTGGAGACATGGTGTTTTTTGTGATGGAAAATCGGGTGAATGGTTCGTTAATGCCCTGTATTGCTTGAAAAGATTGACTAGAGGAATTCCTTGAATTTAACATCGATGATAGCTTCAGGCGCGGATCCAGCACGGCTCCAAAGGGGGGGGGGCACTTTTCCAGACAAGATCCCCTTGTGGTACCATTGGGGGTATGGGGGTCCTCCCACAGAAAAAAGTGAAATTTGAAGTGTAAAAGTAGGGTTTTAACTCATTTTTAGAAACGTCATGAGTCTAAGGGGGCACTTTTCAACACTATTACCTTTCCTTTACTTTTTGATTCAAAATGTCAAAATTTTGGGGATTTCCTAAAAATAAACACTGAATACCCCATTTTGTACTAATGGGGGTATGGGGGTCCTCCCCCAGAAAAAGTTTTGAAATTAGACCTGTAAAAGTTGGGTTTTTACTCATTTTTGGATATTCTTTTTGGGTCTCCAAGGGGGGGGGCACTTTTCAGAGTGCCACCCCCCTGGATCCGCCACTGGATAGCTTTGGCATTTAAGTCGTTAGATAGCCTTTTTTGTGAATACTATCAAAAAGCACCATTTGTATTGGGTGAGTATAACTATTTAGTTTTATACATAATTTGATCTGTCTACATTATCAACCCATTTTATGCACAGAAACAATCTCTACAAGTCTGCTAAGGCGTTACGTCAAAGCCCCAGTTGCTTGGCAAGTTGACCACAGATGTCCCATGCAATAAGTTGCACATCATTGTTAAATTTCTATTAAAAATTAGTAGGCAATAATATTTGCTCTAATTAAATGTTGATGTAAAAAATACCATACGTATGTTTTTGACCCAAATGAATTTTAACTGTAAAAATTGGTTATTAAGTAGAACCATCTGTATGTTGTGATTCTTGCAAGGAAATAATAACCGCTTTACAACGACCCCCTTTATAGCGACCCCTGCGTTACATCGAACTGTTAGAGAAGTACGGAATGTTTTGTCCTAGTGCTAATTAATTTTATTCGTTATTTTTATCGTCCTTTGGTTTTATTACATGAATTGTTGGTCCCATGAGGGGCTCGTTCTAACAATTTTCTACTAGTTATTCCAAATGTGGATCTCCTTTAAACTAAACCATTCTAAAAGAAAATTGATGATTTTCAAAGGGTTGACTAATTTAACCAACTCTTTTCCAATGGGCTATAAAAAGTTTATATGTATGTTTTTCTTCGTTTGAAAACACAGTATTCATGACATTTGATTCCCATCTAATTCCATAGCACCCTCCAGCCTCCACCCATTTTTATCTGATGGGGTACCTTGATTTATTCTTATTCATACCATACCCATTGTGATATATTCTTTCTTTCACGCACCAGATTGCATGCTGATCTTTATGTCATCGCAATATTCAGGCATGCAATATTCACATGCAATTCCAGAAGACATGCAATATTCACATTACAGATCCAATGTTCACTATTGAAACTGTCGTCGGGCTTCACCAAACCGATATCACGCCTGAAACCGTACTCCATAAATATCGCCTATTTGTGCATATTTATAAATCCCGACTCTAGAGGTTGTAATCTTGGAAAAATATGGCGAAACGTGGTTAGTTTGGAATAAACGTGGGTGATCCTTTATGTGCGTGAGTTCTCCCAATAGATCAGGCTCTCATTTTGAAGTTCGAAACATTTTTATCTGTGGAAGATCACAGCGGGATGTTCTGAACAGATGTTAGCCATGTCGAACAAATTCTGGTACGGTCTGAGAACCCCCCTGCCCCCTCTTTTGCACCCACATTTCCCTCTTGATTGATTGGTTACTCATGAAAATGGTGGGTTGTCTCCTAGCAACCGACGCTTAATCAGAGCATTCTCTTTTCTTTTTCATCAGGCGATAAAATCAGGTGGATTGCTCATTTTTTGGAATGAATCTGAATAGAATGGAAATGCAATTAGTATTTAAAAGTTAGGAACTGTATTTGAAGTGTAATTTTGCTATTAAATGTGCCTTTTTTAAGTTGTGTTTCGATTTCACACCAGCAATTTTGCATTATAAATAAACAACTAGCTCAGTGTTATAAACCTGCTTATTTAATTATTTGTAAGTTTGTAATTGGCATCAATCGTTTGGCTATTAAAACATTTTGCACTTTTTTTTATTCTCCTTTGATTAAAAACAAAATTTATCAGAATGAACTCTGGTGCAACTAACCGTTCTGGTGAATTCGGACAGATAATTAAGAATTTAAGTTCTGCTTTGCTTGTAAAGCCGCCGACGCCTCTGAAACGTCCCGAAAGCGTCTTCGACTGGACATCGAAGCAAATTAATGACAGATGCTGTAAAATTTCCAAGGATCTTTTCCAGACGCTGGACATTATAGAGAACAACTTTTATCTGACCAATAGCGTCGCGAGGTGTAACCAACTCTTTTCTTTTATGCGGGAAAATTTGAATTACGTGGAAAAGGACATTGGTCGCTTGGAAGCCATCCAAAGCCGTCTTGTGTATGTGGGAGATCAACATAAACACCACTGTGCCAACGTACTGTTGCATTTACGAGAAAGGCACGAATCGTTGCAGAGGGATTTAAAGGCCCGGTTGGAACACTACAGCGAGACGTTGAAGTGTCGCCAGTCTCGCATGCAGCTATATTCTGTCGAGGATACGTCAATGATTGGACCTCCAGAAGCGCTGCAGCATACGAGTATTTTGATGGAAGGAGAAGACAAAGGATGTTGTAAATCCCAGTCTCAGATGCTGATGAATATCTACGATGGCCGTTCGCAAAATAATGAACTGGCCGATATTGAATCGACTGTAGTGAACATAGGTGAAATGCTTCGAACCATAGCTGTGGCTGTGGAACAGCAGAAGGAAAGTGTGGATCGCATTGATGCCAATTTGCAGAATGTTTCGGGGAATGTTGACTCTGCCTATTCTGAGCTTCTGAAGAATTTTCGGTCGTACACTTCTAGGCGAAGTTTGACTATGAAGATCTTGACTGTTATACTTATGTCTTTTGTCGTTTCTGTACTTGTTTTGTGACCTTCAAGGACACTGTGATAATTATCTTTGGCTGTTTATTTGAAATAAATAGTTTTATTCAAAGGAATTTAGTGGTTGCTTTTATTATTGAGCAGAATTCTCAATGACATTTAAATGAACATGGTTTGAATTCCGTTATCTGTCTCGTTAAATATCGCCAATTTGGGTTGACACTATATTTGGAGATATATTTTCTAGATTTAAGTTTATACACTAGAAAACAAATTTTTGAGCTATTCTGTTAAAATGTTAGCTCTTGAAAAGGGAATGCTTTTTTTCTCACTTACTATGAAAAAAATTAAACCATGCATTTTGCTATGACTTAATTGAAAACTAAAAAATTATAGAGTTAGGATTTTATATAGGGGAACAAACTTGCACAGATTAAATTTTACTCAAATTTTTGAAAATAAAATTAACTTTTGGTGGGATTTTCACAAAGTTATTTATTTACTAACTCCCCAAAAAATCCTTTAGAAAAGTCTGTTACACATGGATATCTCCAGCATTAATTCAGGTCAGGGAACATAATTTTTTCTGTTGAAATGACTGAACGTGAATGATGATAATTCTGTGTTTAAATTAAATACTTATATCTACTATGTATATTAATTAGCAAATTATGTAATCGTAAATCTTTGTTCCTTGCAGATATCCGGAATCAATTGAATGAACAACTTAAAAGCCTAGATGTGCGAGTAGAAACTCAAGTGAACCTTGTAGCAGAAATCCAAGATTACTTCAAGAGAAGAGCTGAGGTTGAACTAGAATACTCTAAAGCTCTAGATAAATTGGCCAAAGGACTGCTGCTCAGGCACAAAGCTGAAAAGCAAAAGTAAGGACTTGTTTCTGCTGTATTTGTTATTTGCCTTCCCTTTAAACAAAAATGTTCTTGAAATTTTAGTCGGTTCTAATGATTGTTTTAGCCTTATTGTGTCTGTTTAAATTGTCTTGCTTATTGAAACTGTCCAAGTCCTATCTATCTTTTGCAGGAACCTAATAGCAGGGGTGCAGAAAATGTTTTAGGGCCCAAAATTTCCCCAGAACACAATTTGTTTTCTACAAAATTTTCCCCAAAATGAGATTTTGCTAAAAGAAGTTGTTTTTTTAGTTTTTAAACTTATTTTTATCTCAAATTTAAGCTACCTATAAATTTCTCCTTAATCAACTCAACTTTTCAGTGAAGAACATGAATGTGAGAAAAAAACTAACGCTATTTATGTTTAGTAGAAATTACTCATCCTACCACGAATATGTTGTTTTTCCTGCATACCAAACAAAAAGCAAGGAAAATCCAACTTTCAGGTATTCACCCTAAAAACTACGATTTTTTGTGCACATCCGTAGTTTTCCCACTTTACATCCGTATTTCCGCAGTTTTCACCTGATTTCCGTTTATATTTGAGATTATGATGCAGTTAATACCCAAAATATTTGTTTTTCAGCTATTGATGATTGAATTTTTTATGTGTTTTTTCCTATCTGGGGCAAAAATTTCCCCAGAGCTGCTTGAATTTCCCCCGAACATTGTTCGGGCGTTCGGACATATTCTGCACCCCTGCCTAATAGTCTTGCAGGGTAAAACCTGAATATCAAAGCTAAAATATTCCTGGGAGCTAAACTTAAGTACTAAAATGTTTTGAACTTTCAGATTGAAACACAAGTTGTCAACTTTTTTTTAACAAAAAATGTCCTTAAATGTATAAATTGTATTAAATAATTTAGAAATTTCCAATTTATTTATAGTATTTTGAGGATAATAATAATTTATTCAAAGCACTGGGATTTCTTTTAATCCAATGGTTCATGTTCATATTTCATGACGTTTTGTATCAGCATTATTAAAATCTGTTGTGAAATTTTTTGGATTTTTTCCCTCCACAACTTCAAACTAAAATTCTATGAGTGAAAAACATGTTTCTACTCAATATATTTTACCATTATCTATGAATTCATTAGTTCTGATTTCATTGTGAGACATTTTCTCTCATTAAAAGTTTCAGTAATAAAAACTAACACCTATTTTACCCTTAATAAAGGTAATTTAAACCACTCTGTAAACCACTGGGTTGGAGTTAGAGGCTACCAATAATAAGTTAAGAATAATATTTTGGACCCAATTTTTTTCAATGTGTGATGTCTCAATTCTTTTCCCCCCTCTTCCCCTTGTGTCACAGAATCCCTCCCTCCAAGTGTGACATCATTTATGGATGGCCCCTTACTTACCCAGCTAATTGGTCCATCTTATTCCGAATTCTTTTTAACTTGATTCCAAAAGCATTTTTATTAAACTATCTAATCAGTGTATGGTTTCAAATACCCCAATAAACCTATGTGTGTTGTCCAGAAGGGAGCAGTGGCACCTCTTCTCCTCTTATGCCTGCTGGCAACACTTGGTTTCCACCACCAGGCGGCAGAGCAGGGATCATGCCGCCATCAGTGAGATATACACCAATGCCATCTTCAACCGGATGACATGCATCATGGAAGATGTTCAACGAATCTATAGAAGAGTAGGCTTTTCCCCCTTCTGTTTAATTTCACTGTAACAATCACAATCCTCTTTGGAAAATGACTAATGTATCTTTTTAATCGTTTTTCAGTGTAGAGAAGTTGGCATTGAAATTCATGATGAGCTTTTGAAAGTTTTGAATGAACTTCACACGGTAAGTTTAAGGTTTTGATGAGTTTATATCAAAAAATAAATTACAGATTAGTTATTTGACTAGGTTTTTCACTTGTTTTATATTTTAATTTGAGTCATCTCACTAGTGTAAAATTTTGTTCAGGCTTCTTAATATTTTTAAATGTGTTTTTTAGACCATGAAAACTTATTACACCTATCACAATGAAGAGAAGCAAGCTGAAGGTAAACTGGGCTACGTGGAAGCCCAAAAAACAAAACTAGAACAATCAATTCCTAAAGAAAAACTACAGCGTTCTAAGAAATTTAAACTAATAGAAAAAGAAGTACAAAAGGTATTTTTCTTTAACTTCTATGAAAGCATAATTACATCATTTGATAAAATTTTGTATTTTGCCCAACTAGTAACTATTTTTTACTTATAATCATGCAACTATAATTGTTTTATTTTATTTCAGCGCCGACTAAAGTATAATGATGCCAAACTGAAAGCATTAAAAGCCAGAAATGACTACTTATTGTGCATGGATGCTAGTAATGCCGCCATTCACAAATATTTTGTAGATGATTTATCTGACATAATTGATGTAAGTTTCATTCCAAAGTAAATGTGTCAAATTATATTTTATATCTATCCCTATTAAGTATTGTCCTATTAAGTAATCAATGTTTAATTTAATGCATTTTTTATTAGGTAAAATTATACTATTTTATGCAATTATTTTTTTATCCTATCTTTCTATATTTTGTGCAAGAAAATTCTTCTCTGCATTTTTCAATAACATATAAAATTTGAATCCTTTGTAAGTAACTTTAGTTTTCTCTTTTAATTCTTGGAAAGCTGCTTATATATTTTATTGTCTCAGCTCTGCATTAATGCAATGAAAATAAAATCTCTCTGGTTCAAAACATACATTATCTTACGCTGCTATTAAATTTGAAAGTTTTGAAGAGGAACCATCTCTAGATTGGAAAGTAGATAAATAAACATGGCTTTGTTCAATCTGTATTTATTTTGTGTTGAACAATATTTTTCTTGTGTTGCAGTGTATGGATTTTGGATTCCACACATCCATTGCTCACACTCTCATGGTTTCTATCAATGCTGAAGAGTGCCTTAAAAAGTCCCAACAGGCCAGTATCGATGGGATGAACAAGTGCATTACCAATCTGGACTCTCGAGTCGACAAGCAGCGCTTTCTCGAGTTTAACAATTCTGCTTTCATGGTACCAAAGAAATTTGACTTCCAGCCGCACAAGGGAGATGAGGTATGCTTCGCTTTGTGATATATTTAAACTTGGAACATGTTGTTTTTGAACACCTGAATGCCTGATCATTTAAAGACAGGGTTGGAAAAAAACATATTTTTTAATAAAAAACATGTTTTATTTGTTTTAAACGTGTTTTTTTGTTTAAAACGTTTTATTTGTTTTTTTACCCTCGACATAGAAATGATAAAAAAATCCATGATTTTTAAAAATTTAAATTTGACTTTTCAAATCGATATTAGATTAATAAAACTATACTTTTAAATACACCACAAACAGTTCGTTCTTTAAAATGATTTTTGTAAGTTTTCTTCACAGCATTATGCTCTTTATCAAGCAATGTACTGCCTATGTCATGGCGATTTGGAGGTTTGTACCCAAGCCTTATACTTGGCACTATCTTTTTAGGCTCTGGGTGATCCATACATGAAAATAGTGAGTTTGTTGCCTAAATAAAGGGAGCAACTTGCTAAAAACTACATGTGTTTTAAACAATGTTTTTTTTTGCTTTGTTTTAAACATGTTTAAAACAAAGTGTTTTAAACGTAACAACCGTGTTTAAAGAAACCTGTTTTTTCTACCAACAAAAATTTGTTTTACGCAGGTTTAAGATTAGTTTCCTGAAGCTTTGATATGTTTAATATACTGGGTTTATATTAATGAAAAGTTTTTAATATTACTAAACTGTACAGTTAGTTCTTAGTTAAATTCTTGAAAAAGTTTGATCAATGTCCACCTTCTAACCAGCTGGAGTTCTACTGTTCTTGAGTTATCATTTTAATTTAAAATAAAATAATATTCTGGATTTCAGATCTCCCACATCAGCGTGGAAAAACCTATTCAAGAAGAGTTAGAGCAGCGATACAAAGTTGTAAATAATCGCCTCACAACGCTTAAGACTGAGAGTGAAGAGGTAAGTTAAATAAATGTTGGTTGTTCTTGACTGTTAGCCAAAAAAATAAATATTCAGTGGTGAGGAGGAAGATTTTGTTTGTTTAGGTAGTGAACTTACATTTAAGAATTTATCTTCTTTGAAATGAAAATACCTCTTACATTTTGTTTCAGATTTGGAAAACACTGGAAACAGCTGAAAAGACTCTGTTAGAAATGTTAAGTGCAAAGGACTTTGATTGTAATGCACTGTTTGAAGAAGATGGTGTAAATAAAAACGGCTTGAAGCAACCAGAAACTCTTGCCTTAAAACGGAGAGCTGACAAACAAGAAACGGAAGATTTTTACCTAAACGTAAGGATCGTATTTTTTTCCATGTTATTAGGTTATTCATATCAAGGTCATGTCTTAAAAGTTTTTGGGTTTGTAACAATGCAGCAAATATAAAAAACTTTTTTAAATTTTTTTATGCCGATTAAGGCAAGGCTCGAAATTTCTGCTCACCAATAGTCATAAAAAATATTGTGTTTACTGGCTTGGCATGGGAAAAAATTTGCTAAAACCATGATAATGCTTGTGAAGAGTGGTAAAATCCAATGACCTTGATACTGATTCTAATTGCATTGTGCAAAGCTTGTAAAATTTGCTTACTCTATAGAGTAGCAAGTATACTTATGGACCATAAAATAAAAATGTTATTAATATTAATAACATTAACATATAATTATTGATATTATAAAGGTAATTAAACAGGAGTTAAAATATTAGTTGGTATCTGAGTTAAATGGATCCTGGAATATCTTAAATAGTAATGATAAATGAAAAAAATATTTTTCTGAAGATAATACGATACTTAATTCAATGAATTTTCTATGTTCATCTATGCTAATTTAAACTGCTTTTCTAGAAATTTTCCGAGTACATCATGACAAACAACTTGATTGCTCGACTACAAGCCAAATCAGATCAAATCTGCAAAGGTCTTGGACTTGAAGGGGAAGAGCCCGTTTTGGCCGGAGGCGCCTCGCCGCACATAGCTCAACGACCGCACAATTTACCTCAAAGACTACGCAAGAAGCGCATAGGCCGCACACCTTTAGTCGGACAGCCGAAGCTTTTTGGTGGTAGCTTAGAAGAGTACTTAGAAGTAAGATTTGTGCACTTCCCTTTTGTTTAGTAGTATAATGTTCAATGTTAAAACTAGTGATGGGCAAAATCGATAATTTTAGGTATCGAATACTTTGGTATCGAATACTCATAGGTATCGAATACTCTGGTATCGAATACTTATAGGTATCGAGTATTTTCAGGTATCGAGTACTTTTTTTCAATGTCGGGAAACGAACCTGAAGGGACAATTTTTTTAGGGCCTATCCATAATCAGACTAATATTCAAAAAACTGAAAGCGATACATCAAAAAGCCCCGTAGCTACGGGTCTGGAGGTGGATAGAGGCGAAGGATTTGGCGGGGGAAAAACCTAGCCGCGTCAAATTTCTCTCGCGGATGATTAACGGCTTGGGTTTGAGCGTTGCAAAATGAAAACGGAAACAGGCTGCGTTTGATCTACAGTAGGTATTATAAAGATTACTTCATTGAAAAATTTAAAACGAAATATGTGAATAAAGTATCGATACTTTTGTGGGTATCGAATACACTCGATACCTGTGCCTGTGGGTATCGAATACACTCGATACCTATAGGTATCGAGTACTTAAGTATTTGGTATCGATACCTGCCCATCACTAGTTAAAACCTGTGGTTCCGTTTATGAAAAAAACTATCAATAAATTAATAATGGTTGGTTGTGTCTTATCCATCATAGAGTCATATGGATCCATGGTATTTATCTTTCTTGGGTTTTTGGAACAACATCCTAATAAAGCAACATTAATAATGCTATGACATTACTATAGATTAAAAGTAAAAACCTGAATTCTAAAGCTTACAAATTCACAAAGATGTTCCATTAGATTAAAGAATTTTCTGTTTAGAAATTAATTAGTAAGATTTATTTATTTCATTGGTTATTCATTTTACTACTTGCAAAGAATCTGGTTAATTTGAGAACTTAAATAATTAACTTTTGTAGGGTTTCATGCCCTTGATCTTTTTTAATAGATAAATTTACTATACCCTTAAGGTTGTTGATTTTTCAAGTGGGTGTCCAATACTCTTATGTTGCCTTTATGTGTTCCATGTTTGCTTCACCTCAAAAGAAAGTAAAATTGATAGTAATTTCAGACAGAGCTGTTAAAACTATCTGATAAATACTAAGTTGAGCCTCATTAGGGCTTGTTTCCCTACATTACAATTTTTTATTAGTAGTGTCAAAAAGTACTGAGGAACATACACTAATGACATAGGTGCTGATTTTACTGTGTATTGTTTTGTTTGTTATAATTTTTTATTTAGCTAAAAAATTTCAATTTATCTTATTTTCTTAGGCTACCAATCAAGAAATTCCATTGATTATTCGTAGCTGCATCCGAGTTATAAATTTGTATGGTAAGTGAATAGTTATCATTTTGAAATAGAGCTGCTTGCCTTTTTTCTCTAATTGCTGATATTAGTTTTTATTATCCATGCAAAATTTGTTTGTGTTTGATTTTCTACTTATTCTTTAATTCTCAAAAGTTAATGTCTCTTTCTCAGGCCTTCATCATCAAGGAATATTCAGAGTATCTGGGTCTCAAGTAGAAATAAACAATTTCAGGGAAACTTTTGAAAGAGGTAAGAAACATTTTTAACAATTTATTTGGAATTTATTTTAGAAAAAAAAAGAATACTATTTGTGAACCAATGTAAATTAATATTCAGAAAATCGTCCTTCTTTATAGAATGTTAACATTTTCATAAAATATTTCATACAATTGATATTTGACTGTCTTGTTGAAGAAAAAATCAAATAACATCTCTTCAATATCAACTGCCTGTTAAAGAATTTATTTTGAAGCTTAACATTATAGTTTATCCTAAACAAAGTACTTTAATTCTCTACTGCTCATGGTAGCAAATGTGCTACCATTAGCTTCAATTTTCAGCTTGTTTTTAAGATATTGCAGCAATTATTGCACCTTCAGGTTCTATAATGTACAAAGTTAAGGTTTAGTCCCCAGTTTATTTTGTTTTTAATTTTTAATTAAAAATTTAAAAATTCTGGCTTTTTAAAAATCTTATTAGGCCCCAAACAAGGCAAAAAATAGTATATTTTTTTCCCAATAGTTCTTTTTGGTAGTTAGCATTGGAGAGTTTAGGAGGAGGTTTAACTTAAATACAGGAAAATCCTGTTACAACGAATACCAATACAACAAAAAATCCTGTTAATATTAAAGTCCCCAACCATTTTTATTTTAACTGTCTAAATACCATTACAACGAAGAAATTTTACGGTCCCATGAAGTTATAACAGGATTTTATTGTAGTTATATTTTTGTTTATTTTAAGTTATTAACTTGGGTCTAGTTGTACAATTTATTTAACCAATTTTTACACAGGTGAAGATCCACTGGCTGATGTAACTGATGCCAGTGATATCAACTCTGTTGGGGGTGTCTTGAAATTATACTTGAGAGAGCTACGTGAACCACTCTTTCCAATATTTTACTTTGATCAACTGGTTGACATATCTCGTGAGTTTAAGCTTTCTTTTTTAGTCATTTATTTATCATTAATATTGTTTGGGAAAAAATTCTGTCACAATTTTTTTTGTGCTTGAATAAGTTTAAAATGAGAAAATTTGTCTTTTTACAGAAGTGGAATCTAAAAAGGAATTCATTCATCGAGTAAGAGAAGTTGTAAATAATCTACCTAGAACTGTGATGATTGTCTTACGATATTTATTTGCTTTCCTAAATCAGTAAGTATCTAGTCTATTATTGAAATCTAAATAATAATAATACTGATTGTATCCTTATTTTTTTAAATGTCATTTTTAATACTTTCATTATTTGTACTGAATTAGGATATAGTTCAAGATAAATATATTATTATTTAAAATTTTGATGAGTTTTCTTAAGTACTTTTTTAAGGTCCACCCAAATCACTAGAAAGCATAGATGTATGAAAAATCTCCCCTTTTTTTTCTTGAAATGTAGGATGAGTTCAACCAGAAGAACATACATGTTACTTTGACCATTTTGCCCCTGAGCACTTCCTGTATATTTCATAACATTGAAAATTAATTGTTTTTATGGTTTGAACCACAGAGTACTAGAACAGAGAGTCCGTCGCCATAGGCGCTATTGGAAATCGAAAAGTTGGATGAGTTTGGGGCTATTTTGGCGCTGCGATCGCAACAACGTCACGAGAGGCGGGACGGAAAAGTCTGATTGGTTGAGAAAAACTTTTTCCTTCTCCTTCGAAAATAGAAGATTTATTGACAGCCAATCACAGGTTTGATCACTCTGTCAATCATTTAGTTGATCGTGGCGCCCTCCAACCCATCCAACTTTTGAATATATCGTTTTGGACCCTCTGTTAGGATTTTTCTCTGTGGTTTGAACTATATAGACAAAAGTGGTTTTGATCTTTGATGTCACATTCTTGAACTCCCCTATAGAAATGTGTATTTACATTATTTGTAGCATATTTATATTTCAAGCTAATTTTTAAATCCTCCGAAATATTTCCATTACTTCATAAAGAGGTTGCAATCAATGTTTTCGATTTACTTTTCCAACAGTTTGTCCGAGTTCAGTGACGAGAACATGATGGACCCCTACAATCTAGCCATATGCTTTGGCCCCACCCTTCTTCCTATTCCCGAGGACAAGGACCAAGTGCAGTACCAGAACTTGGTCAACGAACTCATCAAGAACATCATAATCTATCAAGAAGACATTTTTCCTGATGATGGAGGCATTGTTTATGAGAAATACATAAGCACACATGTCCCAGATGAAAAGTATGAGTCTGTATATTAGCAGTCTTATAAGGTTCATTCAGACTTATTTTTGTGTTCATTTTGGAGGAATCTTCCTAAGTGAAGAGTGAATCGGTGTTTCACTCTTTGCTCCTTTACCTGAGATTTACAGGATTGAATAACTTATGATGAACAGGGAAAGAGTGAAGCAGTGTGAATGAACCTTTATACACTATAATGATTTTATCATACTTATCTACATTCATCTATCTTTGATTACTATTTGAATCTTTTAAGTTTTTATGCAGTAGGTGTTAGTGAAAAGGCTCTACATTCCTTTGAAGTTTTCAACTATGCATTTTAATTAGCTTCCATGAGTTTAAGATAATAACTATTTCTTTTGCTGATGGCTATTGTTGGATTTAAAAAAAACTTTTAACCAGGAAAGATAGATGATTATTGTTGGAATTGTTTTTAAATTTCAATCAGGAAAGATTAACCTGACAGGTTTTTCAAAGAGGGTTTAACCCGGGAAAGACTGAATTAATTTTTTTTCTCAAATTAAATTTTCCTCTTTACTGTATGCTTATGACATGTCTTGAAGTAGCCTAAAACCCTTTTTTCAAAAAAAATTTTATTATTTTAGTCAGAATAGGGTGGTACCATATGGTACCGCTAGGCTCTTACACTACCATTTTGTGCACCATACATATTCTTATAAGTTTGAGATTTCAAAGTCAAAATAATAAATTTATCACACTTTTATCACTTTATTTACCATTTTTAACTAAAACAACAAGAAAAATTTCAATATAGGCAATGATTATTCACAAATTAATTATTAAATAGTTGATATTACTCTCATTATACCAATTAGTAGTTATATTTTGCTCTTAAAATCCTATTATCAAATTTATTTCTAGAACTAAATTTTGTACACACTAGTCCAAAGGTGATAAACAAACTTTCTATACTGCGAGGTAAGCTGATTTGATACGGAATTGATAGTTTTTCCAATTTTCCCCTCATAATGAGTGTTAAAATTAGGAATTTTGTTAAAAAACATAAGTTTTAGGCTTTAAAAATTTCATAAACCATATTTTGTATTTTGCGTCTATAGTTTAGTTGAAGACTATGAACATAATATTGATGATTTGCATGAAATACTACCATTGTATAGATGGATATTCCAATCAATCACTTATAATATGAAATTTTTCTTATTAAATTTAGAGTTATTGGCCTTAAAAATTAAAGTTATGGGAAATACTCTATAAATTCAATAAGTTTTTAGCATAAAAAATTATTATATAGGTTTTACCTTAAAAATTAATTAATTTCACAGCATATAAAACGTTTAAAATAAAAAATACACTACTTTAAAATATTAGAACTATTTGGTAGCGTAAAAGCCTAGCGGTACCATATGGTACCGCAAGATTTCTATACCAAAATTTTCTACCTTAAAATTATTCAATCTTTTCCAAATTTGGGCTATTATTGCATAATACAATTATAAATAATAATTCACGATTATTTAATCCATTCACTAATTTTAGGTATGAATAAATTGCACTTACATTTTCAGACGAGCCTTTTTTCGCCTGTCTTAAAAAACACGTTTTTCATTAAGCCATTAAGCAAGAATTTATTTAAATAATTTGTTATTAAATTGCTGTTTACTAAAGTTTGGTCCATGTAGTAGTGACATCTACCGTCAGAATGAAAAAATAAAAGTATTTTGGTAGAAAAAAGCCGTTTTTTCCTAGTGCTGTTTGCCGGTACCATACGGTCCCGCTAGTCCTTCCCGGGTTAATGGAAATCCTGGGCATTCCAGATGAAAAATAAAAATTTGAAACTTAATTTTTCACATGTAAATTTTTAGTATCAACTTCTTGAAATAGATGTTAGTTTTATTATAATTGATATTACTCAATTTTGTTAAGTAAAACATATTTTTTTAAAGATTAGTTATTATAATTTTATTATGTACACTTGTTCGCTCTTTTGTTGCATATTGATTACCTTTGAGTTTTTACTAATTGCATGTAATTTATTATTCCAGTGATGTTGGTGATTCTCCTCCTGATCCGGTCTCTGATCTGGCGGATGATTCTGAAGTCGACACTATTCAGAGTGAAGATGGTAATTTGAATTACGGTTGCTATTTACATGTGTACTTATTACTTTGGCATGTAGCATCTTGGTTTTCATGCTTTGGTGTTGAAATAACTAAGGCTAAAAATGTATTAATATTATTAAAAAATGTGCTTTTAAAGGGCATTTCTGAAAATTCCTTATGATGCTTTATCATCTTGATGAATTTTTCTATTTAGATTGAATTTAGTGTGTTGGAAACTATATTGAGATTAAAATATACTTTAATCCTCATTTTTACTGTAAACAATTGAATCGTCAGTTTGAAGAAGGGAATAAGTCCAAAAAATGACAAATTGACTTTTTGTGCTCAAAACAATCTCCAAGCTTTGCCCTACACATGGGTGAAAAGAGGGGGGAAATAACTAACCCCTAGAAGGAGATAACACCCCTTGAAGTTGTGAAATCGCTATCCATACAATGAAAATTCCATTTCTTTTTTTCGTTTTTCTCAAAACTTGATTTTTGGACTTATTCCCTTCTTCAAACTGACGATTCAATTAGTTTAGTAAATAAGGCTCATATAAAAGAAATTCAGCCATTACTTAGGATTAATGAATAATAGAAAATTAAATAAGAATACTCTCAATGTTATATTCAATCACTAGAGTTTTTGTGTAGTTTAAAAGTTTTATAGGATTAAGCAGTATGTTTCTACTATCCCATTGTGGTGGCTTTTACATTAGAATTTTGTGATGAACATAAACTAAATCCTGTCATTCCTATTCTTCCTTCTTTTTATTTTTAGTTTATCCTTTCAGTTGCATGATGCATGCTCTAAATTCATTATTTAATGAATGTACTTTCCTCTCTTTGGCTACTAATTCTAATGTTTGTAACAATTTCCAGATGCAGTATTTCCTGAACAGGAGATAGCCCTCAATTTATTTGGCAGTACGTTTCTATATGATTTGTTTTATTTATTTTTTGTTGAAATTTTCTTAGTTTGTTCTGTTAACGTTTTATTAGTAGCACAATTTTTTAAAAATATTCTCTTAAACAAGAACTTGTAAGTACTCTTCTCTCTCTTTCTCTATTTCCAATCTTTCTTAATTGTTTCGTTCTTAAACTTCTATGTGTAAAAATTTACCTCACAAGTTTTACTATTACAAACTGTAGAACCGTTAGCTGTAGATTTTTCCTTATTCAGGAAATATGTTGTTTTTATTAGATGGTTTACTTTAATCAGTGTCTAAGTCTCTCAGCTCCATAAATTTAATATTTAAATATGAAACGGATTGTGGAAAGTTTATGACACTGCATATGGTGCTTTGTATTTGTTAAGCTTCCTCTCTTTACAACTATTTGTTTAGTGGAATAAAAAAATAAAATACTACTACTTACTGTGCTAATTAATCAGTTTGAATCAAATCCAGTTTATGTAGGCCATACAATAAAACATATTTTAACATTTTTCTTTCTAAAAGAAAAAATAACTTAAAACTGAATTTAATATTGATTGTTATGTTTGATCCGTTTTATCGAAAAAAATATGTGCAATTCGTTTTATGCTTCTAGCTTAAGTTGCGAGTTAATGCAAAGCAATGCATGACAAGTTGCATGTTTTAAAGGCAACATTTAGCTCTGTAGAAATAAGTTAATATTCAAAATGGCTTGTGCACATCATGGGCGGATCCAGGTTGACTTCTTGGGTGGCACCAAAATTTTTAAAACATCTTTTGGCAGTAAAATCTGCGATGTTCAAACAAATATTGAATGGCCATAAAGCTACACATTGAATTCTCAAAGCTTCAAAATCACATTTTGTTTAGATATTAACATAAAGATGTCATTTTTTCCAATGCAAATTTTCCCCCTGGAGGGCCCCTGGTTCTGCTACTGCTTGTGCAAAAACAAGTAACAAATTCCAAAACTAATAACTTTGGAGAAGTTCTCAGTACCGTTTTCTCTAGTCTTCTAATCTTGCACATAATGCAATCTATGCTTGTTGTTTTCATAGCATTTTTCTTCTTTCCTAGAAACTGAAGTAATGGAGGCAGTGGCTCAATTCGACTTCAATGCCCGCTCGCAAAGGGAACTGTCTTTCAAGAAAGGAGACACACTCCTGCTCCAGCACCAAGTTTCCAATGACTGGTGGAGAGGAAGCTTTCTCGGAAAGGATGGACTCATACCGGATAAGTACATCCTCTTGAAAATAAAGTAAGTGTATGCCAGAAATGAACTTCTTTGATTTTGAAATATTCTATTCAAACATTGTAGGAATTTAAAACAAAATATCACAATATTTAAACCATTTTCAGGGCAATTTTGTGTAGTACAGTTAGAATTAATTGCTTAAAAGAAAAAGTATTTGCTACTGCTTCTAATTGGGACTAGTTACTCATGCATCACATGTTTGAATGTGATTTGAATCGTGAGGAAATAATGTTTTATTGTTCACTGCCGATTTAAAATTTAGGAAATACCAAAAAAGTTTTTATTTTGGTCGCAATATTCTTTCTCACGTATAAACTTAAAGAGCCCTATATGTTTTTACAATTATTTATTAATTAGTTGTAGTTTAGATACGTACGGATTAACTTGTCACAGTGTCATTTTAAAAGTTACTTCTAGTAGTTTGTGGGTACTAATAATAATACCTCGCCTATCTCCATTTTTTCTAAATTGATATTTGTTGGAGTTAGATACTTGTAGCTGCAAGCTCCTCATTTCCAGACATAAATACTTTATTATTTATTAGTTGCTTAGTATCATTTAACTCTTACATTAGTAGCTAAATTGATCGAGCAATTGATCTTCTTGATTTGTGCGCCCTGCACTGTCTTAATATTTTTTCCCAGAAACACTAATACTAATTTGTTACTTGCAGGGATGAGGATAGAGACAAATGCAGCACTGATGGGAGCGACAAACGGCGAACCAGCAGTAGCAGCGATTCCCTCTCTGGTATCAGTCACAGTCCCAAGTCCTTGTCAACTTCCGGGGTCCCCGAGGACTGCAGTTCCACCTCTTCCCTCGACAGGCGGAGCCTCAACAGCTACCAGCCCCAGACTCCGGAATGGGAAGGCTCCCCTCCCTTCCCTCCCACAAAGAACGAACAACTCAACAAAGACCCTTCGGAGGAGCGGGAACTGCTGGCGGACCCGCAACTCCCGGAACCGCCAGACCTGGGCACGGCTGTGAGGGAAACGGCGATCGTCGACACCGTGCAGTACTTCGAGGGGAGACCAAAGAAAGCGTGCAAGGACGCGCCAGACCTGGTGTTGGACCTCCCCATCAACCTACCTAGTCCCGTCGCGTCGGCAAAGACTGGCAAGTCGGCGGAGGACCTCTTCCTAAGCCCGGTGAGCAGCACCGACAGCCCGGAGCTGACCGCTGCCGAGCGATTCGCCAAGTCGAACCAGTGCACAATGAAAAAGGGGACCATGTCGCGGAGCGCCAGCCACGTGACTGGCGGTCCACAGTCTCTGGACGCCCAGACGCAGACTTTCTACGCGGTGCGGCGTAGCGCCAGCACCGGCGACAACCTGGGCCCCGCCTCTCCCGCCGACGCTGCCAAAGACAAGTCTCCCGAGGCGGCGGACCCGGAACTGACTGTGAAGGCGGGAGGCGGGGTCAAGGTGGAGACGGTCGAACTGAATTGGGCCAAGTCCGACAAGGGGGAAGGGACGAAAGAGGCCGAGGTGCCCCCTGAAAAGACGATCAAGGCGGAGCCTGCGGTGGGCGTGTCTTCCTTCAAGCCTCCGATCAAGAGTAAGCCGCCGCCGGTCATGAAAAAGCCGAACCGAGCCGAAATTAAGGCCGCCGAGGTATACCAGCAGACTGCTTGTTGAGGTGACTGGTGACTTTTTTTTATTTGAAAGAAGGATTTCAGTGAGGTGAAAAGACTTAGTGAAAGCACTGATTCACATCATAGGTTTTTTAAATTGTATAGAACTCATTTTTAATAAACCTTATATTTTTTGCTTTTAAGAAATCTCACCAGCTGGAAGTGAACTGCATTTGGTATACTAGCTGTTTAAGTATCGGGGATAAACCTTGTGGAGTTTTATTAGTGCTAAATGAGAAGCTTGATGGCTCACTTCGTAGACTTCGGCTTTTTTCTATCGTTTTTTTAGTTTATATATTCCCATAAGTTGGTTGTTGTAATAGTTTAATAATATTCAAGTGTGCTTTTTTCAAATTGCTGATGTTAAAATTTCTATGGTACCTTTTCATGAATTTTATGTGTAAATGAATTATGCCAAAGTTCCTATTTCAGTCTTGTGATTATCTGTGTTTGAAAAATTTGTTTATCTGGAAAAATCTTGTACTTGGTTTCTTGAATATGTTTACGACAGGCGTCAAATTTAAAGATATTTATTTTAAACTGTTAGAAGTAGAGGCGAGGCAGGTCTTTGTATAAGCATCTTCTTATCCCCAGCGGGGACTCTGACTTACTACTGAGACAAAGTATATTAGGCAAAGTGATTGGAATAGATAGAAAATTGTTTTCTAGGTGCAGACAGTCAACAGGTATATTTTGTATCGCTAGTTGTTTTTTGAGAGTTCTTAATAAACCAGCCCAATATGCTATGTCTGTATTATTTGAGAGCAGTGTGGTTATTTTAGGAAGGAATTACAATTTTGAACACTTTTGCAATGTTATTTGTGCTGAAAAGAGTAAATATTTATATATAATGATACATATGGATAGAATTTGTAAGCAGTTTTTTATGAGAAGTTTTTTTATAAGGAGGTATGTGTGAGTATGGAAACTTTATTTAATAAGACAATTGTTTGTGAGTTGTGATGGCTTAAAAAAGCATGTGTTTATTTTAATCATGCAGACTTTTTGACGCCATATAGGGCTTTCTTTGGAATATAGAACTCCCATTGTTTTTCTTCAATGCTTATTTTCAATCATTTACTGAGCAAAGACTTCTTTAAGTTGAATTATGTTGTAATTACAAATTAATTTTACCTACAGATACTTCAGCTGAATTGGCATTTCATCTGTGAAAGCACAAATTGTTCACTGCTATTTAAGTCTTTGTTTTTAGTATTTTTTATACTTCGCTGCTAGTGTCTCATATTTCAGTATGACATGTTTTGTTAGTAATTTGTAAAATAAAACCTTGAAACATTCGTTTTGTGGATGATTGCATATTTTTACATTCATTTATGCATCTTTTTTAGTAGACTGAAGTAGCTTCCCATATTTAAATGTATCTTAAGTTTTTAAGGCTTTTAAAAAAATTGGAAGTATGCACCCATCTAGTAAGAAACTTGCTGCTGATCTAAATTTAAATTATAGAGGTTCATAAAACTGCATTTGAAGATGTTAGAACTCAAAGGCATGTGTATTCTTGGATAGAAATTTCAAGTTTCCAATTTTTGCCTAAATATTATCTCACTTCAAATAATTTCCTAAATTTTCCCATATCTTCTTTGGATATTTACTGTTTTTTTACTTTTAAATATCAGTTGAAAGTAATATTGTAAGTGAATATGTCCTAAATTAAAATTTTGAAATTTAAGTATCGGAATTAGAAAGTATCTTTAAAAAATCTGGAGGAAATTTTAGGATAAGGGAGAATTTCGGCAAAAATTGGGAAAGGTAAATTTCAAAATGTTTAATAATGTACTATTGATGAGAGTTTTGTCTTAACATAACCATTCATTTCTCTGTGGATGTCTTTGTGAACTCTAATTTAACACAAATTAAATAGGTTTCAAAAAGAAAAGTTATTGGTTTGACAAATAGTTGTTAAAAAGGGGGTGAAATTATGTGGAAAGTTTTGATTGAGAAATTTTTTTAGACTGAATACAGAAGAAGTTTTCCAAAACTAGTAAATAAAAAGCTAACTTGAAGAGGAAGATGGTTCTGATTTCTAAAAAAGTTTACGAAATTTTACTTTTAAGATAATTTTTAGACCAGTGGGAGGAGAGCTTTAAAAGTGATTCAAAGAAGGACCAGGTTGTATACGTAAAAAATTACCATTTAAAAAGGAGATTTACCAAGTAAGTGTTTTACTCATTCTTTTAAAATGCATTTATTTTTCTTATCCTTTATACCCCTTTTGTTCTAATAATCCCTTTCTTTTTTTTCTCCGTTCATTGTCTTAATATCCTTTACCTTCTCAACCCTGTCATAATTTTACTTTTCCCCTCTTATCTTTACAACTAATCTCCTCTTAAACTCTCTTGTCTTCTCATCCTTTTACCCCTTTGATTCTCTTCAGGATAATTTAAATTTTTCACTTTTGATATTTATCTTGGGGAGGAATCGTCCAAAATGTACAAAAAAAATATTCCTTGTTGAAGATTGCCAAATGTTGATCTGTGTAAAACTAGTTTTACCTCAATCGTAAACAATATACGGAAAACGAACTTTACATTAATATGCACCTGTAAAACGAACTTTTCCTTCATAGGATGCATTTTGCGGCAAAGCAAACTTAACATTAGCACATAAGATACCTGTAAAACGTGGTTTTCCTTCATAAAAGGCACTATGCGGCAAAGCCAACTTTACATTTGTGTAGTATAGTAGTTCCCTAAGTGAGCGGTACCGCCCCCAGGGGCGGTGATGAGTTGGAAGGAAATTTAGGGGCGTTATTAGAATAAAAGGGGGCGCTGACTGTCTTTTAAACTGTTACTCAATGTCTTTTTTATTGGTAAAAAATATTAAAAAAATCTAGGTAAAAAAGAAGCTTTAAATCCCTTTTTAACATGTTAAAAATTCAAATATTTTCCTGGAGGAGGACCCACAGACCCCCTTTATCTATGGATTGAGATATTGATGATTTTGATAACTTAAGAAGAATACAGGAAATTTTCTGTAAGATATACCGAATTCCCACTTCAAATTAAATTTTAAAGTGCTTAGTGAACTTAACTGTTGAATATTGTCTATATACTACGTTTTTAAATTTTATTTTTTAGGTTGTAAATTAGTATTTTTATTACAAAATGTTTGTATAAAATCTTAGCAAATTAGGGGTAAAAATTTGTTAGGGGGCGGTGGACCTAAAAAGTTAGAGAACCTGTCTTAGTACATAAGATGCCTGTAAAATGGGATTTTCTTTCATAGAAGGCACTCTGCGAAAAGCCAACTTTACATTAGTACATAAGATACCTGTAAAACTGGATTTTCTTTCACTGCCCGCTCTGTGCGGCAAAGCAAAATATTATTTACATGGAAATTATTAAAAATACAGTAAATCTAAACCGTGAAACGTCGGCTTTGTGTCTTGAACCCCTCTCCCTTGTCGCATGCACAAAAGACATAACTATACATGCTTGTTGGTTTGTATGAAATTTTTTAAGGCTCTAGACACCATTCAGGTAATGAAAATAATCGAGATACTGTAGTTTGCTGCCATACCCCATGCCCTGGTTTTGTTCCCAGGTCGAGCGAGGGAGACTTGACCTTTCATACCTTTGGGTTCTGTAAACTGAGGTCGATTCGCTAGGGGAAAGGGGCTTAGCTCAGCTGACTGTGACTTTCAATTCAGTCGCATGTTTTGCAAAAGCTCTGCTCATGACCTCACCCAGTATGATGCTGGTTATAAAGGAGTTTGTAGGTCTAAACCAGCGGTTCCCAAAGTGGCCCATATGAACCCCCAGGGGTCCACAGCGACTTCCAGGGGGTCCATGGGCAGTGACGGATCTACGGGGGGGGGCTTTCGGGCTGAAGCCCCCCCAAAACGTCTAATATTCAAATCTAATTCGTCTAATAATGTCAAAACGCAAAAAATCTATATCCGAAATTCAGATAAGGCGTACCAACACGAGTTGAAAAAGTGGGGTTTTTGACTTAAATTTCCAAAAAAAAATTCTATTTGTTAAACGTCAATAATAAAGGAGTGTTTTCAAGATTTGAACCCAGCTAATCCTAAAGTAAAGATGGTGGTTAGATCGTACCAGCTGGGGGAAATCCTATGATTTTATGGTATTTATTTTATCGCTTCTTGAACAGAGGTATCGCATCGCTGGTGTACAAAAAGTTCTCAGGTCAAACCCCGTTAACTTCCTATTTAAGTGCATTTCACAGTTCAATTAAATTTTAAACACTGAAAATTCCACTATACACTTTGATCAGTAGCTGGATCTACAACGGCCTTGACGGCTCAGTTGGTGGAGTCGCGGTCCTGGTGTACAGAAGGTACTCAGTTCAAACCCCGTTAACTTAACTTCCTATTTAAGTGCTTTTTTACAGTTCAATTAAATTTTAAACACTGAAAATTCCACTTTACACTTTGATCAGTAGCTGGATCTACAACAGCCTTGACGGCTCAGTTGGTGGAGTCGCGGTCATGGTGTACAGAAGGTACTCAGTTCAAACCCCGTTAACTTAACTTCCTATTTAAGTGCTTTTTTACAGTTCAATTAAATTTTAAACACTGAAAATTCCACTTTACACTTTGATCAGTAGCTGGATCTACAACGGCCTTGACGGCTCAGTTGGTGGAGTCGCGGTCCTGGTGTACAGAAGGTACTCAGTTCAAACCCCGTTAACTTAACTTCCTATTTAAGTGCTTTTTTACAGTTCAATTAAATTTTAAACACTGAAAATTCCACTTTACACTTTGATCAGTAGTTGGATCTACAACAGCCTTGACGGCTCAGTTGGTGGAGTCGCGGTCATGGTGTACAGAAGGTACTCAGTTCAAACCCCATTAACTTGACTTCCTATTTAAGTTCATTTTACAGTTCAATTAAATTTTAAACACTGAAAATTCCACTATACACTTTGATCAGTAGCTGGATCTACAACGGCCTTGACGGCTCAGTTGGTGGAGTCACGGTCCTGGTGTACAGAAGGTACTCAGTTCAAACCCCATTAACTTCCCCCTTAACTTCCTATTTAATTGCATTTTACTGTTCAATTAAATTTTAAACACTGAAAATTCCACTATACACTTCAACCAGTAGCTGCTTCCAAAGCGTCCTTGATGGCTCAGTTGGTAGAGTCGTGGTCCTGGTGTACAGAAGGTACTCAGTTCAAACCCCACTATCTGAACTTCCTATTGTAATTCTGTAATATCTGCCTCTCTCTATGCTTTCAACTTTCTTAATAGTTGTCTTCTAATTTAACATAAGTAAAATAAACTTAATTTTCTATGAGTACCTGATGCTGCATCTGACCTAGGGGACAGAAACTGGTGACTGAGTCGAGTCCGTTCACCCGTCGAAGATGTCGGGGCTCGGACGAGAGGAGGTCTTCCTGGCGGACCTGATCTGCTCCCCGGGGGGTCGCGGGCCTAGGGGGTTCTTCGGATAACCCCCGAAAGCCCCTTCGCCCTGGGGGCCAGCGGAGAAAGGTCCGTCAGGAAGCCAGTTTTGCCTAAAATTTTAATCCTTGGTTACAATCCGCAATTTGTGGACGGTCCCCTAACAAAGTGCAATATGGAGACAGCCCCCTCAGTTATCAGATTGCAAAATTTTGACTCCATTACCCGTCTTTGGTAATCCGTAAAGAAATAAAATTTTATTGCTGGATATGTTTAGCTGCAACGGTTAACTGTGACCGTAACTGTATCAGTCAAAATATAATATTTTAAAACAAAATATTTTTTTATTTATTTCCAGGATCGAACCTCCAAACTCTGTGTACACAGATGCATACCATACCACTAGGCTACCGGTTCCACATTAGTAAGAAGGCAATGGTTGATGTGAATTTTATTTTAAAGTTTTTTGCAAAGTAGAAAACTTAAATAATTTCATTAAAGCCTCAACCCCCCCCGCAGGGTTTGAACAGGGAGCCTTCTGCAGTGCAGACTGACACTTAACCAACCAGGCCACTGGATCCACACCAGCTAGAAGGCAATGGATGAAATGTATTTAATTCTAAAGCTCTTTTTAAAGTAGAAAACTTAAGTAATTTTATATAAAAATCTCAGAAACACACCGGGGTTTGAACCGGGAACCTTCAGCACTGAAGACTGGCCCTTAACCAACCAGGCCACTATTCACATAAGCAAGAAGGCAATGGTTGAAATGTATTTAATTTTAAAGCTCTTTTTAAAGTAGAAAACTAAAGTAATTTTATAAAAATCTCAGAATCCCACCGGGGTTTGAACCGGGAACCTTCAGCACTGAAGACTGGCCCTTAACCAACCAGGCCACTGGATCCACATAAGCTGGAAGGCAATGATTGAAATGTATTTAATTTTAAAGCTCTTTTGAAAGTAGAAAACTTAAGTAATTTTATAAAAATCTCAGAATCTCGCCAGGGTTTGAACCGCGAACCTTAAGCACTGAAGACTGACACTTAACCAACCGGGCCACTATATCCACATAAGCTGGAAGGCAACGGTTGAAATGTATTTCATTTTAAAGTAGAAAACTGAAGTAATTTTATAGAAATCTAAGAATCCAGTCGGGGCTTGAACCGGGAACTTTCAGCACTGAAGGCTGGCACTTAACCAACCAGGCAACTAGATCCACATCAGCAAGAAGGCAATGGTTAAAATGTGTTTCATTTTAAAACTCTTTTTAAAGAAGGAAACTTAAATAATTTTATAAAAATTTTGGAATCTCGCCAGGGTTTGAACCGGGAACCTTCAGCACTGAAGACTGGCACTTAAACAACTAGGCCGCTGGATCCACATCAGGTAGAAGGCAATGGTTGAAATGAATTTAATTTTAAAGCTCTTTTAAAAGTATAAAACTTAAGTAATTTTATAAAAATCTCAGAATCTCGCCAGGGTTTGAACCGGGAACCTTCAGCACTGAAGACTGTCACTTAACCAACCGGGCCACTATATCCACATAAGCTGGAAGGCAACGGTTGAAATGTATTTAATTTTAAAGCTCTTTTTAAAGTAGAAAACTTGAGTAATTTTATAAAAATCTCAGAATCTCGCCAGGGTTTGAACCGGGAACCTTCAGCACTGAAGACTGTCACTTAACCAACCGGGCCACTATATCCACATAAGCTGGAAGGCAACGGTTGAAATGTATTTAATTTTAAAGCTCTTTTTAAAGTAGAAAACTTGAGTAATTTTATAAAAATCTCAGAATCTCGCCAGGGTTTGAACCGGGAACCTTCAGCACTGAAGACTGTCACTTAACCAACCATGCCACTATTCACATAAGCAAGAAGGCAATGGTTGAAATGTATTTAATTTTAAAGCTCTTTTTAAAGTAGAAAACTTAAGTAATTTTATAAAAAATCTCAGAATCTCGCCAGGGTTTGAACCGGGAACCTTCTGCTCTGAAGACTGGCACTTAACCAACCAGGCCACTGGATCCACTCTAGCATGAAGGAAATGGGTGAAATGTATTCCATTTTAAAGCTTTCTTTAAATTGAAAACACTTCTGTAATTTTTTGAGAAAGTGACTTCTTGAGTCTTGAATCAATTGAGCAAAACTCATATTGATATCCATTATCAAACGAGAACCAATTATCTCTTAAAATAGAGGACAACACTGGTACCATTACATAAGAGGGGAAAAATGCTTGTCTTAAACTTTTTCTAAATTCTTGAGTGGTGACGATGACATCCATCTGGAAAATCATTTGAGCGAAATTTGCAAATATTACTTACCTACCTGTCATCAATTTCAGCCAACAATAATAAATCATATGCCGCTCTTATAGAATTGTTGAAAGCGTAAGCTACCCTCGGGAGTTAGAGAGGTACTAACAACACTGACGAAAAAAATCTCATCACCAAGAAGGAAAAGATATATCAAAAAGTCAAATTTATTTCTATAATTGGACAAAACATGTCCGATGATAGAGTAGAAATCACCTAGCCCAGTATGCAACGTCCGCTGGTGCCACCATATCAACTTTGACTACATGGGGGAGACAACCTGGTCCTCCAATCCGTCAAAAGACATTTTTAGATCCCCTTTCACTCAATACCATGCAGTGTGACGTTGGTAATGGACACCTATGGAGACAACATTCCTCCCTGGTTAAGGGCTCTTTTATAGTGGATCTGGATTCGAGCTGAAACTGGAAAACTATAAATCACTGAACCCGACACGCTTCCCTCTCCAGCGTTCGCAATAGAAGAGAGGGGGGTTGTTTACTCGACTGTCAAGGCTGTCACACACACATGATACTTAACTATCTCATCCCCTCTTTCTTGCATTGGAAAGGCTGGAAGGGGGAAAGCGTGCCGAGCAGGTGCGGGTTCGAAAGATTTGTAGTTTTCCAGATCAGCCAAACTTCAGATTGAGTATAAAAGAGCCCTAAACCTGGTTTTCTCGGCCCCCTAAGCACGTGAAAGAGCGATGCAGTGCAGAATATAGGAAGGAGCGTTGCTGTGATGTTGATCCCTCACGTCAATGCAGGAAAAAAATCCAGGAGCAGGAGGTGGTTTCGGATTTGATGGAGTAGAAATCTGAAGGCGTGGTCTAAACAAACTTAAGAAACACAGGACAACGTCTCCTGGACGCCAGATATGACTAACAGCTTAGCAGTTGATGCAAATACGATTTTCTTCAGCAACGATTTTCTCATCTGGCAGTTTTTAATAATATCACGGAATCCCAAAAATTAAGGACAGTTTTGATTTTTTTTGGAATAATCCCACAAATCAATTCGCCCCATGACAATGAAATCCTTGCCATAAGAGAAGGAATACATAATTCAGGATAAAATCACCTTAACAATAGTTTCTGGGAAACTTAAAGATATTTCACCCACTTAACTATAGAGTTCTAAATAATAGAGTGAACTATAGAGTTAAGATCATATACAAATTACAGCGAATTGTTTGCTAAATGACTCTTTCTTTTCCGAATGTGTAAGGAGCTCCTTATTGTAGAGGGCCTCACTTTTGTAGCCCCATAAACTATTATTAGGGTGATTACATATTCTCACTCTTAGATGATCCTATGGCATTAATTTTATTAAGAAATATGATTTGTGTCATTATTCTGTAAAATCAGACAATCCTTAATTTTTGGACACGAGTTTAGTTTCTCTTTTTGAAATATAATCTAACTAACCACTCTTCAAATTATATCCCGTGTTCTTGGAAATCCTTGGCCGCAAAATACACGCTTATTAAGCAGGTCATGGGGAAAAAGTAGAAGCTCGTCTTATATACCACAAGATAGTAGTAGTTATAGAGATCCTCCCATACGTACACAGAAAAGCGGTTTCGAACCCGGTTCCATCGGGGATTAAGAAGAAATCGGGGAGTGGTGTGGGCCGATAGAGAAACCAGAAACTTTTTATTGTAATAGACCCCGCCTTAGGAATCTGGTCCATATGTAGAACGGTTATAGGGAAGATTTCATTGAGCTAATGTGTCTAGTGTGGTTTCAATGGGAAAAGAATAATAAAAGGAAAAGTAAATGGATAATTGACACGGAACTTAGGATTTTTTAAGAGTTTTTTGCTTGTAGTAATTCGTGCACTTTCTTGTTTATCCCAGAACCTACTCAGAGTATCAAAAACAGCAGGCCGTAACCTTGTCATCGATGGTTTGCATCCAGCCAGCAAACCTTCATTCTGTGTTAGTTAACAAAACTTATGTAAGTTCTGTCAATTTTATTATAAAGACTTAATAATCTTGCTGGGAAAACGTTGCACAGAATGTCATACACTGCCAGGAGATAAACTTAGACAAAAAAAAAGAATAGAAGTACTACAAAGCAGATTTGTACGTATGGAAACTATGGAAACGTAGCACATTTAGTGAAAACCGACTAATATACATATTTTTTACTGGTAACTAGGACTATCAACTCTGTAAGAGTAATTAAAGAAAATTTTAGAAGTACCATCATCATAATATAAACCTTTGATTCACATGAATAACCTGTTAGATGCACAACAAAATTTGGAAAAAACTACTCAACGAAACTCAAAAAACAGATTCGTTCAATATACCTAATTTGAAAATAAAATCCCCTGACTCCTTTACCTACTTTTTGAAAGTAACGGCGTAATTACATACGAACTAATGTTTCTTAAGGAATTTTATAAGTGCATCAATGCGTCATTTCTAAGGGGAATCAAATTTAATTTTTTCCAAGTAATTTAGCTCATCACTTTGAAGAGATGTTTTCTTTTTGATATTACGTATAAGTTTAAAACTGAGTGAAATATACCTTTGAAACCTGTTTTGGTTTCTTTATGATTTAAGCATCTAATGATATGTAATCATGAGCGCCATCATCAGTGGAGCATATGAGCACGTGAATCCCAATGAAAATTAAATTAATTGATAAATTAAAGTAAATACAAAAATGAATAAAAAAGTATTCCATTTAGTATCCTTTTCCACTTAAGTGTGCCGCAGTTAACATTTCTTCGTTTTAGCTAAACTAGCCTCAAATTCTTTTCAGGCGTTTTCAATACTTTAAGTGGTTGTTTAAGTAAAATTATTTTAAAATTCCATTTTTTTTAAAACTTGTTTGAAAAATTCTTTCAGCCAAAATACGATTTGAGAGACGATTTCAAAAGGATAATTGAACTAATGTTCATATAGCCAAATCGGCATACTTGTGTATGCGAATATAATCTAAGAAGTCTTCATATAAACTTTGACTTCCCGTTTACTTACGTATTACGCCGTCGAATAATTGAAAATACTAATAAATATGAAGCTTAAAAAAAGTTAAATGCCTGATACAGTCCATATTTTCATTTATTATTTCAATTCAGATCTCATTTCATATTTATCCCACTGCCAATTTTTGTTTACAGCTAATTTAAATAAAGTGAAATATTCTGTTTATTTTGTTACCTCGTTTTTGGGAATTTGTGTGGCCATGGTGGCAATAACTTTCGCTCCTCATTAAAGTGTGACGTCACCGGATTCTATTACTTTTTGCCTGTTTTTTGGTGACTATTAGGCGATGTTATCAGATTAAGACGACTTAATACGAAAGAACTGTTTATTTTTAACCATTAATATAAATTATTATAATTATATGACCGTGATTTAATTCCGAGCTTGTTACTTGAATGTATTTTCAAAATATTTTGCAAACCCCCATTTTATCTACTTAAATCAATGGGAAAATACGGGGACAAAGAGTTTTGAAAAGGGGACGACAGTGGGGTACAACACAGTTTAGAACTAAAGAACTATAAACGATATTAAAAAAATATTAATTAAAAAAACTATTCCAACTATTTTTGAAAGTTGGGTGCTTTCTTGTTTATGTATTCTCCATTCTCCTCGTTTTTTCTCTTATTCGTTTCAATGAGCCCCACTTTGGTCATCCCTCGGTATCGAACGCAAGGTCGCCACACAATTTGGGCAACCGAGTATTTAAAAAAAACAGCGTCAACTTTCGACACACATATCGGTTTCGCGTAATGATCACTCACTAATTAGAAAAAAACTGACACACTTAAATACGTGACACATTTTTAGGAGAGGAATCCCGTTCTATCAAACTCTCTCTACTAATATGTATTGTATAACGCATCGGTTATGTAAGCTTCGGTTCCTAATTTGTATTAAGGAAAATAGTGCGATTAGTTTAGTTGTTCTGAGATTATTTGAATTGACGGAATTGAAGTAGGATGGATTCCCTTAGTCCGCGATGAAAATGATCTGACGGAAGTTCGAAAAATAATCTGTTTCATTGTAAATTTTAAAAAATAGCATGGATACATTTTTTATTTAATGGAGATTGCAGCATCTCTTAAATTTCTGAATATTCAATTTTAATTTATAAAAATTACCTCCTGATTCCAAAAATATGCTTGTCCTTTCCCACCGGTTTTTTTCAGTTAATTATGCGACATTTTATTACAAAAAGCTCCTACCAGTGTGACGTCACATGTGCCTCTTGGAAGTGTGGGAAACAACGTTTTCATCGAACTTTAGGCTGTTAAAAAACTAGAGATCATTGTTTTAAAGCGAAAGAATAATAAACAAGGCACGCATGACATTACAAGCTGTTTCAGCTCAGACAAAAAAGAAGCTATTTGTAATGTTTTTGGAGGTTTTAAGACATTCTGAATACTACATTAAGATTAAAAAAAATTTTGACTGCAATTATCCATTGTCACGTAAATAAAAATGAGACAAATGTAAAAAATTATTAATGAATTTATACTAAGTAGAGGTAACAAAATTAAAGTAAATAGTACATCAAAAGATAATTTACAATACAAAACTGTAGAATCATATAACGGGTGTCCCAAAAAAGACTGACACATTTTAAAAATCAATAACTCGAAAACTAAAAAAGATAAAAATATGCGGTCTTTTGCATCCTTCTTAAGGGGACAAAGAGTTTTTGCTCCCAAAATTTCAAAATTTTAGTTCATAAATGCATTAGTAGATGGCAGCACGAGAACTTTTTCTGAAATTTAGGTATAAACTATCAGCGGAATCCCTATTGCCTCGTGATAGGAAAATTGAAATTGAGAGATAGAATCGATTTCAGAATCGAATTAGATTGAAATGCTTTAGCTGGTTGGTTGTTTGATTGATCTTTTATTTTACAGAGGAGATATTGTTAGGAATTATTACTAAATAATCAGATCATCGGGAAATCGAACCTTTAGTGCCAAATGGAAATTATTTTTAAGAAATGTCATGAAAATGATTATATCGTAATCGTAGACATGATTTCTGGCCAAGACTGCGCCGTTAAATGTTTTAATTAAACTAGGGGATTTTACACATTTTAAGTCAACGGAAACTTTTTATTGAAAATTTCTTTGTGAAACGGGGGTTTTTTGCTTTTTTGTCAGAGGATGTAAAAAAAATATTTTTAAGTTTTTAAGGAAAAATCGAAATTTTAGAATCTCTCAGATAACATGCGATAGAGGGAATATTCAAACATTTCTTTAGCTTTTATTTTAGCTTTCAGCCTCAGCCTATAAAATTATTTCTCAGAGTTTTTAAAATACCTAAACGTTCAAAAAGTATTTTAATCAATAAGAAACAAACTTTTATTAAGAAATTAGGACATTTTTTACATAAGTAAAATAAAACCCTGAACAAAACACAATCTCTTTCAACAAACGTAACGTCCCCCCGGGTGTCGTTCCCGGGTGCGGACGCATCCCCCCGATAATTAGGAACATTGTTTTGAAAAACTTTATTTTTAACTTTTGAGGAAAGACAAAAATTTATAAATATGTTTTTCCAACATTCAATCATAAAAGATGGTGCCAATTTACCATGGCACCAAACATAAGAGGGGCGCATATAAGAGGGGGACGGACTGCCCATGATTTAGGACACGTTTTCTTTTAGAATTGGCTAAAGCCAGTGGTGAGTTTGGGGGACCCTTATCCCAGAAAAAATCCAGTTACAGCACTGATTGAAGCATAGTAATTTGATTTTGAAATTATCTAATCATGAAGCACTAAAATGAGTTTGACCCTGTTTTAAAAGGTCAAATTTCAAAAAAATTTCTGGGGCAGGCCCCCCCAGAACCCCTTTTTTAGTTGAAAGTTAAAAGCAATTCCCAAAAACTTGAAGTGAAAGTTTATTAATTGATTCACAACGCCACCTTAAAATCACTAGGCATTATTAAATCTTTAAGCTAAATGAAAGATTTTTTTAAGGGTAGATAATCATGATTTTGTAAAATCCCTCTGTTGAGGAATACCAAATCTTTGAGTCCCCCCCCCCATTTTCAGTAGCCGGCGACTCATCATCTTTCTTACAGCCCCGACACCCCCTTATCTTCAGGTCCTAAAAACACTTGAACACTCCTTAAATAAATGTATACAAAGAGTGATCGCCGTGACTAAGAGTAAAAAAATTACCCTCGATATCGGTAAAATCCGATAAATTACAAGTGATACACAACGGATTCAGAATGGAGATGCACATAATCTAAATGATTTCCAAAGCACATAATCTAAACTTTTTATTCCCGCAATAAAAACGTTTTAAGGATAGATTTGGATTTCCACTTATTAGAAGAACTTAATGCGTATATTAAACAAAATCAATTAGTTGTTTGGAGTTTTATGGCGCATGATCCACATCAGGATAAAACAAAATCAAATTCAGTAATTTGAAAAATATTCGCTGAAATGCGAGATCTATCTTAGGGGAGGATTTCAGTTAGGTTTAGTTGTCAAACTAATTCAAAGCGTATTCCAAATCTGGTTGCTTTCCTTCGATCAATTCTTTAATCTTCCCAGAATCGAACAACATTCGATTCAATGAATCGATCTTTTACCCTAACTTTGGTTTTCCTATCGCAAGTTAACTAACAGGGATTATTCCAATACTTTTTCCCTTTAGTCCCTCAAAAATTCTCGTGCTGCCATCTAGTGAAAAATTTAGAACTAAAATCAAAAATTCTGGGATGAAAATTCTTTGGTCTGAGAAGAAGGGGGCAAGAAACCGCACATTTTTATCTTTTTTAGTTTTTGAGTTATTGATTTTTAAAATGTGTCAGTCTTTTTTGGGACACCCTGTAGCTATAGAAGGCTAGACCCAAGACTTTCTATACAGGGTGTCCCATAAATAATGGGTCACACTTCTAGGAGGATAGTAGACACCAAGGCGAGTCAGAATCACATAGGATTTGGGGGTCCCAGACCAAATCCCAGGGAGTTAAAAATGGAGCGACACCCCAAAAAACTATTAAAACATTCAATTTGTAATAGAACTACTATTGGTAAAAATTTAATTATGGTCTCAAAAATTGTGGTTTAATATGATCTTTAAAATTATCTCAAAAGTCTTCACTTTAAAATTTGTTTTATTATGAAAAAAGTTAAAAAACCACAAAAAAATTGAAAATTCTGCCAAAACCTCATTTTGTATTTCGAAATCCTTTCTTTTGATTTTCTAATCTGAAAGATCATAGTTGTAAACCCTTAAATCCAAAGTTTCACGTAAAAACCATCAATATTAAACGCTCGAGATCCTGTTAAAGTTCGTTTTTTGCGTGCGCTAACTGGTTTCTTATAGCCGTTTCCAAAACGGCAGTTTGCGGACGCAAAAAACGGACCTAAACCATGCTTTAACAGGATCTCAAGCATTTAATATTGATGGTTTTTACGTGACACTTTGGACTTAAGGGTTTTCAACTATGATCTTACAGATTATTAAATCAAAAGAAAGGATTTCGAAATACTAAATAAAGTTTTGGCAGAGTTTTCACTTTTTTTTTGTGGTTTTTAAACTTTTTTTGTAATAAAAAACATTTTAAACTTAAAACTTTTAAGATAATTTTAAAGATCATATTAAACCGCAATTTTTGGGACCATAATTAAATTTTTACCAATAGTAGTTCTATTACAAATTGAATTTTTGAATAATTTTTTTGGGGTGTCGCCCCATTTTTAACTCCCTGGGATTTGGTCTGGGACCCCCAAATCCTATGTGATTCTGACTCGTATAGGTGTCTACTATCTGCCCTAGAAGTGTGACCCAACATTTATGGGACACCCTGTATAAATGGCCTCACAACTCGGGTGAGCAACGTCATCCCTTTCACTCATCTTTGACGTCACAAGCATATTCCCGTACGTTTGACGTCATCGTGACGAAGTTGTGAGGCTTTATAGGGGGCTTTATGTAGGTGTTGTTATAGGTATGTTTATAGGGGGTGTTGCTAGAACAACATCAAATTTCTTTTTTCCATTGTTGCCAAAAAAACATATAAAATGTGCACAGTAATTAACTAATTAAATTCACTAGTAAAAAATTAAAAAAAGGAGTCGTTCTCTAGTCCCGGATACCTGCCTTGTGTGTTCATTATTCTTAGTTATTTTTTATATTTTGAAGCAGTTCCCAATTCAAAGAAGTTAGCGCGGACCACTTAGCCTAAAATATTACCATTCAACGAACCACCGTTATCCTAAAAGCCTAATATCCCTCCCCATTACACTGTTCTACACTGAAAAAATTTCCTTGATGAAAATAGTCATTTCTTATAGATTTTGGGTCGCTGAATACGAAAATCACCATTAAAATTCTCAATTGACTCAGGATTTTCGGGGAACAGCCCCTCCCCCTTTTCACGTTTTTTAACGACTTTAAAACATTGAACTCGATTTTCAGGGTCAAAAAGCATTGCTTTAATCTTCAAATTGCCCCCCAGGGGACAAGAAATGTTCAAATTAATAAAATATGATACGTTTTTAACAAATGGATAGGTTTAAGGGGTAGTTAACCCCCTAAGAATGCAAAAAATTAGCTAAAAATTATAGAGGTTTTTATACGCTATTTTTTCCTCCTATTTTTTACGCAATTCCCGTTTGAAGGGTCCTAACTCTTCCCCAAGGACCCAAATTTGATGGAAATATGCAGCAATGATTTTTGCTAAAAGCGGTTGAGGTAAGAGCGCCCCCAGAGCACCCACGGAAGGGTTCAATGCCGCACTTATAGTTTAACTGTGCTGTACAAAAAAAAATTTGAAGCCACTTACTGAATTTCAGCTGATTCTTGTGTAAAATGATCTGCTGAATTCAAATATGACACCCATTTTCCTCCATCACCCTCAGTTTTTAAGGGGATGCCCCCTAATTGTTATCCACAGCCGTGCATCTGTTAACATCTTGAAACATGGAATCCTCACTCCCGAAAACCGGTCAGTTTTTAAAGAACTGAAGAGTTTCTACTTAGGATACACCCAAAATATAAGAAAAACATCATTTGTAATCTTTTCAAAATCATCGATATTAATTCCTGAACTCGCGAGTGCCTTCGCGATTCTGGAAGTCTTCCGAACTCTTCCGCGGGGACTTCTGGGAGGCTAACACCTCAACCGCTTTTAGTAAAAATTATTGCTGCATATTTCCATCAAATTTGGGTCCTTGGGGAAGGGTTAGGACCCTTCAAACGGGATTTGCGTAAAAAATAAGAGGAAAAAATAGCGTATAGAAACCTCTATAATTTTTAGCTATTTTTTTTGTATTTTTAGGGGGGTAATTACCCCTTAACCCTATCCATTTGTTATAAATTTATCATATTTTATTAATTTGAACATTTCTTGTTAACTGGGGAGCAATTCGAAGACTAAAACAATGCTTTTTGACCCTGAAAATCGAGTTTAAAGTTATAAGGTCGTCGAAAAACGTAAAAAGGGGGAGGGGCTGTTCCCCGAAAATCCTGAGTCAATTGAGAATTTTAATGGCGATTTTCGTATTCAGCGACCCAAAATCTATAAGAATTGACTATTTTCATCAAGGAAAAAATTTTGAAGGTCAAATTTGTAGAACAGTGTTATCCACCATTCCATTATTCTGCAACTAGCCGAGACAAAATTCAAAGGCGATAGATAGTTCATTTACCATGTTAAAATATTTTGCAAAATTTATAATGTTTTTTAGTACAGGTTTATTACAAGATCTGTATTTTAGATATGTCACTCTTCAATCTGTAGTGATAAATTTTGCTTGTTTAAATTAGGTATCTTTCAACACAAAAAGTTTATACAGTTCAATTCACGCTGTTATAGATTGCATTTAAACCATAGTCACACAAAGCTTTAATATTTCTACCTTTAAGTCACTTTCTGCTCTTCAGCATCTTTTCCGCCTAAGCATCTTTTACCTCTTGAGCATCTCATTACTCTTTGGCGTCTCTTTGGATCTAGATCCTCTTTCCTACGCTATTTATTATCTGTTTGCTCTTTAGTATTCCTGGAAATTATGCCTTTTGATTCATTTTATAAGTCAAGATAACCAGATCACCAAGTAATAAAATCGTCTATTACTTGACGGCCTCCTAATCTTGGCAACAAAAACCCATTTCATGAAAACTAAGTAAATAACTAAGTAATAAAAGAAAATAATTCAGAACGATATTTTAAAAGGTTTACGATTATTTTCCAAAAATGTTGCGTAAAATCAATTTTTCCCTAAAGCTGGTAATAAAAAACTTACTTTCAAATTATTTCCAGTCTTTTTATGAATGGTTTTTCTACAAATTGATTTAGGTTACTTAAAACACGTTACTGTTCTCAAAATTAAAGCACCCCTCGACCAGATTCACATTTAGTTCGATCGGGTGCCAAAACAATCTATATATCGAATCAGATATAAATCAAATATTTCCATTGAATTGAAACTGTTCAAGGAAATCAAAAGAATTGCGTCGAAAAAAAATTTCGCAACTTTTTTAATTGACTCTCGCCTTAATAATAATAGCATCCAAGGCTTGCATAGATATCTATCTCCATATGAGTATTATTTCCCCATCTTTAATTCCAACCTTGATTCGTTTTTCCATCGATGCCTCTGAAGATTAGACACCTCAGGTGAAGGACCTTGTTCATTGCCTGCTTTAGACAGGTGGTATCTATATAGAGAAAAAACCTTTTCTTTGAGGGATAATGGGGTAAAAGCTCTTTCGTGAAGTTTCTGGCCGAGATCTTTCTGGTTTTGATCCGGGGGTCAGATGTGTGGGAAACTTGACCTTTATGAAAATGTATATTTTCTTCGAGGTGAAAATCATGGGTGAGAGAGTGCTTTTACGGCATCAGTTGTTTTTCGGGTTATAAGTTAGGAAATCTTGATTATGAACGGGGCGAATGTAAGGAGTTATGGGGTACAGACCCCAAGAGGTGTATAATTTTCTAGGTTTTGATATAGAAAATGGTGACCGCCTCATCTTTCCTTCACTATTTGGCATCTTATTTCTTTATTTTTACTGGGGAGAGGTAATAATAAGAAAAGTGGGTTAAAAAAATGTTAACATTTTAAACTTCACTATAAAAACATAACTTCACAAAAAGTGGAGGAAATAAATTGCCTCCATACATTGAGAGATGTTACACCACGATACGGAGTCAATTTGTTGAGACAATTTCTTTCCACCCCTTTTTGAGTAAAGTTCCGTATTTTTTAACAGTGTTGAAAACAGGGGCGTCATTTCAGTTTTTGGTTGGGGGGCAAGAATTTTTTTAAATGTGTCTGAATCACGCTTTAACTAGACTTTTTTTGGGGGTTGCCTCAACTTCATTTTTAAGGTATCCCCTAATGAGCACATTTATAGGTTAAGTGTTAGAACACTGAAAAGTAGTATTTGAATGATTACATATAATGTCAAAATTTGACAACGTGAACTCAAAGGAAAAATGGGGGGTCTGGGGTTCACCCCCAGAAAATTTTTGAAAACTTGCCTTTTAAAGTAGTGTTTTAGCTCATTTTGAGACTCTTTGGGCTGCTGCATCCAAAGAGAACAGTTTCTTGTAAACCACAGAATTTTCTAGGGAAAAGAGTTGCAAATAAACGTCAAAGTTTCAAGGGGGCCTCCCCCAGAAATTTGTTTTGAAATTCCCCTTTAAACTAGTATTTTATCTCTTTCAAACTCTTTGGGGAGCTCCTAGAGGAAAAAGCTTCTTGTAAAAAGCTTCTTGTAGTGGGGAAATTCTAAGGAGGAAACTGTGTAACCGACGTTAACATTTTAGAGGGGGGCTGGGCAGTGGCGTAGCCAGGATTTTCCTATGGGGGGGGTCCAGTGCGAAAAATTTACCATTGGAAATAAAAAAGTTTCTACAATTAGTGAAATAAAGTTATAATTTTCACATTACTTTTAATTTTTTCTCTGTGTTAATTAATATAGTTAATCATTTATTAATAATTAAGATCAAGTATTACTACTTCGATTGAAAGTTCTGATCAACATAATTTTTTTATTAAGTACAGAGACCGTGAAGAAACAGATTAAGAGTATTCAATTCAGTAGCTCCATATTAAAGAGGGGGGTTTGGGGGTCCACCCCCAGAAAATTTTTGGAAATTTGAATTTTAAAAGGAGTATTTTTACTTCATTTATGAGGTAATAACCGAGGAACACCACTCCTTGTAATTAGATAATTTTTAAAGAAAAAATAGAAAATCGGACGTTTCTGAGGCAGTAGTTGATCCGTTTCTGAGGTAGTAGTTGGGGGGCTAAGAATTTAAAAATCAAATTGAATCTTCTAAACGAATATAATATTAAAAAGGTTGAAAATAATCGTGTTCGAATTACCTTAGGGGGGGGTTGGGGGACCTCCCCCAAAAAATTTTTGGAAATTCAAGTCTTAAAAGCAGGTTTTCAACTAGTTTTGGTACACCTAATCCGAATTTCGAAAATTATATTTTCAGGAATTTATTATTTGCTAGGAGTTTTGTATTTTGACGAACTCATCATAAAAAAAGTTGTTTATAATAAAGTCCCAAGGGGGGTCAGGGGGTTCTCCCCCAAAATTTGTTTGGAAATTTGACCCTAAAACAGGGTTTGGTTTACTCTTTTAGTATAGTATTACTCTTTTGTTATAGAGACACCGGGGGTTCCCCCGGAAAATTTTAGATTTTAACATGCAAAATAGGTGGCTTTTAGACACTTTTAAGGGACATAGACGCCCTCTTTTGAGTAGGCACTGGAATATTTAACGCCTAAAAAAGGGTTCAAAAATTTTGGGTCGGGCCCATGGGGGGGGGGTCCGGACCCGGGGACCCCCCCCTTCGCTACGCCCCTGGGGCTGGGGATCCCCCCCAATTTTTTTTTTTGAAATTATCACTTTAAACTAGTTTTTATCTCTTTTTCAAACTCTTTGCGGAGCACTAAAAAGGAAAAACTTCTTGTAAGAGGCAGAGTTTTCAAGGGGAAAAACACTGTTTAACAGAGGTCAAAATTATAGAGAGGGGCTGGGGGTATACCCTAGAAAATTTTTTGAAATTTCCCCTTTAAACTAGTGCTTTATCTCTTTCAAACTCTTTGGGGAGCTCGTAAAAGGGAAAAGCTTCTTGTAAATGGTAGAATTCTAAGGAGGAAAAATCTGTATAACCACCGACATAAAAATTTTAGAGGGGGGCTGGGGATCCTCCCCCAGAAAATTTTTTGAAATTTAACCCTCAAAAGTAATGTTTTAACTCCTTTTGAGACTATTTGAGTTGCACCCAAAGCTCCTAGTGGAAGTTACAGAATTTCAAAGGACTTGCAGCTATTTTTCACTTAACAGTGGAAACTTTGGGGGGCGGTTGCCCCCCCCTTAATGACGCCCATGGTTGAAAAGTACCCGCGATGGATTTTGTCGAGACTTCAACAGCATAAAGACCAAAGAATATCCTAGAATTGTGCTACAGATTAGAAATCTTCTTTCGTTATTATTTTAATTAAAAAAATTTTTATTATATTTTAATTTTAACTTTTTCCCCCCGACCTCAATCATAAGAAGACATTTTTTACCTGGGCCGCAACCAACAATGTCAGAATTTGTAAGGACCTCTTTATCTGTTATACTATACTTGTAGTGAAGGAAATGATGCGAAATGTTCCTACAGGATCTTGTGTAACTTTTAAATTTAGAAACTTCGATAGAGAGGTTCAGGGGGCCTGCCCAGAAAACTGTTTAAAATCCCCACTCTTAAAAATACAATACATGTTTTGATAATCTTTCATAAACTTAGGATAAACTTTTGATAAACTTAAGAGGTAACTATAAAACGGACATTCATTCACACTCTTTCTCCAGCTAAACGAAAAAGTGTCTGTGAACACGATTCTCTTAATTACAATCTTCCCACATTCTAATAAGAGATCAGTCCAGTCAAGGCAAAAGATACGTTTCCCAAGAGCCCATTCCGCAATAGGCTCCTCCGGATACTATGGAAGCAGCGAGAGTGCCACGGGGTAGGCAGCAGACAGGCCGCTATAACGAAGATCACGAGATCCATTTGCATGTGATTGCCGGGCTTTCCCAACCCTTTTCTCTCTTTCGGGTGACCCCGTTCTCTACGAATATTATACACCTTAACTAAATTCATGGCTTTGCTGTGAAATTGATGCTTTTGATTAAATATCAGACCCTTTCAAAATTCCCTTTCGGGGAATAATCTCTAAATGTGGATTTATAAACAATTAACCCTCTAATGCTCACTACAGGAAAAAATTATTTTTTGTCTCTTTTATGTAGTTTGGGGCCAAATAAAAATGCCAAAATTTTTTAAAATTTTTTTAAATATGGCAATTATTGCTTCAAAAACTTAAAAACATGCTGAAAATTGAAGCTACCATGGGCAGTAGATGGTTAGTATATCAATTTAATTAGAGAATCGGGGAAAATTTTGTTCAAAATTATTTGCTTTTCATTTTAAAAACAAGGGAGATATTGGGGAAAAAAGTAATTTGTAATGCTATGGTAATTATGTTTAGTTGAGCGGCTAGATTACGTCTCATTGATTTTCAATGGAGGAAAAGTTTAGTATAGTACATAGTCTGATCTCCACCACGAGAAAATCGTTTGATGTCGTTCATTATGTAGTGCGGTTTTATTGAAAGGGATTTTTCCACTCAATTTAATATGGTGATGGTAATTAAAAAATGCTGAAAAAAAGTTCTGTGCCAAATCTTGTGTAGCTATCATTTAGCTTTGAACATCTTATCTAAGTTTTTTTGGGTCAAAGTTTTCCTTGTGGTTTTTTCAAGTTATAGTAAAAAAGAGTATAAAAATCTCTGAAGAAGAGCTTTGGAGAAATGTGTAGACATCTGATTGCTCATTATGGAATTCTAACTTTAAATTAAAAACCACGTTGGTCCAAACTGGTACACTAGTTTGGGGCTAAGCTAAGCCAAGCTGTGGTGATTATCCAAAAATAAAAAAAAAGATAGTAATAGGTACAGACCAAATATACAAAAGATTTCTTCTTGATCAGACTCACGTAAGATTAAGTATAAGCCTAGTTATAATAGAAATTTTTGAAAGAGCGTAGAATGAAAAAAAATACATAGTAAATTGCGTTGTAAAAGGCATTATATTCTTAAGATAAGCATTTATTAAACACTTTTACGCTCATTCACACTTTTACGTTTACTGTTCATCCTAAGTGATTCACTCCTGTGAATCGATATTTTCCATAAAAAAGTGAAGGAGTAAAGAGTGAAAATCCGATTCACACTTTTCACGTTGGATGACTCCTTCAAAAGCGATGTCTACAAAAAAAATGACAACAATGAGGAAGTTGCATGATTTTTTTTATTAATCGATTCCTCTTGCAAAAATAAGCAACTACCCAAAATTTGAGGCCGATCGAGAAATTTTTTGATTGTCAAAAAAATTAACAAAAATCCCTTTTAAAAGCGCGCGAAAACGCCAAGAGTTTGGATGTGACGTCATCCTATACTAAACATTGTTGTAAAACAATGGAGTTGATGGTATTATTGTTGACGTCATCTTATATAAACGTTTTCAGTCACGTGTTTTTTTCTCGACTTTTAAATTAAAATATTTAATTACCTGTACATTTTTTTGAAAAACTGACTAGATATTTCATTTTACCATACAAAAAACCATACGGAACACTTGTTTGTTTTTGAAAATCTGACACATGCAACTTCCTAATTGAGCCTTAACACACAAAAAAAGTATTTCACACTATCGAGGAAAAAACTTGGTCTTTTTGCATTGGAAGATTTGGATGATGATTTTCTGCATAAATTGTCATCTTTTTTACTTTGCATAAAGTAATTGAGCCCGATATAGTTAAACTATGACTTTATCAGTAAAACGCTCTCTATAATGTCCATAATAAAGAGAGAAAAACCAATAGAAGACAGATAGCCATCCATCTTTCATTGTATAATAGAGATCCTTGTAGTATAAGTAGGATATCTTGCAATCTCAGTTTGGTTTATGAAAAATAATAATTGTTCCCCGAATGCATTACGACACGTAGAGAATTCGAAGCTAGTTTTGCATTTGAATTGATAAGGGTCAAGAAAGTCAGGAAATCTTATGAGAACTACACCCTCTGAACTCTATCAGACGGGAATGACATCCATCCTCCATCAAAACTTGTTCATGAACTTTATTTGAACACGTGGGAATGGTTTCCACGTGCGTTCGCTTTTGATAATTTGTCAAATTTGTAATTAGAATGTTAATAATGTATCAAAATATACATTAGAGGTGCATTCGCAACAAGAAGCGATTAATGAACAAAGTCTGTTTGTTTCAAGAATATCACTATAGAAAGGAATAATAAATAGGAAGGGGAATTTTTACCATTTCATTTAGTTTTTATAAATATCCAGATGTAAATATCAACTTCAAGGCTTATTGAACGAATATAATCTTTAATTGAAATTTTAAACATTGGTAGAGTTGATATATTTTCAGGTAAGAAGAGTCAGATTCTTGAAAACTCGAAGAGAAAGTTTAAATAAAATATTTTCTGCTTATGATGAGGAAGGAATTTCTCTATTCCTGATCAAGTGCCTGTCGATATCATTATCATTTTGAAAAAATGCGCTTAAAGAAGAAAAGTTAAAGGAAAAATTAATATCTTCTTATGAAGCTAGAAGTACGTAACTCCTAGACCAGTGTTTCCCAACCTTTTTCGGTCCATGCCCCACCAAAGCCTTTCTAAATTTTCCATGCCCCCCCCGGTCTTAGGGGCATATAAAGAAATATATTTTGAGAAGGAGCCCAAATTATTTCTTAGCCCCTACCTCCTATGTATATTTAATAAGTCTAATGAAGCTTTTCAGAACATTTTTAGGTAGAATTTGCATGCTAAAGAACTAAGTCAAGTTGTGAGTAATTAATTTCTAAGTACCAAGGGGGTTCTGGGGGTCCTCCCCCAGCAAATTTTCGGAAATTTGACTCTAGGAAGCAGGTTTTTAACTAGTTTGGCACCCCTAGTTGGGAAATTTTGGATATAAATTTTTAGGTAATATTTGCATTTTGATGAACCTGTGTAAAAAAAGTTTCAAATATAAGCGTTCTAAAAACAAAGAGATATTGGGTCATCTCCCAGAAATAGTTTGGAAATTAGACTAAAAACAGGGTTTCAACTTGGTTTTGATATATACTGGTCCAGATTTCAGACATACATTCTCAGATAGGATAATAGGATCAGATTTTGATACACTTCTTTTTAAAAAGGTTTTTAAAATTTTCCTCCTCGATTGGCCCCACCTGGGGGACAATTTGGTTCAAAATTTTCAAATTGCCCCCCTAGAAAATGATAATTGATAGAAAATGATATTGATAGAAATTGATATTATATATATATAAAGTTTGAGGAGGTGTCACTTAATATCTCTTATATCACTTAAATGTTTCGTACTTAAAATCATGCATAGAATTCAGGAGCATTATATCCTTTAAAAATAACAGGTAATTTTACTTTAAATGAATGTGTATTATAGAACTCCCTTATCAATGGAGGACCTCTGGATTATCTCTTAAACACTTAAACTATTGTTACAGTAATTTGATCTCGGACCAAATATTCCCACTTAAAATCCCATGCCATGAATTTGAAACTAAAATTTCTGTAATAATTCCAAAAAATTAAATAATCCTTAATTTAGGGACACGAGTGTCGTATAAAATTTATGTTGGTAGTATTAGCGGAAGCGCTTGTTATCTATAGACAAGACACTCAGAAAACTTGAACCATCAAAACCACTTGTAGTAAATCCTATAAACTACAATCCACTTAGAGAAGATCATCAAGTATGCACATCACCCTCTTCCCCATTAAATGGAACTCCAGACGAACAATCCCTAACCATCGCCCAAAGAAAAAACCGAAGAAAAAAAACATCCAAGAACCTGAATCTCATCCCCATAAGGTCTTCCATGAATGAAACGAAGCAATAGGGGGATGGTGGCCGATCATTCCGTTTGACCAGCAGATATTGCGCAAGGTCAGGCAGTGCTGACCCCAATAGGAGCGAGTGAGGGTCAAGCCACACCCAAGGTTGCAGAAAAAAATGACGGGTGGCTTGTTCAATATTCACTTTCGCTTTTTGGCAACGGCGTTTCGGGTATAAAAGGGGATACCGATCGCCGAATGGACATCAATCGCTCATTCAGCTCTTTCTGAACAGTCTCAGGATCCAATCCTCTCAACCAGACAACATGAAGGTGGTGAGTAGTGCTTTTGGTCTCTTGTGGTCGGCGGTGGCCGTTGTCGGTCTTATGGCCTATGGATACTAACAAAAATTAAAATATTAATGAATTAAAATGATAAAAATAAAAAATATAATTAAAAACTTTCTACCCATAAAAGAACTATGGAATACCACTTGGATGTTTTCGGATTTGACAAAATATTGTAATGATATAGCCAATATGAAATTTGCGAAGTCCTAAAAAATATTTTAACTTAAATGTTAGGGGACCCTAAGGTTTATCCTTTACAATAAAATACATAAAATTAAATCCCATAACAAGATAAAAGGATACAATAAGTACCTAATTTTTATGTGGATGTGAGGATAAGGGCAAAATTTGGTAAAGAGGATAAGGATAACAATCAATATTGTAGATTAAATTTAATACTATAAGGAAAACAGCGCTTTTGATACAAAATATTATTTTCTGAATAAAATATTTCATTGAATCAACCTCAATAAAAATACACTCTATCTTTATAACATGCTACCTTCTTTAGGGTACAGGGCTAAAAAGCTAGATAAAAGACACTGCTCAAAATTTTTAATTAAGAGTGAATATTTTGTTGCTTCTAATGCGAGGTTTAATTTAAAACTTCATTTCTGAAGAAAAAAATTTTACCTTCAAATTAAAAAAAGCGCAAGCGAAAAATTTAGCACTCCCTGAGTTGCCAGTAACGAAATACAAATTAATTCAGTTCAAAAATTGAAATTTTGTTTTGTATATTTTTAAAGGTTTTTGAACCTAATACGAAGTAACATTCGTGAATATAAAGTTGCAAATGATTCCCATTAATCTGTTAAAACTATCCAAATAATGATTGATAGAATAGCGTAAAAGACGAACTTTGAGTTACGAGCTGTTTAATGAATCTTGAATAATTAAGACACCGGTGACGGATGAATGAAGAGTAGAAACGTGTTTTGAATTTTAATTAGTTTAATAAATTGTTTCAGAGAGCTGTGATAATTTTCTTATAACCTCTCGAGATTGAAAATGAAACATTCTGTCGTTACATATAAGCTTTTTTTGGATAGACGCTAAGGTTAGCTTTGTTTTGTTCTGCGGGATTGTATTATCTTTTATTTCTTTTATAATTCAACTGTTTGTGTTAGTTTAAGAAAGTAACTGACAGAGAAAATTTAAATAAATGTGCATAAACGTAAAATGTTTTATCGATTGAAAGGAGAGTGAAAAATTATATCCATAGCGGTATATAGGTTCTTGAAAAAGGATAAGATTTCTTGAGCACATCTACACGAAAAATTTACTGAAAGGATGTTGGATTAATTTAAAAGAATGAGTGTAAAAACAGAAAAGGTTGTCAAATAGTTGATGGAATAAGCCCAAGACAAGACCAGAGTTTTGCAAAACTTTTAAAAGCTAAAATACCCTAAAGAAATTTACCTTCACCCATAAACTCCTTCTCAAATATTTCAGTAAAATTTGAAAAAAAACCTGAACTTATCTGCTAAGATATGAATAAAACTTCACAATCACTTAATGTTAAAATAAGTAAGATAAAAACAATTTTACCACAAGAAAAATTAATTTATAAGTCAACAAAAAAGTAAATTTTTACGGTTAGTATGATCATTAAAAAGTTGACATAATTTTAATTTCTACTTAACAGTGTCAGTCCTTAAACTCTTTATGGGTCAAAATATGGAACTCTACAACCGAAGACCGTTAAGAATAAAGAAATTAAGGAGGAAGATCCTGGGGGTGGGATAAGAGACTATTTTTTCCATTGACTAGTTTAGACTTCGGTTTTATTGCTCAATAGGGAGTTTTGGGGTGAACGTCCAAACCACACACAGCCTTTACTTTGTGCTATCTACCCTTATTCTCTTAGACTAGCTTTTGCGCCATAAAATATAGCTCGTCTTTCTTCGGAAGGTGGCTGAAAACAGCGGAAACATTCCTTCTACAATGCAGTTCTCAGTCGTCTTCCGAAGAAAGACCGACCATAGAGTGTTGTAAAACACTAAACCAATCCTCATTGCTCAACAATAAAAACAACCTTTCTCTCCACAGATCGCCGTAGTCTTGATGCTGTGCGCTGGAGCCATGGCCCAGTACGCCCCAGTCCACCAAAAGTACGCCGCCGCCCCCCCCCAGTACGCCCCTGCTCCCGCTCACTACGCCCCTGCCCCCGTCCAGTACGCCCCTGCCCCAGTTCAGTACGCCCCCGCCCCCGTCGTCTACGCCGCTGCCCCCGCCGTCGCCTCCTCCTCCCAGGGACACGCCTACGGTGCCCACGGACAGCAGGCCGCCGGATACGCCGCCCACGGCGCCGCTAGCCACGCCGACAACGGATACTACGCCGACAAGGCCCAGGCCACCCAAGCCAACCACAACGTCGGAGGATACGCCAAGCACGACGCCTCTGCTGCCCAAGGTACGGTAAATCACTTGACGATCTTTAACTGCTCTAACAACCATGTTCACAGTTTGTTGGGGGTGTTGTTTCTAAAGGGAAGGCATGGTTGGGGACAAGACTATATTCTCAAGCTGTCAGTTATGTTCCATACATTAATTCTATCTACTGTAGGACAGACGCGGATACAAGGGGAGGCACTTTATCAGACCATATCACCTTAACCTTAACCATTTTGACACTTTTTAAACAAAAAGTATCAAAATGTTGGTAATTTTCTAAAAAATATCGCGCAAGATCCCTTTGTGGTACCGCTGGGGGGTATGGTGGTCCTCCCCAGGAAAAATTGTGAAATTTAACTTGTAAAAGTAAGGCTTAAACTCATTTTGAGAACCTTTTTGAGTCCAAGGGGAGGGTACTGTCCAGAGTGCCCCCCATTGGATCGATTGGATCCGCGCTTGCTGTAGGTAGGGGTTAAGACCGAGTTCGTCAAACAGGTCCTCTTATTTGAGCTAGAAAATGGAGTTGGTTCATTGGAACATGCGTATAACAAAGTTAAATTAAACGGTACTGCCATACATGACATTGCACGCTCAACTAAAACGTCTTTCCCTCCACACAGCCTCCAACTTCGGCAAGTACAGGAACGTCGGCGCCTACGCTCAGGACAAGGGAACCGGATACGAGAAGGCCTACGCCTACGACAAGAAGGCCGGCAACCACGCCGTGACCGCCGACCACGGAGCCCAGGCCTCCAACTACGGAGTCGCCGACCGATCCGCCCACCACAACGTCGGAGCCCACGCACAGGCCGCTTCCGCCAAGTACGGAGCCCACGACAGACAGGCCGCCCAGAACCACGGAGTCCAGAGCCACAACGCCGCCGCCCACGGAGTCCAGAGCAGCGGACACCAGCAGATGTACTTCCAGGGACCCGGATACGCCTACAAGTACTAAGACACTGGTGAGTACTTCTTCAATAGCTCGACAGCCCTGGCTTTCTCCAGGCAAATCTGTTTTTGGGGACTGTTCTCCAGTAAGAGTTAGCTCGTAGGGTTTTCAGGTCTTTTTCAAGACAGTCGATCCACCTCAGACTAGTTCCCATGGGTTTCGTCAGAAAATTTTTTTTACAGCAACCATGGCCAGCTCCTTTTAGCCTTTGTAATTTTATGAATTTGATTATTTCAACTTGCCTATAAATCTTGTAGTGTTCTAAGTTAGATCTTTTTCTCCATGATCCGTTCACCTGGATCCTTTTAAGTATACAGCGCAGAAACTTTCTCACAAAAATCCCAAAGCCACTTCATCTCGTAGAGTCATTGCCCAAGTATCTGATGCATAAGACTGGTGTCCTACAGAGATATTATCCCAAGTCTGTAAATATAATTAATAAAGCATCACTGATGATATCAGCTGGACCAAACTACTCTTACTCAATGGGCATCTTCCAACTGTGAGCTGCTCACTTGGTTTCAAGATCTGTACCAGAGCAGGCACTACTATTTACATTCCTGCAGGTCTAGAGTTCTCGCTATGTTCCGGGGACCTTGGCTCTAACAAGCAGAAGTCCTACAGAGATCTGAAGACATAACTAATCGGTCTATTCCATCAGTACGAAAGGTTCTTTGGAATTTAGATCTAGCAGGCAGGACCAAACCACTCTTACTCAATGGCCCTCTTATAACTGAGGACTGCCTCACTTGTTTCAAGATCAAGTCTATCTCCCTAACTTATTGATAGTAACTACTGTAGGTCGGCTAGTAAGCAATCCTTTCAGAATAATCTTTCAGACAAGTCTAGAGAGATTGAAGGACACTGTCCTGTCCATCATATCAAATATCCTCTGAGTGAAACACAGCGAGAAAACTTCTAGTCTATTAAAGTTAGTTGCACGGTTGCAAGCGTGAACTAAAGACAACCCTATCTCTTTTAAAATTCATGGAATCATCAGTTGGGGCTTATTTAATCCTTGCTTTGCTATAGTATTCAAACCATAACTTTGGCAAGACTGGCCAGTTGGATATAACATAAACCTTAAGATTGTGAGTCCGTTCCGGCTAAAGAACGGACACTGGAGATGACAGGCTACTCAACCACAAGTACCACACAGAGTGCCATCATTACAGGGTGGTAGTTTCAAATATCAATTCGTCGTTGTAAATCAAAAGATTAATCTGGGGAATTAAAAGGAAAAAATTATGGTGGGTTAAAGGTAGTATGCAGAAGAACTAGGATTATGTATATGAAACTGTTATATTGATACTATTCATTCAAATGCGAGTTTTAATTTTGTATTTCCTTTTGTTTTAGATCACAAATTTGATATTCACAACCAGATTATCTGATTTTGTTTCGTCTTCCTCGTCTAATTTATTACCTTCATGTTCCCGTTTTGTTCAAATTGTTGAAAAATAAAAAAATATTTAAATTAAAGCTACTTTTTGTCTTGCTTTAAATAAATACCACACAAATTAATATTTTAATTCATACCCTAAAAAATCCTTCTCAGTTAAGAAATCTCAAAAACTGATCAGTAAACATTTTCGAATCATAGTTATTTCAATGCATATTTTTTGCATTAGGTACTATGCTTTTTTCTAACGCTTAAAAAGCAGAACCCATTAGACACAATTTTAATCTGCACAAACATGCCAAGATTTCCTAAGATAATATTTTTCAATGTGATAAAATTTAGAATCAGCATGACATGAAATGAACATAAAAAAAAAGTGATTGTTAACTTACTTAGAATGCTGCTTTAACTTCAAGGCAAAAACCACCTCTCTTTAATAAAATTGTCAGTTTCTGTTTTAGTTCTTTAAAATTCTCAGTATTCCACCTCAATCTTCATTAGAAGGTTTGCTGGTTTCAAGTTGCTGAATCTTGGATATAGTAAAAATGTTTCCTACTTTGCTTATAATCCCTTGAAAAATATGAAAAGATTTTGAGGTTTTGTTTGCAAATAACTTTTTGCATATTCCAAGAAACATATTGTAAACATTCCAAGAAAATAATCTAATTTGGTATTTTATGAAACAAACCAATTTGTTTGAGAATGAGTCGCCTTTTTATAATTAAGAAAACAATGTTTCAATTAAATTAAACAAATGTAAGTGTTATTACTTAGCCCTCTTATAATTTTGGATTTTAAATTTGTAGATGACATTTTAAATGTTTTTAATATCCAACAAGCTAAAATTAAATTACATGAATCAAAAACAATAAAGCTAATAAAGAACATCCTCAATTAGTGAAAATGAATGAACCCAAAAGAAATAAATACATGTCTAGAGGAAAATATAATTTTTACCTTTTTTCAAAACTTCCATTCTTTTAAATATTTGGCAAAAATTTGGGTGGTTAGATTTTTTCACCACTAAACCTCAATTTTCTATAAATACTTGAACCCTCTTAATGGTGAAGATAATCTTACAAATCTTAGCTGGAAAAAAATTTGTATCTCGTATAAAAAATACTTGTTAGGTTCAATAAAGTAAAGACAATTGTTAGAACCATGACCATAAAATTGCCACATCAAGAGATTACATGAACAAGTTAAATCGCAATATTGACCTTCCTATCACAGCTTTAAAAATAGTGCCTATGAATTGCTCAAAGAGATGTGGACACTGTTATTAATATTTACAAAAGTTAGGCACAAGGATGCCTTTGAGTCCAAAGCCATCGCCCCAAAGCCTGTAAAAAGAAGGACTGCAAAATATACAGCAATATCTTAGCTACTTTCGACATTATCACTGAAATATTGACCTTTTGGCATAATACAAATTAGTTTGGAATAAGGAAGTTGCATGTGTCAGATTTTCAAAATCAAACAAGTGTTCCGTATGGTTTTTTGTATGGTAAAATGAAATATCTAGTCAGTTTTTCAAAAAATGTACAGGTAATTAAATATTTTAATTTAAAAGTCAAGAAAAAAACACGTGACTGAAAACGTTTATTGTTTAAACTATAAGATGACGTCAACAATAATACCATCAACTCCATTGCTTTACAACAATGTTTAGTATAAGATGACATCACATCCAAACTCTTGGCGTTTTCGGGTGCTTTTAAAAAGGGGATTTTTGTTAATTTTTTTGGCAATCAAAAAATTTCTCGATCGGCCTCAAATTTTGGGTAGTTGCTTATTTTTGCAAGAGGAATCGATTAAAAAAATAAAAAAAATCATGCAACTTCCTCATTACAAGAGTGTGTAACTTCCATCATAAGGAGAATATTAGCGCTCTATAAGTTTGGGACTTTATTTACCCTATTTGACAGGGTTTTATTTTAGAACCTAATTTTTTTTGTTCGTAAATACTTAGCATCTTCCCTTATTTACTTTTATAATTGTGAATTAACGGGAAATTTCAAAGATTAAAAGAGGGGGTTATCAAGAACAATAAGAAAGTTTTGTGAGAAAATTTGAGCTGATCTGTATCTTTTAGAACGAATGGAAATGTAAATTAAGTTTTTCAAAATAATTAATTTGTTACTTGAAGAGAAATATAGACAATAACAATGAACTAAATTTATCTGCACACATTGAAGGGATCTGTATATACCATAAAACATAGTATAAGCTTCATATAACTGTAATTTCAGAAAGTAATTAATAAAGCTTCTGCTATTATTAGCCTAGATATAATGTTTTGTATTTATAGAATGAATGGTGTGTTTTAGCATCATAAACACTAAAATAAACTGCAAAGTGTATTTATTTAACACAAAAGCAGGAACAAAACATCCATAATAATTTAAGCATTATACACATACATAGCTTTGACAAGAAGAATACAGTACACATTCCTCATTGTACAATGGCCGTGCAATACACGAATCATAAATGACTGCAAAACAGAGAAATCGGCTCAGGGAACCAGTCGCCTTAAATCAAAGACTCCCAGCCTCCAAGCAAAGTCAAAAACAGAATAAATAAAATTACAGAGTGAGCTTTCGAGAATATCATCAATAAATAAACAACTAACTGCCCAAAAAAAGACAATAGGCAGCTTAAAAGTAAAAGTGTATACTTAAAAAAATAGGCTGAACGTTCTAATCCATGAGTTGAATTTTTGGTCATGTTCACAAAAAAAGGTGGGAAATAACCCTTTGATATGGCAGTGATGGAATTAGCATAAACAGTGTGTGTGATTACACTATATTAACAATATAGACAAAACCAGCAACAGTAAATGAACATTGGCAGTATCTTCATGATGTTAATGAACATTTAGTATGGAAACAAATGCATTGTTATTCTAATGTCACTGAGAATGCAGTTTTGATCTTGCGAGACATGATTCAGGCAGTACAATAAACTCTTTTAAGTTTGGTTTGCATAGGTTTTAAGAACTTTTCTCTCTTTACACTTAAACTATAAATTATATTAGTTTTTTTTATTTAAATCCCTCCCTAATTTAACAGTTATGAAATCTCCCTTTAGTAGAATGTTGTCTAAATGTTATAATACAATTATTTCATTATGAACAAACTAAAGGAAGATGACACCCAACCCTAACCTATGAAAGCAAAGATGAGCACTGATTTGGCTTGAAGCAGACATCAATCAAAAGATTTGGTTTGCATAAGTTTAGACAAGTGTTATTAATTATAATTTGGTAAATTCCAAAATAATTTTTGCATTGAAAGTAAAGTTATTGAAATTGACTTAATAGATAAACACAATTAAAAACATACTAAAGAGCTGTCAATAATTTGAATGTACAGAATACATCAATTACTTTTAAATCGGACATAAAAGTAATGGCAAAAGCAACTTGCACAAAAGAACCGAACAAATACTAAATCTTCCAGTGCAGGAATCTCCTAAGTTTTTTTCTTCATCACTAAAGTATAATTCTAAGGAATGGACTACATCATAAACCAAGAGATCAAACTTCTATCTAGTTCACCATACAAACAAATTGTAGTCATGAACTAACTCCCATATTCCCCAACTCAAACGGTGATGTCACAATTTCTTTTTTCAACTAAACCTTATTTTGACCTTTAAAATTTCACATTATTTTTTTGACTGCAATTATTTCTCCACACATAAACAAGTTGTGGTTATAACAGTGTACTTATATCTAACGAATAAAACTTAGGAGACCCCTGATTCTATCTAATCCATCACCCAAGTTGACAATCACAATAATCGCAAGGACTTCTTTCAGAATGTGCTCAAGACTAAAAGAAATGATTGAATAAAAGTTAACTCTCAGAGTTATTTTATTATCAGCTTTTCTTTCCAGTAAAAAGGTCAAGCTCGACACCACAATACAAGGGTGGGGATCAAGTATCTGCCAGTCGAAACGTTTTTCTTTTCTGAACATAGAAAGCTTTAAGACATAACATTATGTAACTTTTGACAAGAATCTACATACAAATTGAACATTAATTTAAATTCTTATGCCAATATATATACAGTAGTTATCGAGAATGAGGATATATTCAGCAAAAGCAAATTGTCTGTACTGGGGACCAAAATTATCCAAATCATTAACATACTTTTAAAGTTTTGACAAATCAAGCACGGCTTCGATAAGGTTTGTTGTCCACAAGATTTATAACTTCGGTACCTCAACAAATACATGTTTCACAAGAGAATAACTAAAGAGTTGACTAATAAAACACAATTAACTAGGGTACTCAATACAAGATATATTTATGTACAAAACTAACAAACCTATTCTCATGCAAAGGAAAAAAACTCTATCAACATTGCATACTAGCTTAATTTTTATATCTGAAACGTTTTTCATTTATAAATGAAACTCCCTACCATGAGAAAATGACAGATGAAACTGCTTCTTGTAACTTTAGTGCTTATGACTTGTGTGGTGGTGAAATGAAAATGGAGAACACATGTGGTGTAATGGCTTTTAAATGACTAATGCTTAAGATACTTCGAGAAGTGTTTCAAATGAGCAGATAAAATTGTGAACTGTTTTATTCCTTGTGGGTTGAATGGAGACGGTGGGTAGGGGAAATAGAAATTTCACAGAAGGAAAAGCTTCAGACGAGCTTTAATTTTCATTAAACTATCAAGAACTGCTCAAAAGCACTTCTGAATTTAAAATTTACACCCCTAGAGTTACCTGCAATTAAATTATACCAGCATGATGACTAATGCAAATCGGTCCATTATACATTTTTAACATATTTGCATTAATAATAGTTGCATTATATGATGTGATATGTATTTTAATGGTTATTACAAACTTTAGACATCCCAAACTAATTCGAACTCTTTTTTTCAAATTAAGTTTACCAATGTAATGCAAGTTTAATTTCATTGTACATAAACTTTTGTTTTACTCAATCAAGTTTCCATGTTATTTGACACAGTTTTTACAGTGGAAACTGACTACAGCTACAGAAGGATAATAAAAGTTATCAGACTGCAAACTTTTGAAAAACAACATTGCCATGATGAAGGAAGTAATCAAATCCATCAAATTGGTCAACTAGAAGAAAAGAAGCAATTTTTTCTTGACAAGATAAAATTAAGTGTCACATTCCAGGGGTGCATTAAAAACTAATCATTAAAATTATAAAATAGTTAAGATGGTCTTGAGTAATTGCAAAGCTAAATTAACTTGACTAAAATTAATAATGTAAGCAAATTCAAGAGCATTTGAAAATACAAAGAACAAAAACAGCTCCAGTTAAAGATGACTAGAATAAAGCTGAAAACTTCCTAATCTTTGTAACTTCGAAAGCAATAAAGAAAGTTTTTTACAATCGAAATGTCAATCCATAAAATGATTAAGTAATAGAATACAGAAAAATTTACATAGTATGTACAATAAACACAAATACCAAACAGTATACCTTTCCTTTGGTTGATTTCACAAGGCAGTTATGTAGACATTAATGGGTTTGTTTATGAAACTAGAAACAAAACATCAATTGCAAAAATTTAGACTTCAATATTGAGTTAGGCATTGCATTAGAATTAAACTAAAGCATGCTTTGCATACTCGTTTATAGTAAAAAAAATTAAAACCATTTAAATGCATCAATAGGTAAGTAATAAAACAAAATGATATGCAATATATACAACAAATACCATGTCAACAAGCATAAACTAAAAGTCAAATGGATAAGAAAAAAAACAAGTTCCTAAGTCAGAGCCCTTATAGAGAAAGACAGTTGATTAATATGCTTGGTATTTACACAAAATAAATCTATTGTAGTTCATGGTTTATGCTAAACCTGAGTGAACATTACTTCTTGAAGATGGAATAGAATTGAAAATGAGCTGTATATCTCAGGTACATTTGATGTATCTACCTAATGAAGTTTTTGTTCAGTCCTCGAAAATACTGGCAACTTTCACATCAAGAAACTGGGCAAATCTAATTACTGACTATCAAGCTATTACTTCATTAACATCATAAGCACATACTTGGGAAAACAAATCTTGTATAATTAATTAATTCCTTGGTAGAGTGCAAAATTTCTAAGCAAGGTTTTTCAAAAACTGAATATTTTACAGATATCAATCTATTTCATAAAAGCTATTACTGATAATGTCATTGGACTTTCATTATTTTCTTTACAGGAAGAAGAGGAAGGGAAATAAAAGGTCCAAAATTTGTTTAATTGTAGCCGATAGAATTATGGAATTGATTTACTGGCAACTTAGGCATTACTTGTCTGAATCTGATGTTTCACTGCTGTTTTATTTGTACTATTTATCACAGATATGAATCACTATTAGGAAATATAATGTAAGGATCCTGCGGTTGACAGTTGCCTATCACTGCTACTTTAAGCACAAAGGGAATCTCTAAAAAAGGACGGAGCGACAAGACAACACAAGTTACAGTACACCCAGAAGGTAAAAAACAAACTTCGATTTCATTTCTTAGATACCCAAACCAATAAAGTACATTGTTTAACTTTATCTCCACATTCAACTTAGGGTCCTAGGGTTGTTGCTAAGGGTGAGATATGGCAAAGCATTTACAATCTATGTCTAAAAAATATGCCCAAATCAAGATAGCAGGTTCTTGACTTGATTGAATGTTAATGTAGATACAATTAAGCTTTAGTACCTAAAGAAACCATTTTGCATGTTCAAAAAGAACTAGTAATTATTTTAGACAAAACCTTGTTAATGGTGCAATCAAAAGAGGAAAGCAGCCTTAAATTCAGAAATCCTAGAACTGAAACAAGTTTTCACTTAATCATTTCAATAGAACACTCAGTGTTCCTTAAAGTGAAATAATTCATAACAGTTATAAAGCAGAGGATTACTTATAAGGCAATCATCTATATAATGTATAGATATAAACTATAAAATTAAATAGAATGCCCTAGACTTTGCAAGATATTACTATAGAATTCTCAGATATGCATATAATATATCAAATTACATTTTTTAATGAAGGATAGTTAAATGACCCTAGGTTTATATTCAAATGTTTTCTTCTCATTGTAATGGATTCAGTTCAGTTCCACTATTATATATTCTAACAAAGTATCATTCACTAGAGCAGGACTTTAAAAGGTGATTCCCAATGTTAAGAGAAATTTCTTGGTCCAACTGAAACCACAGGATCGAGTACCGTGACAGACAGTTTTTATTGTGAAACCAAATAACAAAGATATTTGACAAAGCAGGTTACTCGTTAATTCTGATTCTGGTGTGGAAATAATAATAATAATAATAATAATAATAATAATAATAAAGAGGAAGCTGAATACACTCGAAAAATATCCAAAGGTACAAAGGCACTGGCTAATATTGTCTCTCCTTTTGTTTTCTTTCATCCACCTTTTGTTGCCTTTTCTTTGTGCCTACACTAACCATTGCTAATTACACTTTGCATAAACAGTTTATATCCCCACAAAAAATGCATATGCACCCGTGTGTGCAGTAGAGCTACAGGATAACCAAAGAGTCAGCCAAAACAAAAAAAACAGAAGACGCTCGTTCAGAAGCGCGGAATAAATGTTATTTTGCATGGCACTTGCAGGAACATGATTCTCTCTCTTTTGGAAATGCTAACGGCTCACTTCCGACGCTGCTTTACCCGCGGTGCGTCGTCGCAGGAGTCTCGGTTGAGATGGGGATGAAGCGAGGCACGCGTTTCCGGTGGCAGTGATGAGTAGGGAACTTTTTTGCACTTGGTGACTGACTTTTCGGACACCCAGTTGTCAGGTAAGCTGAGGAAAAACAGATAATATCATCAGCACACTATCCCAGATTACAAATTATCAGAAAAAAAAGTTTTAACCACGGTAATTGCATAATGCTTTGTAAGAGATCAGCAAGTACCTTAGACCAGTGGTCCCCAACCTTTTAACCACCACAGACTGGTCAACATTTGATAATTTTATCGCAACCCGCTGGGGGGGCGTTGATTGTTTACATTCTAGATTATTTTTATTTATTAATTTTAATTTAATAGTATTTAAACATGCTTTCAAGATGCTTTCAGACATGCTTTCAGAGGTGCAGAATATGTCCGAACGCCCGAACGATGTTCGGGGGAAATTCGAGCAGCTCTGGGGAAATTTTTCCCCAAGATAGAAAAAAACTAAAAAATCCAACATCATTAGCTGAAAAACAGATATTTTGTGCTGTGACTACATCATAACTTCCAATTTCAACGTGAAAACAGCGGAGTTGCAGATGTAAAGTGGGAAAAACTACGGATCTGTGCTAAAAAACCCAATTTTCTAGGTTCTTAACCTGGATGTTGGCTTTTTCTTGCTTTTTGATTGGTATGCAGGAAAAACAATCTATCCGTGGTGGAATGGGTAATTTTCACTATTAATAGCGTTTTTGTTCAATCACATCGATGTTCTTAATTAAAATGTTGAGTCCATTAAGGAGAAATTTACAGGTAGCTCAAATTTGAGATAATAAGAAAATGTTTGATATTTTAGGGAAAGGGGCACTTTTTTGAGCAATTATAAGTGTGTAAGAAAGACTAAAAAAGAGTATAAAGCTCATTAAAATTTAAATTTATGGATTACTTGAAAATTATTGAATCTGAAAGAAGTATAAGAACTGAATAAACTATTTTTTAATGAAATTTCATTTGGGGGAAATTTTGGAGAAAAAAATTGTGTTCTGGGGAAATTTTGGATCCTGGAACATTTTCTGCACCCCTGGTGATTTATAATGCATTTCATTCATTAATTTGGAGTATAAACCTAGGAATTTAAATTCATTTTCAATGAAATGGTCAGCCCGCGATCTGGTACCATTTGATCCATGGACCGGCACCGTTCCGAAGACCGGGGTTTAAAGACCACTGCCTTAGACAGTTAAATTTATGCTAGTTTTGTTGGAAAATTTGGAGGAAAAAGATAAAAATAAAATTGTAATAATGCCAACAAGTGAAATAAATATAGAGAAGGATTGAGGAAATGTGATCTTCCCATAACTGCATTTTCTTTTCTAAGCCACTAAGGTTCATTCATGCTTGTTGTAACTATCATTTCAATTCACAAAGATTTACTAAAATTTTTAAAGAATAAATTTTCAATAACACTTTTTTAAATATAAAAACAAAATATCTAAAAGTTTCAATGCATACATAGTTATGACATGTTTTAGATATTTATATGCAGTGAATTATAACCAATTAATTAAATAGAATCTTTATCTAAACATTGTATCAAAGCTAAGATTCAATTTACATAGCCTTACTTATTTATTCAACAATTAGACACCATGATATTTCTTTAACTTCAAATCAAAATAATAGGTTAAGAAGACCATTCCAATTGATAAGCTAAACAGTTTCGAAGACTCCTACTCTGAGCTAAAAGAATTAAATTGAAATTTAAAAAAGGAAAATACAAAACAAAAAAAATCTTCTTACATATTTTCTGGAATCCAGTGCAATAAAACTTTGACTTCACCAGACTTGTCTTTTTTTATTGCTTTAACCTGGAAATTAATAGAACATTATTTAACAGGAGTATTCCTCAAAATTGTGAAGAAAATAACTACTAATACAGAGATAATCACTGCAAACATATTTACCATATTAAATACATAATTAGGATTTTAATATGATGAAACAAACATAACTTGTATACCATGCTATAATTTGGCATGTATACCTAACACACTTTTAATTCCCAAGATAAACCCTAATTTCAGTTTTTATAGTACAACTAGCTGCTATTAAAAATAAAAAATATTCTAAAATAACTTGAACTGCATCAATTTTTGAATGCAGGAAGGCCAAGTATTGGCCAAGTTTTAAAGGAAACTAAATTTATTTAATGTTTACTTAATCCAGCATCAGAAGCCTTTGCTTCAAACTGGTTAAAGTAATAAAAATTAACAGAGAAATAAATACTGAACAGCAGAAACCATTACATACTTCTCAAAAAGGCAAGTAAAATAAGTTATTTTTATAGCATTTATTTTGATAATTCTTACTTCATTAAGTCTATAAACTTTTGGTTTAGTTTTAAAAAACTTTTCATATTTTTGTATTTGTTGAGTTTTTGTGTAAAAGGATAAACAATATTGTTTTCAGAGTAGACTAGAGCGGTTTCTGCAATTCACAATTTAAACTGATAATTTATTAAAAAAATAATGGGTTAAACAATAAAATTAAGAAATATAGCAAGCCATAGACTTGTAAGCAATACCCAATGCAGCTTTAAAATGCCAGTTGATAAGTATTTTCCTGCTAGAGTGAAATTAATGCAGTTCAAGAGTTAAAGCATCTAAGCCAGGTATGGGCAACCTTTTTGAATCTGTGGGCCGGACTCAAAGATTATAATGACGTAGAGGGGCCGGGCCGTAGAGTAGATACTAACAGGTAATTTTGAAAAAAGTATGTTTTTATATTTAAAAAACAGAGTTTTAGTACTAAAGTTAAACATTAATCCGGACTAGGATTATTTTATCTTGATTAAGCAATATTATAAGTACAATGTACAAGTTACATTAATCTCAAGGGTGTAAATTTAAAATTTATTTCCGTGAGGGAGTAATTTATTTTCCCAGATTCTTCCTCAGCCCCTCCCATCTATATTTAATAGGTCTATACAGTATATTTTCGGGGTAGAATTTGCATCCGTTAGGAACTTAGTAATAAAGTTTCACTACCAAAGGGGGTCTGTCCGAAAATTTTTGGACATTTGATTCCAAGAAACAGGTTTTTAACTAGTTTTGGTACACCAAGTTCAAATGTTTTAGATTTCCATTTTTGGGTAGGATTTGGATTAAGTTATAGTGAAATAGTTTTGAATTTTTTCGATTTTTTCAAATCGATTTTTTTATCTTACTTTTAACAAAGATATTCTGTGACCCCATGGACGAGCGGTAGCTCCTTTGGGATATGCATGTACTGGATCACCTATGTTTGTATTTTTTTCTGTTCTGTTCTGTTCTTTTGTTTGCTCAATAAAATTTATTATTATTATTATTAATTATTAAATTTCAAGTCCTGAGGGGGGCTGGGGGAACCCCCAGTATTTGGAAATTTTGGTATTGGGTATTTTGGAAATTATACTAAAAAAACCCAGGGTTTTAACTTGTTCTGGTACTAAAATGGTCTGCGGGCCGGAACAAATGGCATGGCGGGCGGGAGGTTGCCCATATGTAATCTAAGCAGAAAGATTAAAGCAACCACAGGTATGATAAAGCAAGTCTGAAATTTAGTATTGATAAATAAAAAAAAATTTCGAAACGTTTCTTTCAGGTAGCTATGCTATATATTTTTTGTAAAAATTCACTATCTATATAAATATTTAACTTACTTGCAGACCAATGTATTACAAATAATTATTTTTATAGCCCAAAAATTTTAAAAATATTTCTAACGTCGTTTTACATTATATAGCTCATAAGTATTCATGATTATTAAAGTCTGTAGAATAAAAGGAACTATAAAACTGAATTCCAGAGCTGGATGTTAAAACCATTGATATCGGCCACAATAATGAATTGTGAGTTTTTATTTAAGCATTTTGTAGTTAAATGCACAGCAACCCTTGTATATACACTAAAGTTCAAAGGATCTTATGCACCATCTATTTAAGGTTGAAATTTTATTTTTTATATTATTATGCACAGTGCAAGCAAAAAGCATGACAGTGTCAGTATCAAGTAATTGGCAGAGCAAGAAATTTTTATCCCAATTTTAATCGAAAAAACTGTAATTAAATGTACTTTAAACAGCTTACTTACAAGTTTTACAACCTGTAGTTTAACCCTACAATGCATGATTTTTTAAATTCACTTGAAAATCATTTATGTGACTTCTATTATGGTGTAAATTAGTAAAAAAATACTAAAAAAATTTAATTTAATTTTTTTCTACTTTTAATTGACAAAAAACTTTGTCCTTGTGAAATTAATTTGTGTCCCTTGTGAAATTAATTGTGAAGTGAAATAAAACCAAATGTTCTAAAAATATAAAAAAACAACTTATCTTTTCATAACAATTTTTTTTCAAGCTGAAATTTTTTTTATTTTAATTTATATGGTCTTTTTATTTTGGCGTTTTCTCTGTCTTGACTTTCGTCTCATTAGCTACTAACAAATGCCTCAAAATAGTACCCCTGCTGTAATCTACTGGCAATCTAAAGTGCTAATAGAATGAAATGTTATATTTATTGTACTTATTGAATGGTGTTGTCGTTTGGAAATGGAAATTCGAGTAGGAAATGGGGAAAAACGTTGTGTTGCCAAATGGCAACAGTATGCACTGTAGGGTTAAAGCCAAGGCTTCTGAGCATAGACTAAGCAGGTTTTTGAAATTAAAAAAAGCGTAAATTTTGCAACAGAATATGCGATACTTATAAATAATTATAGGGGAGACTGCTGTACCTAAAGACAGATGTACTTTAGGCCACCACTTTTTAAAATTTGTGAAAGATTGGAAATTTGATTTTTTGGTCAATTTTGAATGTTAACAGATGCTATCTAGTTGCTAACGTGAAATCAGCTCTTTAAAATATTATTTAAAGTTAGTGTAATAAATTAATAGTTTTTAGATGCTCGAAATTACTTTTAGTGCATCACTACATTAATATTTTTCTTCCCCTTTTATCATATGATTAAATGGGATATTTTTTTAAATTACGACGAGGAATGGGTTGCATGACCACAAATTTGATTAAATGGGATATAAGCGGGGAATCCCCGAGATTTTGATAGTTTGATATTAGAAGTTGTCAAATCTCAATTCTTTTATTTTTTATAGAACTTTGATGTAAAACACCTTATGTTGTACCTTCGGACACCATAAGTGTTGTACCTACAGACACGTTCTTGATGGTGTCTGTAGCTAATCAGGGTTTTTGAATCAGGTTTTAATAAAGTGAGTACATTTTAATGCATATTAAATTAGTTCTAAATCTAAATGGTTATCTATTTCTCAGCAATTATTTTCAAGTAGTTTTTAGATGAAAAATTAACTGGGTCTGTATTTAGGAAAGCAGGTAGTTGTACCTATGGACACAAATTTTATTTTAAAAAATTAATTAATTTTTTTTATTTGATTAAAAATCCAATTTTGAGTATTTGAGCTAATAAAAAACATCACCCAACTTACTAAGGTTAGGACTATAGGTTGGGTTTTTTTAGTGGTCGAAATGTGATTTTATCAGTCTTAGAAAAATTAAAACGCGATTTTTGTCCGAAGGTACAACAGTTTCCTCTAATTAAAGTGAAATAAAAATCTTCAATTTGAAAATAAAAGCCCATGGGCTAAAAAGTGGTCAAACTAAACTATACACAATGGTAGCAGCTAGATCACAGAACTTGAAAATAAGTTAAATCTGTGGTTTGTAGTTACTTTTTTGCATACACCAATCAACTACTTCTTTCAGCATGGTATGCAAGCAGGTATGATGATATTGCAGTGAATAAGTTTCTTTAAATTCCATCTAAATACTTAGATTTAGTAAATGGAAGTATAATCTTAAGTTTTACGTAACACTGCAGAATGACAACTTGCACTTCAGAAAATGCAACAAATATTGCTCTACATTATGTTACCTGTATTACAGATACAGTAAGAAAGAAATAACCAATATAACCGTAAAATTGATTTGTTTAATCGTTCTTCGTGCAACTAACTAAAATTCTCCGTAACTCGTGAGCTTATTTAGAGCCCCTGTGAATAGAAATAGTCTTAGTAAAGGAAGGACATGGTTATCACACTACACATGAATTCACTACACAAAGCATGAAACTCTACACATGAAAGAAACTACCCAGAAAGTGGAATGAATTCAACTTACACTATGTTACTGACTACCGAATTGAAAAAAGTCACCCGTTGAAAGCATTTATTTCTTATTTTCAATGAATTAATGTATGCATTTTGATGTCATTGGTGCTGTTAGCATGAATATACGCAAATCTTCATTACTGTAGATCCTCAAAATCTGAGATACAGGGATATTGGATGATGCCCCCAGTGTTAAACTAAATAATTTGATTTTCTATAAATGTACTTTTAAAAGAGCATTAAAAATTATCAATTGAATTTTGAGAGAAACAAATAACAAATTTTCTTAATGGTTATAAATGTGGCTATTTGTAATCTGTTATTGTTCAAAGATCATCGGATGAATTATTTTAGCTATGCTTTCAAAATCAGATTTAGAATTGTACTAAAATTTATAAAACAAAAATGTTAAAAAATTACAAAATTTTCTTAATGGTTATGTGGGTATTTGGAATCTGTTAAATGTCCCAAGATCATCATATGAATTATTTTAGCTATGATGCTTTCAAAATAAGATTTAGAACTGTACTAGAATTTATAAATAAAAAAATGTTTCCTTTATCCTTAAATTTATGAGCTTAACTATCCAGCTTAAAGCTTTGCAGAATAGGATTAGGTCCAATTTCCTACAAATCTTAGTAAATAACTAAAAATTATATTTGCAAATAACATTTAAGTAACATGAGAACAAGATTTAAATAAATAGTGTCTTACCCTGCTATGAAAGGTGATAGACCCAGTACCATTTGTACTTCCTAAAGGCAGGCTTGAATGAAACTCCACCAATTTGTACCTGATTTGCTCCATGATATTTGCATCGAAAAAATCTTCAGTTTTACCTGTAAATATGCAAATATTAGCAAAAGGATATGGAGTTAACTTCACTTGAAGGATGCAAAGATGTTTGATGCAACAATGTGCTCATTTAAATATACCATGGTTTCAATACTATAACTAAATAACTTAGAAACTGCACTCCTGAGTTATAAGGTTCAAATTGAATAGTAACAAATTATCCCCATGTCTATTTCTTAAAACAGTCACCAGGATGAGTTTGCAAAACACTATTTTTAGAGAACCAGTTTTACCCTAATAAGCCTTTCCTTGAGTACAACTCAAAATATTTAGTTTCAAGATGTCGAGCTTCAGTATTGAATCCATAATATAGAAAAGACCAATCTTAAAAGATCTTTAAAAACCAAAATGGTTCTAAAAACATCTGAGCAATACAACAAATGAAGATAATCACACAAATATCTACCATCTACAACTTAAGGGGGCTTTTATCGTATGTTTTTGGGGAAACATGGAACTGGTGCATTTTTTTGTGGTTTTTAGCCAAAGAGGATAGTGTTTTAATTTTTTAAATATTTATATTTATTTATAATTATTATGATGTCAGCTACTAAAAGCATGAGTTTTATTTAATATGTTGGATGAAATGTAGAAATAAAACTTTTAACTCATGCTAAAAAAAACTTAGCTTTTTGAAAGATTTGATTAACTGACAAATAATGTAAATATTTAAAGTTTTTTAGTTTAACAATGTTAAATTAAAATTCTTTATAATTTAGTTGAAAGGTAATTTAATTTTTTAGCTATAAATGTATTGAATTATTTAATTAATTTTAGTCTGTTTGAAGTATGAAGATTTTACTGCTGATAACTTTTAAATGCATATGGTTACCCAATTCATGAGAAAATAACTTTTTGAAAGATTTGATTAACTGGCAATAAATGTAAATGTTTAAATTTTTTTAGTTAAACAATGTTAAATTAAACTTCTTTTTATAATTTAATTGAAAGGTAGTTTATTTTTGTTAGCTATAAATGTAATGAATTATTTAATTAAGTTATGGCCTATTTGAAGTATGAAGATGTTACTGCTAATAATTTTAAAACTCAACATGGTTTTCCCACCCAAATTTAAATTAACTGTTATCAGCTGCAATATCAACAATAACCTCTGCTCATTGTTAGTTCATTACTATCAATGATTTTTTTGAAGAAAAATATATTAGCATTAAAGCCAATTTTAAACCAATCTTTGATGATTTATAAAAGATTAACAAATAAGAGCTTGTGTTGAAGATTTTGCCCACAAATTCTTGGGCTGTTTTGGAGTTCAATCTGATACATGCAGTAATTATTGATACATAGTAGTTATGTCTTATGCGATTGGTTTAAAAGAGGCTTTGGCATATTTTCAAACAAAACCATTGAAAGAATGATCAATTTAGCTAACAAATGTTACAAAGCTTATTTATGATTTGCAACAGAAATATTGTGGATTCTTTAAGAATGCGAGATGTTTTGTGGCACAGTGTAACCCTGGCGAAACGGAAATTTATGATTTTCCACTGATGTCGAACCCACGAGCTGCATATCCGCGAGTAGGCAAGTATTAGTGATTTGTGCCTAACCAGGAAGTGTAAGAAACTGGGAGTGCAAACAAACTGGAAAAGAAGAAACATTTTTTACATAAAATTAGAACTACAAGACACTGCATTCACTCATCATATTTCCATCACAGTGAAGCTGTAACACTGGATGAGGAATTATACTTTTTGAAACTTAGTCAGTTGTTAATGTTTGAAACCTACCAAAATTTAGGAAGAATATTTACTCCTAAATACTAATGATTTAGGAGTGAAGATTGAAGTCTTAGTAAATACACCATTTACAAATGTTTTAAGTTCTGATAGATATTTTCAATTAATAATCAATCCTATTACAACACTTACAATAAAATTATAAATTGGAAGTGAATACATAAAACTATGAAACATATCTAGAACAATAAAAACTTAAATGCGAGTACTTATATCAATCCAGGGATTCTGCAATGGTGTTTTTTTTTACAAAACGGTGAATGAAAATTCTGAATGTTAAATCCTAATATATAAAGATTTTAAAGAAATATTTAGTATTAAGTTTACTTTTTTTTGGTAATTTCTATTAAGTAATTAAATTTAACACCTCAAAAACTGCTGTATCAAACCAATTAGTTATTTTAGCATTTTTTTAAAGATTTTTTCTCCATTTTGGCTTGTTTGATATAGAAACTTTCTCTCTAACTTGAACCCTGAATTAAACTCAATTCAGTCCACTTTTAGAATGGAATAAAAGTATTTTTGTCAAACTGTTTTAAAACACAACAAAGATTACAAATTTTAATATAAATGTGTAAAAAAAGTGTCAAAAAGTTAATATTTAACTGAACTTCCAAAGAATGGAGAAAAAGAAATACATACTAATTTTTAAATTTACCAAGGTTAAAATTTAACATACAAGGAAGTTTGATTAATAATGTATAGATAATTAAGTCTAATGAATTTTCACTTGGATATTAGTTTTATGAAAAAGAAAAAGTTAACCCTTCAAAAACAATTCAATAGTCCCGATCAATCCAATTTTTGTTATAGAAAAAAAAGACCAAATAGAAGTGATTATCAGACTTCAATAATTTTAAAAACTATTTTTAAATGCTATTTCAAACTCACATGAAATTAGTATTTATAATGATGAATGAATTAATATCTTCAGTACATTAAAAGCAACTCAGATGGGTTTGAACCACACCTTTATATCTAGTACCACTTTGTTAAATGTTCCTCTAGGTAGGACAGCATTTTTTGAATTTATACACACGAAAAAAAAGTTTTGAAATATATATTCTAGGTTTAGAAAAACAATAAATAATGTTATAACTCCCTCTATGCATAATTTTTGAGAAAATAAAATTAGACTGCAGAAAAAAATTGTGATGTAGGGTTGCATGTTTTTTTTATTCAAAACCTTGACACCTCTTTTGATGAAGCAAACAAAACTTATTGGTGATACAGCCCAAGGATGGCCAATGCCTATGATGCCCGTATATATTAAGTTATATGACTGAGAACACACGGGTAGAATAGGTATATATCTTGGTTAGGTAGATTATAGTTAGGTTTGTATAAGAGCCAGAATAACCAACAGCTTACAGACATTATGAATTGGAAGTGCTATTTGAAAATTAAGTCAACACTCCTACACTACACAACATAATTTCTCGACAAGCTATTTTTCCATTTCTTGAAAACATGCAGCACACTGCTAAAGTGCAAGAAATGTGCAAACTTACAAAAAAAGCGTGAAAAAGGTAGAAAAATCCAAAAATTTTGCAAATGCATGGAAAACTAAAATTAAAAGTTCAAGTTTTTTTGCTTTCAAAGCTTTTGGAGCCCTAGAGGAAGAACTTAAGTGACAAATACCTAATAGCTGTGAAATGACCTTTGAAGAACACCAGCAAAGAGAAGACTGACCTGGCAAAAACTTTGAGGAGGCCAAGATGCATTCTGAGATGCTGAGCCATTAAGGAAGGAAGTTTAGTACCAGGCTATTTTTTAATAAGAAGTTAAGGGCCAAATGCCCCCACAGTGGTGCTATTTGGAGCTCACAGAGATGAAAGTTTGCCCCCAAAGTGTAAAAGGTAAACTGATGAATGCACCACACAAACATTGTTTGAATTCAGACCCTGATAATTTCATTTTTGGTGTGTTTAAAATAAATTTAAAATAAAGAATATCCAAACCTTTTTCTAAAATTTTTTGCTGTCTCAATTGGGCCTAAAACTGTCTTTTTCCATGGAGAAACCCCTAGATCCCTTTTTAATCCCTAGATCCTTAATTAGGGTATGACTTTCCCTAATTAAGGTAGTTCCAATATAGGGGTCCCTGCATCACTCTTTTGATGCCCCCTCAAAGTCAATCTAAAAGAGTAACTGAGCATTAACGAAAAACTGAAAGCGCAGTGAAATTTCCTTAAAAAATGGCCTGTTTAGTACTCAACAACGAATCAAATATATCATCCCAGCCTTAGAAAAATGCCAGTTAGAAGTTCCTCCTCCAAGCCCTCCAACCAACACCCAAAGGACCATTTCCAAAGCAATTCTAGCTATTCCGTGCTTCTAAACCATAGCCATCTAGAGCAAGCAGGCCAGGACAGCTAAAAGGATGAGTCATTCTTGCCGTCTTTTTTGCCCGTGAGCCATCGAATGATTGGTTGAGGAGCGGGGGAAACACAAGAAGCAGGCGCTCGGTGGTTGCCACCTTGAATACGAGAATTACTCATCAAGACGGCAAGAATGACTCAGAGGCAAAGTGTCCTGGCTTTTCTGTTCTAGATGGCTATGTCCAAACCCATTACAACCACTTCAAAAAATAGAAGACGAAACTTGACCTACCAACTACGCTCCTCTTTTTGTACTTGGGGTGCTTTTTCCTGCGGAGGTTCTTGGCGGACACTTCGTCTCGGCATCTGCCTGTCTTGCCTCCATGGTTGTTGGCATGGCTGTCGAAATGGGAGTTGACGTGGCGTTGCAAGGCCGCCTGGGACTGGAATCGCTGGGTGCAGTTGTCCACGATGCACTTGAAAGGCTTGCTGCCCCCGTGGCTCAAGATGTGGCGCTCGAGCCAGCTCAGTGAACACGAGGGGCGGTTGTAAACCTGGAAGTCGGGAGGGCCATGTAGGTAATAATAGTTGGATGGCAGGTAGTTTGGGTAAGATATTTTTTATTTGAAGTATTAAAGAGTTTTGAGAAGATGAAAAAATATGTGTGTATGTGGTAAGGAATGCAATAGAATCGGAAAACATGTGGGGTTACGGCATATTATGAAAGTAAAAATGAAAGTGAATACAATGGGGTACCCAGTCGCAATATTTTGCAGTACATTAATTGAACATCTATGTGGCAATACAGTCAAGTTTTAATTTGAAAATTTTTTTGTTAGGACTTATGGATATCAAAGATAAGTAAAATCCTATTATATTAGAATATTTAGGTAAAATATTGATAAATCGACCCCTTATGGGAACTACAATACAGAATTATTTTAACAAAAGGACATCTTGACAAATGTAATTACTACTAGAATAAAACAATCAGTACTTATATTACCGCTTGCTGCATTCCGAAACAGAGAATCATATTATGTAACAAACCTTCTATACACTCTTCAGATAGCAGCTAGGACTATACCCTCCCACTATTCAAACACTCTGCTTTTGTTGAAGGGACGGTCATTACCATATCAGATGAAGGAAAGTGTAGGACGTGCGTAAGAAATCTATTAGGCACAATAAAATTGAAAACGGCCTCCTAAAAAGGGGTGGCTTTTTTGGTCAACTTCGAAAATTCCATGAAGAAGTGGGTTAATGTCATTTCAATGTTAAAAAGTCGAGACTGAGTGATAAATAAATACAAGAAAAGTAAACAATACATCAGTTTGAAAACAAAAGTTTCCAAGGATAAAATTGAGTTATAGAATAGCTTTTCTTAAGAAAAAGCCTTCCCTAAGTTTTCATTAAAAAATTTAACTATATAAGTATAAGAAAAAAACTCATTAAAAATATGATGAATACAATCCAAATGCGAAGTGAAAATTGAAATATTAGGTCATCCCGAAAGTTTTGTCGCTCTTGGGAGCATCTGTTTATAAGATATTTTTGATACTTTTCCATTATGTGATACCAATATAAACTGTAACTTTATCTACAGTCAACTTGGCTTGATTTTGGGGACTGATCGACAACTGCGCTTTCCTTAAATCTACGATAACTTGTTACTTCGTTCCTTTTCTGCTCAAAATTTTGCATTTTTTCCTCAAGTTAAGATTTTTAAATTAAAAGTAACTGGCTACTTCCATAAAACAATTACAGTTTTAAATTTTTTTAACGAGTGTGGAAAATTTAACTTAGATTTAAATTTTTTCTGAGGCATCTGGAGAGTTCGATCACAATCATCCACCTAAAATTGCTGGATTACTACCCTTAACCCTCTATTAGGAAAGGTCCGGATGATCATTTGCAGGAATCTAAATCGCTGGAAATTCAACCGCAGCTCTTCAAAAGTAGTATAAAATGAATTTCAATTTATGAAATAAATAAGATCTTCTGTACAATCTTAATATGACTTAAAATTAAAGTTAAATTCCTTTGAACCTTAATTTTGAAAGTTTTCAATTAATGGCAACTTGGAGTAAACAAAATCTTATTTATCGTAGAAACTAGAAAAGCTCGAGAAGTGAGCCAACAAAAAAAGAGCCAAAATTCGCCAAATTGGCATAATATAGAAGTAGATGTACTTTACTGGTTTACCGTAATGGAAAAGTACCAAAAATACATTGTATACAGATGCTTCCAAGAGCGACAAAACTTTTGGGATGACCTAATATCACATTGAAAACTAAAACGTCAATTGATCGTTAAACATTCAGTCGGTCAAAGCAATCGCAAAAGCCAACTTACTTTGCATCCAATCCACAAGCACGTAAAGGTCTCCTTATCTTTTTGTACTTGAACATGCTGAGACCTAATGTGCTCGACTAGCTCCGTGTTCCCCTCCAGACAGCTCGTGCAGTGCGCCCAATGGCACTGCTGCAAGTCCGAAGCGGAGGAGGAACAGTTTGATTGGTTCGTGGCGGTGCTCCGGCTGGACGCAGAGTCACACTTAAAACTAGTCTGGGGGGGCGTGAGGTCTCGCCGAGGCTCCGGCACAACAGTCTTCTCCAGAGTCTGAGGAGGAACATGGTTCTGTAAACTTTGGAATGGTTCACAACTTTCGGAGTTTGGCACAGAGCAGTCCGTCTGCTGCTGGAGGTAGAAAGGTTTGACGTCTTCTGCGTTGCTGCCGGTGAGCGGTTGCTGCTCGAAGAACAGCCGTTTCTTCTCCTCGAAGGAGGAGTTTTTGCTCGAGTCCTTCTGGCATTTCAGTAGCTGCTCCTCCTCCTGAAAGTCGTAGGGGAGGGGCGGGGAAGTGGGGGGCATCGACTGGGGCGAGCCGGCGCGCGAGCTCCGGTCCAGCTCTTCCGGGGAGCATGGCGAGGAGCCGCTGTTGCTGTCGCTTCCTGTGCTGCTGTAATGGCAAGAGTCGACGCTTCCTTGGTCACTGCTGAAGGTGCTGACAGCGATGCTGAGAAAGGAAAAGCAATGTCAGTCTTTGTGATTTAACAACAAGCAATAGTCAGACAGCTTAACAATAAGGCAAGAGCAAAAAACCATTGATAAGGGAAAGCAAAAAATTCTTCATTTTATACACTCGGATACTCTAAGTATTACGGATTCTCCGTAGTTTCTGCTGTTGTTGTTATAATACTACAGATTACAAAAATCATTGGAAAAACTAAGGAAACTCCCCAATGCGGGTGTGGCAGGGGAAAATGTAGTTATATATTGTAACATTATATACAAGCATATTGCTGCTAATGACCGGGTTTGCTTAAAATCCTGAAAAAATTAAAGATTTCTATCCCTATTAATCAACCCCATTCTCGAAAATTGTCCTAAAGAATTAGAAAACCCGAATGGGAGGCTGATTTCGGATATTAGATTTCCGGATAAAGGATTCATTACTATACTACAGAAAATTTGGAGGTTGGAGTCTCTGTACACGTCCCTAAGTTTACATTGAGATTTATTACCTAGTAGTGTTCTGACTCCAATACAGCTATGACTAACCAAAACTACCTCATCTCAGGAAGCAAGTCATAGTCATAAAATACCAAGTATATTTTATGTAAACCTGAACCTTTCAGACATGTTTGAGGTCTATATTGAAACTAACAGTTTTTCACTTAGCAGTGAATACAGCCATTAATGAATTAATGATAAATATAACTTAGTTAGCAACTTAAACTACATGGGATAATTGAACCCAACAAGTTTTTAACATTAATTTTAACTGCTAATTTCTAAAACTAAAATAAAGTACATTTCGCATGAGTTCAATGAATGTTGTTCAAATAGAACAAAAGTTTTTTTTAAACAACCCACTATTTCTCTCAATTTTTTTATAGAATATCTTAGGGAATGAACTCAAAATTTTTGTCTCATGACATTTTTGTCGCAAGAAAAAAAAGCCAAACTTGCACAAAAATAAGGCATTTTACAAGGATAGTTTGACAATATGTGCAGGGCAGGTACGGAAAACTTTCTCTAGAATATTTCTTTTCAAATCTGAAAATGACCTTTTTTATCTGATGTAATGATCAACAAATGATGACAAATAATCAACTTGCAAAAAGTATTTTGCTATTTACGTGCACAGAGAAATATCTTAACCCTTCACTGCACAATTTTTTTGTTTCTTTTGAAAAAAATAATTTAATATTTTCTAACAGCCATGAATACAGGAAAAATATTTAAAAAATTCCAGACTTAATTTTTCATTAAGATAAATGGTTCTTTTATAGTATGACACAAACCTAAAAACATGATTTACAGCTAGTGTAATAATAGTTTTTACGAATAATCAATTTAAATAAGAAGTATATGTTGTGTATAAATGTCACTTAATTTACCAAGCGATAGTTTCAAGATTTACTGGTAAAAAAAAGATCAATCAAAATCTTTGATTAAATACAAAATGGATGCAACTGTTTTGGAGACATAAAAACCTAATAATCAGTGAGAAGCTGCCATCTGGATCCACACTGAGTAGTTAATATTATATATATATGTATGTTCAAGATGTGGCACAAAACTCAGATAACTTACATTTAACACATGTGGGAAAATTGAGGAGTTTTATTGGTATGTACCGAATTTGGCACACCGTGCAGTGAAGGGTTAATTTTATCTAAGTAAGAACTGTGTGTCAGGGCCGCCCATAACTCTACCGGGCCCCCCGACAAAATTTTTTCACGGGCCCCCTAACTTTTTAAGTTTTTGAAGTATAATAAGGAATTTACATTTCACAAAGTATCCCTTAAGTAAAATATACAGGGTATCTCAAAAGGTCGAGTAGAAAATTAGCATGCATGTCTGTCATGCCATGCCTGTCTGTCATACCAACAAGATTTTCATAGCAACCCAAGTCCGCTACTTTATTCTACTGAAAACTTCATTTATTATTACAGATTCGGAGAGAGCACCCTCGAAAACCCCTGTAAACCGAATTTCATTAAATTCTGCCTGCAGGGGCAGTTCCAGGATTTGGTTTTGGGGGAGGGCTAAGAATTTCCAAAGTCCAATTGAATCGTCTTTTTTATTTTAATATGGAAAGGATAGTGGAGTTATCCTGCTCCAACTACTAAAAGGGGGGACTGGGGGTCCTCCCCCAGAAAATTTTTGGAAATTTAAGTAAAAAAACCATCTTTTTCAACTCGTTTTGATACGCCTCATCCGAATTTCGGATATAGGTTTTATGGTAGAATTTCCGCGTGTTGACGAACTTAATATAAAATAAGGTTGTTATAATAGAGTTACAAATACCAAGGGGGTCTGGGGGTTCTCCCCCAGAAAATTTTTCAAAATTTCACCTTAAAATAACAGGGTTTTAACTCATTTTGGCGCATAAAATGCCATAGCAAGAAATATTGGTAGCTTTTTCCTATGTGCGGGAAGTGGTCACGTTGGGAAGGGGTTGTGTTATCTCATGTTTCAGAATTTGATTGGAGATGAAACTTCTGAAAAAGAGACCGACCACTTTTGACGGGCCCGTCCGTTTCGGGAACTGAATATGCTAAATGATATGAATTCAGCGAGTTCACTTTTTATTTGGAAAATAAAAAAAACATCTAGTACAGACCGGGCCCCTTAAAGCTCCGGGCCCTCCGACATTTGTCGGGGTTGCTGCCCCCTATGGGCGGCCCTGCTGTGTGTTAGTAAAGCCCTAATTCAGTAATGAAATATATTGATGAACTCAACAAAATTTTGTAGAGATAGAACTCAAAAATTAAAAAAAATATTATATATTTAATTTTTGCAAGTTCTGTAAGATGGTAATTACCAGCACATTTTACATGAAAGAAACAGGAGACTAAAACAAAATTACACCACAAACCATGTATAATTTAAGAATTGCAATTCAAAATTAAATTCAATCCTCCTATGGAGTTTTTCAACATTTTTAGAGTCAAAACACATTTAATAACTTTTAATGTAAGTAAAGACAAATTTTAAAATCAAATTTTGTTTTCATAAGATGAAAATCACTTTAAAACATTTATTAACTTGAAGTTTGTTCAGTTGAAACATATTCATGCACTCTTTTAAAATTTGAAGAATAAAGAAAAGTTTTCTATTTGATAAGTTTAAACAAAGTTTTTCCAGGCGTTTCGTAGATATTGCGACACAAAGTAGCACACATTTCAAAATTGCAATTAAGTTATTAGTAGAATATCTGAAAAAGTTTTTGAAAACTCTAAGTCCTCTTCATAGGAGTATTCTGAATTATAGGCAAAGTTCAAAAAGGTGCATTAACCTCATGGAATTATGAGATGGGAACTAGAGTTACTCGTTTAACTTCCATGATTAATACAACAAATTAATAACATCAATTGGTAATGTAACAGTAACATAATAAGTGAGGTTAACAAAAGTAGGTAAAAGTGGGCCTTTTTAGTTATACTACAAAGTAAACTAACACAGAGGTAACAAACTTTAATATAAGATTAATTAAGTAATTATCTATTGTAATATTCTATAAACAGGTTCACAAACGCAAAACAGTAAATATTTTAAACGAAAAACAGAAATTCATCTCTACCCCATATCTAACCTCAGAAAGAAAAATCCGCTGTTTTCAAGAATTAACGCGGTCACAGTGTTCATTTAAAAAAAGCCTCTATAAATACTTCTAAAAAATGACAGGGTACCCCACATTAGTACACTGTTAAACGGGCGCCCCCTATTTTAATTTGTTTTATTAAAATTACGACAACTTGAATCTTGGAATATAAAATCCTAAAAAAAACCTTCTTAATTCATCAAGGAATGTTTGGATCTTTTGAAATAATTACCGATACAAGATCTTGATGAGAAATAAAAAGAACACAACCAAATAAAACACTGACAGCACTAATTCGAACATCTTAGAACGCCCGAAAATGGTCAAAAAACAAGAGAACACACATTCATAACTACAGAAAAAGACCCCAAAGGATTAAAAATCCCATTTCACCCAAAGCCCCTATTAACAAAGATCATTAAAAAGCCTCGAACCAGCAAATACTTCGAAAAGAGAAAGAAAAAAAAGAAGCGCAAACGATTCTGAGCAAGAATCGAACAGCTAATGGCACCTTCCATTCCATTAACAACTCGAAAACGACGCTTTTTGAAAGGTTGTTACAGCTTACCAGCGCTCTCGGCGTCTGCATCGTATCGTGGACCGCATAAGGGGCATTGACAAGAGAAGGCATCTTTGTTTTGGGTACGGCAGGAGGTCATGCTCTCAGGAGGTCTTTTCCCGCTTTTTAATGTTTCGTTTAATTTAAGCCACGCGACGGCGGATCTCGTGTTTCCCTGGTCCTCAGCTTTTTTTTTCTTCCTCGACATACCGGATTTGAGAGAAAGCAGCCGATACAGTCAACCCCAGTGGCGGATCTACGGGGGGGGGGGGCTTTCGGGCTGAAGCCCCCACCCAAAACGTCTAATATTTTACTAAGTTTGTCAAAACCAAAAAATCTATATCCGAAATTCGGATGAGGCGTACCAAAACGAGTTGAAAAAGTGTTGTTTTTGACTTAAATTTCCAAAAATTTTCTGGGGGAGGACCACCAGACTCCCCTTTTAGTGGTTTGAGTAGGATAATTCACTACCTTTTCCGTATTACCATTTACAAGAAGATTCAATTGGATTAGGAAAATTCTTAGCCCCCCCAAAACCAAATCCGCCACTGGTCAACCCCTCTCGCTTTGTGAAATCCCGTGTTATGTATTTATTATACTTTGTTCATTTAGAACTGGCGCCTGAGACGTTATGTATTCGAAGCACTTATTACTGTAATTATCATCGAAACATTTTTCTTCTGCAATGACAAGGCAGCCAAAACAGAAGTAGTTAAAATACTGTAACAAAATTGGTAATTGAAATTGGGTGATGCGCGTTATTAAGCGTTTTTGATCCTGTCTCAGGCGCCAATTCTAAATGAACAGACTATAATGAAATATAAAATTACCTATCTTTTTCTGTCAAATTTTAAATAAATTCTAGGTCGAAACACTAACCATCCAAGCATTACCAAAAGAACATTTCCATAATATAGTTAGATAATGCATGACATAAAGAGTTAAAATGTTCTGCATGTACAGCTCTACAGTTTAACCCTTTCTGACCTAACCGCCCTAAATTTACCTTAGGCTTCAATGAAATTACTTTCCAATTGGGAGTCGCTACCACGGTTAAACTGTAGTTAGTTATATCTAACGTGACCAGACATCCCGTTTTGAACGGGACTGTCCCTTTTTAAAATTATGAGTCCCGGTGTCCCCGAAATGAACTCTGGGACGCAAAATTGTCCCATTTTTTGAAAATTACCGCTTACTTGAAAAGGAATATATTGACTGTAATGAAGATGCAGAAGTTTTTGACGAATTTTCGTTAATTTGTAACTACATTACATCGCAGAAAGTTACCGAATGGAATAATCTAAATGTTTCCACGAAAACTCGTTGGGCGGAAGTATTCAAACACTTTCAAGCCAACAATATTCAGCATGAAAACTTTTCTATTTTAATTGAACATATTTTATGTTTGCCGGCTACAAATGCTCCAGTAGAAATCGTATTTTATAAGATGAACAAATTGTGGCCACATCTGAGAAGACCCAGTTACAAATTTCAGTTCTAAAGGCGATGTTGATAATTAAAGTTGAATATAAAAAAATGTGCCAAGAGATTCATTCTTACTTCTAATCATCACCAGCTATATTAAAGCAAATTTATTCCTCTGATAAATATAAATATAACTAAACGTTTCGGGTATATGTATTTTTTAATTCGTAACATTAAGCTAACTGACTTTTTCTGAATAAATAACTTTTAAAAAGTGTTTTTTATTGATTACCTGTTAATTAACCTAAATAAACCGATGTCCCGTTTTGAGTCAAAAAATAAATGGTCACATTAGTTATATCGTATAGTTTTGCAATTTCTCTCAATTTTTCAAACTGTGTAATCAAAATTTGCCTAAATTCGATAATTCGACTATGCCCATTGGCGGTCGTCGGAAAATTGGGGGAACGCCTTCCTTAGGGATTCGGGATTCCTCCCCAAATGGTTGTTATATACTATTGGTTATTTACCCCCAAAAATAATCGTTTTTCTTTTTCGCCATCGTTTAACAATTCATTTAATATAAACTAATTAACTTTTGTCCCAATTTTTTAATAAACCGTTTGTAAATTTTTACTAAAAAGGGGGTCTGGGGGTCCTCCCCCCCAAAAGTTTTAGAAATTTGACCTTATAAATACATGTTTAAACTCATTTTTAAGTTTTATAAGCGGGCCATTCAATAATTATACGTAAGGATGATTTTGGCAATTTTTGACTTCCCTACCCTCATGTAAGGGTACGTTAGATTGAATATACGAAAAAACCGTTCAATGCAAAAACCGTTCAATAAAAAACAAACAAATTTATCACATGTGTAAAGCTATGAGTTTTTTTGTTTTTTGAACGGTTTTCGTCTGAACGGTTTTTGCATTGAACGGTTTTTTCGCGACACCGTTAGGAATACCCTTCCCCTATTCTTACGTAAGATTCCTTTCGTTTTTCAAAATAAAAATAATTTTGTTTCGACTTTTGACAACTGGAAGATGGATTCAACAGTTTTATTTTTTATCTCAACTTAATGCTACTCCAATAAAAAAAGATACATCTGATATACCTTCATTAAAAAAATCAAAGCTTCGATAATAATACCGAGATCGTCTGCATTTTTAACTTTTTCTGGGGTTATTCAATAGTAATTTGATTAGAGATTTTTGCCCAAAGATTGCAGTTTCAAAATCAAATTTTTTATGCTTTAACCAGAGCTGTAGTTGGATTTTTTGAGGGGGTCTCATTAAATTTTTTTTCGGGTAGAAACAAAATTTTTTGTTGGGATAATTTTTTCCCATTCAGTAGGAATTCAGTAAATTTTCGGTCGCCTTCAAAAGTTAAAAATAGTTTGCTTAAACAATGTTCCCAATTATTGAGGGGGAAGCCCCCCCGGGAACGACGCCCGTGACGTGACTATGCCTGTAAATCAAAATTACTGTAACAACATACACAACCATGGAGAATTCAACAAGCAATACAATTTGTTTTCAGGGTAAGTAGTCTTCTTCTCTGCTGTAACACTTTTGAAAATGCTACAAGCAGGGGCGTCATTTAGGGGGGGCAGGGGGGGCAACCGCCCCCCCCAAGGTTTCCACTGTAATTTGAAAAATAGCTGCAAGTCCCTTGAAAATTCTGTAACTTCCGCAAGGAGCTTTGGGTGCAACTCAAAATGTCTCAAAAGGAGTTAAAACATTACTTTTGAGGGTTCAATTTCAAAAATTTTCCGGGGGAGAACCCCCCCAGCCCCCCTCTAAAATTTTCACGTCTCTTATTTAGTGTTTCCCCCTTGAAAACCATTCCTTTTACAAGAAGCTTTTCTCTTTAGAAGTTCCCCAAAGAGTTTGAAAAAGAATAAAACACTAGTTTAAAGGGGAATTAAAATTCCTGGGGGAGGACCTCTAGCCCCCCTTAAAACTTTGACGTTTATTTACAACTCTTTTCCCTAGAAAATTATGTGGTTTACAAGAAACTGTTCTCTTTCGATGCAGCCCAAAGGGTCTCAAAACGAGCTAAAACACTAATTTAAGAGCCAAATTTTCAAAATTTTCCTGGGGGTGAACCCCCAGACCCCCCATTTTTTCTTGGAGTTCACGTTGTCAAATTTTGACATGATATTACCTTAAAAATGAAGTTCAGGCAACCCCCACCAAAAAAAACTAGTTAGCAAGGTCCAGACCCATTTAAAAAAAATTCCTTGCCCCCCCCAACCAAAAACTGAAATGACGCCCCTGGCTACAAGGGTATGACGGTATGACGAATTTCCTGTGTTACACTTACAAGGGGACGGCAAGACCTCGGAAACGGACATCGGGTTCAAACTTTGTAGGTTTGTAGTACACCCCAAGGATATCCTATCCTGAAAATATAACGACGCACTATCCAGTAGTTTCCGAGAAAACGCCCCCCAAAGTTTTACCCATTAGTTAAAATATTTAAATACTCTTACCTTGACAAGATCCGAATAGCCCAGTCGGTAGCGTACACGCCCAGTAATTGAGGGACGTAGGTTCGAATCCACCTGTTGGCGTTTTATTTTTCTTCTCTTTTCACTTCTTAAAAATTATTTAAAATTCATTACAGAAAACAGTGTTATTTTTTAAAATTATGTTTGCATATGAAATTCCAGTTGAGAAATATTAAAATTAAACCACAAATTAATATTTAAAATTTAAATTAGCTTAAATTTTAATTATTAAATTTTAATTAAGCTCTGTATTATAAAAATTACTTGATTACTTCAACGCTTTCTAACGGAAATAAAATATTTAAAAAAAAACGCTCGCCTCTTTCTCGGTTGATAAATTAAATTTAATTTCTTTCTTATTAATATTTATGTTTATGCTTTTAAAAACAACATTGAAAAATTTTGAGAATAATAAATCTATGTACTTGTATTGATTTTAATGATGTATTTCTGTATTTTTGTGCCGTTTCAAATCAATACGTCAAGTCTCATTATTAAAAAAATGTATATTTACAATTCTGCTAAAAATGTCAGTAATTACTTAATATTGACAATAATTAAATAGTTCAGAAACTATTCCTTGCAATTTTGTTTTCGTCTGCGCAAAAGATATATTATTATTAGAAGAAGAAAAAGCTGTTTTATATGTAATGTTCTTTAAATTGCCGAGTTTATTTCAAAGATTTGTGGATAAAGAAAAATGATATTTTGAAAATTTCGTGCTTTTAAATAGTGTTAACTAGCTGTAACAGGAAAATGATTAGGTTTTTGTAAGTTGTTATTTTAAAGTTTCCAGAGTTTTCTAATATTTGCCTCTTTCTATTCGATGATTGGATAGTAGCAAATAATTAAGGTTTATAAAATATTCATTTCATTCATATTTAATTTAACTATCATATTATTTTAAAATAAAAAGTATTTATTTAAATCAATGTAAAAAATTGTTTTCTGTAATGGTAAAAAATGGATTTTAAATAATTTTTAAGAAGTGAAAAGAGAAGACAAAAATGTGATTAGGTGGATTTGAACCTACGTCCTTCAGTTCTGGGGCGTGTACGCTACCGACTGGGCTATTCGGCTCATGACAGGGGCAGAGTATTTAAATATTTAAACTAATGGGTAAAACTTTGGGGGGCGTTTTCTCGGAAACTACTGGATAGTGCGTCGTAATATTTTCAGGATAGGATATCCTTGGGGTGTACTACAAACCTACCAAGTTTGAACCCGAAGTCCGTTTCCGAGGTCTTGCCGTCCCCTTGTTAGACTTAGGATGTAAATCTTTAGTAGGATATAACCATCACCAAGTAAGTAAAAAATCTGTCTTCAAGAGCCAACGCAACAAACCCTATTTATTTATTTCCCATAACAGACCAGATGTTTCATGCTACTTGTAAAAAACGAAAGATAAAAAGAGACGGATAGAAAACATCGGTAGAGGGAGGTTGTCAAGTTCTTTAAAACTTAATTGCTGGTGTATGATGTCTTCTGTAGAAGATCTATACTGCCACACCATTAATTTCAGTTTGAATTGGTGTTGAAGCTATTTGGAAGCCATAAGAAAACCTCGAAACAAGCAAATAGGAATATACACTAACTCAGAGGTTCTCAAACTGTGCTCCGCGGAGCCCTTAGGGCTCCGCCAAGCATTTCCAGGGGCTCCGCGAAGAAATTTGAAATAAATACATTTTTTGATAAATTCTAATTTGCTTTTCTCTGAAATGTTATATAAATAACTTTCTGTAAGGTGTTGGTAAGGTCTGCTGGTTTTTGCCTTTTTCAGGTCTTTTTTGGTTTACCAAAACAAGTTAAAACCCTGTTTTTAGGGTCAAATTTCCAAAACTTTTCTGGGGGAGGAACCCCCAGGATGGGACGGTTTGGTGCTGGCCGTTTGGGCGCCGGCCTGTTTCGGCACCAAATTTTTCTTCTACTAATTTTTAGAAGAATTATGAGAGTTCTATTTACTTTCATTTTATTTCTGCCGCTGAAACGGCCGCTCCGAATAGTAGCACACCAAGGAACCCCATTCCCCCATCTCTCAAATTGATTACTCAGCACCTTTTTTTATAAAGTTCAGCAAAATCATAATCCTACTTAAAAATGTATGTCCAAAATTCGGAGTAGATGTACCAAAACCAAGGGAAAACCTGTTTATAGTATAGTCAAATTTAAAACCCCCTCCCCTTATAGCATTTGGAATTTAATTACACAAAACGTTTCTTATATTAAATTCTTTAAGATGCAAATTCTGCCAAAAAAATGCATAAAAAGAGAAGATAACATTGATCCTATGGCATGGGATGGGAGGGGATAAGGAATGATTTTGGGCCCATGTGTAAATAAATTTCGATAAGTACCCCTGACGTATGGTCTATCAGCCCCCCAAAACAGATCTCGATTTCAAAAGAAGTAACTTCTAGGAAAACAAAATTTACAGATGTATAGATTTCTGTATGGAATCCTATGTCCATACATCTTCGGCATAATGATTAAAAAGTGATACCTATATTATTCAGAAATATAAAATAAAGATTTACGTTGTATCCAATGATAAAATATAATTGGTAAACAAAATATTCCATATATCCCGGGGTGTATATTAAAGGGCCGAGGGGGCACAGCCTCTCCCCCCGAAAACCGGACTACTTATAACAAAACAAGTTAAAACCATGTTATTTAGGGCCAAAACCCCCTATTGTACTTGAAACTTTATTATTGTCAATTTTTATAGTAAGTTCGTTAAAATTAAAATCCTACCTAAAAATGAATGTCCAAAATTTGGACAATGATATACCTAAAACGAGTTAAAAAACTGTTTTTAAGGATCACATTTCAAAATATCTTCTGGGGAGGAAGGAACCCCGGACCCTTCTATTTTACTTGTATCTTAATTTGTTACAATTTTTCTTACAAATAAATTATCTTAGATGCAAATTATACCTAAAAATGATTTTAAAAGCTACATTAAACTGTTAAATATGCATGGGAGGGACTGAGATATAATTTTGGACCCCTCCCGAAATAAATTTCTATTATGCTTTTATTTCTAGAAGCAATGGGTTTTATGTAATTTGCTTTTATACCTTGAAAAATTTATTTCGGAAAAGGGCTCCGCGAAGAATTTGTCTCTTGAAAAGGGCTCCGCGACATAAAAAGTTTGAGAACCCCTGCACACTAACTAAAGCCCTTAAATAAATAAACAATATTATAAATATAATTTTTTTGCGAGACACACTGAAATTTTTTTTTAGTCTAAGCGGTACACGACGAAAAAGGGCGAAACACTGCACTTTTTGATGATGCTAAGCCACTTGGTACACTGATTCCATGGACCATAAGAATGAGTTTTCGATCAGGAGTCCGCCGAAATTTCCCTTAGAATTTAAAATATTTAACTTTTTGTGAAATTTTTAAATTCGCGTTTTACACCTTAACTATCAAACTTTTCAACATGTAAGGTGACTTTTCTATACAATTTGAGGTCGTAGATTACAAATATGAAGTCGAAAATTTCGAAAAGATGCTATTTGATATGTTTTTTTGAAAAAAACTAAATTTTAAAATTTAAAATCTTCAAAAACACAATGTTAAACATAAGTTGGTAACATGAAATTTTTACCAGTTATTAAGCTATTTGTAACTAAAAAATATCCAAAATTTCAAAGCTTTACCTTTATTATTCACCGAGATATGAGACTTTAAATTTGGAAAATTTTCAAAATGGCGGCCATGCTTGATGCGACTACTCATCGAAAACTTCCCATAACTCGGTAAATTATTGTTCAAAATGAACAGTTAAAACCTTTTTTGAAAGAAAAGCAATACCACTACACTATTAAGACATTAAAAGAACAATTAAACCACTTTAATTTGGTTTTAAATAAACTCTAAGACAGATTAATACTTTACTATGACAAGCATGTTAAAAGCTTTAAAAAAATGCTTTCTTGGTGAAAATTTTTTTTTTAATTTTTTATCAAATGTTCACCCTAAATAAATAAGCGACATTAAACCATTTAAAGGAAAATTTTGCCTTACAAGGGCCCGGGCGCAAACGCGAAAATACCTAATAAACGCGCGCTTCAAATGAACTTTTTTTGTCAAAGAATCACAAAATCGTGCTTTCTATTAAGATTTTCCAACAACATTTTAGCCACTTCAAGTTTAAAAAACAAGCATCCCTTACCTTTTGTATGAGAAAAAAATGCCTAAAATACAATTTTCAGGTTAGAAATTACCTTTCAAATGAGTATTTTCTAGACAAACCTTTACTCACTGAGTTAAAAAATGAAATATCAATGAGATTCATAATTTATTAAAATATGTTGCATACATTTAAACTTACCGAACACTTTTTACAATTAGTAATCGTTGTGTATTTGAAAATCGAGTATGGGTAATACGTCTAATCATTTCCTATATGGTAATGCATAACACCATTTAAACTTTAAGCAATTATTTTTTAATCGGTATACAAAATTAATTGAGACCGTATGCGTCCTGCTAGTTTGCTACAAGACTACTTAAATTTAAAGCCCTGGATACTCTACCTTAGGTAGAGTATCCAGGGCTTTACTTAATTATACCAGCCTTATAATGAATAATAGTATTTTCAACTTTGTAGAAACTTATAGTATTTTCAAGTACTTGTTAACTTACCTATAACTTTACTATTAGCTTCAATATCTTTACATTTATTAGAAATTAAGAATATTGGGAAAGTCAAATGCATCCAAATCTTTCATTAATAATCATCGTACAAATATTTGGTTTTGATAAGTTAATAAGTCAGGCTTTTTTCTAATTTTAAATGAGAGTCGTAGAGACAATATATTTTTCCTGTAAAAAACATATTAAATGTGTACCATGATAGATCAAGATTTTTTCTTTTAAGAAACGTATGCCTCTCTTGAAAATTGGTATATTTCTATATTAGCTTGATTTTAAAAAATAAAGCATGTACTTTGCCTGTACAGTAGGTAATTACAACACTAAGATAAGAATTTCATTAATAAAGAGTTAAAGGTATTAAATAGCCTTTTAAGGATTTCAAATTATTTTATTTATTCTTTTGGCACAAATTCAAAAGTATTGATTTAATTTTTGAATTTAACGTAAAAGGTTAAGTTATAGGTCTTCCTCTGAATTTTGGCATTCACCTATACAATTCAGGCACATTAGTGTACATGGTATTCCTGAAGATTTGCAGGAACACCTTGCATAATCTATTTCCGCATAACTTCTATGCTTTCTAATTTTTAAAAACAATTCATAAAAACAGCAAATACACAACGATTACTAATTGTTAAAAAGTGTTCGGTAAGTTTAAATGTATAACATATTTTAATACATAATGAATCTCATTGATATTTCATAATTTAACGCAGTAAGTAAAGGTTTTTCTAGAAAATACTCATTTGAAAGGTAATTTCCAACCTGAAAAATTGTATTTTAAGCATTTTTTTCTGATACTAAAGATAGGGGATGCTTGTTTTTTAAACTTGAAGTGGTAAAACTTTTGTTAGAAAATCATAATAGAAAGTATGATTTGGTTAAAATAATGTTAGAAAATCATATGGAAAGCACGATTTTGTGATTATTTGACAGAAAAAGTTTATTTGAAGCGCGCGTTTATTAGGTATTTTCGCGTTTGCGCCCGGGCCCTTGTAAGGCAAAATTTTCCTTTAAATGGTTTAATGTCCCTTATTTATATAAGGGTGAACATTTAATAAAAAATTTAAAACAATTTTTCACCAAGAAAGCATTTTTTAAAGCTTTTAACATGCTTGTCATAGTAAAGTATTAATCTGTCTTAGAGTTTATTTAAAACCAAATTAAAGTGGTTTAATTGTTCTTTTAATGTCTTAATAGTGTAGTGGTATTGCTTTTCTTTCAAAAAAGGTTTTAACTGTTCATTTTGAACAATAATTTACCGAGTTATGGGAAGTTTTCGATGAGTAGTCGCATCAAGCATGGCCGCCATTTTGAAAATTTTCCAAATTTAAAGTCTCATATCTCGGTGAATAATAAAGGTAAAGCTTTGAAATTTTGGATATTTTTTAGTTACAAATAGCTTAATAACTGGTAAAAATTTCATGATACCAACTTATGTTTAACATTGTGTTTTTGAAGATTTTAAATTTTAAAATTTAGTTTTTTTCAAAAAAACATATCAAATAGCATCTTTTCGAAATTTTCGACTTCATATTTGTAATCTACGACCTCAAATTGTATAGAAAAGTCAACTTACATGTTGAAAAGTTTGATAGTTAAGGTGTAAAACGCGAATTTAAAAATTTCACAAAAAGTTAAATATTTTAAATTCTAAGGGAAATTTCGGCGGACTCCTGATCGAAAACTCATTCTTATGGTCCATGGAATCAGTGTACCAAGTGGCTTAGCATCATCAAAAAGTGCAGTGTTTCAACTTGTACCGCTTAGACTATTTCCCTTACGTAGAAGCTATGTTCTGTTCAACCATTTAAAAAATATTTACCCACTTAATTTATAAAGGACCTTTGTGATCTCTCCGGACAACTTCATAATTAAAAAACGATAAATGCTTTTGAATTCAGAAATTAAAATTGCCAAAATTTAAAGTAGAAACAACGGGAAATACAATGCTACAAGTAGTGTGTTTTTGAGAGTTCCAAATTATTGAGGGCGAGGGCGAGGGAACCTTATCGCTTAAAGTTATGTGTTGTGATAAGGATTGGAGTTGAGATGTTTTGTTGTATAGGGGGCGCTGTTGATGTTTTGCTGAATAGGGGGCGCTGTTGATGTTTTGCTGTATAGGGGGCGCTGTTGATGATGGTAACAGTTAAGAAATGTTATATTTAACCGTCAAAATGACTGATGCAGCCATCTAGCGGTGATAGTTTAAGTTTTTTGTTAGAATAATGTTTTGTTGTATAGAGGGCGCTGATGATTATGGAAACAGTTAAGAAATGTTATATTTAACCGCCAAAAAGACTGATGCAGCCATCTAGCGGTGATATTTTAAGTTATTTGTTAGAATATATTTAAATAATTATTTTTAAAGATAATATTTAAAAGAAACAGTAAAAGTCGGGGCTCGAACCCGTGATCAGCGGATGCCGAAATATAACCAGGGCTCGTTGATACGCGCGTTTATCAACTGAACCGAGGCTACATTTCAGTTTGGCTGGTTGTTTAGTGAAGAGGGGATTTAATGCAAGGTCGTTAGAGGTGACTGTCATTTGCAATCATGTTATCACGATAATTGTTTTTAATGATATTATTTAAAAGATTTTATTTTAAGAGTGGGATTTGAACCTGTGATCTAGCAAAAGGTAATCTTGGCCAACCGATTTTACGACACTAACCGTTCGGCCAAGACCACCTGATTCGTTAGCATGTAGTATAAGTTCTCAAGAAGGAAATATTTCCCTGTAAAGGGTAAATAAAATTAATTATTTAAGAGTTTATAATAAAATTATATTTATATATTTCATTCTATAATTTTATAATGTGTAAAAAACTCCTAAATATCAAATTCTACCATTGCTCATAAAAGTGGTTCATGAATATTTTCGTGAGGAATAGATGTTTTAAAAAATTATGTAAAAATTTTTTTTAATGTTTTAGTTAAAATGTATTCATAAAACTCAGTATGTGTAAAAAAAAAAAAAACGAAACTAATAACAACAGTTTACCTAGAAAAATATTTTTTATTTTGCATACAAGAACTGTCTAATACTTTTATTTTTAATAATGAGGAGTATTCTTATTACTAATGTCTTTAAAAATTCCTCCTTGCCTTTGAGTTACAAAATTTTGTGAAAATTAAATTAAATAAATCGGCTAATCTAGAATTAGATAAAGATAGTCGTTTAATTGATACTTCTCTCTTTTCATTCGAATTAAAGTTTTAAAGAACTTTTTTAATTAGTTGTAACCAAGAGCTAGCCTGCTTTTTTCAATGAAGTTGGAGCTACATTTAAAATTACACTATTATAATCGAACAATTTCTTTTTTCCCCGCCTTCTTGATAGGAATTTTTTCGCAAATGGAAGATATCAACCCAAAACATCCAGAAATGTGTGATGTAGAAAAACGCCTTGAGACTTTGAGAAAATGGCCCAAAGAAAACCCAAATATTAAGAATATGGCGGATTCTGGATTATATTATATTGGCGTTGAAGATATTGTAGCTTGTTTTACTTGTGGTGGATTATTGGGAAATTGGAAGCATGATGATGATCCAATCGTTGAACATAAAAAGTTTTTTCCCGATTGTGAATATATTTATTTTCTGATGAAGAACAAAGGTAGTTTTCTCCTTCAAACAAGGAAAATCTCTCCCAAGTATGAGACAAAGAAAAGTGTTTCAAAGACTTTTGGTTTTGTAGAAGACGAGCATACTAGTAGTAAAATAAAAAATCAACCTGTTGTAAAATTTTCAAAAAATAACTTTCATAAAAGTGAGAGTGAATTTCAAAAGGAAAATTCATTTTTATGTAAGATTTGCTTGGATCGAGAAATGTGTATTGTATTTCAACCTTGTGGTCATCTTGTTGCATGTAAAGAATGTGTGAAAGAATTATGTAACTGCCCTGTTTGTCGCAGGGTAATTTCTTCCAAGATAGTAACTTTTATAAGTTAAAATAAATTTCATTGAAAACACGAAATATTTTTTCCTGAGTTATATGTATATGTATGCTTGAAAAAGAAATAACATTTCAAGTGTTAGAAAATCAAACTCCAATTTAAAAAAATATCTTAAAGGTAAAATGTTCTCATAGAAGCTATGTTCTGAGTAGATGAAAGTAGAAAAATAAAATACAGAAATATATTTTCACTGAAAACAAAAATTAAGATTTTACTTTTATTTTCAACATATGATTATAAATTTCTTATGGACTTAAGTTATCATAGTAGTACTTGGATAAAGGATATATAGATAGTCATATGGGAAAACGACATGATTTGGAGACAGGGGTTATGGAATGTTAATCGTTCTATGCTTTGATAAGATTAGAATAGTATGTTACGATTGATAATGGTTAAACAAAATTTTTGGTAAACAAACTTCTCGAAGACTTTTAGTCTAGCCATACATTATCAACTAACAATCACATGCTTAGAAATGTTATCATTTGTTTTCAAGACCACATATAAGGGATCGCAACGATATTCATTTAGTACAAAACGTGCACTGCTGCTTCTCTGAAGAGTTAGCTAGTAATATAATTCTAGTATTTTTTATACAAATATCCCAGCACTAATAAAATAACTATCAAAATCTATTATTTTCCCTTTGTTTCAATTTATACCCTTAGTATGTCTGGAATGAAGCGTGGATTTAACTTCCTTGAGGTAAGATATTTTTTGTATAGCAAAATTTTTATTTTCTTAATCTGCTGCGGTTTATGTTTTCTATTTTTAAAATATTAAATTTTATTTTTAGGAAAAACATAATTCATCTAAACAAAGTGATTTAAATCCCTCAAAGAAAATGCATGTTGAAAATATTGTTTTAGAAAAGTATTGCAAGGACTCTTTATTTTATGAGTACGGTAAATTGTATTCGGATTGTGAAGGGTGGAAATATTTTCGCTTGTTAGAAAAAGAATTAATTTATTTAAAGAAAGAAGATGCGATGATTAAAATTTATAATAAAAAATATTTCATTCCTCGTAAAGTTGCAGCTTATGGAGATGAGGGAGTAAGTTATAAGTTTAGTGGAACAACGATACCAGCGAAACCATGGATCCCCTCATTGCTCGAAATCAAAAGGAAGGTTGAATTTATATGCAAGGTTTCATTCAATTTCGTGTTAATAAATCGTTATGAAGATGGTTCCGATTGCATTGGTGCTCATAAAGATGATGAAAAGGAGTTGAACTTAAACGCTCCAATAGCAGCTGTTTCTTTTGGTCAGAGAAGACAATTTATATTTTCAAGGAAACATTTCCAGACTAAAACTTTATGTTTAGAAAATGGAAGTTTGTTACTAATGCATTCGCCTACAAACTCATTTTGGTATCATTCTATTCCTAGAGAGAAAGTTTCGTGTGCTAGAATCAGTTTGACTTTCCGTAGTATACTTAACTGAGTAATATAATTTGAACAATGATAGTGGAAGGACTTACAAAGATGATAAATGTTACATATTTATTTGAAACTAACATGTGATAGTAAGTTATCAGCTATTTTCTTGAAATCACTTGGCTCAGCTGCTGAAAACTAACTTTCAATTTAGATTAATATGAATTCAAGAGAAACTTTCGTCAAGGATCAGCCTCCTCCATTAAATCTACAATCTATCAATCACACAATCTTAAAAAAAAAGAAGGGGATCTCAGAAGATGTAAGTTGTTTTTCATTCAACATTATCATTTTAAGATGTGTCCTATAACATACGTATGCATGTTACCATTACATTTACTTGTTTGATTTCAAATTTAGAAGGTATTTTTCTTTCAGGATGTCAGTGAAGTTTCTTGTGTTGAAGAATTTAGAAAAGACATTCTTTATTGCTCTATTACCCCCTCCTATACAACTTATGATTCCACTAATCAGATACGAGATGAAAAGAATAATCAGAATTCATTAGAAGTATGTTATTTTTCTACATGAAAAATTTTCACAATCTTTACAACGTTTGCTTTTTTTTTTCTTCATCATCAAATCCTATTACATGAAAATATCTTAGTAACTATTTAAAGAAAATTATTATCTAATTTCAGTTGAAAACCTTAATTTTATATTAATTTTATGATGTTTCTTTATTTCTTAATATTAGAACACTAATTTGTTTCGTTCTTTCAGAGTACAAGGGGTTCATTCTTAGTACGAGAGATTCCTGAAAACGTATTTTCTGTTGGTAATGACATTTTTGTAAGCTGCAACAAATTCTGTGAAAGAGTTTTGATAGACATAAGAAAGTATAGAAAGAACTCCGAAACCTTCCACCCTTCACGTGATGGAGTGACAATATCTCCACTCCAGTTTATAACACTGATTGAAAACTCCCAACTCAAGAAAAAGCAACTGGATAATGAAGAGGATAAAGGTGACTTTCGGGAACTTCTGACTACAACGAATTCTTTTCCTAAGCGAAGGGACGCTATCACCATTTATTCATGCACTTTAGCTGGAATTTTTGACGAGGAGATGGAGGAGGAACTGATCATTGACTTTGAAAACTCTAGTTGTGTTACTCTTAAAAGAGGGTGGAAAAGTGCAAGAAAACATAGTACAAGTAGCGTTACTTTAAGTATCCAACAATGGGAAAATATTTTTAGATTGAAAAGAAAATTAATTTCTTGCATATTAAATGTAAAGTTTGAAAATTTCTGCATCTACCCTTTCATTGATTATTTGGAATGCCGTTTAGGGTGCAAACTTCATGAAACCATACCAACTCCACAAGGAGTGGACGAGGATATTATTTTTGCACTCTTACGTTATACTTTCAAAGCAGCTATAATAGAGGCTATTTGTGAATATGGAGAGTTGCATAACCCTCTCATTGAGCCAGAAAGTTTGCTTAGACGCAATTCATCTAAGAGACTCTATGAGTCTTTGATAAAGATGAACCCATTTTCAGTTTTCAGATGCTTATTTGACAGTATGATTAGTGAATCTGTACATCCTCTTTTAAAGTCTAAACTCATAAATTTTCTTTCCAAGAACTTTTTCTTTAACATCAATTTTGTAAAATGTGTTGAAAATGCTGTAATAGAATTTGAACAATACTGGTAAAAAAATAAATTAATTTTTTTATACTTTTATGTGTTGTGTTTTTTCATGTAAATTTATTACAACTTAAATTATTCACCATGTATTAATCAATCAACTAGTTGGATTAGACTTTGACTAAACACAATCATGGTCATTCAAGTTTTAAATATGCGACAATCATTTACCTACAACTATTTTAAGTTCCTTTAAAGCAGAAAAGTCAAATACTTGAAGAATTTCATATAATCTTAATTGAAAATTGGAAAAATAATGATATCAATGTTTAGTTTGAAGTACACAATTACAATTTAGAAATCCTTTGTGGGAGAGAAATGTATTCAAGAAAGGGGTTTCTTTAAAAATACTTTGTGACTAAATACGAAAGGTTAAATCTTAGTACATGAAAGTAGATTTTGAGGTTGTTAGATACAATTGAGGAGAAAATTTAGAATTTGTAAAAGTCGTGAAATTCATCTTATGGTCTAAACGTATTCAGATTATATTTCGGGCAAGTAGTTTTTGAAAATGAAAAAAAAATTCCCAATTCATGCATTAAAAGAAATTTTAAAGAAGTTGAAAAATAATAATATTTATGATTTAGGCATTAAGGTTTAAATAATTTTTATTAAAAACTTTGAAATCTCATGCCTTTAATAAGCCCTTCACACTTCTTTCACAAAAGTAATTCAGAGTAACATGTATGTAAATGGAACGCCTATTCTTAGAGTTTGTTAAGTAGAATAGCTATTTTTGTGAGAATTCCTTGATTTTGACTCTAATTCTGGGGAGGGCCGCGGGTATGCTTCCTGCATACCCAGGGTGCCCTCTTGGGCACCCGCGGCCCTCCCCAGAATTAGAGTCAAAATCAAGGAATTCTCACAAAAATAGCTATTCTACTTAACAAACTCTAAGAATAGGCGTTCCATTTACATACATGTTACTCTGAATTACTTTTGTGAAAGAAGTGTGAAGGGCTTATTAAAGGCATGAGATTTCAAAGTTTTTAATAAAAATTATTTAAACCTTAATGCCTAAATCATAAATATTATTATTTTTCAACTTCTTTAAAATTTCTTTTAATGCATGAATTGGGAATTTTTTTTTCATTTTCAAAAACTACTTGCCCGAAATATAATCTGAATACGTTTAGACCATAAGATGAATTTCACGACTTTTACAAATTCTAAATTTTCTCCTCAATTGTATCTAACAACCTCAAAATCTACTTTCATGTACTAAGATTTAACCTTTCGTATTTAGTCACAAAGTATTTTTAAAGAAACCCCTTTCTTGAATACATTTCTCTCCCACAAAGGATTTCTAAATTGTAATTGTGTACTTCAAACTAAACATTGATATCATTATTTTTCCAATTTTCAATTAAGATTATATGAAATTCTTCAAGTATTTGACTTTTCTGCTTTAAAGGAACTTAAAATAGTTGTAGGTAAATGATTGTCGCATATTTAAAACTTGAATGACCATGATTGTGTTTAGTCAAAGTCTAATCCAACTAGTTGATTGATTAATACATGGTGAATAATTTAAGTTGTAATAAATTTACATGAAAAAACACAACACATAAAAGTATAAAAAAATTAATTTATTTTTTTACCAGTATTGTTCAAATTCTATTACAGCATTTTCAACACATTTTACAAAATTGATGTTAAAGAAAAAGTTCTTGGAAAGAAAATTTATGAGTTTAGACTTTAAAAGAGGATGTACAGATTCACTAATCATACTGTCAAATAAGCATCTGAAAACTGAAAATGGGTTCATCTTTATCAAAGACTCATAGAGTCTCTTAGATGAATTGCGTCTAAGCAAACTTTCTGGCTCAATGAGAGGGTTATGCAACTCTCCATATTCACAAATAGCCTCTATTATAGCTGCTTTGAAAGTATAACGTAAGAGTGCAAAAATAATATCCTCGTCCACTCCTTGTGGAGTTGGTATGGTTTCATGAAGTTTGCACCCTAAACGGCATTCCAAATAATCAATGAAAGGGTAGATGCAGAAATTTTCAAACTTTACATTTAATATGCAAGAAATTAATTTTCTTTTCAATCTAAAAATATTTTCCCATTGTTGGATACTTAAAGTAACGCTACTTGTACTATGTTTTCTTGCACTTTTCCACCCTCTTTTAAGAGTAACACAACTAGAGTTTTCAAAGTCAATGATCAGTTCCTCCTCCATCTCCTCGTCAAAAATTCCAGCTAAAGTGCATGAATAAATGGTGATAGCGTCCCTTCGCTTAGGAAAAGAATTCGTTGTAGTCAGAAGTTCCCGAAAGTCACCTTTATCCTCTTCATTATCCAGTTGCTTTTTCTTGAGTTGGGAGTTTTCAATCAGTGTTATAAACTGGAGTGGAGATATTGTCACTCCATCACGTGAAGGGTGGAAGGTTTCGGAGTTCTTTCTATACTTTCTTATGTCTATCAAAACTCTTTCACAGAATTTGTTGCAGCTTACAAAAATGTCATTACCAACAGAAAATACGTTTTCAGGAATCTCTCGTACTAAGAATGAACCCCTTGTACTCTGAAAGAACGAAACAAATTAGTGTTCTAATATTAAGAAATAAAGAAACATCATAAAATTAATATAAAATTAAGGTTTTCAACTGAAATTAGATAATAATTTTCTTTAAATAGTTACTAAGATATTTTCATGTAATAGGATTTGATGATGAAGAAAAAAAAAAGCAAACGTTGTAAAGATTGTGAAAATTTTTCATGTAGAAAAATAACATACTTCTAATGAATTCTGATTATTCTTTTCATCTCGTATCTGATTAGTGGAATCATAAGTTGTATAGGAGGGGGTAATAGAGCAATAAAGAATGTCTTTTCTAAATTCTTCAACACAAGAAACTTCACTGACATCCTGAAAGAAAAATACCTTCTAAATTTGAAATCAAACAAGTAAATGTAATGGTAACATGCATACGTATGTTATAGGACACATCTTAAAATGATAATGTTGAATGAAAAACAACTTACATCTTCTGAGATCCCCTTCTTTTTTTTTAAGATTGTGTGATTGATAGATTGTAGATTTAATGGAGGAGGCTGATCCTTGACGAAAGTTTCTCTTGAATTCATATTAATCTAAATTGAAAGTTAGTTTTCAGCAGCTGAGCCAAGTGATTTCAAGAAAATAGCTGATAACTTACTATCACATGTTAGTTTCAAATAAATATGTAACATTTATCATCTTTGTAAGTCCTTCCACTATCATTGTTCAAATTATATTACTCAGTTAAGTATACTACGGAAAGTCAAACTGATTCTAGCACACGAAACTTTCTCTCTAGGAATAGAATGATACCAAAATGAGTTTGTAGGCGAATGCATTAGTAACAAACTTCCATTTTCTAAACATAAAGTTTTAGTCTGGAAATGTTTCCTTGAAAATATAAATTGTCTTCTCTGACCAAAAGAAACAGCTGCTATTGGAGCGTTTAAGTTCAACTCCTTTTCATCATCTTTATGAGCACCAATGCAATCGGAACCATCTTCATAACGATTTATTAACACGAAATTGAATGAAACCTTGCATATAAATTCAACCTTCCTTTTGATTTCGAGCAATGAGGGGATCCATGGTTTCGCTGGTATCGTTGTTCCACTAAACTTATAACTTACTCCCTCATCTCCATAAGCTGCAACTTTACGAGGAATGAAATATTTTTTATTATAAATTTTAATCATCGCATCTTCTTTCTTTAAATAAATTAATTCTTTTTCTAACAAGCGAAAATATTTCCACCCTTCACAATCCGAATACAATTTACCGTACTCATAAAATAAAGAGTCCTTGCAATACTTTTCTAAAACAATATTTTCAACATGCATTTTCTTTGAGGGATTTAAATCACTTTGTTTAGATGAATTATGTTTTTCCTAAAAATAAAATTTAATATTTTAAAAATAGAAAACATAAACCGCAGCAGATTAAGAAAATAAAAATTTTGCTATACAAAAAATATCTTACCTCAAGGAAGTTAAATCCACGCTTCATTCCAGACATACTAAGGGTATAAATTGAAACAAAGGGAAAATAATAGATTTTGATAGTTATTTTATTAGTGCTGGGATATTTGTATAAAAAATACTAGAATTATATTACTAGCTAACTCTTCAGAGAAGCAGCAGTGCACGTTTTGTACTAAATGAATATCGTTGCGATCCCTTATATGTGGTCTTGAAAACAAATGATAACATTTCTAAGCATGTGATTGTTAGTTGATAATGTATGGCTAGACTAAAAGTCTTCGAGAAGTTTGTTTACCAAAAATTTTGTTTAACCATTATCAATCGTAACATACTATTCTAATCTTATCAAAGCATAGAACGATTAACATTCCATAACCCCTGTCTCCAAATCATGTCGTTTTCCCATATGACTATCTATATATCCTTTATCCAAGTACTACTATGATAACTTAAGTCCATAAGAAATTTATAATCATATGTTGAAAATAAAAGTAAAATCTTAATTTTTGTTTTCAGTGAAAATATATTTCTGTATTTTATTTTTCTACTTTCATCTACTCAGAACATAGCTTCTATGAGAACATTTTACCTTTAAGATATTTTTTTAAATTGGAGTTTGATTTTCTAACACTTGAAATGTTATTTCTTTTTCAAGCATACATATACATATAACTCAGGAAAAAATATTTCGTGTTTTCAATGAAATTTATTTTAACTTATAAAAGTTACTATCTTGGAAGAAATTACCCTGCGACAAACAGGGCAGTTACATAATTCTTTCACACATTCTTTACATGCAACAAGATGACCACAAGGTTGAAATACAATACACATTTCTCGATCCAAGCAAATCTTACATAAAAATGAATTTTCCTTTTGAAATTCACTCTCACTTTTATGAAAGTTATTTTTTGAAAATTTTACAACAGGTTGATTTTTTATTTTACTACTAGTATGCTCGTCTTCTACAAAACCAAAAGTCTTTGAAACACTTTTCTTTGTCTCATACTTGGGAGAGATTTTCCTTGTTTGAAGGAGAAAACTACCTTTGTTCTTCATCAGAAAATAAATATATTCACAATCGGGAAAAAACTTTTTATGTTCAACGATTGGATCATCATCATGCTTCCAATTTCCCAATAATCCACCACAAGTAAAACAAGCTACAATATCTTCAACGCCAATATAATATAATCCAGAATCCGCCATATTCTTAATATTTGGGTTTTCTTTGGGCCATTTTCTCAAAGTCTCAAGGCGTTTTTCTACATCACACATTTCTGGATGTTTTGGGTTGATATCTTCCATTTGCGAAAAAATTCCTATCAAGAAGGCGGGGAAAAAAGAAATTGTTCGATTATAATAGTGTAATTTTAAATGTAGCTCCAACTTCATTGAAAAAAGCAGGCTAGCTCTTGGTTACAACTAATTAAAAAAGTTCTTTAAAACTTTAATTCGAATGAAAAGAGAGAAGTATCAATTAAACGACTATCTTTATCTAATTCTAGATTAGCCGATTTATTTAATTTAATTTTCACAAAATTTTGTAACTCAAAGGCAAGGAGGAATTTTTAAAGACATTAGTAATAAGAATACTCCTCATTATTAAAAATAAAAGTATTAGACAGTTCTTGTATGCAAAATAAAAAATATTTTTCTAGGTAAACTGTTGTTATTAGTTTCGTTTTTTTTTTTTTTTACACATACTGAGTTTTATGAATACATTTTAACTAAAACATTAAAAAAAATTTTTACATAATTTTTTAAAACATCTATTCCTCACGAAAATATTCATGAACCACTTTTATGAGCAATGGTAGAATTTGATATTTAGGAGTTTTTTACACATTATAAAATTATAGAATGAAATATATAAATATAATTTTATTATAAACTCTTAAATAATTAATTTTATTTACCCTTTACAGGGAAATATTTCCTTCTTGAGAACTTATACTACATGCTAACGAATCAGGTGGTCTTGGCCGAACGGTTAGTGTCGTAAAATCGGTTGGCCAAGATTACCTTTTGCTAGATCACAGGTTCAAATCCCACTCTTAAAATAAAATCTTTTAAATAATATCATTAAAAACAATTATCGTGATAACATGATTGCAAATGACAGTCACCTCTAACGACCTTGCATTAAATCCCCTCTTCACTAAACAACCAGCCAAACTGAAATGTAGCCTCGGTTCAGTTGATAAACGCGCGTATCAACGAGCCCTGGTTATATTTCGGCATCCGCTGATCACGGGTTCGAGCCCCGACTTTTACTGTTTCTTTTAAATATTATCTTTAAAAATAATTATTTAAATATATTCTAACAAATAACTTAAAATATCACCGCTAGATGGCTGCATCAGTCTTTTTGGCGGTTAAATATAACATTTCTTAACTGTTTCCATAATCATCAGCGCCCTCTATACAACAAAACATTATTCTAACAAAAAACTTAAACTATCACCGCTAGATGGCTGCATCAGTCATTTTGACGGTTAAATATAACATTTCTTAACTGTTACCATCATCAACAGCGCCCCCTATACAGCAAAACATCAACAGCGCCCCCTATACAGCAAAACATCAACAGCGCCCCCTATACAACAAAACATCTCAACTCCAATCCTTATCACAACACATAACTTTAAGCGATAAGGTTCCCTCGCCCTCGCCCTCGCCCTCAATAATTTGGAACTCTCAAAAACACACTACTGCTACAAAAAAAACAGAAGCTCATAATAAAAAATATAAGAGCTATATCAGAAAAACAATATAATTTCATGTATAAAAATGCAACGTGTTTTACAAAATTGACCTTAAAAAAAGTTCAATTTCTTCATATTATATAATTTACACAGTTCTCACTGCAGCAAATGGAAACAAACTAATGCCAAAGACATAACAATAAATGATTCATGCTAAAAATAATAAATGCTAGGTACTTCCAATCTAGCAAAACTGCAAGGATTAGTAACATTAAAGCCCTGGATAAAGCTAAGTTACTTTGTATTACTACTCTGCTATCCACTGCTTTAAACATATTAAAATAGACGACTAATAAAATGACTCACATCATTAATTTATCCTCTAAATGTTTTTAACAATTCTTGGTAATTGAAAAATATAGTAGTGACTCAAAGATGAATAGTTAATTTTCCTGGAAATTTTTTTAATGACTGACTACACCTTTTTGTAAATTTTAAAACTATTTTTTGCATATTCAAGAAAAAAATGTATGAATTATTAAGTCATGTCAAGCATTTTTTATGAGACAATAATTACATACATAAAAAATTTACTCCATCAAAATATCAGTTCCAATTAAAAACTAGTTTGACTAGGGTGCCTTAGCTAAAAAAATATTTTAGTAACGATGTTTAAAATTTCAATAAGTGAACGATGACAGGGTACTTAATAAAATGACACCAATGGCCCCCTTTCCCATTTTGATACCTGCACACAAGTCATCCCCGTTTCCATCCAACGACCCCCAAATCAATTTCCATACAGGTTTATAATGTAACATAATTCCAAACGAAGGAAAAAAAATCCAACAACTTTATTCCCATTCAGAAATGTTCATTTCTTTCACCGGGATTCGATAAAATCTGACTCTGCGCGATACTCTCCGAGAAATATCGATCGGCCATCAGAAAAGAAAATACCTCCCGATCTGCTCTGAGGAAGGACGAAATATATTTTTCTTCCATCATCAAAAAACCGAACAGCTGGAAGGGCTTTACCATCCACCCATTCTTGTTGCATGGATGTAAACGTAGGTATCTCGAAAGAATTTGCCTACTACACCGTGTCGTATAGAGAGGTATTAATGATATCTTGTGTCCACAAGAGCAATGAATTCCGAGAGCAGGTGAAATGTGAGAATATCAAAGTTTTTAAGCCAAAGTAACTAAAACGTGAGCAGACAGTAAACTATTTTCAAGGTGAAAGCGTCTACGGGTATCCGAAAATAACTCCGGTGGGAAATCGTTTCGTGACGGCCTTGCATCGGGTGTTGGTGTTTCAATCAAAACAGTGAAGAGTAATTTTTCCATGTCAATTGGGTTTATCACTTGAGTTTTCTGTAATATATTTAGTTTTTATGTAGTTTGAATCTATTTTCACAAATTATTAACTACGCGGGTAGTAAAATGTAACACAACACACAACAAATGTAAGCTAACTTTTACTACTGAAACTACATAATTGGAGTTCAAAGCACAAAAAGAATTTTTATTTTTGGAGATATTCCAACAATTTTATGAAGATTAATAACTTAGTTTAAAAACATGAGAAAATCTTTATTCTAAACAAGCATTTGCCATATCCATAACGAAGGACGTTGATTGCCTGTCTGTTTTAGCATAATTGGTTCATTTATTTAGAAATGAGCTTAGGGACAGTTTATAAAAAAGCCCCTGATGACAGAGTTGATATCAATCGCTCGGGAAGAAGGCGCAGGGTGTTTAAAGGGGGGGCTACGATCGGTTTACCTCGCCGATTTTCGTATTGTCAAATAACTTTTGGGTAAAAAGGCAAGTTGTGCAAATAAGTTATCCGGAGTATTAAAAAAATGCAATTAAATTACAATGCTGTTTCTTAAAATTCAACTTCTAGATTCTTAACAATAAAAAAACTATGCAATGGAAAAAGTAAAACTCGAAGGAATGAAATAGTCAAAGGACTTTTCTATTAACTTCTAAGACAGTTAATAATTCCGTACCTCAATCCCGACTAATTACTAAATAATTGTAAAATATTTTAATTGATAAAAAAATTAACCAAGTTTATCTTTAATTTTCCCTCCTCAAGATCAGAATAGGATACCTTATCACCAGTGAGTAAATAAGATAATATTGCTCTTCCAAAAACGTTTTTTAAAAAGAGTAGTTGTAAAAAATCATCTTAACTTGAAGAACAAATACTCTGCTTAATTAATCAAACACTGGGTATAAAATAAAACCCAGTAAAATTCAGGGGCTTTTCATCAAACGTAAAATAAGTTTTTCCAGAATTAGGGGGTCTTTTGTTTTACCAAAGGTACCGTGTAAAAACATGCTCATACAAAAACTTAAGTTTCAGACACAATTTCAAGGCAAAAGCACACTATTCAACACTCATCTTCGAACGAACTTGAAATCGCGACAAGCCGGATTCCCAACGTAAAAAAAAATCTGATAACGCTGTTTACCGACACGTTTTTCTATTTACATTGACCGAAGGTGATTCAGGTCTAATTGAATTCCGATTCGCTTTTCTCAACTCAAAAAGAATCAATCCGAACACACAAGGCAGACTCACTTTCATGTCGTACTAATTACACATTACCCGTCCCGTGGACTTCCTCAATAGCTTTCGCTCTGGTGATGGAAGGTCAAACAAGGGCAAATCGTTGTGGAGATTGTTATGGCAAAGGGAAAGCTTCGCTTTTCCCCCCTTTGAAACCGCGCGGATGATGATTCGAAAAATGGGAGGCAGATGCGGCGGAGTCACAGATGCAGGGCATTCGCCGATTGCGGCAGCCGTGATGGAGGAAATAGCGCAAAAGGGGCAAGGTTAAGGGCAGAATGGGGTGAAAACGAGAAAAGCGCCTGATATTTTCAAGTTTTTTTAAGGAGGAAAAACATTTTTTACTCAATGAAGAGTTAGAATGAGTTTTGTTGACGCGATGAGTCGTTAGAACCCAAAATCTTGAGAAATGATACAACAAGCAACTAGAAATCTTCAAAAGTTAATATGAATAGTGACATTGTTTGTTAAAAAGGAGAACTAGCATTGTGTGTGTGTCATTTTAATGGGTGATTAATTTTCATTGATATTTTTATACCTTCTTAACTAGGATTTGTTTAGTTCATCATAAACAAAGCATGAATGAAAGAACTTCAATAAATAAAATTGGTTAATCAGTCTGGTGAAAAAGCAGATTTAGACAACAGTTTTGGTAGATTAATGTCACTTTTTAACTACACTACTGAATTTTTTAGTTTCCAGGGCATTACCTATTTTGTTTTATTATGATTCATATTAAACTTTTAACAAAAAAATTTTTTCATCTTTCATCAGTCTTGTGAAAGAGCAGATTTAGGCAACAGTTTTGGTAGATTAAGGTCACTTCTTTTTCTTACACAACTTAATTTTTTTAGTTGCATTACCTATTTTGTTTTATTATGATTCATATTTAAAGATCTTACATATATTTCATCATATCCTCATTAATTGTGTTTGTTTGGAATCAAATTACTAATTTATTAACTGAAAAAATTTAGAATACATATTGTTCCCCAAGGGGCCCGGGACCTTCTAAGGTGATATAATAAAGGTAAGATCAATTATTTGATATTGATTATAAAATGCCAAGGTTTTCATAAGAAAATTCAGTTTCTTTAAGTTTAAAACTCAGAGCAACATAAAAGGAAATTTAATATTTTTATGTCTAAAATTTTAGATGGTTTCAAGGCCAACTAAGACAACAATTCAACAGCTAGTTGACTAATTTATGTAAGTGCAAAAAAATACCTACAACCCATTTAATAATAATTTTTAAAAATAAAATTATGCCAAGCATTGGAAAAGTTCCCACAAAAAAGTGCTTACAAATTAAAGTTGGAATAAATGAGCAAATAAAACCTTCAGGAAAATAGTTCAAAGAGCATCTTTTATCCTGACAAGTAATAGTTCTAAAAAGGATTGTAAAAATGTCTAATAGAGAATAGAGAGATCTAATAAGTACCTCATTCCGTTATGCAAGGCTACTTATTTGTCATTATACTTTTTGAATTTCTTCTATCTAGTTCTATTTATAACTAATTTTTTATTGGAGTTGCTTGGGGTCAATGATATTCATCTTGTTTGTATACTTATATACTTATTTTGTTATACTTTGTCTTGGACTTCATCAGGGTATATGACTTAATAAACTTAAATCTAGCCCTGCTATATTTTAAGGAAGAGCAACAACAAAACTAATTTTTGAAAGTTTAAAAACTATCAAAAAAATTGACAAACTAAAACTTTTAAAGAAATTTTGCTTTAGTAGTTATGTGTATTTTGAAATGGCTTAAGCATCCCTTCATTATGGCTTGTATCCTACTCATGAAGAAAGATACTACTTCTGCTTTAGCATATAAGAATATTTAAATAGTTTTAAGACATAGAAAAATGATCCAAAAAGAAATAACCAGTTATTTTTAAATACCAAGAAAAATTATCAATACATTTCTCTTTCCTGTAAAATGAATTTAAAACTAAGTAAACTAAACTGTAAAAAGTGGATCAACTATCCCCTCTTTCCCCCATATGTTTTGCAATATTATATTATTTTAATTCATTACTATTTTAATAAATAAAATCATTTGATAACAATAGCAATCTAATGATGGAATTTTTAAATAATAATAAATCATCTGTGAAAATATGATTTTAAACACGACCCTAAACATTAATTGGACATTAAAAATTAAAAAGCTTAATTATTAACAGTAACTTAACAGTAAAGTAAAATTAATTTACTCAGCTGAACAAATGTAGAAAATATATCACAAGGTAAAATAAGTGGCCACATGGATCTAGTGTTACGTATTAACTTAGAGAGTCAGGGCTTAAATTTATTCTTATTTTATTATTTTAGAAAACAGTGGGACTTTAATGTAACTATGAAGACTTGTATAGAAAGCCACATTACTGAAAAGAATTTTCTTAAAATTTATTATGAAAAAGGTCTAATGCCTTCTGCCACTATATGTAATTTAATAATTCCAAATTAATAATTTTAATACTGTAAGAGCTGTTTTAGTTTAAATTAGTTCACTTATATTAAAGTACATTTCAAATAATTTTTTTCTTATGGTACTAAAATGTAAAATAAAATGGATCTTGCTAAATAAAATAAATAGGCTCTTTCAATTAAAGACGAAACCCTATTAGAAAAGATTTCTTTTAAATCCTTTAAATACGGATTTGACAATGTAAAAGGGAAGAGAAATACTTTTAGCCCCAGTTCAAGAGAAGTTAACAAGGTTTGGAAGATAAAAGGTAGTAGCTAAATTAGTCCTTGAAGGAAGGAGGTTCTGTTCTAAAAAGGGCTAGGATATTTTATTGTTTTTAAAATTGGATTTCTAATACAATTTTAGATGTAATGTAATGTATACACTGACTAGAACATCTCTGAAATAATAGTGTGATGAATAATTTTAATGATAGTCAATTCTATCAATTTAAGAAATTTTTTCACTAGTAAATCAAATAAATTTCTTAAAGCAAAATCAATTTTAAAGATCTGAAAATCCATAAGTAGAGGATGGAACTTAAATATCTGGTAACAAACACTTTTTACTCCAATAACTAACTTTAAACATCCCTACTCCTGCGCTAAGTGTAGTTCCTTTTAAGAACTGTAATAAAATTACTTTCAAACTTGGATAAAAAGTAAAAAAATTAAAAATAGCCTTGAAAGGGGAGTTTGGAGGGTTACACCTTATAAAAAATTTAGGATAATGCAACATACCAAATTGCATTTTTATCACAAAATATCCCATCTAGGGCAGATGTTTCTAGTTTGATTTGAATGATGAACAATTCGAACCACAGCTTTTTAAATATTTAAATTTTTTTTCTGTGTGATAATTTAAAAAAAGGGACCTTAACCCAAGTTTATATTCCAAATTTCAGCTGTTTTTTAAATACTAAAATGAATGATACAGAAGATTATCAAAACTTTATACACCCTTGTTTTAGTGGACATTTCTCTATCGTAATGAGTCGAGTTAAAATTTATTTGTAGCATTAGACACAGAATATGCTGGCTCTATTTACTAGTATAGAATAATTTATTATTAAAAAAAACTTTAAAAAATTAATTTGAAACCTACATCGGTTGGAATAAAAAGATCAAAATAAAGCAAATATTTAGGAGCACAAAGTCAATATTAAAACATTTCTATTCATTAAGCATTCAAATGTAATTGTATAAGGTTAAAATTTGATAAATAAACCTAAATCAGGATACCAGATGGGGAATAAAATATCCCAATAATAACAATGCTATGTAAGTTTAAATAATTAAGATCAAATTTACAGGTTGTTTCCAGTGGATTATCATTTTAATGCACTGAATTAATAAATTTTTAACCTAGATATTTGTGTTCACATTTTTATTGCTAACAATAAAAACAAATGGTTATAGAATAAAATAAAAACTACTCATAATAAAACAACATCTAGATTGATATATTAAGGTCGGATCTTTATGAAAATTTTATTTTTTTCATCAGAAATAAAAGAAAAAGTTTGTGGACGCTCAAATCTAAAATGCCGCAAACAACCACACAGACGGCTGGGAATCCAATAACAATCGAATAAATTACGGGAATCAATACAAAGAAAACTAACGCTGCGATTTTTATTCAGACAGGGGCTTGAAACACTTTCAAAACCATCTGATATTGCAAAATTAAGTCTGGTTGATTAGGAGAAAAGCAATAAGCTAAAATATAAAAACACATTGTCTGTATTTTACAAGTAGGGCCATTCCAAAAATCGGAGCCGAGGGGGGAAGGCATACATAAACAATGGATGCAATCGCGATATTTTCAAAGAAAACCAATATGCAACGAATTAGATGCAAACACATCATACCTGTCCGAGCTTGGAGACCGTCCAAGGCAATTTGTGTATGTTTCCTTTCCAAAAACCGAAAAGTTTCTTCCGAGCGGTGTTTTTATCTGTATCGAAGAGTTCGGGAGTACGCCAGTCAGTTGTTCCAAACACTTAGCAATGTCCGATCCGTTCCGCACACCATTCTTTTCGAAAGGGCCGTGAAATATTCCTTTTAGCTTGACCAACTGCACGCGGGGAACTTTGTGATTCATGGCCAGTTCCATCGATGCGGCTTCGGCATATTCGACCAAGCCGCTAGCCGCCATCTTTCTCCTTCGCCTCCTTCTGCTCTCCTCAACTTTCCAAACATAACCCCTCCCCCCTCTCTCTCTCTAGCGCGCGCTCGCTCGTCTTTTTTTTTTTCATCGACTGCACATCTCGCTCACAGCAGAAAATGGGTGAATTTTCTCGTCCAAAAGAGAGGGGAAGCCGTTGTTACACTTTTTTCCACACTGAATTTCATCTGTCCCCCTTTTTTTCTAGCGAACAGTCGACGCCCCCGATGTGCCCCTTCCTATGTAACCCGTTCGTTTACGAAATGCGGGGGAAAAAAATTTCTCCAGCAGGAGATGTTTGAACGTACGCAAAAATGGTTTGGGGGAAATTGTTTTGAGTAATTTGGGGTAATTTTTTTCTGTTCTTCATCGATTGTTGTCTAGAAAGGCACTGGCAAGGGGTTGTGTTAAAAATTACTTTGTAAGAAGATTTGCTGATTTTTTTATTACATAACAAGAAACTCAACTAAAGGTTTTATTACATGTTTTATAAATATACCAAAAATCAAATATCAAAAAATGTAATGCCAGATAATCATTTAAGTCATTAAATTCATAGAAAATCAATGAAATGATTCAAATGATTGATGATTCAAATAGATGGAATTTGATAAAAAAAAGATTGCTAAAAAGGGGAAATCCAAATCACAAGGTCAAATTGACAAATGTTGGATACTATTTTAAAAATAAAAAAAAGGGTTTATTCATTGAACATAATTACTTGATGCTTATTGCATTACTTTCAAACTGTGTTTTAAATTTTCTCTTTTTAAAATTTCTAGCAAGTTTTTCCTTGAAAATCTAGATTATTTCACAAGTTATATTCCCTGATAGTTTTTACTACTTTTCTATTATGCGAAAATAATTTAAACTGCAGCTTTTTTACAGTCGATTTGGCATCTTGGCTTGTTTTGGGGACTGATAAAAATCTGGGCTTTCCTTAAATCTATGATATAATTTGTTACTCCTTTCTTTTCAGCTCAAAATTTGGTACTTTTCTAAGAATTTAATTAGTTCCTTAAAACAATTTGAATTTTAAAATTACTTTCAACATATCATATGGAAAATTTAATTTATATTTAAATTTTTTCTTGAATAATCAGATAGTTTAATCACAACTATTCATATGAAATTGCCGGATTGCTACCCCTAAAAAAATTATAAAAATTTCGAAGATCATTTGTAGGAATCTTAATCTTTGGGAAATCCACCGCCGCTTATCAAGAGATAAAAGGAGTTCCAGTTTATGAAATAAATAAGATCTTCCGTACAATCTAAATGTTACTTAGTTCAATCTAAATGTTACTTAGTAAATTCATGTGAACTTTAATTAGATAAGTTTTCTATAGATGGCAATTTGAAGTAAACAAATTCTTATTAATGAAGTTTAAAAGACAACGATTTTTAATTGCAACTTAAAACATTAAAATATACAATTGTTTCGGGGATGCTTGAGATCCCCTTCGTGTCTTTTAAACTTCATTCATATTTTGCAACGTATGGGTTTTATTTATTGAAATTCTAATTAATCGTAGAAATTAGGAAATCTCGAAAAGCCAACCAGCCAACTAAAAAGAGCCAAAATTCACCAAATTCGGCTTTAGCTAGAAGTTGAAAGTACTGGTTTACCGTATTGGGAAAAGGAAAAGTACCAAACAGTATATACAGACGCTCCCCCCGGTTTACATGATGCACCCAATTAATTAATTTGAATAAACAGTAAAATTGGAAAAATTTTGTAGATAAAAACAGAATATCTTTTGGAAAATAGTTACGGGATAATCTTAGGATGAAAACTATTTCAATATATTTTTACAGTATAATTTCGATACCTCGAAATCTAAGGGTCCCAAAAATAAATTCGAGTTGATAACGAGGCTTCTCAAGATATAAAATTATTCCTATTTTTTATTTTTCAAGGGAAAAATATTTTTTTTGAAACTACGAAGTTCGACATAACGAAGGTGTACTGTATTTAAACTGAGGTTCATGCAAAAAATGAAAAAGGCCCATTACCAATCTATCTCCGGGTCCACACATTCGCGCGAATGCAATTGCGAACATTCGCTGAATATTTTAATTGGATTTTTTGTTTTTTAGAACAGCGAATGTCCGCTTACATATGCGTGAACGCTCAAGGAATAAATTCAGACTCATTTTTAAACCTCGAGTTTATTTTAAAAGAAATTCAATCAAAATTTTTTTCAATCTAATCCCCTCACACTTCTATACCAGATCTATTCATTGTGTTTCTACTCTCTTGAGACACAACCATTTCATCACCATCTATTTCATCCTCAACACAATCTATTTTTTTTACTTACGACGAGCATCTGGCCACTAACCCAACACGAGACTATTCTTCAAATCACACGCAGAATCGTTTAGCGGGGGATATTTACGGTGATTCCTCGTAAAAATTATCCCGGCAACTCGAAAATTCGATGGAATCGCTGCCGAACGTGCAGGGATTGGACCCCGAAGAATAAACACGCCGGCTTTTGTGTGTACTCGTAAAGGCTGGCCTCTGCCAAAGGGGGTACGGTACCGCCAGGCAGAGGCCCGCTGTTGGGGTCGGAAAAACGATAAAATGTTTGGTGGAAGCGAAGTAATTCCTGATGTGGAACTGGTAAAATTTAGGAAAATAGTTACAAGGATTTCGATAGGTTTAAGGGGGCCTTTTAAATAAATAATACGTAAGCCTGTTTTTGGGGATTTTTTATCCCCCCTCTGCAAACCCCTTAAGCAAACTGCAACCCTCCCTCACAATTATATCTCACAATCTCTCAGGTAAACTTGTCCGACCCCCCACAGAAAAATAAAATGCTTAAGTTTTTTCCTGAATTATAGTATGTTCATTTAGAATTGGCGCCTGAAAATAGGATCAAACGCTCAATAACGCCTAATAACGCTCATCACATCACTTCAATGACCGATTTTTTTACAGTAGTTTAACTGCTTCTGTTTCAGCTGCCTTGTCATTGCATAAGGAATATTTTGCGACGATAATTACAATAGTAACTGCTTCTAATACATTACGTCTGAGGGTATATAATGTTTTCTGTAGCTTTATTTTTGGTTGAATTTTGAAATTATTTCTGTAATAAACAATGAGTTTTTCGAAAAAAAAAGTGTTAGTAACATCTTACGTAAGCATCAGTCATAAACCATCCCCCCTTGTAAGGAAAAATAAGCAAAGAGCAAATCCTCTCCGTTCAGTCGCTTACGTCTTACGTAATATTTGAACGGTCCCAAGGAAAAAATTTTAACCAGGAACATCTTAAGATAATGTCAAGTTCTATTATAGCTATTACAGTATTTTGGAAAGTTAAAGGAGAAATTTTTTCAGAACTACACAGGTAGAGATGTCGCGAAAATATCAGTATTAAAAGTATTTTGGTAATAATCCCTATACCATTGGCATGTTTTATGGAAACTTCAGTTCCACTTCAATCGAGACTGCCTTTTGAAAACTAATTTCTTCATAACAAGTTTTAAAATATTGTTCGTACTAGTCGGGGAATAATTTAATTAAAATTTTTTTAATTGCAAAAATGAGATGTTGATACAGAAGTTGGTCATTTTCCTTGGATTTTAAATGATTTTCCAGGTTTTTGAAAATAAACCTGACCTTCTCGGAAAAATTCAAATTTTCTTCTAAATTTAGCTCTTTGGATATTCTTCAACTTGTAGAAAATGTATTAAAATGTCTTATATAAAACTAGGAAATAATCGCAGTGATTCGTAAAGCGGTAGTTATAAAACAATATTTGGAGGGAGAGGACCCTCCTTTATTTCCAACGATTATTTTTTTTATTTTGTTATATTTTTTTTCGACAAAAATCATATTTAGAGGGACGACCCAAATATCAAGAGGGCCGTAAATTATTTTTGGGGAAAGCGTCCTTCTTCGTCCCATCCAATCTCAAAACTGGCATTCCTAATTTTAAAAATGTGGAAGAAACGCAAACAAAATATTCCGGACAGGAGATCTTTGCAAATTTAATTAAAAAGATAGGTGGAATAAATTTATTCTCTATTTTATGAGGTAAGAAAGAAGAGTAGGCTTGAAATACAATCTCAACTTCTTTCTTCTTTCAAATGTGCTGAAAATCGCATTGGTTTATAAATTTATAAGTTGAATACACATACACAGCCCCAACCATTCGTCAGTATTTTCAAAATTCCAATAACCTGGAAAAGACACAATACCTACAAAAAAGATAAAATTCCTCAACTTTTATCGAATCTTATTTCTTTACTACACTATCTCATCTGTAAAAAAAGGAGTGGCCCCTTATCTGTAATACACGATAGAACTATTTTACGAGTTCCCTAAATTCTCTGCTGGAAATAAAAAAAAACTAAATGTACAATAATACTCGTAATAACTACTTTAAAATTTTACTATATGCTTTTGAATGCCTTTTATTTGACAGCAGTAGTTAAACGTTAGTTTTGATTAGTTTAAAATCAACTGTGGACTGTTTTCATCGGGTCAGTTGAAATTTCCACTATTTACTTAACAAGTGTTTTTCGAATTATTTTTGAAATTATTATTTCATTAAAATTTGGAAATAAGTGGATAAAGGTATTTTTGATACGAGTTCAAATCAACTTAATTTTACGCGTTTTTTATCTTACATTTATCATTTCATCGGAATTACTTAAAAACCTAAACCGCTTTCACATCCCAACCGCCATGCATTAAACCTTTTTTTAAATTTCCACGTAATGCAATTAATTCACTGGTGTAAAGCGTGAATACAAAGCAACATCACCAGCAGCACCGTAAATGTTTAATGAATTTTTAAAACCACGACTCTTCAGTCGTACCTTTCATTTGCCCCTGGATTGTGCCTTGAATTATTGATAAGAGCGTTAAATGATTTTGGAGAGGGGTAAGAGGAACTTTTTTTTTCAAGTTGGGGTACTTCGTGTGTTTTGTTCTTGATAAGTGGCTGATTATTAAATATAGAGGGAACCAATAAAACAAGATGAGGGTGAACCAAATCGAAAATGTCGCATGTGTGTTTATAAAAGGAGGTTGAAATAACGGCTGTTGCAGCAGTTAATTTGTATTCATAGAGGGTTATATGCACGTGAATTAAAACAGTGTCTGACGAGGTTGTTATGATAAGAATAAATGATGATGATGATTCTCTAGCGGTTTTGTAGAAAGACATAGGTGAAAAAATGTCCTTGCGTTTGTTAATGTCGCGAAATCATTAGAGATCCTTTTAATAAGTGTAACGAAATTAAATTACTCGCTTAGAATACGATATTGGAAAGGTTGAGTGCATCAGACATGATAAACTTGGGGATTTGTGTGTTTATGTTTTAACGTGGGGTTCGAAATTTATAGTGATGTGAAGTTCAAATTGAGGGTGATTAAATAATAGCTCAAAAGTGTGGAATATACAGAATAATATCATGGAATATTAACTGAATCGTCAGTTGGAAGAAGGGAATAAGTACAAAAATCAAGTTTTGAGAAAATCGAAAAAAAACTGTATAAGTATAATGGAATTTTCATTGTATAACCACCAAATTTTTACTGGAAGTTAAGAACCGTATTTGGAAAACAGAGCAAGAGCAATCATCAAACTGATGAAAAAATCTTAAAAAAACCCTTAAATTCACATTGAAATTATATTTCTCATTAGTTTACGCCACAAAAGGGTGAAATAAAAAGAATAAGACAAATAAAATACAAAATTATAGTGAAACTGAGTTATTAAAGCAGTATAAAAGAGTAAGTGATATGAATGGAGTCAAACATTCCCTGCATAAAAAAAGTTTGAAAAAAAATGAAATTAAGAGAATATTTTATTTTAATTTAGTTTACAGCACGAATAATATGAAAAGAAAGACAAATTAACTTAAAAAATACAATGAATGGACAATTGGACATCGATTTCACAACTTCAAGGAACGATATCGATATCTCCCTATATGGGTTACTTATTTCCCCCTCTTTTCACCCATGTGTAGAGCAAAGCTTGGAGATTGTTTTGAGCACAAAATGTCAATTTGTCATTTTTTGGACTTATTCCCTTCTTCAAACTGACGATTCAATTGTTATCCAATAAATTTTGTAGGATTTCCAACATGGTTTCCACTCAATTTTGGAAATAAAATTCCCTGTTTTTTCAGGTTAATTTTGAAGATTTCTGAGTAAAAAAACTATCAATACACTGCATTTTTCGGATATTTCTTGCTTTTATGAGATAAATATTAAATTTTTTTTCTTTCCAGACCCCAAAATGAGACACAGACATTAAAATTAAAAATTAATCATTTTAAAGTTTTTCTGTATGATATTCCAAGTTTTAGGCAAAAATAGGGAATTTTTCACTATTACCCCGATTTTTTTGGTCAAATTTAAATTCCCTTAATTTTTAAGGTATACCCTGACCCGTGGGAACCTGTTCCAATAAAATGCCAGTAACAATAACACTACACATCGATAAAAAATGTCTCAAAAGAATGTTTGAAAGAATAAAATGTTTGCCTGATAAACATCCTAACGTCAAACACTCAAATGTTAATGAAATTTAACCTATTAAATGATTGCCCCCAAATACATTTTACAAAGTTAAATAAAAATAATTTGCTGAAAAGGAAAACGAGATATACTAACTCTAGACTCTAGAAAGAATAGTATAGGTAAATGCATGAAAACTGTCAATTAACTGAAGGGAAAATTGTTATTTAAAAATTTATTAACTTCCAAATAGTACTTCATACACTGTTATATATTTTATTTAAATAAAATGTATCGATACATTACAATAAGTCGATAATAATTGAAATAATCTTCCATCAATATCATAAATATATTAATAGAAGCTGATCTAAAATAAGTACTCTTTTAAGCAGCCCAGATAAATTGTATCAAACAATTTAGAAAGGACTATAATATAATTCTACAAAATTATTTCTGCTTGAAATGAAAATAATATCTTTACATAAAATTTTCTCCTGAAAGGACAATATAATTTTACTTAAAAAACAATCGAAATGTACCCATTTATAAAGATTTCTTTCAAAATTATTTTTAGAAGAAAGTGTCACTAAAATACAAGGAATGGTCGTTTTCTTTAGTGTAAAAAAAGAGGTCTATTGTGGTGAACTTGTTCAATAATAATTCATTCAAAAAAACTTATTATGTGTGAGGTTAATTATGAAAAAGTCTCCTTCACATAAAGAATCTCATTTTAGCATTTATATAAAGAATAACACTTGTAACTTAGATACTGAAAACAAGCGAGAGAGTGGTAAAATCAGTTTATTCTTTATCTTAAAAAAATAAAAATTATAAGACCATCTTCCAGGCAGTCAAATTTTCGAGATAAATAATAAACCAAAGAAAAAGAACAATTTCACTCACTTTAAGTTTGACATCTGCTTATAGTCCAAGAACTGTACCTTCCCATGTGTATCGTCAAACCGATCACGTCCGACATTGTTCAAAAATACTACCATCGTAACTATCAACCCTCAGTGCCTTCTCAGCCCACCATAGCAGCCCCCAAGATGTTTTACACGAGCTGGACAATACACATGACGCAACACAACAAAGTTGGGACGACGGGAAATACAACAAACAAAACAATCACAATAACTGATGGCCACGTGGAAACGGGAGTTAAATTTCTTCGGCGGCGCTCGCGAACCCCTTGTGGAACACTACTAGGGGGGAGAGTGGCATCACGTGACCCCCCTTTTCGTCGTGGGTCACTCAACTTTCGGAAGCAACCTGGGGAATCGGGGTCGGGACTCTCACTAGAGGGGAACTTTTTCGTAAACACCGTCAGTTTAACGGGCCCATTTTCCCTTGTTGTTGTCTGTCAGTTTTTTTATGTAACCACTATAGTGCAGGATCTATGTCAGTCTAGTCACGTAAGTCTACTTTCCAGTAGCAGTGGCAAAGGGGCTAAATTATAATGAGAAAACTGTAGGATTTCAATTTGCGAAAAACTGTAAAATCTCAATTGGGAAACTTGAACGGAACATATATACCGCGCAATGTGATAAATCCGGGCATAATTAATAATTTCGGGAGTGATAAATACTGTTCATTAAATACTAAAGGTTTTATTTCTTAGCTATTTAAAGTATAAATGTCATTGAATTTGTCATATTGCCATTGCCGCTTCGGGCATTTTTAGTAATGCCTGGTTTATCACTTTTTCAGCAACATACAGTAATATCACTTACGTTTTTAAATGTCACCTAATGCTATATTCCTCAAGAAAGGCATGATAATTTATCTTTCAATTTCAATAGTTCATTGCGGAGCACCACTGTAGCTCCATTTGCAAGGAAAATATCCTGAAAGCTGAAAAGGGTTCGGATTTGACTGTATAAGGCAGGCACAGTAACATCCAGGAATAAATTTACAGATTAGAGGATAGGAATTAACAATATATATCTGAATTTGAATATGTATTGATAGTTCCCATATAATTCAAATCTCATATTGTAAAATTGAAATACAGGGAGCTCAATATTAATATCAAAATATATAGGCTTCTTAAGAAATTGGAATTGAAACTTGTCATAAGTTAAAAGAAGAGATTGAGGTATAAAATCGAAATATTTTCAGGAAAACTTCTGGAGTTTTAAAGCTCAGCTAATCCTCTAGTCATGGAAAATTTATTTTCCTATCTATGCCAATGTTCATCATCCTTATTAAAATTTTAAAAATTTGTTCAGCTGCTCAAATTTATCCATTCGGTTGCTTGTTACTACGAAACAATACTTCTTCATTTTGTAACAAAAAGCAGAAACTAATAAAAAGTGTCCCTTTCTAGTAGTAAAACCTTATGGGTCAGTGATTAGATTATATTTGATTACCACTCAGCTATGCCCAGCGGAAGTGATTGAAATATCAGAACAAGTTTTTTTCCTGTATTGTCAGGTTACAAGAAAAAAATATAGTTCGATGTCCTTGTAAACCGAAAAAAAAAGTATTTCGCAGTGTCTTAATTTCTTTAAATGAAAAAAACTTGAATAACATAAAAATTTTTAACTTCTTAAAAACAACAAAACTTGTCTCTTGGCTTTACGAACATCTGAAGATGCATTATAATACGGATTTTAAAAAACCTAAAAAACTTTAACTTTTAAAATGATTTTGTAATGAAGGAAGGAGTCCACATAGCTAAGGTTATGTAGAAATAAAGCTTACTTCAAAACTAATAATTTTTAACCCCTAATAATATAATCCATATAACTTTTATCGAAATATCAAATCATTATAAAACAAATTCTTTAAACTTTAAAACCGTGAACTTTCAACAGATTAAATTTTCATATTTCATTTTAAAAAAATGTATGGATACAAATGGCAATTAAAATTTCACCTTCAAAACATAAATATTTCTCGTATTTTTATTTTAAATTCTTCTGGTAAAATTCTCATAGGGAATGCAACACTTGTAGAAATTCAAGATTTTGACTGTTGGAAATCATTGATTGGGTTATAAAACGCATTTCATCAAATTTTTAAATTTTTTTATCATTATTTTTTTAAAATTAATTTTCAAAAATTACGCTAGCTAGAATCGGAGGTGTCGCCTATATGATGTCACCACTGCTTTTGCCGAACCTTCAACCAATCAATACTTTCAAAGGAAAGGATTTAACCAATGACGAAAACATTTTCGTACAAGTGTGTCGTGCTGAAGACAGAAGTAACGTTATGTACCAAACCAAGAACCCTTCTGCGCATTGTAGTCTTTAATTTAAAAAAAATTAACTAATGATCAGATTTCGAAAAAAAAATTAAAATTATTTTTTAAAGAAAATCCGAAATAAATTAAATTTGAAAAATTGCTGTATTCCCCATTTAATAATCAAATTACTCGATAAATAATAAGAGTTTGACTTGAAAGAACTGCTAGAGCTGCAGTAGAAGTCAGGAGTTTCGGTAGAAATTTTATCAATTTTTCTAGGGTAGACGTAAAAGCTGCAAAGTTTGTTAATATGGTTTGGTCAATATTTGTGGGAATGGACGCACTCACGCAAGGGTTGTATTCGCTCAATAATTCAGAAAGAAGTGCTAGGTAAATTGGTGCGTTTTAATGTTATGAAAAATTCAAATAGAGACGGTAAAAATTCAGAGAGCAGTAAAAAAATCTTTATTTTATTTTATGCTGGGGGACTAACTGTCATCATACTCTGTTCATTTAGAATAGGCGGCTGTGATCTAATGTATAAGAAGCAGTTACTATTGTAATTATCATCGAAAAACCTTCGCCACTGTTGAAGCTGCCAACAAGTTGACTGATTATTTATTTAATAACTTATTACAATACAGAGGAATAATAATTGTGTGAATTTCGATAGCATATTTATCATCTAATTCTAGATGTTTCATGTAAAAAATGTTACAGTACTGAGTCCTGCTTACACGTGAAAAACAATAAGAAGATTTCAAATTTCAAGCCAGCCAGAATAAAATCAAATAAAAAGTTTACTAGACCAATTTTTCTCAAGTTTTTAGAAAGACGACAGGTTTTGCTGTCAACATAACATAGAGCTGAAAATTCTACGCATAAATATTGTTTAAAATTTTATTTTTATGTCTTTATCGTCTTTATCCTTAAATTTTCATCAAAATTTTAGTTTAAGTAGTTTTAGAAAATGAGAAACTAAATCAAAATGGGTGACGCTGATAATGATATACAAGGAATGGGTAATTACAATTTAATTACTTTGCAATTTAATTAATTGCAAAGTTTTCAAAATAAACTGTTTAAGAAATTTTATGAAGCGTGTAAAATTACGTCATAGAAATTTTTTTTCGTTAACTTTAATAATGTAAAGTTTGATATAAATTTGGATGATTTAATTAAATTTTACTAATCATCTAGTAGGAGTTCATAAATCTTTAGTTTGAAGCTATCCCAGAGCAAAAATTTCAAGCTGTTTGAACTTGCGTTTTTAATTCCTTTTAAAAGTATGGGAAATTGAAAAGCTTTTCACAATATTATTGCATTATTTACGCACAAACAGAAGGTTTTTAGAAGGGAGAAGGTTCTCCCAAATTTAAAATTTTTGCTTTAAACAAATAGTATAACCTCAATGAACACTTGTATTTCTCTTCATAAGTATCTTAATTATGTATCTCCTTTTAGTTTATTAGAGTTCTAACTCCCTTTAACCCCTTTAGTCCTAAGCATCTATTGAATCTTTTAGTTGGAGAATTAGAGCTGGTCAGGATTATAAGGGTTGGCATATTCCCTCAAAAAATTGGTAACTATTTTTCTCTTTTCAAGCTCAAGAGTTCGAAACTTGGATGAACGAAACTACTGATATTGTAGAAGAGGGTCTGAACAATATAATATCCCTCACAATGGAACTTGAACGACGCACGAAGCGAGTAAGATAGCCATCTATTTTTAATTATATATTTTTTATTTAAATCGTTGGAAACTTTTTAAGGATATACTTTTATTTTAAACTCACTATACGTATAGCAGAGGTTCCTCAAACCTATTCAAGTAGCAGTGGTTGTGGTTGTTGTGTTATGGTTGTGTTTTTGTGTACATTGAATAATAATATAATATATAGTGGTGTCCTTTAAAAAAAACCCACTTTTTCAGTTTTCCGTCATTAAAAGCTTAAAAAATATGATAATTAAATCGAACAAAATTGTGTTGTAACGGCTCGTCCTCCTCTACATTTTAGTGCTTAGTAATTTTAATTCCGACTCTCCGTTACAAATTGGCAGACAAAAAAGTAAGAATCCAAAAAAAAACCAATTTTCCTAAAAAAAACCCATGTACCCTAAAAAAAACCCACACTTGAAAATACTCAAAATATTAAGAAAAAATATGATTGAAAGGTTTATTTTGATAGAAAAGAGAATAGTTAAGATAATTAAAACCAAGTTCATCACAAATTATTTCTAAAATTAAAACTGCAATAAGTTTTTCTACTCAAGAATTTTGCCTTCAAAACACAACGACAATAGCGTTTTTATTGTTGTATTTTGATGAAAACGACCTATTAAATACAAATGCTTAATACAATTTCTATAAAAAAGCTTAAGAACGGTAATTGGAACTGATATTTTATTTTAAACCCGTAACTATTTACTCTCAAAACCCATTTTCGAGTAAAACTCGGTAAAATGCTATATTTTCATGGAAAATGGCTGTTGGTAACATTGAGTTTTTATCAAAAATACTGAAAAAAATTGAGAATTACCCAAACAACTATTCTATTTGCATAATTAGTTGTATATCATGAATAATATTAAATATTTTGCAAAATTTTTTATTTATTTTATCATTTATTACAAAATGAAAAGTGGGTTTTTTTTAGGCACACTATGGGTTTTTTTCACCCCTCATTTCAAAGACTACCGTAGGGTCCCTAATTGGCCGACTGAGCTGAAATTTCAGTATTTTATTCTCATAATAACGGGATAACACAAAACCACGTGAAGAATGCTTTAAAATGTTTATAACATATATTTTTACAGCATCAAAATCTGCATAACTAAATCATATTTTTAGCCCAAAATCGACATTTTCTATTTATTCAAATAAATAAGTAAATAAACGGTTCTTTGACATGCTTTCAAGTTCCCTGCCACTCTAAATGGCTTAGGAAGACATGGGAAATGAGAATTTAAAATTATTTTAATTATTTATTTAAAATATCTCGATGGTTTTTTTTAGGGTACAATTTGGAGTGGGTTTTTTTTAAAGGACACCACTATACATACTGTGCATAACTTTAATAACGCTCTTGTCTTGGCTGACTCGAACTGTAAACTGTTTGAAGCCAGAAAAATAATGAACTAAAAATCAGTTCCACGATACATTAATCTCGTTAAAGTGTTAAAAATATTTACATTCCCAAATTTTTATTTTTATCCTCAATTTAACTGTATAATTAATCGGTCGCTTTGCGATTTTCTTATTTCTAGTCTTTGGCGTTTAAATTGCTTTGGCGTTAAATTATATTCAGACGCCGAATAATAGAGATATTGCAAACTGATATTTTAAATTATACACTTATATTAATGACAATGACAAGCATAAAAATTAGGTGATATTTGAATAATTGGCATTTAAATAAGCATGGTCATAGTATTTAATGGGTCTGTTAACGGAATTGAACCCTGCTGGGTGTTTTTTTGTGTAGATAGCAATGAAGTAACATCTGTTACTCTATATTTTTTCTATAATTTATAAAAAGATGCTAGAAATATCCAATGGGCGAGATTTACACCCGGGTAATTCACAAATACTGAACGAATAAAAAGAGAATGAAAGAATTATATCGGGGGGGGAGGAGAAATTTACAAGAAGTGTAAGAATTGGTGAGAGAGATAATACAAAGGATGGCAAGAGCAAAGAGAAATCTTCAAAATATTTTCTTGAAAGCCCTAAAGGGAAAGTTTTGGTCTGACTATCTCTGCTAGAAACTAGAACGCCAAAAGGATCTTTTATTCCTCAAGAAAGGTATAAAATTCAACCCCAAAGTTAGCCGCTCCCAATTACCATCAGAATAAGCAGAGGAACCCTCTGTCTAGGCCCCGGTTTTTTGTAAAGGCGGGCTCGGCCTGCCCATGCGGAAAATTGGGTTTTCCTTTTTTATTCCTCTTTGTTTAGCGGCAGTTAGACCGAGGAAAACAAGGCAAGATTAAATACATATTACAAGCCTTCGCGTGTTGCCAGAATCGGAAACACTGTTGTGAGCGTTGATTGACTTTCGGTAAAGTGCAAACGATTATAGAACTCGAGTATATGAGTCCTTTTAATTATTTACTCTTAAGAGGCTTCATTGATTACTGGTTGCATACCTTTTAAAAAGAGTTATAGATGCTAGTTAGAAGCATATACTAAATATTTTCCATGAAAAAGACCAAAAATATTTTTTATTGATAGTTTGAATTGCTATAGATATTTTGGTACTTTAGAATTCCCTGGGTCCAAATCTCTCCAATGGACTACATTGATTAAATTTTGTTATTCCCACATGAAAAAATAACATAACTTAACACATACATAAAAAATCCTTGATTTTTTATTCCACGATGTGCGCATGCATGCCACGACTATCTGTATAGATGGCCTCACAACTTGAACTTGGGACGTCAAACATAGGGCAAATTCAGAGTATCCAGTGTTGAGTATATGGTATATAAAAACTTACTTTAAAGGGTTGTGGCTAAGATGTAAAAAAACTTAATTAACAGCTATCTAATTAACTCTCCTTTTTAGATTCGTTCTGAGTACAAGACTTTGGCAAGTTTGAAGCGTTTCTTTTTCGCTTTTAATGTCATGGTCTTTCCTGTTGTGCTGGCTCTTCTCATTTGCTATATGGTGCGAGAAATGGCAGAGGGGGCAGTAAACAACATTCAGGTGAGGTTCTAATAAGGCAAAATATCCTTAAAAATCTACTATTGTTAAATTTTTATTATTTTAATGTTTTAAAAGTAAGATGAAAAAGTTCAATAATTAGAAAAGGAGTGAATCCTGGTGATATGAATGTATTCATGATGAGACTAGTTTGAAATTTTAGCTATGATATGTAACAATTTTGTGGTCTTAAAAATACACCTCTTTCACTTTAATTTTTACATGAAAACCCTCCTTCTTTTTTTAGTTGTATAATACACTGATTTTGATTAACCTTGGGATTTTCTTACATCCTTCTTTTTCGTTTTTAATTTTGCCCAAGGGACCCAATGTCAGCAAAGCGTTAGAATCGTGATTTCGATTAAAATTCAGAGAATTTTAAGTAGAATTTTACATTTTAAGTCAAATTAATTGAGAATAAGTCACAAACAATGAAATAGTCCTTAGAAACATAAACATAAATAAGGAAAAAAACTGACTTGCTAGCCAAATATGATATCAATTAAATTATACGTATGATTAATACGTATGTGTATTAATGTACTATCTTTTTCACTAGAAGGATGTCCAACCAGTTATTGGCTTTTTAATGTTCCTCTCCGGGGCTATTGGGGTTCCTTGTTACGTATATTCTATTTTCGAGCATGTATGCGAAGATCCTGGCAATCAAGAAAGAATTCTCAGGTAAATTAAACTGAATTAATTGAATGATTTTAAAGGGTTTGTTACTTTTCCTTTGTATTTATTATGTTTATGAAAGTAAGTAATAGTTTTTATTCGAGCGGTTTCGTAAAATCAAGTGAAGATAATGTCGTTAGTGTCAGAGAGGAAGACAAATGTTTGAAAATATAAATCTAGCCATAAGGAATAGTTTCTAGAAAATCTAGCTAAAGAAAACTTTCTAGTTTTATATATTTAATGCTTTTTTTATCATAAAATTTAATTAAAATAATGTTTTTCAATTCTGTTAATTCTTGAATTTTATAATTTACCTGGCATGCTTCAAACTAAAACTTTCATGCAGACATAATTTCATAAAATAATAATGATAACTTACTGAAAAAAAACATAAAAGAAACTATATCCTACTACTATTATAATTGTGAATGTTTGTCTGGATGTTTGTTACTCTTTCACGCAAAAACTACTGAATGGATTTTAATGAAATTCTACCATAATGTAGCTGATACATCAGAATAGGACATGGGCTATAATTTATAAAGAGAAAATCAGTCCTTCATTCTTTTTTTCCCGTTTTTCCTGCTTTTTTTCACTTATTTTTCCGTGTTTGAAAACCTGTTTTACCAGTCATACAACGAGTTAAAAATAAAACATTGTTTCAAATGAGACAGATCACTAGACTTTTTCATTTACTAGATCTTTTAGTTTAGTTTTAAACACTGGTTTTAAATTTGTTAATTTGTTCACTAGACTTACTAATTTACCAGACTTTTTACTATGGTTACAAATTGGTTATTTTATAAAGGCACCAAGATATTAAACATTATCAGGAACATCGGGATTGTAAAAAGTGACAAGAACACCGGGATTGGAAAATTAGCGAGAACATCGGGATGGAAAAATTACCTGGTTATAAAAATTACCGAGAACACTGGGATAGGAAATTTACCATAAAGACACCCAGAATACCGGAATATAAAAATTACCGTAAACACTGAGATAGGAAAATTACCGGGAACTCCGGGATTAGAAAAATTACCGTGACCACCGGGATAAGATTACCGGGAACACACTGGGATAGGAAAGAGGCGCCTGGGATACCGGGATGATTTGTAATATTGCTAATTTACAAAATTATAAATGTATTTTAAGAAATATTTAAAAAAATAATTTATTCACCCCACCCGTGCAAGGCCGGGTATAACAGCTAGTTAGTAAATAAAGGTACTACTTGAGAAAAAAAAACGTCACAAGAATACATGTTAATCGTCTTGAAACATGGATGAAACTCTTGTTTCAACAGATTTCTAAGACTCCATCAGTGGTCCAGTTCTCTTTTAAATGATGGCGGCTTTTCCAGATTTCCTCCCTACCAATTCTCAGAAGAGCGACTGGACGAATTGGTGCGTGTTTTGAGGCAAAGGATACCCGAAGCCATTCAATCAGGAGTGGAATTAAGAAGCAGATTTTCAGAGGTAGGTTACTAAATAATTTTCAACTTTTTAATAAAGACAATGATAAAGAAAAGAAATTATTTTGTTAAGATCTTTTAAAGAGTGAAAAGTCAGAGTGGTACAAACTTTTTTGAGACAACCGCCTTAGAAAATAATCTTAAATACTGCTGACCACAAATCAAAGGAGTTCCATTCAACTCTTGGTACATTAATTACTGGGGGTAATATTAAATGAGGATTACATCAATGCTCAGCTGCTAGTAAAAATATTTATTATTGTAAAATATTCTTATTCCATTTTACTTCAGCATCTTTTGAAGGCTTAATTCTTACCAATGTGGTATACCGTTTACGTTAAGTTAGGTCCAGATCCATAGTCATCCGAGTTTTTAAAAAAATTAATGAAATGAAAAATGTGTTCTGCAGGCGGTCCTTGCCACACCCAGAATATCTCCGAGATACGAACTGAGAAGACTATCGTCCGAAGTGTTGCGAGAACTCGATCCACTAAAGTCACCCAAGGCTGGGAAAAATGAAAGTGAGCAAAATATTTCTCACTAATGTCTTAAACAGCCTGATATGAATAAAAGAGCTTTTCCACGCATCCAATCTCTCACTTACTCTATAAACACATTCCTTGTATTTTCCAAGAAATTTTAAATTGACTGAAAATCTCCGAAAACCTGTATTTTCTGAGCGTAATCGAAGTTTTACATTTTCGCGGAGAAAACAACAAGAAATTATGTAATTAGGCCACCTTTTGGTAGTATCAAATTAGACGCATTTCAAAGAAGATGCTTGCTCGATTTTTTTATATTATATTCGTAAGGAGGTGCCTTGGGGATTAAATTTTCGTCCGGCGGATTTTCCTCTTTCACTAGAATCAATAAAATGGTGAAAATATCCATAAATTTAGTGGAATCGTTCAATTATGCTTGTCAGAAGAAATTATGTCACAATTTTCTCCTCCATCATTCTATTCGTGTGGAGGTCTGTTTTTGATTATAAAGGAAAAGACATTAGAGGCAACATTAAATTAATAATATTTCATGGTAATTCGACATTTTGAAATTTAATCCATAAATTGCACTGTAAATGTATCTCATTCATCTCACAAGATACAAATAGCATTTATAGATAAAAAGGATGAAAAAACGACAAAATTTACGAATTTTGTAAAAACTTTGTATCTAAAAACCTGCTTTTTAAACCCACAATACTATGTGACTTTAAAATTTAAACTACAGTAGTATATAGTTGATCTTTCTCTTTTCTTAGTAATTCTTTTTTAAACGTTTTGTTTTATAAATAAATGTTTGAAAATAATCAAAATTTTCTGGATCTTTTTGTATTTTAAATATATGTGGTGCACATAATTTTTTTAATCTTATACGGAATAAAATTTTTAGAGCACCCAACAGATTTTTAAAGGTCGAGACTTTTCACTTAGTTTTTATTTTGATTCTTTAAATTTTTTATAGTCTGTCTAAAAAGTTTCTTACGTAATGATAACTGATTAGATTAATATTAAAGTGATTTAGAAAGGTATCAAAAAGCTGTCATATGGAAAGTTTGTATTCTGATTTAAATGAGATAGATTTTCTTAAAAGACAATTCACTAATTGTCCATGGAAATAGTAATTAGATCTTGATTTAGTGTTTAAGTTAGTGTTTTTTATTTAAAAGATTAGGGAAATCTTTCAAATTCAATTGCACAAAAATAAATAAAAAAGGAATCCACAATACGATGTGATGTATTAAAAACAAGCCACTTCAATGTCCCGCTCTTAAAATTTCTAGTTTATACCAACTTCTTTTCAGACAAAGACGAAAGGACGGAGCCTAAAGAAAAACAAGAGATTTTCCCCATCCTTTGCGAAATGAAATTGCGCCTGCACGATCAAAGTCCGGACTTGGCCATAAAAATCGAACCAAAAGGAAAATTGTCTAGTGAATCGCCTGTCGCCAAGCCTGAAAGCACATTTGGAACTGTTGAAAAGACAGCCGGACTTCGCCCAGTACCGACGGTTTTGGAAAAGCAGCAAACTCAGTTTTCATTTCGCAGAGAATGCATAGCTAGCGAGAAGACTTTTTAAGCAGGTTTTTGAACAATAAAGTATTCCTGTTTTGGCCTATGTTCTAACTAACTGGTCTCTGACGACTCAGACTTCACACTTTTTTTAACCAACTCATGTGCCCTCCTCCCTAAAAAAATGATACTTTTATGCTTTTATCATAGTGTTAGGAATATTATTTTATTATCTTTTTCAAGATTTATTTTATAAAACCAGTTAGGTTATATTATATCCATGTAAATGTAAATCCATAGTATCCTATGAATGAACCTGATATACAGATTATCTATATTTTCCTAATTACTTTCACACATACTACTTAAATGTCTTTAGATAACCTTCCAAAAACTATAACGCATGATTAAATATACCAAGCATGTGTGAATATTTTTGGATGAATACAGTTAAAGGTTCTCAGAAAAAATTATCAATACCAATTTAGCTTCAGTTTAATAAAAGGCCTTGGACTACATTGCTATAACACAGTGAGTAATCCCTACAAGTCAAGAGCAATCCTTTGAACTTGGAGACCCCAATAACAATAACATAACTCCAACTCAGACCACTCTGAGGAAATGTCACACGGTGAGTCTCAATACTCCGTTCCACTCAAAGGCTTTATTGCCATGGCATCGCATCAGAGAAAAGAGAATGATCCTGGAGCGATATTTTATCCGGATATACCGCATCACCGAGATCTAAATTGGCAGGTGCAATATTCCATCCAGCTAAAAGGGAGGATGGTAATAATAAAGAGGAGAAACAAAACCAATAAATTTCTTTGAGGAGAAGTTTCGGAACAAATCTTATTAGAACGGAGGCCCATCGATCTGAGAGGGAGTAAATCATATCGACGAAAGTAACATCGTTATTTTCTAAATCCACCTTTTTTCGTGCCACATCTGAGCCTCCTTGTGTTGTGGGTACTTTAAAGTACGCCGTGTTTGATTTTTCAGGCGAGAGGATAAGGTGGTATGAAGCGCCGTCAAGCGTAAATTAGAAGTTACGTCTGGAGAGCGTAAGACTGAATTAGCTTTTTTACTGCGTTTGTTATGGTATAGTTGGGGTCACGAAATTTTTTTTTTTATGGTCAATAGTTTTGTTACATCCGTTTCACGTTTCAAACGGGTAAAAGGCAAATTAAAATGGGCTATTGATCTTTGTCACTTCTCCTTAAATCTTGTGCATCGATAAGTTTGATGGTAAGATGTATGATAACTCGATATTTTCATTTGAGGAGTTCTTGGAATCGATTAGAGGATTCGTTAAAAAAGGGTATTGACTTTAACTTCAAATACTCATTGCATTTTTTGCAAAGAGATTGAAAAAATGTTGTAAATTCTGTCTCTCTAATCCGTTTATTGGTCTTGCAGCCGTACCGAAACAAAACTCTGAAGGAGGCTGAAAGGAATCTTCTTAAGTCTTAAGCACTCGTAATCTCAACTGCATTTGGCCTTTGAATCCTAAACTGCTTGAGATTGCCATTGAATCCTAAGGAAAATTTGGAGCGACCAAAACCGAATGGGTTAAAACTGAAAGCTGGATGGGAACTGGAAGTGTGAAGTTGTAAGATAAACAGGATTTTTGGCAAGGGAAAATTCCAAATGTTACTTCTAATTGAGCTGGTCAGGATGAAAGTGGTCTAAGTCCAAAAATTACAAAAGTTGAGTTAAGAGTGGATTTGGATAGAGTTTTAGATCCTTTATTTAGTACAGTTGTCGGTTTAGCGGTATGTTAATTTTTCGGCCCTACACAGCGACTCAAAAAATCACTCCTCATCGAAACAGCAGTTTTCGTCAGGATGAAAGTGGTCTTAAGGCGGCTTTAGACCACCCGGTTTGCGACAGCGATTCCGCGGTTTTCGGGAATTTTGACAACCGCAGTAACTCAGCGACCTCTCGAAAGATGGCGCTGTTCAATTGAGGGAAGCGGGTCATTTTTTTGTCGCGAACCGGATGTCGCAGAATCGCTGTCGCGAACCGGTTGGTCTAAAGTCGCCTTTAGTCCATCTGCCCGCTTCGTTCGGTGAGTGTTTTGATAAGAGAAAAATCAAGGTCGTTCGCACAGCTGCAGCAGTGGAGGGACCCACACCTGTTTACTAGAGAGAAAGGCTTTTTTTGTAAACTTTAATTACATATTTATGGATGACCCCTTTTTGTAAGAAAATATCCGAAAATAAATCCGCGCTTCATTAGATTAGGCGGGAAAGCTAGTCTTTTAATCATCGTGGCTAATACAGAGGATTTAAACACAGAATCTAACTGATTACAGATAACATCATGTAAGTTTTTTTCAGCATCCATTCTATATAAACTACAGTATGCTAGTAACTATAGGTTCAGATATTGGTTTTGGGATAAATGTATAATTTTTTTTAAGTTTTTTAAATTTTCGTTTACGGTACTAAATTTTCATTATAAAACCTGAGGGTGGTTACCTTTTTGATATCACAATGCTTAATTTCAGAAGGATTTTTTGGGTGTTCTGATAAATTCAAGTTGTTAACCGTGTTATAGTGTAGAATTTATAGAAAAAACTATATGTTCTCCAACATTGTTCGGGAAATTCCCAATTAATTTTTTTGTAATATCAGGGATACTCAAAATACGGTAGAAACTCTGGCACTACCTAAACCATCTGGTTTATAGAAATTACCCATTGAAATATAAAATGATCTGCATAATGCTTTGTAATTTTTCTCCAACTTTTTCTATTCGTAAAACATTTTTCACCTGATAACAATTAATACGAAACTAAATTTTTAATTGGTGTTTCAAGGAAAAAAAATTTTTATGCCTATTGATCAGCATATTGTGCAGTTAAAGAGGGTCCCGAAAAAAGAGCTATAAAGTCGAAAAATTAAAAGTTTACCAGTGGTCAAATGGAATTGACCTAAGTTCCAGGGACCTCCAAAACAACAACGGGACAGAAAGAGAAGGTCAGAAAAGCTATATAGGGCTATAAAAAGTAGATTGACCACTGGTCAAGATCACTTGACCACTGGTCAAGACCAAAATGTTTCGCGTCTCAAGGCGTTTGGTTTAAGCCTTTAAGGACCTTCCGCAGTGCCAAAGCATAGAAGTAGCTAAAAGTTAACCAGACTGACCAATGGTCAACCCGAACCAAAATGACTTATTATAACAATAGGAAATACTAAATATCAATTAGAAACTCCAACATTAATTTATAATGATTTTTAGCCATATAAAGCAATCTTGACCAATGGTCAAGCAATCCAAAATATTCGTAACCTACGCATCAAAATCAATGGAACAAAACAATAAAATCAAATTTCGTTCAAACCAGTCGCCCGTGATGTCGTATTTACTACATCCCAATAGCTATCTTCTTTCCGAAACTGACCAATCTGTTAGGATGAAAGTGGTCTAAGTCCATTAAAGTCAATTTAAAGCACTTCTAGCTGAAATTTGATAAAAGTTGTTCCGCAGCAAAAATTGAATCCATGGCTAGAGACAAATCCACCCCAGAAAGTAAAATTATAAGCAATCCTGATTTTTTTGGAGATGTTTTTAGAAAACCTTCAATTACTCAAAACGAAGTTCAGTGGACTTAGACCACTTTCATCCTAACCAGCTCAATTGTTGGTCAAAGATCTAGCTAGATCAGAGTATCAAAAGAGATCTAATTTTAAATTACATACAATTGTCTTGTGTCTGACGCCTAATTGCCGACCAACCAAAAGACCTCATTAGTACATCTTTATGTTTTCCATAAGACCAGTGAGGGACCAGTCTGGAGTTGGGTTTCTGAAGTCGTGGACGCCACCTTGTTAGAAAACTCAACTCCAGACAGGTTCCTTACGAACCTTCGACAAAAAAGACATCAAAACACACACAGTAAAACTAAAAAACAAAATTATTATTACTCGCATCCCTACCGCCGTCCATCAATCCAGATACCACATATGTCCAGTACTCCACCCAAACGCGGACGTCTTCCTGACCTTCATCTCCCTCTGGCCCTTCTTGTCTTGCAAAGGGGGCATCCTCGGCCTCCGGTAGTAGTACCAGTCCTCGTTGGTCTTGTTGTAGGGACGAATGCTGCGGAACTGGTAGTACCCTGGTGGGAAATGCTGCCGACTGCTGGCCATGTCTTCTCGCTCTTTCAGCAGGTTGGAATAGTCTGTGTCCAGGGATGCCAGGTCGGCGTGAAGGAAGGGGGGTTGGTCGTTGACCCCCGTGAATCGGGCGGGGTCGTGGCAGTCGCGGACCGACCTGGCGACCCCGAAGTAACGGGTCATGACGTCCCCGGAGTTGATGGGGTGCGAGGTGGCTTGCTTGAATCTGGACCTGCAATAGGATGGTAATGATGAGGAAGTAATCTCTGTTATAATCAATAAATGACCTGCGAGTTAATATAAGGTTTCGCTAAAAATATGGTTGAATACATCATCATCTGAGACATTGAAGGCCGTATTCTGTGCTACTTGACCATCAGTGGTTAAACAGCTGTCAAAGAAGAATTCAGCCAGTCAGAGTCGGTTAGTTGATCACTGGTCAAGTTGCATGGAATACGGCCCTTGAGAGTTCTGCGGCTGTAGAAAGCAGAACAATGAACACAATTATTGGTTAACTTCACCGTTGGATTTAGGAGGAAGACTGTGCTGGGGGGGGCGTATCATTATTTTTGACAAAAATGAGGTAGGTACTCTAAAAAGTTTGAGAAGCATATCCTCCTGGCTTGCTGTAGCAGCCCATGGATAAATTTCAGGCAGCAAGATTTACAGCCATTAAGGTTAGTGTTAAATCCTTGGTCAAAGAAGGATTTCCCCAATTAGAGTCACCGAAGGCTTATTTTTTTTAGCTGCTGGCCAACCTTGACGCTGATCATGGCTGTAAATAATGAATATGGTTAGTGTGTGGTCAGAAATTCTGACCATAGTGGAGTGTGTAAGAAAACATTTTTCATTCGATGATATTTACGTACAAAATTTGTTTATCGCCAATTAAGCAAAGAAATGGACTTTTATAATTTCATAACACTTCACAACAAACGATCCAATCTTAAAAATTTTCCATTGCTTTTACTAACTTCTTAGTAATTTTTAGTTATATTCCTATTAATTATTCAAACTAAAAGCTATGTAAATTTCTTTCAGTGTAAATAGAAGCAGAGTTTAATACTACTTACAGCTTGGGCGCGATGACCTCCCACTTGCAGCATGCCCTCTGTCGTTGGGGCACGGGGGCGTACCCCTCCATGTAGTCGCAGGGGCACATGTACTGCTGGCACACCCGGGCGCAGTGGTGGTCGCATTCCCGGGGCCAGCAGCCCGGCTTAGCGGGGTGTAGATGGTCGCCGGACGCAGAGATGGTCATCTACAAGACAAGAAGATATTGGAACTAAACAAAGATGGGTTCCAACGTTCCAACAGAAGTCTACTCCTGTAATTAAAAAAATTGATTCAAAGAATAATTCTGACTTAATTTTGGACATTTGGGTGACACCCATACAGGATCACGTGAGAATTTGGTACAGATGTACTTGTATTGCTTCGCCTTTTTGTAGCCAATCCATTTTTGTGACTTAGTAGAGAAAACTATTTTCAACAAATAAGTGATATTCTTTTACATAATCACATAGATAACTTCTCTAGAAAAATAATTCTTAATAGCCCTTACTTGTGTGGTATAACTTTATTAAAACATTTCAATGTTATATTCAAAAGATTTAATTTTAAAATTCATATATCAAGAGTTATTTTAAATTAATGACCTTGGACGATTTGTGTTTTTGTGTTTACCAACATTATTGATGACAAATTTGTTTTTCAAACAAACTTTCAAGGGGGTTGGCTCTTACCAGATGGACAAGTTGTGGCGTAATTATTAAAAAGTTCTGATGTTCCGAAAATTATAATAAACTCAATTAAAAATATAATTTACAATACTGCCAGATTATTATTTTTTCCGTAAAAATGTTACTTTGTTAAAATCCTTTTGCTTATGATGAGAAATTCACTAAAAATAAACAATAATTTTTTAAAACTATTAAGCTACCGCCCCCTGCTCCCTATCGCTCACCAACCCCCAACTGTTAACGCAGGACCTTTTAGATTGCTTCGCAATCCTCAGGAAACCCAGCCGAATAGCACTGTCTTAAAAGTTTGCATATTTATTAAATCTAACTTATATTATATCAATAATTTAATCAAAATGTTTTCCTTTAAAATATCCAGCTCGTCTATTAATAACTATTAAACTATTATTAAACAACATTCTTGAAAAAAAACCCAACGGATCTTTCAAATTCAATATTGTAACTAGTAACTCGTTAGTTTACCTAGTCCTAATGTTTATTATTCATGTATTTGTTTTACTTACCCTATAACTTGTTAAACAATACATTTTCACCCATTGAAAATAATAGAAGACAAAAACTACATGACATTCAATGTTTATAATTATATTTCGATTATCAATCAGATTAAAAATTTCAGACAAAATGTGTGAAATTTTAGCGTGAATCAAATCAAATCAAAATTTATTTTTACTTATATATACATCGTTAAGGTCAAAACAAAAAAATATATTAGGGGAAAACGACAAGACACACATATGAGACAGAACACATATGAAATATCATATCTGTGTAAGTTTTTAGAATACTTTTATCAGTTTTTGAAGGATATTTAATTTAGAAAGTAGTTTTATAAAACGTGAAGAAAAATATTTTCATTATAAAATAATACGGCGTGAATTGGTCGTTGTGATTGGATGTATAAGTTCTTTGACAGTACTCGCTTCGTAACTGCGAATGCGACTGCGACCTTACCCTTATTAAAAAAATTAAAATAATAATAACAAAAATGGAAGTACTTTAAAATTGAGAATTTTTTTTAGAAATTTTAAGGGCATTTTTTGCACATCCTCAAAAGAATCAGAACAGTTTGATAATGTGTTATACATACCGATCAGTAATTGAAAAGTTTTTATCTGGAAACCGTTCACCAAAAACTTTTTTTATAGAATAGGGAGATACGCGGAATGTTTTTTTACCGACTATTAATTGAGAAAAGTGGTTTCCTCTATTAAAAATTATACAAATTACTACTTGAATTAAATTTCAAAATTGATATATATTCAAATTTCATTCGTGTTTGAAGAAATCGAAAGGAAGGATCCAACCTTGCATTGAGATTGCCATGAAAAAAATATATGTAAAGATTTTAACGATCTTTAAAACTTTATTAACTTCAATTTTAAGAGAGCCATGCAAATTTATCGTACCGATTAAAATTTTCTTTCAAATAATAATTTGGGTTGAGTTTTGGACTAGAATGAAATTTTAAACTATTAGAATAAAGTTTTAAAATTTAAACAACTAAATAATTTTGAAGCATTTGATTTCTTTTTGAAAATTTAAATACATATCAACTATGAATATAAATTTAGTATAATTTAATTTACATTAATTTTTAAATATTCCAAATCAACAAAACGGGACCGCTGAAGATAAGAGGTGCTGCCATCTAACAATATAAGTATAAAAGTATAACTAGGTTGCACATAATTTAAAAATGAGATAAAAAAATTATTATTATATATATTTTACCCTTTTCCTTTTGACTTTTTCCTTTATCCTATACCCCAATCACAGAAATAAGAATGTGGTGCTCTTCAACCTGACTGGCAGCCACTTTTATTGATTTTACTAGCGATTTTGTTGCGCTTTATAATGGTTTTAAAAATAATAAAAATTGAAGAAAAATTTACTACTTCTATATTTTTGTCAATAAAAGTATAGCGATGAAAGATTATTGAAACAATAATGATTGGGAATTAATAACATATATTTAAATTTGAAGAGATATTTTGCAATTATTTTAAAAAGTTTTTTAATTTACGAAAATTAAAACTGAATTTTAAAGCAATGAAGAAATACAGTTTAAAGGTGGAAAATCTGATGAAATTTTGAATTGAAAATAGAATAGGTATAAAATTAAAAAAACACTCTGCCATGTTAAAAGGAAAAAAATCCCTATGATATTTTACTTTTTAACTTATAGTAAATTTTATTGCCTGAGGAGGGGGTTCGGGGATATATCTCCCCCTGACAAAACTCAGAAATTTTTCCTTTTTTGACCATATGGGAAACCACTAGACTAAACCCCATATCCCCTCCCGAACCCTTTGCGAAATTTTTCTCTGGCTATATGCCATTGAATCTAGGTAGATATTTTATAAAATTAATTAAAACTAATAAATTTCAAAAGGAATTTTGCCTCTTGCTCTGATAAGGATTGAAGTTGTTTTCTTATATGTTATCTGATAAATCTCTCCAGCCTGTAGACCCCCTCCAATCAGCACAAAATGCGCACTCAAGATGCATCTAAAAGCTAAAATGTTTTATTTCTTTAGCGTTTAGTTTAATAAAAAAAGAAAAAAAGAAAAGAGTGCATATTTTTAATAAGTGGCTACTGGAAAATCATAGTGTTATTGTTAAGTTTTTACTAGAAATGTTTTTGTGGCGCATAAAAAACTTTTACTTTGATTTAAAATAAAATCCAAAACAACATCTTAAATATATTTATGTCAAAATATTCTTTAAACGTGTTTCTTCGAATGTACAACATTTCTGAATTAAGAGAGAAGAAGGACGGGAACTATTAAGAATACATAAAGAAAGATGTGTACATTTTAAATACAGGTTTGGGTCGAGAATTAATGTCAACCACAACTGTGAAATAGCTTCTTGCCAAATTTACTGCCTATTTATTTAAATTCGCAAAAATAAAACCAAACTCTTTCAAGCATTTATATAATAAGTTTTCAAAAACTTTTGCTCATCTGAAAACTAAGATCACATAATCATCCTTCAATCCCAGATTAATATCACAAATTTATCACTTGCTTCGGGCAATTTAATTACGACTATCCAAACAAATCGCGAGGTAAACCTTTAGCCTCAAAATCCACTAAAACTTCCCTTCGTGAAAAATTAATATCTTTCTCAAAGAAGTCCAATATTTCTCCTAACCACCTTTCTCTTTCTGTGCGGAAACACAATCCTCTTTCTAAAGATAAGGAAAGCACATTTAAATGGCAGGACAAGAAGACTTGGATTTAGATCAAAGCACTAGTGAATTAAGTCTCTAAGCTTACCCAGGATTCTCCATATTTATAAGGCCTTACATCTTAATGGACGTCATCAAACCTATGACGTCATAACTTTCACAACTCATGACTTCATGATTTCCACTTATATAGGAAAACCTACATTGTGGATAGTAACATATTGAGTTTTTTATTCATTAGTATATTAAATAACCTTTATGTAGTTAAATACTTATTTAATCTTCGAAAGATTAGAAGTTTTTTTCTTATTCTCAATATGATTCCATTTTTTAAATTTATCTAACTAGTACTTTGTAAGGCTTTTTAACTAGCTCATGACATTAAGATTTTCATATTAAGAAATTTCAAGATTCTATATTATTTAAAATATATCCATGGTTTAAATTCTTAAAATAAATAAAAACTATATGTGATACAATAATATTTGTTTATTTATATAAGTATTTATCTTTTTTGGATGAAGAAAATGCGTAGAAGGAGAGGAGAAGTTTTCAGGAAGAATTTCAGAAAAGGCAAAAGAAGTTTTTCATTGATTTTGTGAAAATTAAAAACTTTGCTTCAGAGACAGCAATGCAGTGAAACTCATTTTATTGTTATCAAGTTAACTACCACTTTTTTATTTTCTTGTTTAAAAAGTAATCATTATAAAAACCTATATTGGTTTCAGTATTTTATCTGTGATAAATGAGCACTTGAGCAGTTTGTATGAAAGTCGGAGTAAAAAAAAGGAAACCTAAATTAAATTATTCTCCCAAAATTTTGTGTTATTAAATTATTCAAAAGAGATGATGTAACAAATTTAAAAAAAAAACATAACATTTAAATAAAAGTTAAGTGAGACCATGTTCGAGGGAAACAAATTGTTTTCAGACTTGTTATGGGCAATGCCATCACTTTTTGAAAACAGAAAAAATGCATTTTTCCAGTAAAGGAAATGGATCTAAATCCAAAAATCCACATGAAGAGTTTCAAAAAAATTTATATTTAAAATTAAAATCGCCAAGCCCTTTGTCTTTGTATAGGGTATATGTAGGGGAGACTAGGGATACTTGATCCCCACTTTGGTTTTTAATTGTTTTCTCAGCTGCAAATCATCACTTTTCAGAAATTTTTGGCATGAACATTGGTAACACTATCCTCTACCCAAAAGACAAAAAAAATTAATAGAAAGTAAACAGATACTTTTAGTAAAATTAGTTTTTAATTTTTTTATAAAGGGATCAAGTATCCCAGCACCTAGGGATACATGATCCCTTCGTGGGGGATACTTGATCCCACTCAGAAATTACGTTATTATTCATCATACAAGCAATTTACCTATATATTTCGTTTACTAAATATTATTTTTAAAAATAACCATAATTTTAATTCATTTTCTTAGGTATTAATAACAATACAAACATGAAAATTGTACACAAATAGTAAGTAGTTTATTAATGTAGCTAAAACTACAACGAATAATGCAAATACTTTGCAACAAAAATTATAAAATATTATTTACTTCTTGTAACAATAATGAGGAAGTTGCATGATTTTTTTTTATTTTTTAATCGATTCTTCTTGCAAAAATAAGCAACTACCCAAAATTTGAGGTCGATCGAGAGATTTTTTGATAGCAAAAAAAATTAACAAAAATCCCCTTTTTAAAAGCGCGCGAAAACGCCAAGAGTTTGGATGTGACGTCATCTTATACTAGGCATTGTTGAAAAGCAATGGAGTTGATGGTATTATTGTTGACGTCATCTTATAGTTTAAACAATAAACGTTTTCAGTCACGTGTTTTTTTCTCGACTTTTAAATCAAAATATTTAATTACCTGTACATTTTTTTGAAAAACTGACTAGATATTTCATTTTACCATACAAAAAAACATACGGAACACTTGTTTGTTTTTGAAAATCTGACACATGCAACTTCCTTATTGTATTTGTTGAAAATAAAAGTGGAGGTGTATGCAGTTGCAGGTAAAAGCATTACTTGGAAAAAAAGAAATCTTAGCAAATGTTTTCAAAATCAGAAAAGTCAAACACAAACATTAGAGTTGATGCAGTTCTTAAAGTTCCACTCATCCTAACTGGAGGAGGCAACTTAACACAATCATTTTCCTCTACAACACTTTTGTCCTTTATTTCAGGAAAAATAAATTGTTTGAGTGAGGTACCTTTTCTTTTTAAGAAGTTGATTTCGAATTCTGAAAACCCAACTTTACGTTCTACTTGACCAACATAATGGGAAACCCTCCTTTTGTGGCAAATCTAACTAAAACAAAATAATTTTTATTTAAAGAAGGATCATCTAATTCAGCTTGTTCAACCTCATCATGTAAGATGTAAGAAGGATCCTCAACTGAAGTGCTTTCTTGATACTTGATCCTAGGATCATGTATCCCTCGAAAGAACGGGATCAAGTATCCCTAATATGCGATTCATACAAAACATACATTTTTAAGCGTAAATAATCAAAGGATGCTCACTAATGAAATTACTTAATTGTTAAAGACAGCCTATAATTTGAAATTACACTTAGTTTAAGTTTTTAAGTTGCATATTTGAGACAATACACAAAATAACATATTTACCTAGAAATAAGTTTTCCATGCAAGATTCATGCAATCACTTCTTGTGCTGAAATAAATTGACTGAAAAAGATGTAGTGTTTCCAGTTTTTGTGTACAAGTATAACTTAAAAATTGTTGCCAGATTTCAAAGATCTGACATTTTATTTTAGTGCATTTTTTGGCTAGGGATCATGTATCCCTAGGGATCAAGTATCCCTAGTCTACCCTACGTCACAACTGACTCATACAGACTTTAACGAGAAACCCAACAATGACTTGGATTTGTTTAAACAATTAAAAGCATTAATTTATTAAATTTTCCGGGATAAATGGCCATGTTTGATGAATGGAATTCCCAAACGTTTCGCTCTCTGCTTCGGAGAGCATCCTCAGTGGCAAAAAAATCAACTGATAAAAATTGAAAATGAAAAAAAAAACCCAGCCTCTATCACGCATTTCAGAAGGAGGCAATTTACGGTCAGCAGAGCCCCGCTGAATAGCTACGCCCCACGCGAACTGTCCTATCTATCTGGAGAGTCCCGCGTTTTGTAATATCTCGTCCTTTTTCATTTATATTTCCGACATGAAGGGGAGGATATACTTTGGAATTACCTTTATGGCCTTGAGAAGCGTTTAGATACTGTTCTGTTGGGGTGCTGAAGGGATTTGAATAATTTTTGATGCCCTATTGAAACCGAAAAGTATCTCGTTTTATGAATAAAGGAAAGAGAAGGGTAGAAAATATGTTATTTTGGGTATTTTTAAAGATTTTAAATTTAGTAAATTAAGAGGTTGAATGAAAAGAGTAACATGATATTTTAACCTTAAATATAACCACTGAGTGTATATTAACTTGGAGTGCAAACTTCCTATAGTTTAACACAGGTATGGGCAACCTTTTCGAATCCGCGGGCTGGATTCAATGATTATAATGACGTGGAGGGCCATAGAGTAGATAATAGGTAATATTTTTTTAAGTAAAAATTAGTAGTTTTATTATATATATTTACAAAGTTTAATACTTAAGTTAAAATGTAGTCTGGACTTATACAATATATTGATTACATACAATAATTATAAAGTTAGTTACATTAATCTGGACTAAAATAATATCTTGATTACATACAATAATTATAATGATTAAGTTACATTAATATGAGCTAAAATAATAAGAGCTCATAGTAATGAAAAAATATTTCAGGGCAGACTTTTAACAATTTTCATTACATGATACAGGAGAATTAATGGAGGAGGAATTAATGTTCAGGAGGACAAATTAACTTTAGCAGCGTTGGGAAAGTTGTACAGCACGTTTTAACTGCTAAAATTAAGTTATTTTTTGGGGAAAGTTCTGTATCCACTCTTCTTTTTGTTGACGAAAACCAGAGTGATTTTTGGTACAATTTTTAAAATGTTCCGCGGGCCGGAGGTTGCCCATCGTTGGTTCAACATTATGAAAATCGAGCCGTTTTTTGTTTGTGATTTGCCGCTTAAAATAATGCGCACCCCCTACAATACTCACTATATTTATTTTACTCTCTTGTTGTTTCATAGTTTTTCAAAGAAATTTTGTAAATATATCGTTCAATAGCTTTTGCGCTTCATTTCATCAAATAAATAAACCCGTAAAATTGCATTATGTTAGCATGCAAACAATAGGAGGAACTTGATATTTGCCCCTTTGGCGAAATGACACAGTGCTAAATTTTGGCACGCTGAGGTATATGTAGTCATTATGTAGCTCAGTGAATTTAACTGATACCCTCAATATATGCAAGGTGTTAAAAAATCCGCCTAAACTCTGTGCAGAAAAATTCTTTGTGCACATAAAAAATGTCCAATGAACTATGCCTCTACGTTTTTTTTTAGAAAAATGTGACATCATACCAGATAAATATTGCATTATTTACTTGATTCACTGGCACGTGTATATATGCACAGCACAGTGAATATATTTTTACATCTTAGTTCGCAAACGTTTGCAAAAACTATAGAACACAACTTTCACTACTTAAGCATAGTGTTACGCACATAAATTCAAATTCGACAAAAAAAATTATTTCTAATTGAATAGAAGCTGATTATACTGTAGAAATAAGTAGTTTGTAGGAAAATTATTTTTGGAATATTTAATTTGTGGGAAAAATACAAAGACAAACAACAAAAATCTACAAAATACAATCTAAAAAAATTAATTTCAAAAGTATAATGTAATATCAAACTTCCACTTAGCTTACTGAAGTCTGAAAAATGAAGATTTCTTTGTTTATTCGTATGCACAAATATGCCAATTTGCCATGAAAACCAGCTCAAATATTCTTTTGAAATATCTGGTTTGTCGCTAAAATTGTATTTTAGTCTAAGGTTTATAAAAAATGACAATTTTGTAAAATAACCTTTCTTTTACAACCTCTTAAAACACACAAAACATAGAGATTTTAAGAAAAATAACAGTAAGTATATAATGAAAACGCGTAAAAAATTATCTGTCGCACGTTTGTTGAAGGTGAGAGAAAAATTCGTAAAGCATTGAAAGCTCACAAAGTTTTTGAAATCTTTTTGACATTTTGAATAATAGAAAACAACATGGAAACTCAACCTGATTAACCCTTTCAGACCTAGACGCCCGAGATTGTCATTGAACTCTATGATAAATTTGGGGCGACTAGGAATGAAATGGTTAAGATAAAAGCTGGAATAGAATTTAATTTATTTTTAATTTGTTTTAATAGATTGCCTTATTTTTATGGGGATTCACTTGCACATTGCTTATAAGCCTAAAAATTATATTTTCAACTTGAATAATGTGACGCTTTACTACCCCACACAGCCAAGATAGTCTTGGCATTTTAAAAGTTGATGTATTTTTCTATACATTTTGCGAATAAGTATTAAACGCTTTGGTTTAATATAAATTAAGCATGAAAAATAACAAAAAGTCACACAATGTGTTTATTTATGTTTAACAAAGACTGCATACATAAAAAATGAAACATGATTGAAAGAAAACATGAGTTAAAAAATACCATAGAAGAATATTATTCAGTTTGATGTATCAGTGATCTAACTTGATGATTCTGTCAGTATCTCAATGACGACGCATACACCCTCCAGGATGATCTACGCAATACTTCATCGCAGGTTCAATGCATAGCTGAAAAAAGAGTCCTTGTAACTTTTGCATTACCCAAAAAATGTGGCTACCAAAATATTCATTCAAAACATATCTTTAGAAGACTTTTTCAGTGTCCTGGGGTCGGTCATGGCACAGTTTACCACGGGTCCTGGTATCTGGAGACTCCCTCCCCTTCAGAGACATGGCAAAATTGTGGAGGGGCTATGTGATGAATGAATGTGCCCCCCTCAAAAAAGGGGTGTGCGAGTGAATGTGTGTGTGGCGTGGGCAACAGTACTTCACCTCCGTGACTTCGGTCCACAGGTGCCCGCTGGGTATAACGTTAAGTAAGTACTGATTTCGGCATGTTAGGATAATGTTGCTGTTCTTATTGCAGTTCTTAACAGCTGTTCTTATTGCTGACTATTTGATGAATGTGGATCACTGCAGATTGAAACATTGTTTTTCAACCTTATGAGTTTGACGACATGCTCACTCTAAAAATATTTGCAAATTTCTGGAATATACTAAAACATAAAAAATATAAAGTTTTTGTCCTAAAGAGATCATCATTTAAATACGACAGTAATGTCTTTTTTACTGAGGTGTTTTTATTGGTTTATTTTGAGGACGCCCCCTGTTGCGACTTGTTGTTTGGCACAGAAATATTGTTTCTCTATTAAGAATACACCATTCATTCAACCTATCGTACACAAATTCAGCTATATTATAATTTAAGATTACTTGGCAAACATAAGAATATATTGTTTAAATCTTACTTCATATTCTCCATAAAGTTTTATTTCCGAAAGATCCAGGAGGCCTTCCAACTCATTCTGAAATTTAAGACAAATAGTATTACGTCGAGTTATTTGTCAGGATTAAAAATTCTAATTTATTAGATTACATCTTTTAATATTTTTGCTTTAACTTCCTCATCTCATCACATTCAAACATGGTTTAAGTTCAATCATTATGGAATTCCGAATTTGAATCAAATTTATAGCTATTTCATAATTAGATTCTATCGGCCAAAGTCAACGTATAAAAAAATGCTCTATTAAAGAATTTCTAAACTTTTATAGTCAAATGTTGCCCTAAAATGTTGATTAAAATGACCAAAACTTTATTAACCGAAACTTTAAACCGAAAATTTATAAATGTTATTAAACTTTAGTAAGAAACATACTTTTTTCACTTTTAAATAAACGTTTGTTTTTTACAAACGTTTATTAAAAATTTAAAGGTTTACGTTTTAAACTTTAATATTTAAGTAATTTTTATTGAACATAACTTATCAGTATTTATTTTCTGATACCATAGAAGAAAGGTTTGTTTTTGTATGTAGAATACACATAAAGTTTACTATCTTTACCAACAAATGATCTGCGTATATATTTTTACCACATGTATGCAAATGAGGTTTGATAATTAGTTTTCTTAACACAAGACAATCTTTAAAACATTTAAATGAGTTACCAAATTTATCCTCAGTTTTTTCCGAGCACCTGCAAAACCTTTCTCCTGAAAAAAAACCAGACAAATAAAACCATCATATATACTACAATACACTGAATAAAATGGGTAGGGGAGACTGTGGTCAATTTCTCTATGGTCAATTATGACAAAATTCACAATTTGATCCCAAACTAAGTCAATTTTTATGTTAGAGTTATGAAAACAGGTTGATACATCCCAATTACAATGTTATGAAAACTTTGTATGAAATGTTATGAAAACTTTTCTGTGGACATGCATTACAAAAAATTAAATAAAAATCGACCCCACTTGAAGGGTCGATTGAGACACAAGGGTCAATTGTAACATAACACACATCTGCATAAAAAGGTGGAAAATTATACAGATTTACTAACAATATATTTTGCACGAAACACACACTGAACCCATTTTTACTGGGGCTATTGTCTTAGACAGTGTCCACGTAAACAACACAAAAATATTAATCGTCTGACTTGATTTCACAATATTTAAATTTCTTTTTTTTTTGTGGAGACTTCTTCTCTTTTGCACTAAGTTTAGTTGCAGATGAGGCTGTTCCTTCCAGAGTGTCCTTTTTTTCATCCACATCGACATCGTTTTCTCGACATCTTAAAACCGTGAACAAATTGATAATTATGTGCCACCATAATGGTTAAATATAAATTATAAATCAATGTATCCAAAATATTTTAAACAACTTGTTATTCTATTAATTTTATTATTTAAGTCCACCGGATCACAGTGACATCTTCTTTGACAATTTTAGAAAATTAAAGTTTGATTTTATGAATAATCTATAAATTTCAGCGTCTGTGTTTGTATTGTTTTTTGTTGTTGTTGTTGTTGATTTGGTATTTGTGTTTTGTATTTCAATGTGTTTTCTTTTCCTTTCATGTAAATGGACTCTGTCTGTATGGTGGAAATAAATAAATAAATTGGGGCCAGTTTTAACATGTTACAATCGTCCCAGGATGACGTGTTACAATCGACATCTCGTCACAATTTTTAATTCAACCCTCGTTTTCAAAGAAACTAACAAAAATAATCTTAAAACTTAACAGAAAAAAACTATGATAAATGTAGATTCTTTTAGTAAAAAGAGTTACTTCGTGCTACATATCTGTAGTGCAGGAGAAAGAATTGCACTCAAAAGGTAAAAATTTACTGCGACGCTCGAAAAACACTCTTTTCTCAAGTACTACACTTCTACGCAGCTCAGCTCAACTTCCAGTATTGGCGCTCTCGGGTCCTATTTGTTTACAAGCATTGCATATACTGTCATCTTTGTAGCAGCTTGAGCTTGGCATCTATACTTTTCGAAGAATACAGAGTGTTACAATTGACCCATGTTACTTTTGACCCCAGGCTCCCCTACGTTTACTCGTTAAATCTTTGGATAAAAATAGAATTTGCAATTAACGGAACTAAAATACGTTACCAAATCTGAATGAGAGAGGGGACAAATGAAATCTCGGTAGCTGGCGACATCAGCATAACTTATATTCTTTCCCCCACCCACTCCACTTTCCATCCACCCAGCAGCGCTTGCTTTCTTACTCTGAAAACAAAAATAAGGCTCTGTATTAATCGAGATTTACAAATATTAAATATTCCAGGGAAAAACAGCTTATGATATCTCCTTTTAACTGAAACTATTACTCTGAAATGAAATCTTAACCATTAAACTAGGCGAGCAAATAATTTCATCTTTGACTTTATTGTTGTTTTTTTAGTGAAAAATTAATAAATTTGAAATTTAAAGCATCTTCTTGCAATAGACAAAGATACGACTAAAGTTACGATTAAAGATACGACTAAAAAAAGCAGTTATTTAGACGAGCCTGAATAGAAACTTTCTCTCAAATTTAAATTTTTTATTACTCCCATAGAAACAAGGGGTGACACCAATATTTTAAGTAAAATATTTAATACATAATTATCTTCATTAAAATTATCTTTAAAATGTGGTGGGGTGACCCGACATTTTATTTATAAAACTTATTTTATAAAAAATTATGACATTAAAAATAACTAAATTTTTTTCTTGTAAACATGAAAGTATGAAAAGTAATGAAAACAATTTCTTGATAATATAGTAAAACTATCTTTATATCAAATTAAACTTCATAAAATTCCCTTTAAAACGAGGGGTAACTGATCACATTTTATTTATAAAACTTATTTTATAAAAGTTACTACCCAGATAGCACCGTAAGGTCTTCATAACCCAGTCGTAAGCTTTCCGCGTAAACCGGTTTTGCCTTGTCGCAGGCCTGTCGCGACAACCCGCTGAGACTTGCGGCAAGGCAAAACCGACCTTCGCTAGTTGACGTGTCATAGGGCTTTCGTAGCCTTACGAATAACCTTTTTAACCGGTTGGCGGCCGGGGTTTTCGTTGGGTCGGGAAAAAACCATGTGACAAGTTGCCACGTCTAGGTTACTTTAGGGTTGGCTAAAAAGCCTTAGAAAGGGTTTTAGATGTCGGAAAGGTTGACCCAAAAGCTCAATTAAAGAGTTTTTAATTTAAGTTATTCTAGATTTAGTATTGCATTTTATATTTTTTCGAAGTTTCTTGGTTTAATTATAAGAGGTCACAAAATTATTCCTCAAATAATGCACTTTTAGGAAAAATATTTGTGACACAAAATACTACAAAGAAACTTAGAAAAATACAAAATGCAATACTAAACCTCGAACTCTAGATATAATAATTATCTACTTTTTAACTTGGTCAACACACCCCAACTTATGATATGTTTAATTTTATATTCTAAGATTATAGAAAAAGTGTGTATGTAATTACTAAGATTTATAAAGTAAGTTGAAGTAATACAAGTTAAAACTGAAAGTTTATATAATTTATAAGTAAAAATAAATGCATAAATATTTTTTTAAATTTCTACGTCAGCAATGATAAAAAACCCTTACCTTTGAAGTACTTCTCTAAATGGGATATTAGCAATTTTTATTTCTAAAATTTATATCAACACATCAAATGCAAGAAAAATCAAAAAGCAGGGTTCCCACTCAATTTTGGAAACAAAATTCCCTGACTTCTAAGTGTCTTGGTTAAATTATAAGAGTTCACAAAATTATTCCTCAAATAAGGCACTTTAAGGAAAAATATTTGTGACATATAAACCTACAAAGAAACTTAGAAAAAACACAAAATGCATAAGCCTATACTCTATAGAAAATACATCTACTTTTTAAATTGGTCAACACACCCAACTTTTTTCAAAAGTTAATTTAATTACGTAATTACTAAGCATTAAAATGTAAATCATAGTAATAAATTTAAGTTAAAATTGAAAAAAGTTTTTATATTTCATAATAAAAATGTATACAAATGTTTTTTTTATTTTCGATACACACCAGCAGTGATATAACACTTACCTTTGAAAAAACTACTTCTTACATCTAAAAAGATACTTGAAAACCTATTTTTTCTAAAAATAAATTCAGCACATCAAATGCAATCAACTCATGTAATTAGACACTGTGAAAATTTGTGTTATAATTCATTTGAAAACAAAATGCAAAAAAATAAATAAAATAAAAAAAGTAATGTTTTTTAATGATAATTTATTTTACAAAATATATATCCAAAGTACAAAATATATATCCCAAATACAAAACCTAAATATTCTAAAATCATTTTTTAAAACTTTCTCTTTGGTTAAAACATAAATTGCAAAAAGTCCATCAAAACAGTCATAACTTTAAAAATTTGAATTTTGAGTCGGAAAGTTGGGAAAACTAGAACAATGGTTAACGATCATAGTTTGAGATGTATCGTTCTTCGTATTGACTAATTCAAAAATACTAGTCAGCCAGGGAACAGTATTTTGCAATTTCTGGAAAACGTAGTTTTTTGAGTTGTGGCACTTTTGTAGCAAGTGTGCAATATTTTAGCCTGTTTATGTGGAATAGGTGCCTGAAACAGGATCAAAAACGCTCTTTACTTTTGCCCGTAGCATATATATTAAAACATAAGCACAAATAATTATACTCCCACAATAACACTTCTGTGTGAACTAGTTCAAATATACACAAAGTACTCGAACACAACCCAAAATATATTTTAAAAAAGAAGCAAAGATTTAAAAGCTTAAGACTATAAACAAAAAATTGCACTGAACATTTAGATTTTTGGTATAATACATTACCAACAATAACTTAGTCTTCAATAATAATAATACTTAAGTTAGTAAATAAGCAGTTAACAATAATGTTAGCTTCAATACAAAATTCAAGAAATATTGCACTGATGATAATTACACTTCTAGACTAATTTTTCCTCTAAAATATACACATTAAATGTAAAAAAAATTATTTGCCTGATTTACAAACTGGAAAAACTTAGTGCATCAAGGTAGATTATTTCAAAATAAAAAAGTACGATCTGGATAAAAAATAAATTCATTAAAATTTCAACATTACTTTAATTCAGGGGTTCCATAGCTTGGCACTGCTTTAGAATAAGTCCGCTTTTGGCAACTGTTTTCAGCCGCCATGTTTCCCCAGGCTCAAAGCTCAAATAAAATACTACATACACAAAGTATGATTTTTGCGAAGCACATAAAGAACAAGCAAAAGTGCGACGTAAATCAATTAGTATCTTTAACATGAATAAATTGAAAATTAGGTAGATACGTACTAAGTCGTTGATCATGCCGCTAAATTTAAAAACATCGCCAAAGAGAACACTTGACATATTGCCAACATCGGAATACCAAACTTACTTCATTGATTAAACCAGGGGTTCCCAATAAAATTTTGCCGAGGACCCCCTTTACAATTAATTTACTGACGAGGACCCCTTGAATTTAAAGGCTTAAATTTGCAATCGATTTCAGGCAACAATCGATTTTAAAACCGAAACTATCGTATTTTAGTCAATAAAAAAATTACAAAAAACAAAACATGGATTATCTTTGGTGGTAAACAGAGCTGCGCCACCCGGACCTGGAAAATGTGCCTGAACCTATGAACCTGGTTCGGGGGAAGCCCCTGCCAGCTCCATAGGGAGCAATACATAAGGTTTGGGGAAATTCTTCTATTAGGTTCGGGGGAAGGTTACAATTTTTTCCAGGTCCGGCGCCACTTACATTAGCTATTTGTACTGCTTATTTGACAATTAACTAACAAAACTAACGAATGAACTGCTGAGTAGGATAATGGTTACTTCAAATTAAGGAAAATAAAAAAATACTTAATTTCTCGGACCCCTTGGACACAGCCCCCAGACCCCCAGGGGTCCACGGACCACCTTTTGGAAACCCCTGGATTAAACGATCAAATTCAAAATTAAACTTTACAAAGCCACAGAGAAATGCTACAATTAAATATTATAATAATTATTTGGTTGGACTTCCTTTTTGTAATTAACATTGAAATAAAAATAGTTTCTCTAACGTCTTATTTTCTATTCATCCTGTTTTCAAGTTTGATATTTAGCTATTTTAAATAAAACGAAAAATTATCGTTTATTTGGTTGTGCTTTGTTTTGGGGAAACTGGATCTGGCAATTCTAAAGGCTTATACTAAAGCTGTACCCCTAACTTTTTTGGCCCTTGAACCCGCTGACAACATTTTTTAAACACTGTGTACCCCGTTATAGGGACCGTTCAAATGGTTACACAACATTTTTCATGATTACTCCCATGCGGTTGCAAGCTAAACCTTCAGGGATGCTACTTCAAACCTCATTTCATATAAAAAAACACAGCTAGCTCTAATTTCCCCAAAAAATATCAGGGCCCCTTATCAGGTTCTTAGATACATAGGAGTAACAAGAAAATGCCCAAACGCAAAGATTAAAAGCAACTATGAAAAGCAAAATATGAATTCAAAATCCAAAATCAAAATATATCAGAAAACTAAATTTATATAGAGTGACATATTTATATCGTTAGAAATTTAAAAGGATCAGTGTATGAAAATATTAGGTAATTATTGATATGTGATTAAAGGATTAATTGCATCATAGGTTGCACAATTAAAAATTGCAGATTTACAGCACTAGCAATATTTTCGAAAGAAAAAAAGGCACTTATCAAGTCCTGGGTTCAGTTCTTGAGACCAAAAAAAACATCTTCGAGCAAAAAATGCCCCACACCACACAAACGCGCACTAAAAGAGTTCTTCGGGCAATGCCCCACAACACATACACGCGCTAGACAAGTTCTTCGGGCAATGGCAATGCCCCACAGAAAATTTATAAGGGTTTGGGCAGGTGCCCCACTTAAAATTAGAAAATCTTCAGGCGGAAGCCCCACAGATACGATGAGTGGACGTCGCCCCATCTGGTGAGGATTAGGCCAGAATCTGCACCGTCCCTGGTTGGTTGGTTGTTTTGGGTTTTATGGCGCAAGGTCCCTATAACGGACATTCCGCGCCAAACACAAGACCAATAGCACCGTCCCTGGATTTGGCTGGCAAAACATGCTGCTTCTTGTAGTGTGACACCCCAGGGCAGGAGATCCAAAATTTTCGTCCTCACTGCTAGTTGCAGAGGGTGTTTGTGGGTTACTCAGACTATCAGTCTGCTGCCTGAAAAAAAAGATGGTTTAAAGCACGAGGCTTCTATTTTCAGGCAGTCTACAGATTTTCAGTTCTGCAGATGAATGAAAAGTTTTATTTTTTTGTTGTATTAATAAAAAAAACAAGGGGCACTGGATTCTTAATCTTTTTTCTGATAATCCGGTGAAAGTACATTTACCTTCCTAATCCCAATTTCCTTTTTACGCAATATTAATTGCAAATTTAAAATGGAGATTTAAAGGGAAAATTGGAGTAAAGATCTCTTGCAGTAACTTTGAAAAAATGAGAATACTTGACAGCTATGTGACTATCGAATGAATAATGAAAAAAAGAAACTTACGATTGGATTGCTTTAAACTGAAGAGCTCTGGGGCCGTTGTTCTTGAAGGCTGGGCTCTGGAATCCTGACTGGCATTGGAGCTACAGGATTATCACTGCAACTGCTGCTGCCTGGTAAAAAAACAATACTTTAAACGCAATACAACTAATTTTTCAAATTTTAGGTCTCTCTCGCCAATTAAGGAAAAGTTTTCATATCAACGCGTTATTTCATTTCCATTCAAAATTATTTTCCATTATACCAGAGCAATAAAGTCGCCAATAATAATGCAACCAACGCCAAATGGAATATTGTTGCTGGTACCCTTTTGCCTCTACATTTTCAAAGCAATGCTGAGAGCTTTGACCTCGATGTTGAGCTTTCAACGGTTGCCAATCCTTCCATTCGGGCAGATGTTTGCTGGATGATTCATTTCTACCAACCTAATAAAGTAAAGGAATCGAAAATGCAGATTTGTTTCATTCTGGATGATATTCCAAAGGTTATGCTGGGTGTTGTGGCCAATAAGGTCTGCTTCGTGTGATTTGTTCCGGTAACTGTGTGCTGTCGCAAAACAGTCTGCTTGGCGAGATTTGCGCCGGCATAATGGAAAAGTAAAAAATTGAAAATTAGGTAGATACGTACTAAGTTGTTGACCAACATCGGAATACCAAACTCACTTCATTGATTAAACCAGGGCAGGGGTTCCCAATAAAATTTTGCCGAGGACCCCCTTTACAATTAGGCGTTTCTCGCCGTGGAGGACCAGTTTTGAATCTGTTGCAAAAAACTTTTTAAGATACTTTAAAAAAGTAAACAAGGAGTGGCCAATGAATCCTCTCACCATTTGTCGACCTAGATTACTACAGTTAAAGGGATGTTAAAATTTATTCAAGACGAAAAGTTTATACTAAACTCATACAAATCAAAGCTTCAAATTGTTGAGGGAGATATATTCACATTATGCTTTTATGTGTCAAAAGATATCAAGAGTTGAGTTAGCTAATGTTATCATGTACAGAAACTAATCAGTTAAGCACATAGGACATTAGTATAACTATAGAAAGTACAATAAGTATGTAAATAATGTTAATTTCTAACTTTAATACTGAAAATAAAATTGAAACATTCCAATTAACTACGTAACCCAATTCTACCTTTCACCACTTTCATAACTCAGTTTGAAAATAAATTGATCCAGAGAGGAAATGTGATCGAGGAAAAAATTTTTTGCTCAAAATGTTGTCTGAAAAACTTATTCTGAAGAGGAGGAATTTAACAAAAAAGACAGCGTAAACAAATGGATGCACCTATCAATCTAACCCTAACAACCCGGTGAGCTCAACATCCAACACTGGAATCGAGCATCCACTGGTTGGATATACATCGTAGTTGTGATTATAAATAAGTAAAAAGTTAAATAGTAATCACTTGATCATTGGAAGTGTTAATTAAATCAAAAAAATAAACTTTTGGTCACACTCACTCATCGGCACAGGCATCCATGTTTTTCTTGTCATTTGGCTTTGGGCGAGGAGATCGTGGATTGGTCGAAGAAGCGCATGCGCGTTAAATGTCACATCCTTTTCCAAAGCCAACCTCAGCTTTTTACGGCAAGGCAGGGAAGACAGCCTTTTTCTTGCATTGCGTCACACCTTACTGTATGGATTTTCGGAAAAGCCTACTTGCGTAACCCAACGACAAGGGGGGAAATAACCTTGTCGTTAGGTTCTGTTGTAAGCTTTTTTTTTAAATCCAATGACAGTGAAAAAAAAAGGTTGACCGTAAGGTTACGTGCTATCTGGGTAGGGGGCTCTGCCCCCTGCTCGCTATCGCTCACCAACCCCCGGAACTGCTTCGCAGTTCTTTGAAGTTCGCTTCGCGGTCTTAGCGAGTAGAGCTCGCTTGTTTCATCTCAACCATCCAGTACAACCTGGAACTTGTCTGCTTATAGTCTGTTCATTTAGAATAGGCGCCTGAAACAGGATCAAAAACGCTCAATAATGCTTAATAACGCTCATCAGACAACTCCAGTGATCGATTTTTTACAGTATTTTAACTACTTCTGCTTAGGCTGCCTTGTCATTGCAGATGAAAATTTTTTCGACGATAATTAGAATAATTTCTTCTGATACATTACGTCTCAGGTGCTAATTCTAAATGAACAGAGTATAGTTAATGATCATTTAATATCGAAACTTTTTATCTCTCAAACTTTTCAATAATTTAATTCGGATCATTACCTGGAAAATATCAAAATAAAACTATTACTGAAATATTCCTTTTTAAATTATCAATAATTTAATGGATAGGGGAATACCGCCCCCAGCTCGCTTACGCTCACCAACCCCCGTAACTGCTATGCAGCTCTTTACAGATCGCTTCGCGATCTGTATCTTTATATCTGCAATCGATCTTTAGCAGAGTAAAACAAACTTCCCGAAAATCCTCTTCCTTCCATCGGCACAAATTACACTCAAAAAAGCTAAATTATTTATTTCTCTAGTAGTTCAAAAAATATCGTAGTATCTTTAAAAGATTATAATTATTAACCAAGTCTATACTATATCGCTAGCAAACTTAGAGCAAAAATGTGCACCTCAAAACTTTTAAATTTAAATATCCGTGCTCGCGACAATCTAGTGAACAGGCAAATATAAAATTTAAAAACATTAAACACGTCTGATAAAGACCTACTAAAACTATGAAAAAAATGAAACTTTGATGCTTAATAATTCCAAAACTAATTAGAATTTTTTAAAGAATTCAACGTCAATCTCTTTCTAAAAAATAAGAATATAAGTGTTTAAAAAATCATATTGATACCGTGATTAGTTTTCATTTTAGATAGAAAAAAACGAAAAAGTGTCAAAAATTTCGAAAATTAAAAAATTAATTACTCTAAACCTAATTCGAAATTCGAAAAAAGGGCGACGTAGTGCACATCTTCATACTTCAGAGTATTAGGCTGCAAAAAAACATAGTTCTGCTACTAATAGATTTCGCTGAACTGGATTACGCGGCTAAAAAAGAAAAACTTCAACTTTGACCTTAAAAATACCCCAGTAATAATTATCACATCAGTTAGTTTTTTGTTCGAGAATGTGCCCCAAATATTCCTCTACAAACATTTCAAATTTCATAAATTTCTATCAATTAGTTTTTGCGATATGAGAGTTCAAAGAGTTGAAAAATTAAATTTTCTGAAACAGCGGCAGCGGCGGCGGCGGCAGCGGCGGCGGCGGTGACAGTAACTTTTTTTTAATATAGAGAGATTACATGAAAATCTAAATTTTTTTTCATTGACATAGTCAAACTTATATCAAATTAAACCTCGTAAAATTCTCTTTTAAACGAGAAGTGAAACCAACATTCTATTTATAAAACTTATTTTATAAAAATTATTATATAAATAAATCATGAAATATTTGACTCGTATATATAGTCAAATTTATATGAAAAACCTCGCAAAATTATCTTTAAAACGAGGGGTAACCAACAGTTTATTTATAAAACATATTTATATAAAATTTATTACATAAAAAATCATGAAAAAACTTATTCTCACGTAGTCAAACTTTATCAACTTAAACCTCTTTAAATTATCTTGAAATTTAGGGGTGACACATTAACATTTTATTTATAAAATTTATTATAAAGACATTATCAAGAAAAAATCAAGAATTATTTTTTTCTCAAAGATAAAGTCAAGCTTTATTTGGAATTAAACCTTTTGGCTTTGTGTCATTTATGCGAAGAAAAACACGAGAGGGACTATTTCCTACTTGTTTTAAATGTTAGATGTGCGTTCAATTCAGAAAGCAAATTTCATAATTACCTTATCTCCAAGCTTATCATAACAATTCTTCAGATGCTTGTAACTTTTGCTATTTCTACCTGTAAAAATAATGACAGTTTTCATTAATACCTCTATAAAGAAAAATCCTTCTATACTTAACAATACAAAGGAATAAGTCCAAAAACCAGGTTTTGAGAAAAAAAAAGTATAATTAATGGAATTTTTATCGTATAACCATAAAATTTTTACTGAGAATTCAGGGCCCTATTTAGAATACAGAACAATCATAAAAAATATAAATATTCATAAATATTGTATACAGTTTAAAAAAATTGATGGACTAATTCGCTTTTTCAAACTTCAGCTGTAGAAAAATCTTAAAAACCAATTACATTGACATTAAAATTATATATCTGCTTAGTTCATGGATCAAAAGTGAGAATTATAAAGGTAAAGACACACAAATAAAATTCAAAAGTATAATGAAACTAATGAGACATTAAGGCAGTATCAATGGAATAAGTGAATATCAATGGACTTAAAAACATTCAATGGATAAAAAAAGACAAAAGCACATTTAACTAAAAAAAATTGTTTTGGCTTTAGTTTAATGCACACACAAATTTTAAGAAAAAAAAACTACTTCAAATTAAATAAAAAAAATACAACGAAGGGACATTGATTTCATCTATTTCAAGGGGCTATGGGGAAGTTATTTTTCCATCTTTACACTCATGTGTAGAGCAAAGCTTGGAAATTTTTTGAGCACCAACCCATTTGCCTTTTTTTAAACAGACAATTCATTTATTGAATAACTCTTTCGAAAAATGGCCATGGGTGACGACAAAATTGAAAGAATATTTGCATTAAAAGTTGTATTAACTTCTTTTTCAAGTTTAGCACTTTTGTAAGCAACCAGGAAGGATGCATGCTACTTCTTGTTATACTGGGGCAAACGCCAGAGCCGTGCCCCGGCAAATTTCCCTTTCTAAACCATCAATATTAGTTAGTGTAAAGATTTAAATAAAAACAAACAATTCATCTTGTTATACTTCACAGCAACGTTTCTTGAACCCAGTACATCACTACGCTGAAGGAGAGAGTAGGTAAACACAAAGCTCAAAGCTTGTTGAGTTGCCAGGAGGAGCTTCGGTACTCAAATTGTGATAAAAAGACACTATACATGGGTTTAACGAAATAATCGTATTTTAAAAAATCGACGTTCTTCGTTTCAATCGAAATTCAAACACCGCGATGGGAAATAGTACTTTGTTTGTTAGTGACTTCCTAGTGTCAACTAACGCTGCTTTCTAATATAGAAAATATTCCGTTTAGGAGTCATAAACACCCCATGAAGCAACATGTATAAAGAATGCATTTGAGAACTTACCACATTTACATAAGTGATGAATATAGCACTTTCGGAAGTCTAGTGCCCTATCAGGCAGCTCGAAACTTAGAAGCTGAGGAAGTTGGACTAAACCCAACCAACAGAGCGAGAAAAGAATCCAACTCTTCATGTTTATAACCAAACAAAACTGTACTATCGTTTTTCGTTTCCTTTAGTATTTAAAGGCGTCACAGGATGTTAATCAGGGAATATTCAGGATAACGAATAATAGAGTAAATACGCATTCAGTATGGAATAAACTCAACTCAAAAGCTGAATAAGTAAGATAAGAATGTTCGTGACGACTTTCTGAAAAAGCATCTCACACCTGTATGAATACCTAATTTTCTGTTTTGTATATTGTTTTGATCGTGATGGTTTCTGATTTTCTCGAGGACTAATTACATAGTTTCTGACAAACATAAAGAGTTTCACTCCACGTGTCATTAACAAGCTTACCGGTACATTGGCCTTGGTCCATTTAAAGTTTTTACAAACAATTCTTCGTTCTTTCAATCTCTGGCTGAAGCAACCGAAGTTATTGGTTTCAGCAATGATATATACAGGGTGATCGGAAATTACGTGGACAAACTTCGCATGGGGGTAGAGGGGACCTACACAAGCATATTTCGAAAAACTAGAGGGGGCGCAGATGCACCGTTAAAGAGCTATAGGACCTAATGTAGTGCGAGGGCGTTATAAAAAGTGGTTTTCCCAAGGACGGTTTCCCAAAACAAAACATAATAGCATGAAAATAATTATTGCATGAGGTACAGAAGTATCCTTACTACTTCCACCAGAAATTTGACAAAAATCGGACCACTTGCTAAACCGTGGGGGGAGTTTTAAAACGTGCAATAATTAATCTTTTAGCCAAAGAATGGAGTTCCCTTAGTGTAATGGTACTATTTAGAAAATGATGATCGGGAAAGGAATTTTCAATGATCATGCAAGATCCCTTATTTGTTTAAAAACTGTATGATCATTGAAAATTCCTTCCCCGATCATCATTTTTCTAAATACCATTACGCTAAGAGGGAACTCCTTCTTTGGCTAAGAGATTAATACTTCGCATTTTAAAACTCCCCCCACGGTTTATCAAGTGGTCCTATTTTTGTCAAATTTATGGTGGAAGTAGTACGGATACTTCTGTACCCCATGTAATATTTTCTTTTCATTTTATCATGTTTTGTTTCGTTCAACGGATCTTGGGAAAACCGTTTTTTGTAACGCCCTCGCACTATATTAGGTCCTAGCTCTTTAACGGTGCATCAGCGCCCCCCTCTAGTTTTTCTAAATATGCTTGTCTAGGTCCCCTCTACCCCCATGCGAAGTTTGTCCACGTAATTTCCGATCACCCTGTATAATGTTTTTTATGATGTTGCCTGCAGAGACCGACGAAACCTTCGTAAAAACTTTAACTGGGCATAAGGCTAGGCGCGCACTGAAGACTTTTGTCGCGGCGACTGGAACATAATGTGTCACTCGGGCTATGGCAAGAAGCTAGAGCGAGCGAATTAGGCGACGAGACTCTTGGCCGATTGACAAGAATCTCGTCATAAAGCTTGTCTATCGTCGCTTGGCGGAGAAAAACGGGTTTCTCAGCATTGTAGAAGGCAGAGAAAACCGGTTTTCTTCCGCCTTCCGACGATAGAAAGCCATTGCTCTCGAGTGACTGTCATGTTCCGGTCGCCGCCGCCACGAAAGTCTTCAGTGCGCGCCTAGCCTAACGCATAAGATTCTACTCGCAAGCCGTCACTTTTAGCCGAGTCTCCTCTGATTGGTTAGTTGAAACTTCTTCTCGAAGAATATAAGTTTTTAAAAAATAATTACCAAAGATGGAACCTAGGAACTACAGCATTTGCTAAGCAAGCAACCCACCAGTGGGGATTCAGTATCTTTAAAACTTATTATAACATCTACCTTATTGAGTCACTTTGGACGCAATAATGATAAGGGGTAAAACATGAAATAAAAATAAGTCAAATAAAAAAAATAATGGCGAGAGGGAAAAGCGGAAGCTAAGAAGCAACACGTGTCAGAGATCCTCAAGATGAGAAAAAGATAGCTCAAACTCAAGGTTGGCGCTAACCACCTGTATCTAAATGGCGACATTACTATCCAACATTAATGACTAGGGATGTTACGGTTCCACTGGAACAGTTCCATGGAACCTAATCCCAGCATGGAACCGTCAGAACCGGTTCCACGAAGAACCGCTTAACGGTTCCACCCTGGAACCGATAAAAATCAATAACAAATCCAAATTTCTCTGCAATCCTATCCAACATTGAACGAGAACGCCTCAAATAAAGAGGCGATTTCCAAACAAAAAGATAAGCAATGCCCGCAAACCGCTACCGCAGATATATTCTATAGCAAAAAAACGCAACAATCTATTCGCACCATAGAGCAAATCTGCCCAAAACTGAATCTATAATTAATCAATCCCTTTTCAAAACAAATATGCTCTTATCTCACTGAAAAAACGCAACGAGGGAAAGTAAATAAAAAAGAAAGACATCTGCCTCCTTCGGCCTTCGGCGAGAATATGGGCGAGAAGCAGCTGAAGAAAAAACGAATGACTGACAGCCGCCTGGACCAACCAGAAAGCTCCAAAGCAGTTGATAGCTTTCATCCCTGCCGCCCGAAATTGTTATGGATTTTCCGTTGGAACGGGGCCGGCTTCGTGAACACCCTGAGTTCCACGGATTATGAGCTTTCATTACTGCCGCCCGAAATTCCTATGGATTTGCTGTCGGAATGGGCCGGGTCGGCCTGGAACTGTTAGCGATCGCTAACGGTTCTGAGAGAAATAAGTTCCAGTGACAGAACTCTTTACGGAAACTAATACGTTCTCGTGGAACTTGTTTCGAGTGGATTAGTTATGCTGGGAGGAATTCGCGTAACTGGAATGGAACCGGAACTTGATTAGAACTTCTTTTGGAACTTATAACTGGTAAGAACTTTGGAGCTATTTTGGAACTTATAACTAGGTTTAGAACTTGGGAACTCTTTGGAACTGGTAAGATAATAATACTACTAAACCTGGAACTGGAACGTATAAGCGTTTGTTTCTGTTTGGGCTTCGTTGGAAAGGGTATAACTGTCTGTCTGTGAGAATGAGAATTAAATCTGGAAATTCATTTTAAGTTTCCTGTAGCTTGACCACTGGTCAAGATGACTAAAATTCACTTTAAGCTAAATGTTGGAGTTGCCAATTTATCTTTTGTAATCCTTATTGATATAACGTGTGTCTTTGGTTCCGACTGACCATTGGTCAGTCCGATCCTCATTTTGTAACTTCTTTACTTTGGCACTGAAGTAGGTCATGTGGGGTATCAAACCAAACGCCTTGAGACGGGTAACATATTGGTGTTAACCACTGGTCAAGATCTCTTGACCAGTGGTCAATCCATTTTTTCTCGCTATATGTAACGTTTCTGACCTTTTCTTTTTGTCTCGTGGTTGTTTTAGGCGTCCCTGACCTTCCTCAACCCCATTTGACCACTGGTCAATTTTTGAATTTTTTGACTTTATTGCTCCTTTTTGTCTTGGGACCCTTGCGTTTTTTATATGAACGGTTTTAAAGTTGGAACCGTTTGGAACTGGAACTGTTAAGGGAACCTAATCCCACCTTGGAACTGGAACTGTGGAACCGGTTCCACACTTTAACTAATACGTAACATCCCTATTAATGACATAGCTGTTACAATTCCAAATATCCTTAATTGAATGAAAAGGCTTCAGCACGTGTTGGAGTGTGCTCAAAAGATCTTTTTCAATGGTTTAAGAGTATCTGGAATTGTTTCTAGTAGCACAGCTCATCATAACAAATATGTAAACTGCTACTACTAGAAGTAAACGAAATTTGGATATACGTGACTTAAATTGGATGAATCTCGAATGTTTTTGCTGCTTGGAGTAATTTTGATTGAGGTGGATATACGGAATTTTTTAACATAAACACACCCAAGAAAAAAAGAACGAGAAAATTAAAATAAAAAAAACTTAGAGGAGGATGAATGAGAAATTCAGTAATGATAGTAAAAACGAAATACAACCATCCTGTAAAAGAAAATGGAAAAGAGAAAAAGAAGATAGAGAGTAACAAACAAAAAGAAACAAAAGACCAAAATAAAGAAAAATTAAACAAGGGCAAGTAATTTAAACTTGAAGATCTATTGAATCCAATTTATTAAAAAGTGATAAAGATTTTAAGTATTTATTCGTATCTGTGTTTTCAGAGCTACTACCTGTGTTATTGGTTAAAGAAGAGAAATAGGGATACAAGAGTTGCTCACATTGGTCAGTTTTAGCCAAGTCTGCTCCCATTGGTTAGTTGAGATTAGCTTAAGAAAATATAATATTTTATTTCATTTAATAATAACTGCTGGGATAGAACCAAGGAACTGCCGCATGCTACACAAGCATCCTTCCACTGCTCCAGCGAGGATTCAGTTATTTTAAAGCTTATTACAATATCTTCTTTCTTTGTTGACGTGTTCCAGCCAATCAGAGTATAGACTCTGTTATAATTGACATACTGAGAGTAGGGCACAGAGTATAGAGCTTAACAGAGGATTCATCTCCATAGACGCTAATGGCAACTTTTTCAACAGGGCTTTTCCCATAGACAACTTCTGGTACATCGGACCGCCTCCTATAGTTCCACGTCACTCCTTCTACGTCCCTCCTGCTCCCTGTCATTCGCCCACTGAAGCTGCCAATCAAATCCAAATCGGAAGTGGAGGGAAAAGAACAGCAGCGACGAAATTAAAATTCCGCTTGATAGAAGTTCCATTCCAATCAGGAATCACTTTCGCATTTCACCTTCTCTGATTGGCTGTTAGTGAAATTAATTATAATCTGCGAGCATGAATTAAATTAAGTACCTAATGAGGAAAACTGCCGTTTTGGAATCTCTGTTAGCTCTTTACTCTGTGGAGTAGGGTCTAGTGATGGACAACAGGAAATATTCAGAAAAATTAGAAAGATGAGAAAAAGAGAAAGAAGGATAGTAGAAAAAAAAGAGATAATTTCGGTCTCAATATCTCTTCGGTCTCTTCACTGACTATACCCTACCCTTAGTTTCTCCCTTTTCACAGCATGAATCAACCCCATCGCATTCGAATAACCGTCCCCATAAGGCCCAAGTCAGACCCAGCGACCATAAGACGCTACTGCAATTAATCAAAGAGGGGAAAAAGCATGAAGTTCAGCCTGAGACTCCCCCTATCTCGACAGGTATCTTCATTCCTGTCAAGATAGGGGACTAGGACGCTTTCTCCATGCTTTTTTTATGGAGATTGATTGCAGAAGCGTCTATAAGACACGCAGTGTGTTTTGCACCTAAACAAGCAACACACAAGTCGCATTTCCAAACGAGGGAGGACGATAAAATTCCCCTTCCAGAGGGAAAAGAGAAGGAGGGGGATCATTGAACCCTTTTGAATTAACCAAGACAACCATCTCTCCGGAAAAGAGGAAAAGAATTCCCTCTCGCCGAAACGGGATCGCTCCCGTTTCCCGAGAATGCCGTCCGTGGGAATTCGGGAAAACCTTTTACCGGATCGCCCTTTTTCGTCGGGTCAAAGTGAACACTCTTTTTTGGTGGGGGTATAGAGGATTGTTCTTTTAAGAGTGGTGAGCTTGCTGTGTTGAGGATTTGGGATTTATTGAGTGGAGTTGAGGGGTTTCTTCTCCCTAAACTCAGAGGAATAGGAATAAAGGAATTCGATGGGAGGTGGTGACAGGAGTTTTGTTTGGGTGCGGCTTTAATTTACACAAATATTTTAAGTCGTGGAACTTGTTTTTCAAGCGTTTTTCAGTGTCCTTTCCCTTATAGACCAGGGTTGAAGCCTTTGAAAATGTTAAAAAGTGAAAAAAATAATGTAGGATAATAGTAGAAAACTCACCCCTTTCCACTTCCCGACCTCAGATCGCCCGTAAATTATTTTTCCTTTCAATTTTGTTATAATATTATCTTTTCATTTTCCAATGGGTTTCATCTTACTATTTTTTTTTGGTTTCAAAAATTATCGACCCTGGTCTAAAAAACGCACGCACAAAAATAAATTCTAGAACAAATGAAATAAATACACCAAGATTCAAATATCAATTAAAAAATACATTGTGATTCAATTTAAGAAGAAAAAATAAATAAAACAAAATATATTGAAATTAATAAAAAAGTTTTGCCAAATAAAGCTTCAAGACTCCTTCTTTAAACTGGTGGAGTCGAAATTTGGTTTTGTGGTGGCCGGATCTTCAACTTTGAAATTATCTTCGAGAAATTTATTTTTTTGAATTCTAATCGAAAAAAGGGCAAAAATTTTGCGATTTTCGAAATGGAGCCGACCTTTTACATGGTAGAAAACTTCATAATCGTAATCAGCGCCCCCGTAAACATATAAGCGTTGGATTTTAATATTTTTCACTCGTATTTTTCCTCCCAAATCCCAAATAAATTAGACATTGCGGCGGGGTGGAAAATAGTAGCGCCATCTAGATGAGTTTGTGGGAATTCACCCTATAGGGGTTCCATCAGGTTGGGGAGGCATTGACGCAAGCGCAGAAGGTAGAGGTTCCTCCCCAGTAGGTCTGGGGAGATTTCGCAGCGCCCTCTGGATTTCTTGTAGAGGCAAGTAGAGGGCGCTGGACAGTGGTCAGTCAGGTCTGGTCTGGTCACGTTGAGTTGTTGGTCAGGTCAGGGTATTTTGTACGGTCCGTGTGTACATTTTCCCGGAGCGCTGTTAGGCTTGGAGCACGTGGTTTTTTGTGCTCGGTATTTGAGTAGTGAGCGTGATAGTTACGAGAATTTATTGTAGTGTAGCATGGAATTTAGTGTTAATTTGTGTATAAATACCAGTATAAAGTAATTTAAAGTAATAAATCAGTGGCCTCTCATCTGAGTAAATTTGCTGCGTCGTCATCGTCGGACACCAACCAGGAGGTAGGTGGACAACATCCTTTTATTGACACCCTTCTGTCTATTTTGTGAATCCATTTTAGGTTTCATCCCCATACTATCACATTCTTTAAATATGTGTTTGTGTAAATGTGTTTTAATATTCTTAAAAATGTTTAAATGTGCGTGTTTTACTGTTTTACATATATGTTAGGCTCTTATGTTTGGTTGTATAGTCCAAATGCGCAGCATTGGGAGTTAAGGGGTAAAACATCAAGAGTCGCACTGAATCTTATGCTATATTTTTAATTTTAGACATTTCATAAATGATAATATCGGATTGGTAAATATTAATATAACCTATTGCTATTAAACTATTTCTTATCAATTTTTTAAAATAATACGAAAATTGCGAAAATAATTTTTCAATATAACAGGGTAACGAATTTTGAAATATCGATGTTTTCTGTAAATAAATGTTATATTTTTAAGATAAAAACGGCCATCTTATCAATAATTTAATCGAAATGTTTTCAAAAAATATCCAGCAAGTAAACTAATTATCATCAACCATCTTAGAGAAAAAAAATGCCATTAAAAAACTTTAAAATTAACTTTGAAAAAACTTAATTTAATTATTTAAATTTTAATTAATTTTTAAACGCACGTGTGTATCTAGTGAATCTGAATCGTCGAAAATAAAAGAAATCAGACTCATAAAAAACTCATCTTCAGACTCGTCTTCTCTATAGTGAATGGCCAGAAAGAGAAGAAAAATTGAAACTTTGTTTCTTAATAATTCTAAAACTAGCTCGAATTAAAAAAAACGAAACTCCAATCTTTCTATAAAAAATAAGTGTATGTGTGTTTAAAATATCATAGTTCTACTGTGATTAGTTTTTCTATTATAACGAAAAAGGGTAAAAATTTTCGAAACTTAAGAATTTAATTACTCCAAAAATATTGAAAAAAAAAGGGAGACGAGGTGCAAAACTTCATATCTAAAAGTATGTGTCTGCTGTAAATAGATTTTTCTTTGTTTTTCGACCAATAATCTTATAGATGCAATTTTTGCTTAGATGAAGTGCAATTCAGAAATTTATTTTTAAAATAATCTGATTTATTTGTTTTAATAGCCTGTTTCAATTCTGAAAGAGTAGTGCGATATGCTGTTTTGTAAATAATGTCAAAAGGATATTTTCTTAACTTCTTAAATAGTTTTTCTTTTCTTCTAATTAAAAGCAGAATATTATTACTTATCCATTCATGTTTTGGTTTCTTGAAAAATTTTATACGGCGTTTAAAGTTATTTTAAATGTTATTTATTTCAAATATCAAAGACTGATAATGTAGTTCGAGAGAACATCGATTATTAAATATGTAAGAGTTTAGGTATTCATTGAATTAGTGGAAACTTAAAGATAGAGGGATTGAATTTCTGATGCCAACTTATCAATGTATTCTAGTTTACATACAGTTATGAAATGATCAGAGATATCACTCATATAATCACCTTTATTTTTGACAATATTATTTTAAGATTTTCAGTAAAGTAGCTAATATAATTGTATACTCATGAGATCTTTAAATTGGTAAGAGACTTAAATTTATTGTTAAAGCACGGCTTAGTAGATACTACTAGTATCTAGTAAGCCGTGGTAAAAGAATAACTTCAGCAGAAACTAAACTAAACTCTAGGTCAGAAAAATTTGAATTTTTTTTAGAAAATACAGCAATACCTTCAGATCTATTATTGGTTCTACAACAGAAAAATTAGTCGAATCCAACAATTGAATAAAAATTTGTTTCGTTATCGTAAATCCAAAATTCTGATGATATTATATAATAGAAAAACAATCAATATTATTTGAAATCAAAGAGACAAAATAATCAAAATTAGCTCACGTAATTTATGGATGTCCCCTAAAGCCAAAAATTTTGTTTTTATGATCTAAGAACACTATTAGTCATTTACCTAAGTCATAAAAATGACAATTTCTTATTTTCGCCTTATGAGAAGCGTTTTAGGGCCCTCCCTAAAACCTTATAAATTCAACCTAATTGAGCGTGCTTTTTAGGTGTTTTATTCAAGGCATTTTTCTGCATAAGGTGTCTTTTTCTACTAAATCAATGCTGCTTTACAACTTTGTAAATTGAATAAATCAGCAAGTCTCTAAAAGTTTTTAAAATAAAAATTTTAACTCCTAAATGTGACTCTAGGAGGCGTTGAAAAGTGTTGCATTGGATAGGGCATGGCCACTTTACAATACCCTAGACACCACTTTTATGACTATATCTCTAGAGGTTCAAAAATAAAAGGGGTTTGACAGTTATCTTGAGACACCCTGTATGTAATAATGAAATAGTGTAGGCTTACACGGTCAGATTCAGAGAAACGGGGTTATTCACTGTTCATGCGATCATACGATGCGATTTCCATGCGATCGTATGATGCGATGCGATCGCATGCTACCAAAGGCTCATTCTGTGGTCTCAATCGTGTGAGGCGTGGCTTCAGATCGTTCACTTATTGGTCAACTTTTCTTGTTGTTTTTCAATATTTTTAACCAATCACGGCACTTTTTTTTGGGATCCGGCCGTTTTTATTTAAAGAGTCACATGCAAACAAACTGGAAAAAAACAAAAATTGGGAAAATGGGATTTTCCCAGAAAGGGGACCTAGAGGTTTGAGAGTACTGTAAAAGAGAAGAAAAGTGGTATAAATTAATAAACCAATATTGAAAACAGTATTTTTTTGTTTGAAGTATTCCATTTTTACCTTATAAAATTTATTAATTACCTATTTCTTAATTATTAATTATTTTCAATTTAATTAGTTTATTGTTCTATATTTATTGAATTTAAAAAATGAGGGTCATATTTATGAATTTTGCATACTTTTCATATATAAATTACAGCTTATAACATTTGGGAGGCATAGGTTCATGTTTGTATAACGGTTAAGAGGAAATTTCGAGAGGCTTTTGTCCCCTCAAAAAGGAACGGATAGGGCTATGTTGGTGTAAAAAAGGAAGAACACTGAAAAAACAGCAGCCTACAGGTTTGTAGGAACAGTAAAAGGTATGAAAAACAGGTACAGTACAGTAGGTACAGTAAAAGAGATGAAAAGTCGTAAAACATGAAAGACATGACCTGACCACTCTATACAAAATGAAAGCTGATTATTTAACTTTAATTTAAGCCCTGAACCAAGTCTGTGAGATCAAAAGTTCTTACTCTATAACTTTTTTTCCCGGGAGCGCCATTCCGATTCGATTCCTTGCTGAACATATCGAAACCCTTTAGCATTTTTACTTAAATTTAATATTCTTCTGCAAATTAAATGTCGTCTGTGCTACAGGTATAAGTCCTTCTTAAAATCGGTGGCCACCATCAGGTCTGATATCTCTTGTCTTCCTTCCTCCGAGGGAGCAGTCAAACAGCATTCCCTCCGAACATTCCACCAAGTTCAGCTGTAGCTGGGAAATACGCTGCCTCCTCAGATGTATGGATGGAAGATGGAGAATAACTGCCTGGTCCCAGTGCATTGTGAATTAGCAGCTGCACCGAACGATATCCTAAAAACAATTTTCTGCCGATGCGTGAACGACTGTGAAGCGCGAAGTGTGGTTGTAAAAAAGCAAGCCTCAAATGTTCCCCAGCATGCCAAAACTGCCAGAGGAACTGCCTGAATAGGTTGGGTCTCTCAAATTGACTCCGAAAGTGAAGAAGAACAGGAGGATCCTCTAACCGTTTCCCTACAGGGATCCGATGGAGAGGATGATACAGAAGATGAAAACAAAATCGAGGATCAAGGTCCTCCCCGCCCTAAGAGAGCAAGAAATTAACCCGGGAGCAGTCGCACTGGGTATCTCATACCCAGGCGCGCATTCTAAGTTGCATAGCGCTCCGCCCTTTCTTCCAAAATGTGTGTGCCCTCGTGTAGCTGAGTTCAAGGTCACATTCTTCAAGTTGCAAGGTTAGATAAAAATTTAGGAATGCGCGGTTTCCGGGAATTGATGGCTTTTGGGTATGATATACCCGCGCGCGTGCTTGTAGACGTATCAGTTTTGGCTGGGGAGTCCGTTCATTTCGGCCGGTATGGAGCTAGGAGGATGAAATGAAACGGCTTCGTTCTTTGCTTGAGACAGTTTCTAAGGATGTTTATTATTCTTTTAGTGAAGATTAATAAGATATTGGAGTTTATGATGGTCAATGTGATGAGGAAACAATTGAAGGGGATCATGAATAAGATAAAATTGATGAGGAAAATTCAGAAAGCCTCAATTCTTCAGAAAATGGAGAATATTACCTAGGTAAAGGTGGAATAAAATGAATGAAAGAAAAGTTTAGAAAAAATGTCAGAGTGGTGGGGAAAATTATTTTGACTAAAATCCCTAAAAACACAAATGATTCTCGAGCACCTACAAAGATGTACTCAAAAAATACCTTTGATACATCATCAAAAACTACCCCATAAGAAGAAAACATAGTCAAAAGGAATAAAAACGTGATTCAAAAACATACGAGGTTTGCGGTAGCAAAAAAGGACCGGAAAATACAATACTGTTCTGAACTGTACCATATATATTTGTATGGAACACATAACTCCAATTTGTAAGGATTGCACAAAAAAATTAGAGAAAATTATTTTCATTTAAAGTACACTGATGCTTGTTAATTGAAATATGTCCGAGTTTGAGTAATATTATTAGTAAAACCAAGCAGGTTGAGTGTTGAAACTCGAGAATCCATACCTGGGTATAATATACCCACCCGCGACTACCCGCGTTCGTTTGATAGTTGCGACTTTTACTTTTCAATGCCAATAAACTTCGTTTTCACTAAACGGTTGTTTTGTAAAACTATCACAATGCCGGACCTGGAAAAAGTTGAAACCTTCCCCCGAACCTAACCGAAATTTACCCGAACCTTATGTATTGCACCTATGGAAGCTGGCAGTGGCTTAAAAAGTAAAACTTAGTAAAACTAAGTAAAACTTAGGGCAAATTTAATCAGCTTTCATTTTGTATAGAGTGGTCATGTCCTTTATGTTTTACGACTTTTCTTCTCTTTTACTGTATTCCTACAAACCTGTAGGCTGCTGTTTTTTCAGTGTTCTTCCTTTTTTACACCAACATAGCCCTATCCGTTCCTTTTTGAGGGGACAAAAGCCTCTCGAAATTTCCTCTTAACCGTTATACAAACATGAACCTATGCCTCCCAAATGTTATAAGCTGTAATTTATATATGAAAAGTATGCAAAATTCATAAATATGACCCTCATTTTTTAAATTCAATAAATATAGAACAATAAACTAATTAAATTGAAAATAATTAATAATTAAGAAATAGGTAATTAATAAATTTTATAAGGTAAAAATGGAATACTTCAAACAAAAAAATACTGTTTTCAATTTTGGTATATTAATTTATACCACTTTTCTTCTCTTTTACTGTACTCTCAAACCTCTAGGTCCCCTTTCTGGGAAAATCCCATTTTCCCAATATTTTTTTTTTCAGATAGCGTAAGAACTATTGATCTCACAGACTTGGTTCAGGGCTTAAATTAAAGCTAAATAATTGTGTTATAAGGTTTTAGCCCTTACTTCACTCTTAGAAGTGTAATATATAGCCAATAAATTGCTTTAAATACGATTTTTACTCAATTTTTCGAACTTTGTAACAAATTGTCCATTTTTGAAAAGATGTAACTCGGGATCTATTGGACCTATGAACCTGGGAATCAGGGTTGGGTTTCTTCCGGAAGAAACTAGTTTCTTCCAGGACAGTGGAAGAAACTGGAAAAAACCGGAAGAAATGGAAGGAACTAACAAAAACTTTACAGAAGCACCCAATTTTTAAATCTGTTAAATGAATAAATCAAACCATAATTTTAAAAACTCTTAAATGTAATTTAATTATAATTAGTTAAATTTATTTATAGTAATTAAATTAAAAAAAATTTTATATTTGACTTTTAATTCCGGTTAGTTAAATTAAATTTTAAATCTGTTGTGTTAACTGAATAAATTAAACCACAGTTTAAAAAACTCATAAATGTAATTTAATTACAATTAATTAAATTTAATTAGAGTAATTAGTTTTCTAAAAATAACATACTTAACTTTTAATTCCAGTTAGTTTTTTATTAGTATTTTAAATCTGTTAACTGAATAAATCAAACCATAATTTAAAGAACTCATAAATATAATTTAATTAAATAATTAGAGTAATTAATTTTTGAAAATTATATATATATTTAACTTTTAATTTCTCTTAGTTAAATTTAATTTTAAATCTGTTGACTGAATAAATCAAACCATGATTTTAAAAAACTCATAAATGTAATTTAGTTATAATTACAGTAATTAATTTTTTAAAAATGTACATTTAACTTTTAATTCCGCTTAGTTAAATTTAATTTTAAATCTTTTGACTGAATAAATCAAACCACTTTTCTTGTAGACAGAAACTCATCCAATACTATGTAATTCTCAGACTTATTCAAAACTACTTTTCTGTTAGGAAGAAATTAATTTAAAATTACTAGAATAATTTAATACATGCATGCAATAGGTATTTATAACAGTTTTGAGTATTTAATTAAATTTTAGACTACAAAGTAAATATTGTTTATTAAAGGGTTTTTTTTTAATTATTTAATAGCATTTTTTTCATAGTTTGGAAGAAACCTACATTTACTAATTTAATCATTAACTAATAGGTGCATATAATTAATGACATTTTGGAAGTTTTTATGTAAATATAAGAGTGTTTGTGAGACAAATATTTATAAAACCTGAAAATTTAAAGCTAATTCTTTAAAAAAAGAGGTTTCTTCCAGTTTCTTCCACATGGAAGAAACCTATTTCTTCCGGACGGTTTTTTCCGCGGTTTTTTCCACTTCGAAGAAGTTTGCCAACCCTGCTGGGAATGGTCTTAAATTGTTGGTAATTTTATCTACTTTAAAAAAGACAATTAAAACTTTTTCGTGGGGATGCATTTTCTAAGAGTAATAAGCCAAAAACTGAAAATGAGACTTTTAAACGCCCCCCCCCTACATTAAGCTCTGGGGCTAGGGTCGGGGACTTTTGATATGTTTACCTCCAAACTAGTCCAAACAAAGTTCTAAAGTCAAAAATGGTGTTCCAAGATCTTCCCTCTATAACCCTTCGTTGCCTGGACTATTAGGTGTAAACGCGGCTGTAGATTATCTGCAAAACTAACTAATGAGTCAACCATCAATTATAACTTTTGTTGTAAAACCATTTAACTAAAACATTTTAACCATTTTTTGCCAAAAAATTTTAAATCTATAAAAAATGTTGTTTAAATTAGTTACAATTATTTATTACAAATTGCGAGTTCTGATAATAAGTCATGTAGTGTGTATTTTCAGTCATGTAGCGCCATGTAGATTTTCTGCTTTACTTTGCAGGTATGGCTTCTACATCTTGTCTTGAACCCAAGTCGCTCCAACTCTTAGTTTGTGATGTGAAGTATCCTAATGGAAACTACCTGATTCATGAGTTTGTGCTCAACCATTGCGACAAGCCAAGAGACTCCCGCAGTGAAAGCTACATTCGATACGTGCTTCGGTCGTTCCCTAGTGCTCCGGAGAGTGCAAGTACGTACAAAGAGGGATTCACCGCCCTTCATCTAGCTGTGATGAAGCGAGATTCTTTCATGGTCAAAATGTTACTATCGTGCCTTCCAAACATCGATGTTGATGCCAGATATAAGAATGAAAAGGGAGGTACTGCCTTGCATTTAGCAGCTGCCGGAGATGGAAGAGCATTCGCAAATGCCAAAAACAATGTTGCCCAAACCTCACCGGATAAAACTGTAAAAGAAGATAGTTTGGATATAGTTAAAGTTCTAATAGAATACGGTGCTGCTGTAAATGCTCCGGATCTTTATGGTAATAGGCCACTTTACTATGCTGCTAAGAACAATCAAATTGATGTACTTAAGTTCCTAATAAGCAAAGGTGCAGATGTGAATGCTAGAAATACCCCTCTTGATATATCAGTGGAGAATGGGTGTTTGAGAGCAGTGGAAATTTTATTAGAAAGTGGTGCTGTTGATGATACCAAACCACTTCTAACGGCTGTTATTCACGATCGAATTGATATACTTGAGCTCCTAATCAGCAAAGGTGCAGATGTGAATGCTAGAGATGATACTGGACTTACCCCTCTTCATCATGCAGCATTGTGTGGGAGAGAGGAATCAGTCATAGTTTTAATAGAACGTGGCGCTTTAGATGCTGAAGATATGTATGGTAAAACAGCGCTTACATATGCTGAAGATGAAAATCACATTGGAATAGTTGAATATTTAAAAATGCAGAAGTGCTAATTTGAATGCAGCAAAATTTGGTCAACCACCGGTTAAAAAAATACGAAGGAGCGTTAATTTTTCCTAAAACATATTTTTGTAAAATTTGACGCATTTGTTTAAATAACCAATGCAAAATAATTTTCCATAATGAATTTCTCTTATGAAAGGTTTTTTAAATTATTTTTCTCTTTATAATTATTTAATAAAAAACATGAAATTGGGTGATTCTGTATTTTTTAAGTTCAATAGGTCAAATGTTGAAATCAAGATTTGAAACAAAAGTATTAGATATGCATGCTTCAATTTTCCTCACTTATTCTAAATCTAAATTTTATTGAAAACTTCACCTCAGATTCGTAAAGAGCGCTAAAATATAGCCCATGTTAATGAATTCCTTAACATGGAACCTGAATGGAACATGGAACATATGGTTCCATGGAACATGGAACTTTAACATGGAACATTCCTTAACATGAATTCCTTTTGAATTTCTTTTCAAAAGGTCCTAACCCATCACCAAGGACCCAAATTTAATGAAAATTGGCCGCAATGATTTTTACAAAAAGTGGTTGAGGCATTAGCGCCCCCCGAAGCACCCGCGGAAGGGTTCGGAATACTCTCTTTCGCTTAGAGGACGCGAACACCTCAACCGCTTTTAGTAAAAATCATTGCTGCCTATTCTCATTAAATTTGGGTTCTTGGGAAAGGGTTAAGACCTTTTAAAGAGGAATTGCGTAAAGAAATAAAGAGAAAAAATTCTGAAATGCAAAAAAGGAACGTTATAAAGGATAGAGGTTATTTTAAGCTTTTCTTACTCTTATTTTTTATGCAATTCCTCTTTAAAAGGTCTTAACCTTTACCCAAGGAGCCGGATTTAATGAAAATAGGCAGCAATGATTTTTACTAAAAGCGGTTGAGGTGTTCGTGTCCTCTAAGCGAAAGAGAGTATTCCGAACCCTTCCGCGGGTGCTTCGGGGCCGCTAATGCCTCAACCGCTTTTTGTAAAAATCATTGCTGCTTATTTTCATTAAATTTGGGTCTTTGGGGATGGGTTAGAACCTTTTGAAAAGGAATTGCGCAAAAAATAAGTGTAAAAAATAGCGTAAAATAAACTCTATCATTTTTAACGATTTTTTTTGCGTTTTTAGGGGGTAATAACCCTTAAACCTATCCATTCGCTTAAAATTTTCATATTTTAGAAACTTTAACCATTCTTGTCCTCTCGGGTGTATTTTAAAGACTAAAGTAATGATTTTTGACATTGAAAATCGAATTCAAAGTCATTAACGGCCGTATTCACCGGTAACCTGACAGGCGGTTTGGTCAGGAAACCATGGTTACAGCCTTGATTGGTGGAAAATTATTTTTCCGCCAATCAGAGGCTGTAACCATGAAGAACACTAACAACAGTTTTCTAATCAGTGTGCCCAATGAACTCTAAAACAGCCAAAAAAATCGAAGACATCATAGTATTATGTTAAAAATTGTTCCCCTGTGTAATGAAAAAAATCTTTTCGTTTTTTTTCGGTACAACTGCAGTTTCACCAAATAAAAAGAAAATAGCTGTGTATTTGTGTGAAAAGCAGTGTTTTTGATCGTTCATTTTGTGTAAGATATAAAATATATACAGGGCGTATCTGAAATGGTGCAACAAACTTTCAGGGATGATAGTACTCATCAAGACGAACAAGAATCGGTATAGAAAGGGGGGTCCCAAATCAAATCCCAGGCAGTTAAAAATGGAGCGACACCCCCAAAAAATCATTGAAAAATTCAATTTGTAGAAGAACTACTATTGGTAAAAAATTAATTATGGTCTCAAAAATTGTGGTTTAATCTGATCTTTAAAATTATTTCAAAAGTCTTCACTTTAAAATTTGTTTTATTATAAAAAAGTTAAAAACCACAAAAAATGTGAAAACTCTGCCAAAACTTTATTTTGTATTTCGAAATCCTTTCTTTTGATTTTATAATCTGAAAGATCATAGTCGAAAACCCTTAAGTCCAAAGTGTCACGTAAAAACCATCAATATTAAATGCTTGAGAGCCTGTTAAAGCATGGTTTAAGTCCGTTTTTTGCGTGCGCTAACTGCCGTTTTGAAAACGACTATAGGAAACACGTTTGCGAACACAAAAAACGAACTTTAACAGGATCTAAAGCGTTCAATATTGATTGTATTTAAGTGAAACTTTTGACTTAAGGGTTTACAACTATGATCTTTCAGATTATAAAATCAAAAGAAAGGATTTCGAAACACAAAATGAAGTTTTGGCAGAATTTTCAAATTTTTTATGGTTTTTTAACTTTTTTCATAATAAAACAAATTTTAAAGTGAGGACTTTTGAGATAATTTTAAAGATCATATCAAACCACAATTTTTAAGACCATGATTAAGTTTTTACCAATAGTAGTTCTTCTACAAACTGAATTTTTCAATGATTTATTTGGGGTGTCGCTCCATTTTTAACTCCCTGGGATTTGGCCTGGGACCCCACTTTCTACACCGATTCTTGTTCGTCTTGATGAGTATTATCATCCCTGAAAGTTTGTTGCACCATTTCAGATACACCCTGTATTTGGCATTTTACGAACGCAAGAATAAATGGAAAATAAAAGTGAAAAAGTTAGATAATATTCACTGTTTTCACTCCATAAACAGAAGATTTGTTCCAGATTTAAAATTTCGTATTTTTTTTGCAACTTTTCTTGGTTATTGTTACGGCACCCCAGGGTGCCGCGGCACACAGTTTGAGAACCTATGGCCTAATTCATGACACTACCGCCTTTCGCGCCAATTCTTTGGGTGGAAACAAGTGGAAAACTTGTTGCTATAAATTTGAGAAGAGCAACTTTTAGTTTTCTACAAACAATGTTTTCAACAAAAGTTGACAATTTTAGTTATCAACTTAGGTGTAAACGCGGCTTTAGATTATCTGTAAAACTCTTTTTTTCTAACTAATGAGTCAACCATCAATTATAACTTTTGTTGTAAAACCATTCAACTAAAATTTTCACCTGGAAATAACATAGGAAAAGGCCTCAAAAGTTTTAAAAATTGAATTTTTTGCCAAAAAATTTTAAATCTTTAAAAAATGTTGTTTAAATTAGTTACAATTATTGATTACAAATTGCGAGTTTTGATCATAAGTGTCATGTAGTGTTTTATCTTTTAAGTATTATCGAAGTGAACGATTTTCTGCTTTACTTTGCAGGTATATGGCTTCTACATCTTGTCTTGAACCCAAGTCACTCCAACTCTTAGTTTGTGACGTGAAGTTTGGTAATGGAAACTACCTGATTCATGAGTTTGTGCTCAACAATTGCGGCAAGTCGAGAGACTCCCGCAGTGAAAGCTACATTCGATACGTGCTTCGGTCGTTCCCTAGTGCTTCGATGAGGAGTGCAAGGGGTTTCACCGCCCTTCATCTGGCCGTGATGAAGCGAGACTCTTTCATGGTCAAGATGTTACTGTCGTGCCTTCCAACCGTTGATGTTGATGCCCTATGTGAGAACAGAAAGGGTGGTACTGCCTTGCATTTAGCGGCTGCAGGAGTTGGAAGAGAATTCGCTAATGCTAAAAACAATGATGCTAAAACCGCACCGGATAAAGCTGTGAAAGAAGATAGTTTGGATATAGTTAAAGTTTTAATAGAATATGGTGCTGCAGTAGATGCTTTGGATCGTTATGATAACACACCACTTCACGAATCCGCTAAGCACAATCGAGTTGATATACTTGAGCTCCTAATCAGCAAAGGTGCAGATGTGAATGTTGAAAATTTTAGTGGAAGTACCCCTCTTCATGTAGCAGTGAGGAATGGGTGTTTAGAAGCAGTAGAAGTTTTATTCGAAATTGGTGCTAATGCTATGGATGCTTTTGGCCATACAGCACTTCACGAATCCGCTATGCACAGTCGAGTTGATATACTTGAGCTCCTAATCAGCAAAGGTGCAGATGTGAATGTTAGAGATTTTAGTGGAAGTACCCCTCTTCAAAAAGCAGTGACGGAAGGGTGTTTTGAAGCAGTCAAATATTTAGTAGAAAGTGGTGCTGCTATGGATGCTGTGGATGATTGTGGTAACACAGTTCTTCACAATGCCGCTATGTACAATCGAACTGACATATTTGAACTGTTAATTAGCAAAGGCATGAATGTGAACCTGAAAGGCCAAATGGGCCACACTCCGATGGATATAGCTGTCATGAATGGAGCTTTAGATGTAGTAAAAGTGTTAGTAGAAAGTGGTGCCTCTGTAAATGAGCGTCGTAAGTTCAGTGTAACCAGAACCCCACTTCACGCCGCAGCTACTTCCCATCGAATCGAGTTACTTATGCTGCTTATTAGCAAAGGTGCAGATTTAGATGCTAAAGATGAATTTGGAAATACCCCTCTTCATTTAGCAGCGAGGTATGGGAGTATGGAATCAGTAAAACTTTTAATAGAAAGTGGCGCTTCTTTAGATGCTGAAAATTATCGTGGTGAAACAGCTCTTAGAATTGCAGAAGAACAAAATAAGATTGAAGTAGCTGAATATTTAAACTACAGATATGCTAATGTGAATGAAGAAAAATTTGGTCAACCACCGGTTAAAAAAAATTCGTAGGAGCGTTAGTTTTTCCTAAAACATTTTTCTAAAATTTGATACATTTGTTTAAATAACCAAACCAATGCACACTAATTTTCCATTATTAATTTCTCTTATGGAAGGCGATGTAATTTATTTTCCTCTATATACTTTTTAAATAAAAAATATAAAAGTTGGTGATTCTGTATTTTTAAAGTTTAATATAATTCAAATGTTGAAATCAAGATTTGAAACTAATAAAGTATTAAGATACACGCTTGAATTTTTCCTCACTTATTCTAAATTTCATTGAAAAGTTGGCCTCATATTCGTAAAGAGCACTAAAATATAGCCCATGTTAATGTATTACATGCCGATTTTAAAAATTTAAATTTTTCAAAGATTTTTGTCTCTTTTAAAATTTAATTACTTTTTAGATGTTTTATGACCAAATATTGTCAAAATGTTATATAACTTAAGATTTAATCATAAATTGAAGTTTTTTATACTTTAGGGGAGAGTGGGGTGCTTGGGACACTTTTTATTGAAATATTTTTTTATGCAATTATATTTATTCAAAATAGCTAATATTCTAAATATTTTGCGCATCTTATAAAAGAATTCGCAACCAAATATCTCTTTCAGGGAATTCATAAAAACAAATTTAAAAAACATCTTTCAATGTCCCAACCCAAGGTGGCCCACCAGTCCCCAAGGTGTAAAAAAGTAAGCACTTTTAAAGGATTTTATAAAGCACTTTTAGGTGGAAAAAATCAGGAATTTTAATTTTAAAAACATATAACTCTACTCGACAAAAAAAAGGTTAAAATGCTACAGAAACTTTGTAAGAAGATTCTAATGTAAAATGAGTCCCTGAATCCGAACCCGACCCCCGTTTTTCTCCTTCACCCTCAGATTTTCGGAAAACAGCCCCTCCCCCTTTTTACGTTTTTCGACGACAAAAAATCTCTAAAATATTAGGATTTGTTATACCCTACGTATTTTGCTTATTTTTGAAGCAATTCAATTTTAAAGGGTCCTGACCCTTTCCCAAGGACCCAAATTTAATAATGACATGAAGCAATGACTGTTAGGAAAAGCGGTTAAGGAGTTATCGGCCCCCGAAGCACTTCGGAAGGATCTCTGAATCGCGCTGGCGCTTGCACGTTCAGTAACACTAGTCGACAAATTTTAACTTTTTCCCCTAAAAAAAATGAGATTTGGTATTTCCAACTAATTTCAGAATGTAGAATTGAGAAATAGTTGTTAAAAAGCTGCAGCACGTACAGTTTTGTTGTTACAAATATGGCACTACTTCTGTGAAAAACGGACAAAAGCGTTGAAAACACTCATTTTTAGCAATTAATCTCATTATTTTAGCATAAAATACTATCATAATTAGGATTATATAAATGTTTCATTCAGACAATATAAAACTAAAAATCATTAAACATTCTTTAAAAACGATGCAATCTTATCACTTTTTGTCTCTTAATGGCGCTAAATCTCCTCTTTCAATGAACCAAGAATTGTAGCCCAAAATTGCTATTTCTCAGTGACCTATGTATCAAATAAATGTCCTAAAGGAATCTTTACCCTTGTTTATGATTGATTTCAGTGAGATTTTCCGGAAATAAGTTCAAACGTGGATGTAAAATATGAATTTTGGGTGATGCTCAACATTATATGACTTGGTAAGACTAAAGAGAACCTTCTATTGGGATTAAAACATTTTTACCGGTCCTATTTTCTAAAAATCATCTTACAACTCTCCTAAAAACCATTTTCGAGCTTGTGATGCGTTTTAATAAATTTTCCTTCATAAGCAGGGTCGAGAATTCTTTTTTAATCAGAGGTTCATAATGACTTTGAGTTTGCCTTCACTTAATGGCGAAAAAAGTCCTTTCAAAAAGTATTTAGAAATATTTTTTCTGTATTTGTCATTGATATCAAATTACTAAGATAATTTGAATGTCCTTCCCATACTATAGGGATAATAATTTCTTTAGAACTACTATTGACTCTTACGCATTTAAAAAGAGCCACATTCTAACTTCTGCAACACACGTGAGGAGCCTAGATTTCATTTTAGTCACCTACTCGTATTTGGACCCAAATCAGTGGGGGAAAACCGTTTCTCACATTTCTGTAAGATATTACCGTTGAATTGTAATTTAAACCGTACCCAAATTAAGAAAAACGTATTGTACATAAATGTGCAAAATTTACACTGAAAACTAGTCAATTTTCGAAATGAAATGCAGTACAAAAACATCGCCACACTTTTAAAAGAATGTCTACATACTGGTATACTAGAAATAAATTAATTGGAGGGATTGCAGGGCTGCTATTGGACAAAAACAAAGAAATACATAGAATTTCACACACAAAAATCAATTGTTTGTAAACAGTGAGTTTAATGTACGCGTTTTGTCAATGTTTAATTGGGCATTATTAATAATGCCCAGAGTGGAGGCGGGCAAAGTAATAAATTTCATTGATAAATACCATTGAATTTATCACATTGCTTCGGCATTAATTAATAATGCTCGATTTATTACATTGCCCGAAACATATAAGCAATCAACATCTTGTTATCCATTCATATAAGATCTCAAACATTACTAAAAAAACTCCTACCAGCAACAAACTGGCAGGTTTAAAAAAACTATCTTTGAGATAACCCGCTTTATTTCTGGCGACAACAATGTTTCAATCCAGCAACAAATATTTCTAACAAAATATTTGAACAACATCAAAAGAAAATATGGCTTCCTCACAAAACATACGACCGCCTAAATTAATACACCGATCTAATGACCCGTAAGGCATCCAGCGAAATACATGACTCTGGGATTTATCAAAGTGTCGCAGTGGTCACTTATGTCCGATCTCCTTATTAACTTCCATTTTGTGTCCACCAAAGGGTCAGTTATGGAACTTTCCCCAGTCATTACGACTGGGCGTCTAGACGCCATAACTTAGGCAATATATAGTCGGTTGAGTTTCGTATGGTATATTCGTGCGTATATTCTAAACTGGAAACTACTAAACAGTTGAAAATTTGATGGAAAATGGTCGTTATTTAAAGTTACTTTAAATTTTTTTTAAATGCGAGAAACAGTTGGGTATAAGTAAGGGAAAGTTTGCTGGTAGTGAAGAACTGAGTTCTATCTGAAATCTGTTTTAAAAGTATAGCATTTCTTAGAGTGTAAAATGTTTGTGTGTTAAAGGTCCATTTTTTCTTCGTAAACTTGTTCAAACTTGAAAATTTGTTTATAAAGTCAAAATGAAATTTAGCAAAAAGTCCCCTGGCGTTCCTGATGGTAATTTTCCGTTTTCCGGGAACAAATTTTCCGACTTAATACCAAGATAGGTCTTGAGAACGATGCAGAGAGAAACAAGCAATGAAAAAAAGAGACTATTCACACGTTACTCAATTTTTTCAACTAACAAATTTCCTCTTTATTATTTTAAATTAATTAGCTTTAAATTTAATATATTTTAGACATAATTTAACATGCTTATTTAATTTCTATTTAATTAATTTTATTCATATTTAATTGAAATAAGAATGATACGAGACGAAATCAGATCAGAAACAAAATGAATCAAACAAAAAAGAATCTGGGGGAGATAGAGTGTCTCATATCAATGAGACAACCGTTCGAATGTTTTCCGACATTGTCTGAGTACTTCCTCGGAATTGGTCATCGTTTCTTCCGAGATAGTATTACACAAATAGATGACTGATCAAAGGGAAAGAATAAGATAAAAGCAGTTAAGAGCTGGACGTCTGTGTCAAAGGTATGGATTTCAGCATAATACTGCGATTCCGGACGACAAATTGAGGAGCATTCTTTTTTTTTTCTCACAAAATAGGCTCATTTCTGACCAATTGGAAATGGCGATTGGATATGAGTCTGGTGGGATTGTCTTGCTGTTTTGGACCGAGGAGATTGAATGAAAATGTCTTATATCAGGATCTGTTGGTCTAAAACGCTCAATCAGTTTTCTTTCATTTACGAAATCTATATTCTATTTAGCAGTTAGTGTTGATAGATATGTGATCGAGGAAATCTATATTTTTAGAAATAAGACTGATGGAAACCATGGCAACGCACAGGGGAAAGGTGGGGAGACTGGGGAAATCATGTAACTTTTCAACCGCCCATTCTAATTACACAGACTATACCACAACACCATTTCCCTTGTCAAAAACGAGCCGCCGGAACCGCGGAAAACCTTCAAACGATCGAACACCGTTCGAAAGATGAATTTCATGACTTCCTCCTACCCTTCCGTTTTCATTCCAGAACATCCTCCACTCAAACGATTCTCTATCCCGTCCCCTCCATTTTTATAGCCGCTCTACAGTTTTCATATAGGGATGGTTTAGAGCAGAAGGGACTAAGTACATTTCCGATGCTTGAAGCTTTCACCATGACTGAACCTTATATTTCATGTTTTCCGTTGAACCCTTTCGGACCAAGCGGCCCAAATTTTCCATAGGATTTGATGGTAATCTCGGGCGGCTTAGAATTGAAAGGGTTAAAAAACGTTTTCCTTCTAATATTAGAAGGAAAACTTTCCTATCCGAGGTTATTAGAAGATTTCTTCTAATTGAATCGACAGTTTGAAGAAGGGAATAAGTCCAAAAAATGACAAATTGACTTTTTGTGCTCAAAACAATCTCCAAGCTTTGCCCTACACATGAGTGAAAAGAGGGGAAAATAACTAACCCCTATAGGGAGATATCGCCGCTTGAAGTTGTGAAATCGCTATCCATACAATTAAAATTCCATTTCTTTTTATCGATTTTCTCAAAACTTGATTTTTGGACTTATTTCCTTCTTCAAATTGACGATTCAATTTCACATATAGTGCATGTAAGTATCCCATATTTCTTTAAAGGCTTGGAGACCAGTGTTTTTACTATTGGAGTTTTTTACTATTAATGTAAATAGACTAAAATCCCAGCCTGTCACTTTTCGTAATCAGCAACAGTACGCCTGCGTCAAAAGTTATCCCAATAAAGAAAGCGTTACAATACAATGTTATCATAAGTTTTAGAGTTACTGAATTCCCGATGTAGCAGTGGTGGGATGCTTGCGTAGCATTTGTCAATTTCTGGGACTATCCCCGGTTATTATTTTATAAAGGAAAAAACCTAAATTTTCCAGATGAAATTTCAACCAACCAATTAGAGCAGAGTCAGCTAAAAGTGACAGAGTGCGAGTAAAATCTTTTCTTAATGTAGCTTTAACTTATGTTGAAAAAATAATCGGACTTGGTGGATTCTTTTTTTTTGTACTACACATATTATCATGGGTATCGATATTATCATGGGTCATACATTCATTGAAGATGTTCGAGCTTTTTGATCAAGAAGTGGTATTCTTAGGAAATTAAAAGAACAAGCTCTTTTGGAAGAGTACGGGATTCTACAGTGAAATTAATGGAATTGAATCGGAGAAAAAAATTTGATTACATTGATGTCTTTTAAAAACGATAATACAATATTTTTAAAAGAATTTTTTAAATAATATTATTAAATATTATAGACTAAAACTTCTGAATTTAAAGCTGATAAAATATATGCAGTTTTATCAATGAAAATTACGGGGACATATTTTTTTTGGTCCGAAGTGGGGTAGCAGATATTTTTATTTTGAACAATTTTTATTGCAGTACTGAAGTTATGATAACGAATATAAGCCAATTTAAACCCATAAAAAGCAATAAAGATAACTACAGTCGAATCCGCTTAATGTGATCACGGTTAATGTTATCAATCGGATAATGTTATCGGAATCGACAGGTCCCGATCATTCCTATTTAATTTAATGTAAAATGCATCGTTTAATGTGATCAACTATGAATCATCAATCCGCTTATTATTATCAAAATATGTCCATATCCCCTTTAAAACGACCGCTTTTGGGTTTGAGTTTTTGAGTTTCATTTTGAAGGTCAATTTTTACGAGTAAAAATCTTCTCCCTGAGAACATTTGGCGCTTCTTTTTTCTGAAATTCAGTATGGGTAAGAAAAATAAAACATTCCGTATATTATATTGAAAGAAAACGGTTATGGGGGGGGGTCCGAATCCATACTTGTGATTGGTTAAAAAAACACCAAGATCCACGCTTTGCAGACGTTTCTGATAAGAGATTTTGATTTTCCAATGTTTAATGAAATTCGGATTATGTAATAAATAAGTGGTGTATTGGAGTGGAAAGCTATAATGGAGCGGAAAAAAGAGAGACCTTTCTATAAAAATACACAGTAAGCGATTATTTTAATTTTATTTACTGAACTACTCTTATATTTTCCCCTTAAAATTTTTCCTAGTTTAAAATAGAGTTCTAAATACATTTGTATTATGATTACATGATTTTGTTTTTAAAGCAAACAATCTAGTGACACTGATTTCTGTTTTTTGATTCGAGATCGCTTATTGTTATCGATCGGATAATGTTATCAGTTTAGTCTCGGACAATTGCGATCACATTAAGCGGACTTGACTGTACAAGTAAACATCTGCCCCAACAGAGTATCTCAGAGTATCTGGTGTTTATTTTTCTGAAACTCAGTAGGAGATTGAAAAAATAAAACATTCCGCATATATTGAAAGAAAACAGTTGAAGAGAGGGGGTCCGAATCCATACTTGTGATTGGTTAAAGAAACCATCGACACCTTGCAGATGTTTCTGATAAGATATTTTGATTTTCCCTTGTTTACTGAACTCTATGGTTTACTGAAATTCAGATTGTTTATTGGAGTGGAAGGCTATAATGGAGTGAACAAAGAAATACCTTTCAACAATACGAATATAATTACTAAGTAAGCGATTATTTTATTTTTATAATTTTAACTACTCGTATATTTCCCCTAAAAATTTTAAGTTGGCAAGTGCCTACTGCCTAGTGTAAAAAGTGTTTTAAATACATAAATTACGATTACATTATTTTGATTTTGAAGCAAACAATCTTGAAACACTCTTTCCTGCTTTTTGATATGGGATCGCTTATTGTTATCGATCGGATAATGTTATCAGTTTAATCTCGGACAATTGCGATCACATTAAGCGGATTCAACTGTAATTTGAAAATCCCAATAAGGGTTTTCTATAACAGTGCTTTAAAATTCCATTTCCTCACTCGAATAAATCATTCTTTTAAATAAGGCTTTCCCATATTGGCGAGAATATCTATCCCAAACCTCCAAATTCTCCCTATGGAATCCCTACAACCAAAAGGACTTAATCCACTTTTTCTCACAACCCTCCATTTATGGCTTCATCTCCAGACCAGCGATTGAGGAGACATATTTCGCTTTTTCGAAAAATTCCATCGTCGGGAGGAATAAAGTTCACAATAAAACCGGCATTGTGATTACGTGTTGCTCGACAGACTGTTTACGAGCTACGAAATCGTAAAAAGCAGTGGTGTAAAAACGCGGTCTGGATTCATTAAAAATTTCCTTGATGCAGGCAGGAGGTATTTGGGAGAAGTGTTAGATGTTTAATATGGGAATACCTTTCTATAATATAAAGTTTAGTGTTACGAGATAACAGGGGTAGTATGCCACTAGGCTTTACAAGCTCTTAACACGAATGTTTCCCTATTAAGTAAAGGCGTATTATAGGTAGTATCATGACAAACATAATTTTTCAGACAAATGATGAGTACCGATAAATTAAACTGGGCTACAAGTAAAAAAATGAAAGTTTCTTTAGTGAAAAGTGTTGTAAGAAACTTCATTACAAGTAAACTAATTGAACAAAAAGAGTTTTTTCACATTATTTTGGGAATGATTATGCAGTACGGGCTGTATTGTAACTTGATTCCTGGTTAACCTTAGGTCAAGTTAGTGGTGAATATAGCCGTTAGACGGTAAGAAACACCTTTTTTCTTGGGATAGCTCCTAATCCCACACATACAGTAGGAACCAGGAACAGTTTCGTACTGTTTTCGAAAGTTCATTTTCATAACTTTCAAAACAAATAGAAGAAAAGTACAAGACATTTTATTTGCTATCTTAAATAACCTCAGCATAAAGAATAGAAAATAACTCACATAAAAATCTACGAACTTTGAAAATATCTAATTCGTACAAACACTCCAATTAGAAAAAAAATTAATTACCAATTTTTTCAATATCCGTTTCCACATTTGTTCCCTATGACACTAAAAATTGCACAAATCATAATCAATTGACCAACCATTTATTAAACCACAAGAAAAATTTCCAAATGTAACCTAAACCTCCAACACTCTCACAACTCTAACATATTCGATAATATTAATAACATTTCTCCCTACCCTCACAGTCGTACACAACTCTAACCACAGTCCCAAAGCTTATAGGGTTAAATGTCCTTCCTGTCTCCATCATGTAATCGGTCATTCCACTGTAAAGGAATTCCCTCTGAGAATTAAATCCTGTCCGCAACATCGCTCCTGATTGGCCGAGGAGCTTTTTGGATTATCCTTTTGTGTTTCTTAAGGGTTGTAGGAAGTAGTGCACTGGGAGGGGATTACTGGAAATGAGAGATATTGCGATGATCAATTTTCTTGTTCTTCCTTCTTCCTTTTTTCCTATCATCATCGATATAACCTTGAATATGACTGGTGCAAGGCTAAAAATCAATCGCACGCTTAGCCTTGAAAGATGGAATAAAGTGAAAGAAGAGGTTAGTGGAAAAGGTCAAGTGGGCATTAAAACGTTTTTGGAAATTTTACAGCTATCGAATTTGATGAGGTTTTTGAGTTTTGATTTAAAGAAGTGTGTAGTATTCAGTTGGGGTGAAATATTGATTTTTCGCAGTTTTGCTTAGTTAGCTTATCTTGTTTAGTTTTTTGTTTATTTAATCGAAGTTGTTTAGTTTATTAGGGTTTGAAATACAGGGTGTAAAGGAAAGTCCCTTTACCCTGTAATAAGTTGCTAATGGAGCAAGCTAAAGCTATGCAGTTAAGGTAACGGTATAGTAAAGTGACTATGCGCAATAGGCCGGGTCGAAAAAGACGAAATTCAAAGAATCGAAATGTAATAGTGCGGAAAAGTTGTAACACACTAATACAAGCATAACGCAAAAAAAATTTTTGAAATCGGTCAACGTTTGACCCTCGCGCAACGCGGTCAAAGTTTGATGTTTTGGTCATTTTTAGAGAAATTGACCGAAAATCCCAAGATCACGTGATCAAATGATGTCCTTAATTTTTTCATAGTTGTGTACCTTCATTGTTAATAGTATGTGCCTAGTTTCATTAGTTTACATCCCCATATTTTAAAGCAATAAATTTTTAAAGTTTTAAAACTCCTGTAAAGTTGTTTTTTCCGCTTTCATAAAATAGCCATAACTCAAGAACAGCTGTAGTTAGAAACTTGCAACTGGTGTCATTCAATGCACACTATTTTTCTGGTTAAAATGGTGGGTATCACGACTATCTTCCATTACAACAAATATTCAAAATACTTAAAATTTAAAATAAAATTTAAAAATTTAACAAAAAAACAAAATTCTGAAAACTGGTAAAAATGAGGTTTTATTGCAATTGAACATCTACTATAAACTTGTTTTCAAAATTTTAAGTTGAAATTTTAATGTTATCTCACTGAAAAATACATTGTCTTCGTCTTTTGTATAGTCTCATAGAACCTTCTTTATAAACGGTTAAGGACCAATAAAGTATTAATAAAAAGTAACAAAACTAATTATTCTATTATATAAGAAGGACATGTTATTTTTTAACTTATATTTAGAAATTAATTAACCTCCATTTTCTTATTTAAAAGTGCGCACCGCAAGTTCAAAGTCACCATTGATTTCAAATGTAAGGCCTTTCTTCCCACGACTTGAATGGTTCTCTTATAAAAATTCTTTACGCTTTTGGTGGCCAGCTTTGGTTTTAGTCATCCGAAAAAACGTCTTTATACGGGTGTGGGGGGTTCTTCACTTGATTACAACTTGGCAGAGAATCTTATTCGAGAGATCTGTTTTTTCTACTTTGTTTGCGACACATATCCTCCCTATTCGTTTGTTTCGTTGTTCATATAGAAACCTAACTTCAAGTTTTGGTATTCTTTTCAACTTTTAACAATTGCAGTCAATCAACATGCAATTCAACAATGCAATCAACATGCAATTCAAAAATGCAATGTCAAATGAATGTGTATACACATTCATTTGACATTGCATTTTGTAAATATCCTATAAATATTAAATGCACTTGTAGAAAAAGGGTCAACGCATGTGTCCAGTCCACCATTGATTGACTGCAGTTGTTAAAAGTTGAAAAGAATACCAAAACTTGAAGTTAGGTTTCTATATGAACAACGAAACAAATGAATAGGGAGGATTTGTGTCGCAAACAAAGTAGAAAACTTCTTAAACAGATCTCTCTAATAAGATTCTCTTCCAAGTTATAATCAAGTGAAGAACCCCCCACACCCGTATAAAGACGTTTTTTCGGATGAACAAAACCAAAGCTGGCCACCAAAAGCGTAAAGAATTTTTATAAGAGAACCATTCAAGTCGCGGGAAGAAATGCCTTACATTTGAAATCAATGGTGACTTTGAACTTGCGGTGCGCACTTTTAAATAAGAAAATGGAGGTTAATTAATTTCTAAATATAAGTTAAAACTAACATGTCCTTCTTATTTAATAGAATAATTAGTTTTGTTACTTTTTATTTTACTTTATTGGTACTTAACCGTTCATAAAGAAGGTTCTATGAGACTATACAAAAGACGAAGGCAATGTATTTTTCAGTGAGATATCATTAAAATTTCAACTTAAAATTTTGAAAACAAGTTCATAGTAGATGTTCAATTGCAATAAAACCTAATTTTTACCAGTTTTCAGAATTTTGTTTTTTTGTTAAATTTTTAAATTTTATTTTAAATTTTAAGTATTTTGAATATTTGTTATAATGGAAGATAGTCGTAATACCCATCATTTTAACCAGAAAAATAGTGTGCATTGAATGACACCAGTTGCAAGTTTCTAACTGCAGCTGTTCTTGAGTTATGGCTAATTTACTAAAGCGGAAAAAACAACTTCACAGAAGTTTTAAAACTTTAAAAATTTTATTGCTTTAAAATATGGGGATGTAAACTAATGAAACTAGGTACATACTATTAACAATGAAGGTACACAACTATGAAAAAATTAAGGACATCATTTGATCACGTGATCTTGGGATTTTCGGTCAATTTCTCTAAAAATGACCAAAACATCAAAACTTTGACCGCGTTGCGCGAGGGTCAAACGTTGACCGATTTCAAAAAATTTTTTGCGTTATGCTTGTATTAGTGTGTTACAACTTTTCCGCACTATTACATTTCGATTCTTTGAATTTCGTCTTTTTCGACCCGGCCTAATGCGCAATCGAATGCGACCAACCGCAGCGCCCTCTAGCGGAAATTTTAGGAGTTAAAAATTTTATTTTAAAAACTATTAAGAATTTGTTAAAATAGTCAATTACAAAGTTGTAGAGCAGCATCGATTTAGTAGGAAAAGGCACCTTAAGCAAAAAAATATCTTGAATAGAACCCCTAAAACGCGCGCTCAATTAGGTTGAATTTACGTTGATTTTACGTCTAAAAACGGTTTTTACGAGGCGAAAATGAGAAATTTTCAATTTATTGACTTAAATAAATGAATAAAAGTATTCTTAACTCATTAAATTGAAAATTTCTTTTTTTCGCCTCGTAAAAAGCGTTTTTAGACGTAAAATCAACGTAAATTCAACCTAATTGAGCGCGCGTTTTAGGGGTTCTATTCAAGATATTTTTTTGCTTAAGGTGCCTTTTCCTACTAAATCGATGCTGCTCTACAACTTTGTAATTGACTATTTTAACAAATTCCTAATAGTTTTTAAAATAAAATTTTTAACTCCTAAAATTTCCGCTAGAGGGCGCTGTAGTTGGTCGCATTCGATTGCGCATAGTCACTTTACTATACCGTTACCTTAACTGCATAGGTTTAGCTTGCTCCGTTAGCAACTTATTACAGGGTAAAGGGACTTTCCTTTACACCCTGTATACATTGTGTTTGTCTTATTTTATGCTCTCGGTAACTCTTTTCACAAAAACGTAATATAAAAAACTTGATTTTACAGGAGAGTGATTTTAAAGGTTAAAAGTACATTGAAATTATTTGAAAATAAATATCAAGCATGTGATTGAACATTTTACTATGCAGCATGAAGTTATATGACAATCTTGCAAAGGGGTTTCTGATAACATAAAATTCATAACAAAAATAGCTGATTTTTGAGGTTCTTGAAAGGAGTGAGAGATATGCATGTTTATTTAGGATGTCACAAAGCTAAAAATAAGTGCCAAATACATCCACATTATGGATACTTGATACTTCTCGATATACACATAAGTATTTGATTCCTTTTAAGTAATCGATTATAGAGAGGGTTGCTAACGAATTTGATGCATAAATATCAATACTTGAGGCGTTTGCTATAAAAACCAGCTCATTCCATATTTTTCTGAAATCCACTTTTTTGCATATTTTGAAAGTTTAGAGGGTCCTTCTTAACCTGACGAAGAGATATAGCTCAAATCCAGCTCATTCCAACCCAAAATTAGATGAAACGGTGAAAACTGTAATCTCAACTGTGAAATTTCCGATAATTTGAAAAAGTTAAGTGGGTGTTATTTATTTAAAACTCGTAAAGACACAAATATTAACTGGTAAACTGTAAAAAAACAATTTTACGCAACTTAAGTGAACAAAAAAAAACTGAACAAAAACATGAAAAATCGTGTTTTTGCATCAAAATCAGCTCATTCCGACCTAATTAGTGTAATTACGCCCAAGGTAATGCACCTGGAATGAAAATGAAAATCTAATCAAATTCTAGGCGGTTATACCTACAATTAAAAATTTTAAAAAGAAATTTAGCTTTAGAACTGTGGACGTGAGAAGTTTTTTGTCTTTCCTGTAAAATTTCCAAAAATGGAATGAGCTGGTTTTGATAGCAAACGCCTCACTTCTCGATATACGCATAAGTATTTGATTCCTTTTAAGTAATCGATTATAGAGAGAGAGTTTTCTAACGAATTTGATGCATAAATATCAATATACTTAGAATTTTGTCAATCTTCTGTGGTCAACTTGTTAGTGTGAAATTTATTTCAGATTTTCTACCAACAAACCCTGAATAGAAAAAAAAATACATTTATTCTCATTAAAACGTATTCGTATTCGGAAAGCATAGTAAAACAGCAGTTTCCTAGAAAACAATTCATAAGTATCCCTATTGTGCCGATTCCCGATACAACTCTCCATTAGGAATCCCTTCATCCCCCTTTGCCACACTTTGTCCGTGTCCAATCATTCCAGTCCATGTTCCATCAGCAACGGGACACCCGACAATCAACCTTCCGACCCAGTGACATCGAGATACAATTTCGGTGAATTCGTAGTAGCTAAATCATGTCACGGTAACAACTACTATCGATTCTACTTTTCGGGAAACGATGGGTTGATTCGGAGAAGAGAGCCATCAAGAATCGGCGTTTCTCGGAAACAATCGGAAGGACTCGGGCCAGCGAGGCAAACAATGTTTTTTGGAGATTTTGTGCAAATTGCTGCAGTGTTCTCCGTAGTTTTTTTCTCCTAAGAGGAAAGGGTTGAGTCCGTGTTGGTTTTTCGGGGTTTTGAACAGATATAATGATTGAGTTTTTTAAAGAGTATAAGCTTTGTGATTTCAGCAATTTTTTTTTGAATTCTGGGAATAAGACGGGAACTAGGAACGGGTATTTGTGTTTGAAAGAGAGTGTTAAGGTAAAGTTTGTTTTGTGGTTCTGGGAAAGCTTCAGGATCTTTCCTTGAAAACAGCGTTGGTATAAAATTGAATATATTATGCTTTTGCATACTTAACTGCAATGTTGCATTTTATGTTGTGTTTTATGTTATGTTTACAATTTTATGTTATGTCTATTACTATAATACTTTTCAAAAGTCAATGTTCAATAATATGATTAATAATATTTCTAAGAATTTTTAGTTGTCAGGGTTTTAATTGACTGATTTGAAGAGTTTGGGAAGAAGATCAGATCTCCTGCATTATTTTACTGGGATAGAAATATCCAGTTTGGTCGATTTTATGGAAAACATTAATGAAAAAAATTATTTAAACTTTTCCAACATTTAAATGTTTGTAAAAATTACAATCCTCAGTGTGCATCAAATAATTTGGTGCTCTAGGATTAACAGACCCGAGTTTTATGCTAAATATCCAACAATAATCAAATATCTAAGTAAAACAACATTAAAATATCTCAACTAAAAGTGTTTCTCATAATTTTATAAATATTTTCATGCTTAAATAATAAAAAGATGCCAATAATCCGATTGGAGAGATTTGCGCCAGTCTAATCCTGAAGTACAAATAATTTTATCCATTAGTATAAAGGCTATAATGATATAGAAATAAATAATTTATTTGTTATGTGTAAAGACCTCTTCCCGTTTTATTTCTCTACTCATAATACTTTCGTTGGAATGGAATCTATCATATTCCAGTGCATTACATACGATTCTTGACGTGTTTTCTGGTCACTGTCTAGTTTAAAATTCGATGTCTGACAGCACAAAATGAGAAAACCAAGAAAACCTTTATACATTTTTCTTACTATAATAGTTCATCAAGTGACGCACCTTGATTTGACGCCAGTAGGCTACAAATAATACAGGTAATGCTCAGAAAATTACAACGCTCTAACTAAGCCTATTTAAAATGCAAAGACAGACGGCGTGTTTCGCATATTCATTTCGCCAGACATCCGTTTTTCCAGACTTTAATACCCCACCTATACTTAACAAAGCTCATTTAGATTCCTTTTATGAAGTCACCATATTACAAATCTGAACTACTTTTAAATGAAAGTGCACTCATAATCTCTCTGCATATTACTAAAACTCACTACGCACGCTAGTTGCTATGGTTACCGGACTTTCATGGACAGGTAAAATGCAATAACACGTTTAAAGAGTCTTTTACTTGACATGTTGTAAAAATCTTAATTGAAATATCCAGTATTTAGCGCACATGGTCACGCAGGCTTAAGAAAGTCCTTTTTTTCCCATAAAAATGTCTTTCAAGATATCTTGAATGGGCATTTAGACAGAATGGTGCCAATGGTAATAGTTAAGTGACAAACCCACTTTTCAAAATTGGGGTAGTTAAAAAGTTATGGGACAACTCTTTTCTAAAAAGTCCAAACATCAGTAAAGGATTCGAAATAGTATTTCCTTCTATTTTTTGAACCATTGAGCTTATTTATTTTATAAAATTTTAAAGACATTATACTATAGCGGCTTATTATTAAATATAATCTAGATATGCTTCAAAATAAATAGCAACCACTCTAAAATTTGATAACATAATGAAGTTGAGGATAAGTTTATCTTGTGTTTAACAAAAATGAATGTAAAAATATTTTTTCTTTTATTTTATACTTCAATGTGGTTTGTAAAATATGATTAAATGAAATTATTTTTCTCTCTATTTCATCAGTAGCAGCCAAATATGGCTACAAAAGCTGTTAGACCACAATGTATTTTCCATAAATTTTAGACATGCCTACTTAGTCCTTCCATAATGACTTAAGTGATTTTAACCCCTTAACAGTGACATTTATTTCAGAAAAATTGACCAAAAATGGAAATTTTTTTGACTGTTTTATTTTGTTCTTTATATTAACATAAGTGTTAGAAAAAAGTTTTTTTATCAAAAAATCAAAATTTAAGTGTAATTACAAGTGTACTAATTATTTTAACATACACATAAAAAGTACTGGATTACGCTCACATCTTATTAAATAAGGAACAAGATTATTCAAACATGATGTCTCACAATTTCTAAACGACGAAAAATCACTATCATCATCGAAACGAACTCAGTTTGGTTTCACAAAGGGAAACGTCAATTTTTCCCCTGCCCGAGCTGAGCTCGGGCATCACAAATTCATTCTGCACGTCGTGGTTGCCCGAGCTCAGCTCGTGCGACACTGTTAAGGGGTTAACTATTAGAACTATTTATTAGAATAGGATCACAAAACTTTTCTCCCTTGTTAAAAAGGATAGAAAGTACTCGCGGACTAGATAGTCATTAAACATGCTTTTACTGGTCTACAATGGCACCCCCCATAAAATGTAATCTCTATCTCCAAGACTAGTTTTTAAGCAATTTTATCCTCAACAAAACGATGCAACACGAATCAAAACAAAATCAAGAGGCAAAAAAATCCCCACAGAAATTATTAATAACACATGTAATAAAAACAATTCCTTCTGCACATGCAGACATCCTTCACACCTTTCTCAACATCAATTTCCTACACTCGGGAATAATTAATCAACAGGGATGATCGGGACATGCATCCGAAATCATCAATCTAAGGGAAAATCAATCCATAAATATTGCTACCGAAGCCTCAACTATTCCATCTTCAAGAAATATGCACGAACAATATATCGTCGTCGGCCCTCCTGAATTATTAAAAGCGTCAATGTCTCCTCTCTTCATCCCCTCGGACGTATCAGAACCGAGAATTTACATTCTTAATTCGAGCTTCTCGCGTTCGATTTTCCGTGATGCACCCCATTAGATGAGTCCGGAACGTGACACGGGAAGATTAAGGCCGCGTTTTCATGCAGCGATTCGGGCGACGCGACTGGTCGAAATTTCCCTATGCATTCGCTACAAATGATGACGTAACTACTTCGTCATAGCTCTAAGCTAAGGACCAATAGAAGGACAAGATTATAAATCGATGAAGAAAGCGATAGGAAATTTTCGATCGTGTTCTCCATGACTTTTCCCTGTCGTATAGCTCGAATAGCTGGATGTACTAAATTAGGATTAAGGGCTGGTTTGTATGGATTGACAAAAGGCGACGCGTTCGTATTGTTGCCGAATGCTGGTAAAAAACAGATTAATTTTAATTATTTTTATCTTTTACTTTTTTAGTATTGACATTGTTGTAAATATTGGGTTAAATTCCGTTAACGTTCCAGCTAAAATCGCCACCCTTTTTGAATGTCATGTATTCAAGTATTGACAATTTTTTCTAATTTTAGTTGATAAACTGAACAGTTATTGATCTAGCTAAAGATTTTAATCTATGATCTTTTTGGAGTCCAAAAGAGCATATTGGTATTAAGCGGGAACGTTAAGGGAATTGAACCAAATATAGTGTTTAAAATTTAAAATTATGTAAGCAGAATTGAAGAAAAAAAAAGGAATTCTGAATTGTATAAAGAAAATAGGCTGTTTTTTAAACTTGAGACTTTTAAGGTTAAATTTGAAAAACAAATTCTTAACAATTCAATTATTACCAATTCCGATAGATTCAAAGGTAGAAATTTATTAAACATATAAAAGCGAAGAATACTTTCCATTGATGATGACATAGCTGTTACGTAGTAGCGCCAAGAACCAAGAAAGGGCCAGATTCTTCATTTGTTTAAATCCTTGAGGAGAACGATAGGGTATTTTCTACACGTTGCTCCAATCGCGTTACGTTTATTGAACCATGTAAATCCACCCTAAACGGCGAAGTTTTGGACGAATAAATTCCCCCAAAATTTCGTTCGCTCAGTGCAAGGGATTTGTAGGGGTAGTTTTGGGTGAATGAAAACGGAGGAATGAATTCGGAGTATGAAATAGATAGTGAAAAGAGTGTTTTGAAATTTTGTTGAGATCATGGGGTAATCGATTCAAATGAATTGTTTTAAAAAAACTTGTAAACATTTTGATAATGGAGAGTGTAATAGATATGAAAAGATAATTGAATAATTACAAGTTGCAAGAACATAGAAACACTCTTGCTTCGGCCTAAAGTTACTCTAAAGCAGTGTTTCCCAACCTTTTTCGGTCCATGCCCCACCAAAGCCTTTCTAAACTTTCTATGCCCCCCGGTCTCAGTGGCATGTATAGAAATATATTTTGAGAGGTAGACAAAATTATTTCTTACCCCTCCCTTCTATGTATATTTATTAAGTCTAATGAAGCTTCTCAGAACAATTTCAGTTAGAATTTGCATGCTAAAGAACTAAATTAAGTCATGAGTAATTAAGTTCTAAGTACCAAGGGGGTCTGTGGGTCCTCCCCCAGCAAATTTTCAGAAATTTGACTCTAGGAAGCAGGTTTTTAACTAGTTTGGTACCCCTAGTTGGGAAATTTTGGATATAAATTTTTTTGGTAAGATTTGCATTTTGATGAACCTAATGTAAAAAAGTTTCGAATATAAGCGTTCTAAAAACAAAGAGATCTTGGGTCATCCCCCAGAAAAGGTTTGGAAATTAGTCTCTAAAAACATGGTTTCAACTTGGTTTTGATACGTACTAGTCCAGATTTCAGACATGCATTCTCAGATAGGATAATGGGATCAGATTTTGATAAACTTCTTTTTAAAAAGTTTTTTTATTTCCCCCCTGGATTGCGTCCCACCTGGGGGGCAATTTGGTTAAAAATTTTCAAATTGCCCCCCTAGAAAATGATATTGCCCCCCGGTGGGGCGTGCGCCCCACGTTGGGAAACACTGCTCTAAAGTCAATTTATTTTTATGAATCAACTCCTGATTTATTTTCTGTATAAGAAAATTTTTAGTAATTCGACTCGTAAAAACAGTGTTTCTTTCTATTCATTTTTGACCCTTAGTTTACAGAGAGGGATGTCACAAAATTTGAGGAAAGAAGTTTTTCCGGGTGGGGTATCAGAATTTGAAGCCTATAAACCAACCTTGGACACACTCTTGAAGAGTAGAGACTTGAAAATGTGTTCTATGCGATCATTATTCAGAATATCTTAACTTGGATGAAGTGATATTTAAAAGAAATAATCTGGAGATAATTCATAATCTTCAGATGGATCACATTTATAGCGTACCATACAACAAGCAGAATCTCTTAAAACAACATAAAATTTGTTCACTGAAATGTAAAGTTCCTTTCCCCGCAGATGTCTGTAAAACTACTTTCTTTGCTAGATGAGTCTTTCAGTAAAAAAGCAAACTTGTAGTGCAGCCCCCAAATGGAGGGAGATGGGAAAATGAGGAAGGAAGGGTCTAGCACCGAGGTAGCACCTTTTTTTACGTTGTTGGTGTAATTACATAACAATGGTTATATTAATTTGATAGAAAAGAGAAAAGAGGGTATTAACAAATAAGTCAGAGGAAGAGTAATTTAGTAGAAAGAGTTAAGAAAGGGTATAAATAAAAATTAAATGTTAAAGAACAAGTGTTGGAAAGGGTAGTAGAAGGAATACGAATTGAGAGGAAAGTAAATAGCGTAAATAGAAAGGTTAAAATAGCCTGAGTTAGAAAGTGAATAAGAATGAAGATAAAAGAAAGTAAGGAAGATTTTTTAGGAAAAATTAAAATGAAGTAGGATAAAAATATCCAATGGTGGAGATAAATGCAAAAGAGAAAATTATAGATAGATGTTTTAAAAATAAAAAAGTAGGATTAGAAATATAGGAGTTAGAATAAGATCCAGTGAGAAAGAGAGTAATAGAGATGAGTTAAATACAAAAGTCGAGTAAAAAAATGAAGATATAAAACTTTATTTGATGTAAAATTACAGAAAATAAAGATACACGATAAGTTACATAAATTTATTTAAATAATTATGAATTAAAAGGAAAGTAAAAAGAGTTATATAAAGGAGGTTAGGGATTCCCTTGATTCTTTCTCTTTAATTTTAGAACCTAACGAAGTTTTAAAATGCTAACTACTGACACAAAACACAATTTTATAAATATAGTTAGTAATTCTTTCTTATTGGTCACCACAGCTGATTTACCTCATCCGCCATCTTAGATTTCTTGAGCAATTCCATATAACCTTAAATAATATCTCAATTAATAAACTTATTCCGTAACAAGCCGATACAACCAAATATCCCCGAAACCCTAATTAAATTACCACTCGAACTCACAACCACACGCTAATCTCGCCTCAACACTCCCACCCCCCATCGGGAATGAAATCGCCCGACGCGATCGCGGAACCGATGATAATAATAATTAACATATTCTCCAGATCGCCAATTCTCATCAAGAGCTGCGGGTGAGAAGATTATTACCATCAGAGCGCAATAACGGACAATGGCTCCATCCGTTATCTTCCGAGAAATGACCGTAAAAGCATCAAGAGCGGTTCTCAGCTAATCGGGTATTTGGTTGTTTGCGATGAAGATTTCCTTATTTTTTAAGAACTTTTCAAGCGGTTTGTGCAATAAAAGGCAGTTTTATGAGGTGCTCTTTAACGAGTTTTATCTTTTAATTCCGCACGAGCGAGGAATGGTGCTCCTTTACGATCAGAACGAAGAAATCGTTGACTTAAGGGGGTGGTTTATGTATTGTCCCGAGTTTCATGGTGTTTTGAGCCTTTCGTCCTTTCGTTGTGTTATTAAGAAATGCCTTTTCTTAAGCGGTTTTGAGAATTGGCCTTGAACTTGGCAATCGAGAAAGAAAAGAATATAAAGAAGAAGTTGGTTAGAGAACTTGTCTAGAGAAGAGGAGAGTCAAGAGAAGTTGTAGGGATAAAATGAGATGTGCATAGCTGTTGCGCAACGATTTTTTGGAAATGTGCATGAAAACTTCTATAAGCTTAACTTAATCAATTGGATAAAGGAACGAAAATAAGCAATGAAACTTGGTAAATGGTCATATTTTGACTTGAAATAGTTTTTATTTCTCAAAAAAATTTATTTCTTAAATATGACTAATCAAACATTCAAAATTAGTTTGTTTGGTGAAATCTTGTACAAAGAATGAACATTTTTTCGACTTGCTAAGTTTCTATTTAAAATCAGTTGTGGTATTTGGAAGAGGCCTAGTTCGAAAAATATTTTTTAACTTCTTCCAAAACTGAATTTTGAGTGTATGTAATGTAACGCATTCATAGAATGAAATACTAATTTGAAGATAGATACATCTGTGTAGATACACATAACTACAAGAGTATATTTACATAATTTCTAGAGACATGTAACTATTACTCTAGACTTGTATAAATTTAGCATAAACTAGTACCTCTAGTCCAAGCTTATACGAAACAAATCATAAATGTGCAAAGCGTAGGAATTTTTAGCCGATGTTTTAAAGAATGTTTTAAGAAAATGTAAATAAATTAAATCTCCATAATACTACCCTTTTAGGAATTTTCAGGTCTGCTATAATTTTTTGGCCACTGAAATAATTTTTCCAAATCAAATTACGCAACAACTCCCTATTGAGTTCCTTATCCCCTCCCTAATCGAACATCCGTGACTTCATGAAAGATTTCCCCAAGAACAAAAATAGAAAAATACCATTTTAAAGTTATTTATTAACGCTTTCATACGCTTATTCAATAGGCAATTATCAAAAAACACCGTCGGAGAACTCGTGATGTACTATCACAATCACGGGCTCATAATTTACGGTCGCATAACACACAAAAACATGAGGATATTAAATATTCAACTCCTAGCTAGCTACCGAATCCTTACGAAGAAAAAAACATCCAATAGCCTCTCGACTTTTGTCTTAAACAACTGGAGGAAATTCTCGACCCAATAAAGCAGTTAATTCGAATCTCCGCTACCAACTCGTTCGTTTTCCAGACACGCCAACACTTGTAAACATGACGTCAGAAGTCTTTTCAGATGGTCGTGGAGGTTTTTTTCTCTTCTCTGCTTGCTTAGCCTCAATTAGTGGCGAGAGGTTTTTCTTGCGGAATTGAAATTTCCAGGTGAAAGAGTCTTTTGAAAGGAGCAGGGGAGGCGGAAACGTATTTTGGGGAGGTTTTATGTCTAACAAGGTCGAAAAAATGACTTTTTTTGGGGGGGGATGTCGAGGAGAAGAAGAGAGGACAGACTCATCAGGATCTTGAAGAAATGGAGTGAAGACTTGTATGAAAAAAATTCTGAAAATCAGGTTTCCTGAATGGGACGTTAAAATGCATTTGAATAAAATTTCGTTTCTGATACTTGGGAGATAATATTTTTTGGCATTTTTTTATATTTAGGGTATTTCTATCAAGGGTTCTAAAATTAGAACTGTACAAAAGCCAGCCCAAATGGGACCGAGTAAACGTTAGTATAGCAGAATGGATAATTGCAGTCATTTTTTTAAATCTTAATTAATCAGAATGGCTTAAAACCTACAAAAAACATTTTAATTTACCTTTCAAAGCCCTAAATTTTATTAAAAATAGCTTCTTTTCTGTCTGAGCTGAAACAGCTTGTGACGTTAAATGTGCCTTGCTTCCGCTTGTTGTTATCATCCCGCTTTGAAAGACTGGAAAGGCTGAGCTCTAGTTTTCTAACATCCTAGTGTTTGCCACATTTCCAAGAGCACATGTGACGTCACATTGTTAGGAGCTTTCTGTATTAAAATATGTCATAATGAGGAAGTTGCATGATTTTTTAAAATTTTTTTAATCGATTCTTCTTGCGAAAATAAGCAACTACCCAAAATTTGAGGTCTATCGATTTTTTCGATCGAAATTTTTTGATTGCCAAAAAAATTAACAAAAATCCCCTTTTTAATCCCCTTTTTTTCCGCAAACGCCAAGAGTTTGGGATGTGACGTCATCCTACGATAAACATTGTTGGAAAGCAATGGAGTTGATGGTATGATTGTTGATGTCATCGTACGATTTAAACAACAAATGTTTTCAGTCACCTGTTTTTTTCTCGACTTTTAAATTAAAATATTTAATTACATGTACATTTTTTTGAAAAATTGACTAGATATTTCATTTTACCATACAAAAAACCATACGGAACACTTGTTTGTTTTTGAAAATCTGACACATGCAACTTCCTTATTACCTTAAAAAAAGTTTGTGGGAAAAGACAAAGCGTATTTTTGGAACCAGGAGAGAATGTTAAATAAATTAAAATTGAATAGTTAGAATTAAGAGATGCTGCAATTCTCCATTCTGATGGGTAAAACGACGAATGAAGAAAAATCCTTGATAAAATGTGTAACTTAACACGAAAGTTTTGCATACTACTAGGTAGAATGTTAAAAAAATTCAGTAAGGTTTTTTTAGAAGGGTCGAAACTAGATGACATCTTGCATTCTATAATTGTATTGCCATCATATCTATACTCTTGGGGACTTGTTATTTTAATTTGGAAATTGCGTATTTTTTAAAAATAAAAATAGTAGTGTAAGGATGAATTTAGGATCCATTTTTTTCATAAATTTTAATCTACTGAAAATTTATTTCGTTTCTTTAAATATTATAAGAAAAAGTTAATTGTGTTTATTTATTATTTTACTGGGTGTACGTGATTTGAGATTTCTTCAGTTCCAATGACAAAACACAACACATACTTTGTGATCTTGGTCATTACTCCACACAAGCTGAAATCAGTACTTTACGTTACCCAGCGGGCCCCTGTGGATCGAAGTCAATTATTGTTGCCCCCGCCACACACACATTGGCTTGCACAACCCTTTTTTACATGGAGCCACACAATCATCCATCTCCACACACAAACATCCATACCCGAGTGGGGATTCGAACCCCCTGACGATGACGGCTGCATAATACTCTAAACACTAGACGAGCACGCTAGCTCGTAACTTGAATCGGGGAACTTAAGTAAAGTTGTAACGCATATTTTCAAAAAACAGTTTTGATCCTAAAATTCTAAATCTATTTCTTAACCTCATTTTAATTATTTTTGTGCCAAAAAGTATGAATCCCAAACTTTTGGTTATGAGATTATTTTACTATATTATTTAAGTTGTATAGGAAAGATCTATTACCGAGTAAAGATAGCTTTCAACTTCAGTAAAGCACCAAAGTATAAATGGTTTAAGAGTTAGATGTTTGAAGTTGGATTTGGGATAAAATATGAGACTTTCTCCCCTTTATCACCAAACACATAGCTAGTCCTATAAAATACTTTAGTGCCCTGGAAGATTTATGTTTAGCAAGGTTTTAGGTGTATAGTACACGGAGGTAGTATGTTAAGAGTTAAGAGTCTGAGCTGTAATATCGGGGTTCACATGTTAGTCTATGAGCATTGTAAGTGTTGGCTGAAAGGAAATATTCCGGATGTAAGATATTGAACAGTCTAGTTCCTGGCTGAAAGGGACTTTAGATTTCAGTCTATGACCTTTTCAAATTATCGGATTTAGAATTCTTGATAACATTGAACCTTTCATAAGTTCTTTTAAAATTCATAAAATTATTCAAGAGAAATCACATAGTCTTTGGTCAAATGCCATCAGGAAACCAAGAAGTGATGTTTTCATACTTAATAATTGTGTTTTAAAAATGCTTAAAAATTATTTTAAGGAATTATGTCTAATGGCGACAGCATAGTTTTTTACTATTTGGGTGCTACAGTACTAGTGTAATCAGATAAAATATACTACTACTGTAGCTACTATATTATATAATTAAAAAATTCTAAAAATTGATTGGGTTAGTTTACTAGCCTTTCTAATAATTTTTACTAGTGACAGTTGTACATAAAGTACAATTTATTATTTATTGGTATTCTACATATTTTCATTTTGTTAACATTTTGTTCATGTCTGTTAAAACACAAAAAAGGAAAGAGGGAAATTTACTATCTTTTTACTTGTGATATATAATGGAAGGATTCTTATTCAATAAGAAAACTGGAATCCTTCCATAAAAATATCACGATTATAGAAAGTCAAATTAATTCCATGAAATCAGTCTATTTTGATACGGAGGAATTTAAAAAATTTAACCAAGGTGATTTTAAAAAGTTCGTTTCAAATGTCTAGTCTGTATAAAATTTGACTAAATAGACAATTAAGCATAAACAAAGACAAAATTTCATTAATAACGTCATATATTGAAAGGAAAACTAAGAAAAAGGTTTAGTCTCAGTTTTTCTTTCTAATTTGAATTTAATGGACAATTTATAGCGATTGAAATTTAGATGAAAGACTTTGAGGTTTTTAACTTACGAACTTAAATTTTCAAATAAATCTCGTTATTAAAATTTTGATTGATTAATTGAAAATAGAATTCGAGGAAGGACCGATGCAACATTGTTAAGTTATTTCCAATACATAACAAGTTCTAAAAAAAGGTTAAATTAAAAAGAAGATGATACTTGAAAATTTATGTACTTACATATAAAAAATGTAAAATGAAATAGATTAAATTTGCTGAAAGTTCATTGTTTGTTTATTTTTTGTTTAAATTCGATTAAATAGAATAATAGTACTTGATTTCACTAAATTAATATTGACAGTTTTGGATTTTAAAGACTCTGAAGTCCTAATATTGAAAACAAGTATGGCGTTCAACAAGAAATGCTATTTAAAAAATTCCTAAATAAAAATTGTGCATAGAGTTTAAAAGCTATGTTTTTTTCATATTTTTTCCCAGGAGTATTAATTTTTAAAAAATGTTATAGAACTTAATATTTACTTTTGAATCCAGAAAACAAATTAAAGTTTTTCTTTTGAAATTAATATGGAACTTGTAAAAAAATTGAATAAAAATTTCAAATATACACTTCTATAAGAACAATAAGTTATATTGTGAGTATTGTCTGACATAAATTTATTTTGATACTCCATCTCTTTCACTTGTAACCTCGAAATGAAATGGTATAAAATGTTAAAGAAACATGTTTATACTAAATGTCTAGACACGTCTTTCATTAAAATCTACACAGGTTATAAAAGAAACAAAACTAAAACTTCTTTTCTCATATTATTCAATATAAGTTTGAGACAAGTTCAAATTTATTTCAATGCGCACTTAAGTTTTATTGTCCCAAATATTGTATCAATGTTGTATATCAATGGAAAGCGGATCCCAACCATGATTTGAATAGCGTTTGAAAGGAATAATGAGTGTCGCAACAAAGCATTTAATGTATGTAAGTTTCAATTCATATGAAGAATAATCTAATTATTAAAACAAGTTCATGCGTTATTGTCTGATAAATCAAAAAGTTCCATTTTTGAGAGGATCAAAGCAGTATATAAAATCTTAACGCTTTTTGAGCAAAATATATTTCAGATTTGGGGCATATGAATTACCTTTACTTTAATGGTTAAACTGGAGATAGCGCATAAGTTCGGTCTGGTATTTTATGATTATAAGCTGGGTTTTGTTCAATAAGAATACATATTTATGTATTGTTTTGTATGCAAAAATCTAGAACATACAATTGAATACCTGAAATTTGGTTAAAATGAAGATGGTAATTTTTATTTATAATATACAAAAGTGTGTGTTTAAGTTGTAAAGGCTTGTTTAAGTTGTTAAGTTTGCATTCTATTTAGATATTCTATTTAGTTTAATGGGATTTTAAGCTTGTTGAATGGGTCGACCTTGCTTGTGCTTCGAATCTCACATATGGGCAGCAGCTTGCTGAACTTTGCCCGTGGGTGAGGAGAGGTAATTTATGACCCTGAAGACTACCTCTGGGGCCGTTCAAATATTACGTAAGCACTTTTTTGTTCATTTTTAACCCCCCCTCCCCCCTTGTCAGCAAAGATAAGCAAACCTCAACCCCCCCCACCATAATTACGTAAGACACTGCCGGAAATTTTGACATCCCTTGTAGTAAGTACTGTTTTTTCCTTGAAAATTAGGTGACTCGTATACAAGGAGCTGTACTTATTGGGTGTAACCCTAAGGGTTCAAAAATGAGTCGAAATACTACTTTTCGGGGTTACAATTTCAAAATGTTAGGGTGGTCCATCTCCTAAAAAAAGTGCTTACGTCAGATTTCCTAATTAAATTTTTTGTTACATTTATTTTTGGTTGAATTTTGAAATTATTTATACAAGAAACAAGATATTTTCGAAAATGCACCATCTTACGTAAGCATCGCTCATATCCCCCTTCCCCCCTTGTCAGCAAAAATAAGCAAAGAGCAAACCCCCCCTCCCCCCTTAGGTGCTTACGTAATATTTGAACGGTCCCTCTTGCAGGCTGCTCCTCTGCAACACACTAAACTACATGATATCGCTGAGGCATTTTTGACTTAGGTATAATAAGCAGGGTTGTGCGCATGTGGAGACTTGTTGAATGGGTTAACTTTGCTTACTTTAAATCCCATGGGCGGCAGCTTGCTGCATCCTGCCCGTGGGGTGAGAAGCTGTAATTTCCGACCCTGAACACTGCCTTTTGCAGGCTGCTCCTCTGCAAATTGGATTTATATCAACAACCAATCCTTTATGAACTAGGAGCTCTGCAGATGTGCCGGACGGGTCAACTCTGCTCGACTCTGGCTCTGCTGCTAATGGCCCGTGAGATGGAGTGCAGACCAATAAGCTCATCTCGTAGTTTTCCTCTCAAAAAGGGACTCAAATGATGGGAATAAAACCTGCTCGTTTGAAAGACCGAGTAGAGAGTATATTACTGTTTCAGTCAGGAATAACTTTAGTGACACTGAGTCAAATTGTTATTCTTTGTCTGGTTCTTTGGGGACTTTTCAGGAGTCTGCGGACAGGGACTGTATTCAGTCAGGAGGTTGGCACAATGGACCTTTGGTCGAGGTGCCTGGCTTTTAATTATTTGTCCCTCCTTGTACGAGGGTTGTTTTTAATTAACTTCCGTTTTTCTCTTGAAAAAAAAGTAGTAGGAATTTCGAAACAATTTTGGTGCTGGTAGTTAGATACATCCTTCAGGTTCAATTTGACACCTTACTGAATAAAATCGGGCATTTTTTCTATTTTTTATCGATTTTACAAGCGCGCTCCTCGAACTATTTTCTCGCCAACCCATAGAGAATTCGGCTTTTTTTTCTCCCTTCGCTCCGTCCGCGAGCAGGCATTAACATTAAACAATGGGTGGGCAGGTGATCGCGGACGGAGCGAAGGGAGAAAAAAAAAGCGAAATTCTCTATGGGTTGGCGGGAAAATAGTTCGAGGAGCGCGCTTGTAAAATCGATAAAAAATAGAAAAAGTGCCCGATTTTATTCAGTAAGGTGTCAAATTGAACCTGAAGGATGTATCTAACTACCAGCACCAAAATTGTTTCGAAATTCCTACTACTTTTTTTTTAGGAGAAAAACGGAAGTTAATTAAAAAACAACCCTCGTATATATTAGTATTATTATTATTAGTTTAATTTGATGAGACGGGTTTAAATTAATTTTTTACTGTGGGCCACTGATTTTCTAAACTATTTTCTCCAAAATCATTTGAAACTTAAATTTTTGTTTGTAGACATACCAGTATAAGGCTATTGTATCCACAATTATTAGACCATAGTTAAAACATAATTGTTATTACCAAAATTTATAAAAATTTTTTTTCAATATAAGATTGACGAAGACAAGAAAGCGGCTTCTTTAAATAATACCATTATTTTTGACGCGAGAAAAGAGTTGTGTTAATATTTAAAAATACCAGTCTTTCTGTTTTTTATAATTATTTTTACAGAAAATACTTTATTGAACTGGAAAAAATGTCAGTTGTAATTCATAATACCTTAAACTAAAAATATCTCTTTTTGGCTAGCTACTAACAGATAGAAAAATAGTCGTTGGATAGGAATGACTTTTACGTAAAGTGTTCAAATTCAACTGACAGAATAGCTCTTAAAATACCCCTCTCAATTTTTTCTCACATGCGTCGGATATTATCCAGAGTGAAATTAGAAGGTATAATTTATATTTAATTAAATTCATCGACATTATTAATTAATGAACCAGAAAGAAATACGGAAGTAATTAATGACAAAATGATTAATAAGCATATTATTCAAGTGCTATTAAGGCAGGGCTTTTCGGGCTTTTTGCTTTTCAGAATTTTGGTTACGCTTGGAAAAAGCTTCAAAGAGAGATTCAGACTTTTTAATCAATATACCGAGAGAAAGTTTTTATTTCTGTAAAAGAAAAAAATATCGACCGTGTCTTTTAATTTATTAATTACTGGATGAAAACCAGTGACATTAAATGTGGTTGTAAAAATAATTGAATCCCAGTGAAGCTTACTTAGAGAACAATTAATGATTCCGAAAGAATTAAAAGTTGCTCGACAAAGCAAAAGTTTTAAAGTGGGTGTCAATAATTAATCAAGTTTCTTTCAGAATATACATTTTAATAGTGTTATTAAATGAACTTGAAATTCAAATATTCAAGCTTATAGACCGAATGTCAACAAGAATTTTGATCCGGGGCGGGGATGGCCAAAAGTCATTTAATAGACAAACCCTTATACTACGTACACACACGAAAAGTCAATCTAGATTATGCCAAATAAAAAAAGGTTGGTAGTTTGTAGTAGTTTTTTTTCTTCTTAGTATAGATAGCACCACGTTAACTTAAACTAGTTTAAGGACTTAAGAGAGTTTGGGGAACTATCTTAAAGTTAAGACAGTTCATTTTCTCTAAAATAGTTTAAATCTAAGACTGTTCGTTCACACACACTTTTCCCAAACTAGATTAGCACTTAAGCTAGTTTAACTTTTTATGTGTGAACGTAGTATTACGCGTTCAAAGTAAATTGAATGAGCGTACCAGAATTTCTAAGGGCTGAAAAGACAGTAAATTACTTGATTAACCAGAAGAAACTTTTTCAAACACATCACACTTGATAAGACATAAATTTCTTATGAAAATCCATCTTTCTATGTTATAACAATTTGTAAATGTTGTTTTTAATTTTTATTTTTCTATTATAATTGACTTTTAGAATGTAATTTTTTCCAAAATTGTTAATCAATATCGATTCTGTATTTAATATAAAGATTAAACATATTATACACCATATTTGTCATATGCAAAACTTTTGTAAACATATTTGGAAAATAGAAAATACGAAATAGCTTTTAGTGTTTTAACTTAAAACGACTTAATAGCTTTCTCTCATTTTTACATAATGGAATAATATTTTTTACTGCCTGAATTATTTTCACTTTCTGTTTACAAACTTAGAGATCATTAGAGAGATGTGCATGGTAAAAAAACCTGAATTAGTTAAAAAAAAATTACACCTAAAGTAATAAATAGACAGTGAAGATTAATTTTCTAATTTCATGTTGCCGCAAAAGAGATTGAAAAATATGAGATCATTACCACAGATTATATAGCTTACAGAGATTCCGAACTGCAGTTTTCCTCTTTAGGTACTTAATTTAATTCCTGCTCCCAGATTATAATTAATTTCACTAGCAGCCAATCAGAGAAGGCGAAATGCGAAAGTGATTCCTGATTGAATATGGAACTTCTATCAAGCGGCACTTAAATTTCATCTGTGTTGTTTTTCCCTCCAGTTCCGATTTGGATTTGAGTGACAGCTTCAGTGGGTGAATGACAGAATTAGCAGGAATGACGTGGTATTAAAGGAGGCCTGTCCGTTTGGCCTGAAGTTTGTCAATGGGAAAAGCCCTGTTAAAAAAGTTGCCATTAGCGTCTATGAAGACGAATCCTTTGTTAAGCTCTATACTCTGTGATCATAATCAAATACTTAAAAAATTGCGTAAATTAAAAATTAAATGACTACCCAACAAAATAACCAAACTGTCTTACCGAAATTCTTATTCCCCTTTTTGCTTTACAAAAGTTTCATAGCAATCAGTAATATAAAATATCCATAAAAAATGAAATTAAAAAGTAAGCTTACTTGAAAGTTTATTTCAGATAGGAATAATTTTGAGAGCAGATTGAATTTGAAATGAAAGTTGCATAATTCAAACCAGAAAACAGAATTCAATATTTGTGAGTAAAAATCAACCGATATCTAATAGAGCATTTTCAATCACATGACTCGGACCTAGCAACGGCCTTAGCAACAGACTGTTTGACCTACAGCAAGGAAGAAAATAAATGGTCGTGACATCACCTGAAAACACTCTGTAAAATAATTACGTCATTCTAAAAAAGAGTTTTAAGAATAAATTATTTTTATTTCGTTTGCATGATCAGCGAAATCGATGCCAGATTCAAAAGTGAAACAAAAAGAAAGTGAATAAAAGTGAAACGATCAAATTAGGTTTATTTTGAGGAGCATTGTTTGTTTTTACTGTTGCAGGTCTGGTTTTGTAAAAATACGAGGTTTAAATGGAGAACTGCAGCAAATCTTAAAATTTTAAATATTCAATTTTAATTTATTAAAAATTCTCTCCTGATTCCAAAAATACGCTTGTCTTTCCCCACAAAAAAATTTTAAGGTAATTATAACATATTTTAATACAGAAAGCTCCTAACAATGTGACGTCACATGTGCCAGTGGAAATGTGGGAAACAGCGTTTTCATCGTTACACTAGTCTGTAAAAAAACTAGTGCTCATTGTTTCAAAGCGGGATTATAGCAACAAGCGGGAACAAAGCACATTTCACGTCACAAACTGTTTCAGCTCAGACACAAAAGAGGCTGTTTTTAATTGAAAATAACTTAAAATTTAGGGCTTTGAAAAGCAAATGAAAACATTTTTCGGAGGTTTTAGGCCATTCTGAACACATTAAGATTAAAAAAAATTTTGACTGCAGTTATCCATTACATGCTAGTTATTTTTTCGTCTGTAAATGCTTTGACAAATAACATATTCTGGGTTTCCTTGATGATTTTATAGGTAAGTAAAACACTCTTTGAATAGACTGAATAGTTAGTATAAGCCCAAGGTAAATAAACTAACCAGGTATGCTCTTCCGGCGAAAAAGGCGTGGCTTTTGAAAATGACGTCACCCAGGATATATTTCCTATTCACAGCATGGGAAAATGCTTATTTTTGGTGATTTTTATTAAATTAAGGGCCAAAGAAACTTCTAAAACAGTTTACACTGGACACAATTACGAACATGTTTATAAGTTATCAAGTTTTTTGAATTAGAATAATAATTTTAACTCAATAATAGCCGATCAAAAATATGAAACTTGAGCTCTACAACGATGTGCTTTAATCTCTCCGCTTATTGATTTTAATTACTAACTTGTATAAATTTAATTAACACAGCTGATGATACAAAGAAAAAATATGAAGCAAATATTCAATCATGAAAACTTCATGAAAACATTCTTGTTGTGATAAAATTAATATCGCTGTTCTGCAATGTCAAACTTGAATATCCATTGTATCGAAGCAGTTTAGATTTTAAGGACAAAAAATATTGAGTTCTTGAAATAAATGAAGTACATAAAAATATGGAAAATTATGAGCTAAAATCTAAGAACTAATTAATTTAATTTAATAATGGATTTATTCAAAATTTTAGTGCATTTACCTTATATAATGATCCTACTACAGTCCACTCAGCTTGTTTATTTTTATTTGAGATTCAGAAATAGTATTCTTAAAATCGTCTGTATCCTTAATTATATTTTTAAATATTTTATCGGAATTTTTCAAATAAGTGGGTTATTGTATTCATAAGTTTTAAAACAAACTAAATAAGGAATTTCAATAATATCGACCCAATAAATCCTGATGTATCTACGATCTGTTCAATGGTGTTTATTGTATTACTATAGTATTATGGTGGCTGATATGCCCGTCATTGATTGGTCCGTTATTTTATATCCTGGGTGACGTCACACAGCGAGAGTTATGAGCATACCTGGTTAGTTTATGTACCTTGGTATAAGCCTATAATTATATTAAAATTGTTTATCTACTCTCCATCTAACGAATCGTATGACTTTTGATATTGATTGTTTTAATATTAAAACCTAAGGAAAATAGGAAGTATTCGTCAGAAAAGAATGTTTAAAATTATTATTTGTGTGATGGATCTAAAAATAACTTCATACGTTTGTGTGGAATGTAGTCTAATGAAAATATAAATTACAAATCAAACGATTAATATTTTTAAAAATTTCCAGAAGCTTTTTTTACTTAGTTTTGAATTTAATAAATTTGCTTTTTCCTTCCTCGAAGGGAAATAGTTACTGCATAGGTGTGCAATGGTGATAAGAGCATTTTCAAAACAAATATTCGAAAATGAAATAAGTGAATTGGCATTTGAATTTTCTTATGAACATTTTGAGTGACGTCATTGCGCGTTTCTATAGCAACGGCAGTCTTGGTACGATCAATAGGGTATATAGCATATATACAGCCCTCTTGACCATTTATTTTTTCTAACACGAAAGATAAAAAAAATTGATAGGACCTGCAGATTGTAAACAAAACACTAAAGAACTTTTATTGGGGCTGTCATCGGAAGGCAGAAAATTTTTGGAAATAAAAATATTTACCTTGGGCTCGTGTTTTCAATTTCTAGCCATGCAAAGATAGCCTGCGTTATTCAAAAGGGTTATTGGCTTATACTTAGAAAGTATGAGTGTCTAATGCTTCTGCTTTTTAAAGTTGCCTGGAGAAAAATACCCTACTAAAGTGTCTAGTTCTGTTACATTGATTGATAGATATCGCCTTTGTATTTTGTTACAATATTTTTATTTTTAAGGAATAAGTATAATGATTCCTGCCATTTATGGGCCTCACTTTCTCAGGAGCCGCACCCCCTTTGCCTTGAATCCTTGTGGAGCTTGGATTCAAGTGGCACACGACAACAACAACAATAAGTAGAATGATATTTTATGTTCGAAAGAACTTTTTGTAAACTATTCTAAATTTCAATGTCCTTTTAATTTCATTATATTTAAGTAATGAGGAAGTTGCATGATTTTTTTTATTTTTTTAATCGATTCCTCTTGCAAAAATAAGCAGCTACCCAAAATTTGAGGCCGATCCAGAAATTTTTTGATTGTCAAAAAAATTAACAAAAATTCCCTTTTTAAAAGCGCGCGAAAACGCCAAGAGTTTGGATGTGACGTCATCTTATACTAAACATTGTTGTAAAGCAATGGAGTTGATGGTATTGTTGACGTCATCTTATAGTTAAAACAATAAACGTTTTCAGTCACGTGTTTTTTTCTCGACTTTTAAATTAAAATATTTAATTACCTGTACATTTTTTTGAAAAATTGACTAGATATTTCATTTTACCATACAAAAAACCATACGGAACACTTGTTTGTTTTTGAAAATCTGACACATGCAACTTTCTTATTATTTTAGCACTTAGCGTCTAAGTGCTAATCATTAAATACAAGAAAATAAACAAAATATACCATAGTGAATAAATTATGATTCTCTTTAATAAAGATATTTGACCATGTATAAAAACTTATTAAAAAGAATATGCTGCCTATAAACTTTGAAATTGTAGCAAAAACCTTCATTTTTCTTTAAAAAAAAGCATACTGAAATAATCCATCTTCAATTCCATCTTGAAATGAATTATTCCAATATACAAGCCACATGGCTGAAATTCTATCAAATCGAAGCAATTCCATTATACCCAACAATTACGTAAGAATTTCTCCTAACAAAAACTGCCCGGGCCTTGCTACTTAAGATTTCCCCGTTTCCTTCTACGAGGTAATCCCAAATTGTAATTAAAGAAGAGCTAAAAGATAACAAGCCTGCCAAAATTACATCAAAGATATTTTTTTATTCACCACAGCTTGGTTGTTCTTAATGCAAAAGACCATGTTTTTTTCTTTTTCTAAACGTTCATCCTCTCTCAAAGTTTTTTTATGCGGTTAGAGTGTTCGTCTTTTTTTATACTTTCATCTCAACAAACTAATTGGAAGTGGTTTAGGTGTAATTCCATATTGTGTGATTGGTTTGAGGGGTAATTTAATAGGGGGTAAGTGTGGACTAATTTTAAAGGGTACTTGCTGATGTTGTACTTTTACAAGGTGTTTTGATATTACTGTTAGAAGAGGTTATGAAAATTGAGGAATAATAATAGATGTAATGCTTTTATATTTATTCAAGCGTAGATCTGAATTAAAATATCAGTAAAAATTTGTTTTGCAGTAATAAAAATATAGGTGCACTTACATGTGCAGTGATGAAGAAGAAAAAAAACGATATAATAGTATTTAAAGTTGTAATAAAGAGGTTGAAGATATCTATAAATTTGAATCAAATCTATTATTAAGCCTATAGTTTTTTGAACTTTAAGTTGGTTTGATTTAGGTTAGCTATTTGTAACCAACTTTTATTCATTAAAAAGTAGGTTTTCATTTGTTATCTTTAATCTTTCCCTTTTATGTAATTGTTATTTGTTTTTCGTCGGTAATGATTTTGTTTTTCATATATTTAATTTCTTCAAATTTGTTTCTGTGAAATATCTCAATATAAGCTTCAATAAAATACATTAACGCCATTAAAATTAAAAGAGCTTTAAATTGAATTAATTAAAGTGTCATTATTATATCTTTCTATTTGTAACGAGTGACATTATCAAATTAATTAAACCTTTTGTTGAATTAAACTTAGCTTATTTATCTTTTATTTTATTTTCCTGAAAAAAAATTAACTTTATTGTTTGTATACCATTATTTAAACTTTTTATTGTAAAGAATTCTAAGTGAGTTAACTAATGGCTTCAAAACAATATTAATAGGAAGTAGTATTTACTTATTTATTTGCATTATTGGTTTAATGTTTTTGTCTAAGGATGGATGGTTTCTGTTCTGTTACTTGTTCTATGAGGGCATTGACATTTTCCGAAATAAAAAAAGTTGAAAACACATCAAATGCACGCAAAAAAATCAATGATTGAGAAAAATCGTATTTGCATAAAAATGCATTTACTAATTGCAAGGTTTTGAAATTGAAAAACTTAATACGCTTAATGTATTCTAGAGTAAAATAACAATCCACTAGTTTGAAACCTTTGTTTTCTTCATGGCAGTATTAGTTTGAGAAAAATCTTCAATTATTTTTGAATGGATCCTTTGTTTGAAAGATATAAAGTGGGAAATAATACTCTTCGATTTTAAAGAATTTACAAGGAGGAAGACGTCAGTTTGATTCAGAACGAAAGAATAAACGTTCATGGGCGCTCATATGTTAAAACTCAAGGTTGGACCCCAAGAAAAATTTTAGGTTTTCATACAGGCTTTTTTTTGTTTCGAGGGGAGGAGGGTTTGGTTCCAAGTTATAGAAGTTTATGTTTCACTCATGTATTGTGCGTAGTATTTTTTAACACCCTCTTATTATAGTTTTTAATCTTTTTACTATAGAAATCTACTTGTTCACAATATACCTAGTCGATACTAAAGAAGAGGGGGTCTGGGGGTCCTCACCCAGAAAAATCTTTGAAATTTTACTTAGAGTAGAGATTGAACTCATTTGATGAACTTTTGGGCAACAACCTAATAGGATTGTTACCCATGATTTTCATGATATGAGAAGAATTCAGGATTCCTAGATATTGTTAGTGGGGGTTGTGGACAGGCCCGTATTTAGGGTTTTTGCAGCCCTGTGCATATCGATTTATTGCCGCCCCTATTTCATTTTCTGTTTGAAGAATTTACCCCTGTTTCTTTTAAAAGTGTTATTGATTAAGGGTGGGGTGAAGTTAGCATTTAATCCTATTTAACATGAACTAGGGTTTAAATTTTCTGCAGATTACTAATCGGGGGTTTAAAACATGTTTAAAAGTAAATTGCAGGATAATTGTTTAATTAAAGAAAATCTTGTTTCTCTATTCGTTGGGGGGATGTGATCATTGGACGCTGGGAATGACTCAACCCTAGAATCCTCCCGTAGTGAAATCTGTAAAGAATGAAGCATTTTGAATTGTCGTAAACTGTCGCCCCCAAAATTTTGCCGCCCTGTGCTATAGCACATGTTGCACGTGCCAAAATACGGCCCTGGTTGTGGATATGGCAATGTTTCAGTGTATGAAATTGTTAGAAACAATTTTCGTATTGCTTTTGAATTAGCTTAAAATCATAATAAAGTATTGATATAATAGAAAATATAAAATAGAATGTTGAATAAAAATTAATTACTATGGTTAAATGAAGATTTTATGTAAATTTTTCCGATTCCAGAAGGGGGGCGGGCTCCTCTAGGGCCCCCCTCTGCCCTTATGTATGGGCGCCCATGTAAACGTTCGTCTTTCTGTAGCTACATTTAAATACTTTACAGAAAGTAGTAATCAGAATATTTAGCAAAATAGAGAATTGTGTACAAATATGTATTCAGTTTAAGGTAAACTCAAATTAAAAGGTGTAAACGCGAGATAAGAATATTGGTGACGATTTCTTTTAAAATGAAAGCTTGTAAGCATTGAAAATTCCTTCAAAAATCAGCTATCAGCTTGCAAAATCTATTATCTTTTTAAAATTATAAACTCCTTTTGACCGTGATGGTAGGATTTTATTATGAACCCTTTGGTCAAGAAAACGAAGATGGGCATCGTAGGCTTTGGTTTAGTTTAGTTTAGGGAAGAAATATCAGACGGTTTATATCCATTTAGCTGGTGATGTATTTGTTTTTATCATGTGCACTTTCAGAGAAGGTGGACAAATTAGAGGGTATTTCTAAAACTTGAGAACACCAGTAAAATAGCCTAATCTGTATAATTTTTTTGGTATCAATACCAATTGCTTGTATGAAACAGACTTTACAATTATAAATTACAATTATAATTACTCTTCCTGTATTTTTTTCAGAAGCAAAGCGTTGGTGAGAAAAAAAGAAAAAGGTCCTTGGTGTAAATGATTACTGGAGAAAAGTAAGTAAACTATCATACTTAAACCATTTTTTCAATAAAAGTAAATCAATAACTAAGTCAATGTTGTATGAATTTTTTGATCGGTAAAAGTTAAATTTAACCTTAGCGCGAATAAAACAATGAATGTTATCATCCAAAGTCCTAAGCATTTAAAATTCATCGCATTGATATGTATACATTAATATATTCTTAGGTACTATTCTAAACAGCCTTTCTTCCAATTTAATTTGTTAATGAAATAAAAAAATTTCTTATCCCGACTTTATAAACTCCCAGTTTAAAAAAACCTTTTTTTTGCGAAATTTCAAGTTTTAATACACTAAGAGCTCATAGGAATTTAAATTGTTTGAAGCTCTGAAGTTTGATACAGCCGTTTTATAATGATTTTAGACGATATATTTTTATTAGCCTCTTATTACTTGATTGAAGAATTTCGCACAGACTTTTGCACAAAATTTTTATAAACTTCAATATAAATGCAAAAGTACCAAACTTCTTCCCGATTCAAACTATTCTGTGGAGCAAGCCTATTAAACGTGATGGTTTTTCATTTTCTAAAGAGCTTTTCTCTCAATTCTTTTTGGCTGGCTCAACATGCCTTTCTTCATTCACGAGCTGTGAAAAAACTAGTGTCTTTTGAGCAGGTCTTGAAGAACGAGACAAGTTTTGCATCTATACTTGACAAATGATGAATGGGTCTGATTGTAACAAGTAGACGGTTTTTAGTATTGTTATGTGGCGAATATAGTAAGTGAGTGGTTGTATAGATTGGGATATTAGTTTTAAAAAGTTAGGTTATGGTACGGATGTAGAATATGTTCATAATCGAACTTCTGATAGACTTGTGTGAATTTATTAATTTGAAAATACTTTTTAAAAATACCTATAAGTATGTTTCTTTAAATGAGTGCATAATAATAATTTTATATAAATTATTGTTTATAATTGTTTTTTTATAATTGTTTTTTCAAAGTTGAATAGATTTCTTTCAATACTATTGAATTGGTTTTTTCAAAGTTTAGGATATTTTTTAAATTTTAGTGGGTTTTTCAAAATTGAAACCAGGTTTCAGTAAATAAGAGGTGCTTTTACAATTTCAGAGGTTTTTTCAAAGCATAAAAACTTTGAAAAAACCCACTTATCTGTGTAAAAACTGACATTATTTTGACAGAACACATTTAACATAGAAAGAACTCACTAAAATTTGAAAAAACCAACTTATTATGAAGGAGAAAACCACTTTATTTTGAAAAAACCCACACTTTTTCCGAAAAAACCCAGTTTTATATGGGGTTTTTCAGGGTTTTATTGAAAAAACCCGAAAAAACCTTTTTTCAAAAAAAACCCAACCTGTATTTACCAACCCTGTATAAATCCGAGCGTTATTAATAATGCCCATGTATTTCTAGCAAAGTGTAAAATTCTTATTGATAAATGTCATTGAATTGATCACATTGCTCGTTTGGGACAATATGATCAGTTTAATGATCACCTTGATCAATCAATTCATGTGATTTCCCCGTCCCATCGGGGAAAATATTTTTAAAATGTACTTCATTTTAAATGTACTGTTCATTTGAATAAGTTTAATTTCGTTAAAAATCAGTCTCATATCATTTAATATATCATTTATCCTATCATTTAATCATCCTTCCTATCATTTTAATTCCTTTTAGGGAATTTTGCTTGGAGTTACTGCCTTGTTTTTTGGCTAAATAGCACATTTTTATTCCTTTCACCCATCGTAAACAGAGAACGAGAATAAAATTCGAAGAGAATAAAATGACAAAATGCCTCTCCATTTGAAAACGGAAACATTTTCTGCAACTTTAGTGTCCTGTTGAAAACCGTTACGGCAAAACATCATATAGGATCACGATCACACATAGAGCATCAGTTGCATAGATCTCCACACGAACATTGTATTATTTACGGCTTCGAATCCATCTATCGTAAAACGGGCAATTAACTTTACAACCGATACGATACATCGGCCAATGAACGAGCACTAAAAATGAAAAGAAAAATTTCGAACACCAATATCATGACTTATGACGACCTTCAAACGGTGCCACAGATCCGGACAAGAAAAAAATATGGGACACATTTTTGTGCCCCCTGAGCCGTTATTCTCCCGTTTATGCTCGATGAAGCAGGGAGCAAACGACTTTGAGGAACTGAAGTGAGTTGAGGCTTTCCGAATCGTCAGCGCTTTTTCAGCTGCGTTTCCCCCTTTCTGCTTGCCATTAGTGCGACGAAGAAACATTTACAGTTGGTCGTTGAGGTAAGAGCCGGCGATTCGCGAATCCCCCATTGGATGAAAACGCCTCCCACTGTAGGCTAAATGCAAAACCTGCCAACTGGATCACAGGTTGCACAAATTATTCTCCATGGCGGGAATTTCTCTGTTACGATGTGTTTCGATTGCTAAACTTAACGAAAACGTCGGCGGATTTAAATGATTTAAAATTAATTAATATTAGCCAACTTATATTTACATTGAAATCTTTATCTTAATTTGAAATGAGCTTTCATTTATATTATTTTTGTAAGAATTTATTAAGTTTTTTTAAGGTTTTAGGCAGCATAAGGTAAAGCATAACTGACCAGGACAAACTTGTGTGTGTAAAATAAACGTTGTTTTTTAATTGATGTTGTAAACTTGTAGTGTGTCAAAAAGAGAAGAAAATTAACCAGTGGTCAAGGGAAGCATAAGGTTAAAGGATAAGGTTTATTAAAAGAATATTTTCTCTACCTAAACTCCCGGCTTCAAACGAAATATTCATTCCAAAGAAATCAACCCAGCAGAAAGCATGTCCAAAATTCCTTCAAAAAAAAGAGTCAAAAAAGTGCAGTTTTCTTAAAGAAGTCTGTAGTTATTTTGTAGAAATAGGACTTCATCACGTAAGTCTGCAGTTTTTTTACAGCAATTTTGAATACATTCTAAAGGCATTTCAGCAGTCTTATAAAAAACTGCAGAGTTTCTACAGAAAACTGCAGATTTCCTAAAGAAAACTGCAGACAAAGTGTCAAAATTCCCTTCACTTTTTTGAAGAAATTTTGCTGATTCTTTTTGCTGGGAATACGAACAAGGTTGGATCCAGGTTTAAGTTCTGGGGGGGCACAGAGATTTTAAAAACCTAGTCTGGAGTAAAGACTGCGATATTTTTAATGAATATTGAATGGTAATATACACTTTTGGCCCTAAAGCTACACATGCATATTTAACCATTTCAAAGTTTCGAAATTTCGTTTTATTTAGAAAATATCTTTAGATGTAATTTCTTTCAATGAATTTTTTTAGCGAAAAATCGCCAAATAAGACTATTTTGGCAGGTTTTGAATTTAGTCTATAGTGGGATGCGCGCCCTCTGATTGAAGCTTTCGGAGAAAGTATGGCGTCGGTTGCACTGCTGTGACACTTAGGGAAATGGAAGTTCTCGCTACTCGCTGGAATTAAATTCAAGGGATAATTTTGTCCCCAGTTATTCCCGTGTTACTTGATGTCGCACATTAAAGTTGCTTTCGCCTTATTTTATGACTTTTTTTGAAAGGAAAATGAATTCGGAAATCACATTTTTTGAATGAGTTACTCGAATATAAAACGTCGAAATGTTCATGCTTAATGTCGTTGGTTTATGGACTACATTAGTGCTTTTAAGTAGGTTGAAGTTTAATTCTTTGCGATTAGATGTCATGCCGAATGAAGTGTATTCTGAATTAATTTAATTCGATCGGTGAAAAACTATGCAAATAATAACTTTATTGATATTATCTGTGCAAACTCCCTGTGTAATGACATTATAAAACACAAAATTTATTTTAAAATATTTTTTTTTAAAACCCGTAAACTTGACATTTCAACGCTATATTTTTCTTCGTTTGAACTAAGTTCTTTTTAAAACGTTTATTATGATGAATATAGCTAACTTTTGAAAATGTTGAAAAATAATGCCTGCATTTGGATTTACCTCTTAGAAAGAATTCGATTGGCGTTTCCAATCAAAGTTTCTCCCAGGATCAACTGTATTTTGGAATAAATAAAATATAGTTACACGTTATCTAATCTTAACGCTATTTTTAACATTTTTATAGACGCATTTTTCTCTTTACAAAAATAAGCCCGAAATGAAGCTTTGAAATTCAACTATCATAGGAAATGAAGATTATGTTTTATAAAAAAAACTTCTACCAGATTTCTACATGAAACACATTTGAAAGTGGTTTCTACAATAGTATCCTGTCAACTCTGACCAGGGTTGGCAAAAACCCGGGTTTTTTTGAAAAAACCCAAGTGGGTTGGGTTTTTTTGGGTTTTTTCAATAAAACCCTGAAAAAACCCATGTAAAACTGGGTTTTTTCCGAAAAAGTGTGGGTTTTTTCAAAATTAAGTGGTTTTCTCCTATAATGTAAGTGGGTTTTTTCAAATTTTAGTGAGTTCTTTCTATGTTTAATGTGTTCTGTCAAAATAATGTCAGTTTTTCCACAGTTAAGTGGGTTTTTTCAAAGTTTTTATACTTTGAAAAAACCCACTGAAATTGTAAAAACACCCCTTATTTACTGAAACCTGGTTTAAGTTTTGAAAAAAACCACTAAAATTTAAAAAATATCCTAAACTTTGAAAAAACCCACTGAAATTTAAAAAATCTTCCTTATTTTTTTATCTAGTTTGAACTTAAACATCCTAAATTTTGAAAAAACCCCATTCAATAATGAAAACACCCACTGAGAATGAAAAAACCTTTTTAACTCTAAAAAAAACTCCCTGAAATTGAAAAAACACCATTTCATTTTTAAAACCAAGTTTAAATTTTGAAAAAACCCATCAAAATTTTAAAAATATCCTAAACTTTGAAAAAAAAAACATTAAATTTTGAAGGAACTGCCAAAATCTTGATTTTTCTTGAAAAAACCCAAAAATGGGTCCAAAATGTGGGTTTTTTCACATGGGTTTTTTTGAAAAAACCCATTGGGTCCAACCCAATTGGGTCCTATCCAGCCAACCCTGACTCTGACGAATACTGGGGGATATTATGCGATGAGAAAAGTAGTAAGACAGAGATAGTATTCTAAAACATAACTGTTTAACATTCAAATGAGTAAAACGCACCAAAAGAAATCCCTACATAGTGCCTAAACCAGATAAATCTTCAACACCAATGATTCTCTGTCTCAAATACAGTTAACTCAATTATCCTCACGTTCACAAGCAGAAAAAAAGTTGTGTTTGAGGGATTATCAACTGAAAATCAATTGACCCGATAAGTTTCTTATTCAGAGGACAAGCCTTTAGTTTATTAAGTGATTGATTTTCCTAAGAGGGCTGACTGTTTGTATAACAAGTTATTTGTTAACATAAACAATTTCCTCCTACTTAATTGACACTGATTTCCTAAGTGGCACCTAACTTTCTTTTAAGCGGAAAAAAGGTAGATAACTTACTTATAGGATCAATGATTAGAAATGATTATTTATCTACAAATGAAAATGACGTAATGCCTCAAATGGTTTTGTATAGATTTTAATTTCAGCAATGACAGTGATTATATTAAAAAACTTAAAACAGGAATATCAACTTCCTTTTCTTCAAACATTTTAACACATTTTATGTTAGACAGATGATTTCTAAAATTGTAGAAAACACACCACATTTTTGACAAACCTTCATAGTCTGACAGAGTAAACGTCAACTTAACTGGCAGTATATTTTTCCGGAAATGATGGTGTTTTTTCCCTTAGATTCTCTTTCATACTAATATTTATTGGCAAATGACATTTTATGTGCACACACAAGTGTATTTTTATCATACAACTATAAAAATGGCTAATGAATTGGTTTAAGATATGCAATCCATAAAACGGGCTACAAACGAGAAAAGAAATAAGCAGAATCAAATAACAGGTGGGAGAAATACGTGCTATGCCTGAGGAAACATAGCTCAATGTTGGTAAATTTGTTTCCTTTGCATCAGTAGTTGTCTTATGTTAGGGAAGCCTAAGACATGCATAGGATCTTTATTCCTTATAGGGAAGCCCTTGGGTTCAGGAAAAGTGAGTTATTTAAGGTCAAATTTCCAAAACTTTTCCTTAGTGGGGTCCACAGCTCCCTCCCACCAAATTGTCACACATTGCCCGAACATTACATTTGTTAACACACTTTTGAGAGAACTTTTATTTTCAAAATTATAGACACAAGTAATGTAATCACATACATAATCACAATAGTAATATAATCACATATTGTAATGAGTTTAGTAAATTTAAATTAATTGAGTAATTTAAAGATTTTCTAATTAATTATTTTCCCATGTATCATGTATCTCATATATTAATTAATAAGATAATCACAATACTAATAATATAATCACACATAATAATAATTTTCGTAAATCATTACAGATTTTCTTATGAATTATTTTCTCAATTTACTTTTGTGTGGCTAAAAAATGATCAATGCAAATAAGAAAATTAATAGTAAGGTTAGTTTTTTATAATTAATTAGAAAGCAAAGTGAAATAAAATAGAAAACGGCAATCGTGTCGCAGTTTTTATGACACAGTGTTAGCTCACTAGTAAATTTATGGCGTCCCATCCGTCCGTGTAAACAATATTGGCGGTTCGTCCCTATGGCAACGCAATAGAAATGCAATGGGAAATGACTAGTAGTAAGCCGCCAATTTTATTCACACAGACTATAGTCATGTCCTAAAAATTACCTTTTTATCTTGAATACTATTTTACACCCCACACAGTAAGACTGTGTTGAGCAAATTAGATGTCATGTAAATAATTTCCATGGATTTTGCCATTAAGAAATTTACGTTTTCTTTAAATAATATAAGCATAAAATAGTAAGCTCACATAATATGTTTATTAATAAATGCTCAACACTGATTGTATTTCAAATGCAAAACATGATTTAAAGAGAACCACAATGAATGATATTCTTCTATGGTCTCTATCTTGCAACTGCAGCATATCAATGACCTCCATGCATGCACCCTCCCGGATGTTCTACGCAGTACCTTAACACAGGTTGGATACATAGCTGAAAAAAAAGATCCGTTTTAACTTTAGCAATACTAAAACCGAGTGTCAACTAAAGTATTCGTTAAATCAATGCAGAAAACAGATGATTTGTCCTGTTTTTTGAGGGTAAATGGACTGATGGGCCTGGTCTAGCTCCGCTAGACCCAGGGGATAAGAAACAACAACAACAACGTTTGTTTCTTCCAAGATAAGTTAATCTTTCAATGTGTTGTAGGTATTTGGATGGAAACTTTCTGTTACATAACACATGATGGATCATGTGTTCCTGGAGTATGTGTTCTATGGAGTATTTCCTGCATTTTTTTTCAAGTAGCTCCAAATGTTTCTAGTCATGTGGAAATATTTACAGAAACACAGCTTATTTGTGAGTATTTTTTGAATCTCTATATTAATGGTATTGAAGTTGTTCCTGAGGACCTGAGGTTAACTTTTATAATCTTTAAACCAGTGGTTCCCAATCGGTGGTCCGTGAGAGTCTTTAAAGTGGTCCGTGGAGGGACCCGGAAGCACACTAAGAATTTCCAATGAATAATAGAAATTCGAATGAATTGAACATGGAAAAAATTACTCATACTTTCGAATGAGTAATTAGTGTGGATAACAGTCACCACTCACCACTAATATGTTAACATTGCTTTCTTCTACTATAAATATTTAGTCTGATATTTAGCGATCTGAAAAAAACCTCCCACAATTTTATAGGTCCCGCAGATTTAGTTATATCACCACAAAAATCACTAATTCTCGTGAGGTAATTAAATTTTTCTTAAAATTTAGTTATATTTCAGAGAATTATATAAACTTTTCCATGCTTAATTAGGGATAGTAAATTTTCATTTTGCAATTTTGTGAAGAAAAGGATTTTAACCTACAAAGGGTTGTCCGTGAATGTTCCAATTTTAGACGTTATGGTCCGTAGACTACTCTGAGTTGTGAACCACTGCTTTAAACTGTTCAAGACCAAGTCAAGTCAAAGGAGACTTTTACCTACTCCTAAGAGCCACTTCGTCTTCTTTTTTGTTTTTCATGTTTTGTTGTTATTATCACACAGAAAAATTAAATTAGTTCATGGAGTTAAGATAAGAGGATAGGGCTAGAATTTTTTCTCATATCCAAAATTTCTGAAAGTTGGATGTTGGGTTGAGATTTTTTCATAAGTTCGGTTCTGTGAGAGATGTATTTCTTATTTGATCATTGGAGTAATATTCATTAAAAACTGGGCATAAGGGGGCTGGAGCAATGCTAGTTTTAAAAAGTATAGCTTTGATAGGCAGGAATTTCGTTTGATGTAACTAGGACATTGGATTTTCTACTTGGGATATTTACAAGAGAATTAAAAGAGAATAAATATGATTTGAAAGGTATTAAAATCAGTAATCCAGTACTCGATATACTGTTTCTTTATAAGTTTTTTGTCTCTCCAGTCACTCGTACAGATAGAAAATTTTAAATAAATAATCCAGTTTAAGTCATTTCTGCACCAGTAACTGACACTTTGAAACACCTTTAATAAAAAAGCTGTTTTTATATGCTACATTATCTTTTTTAGCAAACATAAAATAATAAAAGAAAATATTTCACGTTATTAAATCTTACATTATTTGGAATGATACAGTAACTGGCAAAATAAACATATGTTTTCTTTCAAAACTACCTCTTTAGCATAATTTTATGTATACAGGGTATCCGAAAAAAGACTGACACATTTTAAAAATCAATAACTAATAATTCAAAAATTAAAAACGATAAAAATACGCGGCTTTGTTGCATCCTACTCCTAGGTTTTTAAAATGTGTCATGTACTAAAAAATACATTTTAGTTAAAATAGGTTTTAAAATTTTTTGATGAAATAAGACACTTAATTTCAGCATTAATCCAACCTCTGAAAATCAGAAGTTTCTTACATGTTAAAATATATGGGTTAAATATAAAATATAATATAATTGAAGTATAAATGGGAGTTTTCAATTTATAAAACTTAGAACCCTTTGGTAGAAAATAAATACTGCATAAAGATAAATGCATAAATTTTTAATAGAGGCCACACACCGTATAGTTTAAGTGTTCAAAATAAAGCTAATATAAACATTAAGAATTATTTCTCAAAGTCTCAGTTACTGGTGCCACTACCCCATATGTATTGGAAACGTAGGAGGAACATGTATTGTATAAACTTACATCATACTCTTCATATTTCTTGATTTCTGAAAGATCTAGGAGGCCTTCCCACTCATTCTGAAAATTAATAGAAATATTAACGTTAAGTTTAATTGACAATAATTGACGCAATTAATTGAAATTAACATCCCGACATCTCTTTAATTTTTATGCACTGTAAATGCGTGAACCACGTAAAAGTGTTTCTAATAAATATCAGAGATAGAACATGTGTACTTATAGCGTTTTGATCCAAATTAAGGAACACTTTAAAATTCTGAACACTTTGTACAACGCTGTTTTTAGTACATAGATTTCTAACATTTTTCAAAGATATTCAGTAGAAAATCACTATCATGTTAAAGTGTTCTACCAAACAACCGAGTAATTATTATAAATTTAGTGTTGTTAAATTTATTCATTTTTATGTGGAGCGTTCAAAATGTATTAAATGAAAATTTTGATAAGTACAACAAATTTAAATGTATACACTTTTATAAATAGTTTTATACTCTATTCATTTAGAATTGGCGCTTGAGAAACAGTGCTTTCCCCCACGCTAGAAGCGTAACCATAGTTACGATCTTTGATCAGCCAATAGTAAGCCTTCTTCGTCACTTTGACGTGGATAGTTGCTATGGTTACCGATCGGTGGTGGGGAAAGAAATATTTTCAAGCGCCAGTTCAAAATGAATAGAGTATAATCGCATACATTACAATTTTAACCTTTTAAACGCCGCAATTCAAATTTCGAAATAAAGGTTCTGATTTTTGGCTTAAATGGCTTGTTTTATCATTACTAAAACCATTCTAGTCATTTTTGGTCGAAAAAAAAATCGTAAGTTTGATTTTGAGGATGTTCCCATTTGGGAACATCGGCGTTTGGGGTGAAGTTTTTAGGGGGATTTCCAAAAGGCACATATTTTACAATTAATTCAAATAAAATGCTTGAAATAAGTTTCTACTCAATAATTATGAACATTTTTATGATTGTGGACGGTTTTTTCATTTTTATTATCCATACTTGGACGATTAAGTAACATTTTTATAGATTTTCATAAGAAAAAATTGACATGTTTATTACGTACGCAAAGCTTTTCCGTAAATTTTTCTTGCACTATGGGTAATATTTTGGTGTAAAAAATACATAAGAGTGTTCCCATGCTCATCAAAGCTAAACAGTTACGTTTCTGTGAGAAAAATTAGTTTTAATTACGGTTCTATAGGGATATCTAGCTAAAAATCACTAATTGCATTCAAATCTAATTAGCTTTCAAAAGTGATAATCATAATTATCTCCTTTGATTCATTAAAGCTGTGTTTCTCATGGAAGATTCCGAACTGAACCACATATATCTTACATCCAACTTACGTTAGAAGAGTGTTTTTAGATGTACGCACTTTTCCTTATTTTCAAAATTCTTCGATTTTATTCCTAAAATTTTTATGTAAAAAAAGTACTCGAACTAAAATATATACGCAAATCCTCAGAAGCACTCAAAATATGCTCTTTGCATAATCCCTATTGATAACTACTGAAAATTAATCTATGGGGGAGTTAGAAAAATATATAAGTGTAAGAATCTGCTATAAAGATTTGGAATTTATTTCTCCCTAAATCAGGAGAAAAAATAAAAATAACATATTTTTGAATTTAAAACATCATTCTTAACATGTTTAGATCCTTTGAGAAAAAAAAGTTCAAAAAATTAAAGAAAATAGGAAATAAATTGAATTTTTGCATGTTATAAAAATCCCCTCAAATACTATACCCCAAACGCCGATGTTCCCATTTGGGAACATATACGTTATATTGGTAATTACTCTCCAAAATTAGAATGTAAAGCTATTCTGTCAAGCCAAAGGGGAAGATGCGTACTTAAGCTACCAAAACACAGCAAAATTATTTAAAACTAAATTTATTTAAAATTTTTACAAGTTGAAACTTGTGCAGGTTTTGGAAGAGCCAAAAATCTCTAATTTTGATGTAAATTCTACAAAAAGGATTAAGTTGCACGTGAAAAACTTTTGCATGTAAAATAACTTCATATCTTTGACTAGCTTTCTACCAAGTATCAAATTCCTGCATGAAAAATTAAGTGGTGAAAAAATTCCTGAACATGATGTTCCCATTTGGGAACATCGGCAGGTAAAAGGTTAAAGAAGGAGGAAAGAGTCATAACTTCATATTAAGTTAACATTTTAACCAAAGACAAACTTTAAAACATTTAAAGGATATGTGAGAAAACTCCAACCGTGGCGATGCTTGAGAGCTGGAGTTTTCTCACATATTCCTCTAACCAGAGGTAGTGGGTGAAGTACTCCCTTTTTTATTTAAAGGATACTTACCAACTTCGTTCTATATACTTTTCGAGCATGTGCAAAACCTTTCCCCTGAAAAAAAAATAATCCGAAGGTGTAATAAAACCATGGACGCGATTTTAAGGAGTTTTGGTACATAAGTTGTAGGCTGCAAAGATATAAAAAATATAAAATCTGATATGTTTTTAATCATCCGCTTCTAAACAATTTGCGTTTGGCTATTTGAAAATTTTTTCCACTTTTTACCGTTTGTGAGTTGTTCAAAAGCAAATATTCTGCATCTATATCAAATTAAAAGCTCAAAAGGGGCTCATTTTAAAGTTTTTTACTGGATTTCTACTGATATTGAACATTAAATGTTAATATGCTAAAATAAAAAAATTAGCACCAAAACCATCATATTCCAAAGTAAGAAAATTAAAAAAAGAAAAAATTGGAGTTTCTATTAGACTCCAAAAACTCACTCCAAAATACGGAAATTGTTTAATTGGCAATTCCCGTATTTTTTGAAACATAAAAAATTTTCAGTAAAAGAAATAGTTCTTATTTAAAAATGCAGCATTAAAAAGTTTCAAAAAAACTATTTAATCAGATATTCAAAAATGAAAACAGCTAAATTTGAGTTGCCCTCGAAACGCTCAGGACGTAATTTGACGCAAACAAACATCGAGAATCGCCGGAAGGAAATTCTTGATTGGATGTTCGTACTGTTGTTTGTACCAACTGACGTTATTTGTGACGTCACTCTTTATAAAAGACGAACTTTAAAATTAAATAAAAAAATAATTAAGCATCACAATAAAAATATTTTTGGGACAAATTTTCATTTTCAACCATATCTATGGATGAATTTCCCATTATGAAGCAGATAGTTAAATTGTTAAACGAATATGCGATTAGGGGCCGTTCAAATATTACCTCAGCATGTTTTTGGTCATTTTTTACCCTTCTCCCCCCTTGCCAGCAAAGACAAGCAAATCCCAACCCCTCATCTCATGGTTACGTAAGAAAACTGACCGCACTCTTTAAAAGAAAGTCTCAAAACTGAGTAAAAATTACTCAAACTGACTCCGAATCAAATTTACTCAAATTTTAAAAAACACGAATATACTCATTTCTGATGATGTGCGTACTCAAAAATGAAAAATCTTTAGCTTGATTCATGAGAATGCCATGCACTAACTCACGAATAAGCTCATGATGTTTTTTTTTATTTTTGAGTATCAGCACATTTTCAGAAATGAGTATATTCATGATTTAAAATTGAGTAAATTTGATTCGGAGCCAGTTTGAGTAATTTTTACTCAGTTCTGAGACTGTCGTTTTAAGAATGCAACAACCTCCTTGGTTTTTTTGTGCACAAAATAAAATATTCAATATTCAATATGCAATTTATTTTTGCTTGGAATTTTGAAATTATTTAGGCAAAAAAACAATGTTTTCGAAAATGCAGTGTTTGTAACATCTTACGTTAGCATCATTCATAACCCCTCCTCCCCTTGTAAGGGAGAAATAAGCAAAGAGCAACCATCCATTAGGTGATTACTATACGTAAAATTTGAAAGGCCTTTTAATGGAATTTGAATACATACCTGATCTGATTCAGAGAGGGAACAAAGGGAATCTTTGTAGGTGGAAAAATCCCCTTGACTTACTGATACACCACCCACACCGCTATCATTCCATGCAGATGCAATTAACGCCTTACTCTGAAAAAAAAAGGATTAAAAAAATATTTTAAAATATTTAAAACAGGATAAAACTATATGAAATTTAAGGAAATTACCAAAAAAGTTGAAATAATCACAAACATAACTGGATCTTTCAGTCCAAGCACAATCTAAGTGTTGTCCCATGTAAGCCGGTATATTCTCATCCCGTCAGTTTTTGCAATCCGTAACACTGGGCCTCCGTTAAAAGTTAAAGCAATAACTAACAGCTGTATTCACCAATAACTTGACCCGAGGTTAACCTGGAATCAAGTTATTTCGACAACTCTGATTGGCTTAAAACTTGTTTCCCTTTTTCAACTACCAATTAGAAGTTAATTAACCTAACCTAAGGTTAACCAGTTTAACCTTAGGTTAGGTTAGTGGTGAATTCGGCCGTAAGCAGCTGTTGTACAAGTTTTAAAGTTTCTGAATCTCCTAGAGCAGTGGTAGGATGTTAGTATGCAGTAGTTCCTGGGTTCTATCTATGGTTTTTATTATATTAAAAAACTTATATTTTGCAAGAGAAATTTCACCAACCAAACAGAGCAGACTGGTTTAAAACTGGGTATATAGGATCTTGTGTTCTCCCATTTGGGCACATATGACGACATTTCTACTCCTGAAGCCTTCTTGAAAGCATAAATCGGTTAACTGATTTTTATATGGTAGGTATGAGTATCGGGGAAATAATTTAAGAAATAGCCGTATGTTACACTTTACAGAGTGCGCATAGTCCTTAAAAACTCCTTAGATTGACTTAGTCCTTACAAAAGGGCCCTTAAAGTCCTTAATTTCCGCATTCGACTCCTTACTTTTTAGAAGAAAGTAGTTTTTTCTCTTTATGACAATTTTTTAAAGGGATTTCATCAAAAATACTAGCGTACTTTTCTAAAATAATGCCTTTGTATTTTTGCCGATGCATGTTAAGAATTTTCAGAAAGCAATCGGCTCCAACCGCAGAAAAAACAACTTAACAGTTACAATCGCGTTTTTATATTCTTTTTTGATGTCTTTTGGCTTTTTTTTGGAGTAGTCAACAAAATTTGAATTATATATAGCTGGAAAATAAGAAAAGTTGGTTGGTTGGGTTTTTATAGCGCATGGACCATGATAGGGCATAGTGCCATATAAAAAAGTAAAAAAGAAAAAAAAACAGCTAAATTATGGTATTTCTATCTATGAAAGAGAAATATATTAAAGTATTCTATTTACAGTATTCTATTTACTAAAGAATTTTATTTACAGTTAAAGTATAGATAACATTCAAGAAGGTCCTTAAAGTTTTTTAAAATGCCCTTAAGAAATCGTTAAAAAGTTCTTAATTTTACTCTTTAAGCTTCTGTAACCTTCACTTTATTCGAAACACCCTGCATATTATGTTGATTATAGGAGTAAGAAAATCGCGTCTTTTTAAAGTACAAAATAGAAAAAGCTATTTTTTTAAAAATTACCTTATCTCCAAACTTTCCATAACAATGCTTGAGGTGATTGTAACTATATTTACCTGTAAAAAATAATGACAGTTTTAATTATTCCAAGCTACATAATTCATTAACAATCTAGATGACAGTTACAAAACACGTACTAGGTGGTTTCTGTAAATTACTACTTTCAAAATGATAGTTTCTACTACTTTATTGCTTAAATGTGATACACAGAAATAGTATGACAAATTAAATAAAAAATAGATTGAAACTGAAATAATAAATTGATGATATTGTTCATTGCTTAAAATTAAAAAAAATATATTGCTTACTGACAAATAGAAGAGACGGAAAGATTGAAATAAAAGTTACAAAAACTTTAAGTGAAACAAATCATATTAAAGTTAATCATCCATTAGTTATAAATAAATACTGATATATAATTTTCACTAAGATTATAATGAAAATGTAAAACGGAAAGACTTAAAACCTAATATAAAGGCTAGTACCATTAAGCCTCAGGTTTAGGGGCGATATCTTCCTATAAGGGATACTTATTTTCTCCCTGTTAATTATTACGTGTACTATATTAGAACAAAGCTTAGAGATACTTAAGAATCAAAATGAGAATTTTTGTCTTTTTTTGATGCTTATTTAGTTTTTCAAAGAGACGATTTGTTTTATTACTTATGTGCTTAGGTCTATAGCTCAATATTTTAACTGCAGTTTTGCTGAAAGTAAAGGGAAATTACTCAGTTTAACACGCATCTTTCTTGTTCGAGATTTTACGAAGTTTAAAATTTAGGATACCACAAAACACACAACTGGTATGAAGAACAAACATGAGACAACTTACCGCACTTGCACAAATGGTGGGTATAACACTTACGAAATACCAGGTCTCTATTAGGCAGATCGAAACTGTAATACATATGAAGTTGGACTAAAACCAACAAACACAGTAGCAATAATATCCAACTTTTCATGTTTATAGTCAGGAGAGACAGTACTTTTGTTCTTCGTCTCCTATAGAACTTTAATGCATTACAGAAAGAAATCCTAATATCTCGGAAAGCAGAAGATTACATGAATATGTATTCAGTTGGTGGTAAACTAAAATCAAAAGCTGTATAAGAGAGATATTGGTGACGTTTTTCTCAATCTTACACCTATATTCATACATAATGATAGGATTGTTCTATGAACTAAGCATAGCTTACTTTATGAAAAACAGACGATTTATATTCAGTTAGCTGTAGATCCATTTCTTTTTCACGTGTGCGTCGTCAGTTTCTTATGTTTACAAACTGACAGTTGGCTGAGTGCTTTTCACCATCTCAAGGCCAGCCCCGCGTGGTGTGGAAGAAACATGAGAGGTTAAAAATAGAGGAAATATGCAAATCGAACAAAAAAATAAGAAAAGGTTTGAGGAAAAATGAGATAGGGCGACAAGCTATGGTAGCCACGGAGTCATACCGTCAGGAGAAAAAATCTTGACCTCTTACAATTGTTGCTATTGTTATATGGGAGCGGATTTTTCCATTTAATTTCAGGGATGACTGTAATTCATTAACGATGAACAAAGGTTTTGTGTAAAATTTGCATGACTATCATTTGGATTTGTACTTCTTTTCAGAGTTTTGTGTTTTTCTGGGAAAGTTTTTCCTCTGGCGGTATTACTATAGTTTAATAATGCAGTTAAGTATCGAATCATCATGGGCGGAACTGATTTTTAGCCTAATAGGTGCTTATTTTTCCCAATATTTTAGCACAATTTATATACCAGCTTCCCTTTTATTTTGGAATCATCTGTTAGACTTGTTTGGAATCTAGTTTGGACTAGTTCCTGTTTTAAGGTTTTGTCCTGGCTGTCAAACAATAATCGCAATCTTGTATTGGAGAATTTAGGTGGATTGTCGAAACGTCCTGTATAAGCAGTGTTTTATCAACCATCATAGTTTTCAGATATTTTTGACTCCGACCTCTAAAATCTTTATTACATAAGTTCATAATTAACAATTTTTATTGGAATTAGAATAAAAGTTTTCTTCCGGGCAATTAGGCCGTGGTCGAAAAGTAGATGGTAAAACTCCCTCTACTTTTTACCATCTACTTTTCGACCACATGGAGTTTTACCATCGGATTTTCGACCACGGCCTAATTGCCCTGAAGAAAACTTTTATTCTAATTCTAACCCATCCGGTCGTGAAAGCCTTTGTTGTCATATTAAATTTTTATTGGACTACGTCATTAATATAAAACTATTTTAATGACATATTTTCTTGTTTAGTGTTTAAAATTCGATTTGTCTTCCTATCTTTTACGTTTTTCTTTAAACTGTGCACAAATATAACATTATTTTTAAAGGTTTTTCATATTTTCACCCAAGTGAAGTGAGTTTTATTCATGAGTTGTACTCTACTCACAAGTGTCTTTCTCATAAAATTTTAAACTGTTTCTCATTGCTCTTACATTTATTTCACTATCTTATTTTCGTCCTGAAATCATTGCACAAAATTAATGAAGACTACTCAAATAAATCTATAACGTAGGTTTTCAAACTTTTTGGAACCACCGCTCTCCTTTTAACTAGAAATTATCACGTCGACCCCCCCCTTTACACAATGTTTACGGGTCATTTTCACCATACGCTTACATTTCAGAATAAAATTTTTTTTTCAAACTTCATAATTTCGTAATAATATTAATATAGGAGTTTTTATATATGTTTGAAGTATATGGAACAGCAGTTGGTCATACACTTTTGCCCATAGTTTAATGTTTTAAATATTATAACTTTGGTAAATTATTTATTTTAATGTATAAATTACAATATTTTTATCTCTTTATACAAATTTATATTTCTCTTTAAATTAAATATGCAAGACCTTTTTTCAATGAAATTAACGATAAATCAAGCCAGAAATGTCAAATCCTTCGTAAAAAGGGAAAGTTGTTGATACTACTTTCAAAATCAATGACATAATAGTAACGAAGTTGACAGGTAACGGGAGTTGACATTTTTAATAAAATGACAGAATAAAACATACATGCATGGTTGGAAACTGAAATAAATATCCATATATCCTATTTATATCAATAAATAGCTATATTTCTGGGGTTAAAATTTCCAAAAAAGTTGATTTAATATTAAAAAATACTGAAAAATTACCGTAACGGGAGTTGACATTAATAAAAATACGCTACCTTGACCACAGAGTACTAGAACAGAGAGTCCGTCGCCATAGGCGCTAATGGAAATTGAAAAGTTGGATGAGTGTGGGGCTATTTTGGCGCTGCGATCGCATCAACGTCACGAGAGGCGGGAGGGAAGAGCCTGATTGGTTGAGAAAAACTTTTTCCTTCTCCTTCGAAAATAGAAGATGGAGGGGCAGCCAATCACAGGTTTGATCTCTCTGTCAATCATTTAGTTCATCGTGGCGCCCTCAAACCCATCCAACTTTTGAATATATCGTTTTGGACCCTCTGTTAGGATTTTTCTCTGTGACCTTGACGACGCGACGGATAATTTCCAATAATTTCTTTGAAAACACGATAGTTTTCGAGCTGAAGAATAAAAACACGGTTTAAATATATTCTCAAGTAAACAAACAATCGTTTGGAATGTGTTTCTACATTTTTAAAGCATAATTATTATTATCTCTCTATTCTAAAAAAAAGTTTTTGATGAACGGTTTCCAGAGAAAGGCTTTTTAATTACTGAACCGAATGACACGTTTAAGGTATCAAAATGTCCAGATTCTTTCCGGATTTCCGAGGAATCTTAGGCCCTTCGATTTTTCAAAAAAAATTCTCAATTTTAAAATATTTCCATTTTTTTAGATTTCGGATAAGGTCGCAGTTACAAAGCAAGAAACTATGAATTTTCAAACAATTGAAAACATATTTCACTGTTTTTTTATTATTCAAATAGATTAAATAATCATCTTTCTATTTATAACACGAATTTAAAAAATATATTTTGGGTAATTTTTAAGAATATTTACATTTTTGTTTTTCAAACGGTTTTAATTATATTTAAAAATAATGTATAATTAATTTATATATCTTATTTTTAAATAATAAATTGATATTTTTATATTTGTATTTGTCGTTATACATTCACTAGATTCTTTATTATTGTTAGCAATTAGTTTATACTTTTTCAAAGTAGCTTTTAAAGAAGTTGGTTATCATAATAAAATTCTCTCTGCTCATCGGGATTATTTTCGGATGGTTAGAAGATTTTTTTAAATAGTCTGAGATCGCTATAATAATTTCTTTTGTAATAAGTTTTATTTATTATAGTGCTGCATTTATTGAATTGATAATAGTTAAATGTTCAACATAGAAACTGATTGGGTTTGGGTAGATATCAGTTACAGGGATGAAAAAAGGCACCGGGAACACCGGGATATGAAAAGTATAGGAAAATTAATGGGAACAACAGGATATGGAAATTTTCGGGTATACCAGGATATGAAAAAAAAACCAGGAACGCCGGGTAATGAAAATTATTGGGAACACCGGGATATGGAAATTATTGGGAACACCGGGATATGGAAATTATCGGGAACACCGGGATATGGAAATTACCGGGAACACCGGGATATGAAAATCATTGGGACCACCGGGATATGGAAATTACCGGGAACACTGGGTATGAAAATTATCGGGAACACAGGGATATGAAAATTATCGGGAACAACGGGTATGAAAATTATCGGGAACACCGGGATAGGAAAATTATTGGGAACACCGGGATAGGAAAATTATTGGGAACACCGGGATATGAAAATTATCGGGAACACGGGAATATACTACGGGAATAAAAAAATACTGGGGAAACACTGGAGAGATTGGTGATTGCTGATACGAAAAATCAGACACGTAACTTGATAGAACTTAAAAAAGGAATTAATACCCTGCACCCGTGCAAGGCCGGGCAAATCAGCTAGTCATTACTATATTTACAATTTTTGAACTTTTTCATTTATTTTTTACAATAATTATTTTTTATATCTTTTTGCAGGTATGTTTTTTAAGGTAGTAAAATGTAACTTTTTATTTCATAACGCAAAAAAACTAGATAACACGGGTGAATATTTTAGAAATAAAGCTAAAAATCGAAAATGTTAAAAGTCTAGACTCTAGACATTCGTGTCATTGCTATGAAACTGATACAACTTCGACGTTTGTTTGTTCTAATAAGATAAAATTCTAAATTTTTGCGATGTTTACGATAATTACTATATTTTTCACAGCCAATCGATAAAAATCATTACAAATTTTAAGAAAGTTAAATTTATTCCTGAGATGTCTCAGTGCTTCTTAATGAATCTGTGAAAAAACACTACCTTGATGGGGAAATAGTAAAAGAATGTTTACATTGCTCTGCTGTTAATTTTATTGGAATTATAGGGTGATCCTCCAATTCATGTTACCATAGAAGAACTTAAAATTCCGCCACTGAATAAATATCCGTCATTTTTGAAAGAATTCCCCGGAGAAGTACTACCCCTGCTTTAAGAACGTTTTATAAAGTGAGTAAGTGCAGTGAGCTGGGAGCCCCCTAGTATTTTTTAAAATTAATTCGCAACGGGAGTTGGCATAAAGTGAGGGACAAAATATTTTATTGATTTGTAAAGATATTAAATTCAAAAAATTAATTTTTACAATTATAATAACCTTTTAATAGTTCATGATTTTGATATTTATCGTTTTTTCTTCAAAAAGTCAAATTAAATAACAATAAAACTACTTTTAATTTTGTGAAAATCGTTAGGGACAAGCGTTTTTGGCTATTTTCGTATTTCTAAATATCTTTATTTCATAATTTTAAAGCTTTTCTTATTAATTAAAAGCTAATATTTCATTTAGTCTACTTTACCTAAATCAAAGTTTAAATAGAAATTTTAATAATGATTAATTGTTTAATTTTCATGTTTTACCTTCGAGACAGCAAATGTAAGCAAATTTTGAAAATGACCCTAACCCTAATTTGCTTAATTAATATAGTACGATTTCAGATAACCTTTTTTATCAACGCATGATAATAAACTTTAATTTAAGTAAATAAATCAAATAACATTTTGCAAACAAATAACATCATTTGTCTGAACAAATGAACAATCTGAAAACAGACAGTGAAATAGTTATCTTAAATTCATTAATTTGTCTAGTAATTTTGCCTTTAGGAAATTAAAACAACGCATGAAATCAGCAAATTCAAATTATGTGTTTATTAATTAATTTTCGACACAGACTATTTCAAAGGCAAAGCAAGAGTTAAAAAGAACATGAGTTAAAAAAACATAGATTATATTCTTTAATGTCTCTTTATCTTGAAAATGGTAGTATCTCAATGATGATTGATACATTCCCCTGGATGCTCAATGCAATGCTTCAGCACACTTTGAATGCATAGCTGAAAAAAGATCCTTTTTAATTTAAGCAATACCAAAAGAATCCAGCAACTGAAATAATGATTAAACTTATGCAGGAAAATACGTTTGTTTCTTCCAGGTATTTTAATATCTCAATATTCTTAATATGTTAATATCTGCGTTTTGTATAGGTACTACTTGAATGGAAATTATCTGTTAAATTCAGTATGCCAAGAAAAAACTGAAAATGAAATAATAATTTTAAATGTATGCAACCATTAAGCAACTTCGTCAGGGGTGTAATGCCCAATGGTTGCATACAGGGTAACCTTTCTGTTTGGGACAGATCTGCAAATACAGAACCACCCCAATTGCACCCAAGGTCACCCAAAAACTAAAGTAGGGAGGCATTTAATAATAAAAAATGATCAAATTGGGGTAGTTCTGTATTTGCAGGTCTGCACCAAACAGAAAGGTTAGGGGTGGGCACTAAGAAATAACTTTGTCTGCGGAAATTGTAAGAATTACCTAATCTTTGCCTTTGTAATTGGCTAATTCGGCAAATCTTTAAAAGTTTTTAAAATAAAAATTTTTCTTTAAATTATATTAAAATTATATCATTATGATACAAACTCATGAAAACATAATTTGAAAATCTTACATTATACTCTCCATAGCCTTTAGTTTCTGAAAAGTCTAAGAGACCTTCCCACTCATTCTGAAATTTAATAGAACGAGTAAGGTTAAAATAGTTTTCAGGATTTTAATTGACAAATAAATCCAAGTGAAAGGTATTTTAAGTAACAAAATGAAAAAACACAACTTATGTCGTTATGATAAAACCTTACAAGTTACTAATACCAAGACCCTCTATATAAAGGCCTCCCAACTCGGCCGTGCAACGTCATAACTTTCACTCATCTTTGACGTCACTCCATAGACTTAACATGGCAATTTTCACTCACGTTTGACGTCATCGTCTGGAGTTGGGTGGCCATGTATATAGAGGGTCTTGCTAATACTAAAGTTTTTAAATGTGTAGTCATGCTGAAAAGTTTGAGAAATGCAACACAGTTTAGTATTAAATCTTAGTACTAATTTAATCACATATTCATTAGAAATTTAAGGGAGGAATTTCCTTAAAAACTTTTTTGTGTGCCTTTTGCTTTCCTTTTATGTGTATCATTTCTCTTCAGTTACTTATTGTTCCAACTACTTGGTTCTTTGGCGGAAAATTTTCTGCGTTATTTTCATGTTAAAATTTTTAAAATTATGTTTCATGGAACGTTTATTTTATTTAATTGCTTTTAATAAAATTATGTTAACCAGGTTTATCAGATTTTTTTTCGATTTGAAAGTGGATTGTACTTCTTAAAAACAAAGCAAACTTTGAAGTAAGATTTTAGTTCCCACTAATTAGCTAACGTCATCATGGAGTCTATATGGTTAATGAATCCCCCAAGGATTTTTCAAAAATTATTTATTCAAATTTAAAAACTAACTACATTTAAAAAATGGGGGTTAAAGTATAAAGATTAGAATATTAAAAACCAAAGTCACTGTTTAGAAGTGATTTAACTTTTTTTTAAAATTTTAAACCGTGTCTTGGTTGTAGTTGTTTGATACCAAAATTTGGGTAAAACGGGCAAAAACATAACAATCATAAATGCTCTCAAATTTTGGTAAACGAAAAAATCTTTTTTCTTAAATTAACGATTTTGATAATGGTTTGTTTATGTCCAAACATTTTTACAATGTCTGTATTGAAAGTATGTTATTTAACTTATCTAATATAATAAAATCAAGTGTGTCTATATATATGTGTGTTAGGGTGGAATGAAAAAACGAATTTTGTCGAATCGTTTAGTGATAGGGCGCAAAATTTGTCTTAAGCCATCGGTATAAATAGTTAAAAATTTTAAAATGATCAAAAAATATCTTGAGGTGCCTCAAAGCCCTTAAAGTTTCGAAAAAATGCTGTTTTTTTACAAAACAACAAAAAATCCAATGATAAAATCATTACAATTTATTCATTATTTTTTTTATGAGGAACTACTATTATTTTTAATATAATATTCCAGGTTTCATTTTTTATCACCCTTTTTTTTGGTAGTAATATTTTTTTAACATCAAATAAATTTTGTAAAGTTGTTTTTCCTGCATTATTGAAACATCAAAATAACTCTAGAACTATCAAACCTAAGAACGTGAAATTGGATTCCTTTTGTCCTATATTTTTTTCTCTTTACAGTGGTATGCATCATTGACAATCCCCTCCCAAAAAAAATCTAATTTAAAATAAAATGTGAAAAAAATTTAATTATATTTTTATTTTTAATTTTTATTATTATTTTACAGTTTTTTATTTTTATTTATCTATGATAAACATTTCTATCAAGTTTCAAGTTAAAAATCTAGTTTAATCGTGCAGAAAAAATATAATTAATCGAAATTTTAGTAGGTTTTTAACACCCCTTATCAAAACACAGAAACAGAACGATTATCTTTTAGCCCATTCAAGATGGCTCACGACACCTATGGCTCCTGATCAAACTATCGCGTTACCTTCCTCAGACTTTGCTGGATGTCATAGATCCTGTAATACAAAGAAACGGGTATTATGCTTCCCCTGAAAATCTTCTTCTGGCTATGTTGACGGATAAACGCAAGAGTGTTCAAGAGCTGGCATTGAGGCGAATCCTTAAAGCTCGATCTCAACCTTCTGCTCAAATAAGAAAATTTAATATCCCAGATATAGAATCCGCTGCTGCGGATTACATAGATATTATAAAGTGGCAGAAGTGTCAAGTGACTGAGCCACCCTTGACCGAACACATGCAAGACAGTGAATTGGAACACTTGGTTGATATTGTAAAAAGCGGCTCTGGGGAGGATGAACCACTCATGCCATTTATGAAAATGCCATGCCACACTCAAGGTGTCGAAAGACTGGTGAAGTTAGTTACTGAAGCTTCTTCCGCGGTTTGCGGGGGAAAAGTTCGGGATGGCTTTATCATGTCAAAATTGGAATCACAAAATTATCAAATCTTTTGAAACGAAAAAACGTTTTAAAGTGGAATAAATCATCATATACATTTTAAGAACAGTTTTTGTTATTTAAGCTCTTGATTGTTTTCCAAAGCTGTAATAATTTCTTAATATCGTGTAGTCAAAAGTTATAGATAATTCAATTAAAATGTTATGTATTAATTAAATTGATTATGTGCTTTTTATCTCTTATCTATGTCAACTAAATCTAAAATAGAATAAATCACTATATACTTTTTTAAGAATAGTTTTCGTTTTTTTAGTTCTTGATTGTTTTCCAAAACTGTTATAATTTCTTGCCATTGTGTAATCAGAAGTCATAAATAACAATCATTATATTTCAATCAACAATAATCAATTATATTTCCTTTTAATATTTAATTGAATATATGCTTTTTATTTATAATCTGTGCCAACTTATTGTAGCAGAACCATAACTACTTATAAAATAAGACAAAAACAGTAAAAGCTTTACCGTAATTGTTAAGAATTCATATTTAGTATATAGTTTGCAGACCCCTGAAAATCACTTAACTAAAGCTACAATCTATAAGTAATTTTGATCAGTATTTAGTGAAAGTAATGCTTTTAAAAGAAAACTTTTAACTGAAAATGTTTATTAATAAAGCACTTATAGCTGAAATTAACTAGAATTATACAATTTTTTAGTAATTTGGGATAATCTCAAAGCATTTCTTGATTGGTATTAAATTTTTACAGGCTAATAACTTTTTTCGGTTAAAATTTTTAAAAAATATTTTTTTTTGAAATTGTGAAAAAAATTGAAGAAAGGTAACAAGAAGAAAGGAAACAAAGAGAATAAAATTATGAACAAAATGAGCTCCATTTCTTGTTTTTAAACTGAATAGTTCCAGAGTTATGTCTTCTAGTAATGCAAGAAAAACAACTTTACAATATTTGCGTAACTCTAAAAAAATATTTCTCCCAAATGAAGGGTGATAAAAAAACGAAACTTGTGCCATTATATCTCTGATAGTAGTAGTTTCACATAAAAAAATCATGAAAAAAATTTTAGTGTTTAATCTTTGTTTTTTTTTGTTGTTTTGTAGAAAAAGTGACAATTTTTTGAAACTTCAAGGCTCTTGAGGCACCTCAAGATATTTTTTGATCAATTTCATATTTTCACATATTGACACTGATGTATTAAGGCAACTTTTCCGCACTATCACTAATTGGATATTCGAAAAAAGTTTTTTTGGGCCTTTTTCGTTCCACCCTAATGTGTGTGTTTGTCTTTTATACAAATCCACAGTTTACTTCCGATCTGCACCAAACTTGGTATACCTACGTAAAAAAAACTCAGAAAAAAACATAGGCTATGTTTCGAAAACTTTTAATGACCCCTTGACCCTCTTTCGACCCTTTTTATGGTCATTTTGCTGAAATAGCTTCATTTCCCCTCAAGAAGAGATCTGCTTACTCCATTGTTACAAAGAAAATTTAATGCTAAACAACAATTTTTAATTGAAACACTAGGTACAAATCTATTTAAAAATTATATTAATATTTTAAAAATCTATTTCAATGAAATTTAAAAGTTATGTATAGTTAAACATATTTTTATTTGACAGATTATCTAATTTTTATATTTTAAAAGCTTTATAGAATATCATTGTTGTTAAAATAGTGTCCATGAAAACGAGGATGTAAAATCAAAAAGTGATAACATTTTAACTTTTAAGAAAGTTGGTTAACAAACCAAAAACCATTAAAACTCCCTTTCAACTAGAAAATATTGATTTTTTTTCTTAAATTTCAAAACGGAATAAGCTTTAATTATTGAATAATTTCACCGAAAACGTTTATTCTTAAAGAAATGATTAATTAAGGAATCTGAGAAATTTTAAATAACTTTTAGAATATTTTTTCCATGTTGTAAATGTGGAAATCATTCAAAAGTTATAGTATTGCGCTTGAGTACTGAAGGAATTTTAGTCCATCCGGATAAGAAAAATTACTAGGACCACCGGGATAGGAAAAATTACCGGGAACACCGGAATATGAAAAAGACGCCTGGGATACCGGGATGATTGGTAAATGTTGATTATATAAAATTAGAAATGTATTTGGGAAAACTTAAAAATGAGGCGTTTGCTATCAAAACCAGCTTATTCCATTTTTGGAAATTTTACTGGAGAGACAAAAAACTTCTCACGTCCACAGTTCTAAAGCTAAATTTGTTTTTTAAATTTTTAATTGTAGGTACAACCACTTAGAATTTGATTAGTTTTTTATTTTCATTCCAGTTGCATTACCTTGGGCGTAATTACGCTAATTGGGTTGGAATGAGCTGATTTTGATGCAAAAACACGATTTTTCATGCTTTTTTCAGTTTTTTTTGTTCAATTAAGTTGTGAATTGGTTTTTTCCAGTTCACCAGTTAATATTTATGTCTTTAAGAGTTTTAAGTAAATGACGTTCACTTAACTTTTTCAAATGATCTGAAATTTCACAGTTGAGATCACAGTTTTCACTTTTAATCTAATTTTGGGTTGGAATGAGTTGGGTTTGAGCTATATCCCTTTGCCAGGTTATGAAGGACCCTCTAAACTTTCAAAATATGCAAAAAAGTGGATTTCAGAAAAATATGGAATGAGCTGGTTTTGATAGCAAACTCCTCAAATAATAAATTTATACTCTTCACCCGTGCAAGGCCGGGCATATCAGCTAGTTTGATATAAGAATAAATATTTGTTACGTTGAATGCATCGCTTAATATCTTCAGCTGGGTAATTCCACGGGAAACTGACTGACATTTTCAAAGAAAAACAATAAGTATTTTGTAATTTTCTTCCCAAAACATTTTCCACAAAATTTTTTTGCTTTCTTGTTAGCTAAATTAGATAAATGACTGACATTTATTAAACGTTTATGTCAGTCAGTTACCATGCTGTTTGAAAATTTTCAGAAATAAACAAAAACAAATTTGGAAAATTTAATTGTGCCATTAGATTTAGCGAACAAGAAAGCAATAAACTGGGTGGGAAATTATTTTTTAAAATATATTTTTCGGAAGAAAATTACAAAACACTTATTGGATTTTTTAAATTGTCAGTCAGTTACAAGTGGAATCACCCAGCTATATTCTGTGTAAACAAAATTGACGGCTCACTACTAGTCATTTCCCAATTCATTTCTATAACGTTGCCATGGTACCGAATCACCAATTTCATTTACAATGACTATAACTACTGTCGTCCCTTTTTTTACAAATTAGTATCTATGGTCTGATTATTAGTTATTTCAACCTATGACAACGTTTAAAACATTTAAAGGATAATTACCAACTTTACACTTATTTGTTTTAGAGCAGACTCTAAATCTTTCACCTGAAAAAAAAATTAAACATCTTTTAAATTTAAAACCATCCATAACGCAACAGATCGTATAGTAACTGGACAGTATTTTAGTAAATAAGAATTTACGGAGAAGAATACTAGCTTGAATTTTCGATTAATAGAGCTTGAATACATACCTGCTCTGATTCAGAGAGGGAACAACTGTAATCTCTGTAGGAAGAATAATGTCTATGATGCTTTGATCCATCATCTCCCTCACCGCTATGGTTCCACATAGAAATAATAAGCTGCCTAGTCTAAAAAAATATGAATGAAATAAAACAGGTAATAAGACAGGCAAGTCGTCACCTTAATATCAAACACTACTGTCTCCATTTGGCAAACGTTGGGAACTCCGATCCTTGATTGGTTTGTAAGCGCTGACATCATCGAGCTGAACAAAACTTTGTTGCGAAAATTTTGTCAGATAAAGAATTTTATATTTACCTTTTCTCCAAACTTTCCATAACAATGCTTTATGCGATTGTAACTCTGTGTACCTATAAAAATAATGAATGATCCTTCTAATTATTTCGAACGAAAAAATAATTTTTGCACTAACCATCAGCACTCTAAAACTAGATGAAAATTACACAGGAAAAAGGTTAGTTATTGTATTACTATTTTGAAAATATTTTTCCTATTTCATTGCTTAAATGTGAAACAAAAGCACCAAGATAAAAGTATGTATAAAATCAATTTAAACTAAATCATAAATTAAACAATTATTCATTGATTAAAATATAAATAATTTTTAAGTAAGGCACTTGTACCCACGTGTACAAGGGGGTGAAAAAATACATTTTTCTTAGGGTGTCCATATGAGGTACAGGTACCTTACTCAGTTTACTGACAAATTTAAAAAAAGTTTAGGATGAAAGAGAAACTAAAAATTTAACCTAATTACTTTAATACTAATTGTTAATGAGTAATGGGGAGGACGCGATCATACACTTGATATAAATTAAAATTGGCTAACACAGAGCAACAAAATATAGTTAAATATCAGGCTCATCTTCATTTACTAGACCTTTACAGATTTGTGTCTTTTAAATTCAATAAATATGTAGACAGACCCTTTTTAAAAGACAATTTATTTGAGTTTGAGGTTAGATAAGTTAGCAATTTGTTGTAAAAGAACGGACCCTGATAAAGAAAACTTTTACGCAAGATCTCTTTATATGGCTGTGGAATATTCAATATAGGTAGTTGTCTGAGATTATAATGAATATTAGTACTACCAAATGAGCAAATGTTATTATAAATAAAAAGTGATAATCTAAAATAATAAAGTTTCTTTATAGTTAATAACTGATCACTATTTACATGCTTAAATATTCTTTTTTGCAAATTTATTAAAGGTGTAAGGTTTGATATGTAATCCCCTCCCCAAAAAGTTATGCCATACTGTAAAATAGATTGAATCCAAGAGAAGTATAAGGTTTTCAAAAAGGATCCGTCTACATGATTTTTTAAATGATAAAAAATTAATAGGTAGTATCGGAGTTTAGATTTTAGATAATAATTGATATGTGAAGTATATTTTAGGTTCTGATCGCAATTTAATCCCAAATATTTAAAATTTTGAACTCTTTCAAGGTTAAGACAATTACAGGTAGCGGAATTCAAGCAATCGTGATATTTTATGTTTAGATCTAAACTGTTATTATAGATTAAGCTAAAATTAATATATTTTGTCTTATTGCTATTTATTGACAGACAATTACACCTGCCCTTTATAATTTATGTAATAGTATAGTATGGTTTATTGAGTCGAAAGCCTTTGAGATGTCTATAAAAATCGAAACAGTTTTTAGATTATTATTAATGCTGTTGTAAGTAAGTGTAGAAAACTCATGTAGAGCATGTTCTGTGCTATATCCCTTTTTAAAACCGAACTGGTTTTTAGAGATGAACTCGGAGGAGTTTAGGAAACATGTTAATTTATCCCTCATAGCCTTTTCGATAATTTTTGAAAAAATTGGAAGCACTGATATTGGTCTATAATTTGTTAACAATTCTTTATCACCAGATTTATATATAGGGGTAACGATTGCAACTTTTAAACTGTCTGGAAAATAGCTTGCTTTTAACACATTGTTAACTATTTTTAAAAATGCCAAGGGGTTATGCTTAAAAATTATTTTGTAAAGTTTAATTGGTATTTTATCATGACCAACAGCTTTTTTTTCATTTATCGAATTCAATACATTATTAATTTCTTGAACGTTTAAATCATAAAGATAAAAAGAGTTTACATTTGACTCTGTAACAGTACTTGGTAAAGTATGGATATTAATGTGTGTAGATTTTACAACGTCTATGAAGAAATCATTAAAGTTATTTGCTAAGATCTCAGAATTTGTAGAATTCGGAAATGTGCATTTTTTGGCATCCTCTCCATAAAATTATTTATAAGTTTCCAGTCCTTTTGTTTATTTTTATTGCATTTGATAAATTCCTCTGATAATAAAGGGTTTTCGCTGTTTTAATTTTGTTTTTCAATTATCTAGTAGCACATTAATACATATTTTTAATTGAGGTACTAAAATTATTCTTTTTCAATTTACGGTATAGTTTTTCTTTTTATAATAATAATTTTTTATTAACAATTAAAGAAAAAATAAACATAAATACAGAAAAACAATGTTATACGCCAAGGGGAAATAAAAAAATCCCGTCCAGGCGTAAAAGAAATTTAATACATAACTGAGTAACGAAAATAGAGAAAAAAAAAGGAAAAATACATTAAAACTATAAATAAACACAAGAAAAACACGACAAAATCACACACAATATTATTGGCAAAAGGATGAATAATATTTAAAATGAAAAATTTGCTTCAAAGTGAGAAATACAGATCCAGGTCGTCGATGTTAATTATAAATTCAAAAAGATTTCTTTTGAAAACAGAATAACTATTTGTTTGAATTAAATTTGTAGGTAAACTATTGTACAATTTAGGTGCAAGATAAAAGAAGTGTTTACGAAATATGTCCTTTGAAAATGTTGAAATTTCAAAAATTTCAGATGATCTAGTATTATATTGCCTGGTTCTAAATTTACAAAGAGATTTATTACGAAAAATATAAAGTAGAATGTGATAAAAAGCATTATGCCGTAATGGTAATAACTTAAGAGACCTAAAATTATGGGGACTAGATTGGTGATTCAGAAGTTTGAAGCATTTATTATGTATAGAAATTAACGGTTGAAGATTGGATCTATATTCCCCACCCCAAATGATAGCTGCATAATTAAATAACGAATAAAACCAAGCAAAATATAATGATTTTAGAAAATTTAAAGCAACTTTATTTTTAAAGTGGAAAAGTTTATATAGAACAAAACGTAATTTTTTCCCTAGCTCATTTATATGCGTTTTCCATTTAAGATTTGAATCGATAAATAAACCTAAATATTTTATACTATTAACTGATTGAAGGATGTGACAGTGACAATTATTGGAGTTTCTATTGCAAGATAAAGAATGATATTTGATGTTTAAGTTTAAATCACTTTGTCTTAGGCTAAAATGAATATATTTAGTTTTGTTTAAATTTAGAGTCAAATCATTCGCGCTAAACCAAGTCTCTATTTCAAACAAATCAGTTTCAATCTGGTTTAGAAGTTCATGATTATCGGAGCACGAATAAAGTAAAACTGTGTCATCTGCATAGGTTATTATTTTACCATATAAGTTTAAATTACAAAAGTCGTTTATATAAATAAGGAAAAATAAAGGCCCCAAGATAGACCCCTGAGGCACTCCACGATTAGTAAGAATATAATTACTTAAACTATTATCGACTTTTACCCCCTTTGCGTTCTATTTGACAAGTATGAAGTAAACAATTTAAGTTAATCACCCCGAAAACCTGCCTTATCTAATTTGTCGATTAGTATTGAGTGATTAACATTATCAAAGGATTTTTTATATCAAGAAAAATTGCTATTGTAAGTTTACTGTTATCTATACTTTTGTAAATAAATTTCGAAAATTCCAGCAAAGCCATATCAGTTGAACGTCCATCTATAAAGCCATATTGATTTCCTGCGAAGAAGTTTGTATAATTTAGAAATTTGAACATACGTTTAGATATAATTTTTTCAATGACTTTTGAGAATGAGGGTAAAATAGAAATAGGGCGGTAATTAGAAAGGTGATTTTTACAACCAGATTTAAAGATCGGAGTAACAGTAGCACGCTTTAATGAGCCAGGGAATTCACAAGATGAGAAAGATGAATTTATAAAATTGGTTAAGAAATCCATGTTGTTCAAGGCAATTATCTTCAGATACCTTACGCAAATTCCATCAAAATCAAATGAATTAATTTTAGAAAAAGAATTTAAAGAATCTAAAACATCAAGATCGGTGACTTCATATAGTACAAAAGAAGAAACACAAGGAGTAATATATCGTTGGTAACTTATTATATCAGAATTGGAAGAGTTTTGATTCGTATTGCTAAATATAGTATTGAATTCAGAAGCCAAATCCGAACTATTCAAGATATCAGGCAGAGTACGAGTTTTAACATTATTGTTGACTATTCGATTGACAAAATCCCATTTTGGTTTGCTAGTTGAACATGCTTCAAATTTGTTTTTATAAAATTGAGTTTCTGTATGTTTAATAATTCGTTTTAATTCTGAAACAGTAGTTTTATAAGCAGTCTTAAACACAATATCCATTCAATTTTTCATTTATCAATTTTATAATTTCATTTGTTATCCATCCGTTTTTCCTTTTCTTTCTATTAGAATAATGCACTATTTTTGTTGATTTTCTATATATATCAAGCACTAGATTTTCAAATGACATGTAATCTTCAATGTTACACAAAAAATTCTTAAAATCTAAGCAACTGACAAGTGATTCAAACTTTACAAAATCAATATTTACAAATGAATTTACTGATCTGAATTCTTTATTATAATTTGAATTAACAGAACTTAGTTTACAAAAAATTGGATAATGATCAGTCAGACTATTTATTAAACAACCTGTTTTAACACGGAAACTTCTAGATCTCAGAAAAATGTGATCAATACAACTCTCTGTATTAACAGTTACCCTGGTTCGGATGTTTAAACAGGATTTGAAACCCTTTTCGCATAGGAAATCTACATAAGAATTAGAATCTGGATCATTTTTTAAGATATCAATATTTATATCCCCAATAAGAACTACATTTTTTGAATAATATTTACTATTTGAGGAACAAGTACACTAACGGCATATGGGATAATTTATGTTGAGCACGGCAATTGTAAAAACAAATCAAGGCAAGCAAATTAATCGATAAATTCCATCTTTAATATAAGGAATTCATCGGAAAAAGGTAGTTCACTCTCATTTTAGGTGTCCGCCTACCCCTAAAATGACGATTTGCGAATTTTTCATCGAAAATTTGGTTCTTACATTTTCAAGTAGTTTAGACTTTTATCTTTCCAAAACTGTTTTCATTTTACTTGTAGGTGAATTAGAAAGGAAATTACAGCATTTTTAAAACAGACAGTCGCATGCGATCGTACACAAATATAAACTAGAAGCTAATTTTCTCAGAAATAAATTTTTCATAAAAACCCTCCACTATTTACATGATTACTCCAAAACTATCCAAGATATTCCCTCCATTGTTTGCAGTATTGTATATTAATCATACTGTTATTAACCAGATGGACTACAGATTTTTATGTAAGTTTATATTTTTTATTTTTATTGATGTCTTTTGAATAACTGTAGAAATTTTGAAATTTTTCACTTACCTTTACATTTATAAAAATTCACTCTCTCTTAAATTTTACACTAATTACCCCATATTTTAGAAAACAATATAATTAATTTTGTTTTTTAGCATTAATCAATGTCTTGATGTACATTTAAACTAAAAATTAGAAAAAAAATTGTAAATCAAGTATTTCAAAAAAATGGTCTCAAAGGTAGGCGGATACCTTAAAACCTTTATTAGGGAACGTTTATAAACATGATGTGATCATTTTAAGAGTAAAAACTTATTTTTAGTTGACAGATTTTTGTAAAAAAGAGAATATTAGACAATTTCACGTATAAAATTTTATGTACCACATTGTTTCATCACTCTTTCATGGAAAAAAAGGGTAACAGGTTAGCTCTATATCTATAATTTCCTCATTGTAAGAAAATAATAGAAAGATTGTCCATCTTTTAGAATATTTTTGATAAAAACTAGCTCAGTTTGAGAAACGCTCCCATTAAAACGACGTCTTTAAACAGAAAATAATTCAGCTACCTGAGACGGTTATTAGTGGAAATCTTTTATAAAGTTACACGAGGTTCCAGCACTCTCTTCTGTGAAACATTTGGGGTCTAGCAGACCACACGCACATCCTCGCAGGTTAAGGGAGGTATCTTCCTATTGAAGGGTAATTGTGTTTTACCTAATGCTCCCGTATATATAATGTTAAAAAACAGTTCATCCGTTATACAATTTGTTGTGAAAGGTTGAGCTGTTTCACCACCAACTGGGTTAAATTTAGTTGCAACCTAAAGTTCGGTAACAGGTTTCACCAAGTTTTCGGTGCTTTCACTAATGAAATCCAGTGCTTTCGCTAGTGAAAGTACTGAAAACTTGGTGAAACCTGTTACCGAACTATAGGTTGCAACTAAATTTAACCCTGTTTGTAGTGAAAGGTTGAACTTTTTTTAACAGTATAGTAAGTGAAGAGAAGTATTTAGAGATACCGAATCTAAGGAACCGTTTTACTTTTTGTGGATCTTCAAAAATTCTACTTAGTGTAGAAATAATTAACATGTTTATAACTTATGGTCAAATATTAATATTTTTACTGCCGTTTTATCAAAAATAAGGGGAAGCTCAACATGCTTTTTCAAAGCTCTGTATTTCCGATCGTTAAATGTTATAATATTCCACAAAGAAACTTAATTTATATAAAGAATATATACGAGAACTTACCGCATTTGCACAAATTGTGGGCATAACATTTACGATAAACATGGCTTCTTTCGGGCAGATCGAAACTTCGAAGCGGAGGAAGTTGGAGTAAAACCAAGTAACAGAGCAGCGAAATAACCCAACTCTTCATGTTAATAGTCAAGAAAGACTGTACTAGCGTTCTTCGTTTCCATCAGTATTTAAATGTATTACCGAAAGTAATTATAATATTTAAAAAACTGGAGGACTAGACAAATATGTATTCAGTTGATGAAAATTCAAGAATATTTGTGATGATTCATTCAATTTACACCTGGATTGTGGCCTAATTTTTTCCAATTTGCTTTGCCCTTGATGGTAGGATTACTAAAAATAGTTCCCTTAACTAGAAACAGACTAGTTATATTAATTTAGCTGCAGCTCAATATTTGCTTTCCATGTGCTGCTTACAAATTGAGAGTTGGAGAAGAACAGAACAACCAGGCTGTCTGGGTGTTGTGTGCTTCTTCACCATTCGAAAGGCGCCTTGTGTGCTGCAGCAGAAAAATGACAGGGTAAAAAATGAGGAAATAAGTAATTAATTTATAGGATAACATAAAAGGAATAGAAAGAATTCAAAGAAAGTATTTAGGAAAATGGCGAAATTGAGTGAAGCGTGTAGCCAGGGAAGCAACACGCGGTGAAGACACGGGTGGATGTACACTGTAAAAAATATATGTCTTTTGACGTATTCTTTTCCATGAATTTTTCACGGATTAATTCCGTAAACTACAAAACGGAATTTTTATCGTGAATTCCTCTCCCCACGCATGCGTTTTGTGTCATAGTTTTGGTGAAACTCAAATGGCGGTATTCTGACAGCTCTCTTGCTGAAATGCATTTCGCGTTAATAACACTAGTCGACAAAATTTAACTTTTTTCCCTAACAAAAATGATATTAGGTATTTCCGACTAATTTCAGGATGTAGAATTCAGAAATAGTTGTGAAAAAGCTGCAGCACGTACAGTTTTTTTGTTACAAATATGGCTCCAATACTGTAAGAAACGGACAAAAGCGTTGAAAACGCTCATTTTTAACAGTTAATCTCATTATTTTAGCATAAAATACTATCATAATTAAGATTATATACATGTTTCAGACAAAATAAAACTAAAACTCATGAAACATTCATTAAATACGATGTGATTTTATTACTTTTTGTCTCTGAAGTGGCGTTAAATCTCCTCTTTAAATGAACCAAGAGCTGTAGCCCCAAATTGCTATTTCTCAGTGACCTATGTATCGAGTCAATGTCCTAAAGAAATCTTTACCCTTGTTTATGATTGACTACAGTGAGATTTTCCGGAAATAAGTTCAAACGTGGATGTTAAATATGAATGTTGAAGTGATGCTCAACATTCTTTGGCTTGGTCAGACTAAAGAGAACCTTCTACTGGGATTAAAACATTTTCATCGTTCCTATTTTCTAAAAATCCTCTTACCACTCTCCTAAAAACCATTTCCAAGCTGATAATGTGTTTTATTAAATGTTCCTTCATAAGGAGGGTCATGAATTCTTTTTTAATCAGAGGCTCCTACTGAGTTTGAGTTGCCTTCTCTTAATGGCGAAAAAATGTCCTTTTAAATATTTTTTGAAATGTTTTTTCTGTATTTGTCACTGATATAAAATAACCAAGATAATTTGAATGTCCTCCCCATACTATAGGGATAGTAATTTTCATAGAACTACTGTTGACTCTTACGCACTTAAAAAGAGCCACATTCTAACTTCTGCAACACACTTGAGGAGCCCGGATTTCATTTTAGTCTCCTATTTGGACCCAAATCAATGGGAAAAAACGTTTTCCCACTTTTTCTGTTAAATATTACCGCTGAATTGTAATGTAAACCGTACCCAAATTGAGCCAAACGCATTGTGCATAAATGTGCAAAATTTACACTAAAAACTCGTCATTTTTCAAAATAACTGCAGTTCAAAAACATAACCACACTTTTAAAAGAATGTCTACATACTGGGATACTAGAAATAAATTAATTGGATGGGATTGCAGGGTTGCTATTGGACAAAAATGACTCTTAAAACGCAAAAATTAAGAAAAAAATCAGAAAATCTAAAATTTTTGTTGCACAAAAATGGGACGTGGTGGAACTTTTTTACTTGCAAATATTTGAATAACTATATGAATTAGTAACAAAAATAGTAATTTGGTTGTTGTTAGAAAACCACTGTCGACTAGTGTAATCGAAACAAGATTAGTATTTTAGAAATAAAATATTTTTGATTCACCGTATTCTTGAGGTGTGTTTTGTCTGGTCCAATGCTTATTTAAATGATTATTTCTATTTTTAAAAATTTTTTGCTCTTTTCTTTTATACAAAAACTTTCTTGAGCGGTATTCGGTCCGGTTGTTAGGTGGTAAGATACTCGCCTGCCATGCGGCTGGCCCAGGTTCGAATCCCGGCGGGCGATCTAAATTTTGACTATACTTTCATTTAGTTTTCAATTTAATTTTTTACATCATGACCAATTTTTATAAAGCAGCTAATTATTATTACTAAATTCTGTATTATTTACCAGATAAAATTATTTAACGATCAAAGTACAAAACTGACCGACTGATTCAGTATTTTATCTTTTTACCTAATCAAGGTTAGAATATAGAACTCCAGCATTGTGTTAATTAAAAATAAAACATTATTTAACAGGAATTTCATTAAAATTCAAAAGTAAAATATCATCAGCCAACTACGGTATACGGTCCCTAAAATAACGGAAGGTTTCCCTCCTTTTACAGAAAAATCCAAAACGGACATTCCCTCAAATGACGGAAAAAGAAAATACGGATACCTTCTCAAATGATGAAAATAATCCGGCAGCTGTGCTGCCGGGATATTTCCGTTTATTGAAGAAAGATTTTTTTACAGTGTAGGTTTGACTTCTGGAGGGGGCATCAATAATTTTAAAACGTCTCCAGCCGCTGAAGCTTCGATGTTTGTGAAAATATTGTAGGATAATATAGGGAAGATCCGCGTACCTAGGGCCACCAATTCGTCGCTTTGGTAGAAAACTGTTGTAACTAAAAAAATCATAATTTTCAGGAGAGCGATTCTTAACTTTTCACAAACTTCCGCCGCAGATATACTCGAAGCTATGTAGACTATTGCAAAACAGTTTGCATAAAACAAATGTTGTTTCTTTACATTTTTCCAATACCCAGGTCTGATTCTTGTATAATTTCAAAATTTTTGGATAATCCGAAATTAGTGAAGGTACTTTGAGTTGCAACACTTTTCTCTAAATATTTTTATTAAAAAATTTGAGAAATTTTTAGAAAGACTGCTTCAACTAAAAATATAGCGATGTATGGATAATATGCGCACTCTACTATTGTTGGTATTTTTAAGGAAAACTGCTTTAACTTGAAATACAACTATGCTTCCCCAAGGTTACGCTAATGTGAAACAAGTATTTTTAAGGTAAACTGTCGCATTTCAAAATACAACGATGTTCTTTAAAATATTCTTCAAAAAGTAAATTATTTTATTTCAAGTTTTGAAATTCAACCGTGAGACTGGCAAGATGCTTCACTTTTCTGCAAAACTACAGGGGCGTTTCGCACCAATGCGATAACGATGTATCTGCTTTCTAGCGGAATTTAATGAAACTATAAAAATAACACATTGTTATCTAAAAGAATGGGCATTTTTTACACAAAATGACAATTTTTTTGAGTTTCTACAGTTTTCCACCAAAGCGACGAATTTTCAAAGCCCCCTAACAGCTTCAAACTTGTTTTAAGATTTGAAACTGTGATACACACATCCTCACACTTTTACTTACACTTTTTATTAAATACTCATTATAAGAAGAAATAGATTGAATCAGACAGCTTTTTTAAAAAAGTAAGGGGCTCTGCCCCCAGCTTCTTTGCTTCAAACGAAAACACTACAAAAAAACTCCTTCTCATTTAGAAACAAATCAATTCAACGATATTATGAAAAGAGACTTTCAATGTTTAAACAAGCATTATGGTTCAAAAAACATCTGCCTTTAATTTACTTCATACGAGCTGCTTGGAAAAACAATAGGTGTGGTTTAAAAACACACGTGAAATTGCCAATATATGAAGTTTTAAATTCAAAATTTCCTACCCTAAACTTATCGAATCATCTTGAAACTATGACTTTTTAATCTAAACCTTTCAAATAAACAGTAAATTTTTTTAGCCATGAATTATGTGTTCTTCCTAGTTTTTCCAACCAAAGAAAAAAAATTATGCAAAAATCGTCATTTGCGGTCTTTTTTTCAAACCGTCATTTTGAAAAGAAATAATATCACCAGAACTTCCAAAATCATACATTTTGTTCATATAGTATATACCTAAATCAAAATCCTTTTAGTTTGAAATCTCCACCTATTACCAGTTTTCCATAAAAAATTTTCAAACACGAAACTTTGTAAAAAGTAACAGAACTTTTGGGACAACCCAATACATTGCCTCAACTACAATCCTGTAGAGAAATTTCTGAAATTGCATTTGTGGATTAAATGTTAATTACAATTCATAGCTTCTATTGATTTGATAACTCCTTTCACTATTGCCCCTACTGGATATTCCATTGATGCGTTTTTAATAACCCCTTTTGAATTTAAGGACAAGTCAAAAATAGTGTAAAGGGAGTTCAGAGGTTCTCTTCTGAATTTTTTTTTTGAAATTTCAACCGATAAAAGCGGGGTTTTAACACATTTCTGAAATAGAACTGAAAAGGGGAATACCTTCTTATTTAATATGATTAGGACATTGCATTTTGTGGCCGAGTGCCTCTTGAGGCCCGCTTGCCGTGGGTTGGACCACACTTTTCTATAATATAATTTTATCTCTTTCCTTATACAGGGTGTTTCAAAAAACCTGTAACGATAGGCTATTTCCTAAAATATTTCCCCTAGATCCATACTTCCACTGGAAGATTTTCTTCAAATGAGGTGAATAATTATATGACACCAGTTTCAACTCCATGGTGGGTCTATTTTAGTAGATGCAGAAAATAAATTTTTATACGGCCCCTGTAGATTAAAACTCCCAGTGAGAAAAATTTTCTCCATTCATTTCTTAATTAGATACAAAAAATTTCATCTCGATATCTTCAAAATTCACCAAGATATTAAAAGGTAAAATTCGTGACTTACACCACTTTATCATACCTATGAGTGACATACTTTTACTGCAAAATAGGGGCCATCCACAAACTACAGTTGAACATTTTAGAAACCAAACTACCGTAAAACTTTGATTTTTTGAGGTGACAAGGACTACATAAAAAACTCCTCCAATCAGCCATGGTGTTGAGCTCGCTCAACTACGCTAATCCAGATACCTGTCATTGCTACTCATATCAGCGATGCCCAGGGGGCCCATTAGCTCCCATTTTGCGTTCAGATTTGTGACGGCATTGGTTTGAAAGTAACCCTCCTACAGGGTGTTTCACAAAGAGCCCCCGATTTTAAAAATTAATAACAAAAAAGCGAAAAGAGATAAAAATACGCCGTCTGCGGCATCCTACTTAAAAGATCAAAGAATTTTCGTACACAAATTTTTGAAAATTCGTAGTTCTCACGTCAATTTATAGATGGAAGCACTGCTTCATTTGGTGTTTAGGGAAAGCTATCCTCAAATTCCTTATTTTCGTTTGTCATAGGGAAATCAAATTTTTCGAAAGAATCGATTCCAAATTATTCAAAATTATTTTATTCTCATTCGATTCATGAATCGATTCTTTCCCAAAACTCGATTTCCCTATGACAAACGAAAATACGGACTTTGAGGAAAACTTTCCCTAAATATCAAATGAAGCAGTGCTTCCATCTATAAATTGACGTGAGAACTACGAATTTTCAAAAATTTGTGTACGAAAATTCTTTGATCTTTTAAGTAGGATGTCACAGACGGCGTATTTTTATCTCTTTTTGCTTTTTTGTTATTAATTTTTAAATTCGGGGGCTCTTTGTGAAACACCCTCAATCAATACTTATACCTAAATCAATACTTATTTATAAATTACCTTGAGTTATCGAAAAGATTATAAAAATATTTCTTGGAGCCCCGAAATCCGGTACTCCTTCATACCTATTAGCTACGTAAAAAATAATCGTAGCACGAGTGTGTGACTCCCAGAAACACTTGATACTCAGGAATCAATACCTATAAGTTCCGATTTAGCCAAACACTGCTTTATTGTTTAATAGAATGACGCGCTTTTTAACTTGCGGACGGTCCCTTAAAAATATAAACCTGCATATCTCAGTGAATTTTGAAGATATCGAGACATATTTTTTCTATCTTATTGAGAAGTGAATGGAGAAAATTTTTTCCAATGGAAGTTTCAGTCTACGGGGGGCGTATAAAAAGTTATTTTCTGCAACTTCTAAAATAGATCCCCCATGGAGTTGAAACTGGTCTCATATAATTCTTCACCTCATTTGAAGAAAATTCGCCATTGGAAGTATGGGTCTAGGGGAAATATTTTAGGAAATAGCCTATCGTTACAGGTTTTTTGAAACACCCTGTATAATCTTAAAGGTATAGTATTACTATTTTAACTTCTTTTTCGAGAAAATCGGGATATCCTTGAAGTATTATTATTAAGATTCACAACTTTTTTGTAATAATATAAGCTTAACTTTGCTTATTGAATGCATATAATTATTTTTGCGATTTACTTCTGTATGACCATAATCTGTATCAAGACAAATAAGTAAATTAATTGGAAGTAAATTTTTCCCTGTTAGAAAAAAACCAACGTTAATTAAAAATAGATAATTTATTTTATGGTACTTTTTTTCTGTCACAGTGTGTTAGCTCACTAAAGACAAGACATTTATTATTAGTACTCATTTAACAGAGTCATTCCAAATTCACTGGCAGATTTCAATGTTTTTACAAATAAATTTTTCTTCTCATGTTTTGGTAATAATGTTTATCTTGTATTAATTATCGAGGTCTAAACTTTATGAAACAGATAGCTGCCCCGAAAAATATTTAAGTTTTAAATATTATTATGTATAACCTATGTTTTACTGTCCGCTATAACCTCTATTACAAATACAATGTAAAAGAGGTAACATTTTGGAAGTAAAAATGCATTTAGTTAGTTAACCTAAAATCACTTTATTGATAGAGGAACAATACTTTTATTTGTTTTATTTGTCACAGTTCTAAAATATATTTAAAAAGGTGTTTAAAGGAGAGTAAAGAGGTTACATGGATTAAAAATACGCACCATAGAAAAATACAAATGGCTCCACTGATGCTGTTGTTTTCATCTAATTCTTCGAAATTGCGAATGGATATTCTTGTTTTGTATTTTAGCACTTTGTTTTGTATTTTAAACTTAGTAACAGAGGTTACTAAAGTCTGGGACAAACTTGTAAAAGTGTACTATGTATTTCTTTAAAATTCAAGTGATATAGTGTTAGTAAAACAGTCTTGGCTATTAAGCCAAAATATTTTTTTAAACCAATAAAAACATTAAATGGAAAAATTAACATCTTTTTAAGAAACTTTATTCTCGACAACCAAGAACATATTTTTATTTCTGTTTGCAATTTTTTAAGAAATAAAATATTTCTTTAACAAAGCCAATTTTTTCTTTAATGAGCAAATGGTTTATTAAAGATTAGTTAAAGGACCAAATACTTAACAAGAAAAAAGTTCTTATATTTGGGGGCATGCAACATGCGAGTGAATTTAGAATGACCCTCTTTTGTTACAGAACTGTGAAGATATAGTTTCAATTATTTGTAATTAAATAATCAAAAATGACCTACCAATGGCAGTCATAACCTTAAAATTATTTTTTCAACAACTTAAATAAAACGTTCTGAACAAATGAATAATCTTACCACACAGATAGATGGTTCTAGTAAATTTATGAATTTTCTATGAATTTTGCCATTAAGGAAACTTGTTCTACAGTAGGAGATCATTTACAGTAACGTTCCTGATATTTCACAGATAGCTTACTGGTATTTCTGCGGAGCGTTTCAATGTTTTACTGTAATGTTCCTGGTATTTTCCAGAAACATTACATTAAAAAAGGGGAAACTCAGTTGCCTAGTTTTTTTAAGCAACGTTCCATAATTTTTTTGCAGTGTTTCACCAAAGCAAACTCTTTAAAAAGGTGGGACAGCTGACCTTTTTAAGAGCTTCTACTGTATTTTAACAAATTAAGCAATGAAAAACAATGTATTATGAAAGTAACAAAATCACGTTAAGTGTTTATTAGTGAATTTTCGACACTGACTGGATTTCCAATACAAAACAAGAGTTAAAAAGAACATAAGTTGTAAAACAATGATAATATTCTTTAATGTCTCTCTGTCTTGAAAATACAGCAGTAACTCAATGATTACGGATGCATTCCCCTGGATTATCATAGCAATACTTCAGCGTACTTTCTATGCATGCCTGAAAAAAGATCCCTCGTAACTTTTACAATACACCGAAAAATGTGGCAACTAAAATATTCGTTAAATCAATGCAAAAAAAAGTTTTTTTCTTCCAAGTTGAGGTATATCTCAGCGCCTTTAAGGTATTCTCTAAGTAATTATATAATTACCTATACCAAATACTAATTATAAAATTTATAATTTTAATTTGCATGAATTTATTTTAGTTAATTAATTCAATAATTTTGGTAATAATTCAATAATAATATACAGGGTGTTTCTTAAGATCGCTTTCTCGGGTTTTCTTAAACCAACTTCTTCAAAGGTCGCGAAAATCCATTAAGATGACTTACAACGCCTCTACTGGCAATATAAGATTAATTAAATTAAGGAACTAAAAGTGATAGAACAAAAACCTCCTTGAGAAAATAGTTGGCAATACCATACAAAATGCTCAGAATGAAAATATCTTGCATTCTCAAAAAGACATTATAGCAAGTGAAAATGGCACTTCTCAGGCCTCAAAAAGAAAAAATTCACAAATTTGCAAGCTTCTTAGATTCTTTAGTTAAAAATTTTTCTTTATTCATCTAAAAATAGCAAAACAAAAAAAGAACTACACGATAACACTTAAAAATTGGATATTTGCGACCTGAAAACGTGCTATTTTTACTTGTTAATATCTCCTCGAATAGTAAATATATTTTTTATGAAATTTTTTATGAATGGGTTTATGGGGGCTTTCTAGTGATATGTAATATTAATTAAATTGCTCTCCACAGAATAAAAAAGTTAAACACATTTCCCGATCGCCGCGCCGGTGAAAATTGTCCTCTAGCGGTCACAGTTTACACTTGAAAACATAATGAGTTCCAATGAAAATCTTGACATGACAGACCTGCATGATGGCACCAACCTTTCTGAGACACCCTGTACTTTGTATAGGGGTCTTGGGCAAATCGCTTTTTGACAACCCTATCATTTTTTATATTTAGTTCTTACCTTAGCTCCACCTTCATTTGTAAAGTATCGATATTCCACTAATAAAATATCGGTATTTTTTTGTCGTGTCTACTGGTACAGGTATACTAGCTTACGCGCACTAACATACATACTACTATGAATTTTTTCATAGTGCTGAACTATTTTGCAAAGGTATGACCACATATGAAGTAGGTATATCTTACACCATAGTCTGCATAGGCTTTACTTTCTGAAAAGTCCAGGAGGGCTTCCCATTCATTCTGAAATTTAATAGACAAAGTAGGGTTAAAATTAATTTAATAGAGATGCATAGTTGTCAGGATTTTATTTGACAATTATTAACTAAATCCTACTGAATAATATTAAAAGTGAGAAAATGAAGAAAAAAATTGTTTTAAGAAAATTAATCCGTAAGTAATCCGTTAAGAAAATTAAGTGCGTAATCCTAATTAAGTGGGTGACATTAGGACAAAATAAAAATAATAATTTTCTGGGATGTTAGATAATCATATAAAAACAAAAATTCCAATGGGCCACCACGATGATTTAACCACGCCCTTGAATTATGGGGTCCCATCGATTTTTTTAGTTCTTATATAACGATATATAATCTCCGAAAGTTTATGGCTTTTAAAAAATCAAATTTCCTAAAAAAGTAAATACCCACACACAAAAGGGGTACACCGTTTTGTGTGTGGTTGTGTGCCTGAGAATATTTTTTCACGTTTCACCAAAACCATTTGTTCCACATTGGCATTTGTTGCTAATTTTTTAAAATTGGATTTTTTACAGATTTTAAAACATAAGCTCTATTTCCAAATAAAAGTAGTGGAACGGACTTTTGAAGCATCCTGTATGCTTTAGTGAATTCCATGTCAATGTCACATAATTCATAGTTATAGAAAACACATATGTACTGCCTATTCCAAAAGTCAACTGACTTTTGGAATGTATGTAATATGCACGAAGAGTATTGCTAGTTTACATGTATGCAACTCCCCCAATAGTCCAGGGTCGATAATTTTTGAAACAAAAAAATTAATAGTAGGATAAAACCAATTGGAACAGGAAGAGAATATAACAAAAAAGAAAGGAAAAATAAATTACGGCCGATCTGAGGTCGAGAAAAGGAAGGGGGGTAAAAAGGGGGTTTTTTAGAATAAAAACGGCTTATATCTCAATTTCCGGCAAAACTACATGTCCTATGGAAAAAATTTAAACAGCAAAGTTGTAGGTAATAAAAAGATCTACAACTTTTGTATTCCCACTTCTTTCACATAACCTCAAAATTTATGTGAAAAATTCAAATAATCAAGTTTTTGGTTTTTTATTTTTATCTTTTACAAAAAGAAAATTTTTTTCTCGAAATTCGGTGAAAACTTACCTTTTGATGTCCTAAACAAACTTTAATTTTTTTTATTTAAAATATTTATTTTGTCTCCATATTTTGACTTGATATCTAAAAAGCACCCTAATTTTCAATCGAAAATTCTCACATCAAAATATCTGCTTTTTTAAAAAAGTCAGTAGGCTTTTTGTTCGTTGAAATCTCTACTTTCTGATGGTGTAAAAAATATATGCATCACTATGGTAAATGTTCTCAGAAAATGCAAAGAAATGAAAAAAGCTCGAAGAGAGTTCAATAATAAAATCCATACAAAAATACCATTTTTGCAAGGAAATACTAGTAAAACAATGCAGAAATGATACCATATTTTTGATGGAAAATGTGAAAAATAGATATATTACATTTCCATAACCTGGCTTGAGAAAATAAATGTCATGATTATTTGAATTTAATTGATTCAAAAAGACCAAAAGATCAATATCTTGTCCCACAACAACGACAGTTATATATTAGTATCTCTGTCAATTTCTATCGAGGTCTTAATTAATGTCAGCTTGTCTGCATTTTCTTCTGCTTGTTTACAGGAAAATCCTTGTGACTGTAATCTTTTTATTAACGGTTTTATTATTTTGTCCTTGTTTTTCTAGTTAGATAAAAGATTTTCTTTCAAAAATGGTATTTTTGTATGGTTTTTATAACTGAACTTTCTTCGAGCATTTTTCGTTTCTTTGCATTTTCTGAGAACATTTACCATAGTGATGCATATATTTTTTACACCATCAGAAAGTAGAGATTTCAACGAACAAAAAGCCCACCGACTTTTTTAAAAAAGCAGATATTTTGACGTGAGAATTTTCGATTGAAAATTAGAGTGCTTTTTTGATATCAAGTCAAAGTAAGGAGAAAATATAAATATTTTAAATAAAAAAAATATAAGTGTGTTTAGAACATCAAAAGGTAAGTTTTCACTGAATTTCGTGAAAAATTTTTTTTGTAAAAGATAAAAATAAAAAATCAAAAACTTGATTATTTGACTTTTTCACATAAATTTTGAGGTTATGTGAAAAAAGTGTGAATACAAAAGTTGTAGATCTTTTATAACCTACAACTTTGCTATTTAAATTTTTTATATAGGACCTGTAGTTTTGCCGGAAATCGAGATAAACCGTTTTATATTCTAAAAAACCCCCTTTTTACCCCCTTCCCGACCTCAGATCGGCCGTAATTTATTTTTCCTTTCTTTTTTGTTATATTCTCTTCCTTTTCAAATGTGTTTCATCTTACTATTATTTTTTTTTCACTTTTTACCATTTTCAAAGGCTTCAGCACTGGTCTACAAGGAAATCTTTTTGTTTTTAAAATTTTTTGTATTGAAAGTATCTTGTTTGTTTATTTATATTTTTTTTATTTACTTGCAATGGGCAATACCACCATTTTTTTAAATTTTTTATTCGATAGAGGTACCCTAGAGCGGAATATACGCGCAAAATTTATTTAATTACGATGATTATTTATTTTTTTATGTAATTTCAAAGTTTGACTTTAAAAAAGGGCGTTAAATCGTCAAATTTCCAAATGTGACGTACTTCTATCCTATACATTGATTTTAAACGATGCTTTAATTAGTTAAACAAATCAAAGTCATTGTTGGGTTTCTCGTTAAAGTCTCAGTTGTGACGTATACTTCTATCCTAAACAAAGGCGATTTTAATTTTAAGGCGAAAACAAAGGCTTGGCGATTTTAATTTTAAATATTTAATTAACTAAACTTTTTTGAAACTTTTCATGTGGATTTTTGGATATAGATTTATTTCCTTTACTGGAAAAATGCATTTTTTCTGTTTTAAAAAAATGATGGTATTGCCCATTTATCTTTTGGTATGTGTAGTATGATTATTAGTCATTTTAAACCAAGACAATGTTTAAAACATAAAAAGGATAGTTACCATCTTTATACCTATTTGGGGTAGAACATTCGCTACAGCTTTCACCTAAAAAAATATCTTTTAAACCATCGATAACACGACAGATCGTATAACTGAAAACATATTTACATTATAAACTAACATTAAGTATTTATTTAAACATTATACAGGGTGTCCCATAAATAATGGGTCACACTTCTAGGGGGGATAGAAGACACCTAGACGAGTCAGAGTCACATAGGATTCGGGGGTCCCAGACCAAATTCCAGGGAGTTAAAAATGGAGCGACACCCCAAAAAAATTATTGAAAAATTCAATTTGTGGAAGAACTGCTATTGGTAAAAATTTAATTATGGTCTCAAAAATTGTGGTTTAATATGATCTTTAAAATTATCTCAAAAGTCTTCACCTTAAATTTTTTTTTATTATTAAAAAAGTTAAAAAACCACAAAAAAAATGTAAAAATTCTTCCCAAACATCATTTTGTGTTTCGAAATCATCTCTTTTGATTTTATAATCTGAAAGATCATAGTTGTAAACCCTTAAGTCCAAAGTTTCCCTTAAAAATCATCAATATTAAACGCTTGAGAACCTGTTAAAGTTCGTTTTTTGCTTGCGAAAACTGGTTTCCTATAGCCGTTTCCAAAACGACAGTCTGCGGACGAAAAAAACGGACTTATACCGTGCTTTAACAGGATCTCAAGCATTGAATATTGATGGTTTTTACGTGACACTTTGGACTTAAGGGTTTACAACTATGATCTTTCAGATTATAAAATCAAAAGAAAGGATTTCGAAATACAAAATGAGGTTTGGGCAATATTTTCACATTTTTATGTGGTTTTTTAACTTTTTTCATAATAAAAAAATTTTAAGGTGAAGACTTTTGAGATAATTTTAAAGATCATATTAAATCACAATTTTTGAGACCATAATTAAATTTTTACCAGTAGCAGTTCTTCTACAAATTGAATTTTTCAATAATTTTTTGGGGTGTCGCTCCATTTTTAACTCCCTGGGATTTGGTCTGGGACCCCCGATTCCTATGTGATTCTGACTCGTCTAGGTGTCTACTATCCCCCCTAGAAGTGTGACCCACTATTTATGGGACACCCTGTATACAGGGTGTTTCAAAAAATCTGTAACGATAGGCTATTTCCTAAAATATTTCCCCTAGACCCATACTTCCAATGGAAGATTTTCTTCAAATGAGGTGAAGAATTATATGACACCAGTTTCAACTCCATGGGGGGTCTATTTTAGAAGATGCAGAAAATAAATTTTTATACGGCCCCTGTAGATTGAAACTCCCAGAGAGAAAAATTTTCTCCATTCATTCCTTAATCAGATACAAAAAATTTCATCTCGATATCTTCAAAATTCACCAAGATATTAAAAGTTAAAATTCGTGACTTACACCACTTTATCATACCTATGAGTGACATAGTTTTACTGCAAAATAGGGGCCATCCACAAACTACAGTTGAAAATTTTAGAAACCAAACTACCGTAAAACTTTGATTTTTTGAGGTGACAAGGACTACATGAAAAACTCCTCTAATCAGCCATGGTGTTGAGCTCGCTCAACTACGCTAATCCAGATACCTGTCATTGCTACTCATATCAACGATGTCCATTACCTCTCATTTTGCGTTCAGATTTGTGACGTCATTGGTTTGAAAGTGACCCTCCTACCAAACTGAATGGCCAATCAGGAGTGTTGAGGAAAATCTCGGAGATTTTTCTTATGCAGAAATCAGGTACTCCTTCATACCTATTAACTAGGTAAAATATAATCGTAGCACGAGTGTTTGACTCCCAGAAACACTTGATACCCAGGAATCAATACCTATAAGTTCCGATTTAGCCAAACACTGCTTTATTGTTTAATAGAACGACGCGCTTTTTAACTTGCGGACGATCCCTTAAAAATATAAACCCGCATATCTCAGTGAATTTTGAAGATATCGAGACAGAATATTTTCTATCTTATTAAGAAGTGAATGGAGAAAATTTTTTCTATTTGGGGTTTCAATCTACGGGGGCCGTATAAAAAGTTATTTTCTGCATCTTCTAAAATAGACCCCCCATGGAGTTGAAACTGGTCTCATATAATTCTTCACCTCATTTGAAAAAAATTCGCCGTTAAAAGTATGGGTCTAGGGGAAATATTTTAGGAAATAGCCTATCGTTACAGGTTTTTTGAAACACCCTGTATATTAACATTATACAGGGTGATTCAGAAATAATCATCAATAATTGGGGGGGAGGTAGAGGGGTCCTAGATAAGCATATTTCGAATAGGGATGGTGGGGCGCAGCCTTACCGTTAAAGAGCTAGGACCTAATGTAGTTCGAGGGCGTTTCAAAAGGCCGATTTTAGAAAGCCCGTGTGACGCAACAAAACATAATGAAATAAAAAACATTATTGAATGATGTGCGGGAGTATCCGTACTACTTAAATCCTCAATGTGATAGAAATTGGACCACTTGCTAAACCGTGGGGTGAGTTTTAAAACGTGCAATATTAATCTCTCAGTCAAACAATGGAGTTCCCTTAATGGTATTTAGAAAAATGATGATCGGGAACGTAATTTTCAATGATCAGTCAGTTTCAATGATCAATGTTACGATCATTGAAAATTTCTTCCCTGATCATCATTTTTCTTAATTCCATTAAGGGAATTCCATTCTTTGACTAAAATATTAATATTGAACTTTTGAAACTCACTCCACGGTTTAGAAAGTGGTTCAAATTCTATCGAATTCATGGTGTATGTAGTAGGGATACTTCCTTACCTCATGCAATAAATTTTTTCATTTTATTATGTTTTGTTTCGTCACACGGGCCTTCTAAAAACGGCCTTTTGAAACGCGCTCGCACTACATTAGGTCCTATCTCTTTAACGGTAAGACTGCGCCCCACCATCCCTATTTGAAATATGCTTGTATAGGTCCCCTCTACCTCCCCCCAAAATATTGATGATTATTTCTGAATCACCCTGTAATATGAATTTACTAATATAAATTTTTTAACGGAATCCGCGATTAATGGAACTTGAATACATACCTGATCTGATTCAGAGACGGAGCAAATAAAATCTTTGAAGGAGTGGAAATCCTGCACTGATTCACTGCCCTCCACACCGCTTTGGGTAAATCCAGAATAAACTACCTTCATAGTCTAAAAAATATAAGTGTGAAATGAAAAAGGTACCGTAAAATGAGGTAACTTTGGCCCAAATAGATTGTTTTTTTTACATTAAAAGCAAATAAAGCAGTTAACTAAAACATATTTAACGTAGTCAGTGGTCTATATTATTTTTAACATGTTCTTGGTATTATAAACCGATTTCAAAGTGTGTGTGGATTAAGGTATTAAATATTTTAAACTTTTTGAAAATTTGGGCCAATATTTCTCTGAATAGAGTGTTTTCAGGTGACGTCACTTCTTCCTAGGTCAAACAGTCTGTTGCTAAGGCTGATCCAGGATTTTCATAATCCAATTAAATCTTCTTGTTATTGGTAATACGGAAAAGGTAGTGATTTATCCTACTCAAACCAATAAAAGGGGGTCTGGGGGTCCTTCCCCAGAAAATGTTTGGAAATTTAAGTAAAAACCCCCACTTTTTCAACTGGTTTTGGTACGCCTCATCCGAATTTCGGATATAAATTTTTTGCGTTTTGACTAACTTAGTAAAATATTAGACGTTTTTTTTGGGGGGGGCCTCAGCCCGAAAGCCCCCCCGTAGATCCGCCACTGTTAAGGCCGTTGCTAGGTGCGGCGGTATCTGTTTCTGTCTTGTGATTGCAAATGCTCTAATGGAAGCATTCCATGACAAGTCGAGAAAAAACACGTGACTGAAAACTTTTATTGTTTAAAACGAACGATGACATCAACAATCATACCATCAACTCCGTTGCTTTCCAACAATGGTCACCGTACGATGACGTCACATCCCAAACTATTAGTGTTTTCGCGAGCTTTGAAAAAGGGTATTTTTGTTAATTTTTTTGCAATCAAAAATTTTTTCGATCGGCCTCAAATTTTGGGTAGTTGCTTATTTTTGCAAGAAGAATCGAATAAAAAAATTTAAAAAAATCATGCCACTTCCTCATTGAATCGTCAGTTTGAAAAAGAGACTTCAAAATTCTAGTTAAGGTGAAAAAAACCTGGAGTTTTAAAATCCCAATTACTCTGTTACTATTCTCTACATTTCCACCAATTTTCAGCCTGTTATATTATGTCCGGGTTCGGACCATATTTCGTCTAATTTGCCTGGACTGCTATAACAAAAAACTTCTTCATGCAAAAAAAAACTACATCAAAGAAAGAACAAAGACAAAATAAAACAACCAATCGAGTCGGCGCCCACTTCAAAAATCGGAAGATCGCAAACTGTTAGGAGGCTCTTATTGACTGGCGCTTTTGATTTAGATGTACTACTCCGTGCTCTCTAAACCCCTCAAAAAATTTAAAATGTAGAACCTTTTGCAAAAACTATAACCAAAAACACTACGTTATGTGTGAGATGAGATTAAAAACTAATCCTATTTCTAAAGTAGAGTGCCTAAATTCACTCAGAATTCGGACATAATGCTGGGAATTCCTTGTTTGCTCTCAGCATATTTCTCCACTGCTAAGAAACGTTGTCATTTAGTTCTATTTACCTTTTCTCCAAGCTTGTCATAGCAATGCTTTATGCGATTGACACTACGCCCACCTATAAAAAATAATGGCATTTGAAATTATTTCGAAAAAAAAACCCAGTTTCTTCACTTACCACAACTCTAAAACTAGATGACATTCATTATTGAATTACTACTTTGAAAATATTATTTTCCTATTTATTTTGCTTAAATGTGAAACGCAGAAATGCCAAAAAAGAATGAAAATTGATTGAAACTAAATTTAACAATTATTCATTGATTAAAAATTAAAGCAGCAACTTTACTAATGTTTAATGACAAATGAAAAAAACCCAATAATAAAGAAGATTAACGGCCGTATCTAGCGTTTCTAGCGGCCGTATCTAGCGTTTGTGCCTCCTTTCCCCTACATACTTCAACATACTTACTATATTTTCGAAAGTTAAAGTGTTAAAATATTCCATTAAGAAACTTGTGTAAAGAAAATATAGAACTTACGGCATTTGCACAAATTGTGCTTGTAACAGCTTGTGTATTCCGGGCTTCTTTCGGGCAGCTCAAAACTCCGAAGCAGAGGAAGCTGCACTAAAACCAAGCAACAGAGCAGCGAAATAACCCAACTATTCATGTTTATAGTCAATAGAAAGACTGTACAACCGTTCTCTGTCTCACACAGAACTTAAATGCGTAACAGAAAATAATTATAATATTTAAAAAGAACTGGGGAGTGGATGAATATGTATTCAGTGCAGGAAAGCTCAAACCAAAAGCTGTACAGTTAAGATAAGAATATTTCATGACGATTTTCTTAAAAAGCGTCTTACACCTGTATTCCTGAGTAATTATAGGATTCTCTGATGAACTAAAAATAGTTCCCTTTATTAAAAAAAGACGATTTATATTCAGTTAGATGCAGACCTCTGTTTGTTTTCCATGTGCGTCTTTACTTAGTTCTGTTTACTAACTGGCAGTTGGTTGAGTGTTTTTCACCAGCCAAAGTCGCCTCGTGTAGGGGAAAAAATGAGCATATATGCAAATGAATAGGACAAAATCAAAATTCATTTAGAAAAATTCAAAGAAAAATTTTAAAAGTGGCAAGAGTGTGAAAAGCTGGTTCCGGGAACCACCAAGACCCTCTATATACATGGCCACCGAGGGTCTTGGAAGCACGCGGTGGAGAATGGAAATCATAGCGTGGACGGCTCCTGAAAATTAGGGGGGGGAGCCGACGACCCAAGGATTTTGGATTCCTCCCCACTAAGGGATCTTACAAAACCATGATTATAGCTACCCCATGAATAATTTTTATTTAGTTTAAGATTCGTTTCGTTAAGATTTCGTTTTTCAATTATTTTAAGTAAAGTAAGTAAAATATCCTACTTTTAAAATTTTAAAATTGACAATAAGATATTGTTGAGGCTTAAAAATAACTACGACTAAATAAAATTCAGTGTGATTTTTTCAACAGTACTATCGAGTGGGGCACTTTTTATTAAATTATATATTTAAAAAAATTATTCAATTTTTTTATTGAAACACATCTAAAATATATTAGGGAATTTGTGAATCAAATCACAAACTCTGACATTGTGGAGGGACATTTTCAATATTAGCATAACAATTATAAATTTATTATGAGAAACATAAAAGTAACACTTATTAATGAAGAGCTATGTTTAATAATCATAAATGGGGAAATACAACGATTTTAAAATTTAATTTATTTCGATAGAGCTTCTTTAAAATTAATTAAATTTTTTCCGATATCTGATCGTTAGTTAATTTAAAAAATTATGTCCATCTTTCCAATTTAAGCTATACAATAATTTATACTGTTATTTTACAATGCCATAACTATCGATTAAAATAAGCCACAAAAATACAATTATCTTTTCAAAATCCTAAAAGTAATGTTTTCATTCTCCCCCGAATCCAACTCCATTTCGGTTACAGTCACACTTCCCATTATTTGCGAGTTTACCCCAATCGAGTTTAATTTCCCTTCTCGGAATGGGGAAAAGGAGCTATGTGTGTATCCCGACATCCCGAGAAAATTCCTCTTCTCTCTTTCCTTTTCCCTTAAAACGACCCTGCTGAGCGGTCAGTTCCGATGAATTCCGATTAACCGCCTTCGAGGAAATTCCGACAGAAAAGGGCGACGGTTGGAGAGAAATAAAACTCGACGGACACGCCGTTCGGGAACGGGAGTTTTCCAGGGAATGGGGCTTCACTTTCCGAAGTCAATGTTGTAAATCCCGCTGGGGGACAAGTGTTTTGTAAATACTTTCGCGTTAGGTCATTTTGCTGACATCGACAGGGCCTGATCAAGGAAATTTTGTGTAGTAGGCACAATACACGAGGCCCTAATCCGGGGCTGTTACTTTTAGCCGAGTCTTCTCAGATTGGTTAGTTGAAATTTCTTTTAGAAAATATAATTTTTTTATTAAAATGATAAAGGGGCATGGATGTATATAAAAAAAAGGCTAAGGACCCCCTTAGCCTAAAGCAACATTTTTTTAGCTGAATTCCCATGATTTCAAATCTCGCGCACAAGCACAGAAGTTATGCACAGGTGCCTGTTGCACTCTAAAACAGGTTAAAATGTACATTAAAAATAAAATATAATTTTTTTGTCCATTGGAACAAAGTTAGGGGTTGGGAGAAGCATATTTTTAGCTTTTGAAATATCACATACTGTTAAGAGCCACCCTAATACCCCCCCGAAAAATATATCATGGAGAAAAAAGGGCGCAGAAAAAAGAGCCAGATTACTTTGCGGCCCGCCAATTGACTTTTGATTCCGATTGCGGGCCTCGGATACTTAGAAGTTGGAAACCCCTGCTATAAAACAAGGGGTATAAAGAATACAACTTACCACAGTTGCAAAGATGGTGGTGCAAACACGTCTGATATTCTATTTCTTGATCATTCATCACGTAAGGTTGAGGCCGAGAAAGTTGACCTGGCGCAAGTTCAGAGGTGCGGATGCGCCAAGTTTTTAGCAGTAAACATGACTAATATGGTAACCCTAACTAATGTTAAAAGAGTCATTTGGCTTCTAAATATGGCGCCAAATAGCCAAAATTCGCCAATCATCCGCACCTCTGAACTTGGGCCGTTGAACTAACGTTGGACCTAAATCTAAACCAACCGCAGCGGAAATTTAATTTCTTGTATGTACCAGTTTTTCTCTATAGACATCTTACATCTGGATTATATATCTTCTATTTTATTGCTATTCTAATTCTATTACTGTTCATAGTTTTAAATTTTGGTTTTAACCGTGATGGTATAGGGAGTTTCCCGTATCAAAAGTACTACATTAGAAAAATTGCTCATCTATTATTTGTTTTTCACGTCTGACTGTTCTATTTTTAAAATTTTGCAGGGTTGCCACAAGCGGATAAAAGACTACCAGAGGTAAGTATGGCGACTTTTTATTTCAGTAAAATGTTCAAAAAGGCAGCTTTTTAATTCACTAGGCGAATTTCGGGCGAACTTCATGCGATATCTTCTTTTCGGAAAAGTATCAGAAAAGCACCATTCATCCCCTTCTATCTATAAAATATCTTACGAAAGTTTATGGTTCTTAGGTAAAATTTCATTTCACTATCTGTATTTTAGTTATTCCACCCTTGATTCTGTAGTGATGACTTTTGCTCATTTAAATTATCTTTCAACAAAAAAAAATAATACAGTTTAATCAATGCTATTATAGATTGATCTTTGATCATATATGGTTATGATGCCTCTTCTTCAGCATCCCTTTACTTTTTAATATCCTTCTGCTCTTTCGCATATACAGATTTACTCTTATGCATCTTAACCTTTACTTTACTCTTAAGCATCTGTCTGCTTCTGAACACCTCTCCTCTAGTAGCACAGCTCATAACAAACATGTCAAATTTATGTAACTGGAACTAGAAATAGACGAAATTGGGCCATACATGAAAATTGGACGAATCTTGAGCATTTTTGCTGCTTGGGTTTGCATTTGATCTTTTCTGATTTTAAGCATCCATTTAAATTTCCGAAGTGTATATTTGGACAGCCAAAACGGCCAGTGGCGCATGCGCCGTAGGTCTCGTGATTACGTAGCAGTCTCGGCGCTTAGTGATGGAACCAATGGAACGCCGAGCCGTGGAAATTAGAGTAGAGTTTAGTTGAAAAAAAGCCGTCCAAATATACAGTGCCTTAAATTTCATCTTTTAACAGAAAGAAGATGTGTGTTTTAAACGCATATTCACAGGATCCTTCAAGGTTTTTATACTTTGATAACAATGCGCATGCGTATTTTTTCTGTTTTTTGGAAATTTTAAAAGAATAATAACTGGGGATTGAACCCAGGAACTGCCGCATGCTATGCAGGCACGCTACCACTGCTCCAGCGGAACTTCAGTAACTTAAAAACTTATTAGAAAAGATGTTATTTCTTTGTGACGCATGCACATTATATCAAAATATAAAAACCTTGCAGGATTTGTGAATAAGCGTTTCAAACCTATCTTTTATTCTTTTTCTAAAAAATAAACCACAAGTTAACTCAATTATACCACGCACCGAGTTCAGGGAAGTTGTCTCTAAAGCTCTGCTCCTAGCTCCAGTTTTACTATCCAAGGCTTTAGTTGTCTCACCTTTGAAAGAGTTAGCTTTGGTAAAAGTCCTTAATGATAGTTATTTTGACACTCTTTTAGGTACTTTTCCGTAAGCCGGACGCAAGCGAAAAATCGCCAAATATTGTAGAATTCCGCCAAATTTTTCCGATATTTATTTGCTTCGCTTGGCGATTTGGCTTGCGTTTGGATCACAATTGGCGACATTGTGCCCGCCTTACGGAAAAGTACCCTCTTTTATTACCAGATGAATTTTGGGCATGCGTTTTGTTTAAACAACGGATTGGTTCAAAAATATAGCCAACTTGGCTACCGTTAAGAACTTTCACCAAAGCTAAAGATCAGACAGCTAATTTTTTTATAAGAGCTTCTACTGTATGAAAGCATTCTTTTTTACTGGAAATTACAAAAAAAAGTATTCTTCACATTTACGGCAAAACGTAACTGGCATCGCGAAATGGTCGAAAGAATTCTGACCGTTACTCCCCCTCTATCCCTCACAACCCATAAATTCAATCGAATTCCAAGAAAGAAACTGGTCTCTCTTCGGGGAAAAACGAGAAAACCGCCTCTAAGTGGGGATCAGAGAATTCCAGAAGATTTCACCTAATCGTTTCCGGATTGCCACTTCTTAAACTTCGCCGAGAGAACTAAAAAAAGAAGAGCTTTCCCGAAGAAAACAAAAGAATGGAGCTGAGGGAAGATAGGAGAAGAGGAGTATCAGTATCATCTTTTCCAGAGGAGTGTAGAAGTTTTGCACCATTTGTCATATCGGGTGAATCCTTTTGTTTTGTCCGAAATGCGACTGTCATCAATATTGCACCCGAGGGGTGTATGGGTGACATCTTTGGAAGATCGTGATCTATGAGGGTTTTAGTTAGTTACTTTATGGGTGGAGTGGTTGAAAATTGAGTTTGATTCACGTACGGCGCGGTGATTTGATTATTATAATGCGTTTCCTAGATGCGTTTATACTGCGTTTTTATTGGCAGGATTTTTTTGTTTGGATGGAATTTGGAAATAACTAACTTTTGATAAGCTAGCTAGAAACTTGAAACTGAAACTTCACACTCATTTCAAATCATGATGACAATGTAATATTTTATCTCGTTTTATTTAAATTTGTTTTTGAAAAACTTTCCAAGGGGTTTAAAGGGGTTTGACCCATGCTATATTGTCTATAGATTTTAGATACATTCGAATTTTAGAAGAGTGAAAATATTTTATCTGTGAAAAATGTTTGGTTTAAGTTTTATTAGCAACAAAATTTCTAGTTCTTGGTAAATAGTTTGGAAAGCTTCACACAGACCAGACAAAAAGCAGGAAATAAGTTAACCCTTTATGCCCCAATTTATTTTCCTCATCCTCATCCAAAATATATCAAGTTAACGTAATTGCAACTATAAGTAAACTAAATTTGCCCTTACATGACGAAAATTGGACGAATTTGGAACATTGGGAAGTGGGAAAGGGTTAAAAAATTTAAAACCGGACTCGAAATATAAAATTATTTTTCCTAACTTCTATTGTCAAACAAAAACGTGAGATGAATGCATTTGTTAAACCGAAAAACTTTCTCTTGATGAAATTAATATCGAATTAGTTGCTTAAGTAAACTATTTATGCAAACTATCTACACGTTCTTATATTTAGTCTTAAAGTACTGAACGCTAAAATATTTAAATTTTAAGTTCCTTCATCTTGGTACTCTGCTCTATTTTTTTTTGTTGTTAGCTTCTCATTAGTAAATCTGTCCCATTTTCACAACTCAAACTCCGTATATCTTACAGCTCACCTAGTTATTAGTAGGTCCGTTCAAACGAGGCAGAAACAACACATTACAAATTAGCTCTCAAACTTTTAAACTCGCCTTTTTTACCTAAAAAACATAAACAAAACACCATTAACTCAAACCATTATTCTCTCTAACACACTCACAACAAAAAACACCACTCAAATCATCCACCCTGCAAAAAGACCTAAAACGCTTTGATCTTCCTAAAGTAGGCCACAAAGAAAAACTCCTCCAGTGTTGAGACTAAAACCAATATAAGCGCCAACCTATCAATAGTCGGAGACACTAGTCCCGGCTCCTTAATGCCACTCTCATCTCTCACTTCAGCATCTTAATATCCTTAATTGTTTCTTCAGCACCCTTTTCCCTTGATTCCATTATCGGTCACTGGACTCTGTTAAGGAGAATGGATAGGAAGAGGATGTGTACACCTTTTTTTATCCTTTCTTTATTAGTTTTTTTAAAGGAGGGATGTTACAAAAAAGGCACGTGAATGCATTGAGTTATTATTCTCTGCGTGTCAACCTTTTAACCAACTTGTAATGTATTGATGTTTAGGGTTAGTGTTTACAGTTTGGTTTTTATTTTCTAAAGATAAGGTTGTTATGTTTTTCGATAAGAACCTACTGTAGACTCCCTTTTAACTGGGTAAATGAAGTCATAAAAATATTTGTCAAATTTCTAGCCCTTTAAAAGACAAATTTGAAAATATAATAATAATAATAATAATAATAATAATAATAATAATAATAATAATAATAATAATAATAATAATAATAATAATAATAATAATAATAATAATAATAATAATAATAATAATAATAATAATAATAATAATAATAATAATAATAATAATAATAATAATAATAATAATAATAATAATAATAATAATAATAATAATAATAATAATAATAATAATAATAATAATCATAATCATAATCATAATCATAATCATAATAATACATAAATAATATATCGTCGCTGTGAAATCAAACCGGCATATCTGGCAAAAATTGAGTTTGAGTTATTGGTGTCAAAAAATGTCTTTTTTCCTGTCTATTTTTCATGTCAAACCGGCATATTGTTAAGTTAAATAAAAATACGTCAGATGGCGTTTGTCGGGTATGCATTTAAGCGGGAATAGCCTTTTTGTTTTTTTAAAAAGGCAGATATATTGCACAATATGCTAGTCGCTTCAAAAACTTCAAGGAGGAAAGGAATCCATCATCAAGTAAAACTGAATAATCTCTGTAGTACATTTTTATTATTATTTTAAATATCCCATGGGAAAATTTTAAAGCACTCTGGTGAATAATATGCATTTTGCAGATATGCCGGTTTGATTTCACAGCGACGATATGTGCTATAGAAATACAATAATTATATGTAATATGTAGTGGAGGAGTGGGTGGAAATAAAATACGTTGAGCTTAAATAGCAGCATTTATTGTAAACTTGTAAACTTTTAACGCCGTCTCTACGCACAATTATCTCTCTTAGATGGGGCCGTCTGCCCAGTAGTTTAGCTGTCTGTCTTCTCCTGAGCCACTCTTCTAGTCCAGTCTTCTGTTCCCTCCTCTAGTTGAGCCGTCTGTCTTCTCCTGGTCGAGCCATCTGCTCCTCTCTTTATAGTGGACACCTCGATTGCCACTCACAGTCGCATCACGACAAATAGACAAAAATGGTTTCGGTTTTTAGTTGACTGGAGCCAAAAACCGCAGAAAAAGCTACTCATAAAAGGGAATCGGTTTTTAATTTGTCGGAGCCAAAAACCGTATAAAAAGCGTCATTCAAAATATACTTGCACTTTTCATCGTCTCATAAGTTTCGCCAGTCTCTCTCTTACGTTCTTCTTCTTTCGGTTTTCCCCATCTGTAAAACGATTTCAATGTTATTAATTTAATAAAAACATATATCTATATTATTAAATAAATAGAAACATATATGTTGGATTACATGAGAAAGACTTGTAGAATCACCTTGCATACTAAAATTTCTTTTCATAGCATGATACAACTTACAACAACAATAATATTTATAATTGGACTGATGAAGTGTTTTGGGTAAAAACCTTAACAGGTTATCACTTCATGAGTTATGAATAGTTTATCTAAATATTTTTAAATTAGGGAGCAGTTTTTTAAATAACATAAAAATTAAAAAGTTGGATTTTGCTGTAAAGCAAGTTAAGCTTGAGTTATAGTAGATGATGTTCATAATGAATATAATGCATAAAATCATTACTGCAAATCAATTAAAAAAACATATGTAAAGCTATTCAATATTTTACCTTTTGGGATTTCCTTTTCATCATCCTTTTTTGGTTTCTTTGGAAACTGTTAAAAATATCATAAAATTAGTATTGAAGTTGAAGAAAGGAATGAGAGTAATTTTAACTACTTTTAAAGTATGCTTTTTTATAATTTTCGGTCTTTTTAATGACTTTTGTCATGATTTTATGTTTCTTTTATTTTCTTTAAATTTTCTGATTACGTTTGGATTAGAACATCTTTTACGAAATGTGTTCAAAACCCTATATTCTTTGGCAGAACATGAGCGATACACCTTAATAACGATTATATGGATAACGAAGTACTATCTCAATTTTATGCAGCTAATTTTTTTAAATGAGATTACATGTGGAAAGTATTTTAAGAGTCATAAATTCTGATATTCTGAATTTCTGGTCATATTTTATTGAATTTTCAAGTAACTTTTTACTTTTTTTTATTCTTATGTTTCAAAATTTCAAGCACAAGGTTCTAAACAGACTGCACCTCGCTAACTTTAAAAGTTACAATACAAATAAACTATTGTAAAAACTATTGTATTGTATTACTCGAAATACAAAATATAATTAAGTTATGCAGTGCTTACCAATGTATTTGCATTAAAAATTTCGAAGTCCTCGTCTTCTGAAGAATCATAAAATACATTGGGTTTTTCAGCTTGTAGTTTTGATTTCTGAAAAGATTTTAAGTAAATGATGAGTCTCTACGTTTTCCTCCATAGTTCATAAGATAAAAACAAAAACTATAAATTTAATCAATCGTTTATTAGAAAAAAGATAATTTTAACATTCTGAAAAGAAAAATTAAGTTTATATTTAGTTTTAAAAGATTTTGTTGATTTACTAATCAGATATTCATAATGTGATTACTTATTTTGAACTAAGGAAAATGGTACTTTTTCTATATATTAATTTGTATTGCAAACCTCTATATTAACATTGGAAATTTATTAATATTTGAAGGCAATAGTTAAATTCGTAATGCTCATTTATTGCCTGTAAAATTAAAATTTTAAGTAAAAGCTACTAACTTTGTATTCTGTAATTTTTTTAAAGATGTTCCCAATTTTATCAATTTTAGTTGGCTTCATTTTTTGGCCATCCCGGGTCTGGTACTGAAACTTCCAGGGTAATGTTGCGAAATATATTTTATCATTCAATGTTAATTCTTCATCTAAAGCTTCCTCATATTCTTCACTTTTGTGGGTCTAAAATTTGAAATGAAACATATATGATTTAAAAAATTTTGAGGAAATTTCAAGCTCTATAATTCTTATTATTAGGACATTCATTATTATACAGTCGGCTCCGCTTAATATGATCACTTTTGTCCAAGAGAGAGTAAAACAAAATCCGATTCTAACAATAAGCGATTAGACTAGAAAGTTTCAAACAGTTTAACTCGAGTGTCTGCTTTAAAATCCCAACTACGTAGTCCTAATTGAAGTATTTTAAACGATTATTTAGTATGCATTTTGAAACTCAAAGAATTTGTAACTCAAAGAAAAATGTTAGAGTGGAACACATATATAGTCTGTGTAATTAAAAGTGGCGGCTTGTCACCATGGCAACGCATTAGAAATGCAATGAGAAATGACTAGTAGCGAGCCGCCTATTTTATTTACACAGACTATAACACTAATAAATTAATGACTAATTTAAAATTGGGTTTCAAACTAAAAAAAGAAAGTTTATAGAAGATTTCACCAGGTTTTGATAACATTATATTGATTGAATAAAACGATACATTTTGCTTTAAATAGGAGTGATCGAGACCAGCCAATTTTGATAACATTATCCGATTGGTAAAGATTGCCGTGATCACAATAAGCGGATTCGACTGTACCTGCATCATTGAATACAGTCAATTCAACATCTTAAAATTATGTTCTTTTTATAAGCAGCAAGACAATACGATTTGTTTAATAACAGAAGTGCCTGATTGCGTTTGACACTATTTATCTGATCTGTTACACTTACATACATATCGGCAGTCATAATCGTCAGTATTAACCAGAAATTAAAGAATAAAAAATTAGCTTTTACTGACTCTGATTGGTGGAAATTAGTTCTAAAGTTTTGTAAGATTAAGAACAAAAAACTAAGATAATTTCTTACAAAGTTAATCAAATTAGAATATAAATATAGGTAATGAAATACAAAAGTAAACTTATCTTCTTTAAAACTATCTTAAAATTTATAATATACCTCTTACTTATTTTATATGCTACAAGAAAATCTTAAGAAAGGATTATAAGAATAAGTAACAATATGTATTCGAATCTTTATCTTAAGTTGTTTTGAAAGAAATTTCTGATATTTATAAAAGTACATACATTGATGGGGTCTGGTAAACTTTCTTTTGATTCCTGTTCTGCAATCTGTTGAGGAGTGATCATAACACTTGGTCCTATGGGTTCAACTGCATCTTGATTTTCGGAAAGGGAAACTACATCTTGGGGTTCATCAGTATCCTGGTTGTCAGCTATTTCATGTGTTGGGGTTTCCTCCGGAGTTGTAAAAGTTTCTGGAGCTTGAATGTCCACAAGCTGGATTGCTTTCAAATCTTCTTCATCCATTATAGCAGGTATCTCTGGAAGTTGGGGTCCTTGGATGTAGGGCATGACTGTGTCTGTCAGATGTTCTTCTTCATAGGAGATAGTTGGATCTTTAGAAGGTTCTGTTGGTTTTTGTTCCTGTACAGTAGAAAATATTTGTATACAATTTATATTTTAAGTACCATAATTTTGAGAAGACAATCCTGTAATATGTATACACATTATTCATGAAATGAAAAATTTGAAATTTATTTTGTGTTGTGCGGGCTATCTGATAATGCTTTTAAACTTTAGAATTAAATAATGAAAAAAAAATCAACATGACCGTATTAATAACTCTAAGTATAATTTATATCACATAAAATTGTTTGCTACAGAACATTAGTTGAAATATTGCAAAATTCAATTTGAAGATGCAAATGAAGTCTTTATAATTCCACATGCAATTAAAGAGGGTTAGCTAATACAAATATTTCAGTGTTAAATTTCTCAACATTTTAATGTGTTTAAAATAACAAAATTGAACATTTTGATGTATCTCCTTGCCCATTCTTAATATTTTTAAATTGATTATTTTTTGCTAGGAGTACTGTAAGTTTTCTCAATAGTTCTACAAAATGTGTTCTAACAAACACACTATAATATCTTAGTCCAAAAGTTTCAAACAAATTGTTCATGAGCGTAACTATTATCATTATTACCATTTAATTATTCAATTGTTATATTTCAAAGAAATACAATAGTAACTTCATTTATCAATAACTTATACTGGTTAAACTTTAAAATGGCAATTTTAAATTCGTTCAATTATTTTAAAAATATTTTGGAACTCTTAAGTTTTGAAAGCCATGAAAAGTATCCAAAACGTTACATGTAAAAGTAGAAGGAATGACTATTTTACTTTGTGGGAAGTTCCATATAAAATTTCTATTTCATCCAAAATGGGTAGATCATGGCCGAGGCAGCGCCTGAAAATAAATAATAGCAAAAAACAACATTAACAGATATATAATGTAGGATACACTTGAAAAGTAATTTAAGTAAAGTAGTTTAAGATAATTGATGTGAAAAACTACTTGAAACAACATTGTAAAATATTAAAAATAACGCTTTAAACATAACAATTCAAAATGGAAAACTAAGTTCTGTTTTATAATTGTTGTACATCATGTCCTGATAAACAATTTTTGATATTAATACGTGCTTTGAGGATAAAATACTTCGTTGAGTAGAGAGACAAACTTTAGTGTTGACTAAATAATGGATAACAAATAAAATTAACTATTTATAAGTTTTGGTTAAAACTTAAAATAAAAATATTTAGGTGAAAACTTTATAATTAAATTTTTATCTCATCATCTCATTTACATCCTTCTTTTCTATCTTGCTCGTCAATTACTTTGAAACACAAACCCCGTTTATTATGTATATTGCCGAGTTTTTTTACTCTTTGGATTTATAAGGTTAAATTTTTTAGGTTTGTTAAATTTTTATAATTGATAGTATTTTTTCAATATTTTTATATAAGAATTTACCTAACTTAGTTTCTTTTAAATAAAGTTCTGGAAACTTTTAATTTTACTCATATTTTCTTACAGCAGAATTTGCTTTATGTTTCTACAACTACTTACACATCCAAATGTATTAATATTTATATTAAAATATAAGCTTTGACAATTTATATTAGCTCGGAGATAATTCCTTTTAGGTACTACTGTATTAATGTGTATCAATGGATAAGTGAATAAACTAAAGGTTAATTATATCAACTATAATGCAAAGAATAATTGAAAAATGAAAGAGGTTATGTTAAAAGGTGTTCAACCCTTAGTTAAGTAGAGTTTATAATTAATAAGTTATCCAGATAACATTAGGTATATGGCTTCAACTTGTCTGACATATGAATAATAATTTATAAGAAAAGAAATTTTTGAAAATTCTAAGTTGTAAGTTCTTTATATAGTTATTTTTTACGAAACCTCTAAAGAATACATATAATCTCCTTTCACCCTATGTATCAAGGAAAATTACACTTACATAATTCCCACGAAGGCGAAGTGGGATATTTTCGCCATACTAAAAGGGATCTGTGATATTTCGGTGAAATATATCAACAATGTAGTTGACTAATAGTAAAAAAACCTTTATGGTTTTCAAAAAACTTTGCAAATAGCAAGGTCAAATCTTTCAATTGAGAGCAAAAAAAAGTCGCACACTCGCAATTGATTTATATAATTGTGAGGAGAAATTAAAATGTTTAGTAAATCATTGTTGCTTCATATTGTTAAAAAAAGAACAATATGTTTTACGATATTGTTGTAGTGATTGTTGTATACAGGGCTCGATTTCTAAAAAAAGAGGTACCGGAACGGTAAAATTATTGGTATCAAAACTGAAAAAGCGAATACTTTTTAATACCAAAACTTGAGCATTTATTTTCAAATTTAAATTTTTTAAAATATATTCAAATGTGTTGTATTAGATTAGGAGGAGTGTTCTAACTTAATTGTTAATTGTATAAATGAACTCTTTTTATGCACTTTTTTTACAGTGGGTTATACTTTTTTTACCCAACAGGGTGCCTCTTGTAGGAGGTGAGACGGCTTATCATCAATGAACCATTAGTGTTGTATATTTTGCCAATTTAAAGAATATAATGCGTAGTTAAAGTCCTTAAATGGTAAAATTTAAGATGTCGCAAATTTTCTTTGCAAATTTGCCCAGTGATCTGGCAAATCTGGCTCAATACAAAAAAAGAATCAACACCAGGAGCGGATTGTGGGTAGTTCAAATGGGGGTTCAAAATCCTGTTTTTTATAAGAACAATTAAGTAAAAACCTTACAATTAAATCACAAATATTGTTATTTGCAAAAAAAAGTGAAAAATGCATTAAAAATATTTTTTAAAATTTTTTTATATTTTTTGGTAGGATTCTTACAGTTATGAACTTAATCTGAAAACAAATCTGATAAGTTGAGTTCAAAGTACAAAAAGGGGGTCTGGGGGTTCTCCCCCCGAAAAATTTTGGAAATTTAGCATGAAAAACATTTTAGGACTTTTTTTCGTACATAGGAAGGTATCCGCTGGCCTGATGAATGGGTCTCGCGAGCCGTAGTTAGGAGACCCCTGAAATAGAATGTAATTTTTTTTTCCGAAAAAGAGGTTCCAGAACGGCGTTCCGGACCGTTCCGGCTGAAATCGAGCCCTGGTTGTATATATTGTTTAATGTAAATGGTCTGCGCATGTCTGTAAGGTACTTTGATACTAATTGAACTATAGGTGCTTCACCTATGCAGTGTAGTACACGTTATTAAACTACACACTATATTTTTAACTCGTAAAGGAAGCATACTTTTTTAAATAAAGAAAAAAGCTAAATAATTTTTTATGTTTCTACATGCAATAAAAAGTTTTTTTAAGAATGAAAAATTAAAAATTACAAAATTCACGGTAAAAAATATGTGGGGTGAAGACACTTAAGAATCCCTGGTTAACCCTTTATGTCCCGACGGGACCTGCAAGTCCCGTCGGGACATAAAGCGTGAAAAAAGAAAGAGGTAATGTTAAAAGGTGTTCAACCCTTAATTAAGTAGAGTTTATAATTAATAAGTTATCCAGATAGCATTAGGTATATGGCTTCAACTTGTCTGCCATATGAATAATAATTTATAACAAAAGAAATTTTTGAAAATTGTAAGTTGTGAGTTCTTTATATAGTTATTTTTTACGAAACCTTTAAAGAATACATATAATCTCCTTTCACCCTATGTATCAAGGAAAATTACACTTACATAATTCCCACGAAGGCGAAGTGGGATATTTTCGCCATACTAAAAGGGATCTGTGATATTTCGGTGAAGTATATCAACAATTTAGTTGACTAATAATAAAAAAACCTTTATGGTTTTCAAAAAAACTTTGCAAATAGCAAGGTCAAATCTTTCAATTGAGAGCAAAAAAAAATAGTCGCACACTCGCAATCGATTTATATCATTGTGAGGAGAAATTAAAATCTTAAGGAAGTCATTGTTGCTTCATATTGTTAAAAAAAGAATATATTTTACGATATTGTTGTAGTGATTGTTGTATCTATTGTTTAAAGGAAATGGTCTGCGCATGTCTGGTTTGTACTTCATTACTAATTGAACTATAGATGCTTCACCTATGCAGCGTATTACTATCACAGCGTACACTATACTATTAACTCTTAAAGGAAGCATACTTTTGTAAATAAAGAAAAAAAGCTACATAATGTTTGGTGTTTCTGCATGCAATAAAAAGGTTTTCTTTTTAAGAATGAAAAATTAAAAACTACAAAACTCACGGTAAAAATATATGGGGTGAAGACAATTAAAAATCCCCCTGGTTAAGAGGGTTTGGATTGGATTGAATTGCAATGGATGGGATTTGGTGACATTTATTTTCCGGTTTGGGTGAAGATGGTGCAAGAAGCAATCCTAAGGCGCTAAAGAGCTGATAAATGTTGTCAAAAGTAATTTATTATAAATGAGTTATTGAGGGAAAACGAAAAGAGGCAGAAAAAAGTCTAGGCCCAATTATTTCGGAATATCTGATTTATCAAATCTGTTTTATGATTTTGTCTTTAAAAGGAATGCGGCAAATTCAAAATGCGGCAATAATAACACTTTTGCTGCTGTCGTATTATTTGTACAATAGACCTTTGGTCACAGCGTTCAGGCTCTTGTAGCATTCATCATATGAATAAATATAAAAAATAATTCATTCATTGACGAATTTTAAAAATGACCTGTTAAGGGCGAAAATTTAGAAAAATTTTCCTTTGCGATTTAAAAGAACTACTATAAATAATCTCACAACATCTGCATCCATCCTAACGTTCGTGACTTTCCGTTATCCCTATTGTATTTTTTGTTATCCTGATTATCATATTTTCAAACACAAATATGGTTTCCCTCATCCTTTTAAAATTAGCTTGTAATTTTTGAATCTAATTTTAACACCAGATTCTTATATCGAGTGATGGCAAAAGGAAAAATGTACAAAGAGATTATTTTTATTGAACGAAAACCTCCACGCATATTCCAGTCTCATTAATTATGGAAAAGTTGGAATATTACGGTTTTTCTTTCAGTACCTACACTTTCTAAATCATGACTGGTTAAAAAAGGAGAACTGCTTGCAGAATTATTCGAAATTCAAATCAAAAATTTAATATGCAATTTGATGAAACCAAAGATAACTACAGTGTAGCTGCTATGAATAATAATCCTATCTCATAAAAGTTTTATAGTAGTTGTTTATCTGGAATTTTAATAAAGGCGGTTCTGAATTTAAATTTAGTTCGCAGATTTACATCTCCAGTTTTTGACGATTTTCATGTTCCTTAATGGACATTGGATTTATTTAAATACATAAATTTGGAATTACTGTTTTAAATTATTCTGATGTTTACTTATGATTCTTAAATGAATGACAACTTCAAAACCATGCGTGGGTTAGTAACAGTGGTTAATTTGGCAATGAAAATAGAAATAGTATTACAGAACTTAGAAATAAGAAAAGTTTATTGTTTTAGCTAGCCATAAGCGTTATCTTTTAATATTTAAAAAGAAATAAAACATTATCATTTGAGATGAAAAGCCATCAATTTAATTTTGAATAAAAGCCAGCTAAGTAATGTAAAGATATAAAAAGAAAAGTGCGAATACATTTTAAAAGATAAAATTTAAATAGGTTTAAAATTTTAGTACTATTTTAATTTAAAAAAAACCGTTAATCTGGAATCCGAGGCTAAATTTGTTGGTATAATCCCTATTTATTTACTACATTTCGTTTTTTTTTGACAAAAATAACCTTATATTTCTATCAAGAATATTATCCTGATTAATTTAGTTTTAATTGAGTTAAATAAGGAAGATGTTACTGATATTATATACTATTTTAGGTAGCACTTATCCGAATATTTTTTTTTAAACAGATCTGTAAAAAATATATAAGGGTACTCGACAATTTCATCAAGTTTGACACAAAATAAGAAATATGTGTGGAAGAAATAAAATTATTATTTTTATTATTATTATTAAAGCAGATGAATATTAGTAAAATAGACAAAAAACACAACTGGCCATTAATGTAAGTAAATGTCAGGTACTTCATATGGGTCGGGGGAATGGTAGGGCAGAATTTTATCTTCAAGGGAACAAAGTTAGAGAAGGTAATATGATCAAAGATTTAGGGGTGATAGTAAATGAGGACTTTAAATGGGTTCATCAGTGTTCATTAGGGTTATGATTCTGAGACTTTTTTAAAAATATTTAAAAGCCTGATGCTGCATTCGATGAACTTTTGCCCATATGTTAGTTTTATGGCATTATTTTCTTTGAATAGAGAAAAAACCTTGCGCGCCTAACATCATTTCACTTTCTAATATAGCAATCACTAGGGTGTCTCGGAAAAAAACCTTTTTTTTCCAAAAACCTCACACCCCAGGGCTTTTCCCATTCCTTTTGGTCCCAAAAGATAGTGTGTGAAGTTTAACTCCTATAAGTTAACTCTAGGGTTTGCCTATAGAGCCCCAAATTTGAAAAAAAAGTGGAAAAAACTACCTATTTTCAGAATTTAAAAAAATATATTTTTATATTTATATTGTTATAAAACTGGTTCAAATGTGTTCTTTAGAACATAATTAAATGGATTATTTATATTTATGTGTTAACTGTACCCTATAGCCCCTGTAATTTAAGATTAAAAAGTGCTACTTAGGGACTTTGCACTCACCAAAGATTATAATGCATTACCGGTGGACGAAATGAATTAAATCCGAATTTCTTCGAAGGATCTCCCTCATATGATGCCATTTATTGTTAAATTGATGTTTTAAAAAATAAAGGCGAGTGAAATAACAGTAATTAGGCCTTCCATTGAACTTTTAATGTAAAAAGTACTTTTGTGCGAAAATGCTTGTTTCTAGCTGATCAATTCCAAAATTTACGCTAAAATAGAGGGTTATTGTACTTTTTAAGATCAAATACCTTTTTAAACCCTTATAGATTTTTTTATAAGTAGAACTTATCTTTAAACCGTACAGATTGGAAATGACATAAATTTCTCCTATACCAGAAATAAAAATAAATTTTATCTTATAAAATTATATGAAAATTACCTCTCTTCAACGTATTAGGGGGAAAGTTTAATTGAAACCTTCTTTCATCAAAATATGAACAAAAATTTACAAATATCAAACAATTTTCTTAACTTTAATAAAGAAATCCCATTTTCTCTTCTGGTAGAGAAATAACCCAAGTCAGTTCCGATCTGTGAGATTTAAAATTAAGTTCTACGTAAAAGTTTAACTTATAATGGTATTTGAATGGTATGGATAATGGTATGAATGGTACACCAAAGGGCATCATTTGAGAGTTCTTTTGAAGAAAATTGGAAATTAATAACTTTCTACCACTGTAGTGCATTATAAGCTTTGATGAGCGCAACCTCCTTAATTAGTACCTTTTACTCTTAAATTATAGGCACTATAGGTTCAGTTAATAACCTTAAATAAATATAAACCATCTAAAATGTCCTAAATAACAGATTTGAACCAGTTTTATAACAACATAAATCTCACAATATACTTTTTTTAAAATTCTGAAATTTGGTCATTTTTCCACTTTTTTCTAACTTTGGGGCCCTATAGACAAACCCTAGGGAAAACTTAGGGGGCTGAAATTTCACACACAATCTTTTGGGACCAAAAGGAATAGGAAAAGCCCTTTTACAAATTTAAATAATTTTTATGAATTGTTACATTCAGCTTCAAAAAAGATTTTATTAACTGCCTTTTAGTGCTTCAGCCTTATGCAAAATCTTATTAGGCGCGCAAGCTTTTTTCACAATTTTCAAAAATAATAGTTATTTTCGAGAGTTATGGACCAATACTCATCATTTGCCACCACAGGCTTTTAAATCTGAAAAAAAAATCATAACCCTAGTGTTCATCTGCTAGTAAAAAGGCTAATAGGATATTGGGATACATTAAAAAAACTGTTTCTTCAAGGTCCGAGGATATTATTTTGCCATTATACAGAGGCTTGGTGAGACCTCATCTAGAGTATGCTGTTCAGTTTTGGTCTCCACACATAAAAAAAGATATTGATTCAATTGAAAGGGTTCAGCATAGGGCTACTAAAATGGTCAAGGGTATATCCAGTTTAAGTTATGAGGGAAGATTAAAGAAGCTAAATATGTTCACTCTAGAGAAAAGAAGGATTAGAGGGGATTTGATTCAACTTTTTAAAATGGTAAAGCAAGGGGACACAGAGGGACTAGATTTCAATACGGGTAATAGAACAAGGGGTCATAATTTCAAATTGAATAAAGGAAAATTTAAGACGGATTGTAGAAAGCATTATTTTTTAATAGGGTAGTAGATAGATGGAATGCTTTGCCTGAAACAATTGTAAATTCAAGTTGGGTAAACGAGTTCAAGAGGAAAATTGACAGATACTAGGATTCCGGTAGTTTGGGTTAAAAAGACTGGACCAACCTTGCTGGGCTTACGCCTGTAGTTGGTCGACTTAATTTGTATTTGTATTCCTTTAAAAAAACAGATTCTAGATCGCTTGGTCAACGTCCTACATCAATTATGTGACATTTCCCAAGGTGAAACATTGATTTTCTCGTAAAATAACGAATGAATGAGAAACAAAAAGCAAGTATCGATCTTACGGAATAAAATTTATTGCCAAATTTGATCCAAGCCTAGTGAGATAGTTATCTATCTACCACAGAATTTTTCCCATATGGAGGAGCAATATTTTAAAATATATTCCTCCGCGAAACACCTTATATATCGTTTGCCGAAACGGATCGCAAAAAAGTACGTTCGAATACAAATAAAAATCTATCTTTATCTTTCACAAAAGTTTAAGGCTTTCGGGATAAAAACAAAATCGTTTGTGTTCTGTGTTTAGTTGAAGTTTCTTCCAGTGGAGGCGGAGTTTAATACTGTTAGAAGGAAAGAAAAATATTTAGTCTCTACCAGATAATCGACCCACTGTATTAAATATAATAAAACCTTAATATTTTTCATATTTATCATCAAAACAGTTACAGAAAGAAGTATAAAAATAATCACTATTGTAGTCACTATTATCACTATTATAATCACTATTGTGTAAATAAAAATGGCGGGTCACTACTAGTCGTTTCTCACTAGTCCTAATGCATTTCTATTGCACTTCCACGTCGTTGTCATGGTGACGAGCCACCAATTTTAATAACACTGACTATAATATGATTAGCTCCGCGATCATAGCAAAATCATTTTCAAAGTATATTGTCATTGTTAACTTTAACAAAGTTTACTTACCTTAGATACTTAAGGCTCATTCACACTGTTTCACTTTCACTGTTCATAGCAGTGATTCCTTCCTGTGAAAGACTAGTATACACATTTTTCATTTTCACTTCTGATAAAAACGACATTCACACCCTTTCATTTTGGATGTTTCCTCGATAATGAACAGTGAAAGTGAAACAGTGTGAATGGGCCTTTAGATATTTCTATGATCTTTTAAACGTTTTGTTAAATAATGGAGTTTATATGTATTTCTTATTGCTAGTTCTTCAAAAAAGAACAATACATCTAGAAGGTTTCCATGACAAAAATTAAGATAAAATATCACTTTATACTCTACCCATTCTGGCGATAATTAGGTGGTTTTCTCCATCTGTTAAAGCATTTGGAATATGGGTGGGTAGGCAAACCACACACATCTTACAATGAGTTAATATTTGATAAAGTTATAACAGGGGTATTTTATCTGTATTTTTTCATCGTCCAAATTTCACTGTTTTTATATTTATACCAAAAATTAACTACCACATACCATACACACATTATTCCACAATCAGAGACCACGATTCGAAATTCCCCAGGTTCAATTTTCACTTCGAAATCCCCCCTAAAAGATAACACAAGTTTCGTAACAAAATTTCGTGCACCATCCTCAACGTCTTCCTATTACACTCATCAGAATCGTTCAACCTAATGGTTTTTGAACCTCTTGAACCAGAGTTCAAAATCCAGTCTCGCGCCCACCAAACTGGAATACTCCAGATCCCATAAAAGAGACTTTTAAGACCCTCGAAGACTACGGTCTTAGCAGTGCCATTACCCAGTTCTCTTTCTTGGCAAGCTGACAACTACCTCTCGAACTACCTGTGTCTCTTTCGCTCGAAAGTCCTTTGGGGGGGTCTGGAGTACCCCCTCCTCCGCCCAGGACAAATGCAACAAATTATTAATCAATAACGTCTGAGACGGGGATGTAAATCTTTGGGGCCGATATCGTGTTATGCTATGTAGTCCTACTGGAGAACAAGGGTATTGTAGTACTTTAAGGGGGATATTGTCTAGAGTGTGTGAATTGTTAAAAATTTAATTTATTATTTATTTTATGAAACAGATTTTAAAATTTGAATTTTTCAACTTTTTTGTATGATGTGTTTGAGGAAAAACTATCTAATTGCAGAAAAAGCATAAGAGCTAAAGCATAAACGTCTATTTTAAACATTTACTTTGTCTCATCTACTACTACTATTTCAAGTTAATTCGGGGGTAAATTAGTAAAGAAAAATATTTTGTGTATTCATTAGATTTTCCTGCAGAAAGTCATTATTTCTTTTAATCTCTCTTTCCGCTCTTTTAAATTTTCCTTCTTTTTTTTATCAATTTTTCGAATTTCAATTATTTTAAGTATCAAAACTTGGTTAAAAAGTTTGTCATTTTACAAAACGTTTAATATTTTTTACGGGCAATGTGATAAATCGGGCATTATCAATAATGCCCGAAGTTGGAAGAGGGCAATGTGATAAATTCAAAGGTGTTTATCAATTAAATTTATAACTTTGCGCGCCCACTCTTCTTGCAGATATGCCGGTTTGATTTCACAGCGACGATATGTGCTATAGAAATACAATAATTATATGTAATATGTAGTGGAGGAGTGGGTGGAAATAAAATACGTTGAGCTTAAATAGCAGCATTTATTGTAAACTTGTAAACTTTTAACTCTGTTAAACCCGTCTCTACGCACAATTATCTCTCTTAGATGGGGCCGTCTGCCCAGTAGTTTAGCCGTCTATCTTCTCCTGAGCCACTCTTCTAGTCCAGTCTTCTGTTCCCTCCTCTAGTTGAGCCGTCTGTCTTCTCCTGGTCGAGCCATCTGCTCCTCTCTTTAAAGTGGACACCTCGATTGCCACTCACAGTCGCATCACGACAAATAGACAAAAATGGTTTCGGTTTTTAGTTGACTGGAGCCAAAAACCGCAGAAAAAGCTACTCATAAAAGGGAATCGGTTTTTAATTTGTCGGAGCCAAAAACCGTATAAAAAGCGTCATTCAAAATATACTCGCACTTTTCATCGTCTCATAAGTTTCGCCAGTCTCTCTCTTACGTTCTTCTTCTTTCGGTTTTCCCCATCTGTAAAACGATTTCAATGTTATTAATTTAATAAAAACATATATCTATATTATTAAATAAATAGAAACATATATGTTGGATTACATGAGAAAGACTTGTAGAATCACCTTGCATACTAAAATTTCTTTTTTCATAGCATGATACAACTTACAACAACAATAATATTTTTAATTGGACTGATGAAGTGTTTCGGGTAAAAACCTTAACAGGTTATCACTTCATGAGTTATGAATAGTTTATCTAAATATTTTTAAATTAGGGAACAGTTTTTTAAATAACATAAGAATTAAAAAGTTGGATTTTGCTGTAAAGCAAGTTAAGCTTGAGTTATAGTAGATGATGTTCATAATGAATATAATGCATAAAATCATTACTGCAAATCAATTAAAAAACATATGTAAAGCTATTCAATATTTTACCTTTTGGGAAATCTTTTTTCTAGATTTCGAAACAACATTTCTAAAAACTATTTAATATTTTACCTTTTGGGATATCCTTTTCATCATCCTTTTTTGGTTTCTTTGGAAACTGTTAAAAATATCATGAAATTAGTATTGAAGTTGAAGGAAGGAATGACAGTAATTTTAACTACTCTTAAAGTATGCTTTTATAATTTTCGGTCTTTTTAATGACTTTTGTCATGTTTTTATGTTTCTTTCATTTTCTTTAAATTTTCTGATTACGTTTGGATTAGAACATCTTTTATGAAATGTGTTCAAAACCCTATATTCTTTGACAGAACATGAGCGATACACCTTAATAACGATTATATGGAGAACGAAGTACTATCTCAATTTTATGCAGCTAATTTTTTTAAATGAGATTACCTGTGGAAAGTATTTTAAGAGTCATAAATTCTGAATTTCTGGTCATATTTTATTGAATTTTCAAGTAACTTTTTACTTTTTTTTATTCTTATGTTTCAAAATTTCAAGCACGAGGTTCTAAACAGACTGCACATCGCTAACTTTAAAAGTTACAATACAAAAAAACTATTGTATTGTATTTTGTATTACTCGAAATACAAAATATAATTAAGTTATGCAGTGCTTACCAATGTATTTGCATTAAAAATTTCGAAGTCCTCGTCTTCTGAAGAATCATAAAATATATTGGGTTTTTCAGCTTGTAGTTTTGATTTCTGAAAAGATTTTAAGTAAATGATGAGTCTCTACTTTTTTCCTCCATAGTTCATAAGATAAAAACAAAAACTATAAATTTAATCAATCGTTTATTAGAAAAAAGATGATAATTTTAACATTCTGAAAAGAAAAATTAAGTTTATATTTAGTTTTAAAAGATTTTGTTGATTTACCAATCAGATATTCATAATGATTGATTACTTATTTTGAACTAAGGAAAATGGTACTTTTTCTATTTATTAATTTGTATTGCAAACCTCTATATTAACATTGGAAATTTATTAATATTTGAAGGCAATAGTTAAATTCGTAATGCTCATTTATTGCCTGTAAAATTAAAATTTTAAGTAAAAGCTACTAACTTTGTATTCTGTAATTTTTTTAAAGATGTTCCCAATTTTATCAATTTTAATTGGCTTCATTTTTTGGCCATCCCGGGTCTGGTACTGAAACTTCCAGGGTAATGTTGCGAAATATATTTTATCATTCAATGTTAATTCTTCATCTAAAGCTTCCTCATATTCTTCACTTTTGTGGGTCTAAAATTTGAAATGAAACATATGATTTAAAAAATTTTGAGGAAATTTCAAGCTATATAAATCTTATTATTAGGACATTCATTATTATACAGTCGGCTCCGCTTAATATGATCACTTTTGTCCAAGAGAGAGTAAAACAAAATCCGATTCTAACAATAAGCGATTAGACTAGAAAGTTTCAAACAGTTTAACTCGAGTGTCTGCTTTAAAATCCCAACTACGTAGTCCTAATTGAAGTATTTTAAACTATTATTTAGTATGCATTTTGAAACTCAAAGAATTTGTAACTCAAAGAAAAATGTTAGAGTGGAACACATAGGGTCTGTGTAAATAAAATTGGCGGCTTGTCACCATGGCAACGCATTAGAAATGCAATGAGAAATGACTAGTAGCGAGCCGCCTATTTTATTTACACAGACTATAACACTAATAAATTAATGACTAATTTAAAATTGGGTTTCAAACTAAGAAAAGAAAGTTTATAGAAGATTTCACCAGGTTTTGATAACATTATATTGATTGAATGAAACGATACATTTTGCTTTAAATAGGAGTGATCGAGACCAGCCAATTTTGATAACATTATCCGATTGGTAAAGATTGCCGTGATCTTAATAAGCGGATTCGACTGCACCTGCATCATTGAATACAGACAATTCAATACCTTAAAATTATGTTCTTATTATAAGCAGCAAGACAATACGATTTGTTTAATAACAGAAGTGCCTGATTGCGTTTGACACTATTTATCTGATCTGTTACACTTACATACATATCGGCAGTCATAATCGTCAGTGTTAACCAGAAATTAAAGAATAAAACATTAGCTTTTTACTGACTCTGATTGGTGGAAATTAGTTCTAAAGTTTTGAAAGATTAAGAACAAAAAACTAAGACAATTTCTTACAAAGTTAATCAAATTAGAATATAAATATAGGTAATGAGATACAAAAGTAAACATATCTTCTTTAAAACTATCTTAAAATTAATAATATACATCTTACTTATTTTATATGCTACAAGAAAATCTTAAGAAAGGATTATAAGAATAAGTAACAATAAGTATTCGAATCTTTATCTTAAGCTGTTTTGAAAGAAATTTCTGATATTTATAAAAGTACATACGTTGATGGGGTCTGGTAAACTTTCTTTTGATTCCTGTTCTGCAATCTGTTGAGGAGTGATCATAACACTTGGTCCTATGGGTTCAACTGCATCTTGATTTTCGGAAAGGGAAACTACATCTTGGGGTTCATCAGTATCCTGGTTGTCAGCTATTTCATGTGTTGGGGTTTCCTCCGGAGTTGTAAAAGTTTCTGGAGCTTGAATGTCCACAAGCTGGATTGCTTTCAAATCTTCTTCATCCATTATAGTAGGTATCTCTGTAAGTTGGGGTCCTTGGATGTAGGGCATGACTGTGTCTGTAAGTTGTTCTTCTTCATAGGAGATAGTTGGATCTTTAGAAGGTTCTGTTGGTTTTCGTTCCTGTACAGTAGAAAATATTTGTATACAATTTATATTTTAAGTACCATAATTTTGAGAAGACAATCCTGTAATATGTATACACATTATTCATGAAATGAAAAATTTGAAATTTATTTTGTGTTGTGCGGGCTATCTGATAATGCTTCTAAACTTTAGAATTAAATAATGAAAATAAATCAACATAACCATATTAATAACTCTAAGTATAATTTATATCACATAAAATTGTTTGCTACAGAACATTAGTTGAAATATTGCAAAATTCAATTTGAAGATGCAAATGAAGTCTTTATAATTCCACATACAATTAAAGAGGGTTAGCTAATACAAATATTTCAGTGTTAAATTTCTCAACATTTTATTGTGTTTAAAATAACAAAATTTAACATTTTGATGTATCTCCTTTCCCATTCTTAATATTTTTAAATTGATTATTTTTTGCTAGGAGTACTGTAAGTATTCTCAATAGTTCTACAAAATGTGTTCTAACAAACACACTATAATATCTTAGTCCAAAAGTTTCAAACAAATTGTTCATGAGCGTAACTATTATCATTATTACCATTTAATTATTCAATTGTTATATTTCAAAGAAATACAATTAATAGGAACTTCATTTATCAATAACTTATACTGGCTAAACTTCAAAATGGCAATTTTAAATTAGTTCAATTATTTTAAAAATATTTTGGAACTCTTAAGTTCTGAAAGCCATGAAAAGTATCCAAAACGTTATATGTAAAAGTAGAAGGAATGACTATTTTACTTTGTGGGAAGTTCCATATAAAATTTCTATTTCATCCAAAATGGGTAGATCATGGCCGAGGCAGCGCCTGAAAATAAATAATAGTAAAAAACAAAATTAACAGATATATAATGTAGGATACACTTGAAAAGTAATTTAAGTAAAGTAAGTAAAGTAGTTTAAGATAATTGATGTGAAAAACTACTTGAAACAACATTGTAAAATATTAAAAATAACGCTCTAAACATAACAATTCAAAATGGAAAACTAAGTTCTGTTTTATAATTGTTGTACATCATGTCCTGATAAACAATTTTTGATATTAATACGTGCTTTGAAGATAAAATACTTCGTTGAGTAGAGAGACAAACTTTAGTGTTGACTAAATAATGGAAAACAAATAAAATTAACTATTTATAAGTTTTGGTTAAAACTTAAAATAAAAATATTTAGCTGAAAACTTTATAATTAAATTGTTATCTCATCATCTCATTTACATCCTTCTTTTCTATCTTGCTCGTCAATTACTTTGAAACAAACCCCGTTTATTATGTATATTGCCGAGTTTTTTTACTCTTTGGATTTAGAAGGTTAAATTTTTTAGGTTTGTTAAATTTTTATAATTGATAGTATTTTTTCAATATTTTTATATAAGAATTTACCTAACCTAGTTTCTTTTAAATAAAGTTCTGGAAACTTTTAATTTTACTCATATTTTCTTACAGCAGAATTTGTTTTATGTTTCTACAACTATTTACACATCCAAATGTATTAATATTTATATTAAAATATAAGCTTTGACAATTTTTATTATGTCGGAGATAATTCCTTTTAGGTACTACTGTATTAATGTGTATTAATGGATAAGTGAATAAACTAAAGGTTAATTATATCAACTATAATGCAAAGAATAATTGAAAAATGAAAGAGGTTATGTTAAAAGGTGTTCAACCCTTAATTAAGTAGAGTTTATAATTAATAAGTTATCCAGATAACATTAGGTATGTGGCTTCAACTTGTCTGACATATGAATAATAATTTATAAGAATAGAAATTTTTGAAAATTATAAGTTGTAAGTTCTTTATATAGTTATTTTTTACGAAACCTCTAAAGAATACATATAATCTCCTTTCACCCTAAGTATCAAGGAAAATTACACTTACATAATTCCCACGAAGGCGAAGTGGGATATTTTCGCCATACTATAAGGGATCTGTGATATTTCGGTGAAATATATCAACAATGTAGTTGACTAATAGTAAAAAAACCTTTATGGTTTTCAAAAAAACTTTGCAAATAGCAAGGTCAAATCTTTCAATTGAGAGCAAAAAAAAGTCGCACACTCGCAATTGATTTATATAATTGTGAGGAGAAACTAAAATGTTTAGTAAGTCATTGTTGCTTCATATTGTTAAAAAAAGAACAATATGTTTTACGATATTGTTGTAGTGATTGTTGTATACAGGGCTCGATTTCTAAAAAAAGAGGTACCGGAACGGTAAAATTATTGGTATCAAAACTGAAAAAGCGAATACTTTTTAATACCAAAACTTGAGCATTTATTTTCAAATTTAAATTTTTTAAAATATATTCAAATGTGTTGTATTAGATTAGGAGAAGTGTTCTAACTTAATTGTTAATTGTATAAATGAACTCTTTTTATGCACTTTTTTACAGTGGGTTATACTTTTTTTACCCAACAGGGTGCCTCTTGTAGGAGGTGAGACGGCTTATCATCAATGAACCATTAGTGTTGTATATTTTGCCAATTTAAAGAATATAATGCGTAGTTAAAGTCCTTAAATGGTAAAATTTAAGATGTCGCAAATTTTCTTTGCAAATTTGCCCAGTGATCTGGCAAATCTGGCTCAATACAAAAAAGAATCAACACCAGGAGCGGATTGTGGGTAGTTCAAATGGGGGTTCAAAATCCTGTTTTTTATAAGAACAATTAAGTAAAAACCTTACAATTAAATCACAAATATTGTTATTTGCAAAAAAAAGTGAAAAATGCATTAAAAATATTTTTTAAATTTTTTTTATATTTTTTGGTAGGATTCTTACAGTTATGAACTTAATCTGAAAACAAATCTGATAAGTTGAGTTCAAAGTACAAAAAGGGGGTCTGGGGGTTCTCCCCCCGAAAAATTTTGGAAATTTAGCATGAAAAACATTTTAGGACTTTTTTTCGTACATAGGAAGGTATCCGCTGGCCTGATGAATGGGTCTCGCGAGCCGAAGTTAGGAGACCCCTGAAATAGAATGTAATTTTTTTTCCGAAAAAGAGGTTCCGGAACGGCGTTCCGGACCGTTCCGGCTGAAGTCGAGCCCTGGTTGTATATATTGTTTAATGTAAATGGTCTGCGCATGTCTGTAAGGTACTTTGATACTAATTGAACTATAGGTGCTTCACCTATGCAGTGTAGTACACGTTATTAAACTACACACTATATTTTTAACTCGTAAAGGAAGCATACTTTTTTAAATAAGGAAAAAAGCTAAATAATTTTTTATGTTTCTACATGCAATAAAAAGTTTTTTTAAGAATGAAAAATTAAAAATTACAAAATTCACGGTAAAAAATATGTGGGATGAAGACACTTAAGAATCCCTGGTTAACCCTTTATGTCCCGACGGGACCTGCAAGTCCCGTCGGGACATAAAGCGTGAAAAATGAAGGAGGTAATGTTAAAAGGTGTTCAACCCTTAATTAAGTAGAGTTTATAATTAATAAGTTATCCAGATAGCATTAGGTATATGGCTTCAACTTGTCTGCCATATGAATAATAATTTATAACAAAAGAAATTTTTGAAAATTGTAAGTTGTAAGTTCTTTATATAGTTATTTTTTACGAAACCTCTAAAGAATACATATAATCTCCTTTCACCCTAAGTATCAAGGAAAATTACACTTACATAATTCCCACGAAGGCGAAGTGGGATATTTTCGCCATACTAAAGGGGATCTGTGATATTTCGGTGAAATATATCAACAATTTAGTTGACTAATAATAAAAAAAGCTTTATGGTTTTCAAAAAACTTTGCAAATAGCAAGGTCAAATCTTTCAATTGAGAGCAAAAAAATAGTCGCACACTCGCAATCGATTTATATCATTGTGAGGAGAAATTAAAATGTTAAGGAAGTCATTGTTGCTTCATATTGTTAAAAAAAGAATATATTTTACGATATTGTTGTAGTGATTGTTGTATCTATTGTTTAAAGGAAATGGTCTGCGCATGTCTGGTTTGTACTTCATTACTAATTGAACTATAGATGCTTCACCTATGCAGCGCAGTACTATTACAGCGTACACTATACTATTAACTCTTAAAGGAAGCATACTTTTGTAAATAAAGAAAAAAAGCTAAATAATGTTTGGTTTTTCTACATGCAATAAAAAGGTTTTCTTTTTAAGAATGAAAAATTTAAAACTACAAAACTCACGGTAAAAATATATGGGGTGAAGACAATTAAAAATCCCCCTGGTTAAGAGGGTTTGGATTGGATTGAATTGCAATGGATGGGATTTGGTGACATTTATTTTCCGGTTTGGGTGAAGATGGTGCAAGAAGCAATCCTAAGGCGCTAAAGAGCTGAGAAATGTTGTCAAAAGTAATTTATTATAAATGAGTTATTGAGGGAAAACGAATAGAGGCAGAAAAAAGTCTAGGACCAATTATTTCGGAAAATCTGATTTATCAAATCTGTTTTATGATTTTGTCTTTAAAAGGAATGCGGCAAATTCAAAATGCGTGAATAATAACACTTTTGCTGCTGTCGTATTATTTGTACAATAGACCTTTGGTCACAGCGTTAAGACTCTTGTAGCATTCACCATATGAATAAATGTAAAAAATAATTCATTCATTGACGAATTTTAAAAATGACCTGATAAGGGCGAAAATTTAGAACAATTTTCCTTTACGAGTTAAAAGAACTACTATAAATAATCTCACAACATCTGCATTCATCATAACGTTCGTGACTTTCCATTATCCCTTTTGTATTTTTTGTTATCCTGATTATCATATTTTCAAACACAAATATGGTTTCCCTCATCCTTTTAAAATTACCTTGTAATTTTTTGAATCTAATTTTAACACCAGATTCTTAAATCGAGTGATGGCAAAAGGAAAAATGTACAAAGAGATTATTTTTATTGAACGAAAACCTCCACGCATATTCCAGTCTCATTAATTATGGAAAAGTCGGAATATTACGGTTTTTCTTTCAGTACCTACACTTTCTAAATCATGACAAGTTAAAAAAGGAGAACTGCTTGCGGAATTATTGGAAATTCAAATCAAAAATTTAATATACAATTTGATGAAACCAAAGATAACTACAGTGTAGCTGCTATGAATAATAATCCTATCTCATAAAAGTTTTATAGTAGTTGTTTATCTGGAATTTTAATAAAGGCGGTTCTGAATTTAAATTTAGTTCACAGAATTACATCTCCAGTTTTTGACGATTTTCATGTTACTTAATGGACATTGGATTTATTTAAATACATAAATTTGGAATTACTGTTTTAAATTATTCTGATGGTTTACCTACTTATGATTCTTAAATGAATGATAACTTCAAAACCATGTGTGGGTTAGTAACAGTGGTTAATTTGGCAATGAAAATAGAAAAAGTATTACAGAACTTAGAAATAAGAAAAGTTTATTGTTTTAGCTAGCCATAAGCGTTATCTTTTAATATTTAAAAAGAAATAAAACATTATCATTTGAGATGAAAAACCATCAATTTAATTTTGAATAAAAGCCAGCTAAGTAATGTAAAGATATAAAAATAAAAGTGAGAATACATTTTAAAAGATAAAATCTAAATAGGTTTAAAATTTTAGTACTATTTTAATTAAAAAAACCGTTAATCTGGAATCCGAGGATGAATTTGTTGAGGATGAATTTGTTGTTTGTTTGAGACTGGACCAACCTTGCTGGGCTTACGCCTGTAGTTGGTCGACTTAATTTGTATTTGTATTTGTATTACTTTAAAAAAACAGATTCTAGATATCTCGGTCAACGTCCTACATCAATTATGTGACATTTCCCAAGGTGAAACATTGATTTTCTCGTAAAATAACGAATGAATGAGAAACAAAAAGCAAGTATCGATCTTACGGAATAAAATTTATAGCCAGATTTGATCCAAGCCTAGTGAGATAGTTATCTATCTACCACAGAATTTTTCCCATATGGAGGAGCAATATTTTAAAATATATTCCTACGCGAAACACCTTATATATCGTTTGCCGAAACGGATCGCAAAAAAGTACGTTCGAATACAAATAAAAATCTATCTTTATCTTTCACAAAAGTTTAAGGCTTTCGGGAAAAAAACAAAATCGTTTGTGTTCTGTGTTTAGTTGAAGTTTCTTCCAGTGGAGGCGGAGTTTAATACTGTTAGAAGGAAAGAAAAATATTTAGTCTCTGCCAGATAATCGACCCACGGTATTAAAACCTTTTCTACAGGGACTAGGTTCTGGTTTTAAAAGGATTTCTTAATGAACGGCATTTCTTACGGAATAGTTTTCGATGCTGAGTTACGAGAACACTGGTGGCAACGGTATTAAACAACCGATAAAATGTTGGTATTCTAAAAAAAGTAATATATTCAAGTAAAAGTAATTCAAATAATGTTAAATGTAAAACTGTTTCTCTCCGAGAAAAGAAATTGTAAATAGGTTGTGATAAAGTTAGAATTTGTAAGTGTGGAGAAGTGTATTTTGTGTTGTGTCTTGATAAGAAGAAGAACGCTAATTGGTAATATTTTTCATCTTTATCATCAAAACAGTCACAGAAAGAAGTATAAAAATAATCACTATTGTAGTCTGTGTAAATAAAAATGGCGGGTCACTACTAGTCGTTTCTCACTTGTCCTAATGCATTTCTTTTGCACTTCCACGTCGTTGTCATGGTGACGAGCCACCAATTTTTATAACACTGACTATAATATGAATAGCTCCGCGATCATAGCAAAATCATTTTCAAAGTATATTGTCATTGTTAACTTTAACAAAGTTTACTTACCTTAGATACTTAGATATTTCTATGATCTTTTAAACGTTTTGTTAAATAATGGAGTTTATATGTATTTTTTATTGCTAGTTCTTCAAAAAAGAACAACAAATCTAGATGGTTTCCATGACAAAAATTAAGATAAAATATCACTTTATACTCTACCAATTTTGGCGATAATTAGGTGGTTTTCTCCATCTGTTAAAGCATTTGGAATATGGGTAGGCAAACCACACACATCTTACAATGAGTTGTTATGTAAAAATATTTGATAAAGTTATAACAGGGGTATTTTATCTGTATTTTTTCATCGTCCAAATTTCACTGTTTTTATATTTATACCAAAAATTAACTACCACATACCATACACACATTATTCCACAATCAGAGACCACGATTCGAAATTCCCCAGGTTCGATTTTCACTTCGAAATCCCCCCCTAAAAGATAACACAAGTTTCGTAACAAAATTTCGTGCACCATCCTCAACGTCTTCCTATTACACTCATCAGAATCGTTCAACCTAATGGTTTTTGACCCTCTTGAACCAGAGTTCAAAATCCAGTCTCGCGCCCACCAAACTGGAATCCTCCAGATCCCATAAAAGATACTTTTAAGACCCTCGAAGACTAGGGTCTTAGCAGTGCCATTACCCAGTTCTCTTTCTTGGCAAGCTGACAACTACCTCTCGAACTACCGGTGTCTCTTTCGTTCGAAAGTCCTTTGGGGGGGGGTCTGGAGTACCCCCTCCTCCGCCCAGGACAAATGCAACAAATTATTAATCGATAACGTCTGAGACGGGGATGTGAATCTTTGAGGCCGATATCGCGTTATGCTATGTAGTCCTACTGGAGAACAAGGGTATTGTAGTACTTTAAGGGGGATATTGTCTAGAGTGTGTGAATTGTTAAAAATTTTATTTATTATTTATTTTATTAAACAGATTTTAAAATTTGAATTTTTCAACTTTTTTGTGTGATGTGTTTGAGGAAAAACTATCTAATTGCAGAAAAAGCATAAGAGCTAAAGCATAAACGTCTATTTTAAACATTTACTTTGTCTAATCTACTACTACTATTTCAAGTTAATTCGGGGGTAAATTAGTAAAGAAAAATAATTTGTGTATTCATTAGATTTTCCTGCAGAAAGTCATTTCTTTTAATCTCTCTTTCCGCTCTTTTAAATTTCCCTTCTTTTTTTTTATCAATTTTTCGAATTTCAATTATTTTAAGTATCAAAACCTGGTTAAAAAGTTTGTCATTTTACAAAACGTTTAATATTTTTTACGGGCAATGTGATAAATCGGGCATTATCAATAATGCCCGAAGTTGGAAGAGGGTAATGTGATAAATTCAAAGGCATTTATCAATTAAATTTATAACTTTGCGCGCCTCCACTCTGGGCATTATTAATAATAGGGTGGGTTGGGGTAGAGGGAGTCTTGGGGTAAAATGGGTCAGTTTTAATTAACTCGATATAAATCAAATTTAAATTGAATTTTTTTTCACTAATTTTTTTAATCATATTCTTTAATCTGTTGGCAACCTTTTTCGACTATCAAAAATTAAGATTTATGAATTTGAGGACTGAAAAAATATTTAATTTGAACCGTAAATGATGTCATCGAAAAAACAGGGTTTACCAACTTCGAAATAACTATATATTGTAATAAATTAGAACAGACTTTTGTGATAGTTTTTCATAAAAGAAAGTTTGAGAGACATTTCAAGCCAATCAGCTTAGAAAAATATAAAATATTGTATCTTTTATAACGATATTTTGTACTTGGGGTAAAATGGGTCATAGTTAAGAGGCCTTCTATATAAAGTAAAAACAATGTTTTCAACTTATTTCCTTCAAATATACATTGAACTGTCAAACAAGTTTATTTTTTCTCCAAAAGAAGTATTTTAATTGCTACATTTGGAACAAAGGTCATTAACTTCAAATGTTTACAATTTCCTAAAAGTACAACTTACAAAAAAAATTTTCAGATAAAAGCGGCTTAGTCGATTGCCTTTTTTCTTATTTTCATGTATATTTAGTAATAAATATATTTTTGACATCTTTTTGCAATGAGACCCATTTTACCCCACATTGGGGTAAAATAGGTCATTACTTTTGATGCTAAGTTTAACCAACTTATAACAAAATAATATTTGATAAAATTAGATGAAAATGTTCTGAAGGATTGTAGTGTCAAGATCCAATTGAAAGAAATCCTTAAAAAGTAATAGTTTTGAAGAAATAAAACTTAGAATGTGAAGGTACCTTTAAATTGACCCATTTTACCCCAACCCACCCTACCCAATTAATCACTTTGCCCGTAACATTTATAGGCATTCAACATAATTCTAATACCATATGACTTACTTATAAACTATTGAATTAATTGAAAAATATCACATATTATTTCTATTATTTTGCATAGAGGGCAAACAGTGATTTGCTTTATTTTTCTATTGATACGTGGATTGTTTCATAATTAACTATCTATGATAATGACTCTAAAGTGTTGCTGATGTATAAAATTGTTTACCTACAGAATTTGTTAACTTAAATGAGCTTTGAGTGCTGGTTAAACAAAAGTACTTTTTACATTATGCAATAAATTACCCAACAACTGTGCAAAATTATTTCTATACAAATAGAAAACGAAGTGTTCGTCTTAGGAATCGTCAAAAGAGCATGTTTTGACATGTCTTTTTTTTTACCTTCAGCGTTAAATGCACGATCACAGATCAACCCGAAAGCAAGCACTCTAATAAAGTTTCAATCTAAATTAGAAATTTAGAACCCAAACAATTCCAAAATACCTTTACCCCGATCCAAACCTCCCTCTTCAAGCGAACGGAATAATTACTAAAGCCCCAGCAGCTCTCAAAAACACCGACTTACGAATCTGATTGATCATTGCAGAGACAATAAGACAAGCAACAATGTAATCTCTGATGGTCATGTAATTAAGAGCCCTGGCGGCGAGTCCTAATGACCCCCCTTATTGATTTCTAGAAAAAAGGCTGGGTTTTGCGCTAATGAGTGATCCAACCTTCACCCCTGGAGCTGGTTTTTCGAAAGAAGTGCTGAGAAGGTGGTTATATTTGGGATTTTTCTTGGTTTGGTGGAGAGAAATGGGTAAAGTGGGAACACCGATTGTTTTAGATGTAGTGTTGGATGCAGTGGTATTGATTACATTTTTTGTGGTGGATATTGGTATTTCAAGTGCTGTAAACTACTGTCAAACCAAAGACACTGTAAGGGTCACGTGATTTTGACAGGCGTTGGAATTATTTCGAAGGGAAGTAAGGAAGAAATTGATGGGCAGTTGATTGAAAGCGGAGAAGACATTTGCTTGCTCATTGGAAGTCGCTTTGTATTTTACTTTCCAGGTTTTTTTGAAGCTAAAATGAGTTCGCTCGTTTACGAATCTTGTTACATTTTTGACACTAATTATGATTTTTTTCCGTCTTAGATCAAAATTGACCTCGTGTGACATAAGGTGACCTCGTGATTAATAGTGTCGAAAATGTAACAAGGTTCGTAAGCGCGCGAACTCATCTTAGCCACATCTTAGCTTCCAAAAAAGCTAGAAAGTAAAATACAAAGCGGCTTCCAGTAAGCAAGCAAATGTCTTCTCCGCTTTCAATCAACTCCCCATCAATTTCTTCCTTACTTCCCTCCGAAATAATTCTATCGCCTGTCAAAATCACGTGACCCTTTTAGTATCTTTGGTTCGACAGTACCTCTTAATTCCCGCTTTTTTTTACCAGATTTCCAGTTCAACTCACTCTTAAAACGAAAGTCTCAAAACTGGGTAAAATTTACTCCAACTGGATCCGAATCTAATTTACTCAAATTTGAAAACATAAATGTACTCATTTCTGAAAATGTGCATACTCAAATATGAAACATCATGAGCTTGATTCATGAGAATGCCATGCACTAACTCACGAATAAGCTCGTGATGTTTCATTTTTGAGTATGATCATTTTCAGAAATGAAATGAGTATATTCAAGTTTTCAAATTTGAGCAAATTTGATTCGGAGCCAGTTTGAGTAATTTTGAGACTGGTTTTAAGAGTGCTGGTTGAAAGTGATTTTCGCACAAAAATGCAGAACTTTATCAAACTTAAACTAGAAGAAAATTAAATTTTCCTTAAACTGAGTATTAAATCAAAAATTATAAAAAACTAGCTGTTATACCCGGCCTTGCACGGGTGGGGTGTATAATTTTTTTTAAAAGTTTTCTTAAAATACATTTATAATTTTGTAAATTAGCAATATTACAAATAATCCCGGTATCCCAGGTGCCTCTTTCCTATCCCAGTGTTCTCGGTAATTTTCTAATCCCGGCGTTCCCGGTAATTTTCCTATCTCGGTGTTTCCGGTAATTTTTATATTCCGGTATTCCCGGTGTCTTTCTGGTAAATTTCCTATCCCGCTGTTCTCGGTAATTTTTATGACCCGGTAATTTTTCCTATCCCGATGTTCTCGCTAATTTTCCAATCCCGGTGTTCTTGTCACTTTTTACAATCCCGATGTTCCTGATAATGTTTAATATCTTGGTGCTTTTATAAAATAACAAATTTGAAACTATAATAAAAAGTCTAGTAAATTAATAAGTCTAGTGAACAAATTAACAAATTTAAAACTAAGATAAAAGATATAGTAAAAGAAAAAGTCTAGTGATGTGCCTCATTTGAAACAATTTTTTATTTTTAACTCGTTTTGAGGTGTATAAATTAATTTTTTTAAGGATTTGTTAAAATACATTTATAATTTTGTAAATTAGCAATATTACAAATCATCCCGGTATCCCAGGCGCCTCTTTCCTATCACGATGTTCCCGGTAATTTTCTAATCCCAGTGTTCTCGGTTATTTTCTAATCCCTGTGTTCTCGGTAATTTTTTCTATCCCGGTAGTCCCGGTAATTTTTCTAATCCCGGCGTTCCCGGTAATTTTCCTATCTCGGTGTTTCCGGTAATTTTTATATTCCGGTATCCCCGATGTCTTTATGGTTAATTTCCTATCCCGGTGTTCTCGGTAATTTTTATAACCCGGTAATTTTTCCTATTCCGATGTTCTCGCTAATTTTCCAATCCCGGTGTTCTTGTCACTTTTTACAATCCCGATGTTCCTGATAATGTTTAATATCTTGGTGCTTTTATAAAATAACAAATTTGAAACTATAATAAAAAGTCTAGTAAATTAATAAGTCTAGTGAACAAATTAACAAATTTAAAACTAAGATAAAAGATATAGTAAAAGAAAAAGTCTAGTGATGTGTCTCATTTGAAACAATGTTTTATTTTTAACTCGTTTTCCATGAAAAAAATTATATTTTTCAGTAAATATATTTATTTGAAAGGAGAAAATCTTGAAATGGAGGAAATGTCCAAGCCTTCCGCGTGGTTTAAAAGGAGATGCGGAACACACATACATACACACACAGCCACAAACGTTTTTATTTATATAGAGATTAATAAAATTGCCTAGTAACTACAACACTGGTACTAAAGTTTTCTATTATTGGCTTGCATGACTGGTAAAACAGGTTTTCAAACACGGAAAAATACGTGAAAAAAGCAGGAAAAATGGAAAAAAAGAATGACGGACTTATTTTCCCTTTATAAATTATAGCCTATGTCCTATTCCGATGTATAAGCTACATTATTGTAAAATTTCATTAAAATCCATTCAATAGTTTTTGCGTGAAAGAGTAACAAACACACACACATTCTCACAAACTTTCACAATTATAAGTCTAAGGCTAAGCGCGCACTAGAGACTTTTGTCTCGGCGACAGAGACAAAATTGTTTCCCTGGCTATTGCAAGAAGCTAGAGAGCGCGCACATGGCGACGAGACCAAGATCACTAGGCCAAGAATTTCCTAATAGAAATGCATTGCTCTCGAGTGACTAGTGTTACAGTCGCCGGCGACATAAGTCTCTAGTGCGCGCTTAGCCTAAGTGCGCTCTAGAGACTTCTGTCACGGTGACTTATAACACTAGTCACTCGAGAGCAATGCATTTCTATGGAGAGATACTTGACAATCTGCCAAGTGTCTCGACGCCTGTGCGCGCGCTCTAGCTTCTTGCAATAGCCAGGGTGATTATTTTGTCTCTGTTGCCGTGACAAAAGTCTCTAGTGCGCGCTTAGCCTAATGGTAGTAGGATGATCCATGAAGGTAGCAAGGTTTATGTGATCTGAAAAAGAATGAATTAAAGACAGGGAAAAAGCCTTTAAAAAAAGGAGTGGCTGTGTTTCACTGCAACACATCTACCATTGCCGCAAAACAACATCTATATGTAAAAGTAGGGCTTTGCTGCACAACACAATATTTCTTTAGTACTATACATCTAAGGAGTTCAAAATTTCATCTAAAGTACTATACATCTAAGGCAGGGGTTCTCAACCGGTGGGTCGGGAAACAAAAATTAAAAACAGTCATTATTACATTATTTTTTATATAGACACAGCAATTTTTCAAAACTTATTGATTATAGATATTACAGATAATAGTTCGTTTCATGCATGAACTATTTTGAATAAGAGTAAATATAGGATGCATCGGCAGCGTATTGCTAGTGAAATGACGACTAAATGGTAGATAATTATTAAAGTCTTAACATTTTAGGTCTGAGGGGGTCGCCGAAATATTTTCCCTGAAAAAGGGGTCGCGGAGTCAAAAAGGTTAAGAATCCCTGATCTAAGTTTCATGACATAACTTTTTAATAAATCGAGTATGGAAACAAAACTGTTTGCAAAAGTTCACTGTGACTTTAACTACTGTTAATAAAAATATTTTCTTCAACTTTGCAAAGTACTTTTAACTTCCCCTAGTTTGATTTTAGGTTGTTTGTAATTTATGTTTATTTCAATGGACATTAATGCTGTTTCAAAATAACGACCTTCTGTTTTAAACTCTAACCTACAACAAATCCTTATCAGATAGAAGTCAATTTTGAAATTAAATTTTATTATTACTCTATTATCATTCTAATTAATTTGTTTTCCTTCTTGTTTACTATGTAAAATCAATATATGGTTTCTTAAGTAGTTCCTTCTTTTTTAAAATTAGAATGAACGGAAATATAGTTTATATGTAACATTTTTCTTCTGGTCGGATTATTAATATTTTTTAATAGTGTTACAGGTTGCTTGGTTGTTCGTAATTTTTTTGGTGAGTTAAAAAAGATTTTAATTTATATGAGATATTTCAATGTTTTACAAATAAATTTTCTGTAGTTAAATAATTAAATGAAATAAATTATGATGAATAAAGAAATATTGGGTTTAGTCTAGAAATTAAAAAGTTAGATCAAATATAGGCAAGTGTTAAAGATCAATCCAGTAATAATAAATGCGATTTTTTCCACATTGATAAATATTTTTGTATAAAGGGCAAATTCTGTTCTAGCAAAGTTTTTGACTTAAGTATTCTTACAACATCAAGACTGATATTTACTATGTTGAATTTCCTTAAAATTGGAAACAGATCGAAATTTCGTAGTTAGTTATCCTCATCTCTTCAACACTACCTCTGAAAAAAAAAACTTGGAAGAACGCAAATTCGCCCCAATAAAATCGATACCACGTCCTCTCCGATCCGGAAATTTTCCCAGTTTCAAAAAATAAAAATAAAACAGATACACTCCCCACAATCGAAAAATCTTCGACAAAGAGTAACGGAAAGGGGGTGGATCTGGGAAAAGAATCGGCCCGAGTTGGCGAAGGGATCCCGGCATTAGTTGTGATAATACAACGGAAATGGAAGACTCAGGCCGGCAGAAAGGAAATAGAATTGCTTCTCAAATACGGACACAAGAAAAATAGGTAGTCCAACCCTGAAATTATAGCCCCACCTTAGAAGTCGATATCGTACCTGTAGTTCTTATTGTGTATATAGAGGGGGGATATATTTACGTATCTGGTGTTGGTGAGAGGTTCATATGAGGCTTTTATGTTTTTGAAAAAAAAATATGACGTTTGAAATAATATTGATTGTTAATAATTAATTAATAATTATTCAAACTTAAATGCAATACACTCAAACTTGTTTTTGTGCTGTCCTTTTTTGTGCGATTTTTCATTTGTGCGATCTTTTTTACTGTGATTTCTATTTACTGCACAAAAAATCGCACAAAAAGAGGTTTGAGTGTATTATTAATTATTTGAACATACGATTGATTGAGGAAGATAATTTATTTTTCTGAAGTAGGCGTGTTGAACATAATAATAGATGTAGATTCCTTCTTCATTTGAAAACAAAGATTTAATGAGTGGAATGATGTGTATGGATGTTGCTAATCTTGCAATAAATGTTTTTTTTCTTTATAAATTAGGGAGTAATAATGATTTCAAAATTAAAACGTTTACAAAATATGTAATATTTAGATTTTTCTTTATGCTTGATCGTGGTTAAATAATACCATGGAAAAATATTTTATTTCACCAGTATTATATATTTTATACCTAAAAATATTCCTTAAGTTAAAACCTTGATTACCATTTAATCAAGATCTTCCTAGAAGAAAACATGGTTCACGTACGATAACCGTCCCGCTAAGTACCGCCAAGCTGTTTTACATGAAAACAATTTTTAAAATCTCCGAAGTTTTATGGTTCTAATTGATATAACACTACATTTCAATCTATTATTTTGCAGTTTTTGGTGATATTTCTAATATTTGGGGCCCAAAAAAGCTTGACCATGTTTAACGGGACAGTTAACGGAATTGAACCGGAAACATAGTCTTTCCGTAAGACTAAGACTAAGGCTAACTAGAGACTTTTGTCACGGCGACTGTAAACACTAGGTCACTTGAGAGCAATGCATTTCTATGGAGATGACTCTTGGCAACCGGCCAAGTGTCTCGTCGCCTGTGCGCGCTCTCTAGCTTCTTGCAATAGCCAGGGTGATAATTTTGTCTCTGTCGCTGTGACAAAAGTCTCTAGTGCGTGCTTAGCCTAACAGTTGATGTTTACAAACAGCCTAATTCATAACTTCCTATCCATAATCTTATAAAACTTAAAAAAATACTACTATCTTTAATTACTGTTCAAAAAAATGTTTTGTTTAAAATCTGAGTAGCTATTCTTTGCCTTTGTACTTATTTAGCTTGTCATCTACACTAGTTAGCACAGCTCTCATACCAAATATGTCAAGCGTAACAGCAACTAGAACTAAGCAAAATTTGGCCAAAAACATGACAAAAAATAAACGAATCTAGAAAGTTTCCTTGGGTTTACCCACTTTACCATACAGATACCCTCTCACACACACCAAAAAGAACATAACTACTTCTAAAAGCAAAACGCGTGAACGACAACAACAAACATTCCTCGCCATCTGGATTTATTTACCAGAAAAGCACACAACAATCCCATAAACATCCTCCCACCTTGTTTTTCGTTCCAAAAGGACCCTTCCGCTCGTAAACATGTCCCCTTTCCCCTGGTGGTCACTCTGGGGTGGACAGCGGACATTAAGGCACGCTCCAGTTCCCTCTGTGGAGATGCCGGGATTTATAAATCCCCTTTGCGTGCTGTTGCGTTCGTTACCTAGTTTTGTGAAGGGGGAGTCTTGGTCCGTTACCTTGTTAGTGGGTGGGGTTGTAAAGGGAGTGGAGAATTTTGGAAGGAATGGGTTTGTCGGAAATCTCGTTTGGGGTGGTGGGCTGGTTGGACACGAATGTCGAGGTCTGCGGATGATGTATTCCGTTTCTGGGGGAGTTTTGTGGGAATTGAAGTACAGTGTAAGTTCGAGCTGGGCGCTTGCCTTGGAATTTATTTACATGTGAAAGGTTATAAGAGTTTATTTATTGTTCATCTGTTTTTAAGTACTATTCAGAAATTATGAAGATCTTTGCTTCTTTCTCCCTTATTGAGATGAAAAAAATGTCTGTGTATTTTCTGTTGTTTTGAAATTGAATGAACATAAAACAGTTTTCAGTATTTTTTTTATTGTAGTTGGTGAAATTTACGCTGAACTTTTAAATAATTTAGGAGGTAATTTTATTGCTTATTTTTGTTCCAAAAAAGTTTTATTATTTTATATAGTGAGTCACTCATAAACTTTAGTAAATTTTAGTTACAAAAATCCGTCATACATTTGCGACGACCCCCGAGGGTATCACGACCCGCTGGTTCAGAACCACTTTTATATACGCCATCCTTGTGAATTTTACGTTTTTTAAGACAGTAAATACAACGTGGATGCATCTTACGCCTGAAAGAAAGCAGTTTCTTACTCTGCAAATATAATTGTGATATTTCTAGCTATTTCAAATCACACAAAAATAAACCTTTTATGTATTATTACCTTTTATTATACCTACTCATACTTTGACAAACCCAACGATTTATCATTTTCTAATCACAACCAAAAATCAAAGACATGACATAGAACTTTCATCACTCCATTTCCTCCATTGTGTTACACCATCCCTTTAAAAACCATAAACCATCCCAATAACCATCACCTCAAAAAAGATGCCAGCTTCATTGTTGGCCTCTACCAGTCCTTTCCCAATCTTCCCCACGAAACATTATTCTCATGATGGATCGCGATGTTTAATTTTTACAACACCGTCTCTACGCCACTTGCTTTCTACAAAGAGACGATGACTACTTGTTAGCTCCGAGCGTCATCTGGACAGCGTTCTCTTCCGGCGAAATAAATGTTCTTTTCCTCTAATGGATCAGTTATTTTGTTCCAATTTTCTCCACGGCTCGTTTTTTCACTTCCTCCGAGATGTATGTATCTTCATCGATCATTTCGCGGTCGTCTTTTGCGTTTCGTCCCCGCGGAAAAATCGATTTTTTTTGTAGATTTGGTGTAAAGATCGATTATTTATGAATCGATATTGGAGTTAATGAGGAAGTTTCATATTTTTATTTTATTTTTTAAATCGATCCAACCTTACGAGAAAACCCTAAAACCGAAATATTTTTTAATTCTGATCATTATTTATTTTTTTATTGCGGCTTAAAGTTTGTGCTCTGGAAAAGGCGGGAAAAACAGCAATCTCAGATTCGTGATGTCACTCGGTATGTCAAAACGACTACAACTCGCATCTCCTCCTAAACTACGCAGCCGAAGTACACAAAACTTGGTATATAGACGCATCTCAAGGCGAGGGCGATCACAATTAAGTTTTCCAAGTTCGAAAATCGAATATTTACAAGTAATTAACGATTTTATGGCTAAAAACGCTTATTTCTCCATTTCTCTACTAGAGTAGATCTGCTTGACTCACTATTTTAAGTATGAAAACCTCAGGTTTAAATATTTAAGAAAGAAAAGATCTATAATACCCAATTTAATAGTTAAACCAGCTATGAAAACACCAAAATAAAATCAAATAATTAATTTTAAAACATTACATTCTTATATTTTAAGATTTTTTCCCTTAAAATTAAAATTTTTATGGAAAATGTATATAGTCTAGTAAAAAATGGTCTAGTGAAACTAGACCAGATCCATGAGGTCATAAAGACCTTTTATTTTAATAACTAGGGGGCTCTGCCCCCTGCTCGCTATCGCTCACCAACCCCCGGAACTGATTCGCAGTTCTTTGAAGATCGCTTCGCGATCTTAGCGAGCAGGGCTCGCTTGTTTCATCTCAACTATCCAGTACAACCTGGAACTTGTCTGCTTATAATCTGTTCATTTAGAATAGGCGCCTGCAACAGCATCAAAAACGCTCAATAATGCTTAATAACGCTTATCAGACAACTTCAGTGACCGATTGTTTCTACAGTATTTTAACTATTTCTGCTTAGGTTGCCTTGTCATTGCAGAAGAAAATTTTTTTGACGATAATTAGAATAATAACTGCTTTTAATACATTACGTCTCAGGTGCTAATCATAAATGAACAGAGTATAGTTAATGATCATTTAATATCGAAACTTTTTGTCTCTCAAACTTTTCAATAATTTAATTCGGATCATTACCACGAAAATATCAAAACAAAGGAAGTAGGGGGCTACCGCCCCCTACTCGCTTACGCTCACCAACCCCCGTAACTGCTATTCAGCACTTTACAGATCGCGAAGCGATCTGTAATATCTGTAATCGATCTTTAGCATCAGAGTAATACAAACTTCCCGAAAATCCTCTTCCTTTCGTCGGCACAAATAGCACTCAAAAAAGCTAAATTATTTATTTCTCTAGTAGTTCAAAAAATATCGAATTATCTTTAAAAGATTATTAACCAAGTCTATACTATATCGCTAGCAAACTTAGAGCAAAAATGTGCACCTCAAAACTTAATTTAAATATCCGTGCTCGCGACAATCTAGTGAACAGGCAAATATAAAATTTAAAAACATTAAACACGTCTGATAAAGACCTACTAAACTATGAAAAAAAATGAAACTTTGATGCTTAATAGTTCCAAAACTAACTAGAATTTTTTAAAAAATTAAACGCCAATCTCTTTCTAAAAAATGAGAGTATAAGTGTTTAAAAAATCATATTGATACCGTGATTAGTTTTCATTTTAGATAGAAAAAAACGAAAAAGTGTCAAAAATTTCAAAAATTAAAAAATTAATTACTCTAAACCAAATTCGAAATTCGAAAAAAGGGCGACGTAGTGCACATCTTCATACTTCAGAGTATTAGGCTGCAAAAAATCATAGCTCTGCTTCCAATAGATTTTGCTGAACTGGATTACGCGGCGAAAAAAGAAAAACTTCAACTTTGACCTTAAAAATACCCCACAACTAATTATCACATGAGTTAGCTTTTTGTTCTAGAATGTGCCCCAAATATTCCTCTACAAACGTTTCAAGTTTCATAAATTTCTATCAAGTAGTTTTTGCGATATAAGAGTTCAAAGAGTTGAAAAATAAAATTTTCTGAAACAGCGGCGGGGGCAGCGGCAGCGGCGGTGACAGTAACTTTTTTTTAATATAGAGAGATGAATAAACATCAACAATGCCTTTTGTTTGGTGTCGAGTGACGTCAAATTTGATTTTTGAGCGTTTGCGATTGCATCATTTGTTTACAACTTTTTTCAACTTTTATTTCTTCTATATCTCAGTAAATAAATTTTTGAGAAAAATTTAGATTGCAGATTTGGATTTTTCACATCTTATATTGTATTAAAATACACCTAAACCGAAAATTTAAAAAATATGAAACTTCCTCATTTGAGAAATTACGCTATTGATATGAGGAAAACATTTCGAAATAACAGGGAAAACGACATCATTGCTGACGAAGGAGATTCACTGTATCGAATTGTACTTTTTAAAAAGATTTTTTATATGAATATAGAACGTTGTTTCGATTATATCTTGTTAATAAGGAAAACCTTCAAAAACTAGAAAATTACAAAATATATTGTGTGTAGTGCCATTTGAGAAGACATTATACGGTATAACGTATAATTCAGCTTAATTATTACTTTTAATGCCGTAAACAAACACTAAATATCTTTAGAAACCAACTAGAACTATATTCTAATTAAAAATTATTTCAAAAACTAAATTTAAATACTTTTAGCTCGAATTAAATTTTTGACCGAGCAAAACCTGTTTTCAAAACATCTACATATCTCTTTATCAACGCATACAATTTTCGTTTAAAATAAACACTTGCCGTACTAATATTTTAAAGAATTATACATCCTCTTTAATCAAGCAACAAAAGAGCAATGATAGGGCAATTTAGGGTATAGCTGCTCAATTAGACAAAAAACTTGCAGTTAAATAAAAAAAATACTTAACTGAACAAAGAATTAACATTAGTGAAAATTAGGAAAACAGTTGCTTAAAATAGCCATTACGTATGTAGACTTTTGGTTTCCAAAAAATTTTGTCGCATGAAAAGCTTTTACGTAATTCTTTCGACATAAAAGAATGGAAATTAATATCAGAAGAATACCTAGACGATTCGATCTCAGCAGAATCGATTCTTGCGGGGACGAACTGTAGTAGCGTGTAGATTCTGCGCCCGCGTTTCTTGCTCTTTTGCCGGTGGAGTTTTCGATCCAATAATTGCTCCGAGGTGAGATTTTTTGGTCGAAGCGATCTAGGAAAGAAGAGATGAGTAGGGGTTTATACCCGGGGAACGATCTTCCAATGAATATGTTATGAGCCGGGAGGATCCGCACTATTTTTCAAAGAATGTTATGCAAACAGGTTTAACCCTTTTGTTCCTGGCCCGCCCGTGATAAGCATTGAATCTTTTTCAGCATTTTGGGCGGCCGAAACTAAACGGGTTAAAAAGATTATGCTGAGGGGGGGTTTCGAACAAGCTACTGGTTCTCTTCTGCCCTTATTTTTACGGTCTTCATAAGGAGGTGACTTTGAGAAGATGAATATGTAGTAAGTGTTAAATATGGCGTCGCCATTAGTTTTTGGTTGGGTTTTGGTTTGCAAAATTTGCAACATTTTAACCTATTTATGCATTGCACAATATGCAGTAGGGTGGGTCAAAATATTTTTTTTCACATTTTTCCAGGGGCACAGCGACAAAAGGGTGCCAAAAGGTCTCAAACTGACATGTGTAAAATATTATTCGATTATAATAACTCTTTTTGCCTCCGGATTGGCCTCAAAGTTTCGATTAATACAGTAATTTCATGTAAAAATGGACAAACGAAAATCAAGCTTTTACCTCGATTTCACGAATCCGTCATGAATGTAAATGTGCACAATGGTATAAAAATCATCATTGAAGACTATAAAATAATTAAAATTGAAACCAGAGTTGAAATACTTGAGTATTAATACAACATATTTTGAAATATCTCTATGGTTAGAACTGGCAATCAAAAATTTCTTGCTGGAATCATAAAAATGTGCGAAACTCTAATGCCGGTTGAATAGGATGTTAAAAACATTAAATTTTTAATAAATATAGATTTGTCAGAAGGTGGGTACCTTTTTTGGGTTATAGGTTTCAACCCCAGGAAAACATTTGGATAATAGTTTAAAAGTTGGTGTTTTCCTTGAAATTTCATTGGCATATTAGGAATAGTCCATCCCAAGTGTCCCCATATGAGTCCCTAATGTCCAAAAATAAATAAAAACCACATTTTAAGAGTCAAATTTTGAAACATTTTCGTAAGAAGAGCGGTAGATCCCCATTTTCAGCATAAAGCTCAGTATTATCCCCTAAGTTTTTAAATAAGCTACATTACTTTTCAAAACTTACTTTTAATTATCTTAAACAGTTAAATTTGCTATATTTTAACTTTCGTGAACGCATAAGGGAATGCTAAGGAGCTATTTTGAGTCAATCCTCCCTCCAAAGAAGTATAATTTCATGGGCCAGGGTTTCACTCTATTGCTATAGCAAAAAAACAGGTAAATCATGACTGAGGCGAATCATAACTGATATATTGCCTAATGAACGAACTATCCATTCGAAAATTCTTTCAAAAAATTTTTGCTATCATATTTGGATCCCAAGACCAGCCAGTGAAATAACTGTCCGCTGAATTTTGAAAGCGCGGCATATTTATGAAAAGTATAACTATTTCTACTTTTAAAAATTAAAAATACCGTTTTGTACTGACCAAACTTGAGGGAAAATGTATCTGAACTACCAATATTTAAAATATGCACCACTGACAATCCACTGTTTGTTAGAAAAAAAGATCCTCCTATTCTACGGCTATTGTTAATGTGATAGCATATTACATTGCCACTTTGGCAGTTGCTTTTGTATTGATAATGCATAAAAGTGACTAATGTGATTAAAATTGCTTTTAAAGACCCTTATTTGTGAGCTTAAAAAAGTTCTAAAAGTTAAAAAATTTAATTTCTATAATTAAAAAAAAATATGAAAAATTACATATTTTTGTTCTATTTGAGGCCAATCCGGAGGCAAAAAGAGTTATTATAATGGAATAATATTTTACACATGTTAGTTTGAGACCATTTGGCACCCTTTTCTTGCTGTGCCCGATAGAATTTGTAAAAATTTTTTTTCGCCATAGGAAAATGACCCACCCTAATATGCAGTTTATGCTAGAGAGTGAAAATTTTGTCAACATAATCAGTAGCATGGCTAAGCTTTTCAAGGCGTTTTTGTTTCATAAAATTTATGAAAAAAAATTTTAATTTCTATGTACTTTTATAATTACTTTGTAAATTAGAGATTTAATCTCTAATTTACAAAGTAAATATAAAAGTACATAGAAATTAAAAATTTACGAATTAAATACATTTATGATTATGGTATTTATGTATTTGAAGATCTGTAGTTTAAAATAGCAGCGGGGATATAACCCAATTATGAAGATACTTAAGTTTATTAATATCCAACTATCTATAGCTAAAAAGAGTCAGGTTTGCTTGCTATTTGATTTTTTGTCATTATACCTTTTATTTTGAAAAACAAAAAAAATTAAAATTAAGAACAGGAACTTAAGTTGAACCTACTACGTCACTAACAAACAAAGTAGTTCCCATCTGTTTGATTTTCGAGTGAAACAAAGAACGCCAATTTTAAAATATGATAGTTTCGTTAAACCCATGTATAAATAGTGTCTTTTTATCACAATTCGCGTATCGAAATTCCTCCTATCAACCTAACAGGCTTTGTGTTTACTCACTTTCTCCTTCCGCGTAGTGACGAACTGGATTCAGGAAACGTTGCTGGGAAGTATAGTTATATTTGATCAAATTCAAAAGGCGCTTTTGGTGTTTTTGACTGAATAGGGTGTTTTTGACTGAATAAGGTGTTTTTGACTGAATAGGGTGTTTTTTTTAAATGAAAAGAATATATATCTTTTTCTAATAGAAATAATGTCTTTTAGTTTTTGTGTATTATATTGTGACTGTTTTATACTATTTCTTACTCTACATGATGGTTGCAAATGCATCTATAAGATATGAGAAAAAAGTTTGTTAATTTATCAATCTTAAAATAAACAAAAACAGTGTGTGTATGAAATCAGTTTTATAGTTTAATGTAATTTATCCAAGAGTAAAAAAATATGTATACTTTACATTGATTCCACATGAGAAAAAATTTCTAAGATAAAATGCTATATTTTGCAGATTTCATAAGAGTAAAAAACAGCATAGAAATTCAACAAGTCGAGGTAAGTGTTTACTACTAGTGTATCATATTGATTGAATTTAACAGTTAGCATATCAGTTTAGAAACAAATGTGAGGTTCAATTATTCTCCTCTGACAAGTTGAAAGATGATTCTAAAACTTGAATTAGTTTCTAATGTGTTTAGTTAATGACGCAATATCTGATACTGCTTTCAGTTTATGATATGATAGATTGATTGTAATTACTAAACATCAGAGTTAAAGCTATGATACGATCTTCTGTGATTATAGAACTGAAATGGATATACAAACAGTATTAACTAAGTTCGTAAAGTCGGGATACTTTTAAAATTGGTATAAAAATATTGGAAATTTTTATTGGTAATCAAAAAAGTTATTTATAAAAAATGCTTAGTAATTTTAACCCTTAAGATTTTAGTTTTTAAACGCCCAAAAGTAATAAGCGTTTGATTATTTAGAACCAAAACTTTGGAAGTATCCCCAACGTATTGATTTTTTGTCGTTATCATGATCAACTCAAAATTTAACTCACAAGTAAAACTTGCTTTTTCGAAATTGTAAAAAAAATTCGAATATTTTATTACCTCTAAAAAATATAACTTAAAAATACTAATATAGGTAAAAAATCGGATATATCCGAGGCAGAACCTCAAAATTAGTGAGTACACTGATGATAGCAAAACACGAACATATTCAAAACTTTTAACCTTTCTTAAAATTATTTACCCAAAGTTTTGAACTAAGTTTAGAAGATATTTTTAAGTGTATTCTTAAAGAGTTAGGGACTTCTTTTAATGTCTTTTAAAACTTCTTTTAATTCCCCTTCCCCTTTTTTTTTCAAGCTATATCCACACTTAAGTCAATATACTTCTTAAAAACTCATTTAAGTTTGCAATGAATGTAAGTTGATAGAAGGAAAATATCCCATCTTACAAAAGACCATCACGCAGAAAACCTATTATCTGAACTCGATAACTTTTCCCAAAGAGAAAATTCTCTGAGTATTTCAGCACACTACAGTCTCTACAACCCTCTTTATTACCAGTATTCTCCTTAGTCTATTTTATGAGATATCGAATTTTTCCACCAAATGAGTGATTTAAACACTTGGGAGTTGTCTAGAGTAGTATAAATATGAGAACAAGGCTAAGCGCGCACTAGAGACTTCTGTCACAGCGACTTATAACACTAGTCACTCTAGAGCAATGCATTTATTTGGAGAGATTCTTGGCAATCGGCCAAGAGTCTCGTCGCCTGTGCGCTCGCTCTTGCTTCTTGCAATAGCCAGGGTGATAATTTTGTCTCTGTCGCCGTGACAAAAGTCTCTAGTGCGCGCTTAGCCTTATAGGTAGGAATATGCCGGAAAAACCAATCAAACATATGTGTGTCGGATGTAGTATGTATCCCGCGTTAGATAAATAAAGCAGTATTTAAACTTCAACAGTTTTTAGCACTCATCCCTTTAACTGGAGAAAACAAATAAATGCACTAGTTGTGGATGACCTATCATTCTGAGATTGGCTTCCTAATCATAAGTGCACTTGTTCGATAAAGTAGATGTGTTGTAAAATTGACATAAGAATTAAAATGAAGAATAATAGATTGTTTAATAAGGAATAAGAAAGGACATCCTAAATAAAAGGTAAAAAAGCCTTGGGTATTTTTCTTAGTTTGTGCGTTATGAATTATTCTGTTTTTATTATAAGCAAAAACCTACCAAAAACATAGACAAAATTCTTAGTTAATATTTATTACTTAATGCATTATAATTTCCTGCATTTTTTCGTGCAAATATTTTTTAGTCGTTTAATTGAAAATTAAGGGATATATATATTAATAAAATAATCATCTTTTTAAAAATTTAATCCGTTAGAGTCAATGAGGAAGTTGCATGATTTTTTTATATTTTTTTAATCGATTCCTCTTGCGAAAATAAGCAACTACCCAAAATTTGAGGCCGATCGAGAAATTTTTTGATTGTCAAAAAAATTAGCAAAAATCCCCTTTTTAAAAGCGCGCGAAAACGCCAAGAGTTTGGATGTGACGTCATCTTATACTAAACATTGTTGTAAAACAATGTAGTTGATTGTATTATTGTTGACGTCATCTTATAGTTTAAACAATAAACGTTTTCAGTCACGTGTTTTTTTCTCGACTTTTAAACTAAAATATATAATTACCTGTACATTTTTTTGAAAAACTGACTAGATATTTCATTTTACCATATAAAAAAGCATACGGAACACTTGTTTGTTTTTCAAAATCTGACACATGCAACTTCCTTATTACCTAAATTGATACTTTCAATACACTGAGGGCTAAAATATTCTCACAATACAAAAAAAACGTGGATTTGTGACCTAGTTTTATACATATATGTCTTACAAAATAATACACTTTCCTTTTGACTTTAACGACAATCATGGGCACAGCTGAAAGCACAACTTCAGTTTTAAATCTATTTGCATTTTCCGCTAAAATACTCATCACAGAACCAGTGCTGGCTTTTATCCTGGAAGAGTAAACCTAAAAGAGTGTTCCTGCAAAATTATCGTCAGTATATTCGTAAGGATGGTTATTCTATGTAATTTTAAAGTTGGTGGGACTTGTAAATTCCATTAGTATAGATAAAGGGTTAATTTAAGTTTTTTTCAATAAAAACTTAGAATAAGGAAGTTGCATGTGTCAGATTTTCAAACACAAACAAGAGTTCCGTATGGCTTTTTGTATGGTAAAATGAATATCTAGTCAGTTTTTCAAAAAAATGTACAGGTAATTAAATATTTTAATTTAAAAGTCGAGAAAAAAACACGTGACTGAAAACGTTTATTGTTTAAAGATGTCAACAATCACACCATCAACTCCATTGCTTTCCAACAATGTTTACAGTATGATGACGTCAACATACGATGATCCCAAACTCTTGGCGTTTTCGGGCGCTTTTAAAAAGTGGATTTTTGGTAATTTTTTTGGCAATCAAAAAATTTCTTGATCGGCCTCAAATTTTGGGTAGTTGCTTATTTTTGCAAGAAGAATCGATTAAAAAAATATAAAAAAATCATGCAACTTCCTCATTGCTAAGAAGAGCAAAATACCATAAAACTTCTGTGTTGATATAGGTTCTACTTCTAGGTTTAAAGAATCAGATATCATATAAAAGTAAAGGGGTGTTGGAACCCTTGTCACGGCAATGTGGCATGCTACATATTAAATGTACCTTTTCTAAGGATCTTTTATAGATACCAGCTTGAAACTTTTAACATACCTCAGTTACATTTATTTCATTATACTGAAGTGAAAATTTGGAAAAAAAATCATTATTTTTTTTATTTTAAATATTTTTACACTTTGTCAAAACCATTAAAGACCGTTTTTTCGATGTACCTTTTCTCAGAATCTGTAACACATACAGATTTGAAATTTTAAATATAAGTTAATTATAGATATGATATTATACTGAGGTTAACCATTTGTAAAATTTGTTAATTTTTTAAAGATTTCAGTTATTTTATTATTATTTTTTATTATTATTTTCCGCACAAAATATTTAAATTAAAAAAAATAAGAGTGTTTTTTAGAAAATTTTTAACCTCAGTATAAACTAGGAAACATAATGAACTACCATTAAAAAATTAGATCAATTGGTACAGTAGATTCTGAGAAAAGGTATATCGAAAAAACGGTCTTTTATGGTTTTAGAAAAAGCGTATAAAAAATTTAAAAAATAAAAAAATTATTATTTTTTGCCAAACTTTCACTTCAGTATAATGAAATAAATATATAACTGAGGTATGTTAAAAATTTCAAGCTGGTATCTATAGATACATTTAATATGTACTTTACTTTAATATGTACTTTAATATGTATAGGTACATTTAATATGTACCATACCACGTTGCCGTGACAAAGGTTCCGACACCCCGCAAAGTTTTATAGGTTTCAAAGCTTCAAAACAACATTTAGCGTAAAAATCTCAGTAATATCCAAGTTTGGGTTTAAAAACCTTTCCTTTTTCATTGCTCCTTGCATGTATGAAGATGTAATAGTATAAAGATATAATAGTTATAAGTCTTAAACCAGCTTAAAAAGCTGAGAAGTTTAGCTTAGTATCCCATCATAACCAAATCATTATTCCAACAACTCAACAGACGTCTTTGATTCATCGATCTAGAAACAATCGATTTTTATGGAGAATCTCAAGCAATCCACTTCCAACTTCTTTACTTCCCCTCCAAAATTTTCGCTATCCAGTATCTCGCTTCCTCACCTTTATTCAACCTCGATTCTCAGCTCACAATGCAACAAACAACAAGAGCAAGACTACACCATTCCCCTATCCATCAAAGGCGTTTACGTAACACTTGACGGCTTTAAAAGAACCAATATTATTATAGATAGAATAAAGAAGGGTTCTCTTTCAGAAGATGATTGAATATTAAAGCCTTTTTGAGAATTTTTACTCTGAGATTATCCGCTAACTCGTCCGTTATAATCATCTCCGCATGATAATGACCGAAACTGAATCTCGGGTATTCATTTTCTTGATTGAAGGTCCGGTAACAGAAAAAAAAAGAATGAGTATTTTTGAAAATTGGCGCTTTAATTTTAAGGGAATTCTTGAGTTATTAGGGAGCTCCGGCTTTTGAAGTTGATTGAGAATTTTTAAGGGGGACTTCTTATTGATTGTTCTTTTATTGTAAGGATTGGAGCAAACAATGAGCAAAGCATTGTTGTTGTGTAGTTCAGATTTTTGATCAAATGTTTCCATGGAAAATATCGTCATACTTCCATGAATGTTTCTCAACTGTGGAAGATCTGTTTTTATCATCATGTTTTCAATCTGAGTGCCGTCTTACCACTTAAAGTTACATGATAGGCATTAGGGTGGAGCGAAAAAAACGAAATTTGAATAATAAAAACGTAATAGCGCGGAAAAGTTTCCATTTGTGGTCAGAAACAAAGTCCTAAAATTTTAGACCGATCAATTCATATCTTTTACCGCCGCACGAGGGCTAAAGTTTTGAAAAATCGTAAAAAAATACGTATTTTTCAGAAAAAAATTAAAAATACCCAAATTTACCGAAATATTTTCTAATTGGGCCCAATATGTTCATCAATGAGTCTTTCAAGTACCCTTAAAAATTAATTTCCGTGAAATAAAATCTTTAGCCACAGCAAGGGGGTCAAAATATCGAGAAAATGCAAAAAATGACAATTTGGGGGTAATTTTTACTCTTTTAGGATTTTCATATTTTTTACATTATTTTTTACCTGCTTCTGACGTAATTATAAAAGGCACTTTACTGCTTGAAATATTTAGCCAAAATTTATCAATATTTATCCCTCATATCACCACAAATAGGATCTTATACTTAACAGTCATATTAAACGAAAATTATCCAGAAAACCGTTACAGATAGATTAAAAATCTAAAAAGGAAAGCGTAAAAAGTGCATAAAACACATAAAGCATAAAACTAACAACCATTCCAACCTACAGAACCTTCTTATGCGAATTTGTGTTGTATGTTCTACACTTTACTTTTTATGTAACACTAGTACTTTCTGCGAACAGCCTCTGTTTTCAGGAATTTTAAGTCAGCCCTATCTATGAAATGAAATATGTTTAAAAAATTTTTAAGGTGGTAACCAAAACAGTTACCTAAGTCTATGGAGGAAATATGCAGAAAATTGTAGCACCATGCAGTTAGTCTTTCAACGAATGATGAATCAACCCGAGTCACAATTTTATTTATATATTTTTTAATAATTATTCAAGTTAATTTACCACCATCATTTGCAAAATCAATATGGTATCTAAACTTGCAATTTCCAACTGTTTTCCGTACTTGAAAACACTTTTTATGCTTTCCTTTTGGGATTTTAAACGTATCTGTAACGGTTTTCTAGATAATTTTCATTTAAGATGACTGTTTAGTGTAAGATCCTATTTTTTGTGACATGGGGGATAAATATTGGTAAATTTAGGCTAAATATTTCAAGCAGTAAAGTGCCTTTTATAATTACGTCCGAAGCAGGTAAAAAATAATGCAAAAAATATGAAAATCCTAAAAGAGTTAAAATTACCCCCAAATTGTCATTTTTTGAGTTTTCTCGATATTTTGACTCCTTTGCTGTGGCTAAAGATTTTATTTCACGGAAATTAATTTTTAAGGGCGCTTGAATGACTTATTAATGAACACATTGTGTCCAATTAGAAAATATTTCGGTAAATTTGGGTATTTTTAATTTTTTTCTGTAAAATACGTGTTTTTTACGATTTTTCAAAAGTTTAGCCCTCTTGCGGCGGTAAAAGATATTAATTGATCGGTCTAAAATTTTAGGACTTTGTTTCTGACCACTAATGGCAACTTTTCCGCGCTATTACGTTTTGATTATTCAAATTTCGTTTTTTTCGCTCCACCCTAATAGGCATATAATCATGTTAAGAAATATTAGTGAATTATCTTGAAAACTAACGATTTTAAGAATTGATTGGTTAACCCTGGAAATTATTTTTTGCACTATTCATGTTGTTTGCGGCCAAATAAAATAAAATGCCGAAAATATATATTTTTATTTTTTAAATGTTTATTTCGAAATTTTTAAGTTGGGGACTGAAACTAAGCTTTATGAATTATAACACGTGAAGGGGCAATTTTATGGCTGGAATAACTTAAAAACATGCTGAATAATGCTGCTCCATGGTGAAATTTGAAGCTTAACTTATGGTAGCATATTTACTACTACCATGGTCAGAAGAGGAGTTAAAGTGGTTTAAAACTAGTGCTTATAAAATATCTAGTGTTTTAATATAAGTAAACTTGTGTTAATTTGAAAAGTGTGATAAAAAAGAGTTCTAGGAGTTTTTTTTACTATTTCACACTTTAAAATTCCATTTCTTATGCGTCCGTTAATTTATAAAATAACAATTTACTAATAACTCATTAAAATCACACAACAAATTTATAAAATTTAGATTGATAAAATTTAAATTTTTATTTTCCCAAACTCCCAAATTGTTGTACATTTTTTTAACTATCGAGAAAAAAATTTCGACACCGTAATCATAAAGAAAAAAAACGGAGAAACGCATGAATATTTCTTAACATAAGAATCAATGCTCAATTAGCACAAAGGCTTTTCATGAAAATCTTAACTAGCTGTAACTCAGTTTTTAATTTAAATACATAATTAAAGTTAGCTTTGAATTCCTTCTTTTGAAGAGATTGGGAGAAATGACCAAGATTCTCTTGCCAGTAATTGATCATTATGAATTTTCGCTTTTTAATGGCCATTAAATAACTTTGCAGTCGAAAAGCTTAAATGAATGCCTTCTTTAAAAAATGAGTTCAAAATTTTTGCAAATTTAAATGTAAACAGAATGTGAATGTAACATAAACATACTTTAATGTTAATCATATATTTTTAAGGGATTTATCTTGTATTTAATACCAAAAAGATTAAATTTCAAGATTGTGTACGGTTTAAGGAACGCAGAAAAGTGTTGTAAGAAAAAAAAAGAAACGGCAGCATTAATTTTAATTCGGCAGTGATATTCCAATTTTCTGTCTATAACCCGTATATGTGGAGTTATGTACATTGAATCGATGGCATTCTTGAACTTAATAATATATTGTGTGAAATGAAAATACTTAATAAATTCTGTGTTCGTATAAAACAATCGTTAAGTTGTTGTAGGATGTAGGTACTAGTAATATAAATAGGGTTCCCTTTTCTAGAAAAAGGCTAAGGTTTTAGTGACGTAAAACAAGACAAAACATCTCAACCTCCATTTCTTTTCTGATGTCTATTTTTTCAAGTTCTGTATTTCAATCTACTTTTTAAGTTGAAATTGAAATGATTTTACAACTGAATGTTCCCTTTTTAAAGATCATGAAATAAACACTTTGACACATATTTTTAGAAAAAATACTTTTGATGGGAGATATTTAGAATTTAATTGATACCGTTATCATTTTTTTATGATACAATCTCAGTGTATGTATTTCTTGCTCTTTACGGTGTTAACTGTATTAAAAGTTTTGGAATAGCTCATTAAAATACGCTAAAAGATTAAACGTATTAATAGTTTTACGTATAGTATCAATAATTAAAACGTATTAATAGTTTTAAATTTACACTCGTTTGTTGTTCATTAATTTAATATTAATTAAAATTTTTAATTCGTTGATTTAATTCAAGTTTTCTTATAAATTCACCACGTTTTTTCCATCTATCAATGTTTTTTACAACCATTAAGGTATCCGCCTACCCCTAAAGTGACTATTTTCAACTTTTTCCTCAAAAAATTTTTTCTAACATTTTCAAGTAGTTTATACTTTTATCTTTCCAAAACTGTTTTCATTTTACTTGTAGTGGATTTAGAAAAGAAATTACAGCATTTTTTAAAACAGATCGTCGTCGGCAATCCTATACAAAAATAAACTTTGAAGCTAACTTTCTCAGAACTAAATTTTGCATAAAAACCCTCCAGTATTTACATGATTACTCAAAAACTATCCAATATATTCATTCCAAATTTTAACAGTATATTAATCATACTGTTATTAACCAGATGGACTACAGATTTTTATGCAAGTTTATTATTTTTGTTTTTATGTTTTTTTGTGAAATGGTTGTAGAAATTTTGAAATTTTTCACTTACCTTTACATTTTATGCTGTAAAACAATTAAATTTCAAAATATGTCTTAGACAATAATCCATTCTGAAGATAAGTGTTATACAATACTTGTGTCCAAAGGAAATTTATATAGGGGTAATAGTTTTCGGGCAAGAGTGAGAGGGGTTTTATAAAAATTCACTTAAATTTTACACTAATTACCCCATATTTTAGAAAATAATATTATTAATTTTGTTTTTTTAGCATTAATCAATGTTTTGATGTACATTTAAACTAAAAATTAAAAAACAAATTTTGTAAATCAAGTATTTCAAAAAAATGGTCTCAAAGGTAGGCGGATACCATAAGATAAAAACTATGGTACCTTGTCGGTATATATTCTTTTTTTAACGCCCATAACACAAACAGTGACATAATAAATTAAATAAAACTAAATTTTATTTCAATTTATTTCTAGGTTAAGGGGGAACATATTAATGAAATATTTGATTTTTTAAGCTTCACTTACAACTACAAATATCCTTCCACATACGCAACTAGGAATTATCTTTCCCTTAAAAAATGCAGGGATCAAAGAAAAATCTCCTTAATAATAAGAACACATAAAGGAAACGTCAATCCTTTTAGCTCAACCCATACCTGATATAAAACAGATCCACTGTTAAGCGTGCATTATTCCCAAGACGTGGGAAAAAGACAGATATCGATTACGTAAAGCATTCGATGTTTTCTTTCGATATTTCATTTCTCTCGTAACAGTTTCTTTTTAACTTGAGGCACAGATGAAACAATGTACACTTTTTCTTCTAAGATATGTGACGCGTTTTGCATCTAACGTCTGAGAGACAAGAAACGAGAGACCTTTTTCAATTGGAATTTGATTTGGTTTTGCATATCCGTCGCTTTTTGTCAGTGAACGAATGAACCTTTTTTTTGTGCTGCAGAAGTTGGAATTCGTTGATATTGAATTACATCTTTATCGTCCATGTTGCCAAGCTTTTTTTATTTTATTATTGATGTTTGTCGCTGAATAAAGGTAGTTTTTTATTGAAATTTTTTATCCTCTTACGGTGGGTAGTTTTTTATGTGATGTGTGTATGAAATATTTTGAATAAAAATGGATTCACAAGATCTCTAGGCGGTCTAATTTGGATCAGTGTAAGGCGGATGAAGAAATTCCAGTAACAACAAAAATGAAACATTAATTTGTTCGGTACATTTTTAAAACATACAATACATACAGAGAATGAATTGGTCGAATTATGTATTAATAAAAACAAGTTAACGAAAAGAAGAGTTTTTTTAAAGATAATTTATATTTTAATAAGTTGTTTAACTTTTTAAAAGTATTTTTGAAAAAATGACGAGGCTGTTTTTATTTTGGAACATGTGTAAATAACTACCGATTGAACCTTTGAAAAATATTGCAATTGGATAAAAAACTTTTTCAAACAAACATATGGTTTTACTTATTTACCTCCCTCTTTCTATAATTATAGCATATCTTTCACTGTATTTTTAAAACAAGTCTAAGCATTCGAGTAGGGATCTAAAAAGTATTTCCATTCGATTCCGGAATCGATTCTTGACGTTTAAATCTTTCGATTCTTTGGTTCGATTCCAACATGAAATCGATTCCTTAGAGCCAGTATCGGAAAAGTAGAATCGAACTTATCTTTTTCAAACACAAATCAAAGATAAATAATAATTATTAATTTTATTTATAACCAGCAAAATATTAATTAATTAGTGAAAAGAATTGTTTATGATTATCTGTATTAATTGGAAAATTAAGTACGCTTCCTATGATTCGATTCCTGCTGGAATTGATTCCTTCAAGGGTTCGATTCCTTGGTATCGTTTCCAACGCATTCGATTCCAATTCGATTCCGGAATCGATTCTTTCAGAAGTATTTAGAACCCTACATTCGAGTTACTATTTGCTATAGAAAATTGCAAAAGCAAAGGAAATATACTTTCTTTGCTTTTCTGTCATTTAATGAAAATTAATTCTTATCACAGTCATGAGAAATGGAAATATTCTACCTCAAAAACAACGACATTAAAAATTAACTTCCTTCAATGCTGCGTTAATTTTTTTAGCCGAGGTAGGTTTCCTGAAATAAACCAGTTTCCATTTCCGCATATGTGCGTAGAAAATTAATTATATATGTTAAATGAAGCTTTATAAATAGAATTTAAATAATTAAATATGTTTGAAGTTTTTGTGAATTGCAAAGAAAATGAGACTTTTGGCATTTGTAAATGTCATCATTGAATCCGAGATTCCTTATTTATTTAATATTTTCTATGTGATAACTGAATATAAAGGCCTTGCCATACGTGATATTTCAAAGAAAATATTTCTCGCTAAAACCGTAAGGAAAAATGATCTTAAAGGGAGTTGGAGAAAATAATTCAGTCCCTCATTAACAAATTAACAAACTTGATGGAAAAATAAGTGCACAACGTTTTTATTAGTCCCGGGAAACCCGACCCTCAATCAAAATGGATTTTTAATAAAGTATTGATAGATTTTTCACTTTTTTTTAACCACCCAAAATGTGCATTTCAGAATTTCAATCAAAAAAGTAAAAATAAATTTTTTTCTTCTAATAACTCCATGGATTCAGCTTTTAAATGACCCTCAATACATGAAAAAAAAACTTCAACTACTGTAAATATTTCATTTGCTTTCCAATATGTATCAAATCCTCTGATATCCTTTAATTGTTTTGATCGGTGCAGAATCTATATATATATATATAATTCTCTTACGTAACGTCCTGATTTCGCTGTATTTTTTTTCCTCGGTTGGCAACAATCAGTTTGTTTACAAAATGAGTGCATTTTGTTTTTATTTCAATTTTTCCGATTTCCGTCGCTAAGGATATTTGTTGTTCAAATGTGTTAAAAGGGATTAAATGTTACTATTTTAATGTATTTTGATGGTAAAATTAGTGCATATTGAACTTTTTTAGGCTTGAAAATAAAACGTTAATTTTTGAAAAGCGATTGGTAAAGTTTGTTAACACCAACATACTGCTGTTTTGATTTTGACGATGAAATCAACGAAATCATCAGACAAGATTAAGAGAGGTTTGAATCTTAATGACTCTAGAGTAAAAGTGCTTATTTTTTAAATTTAATTACGGAATAAAAATTCACTTTTTAATGCAATGAGTGATAGTTATCTGTCTTACGACGCTACAATAAGTGGAGGATACCAATCTGTGACACCAACGAAATATTTAAGGTATCACACAACGGGTCGAGATGGAGAGCAAACACGTTCTCCACTAACATGTATGAACATTTCTTTATCAATAATAGAGATGAATAGCCCCTCCCAATCTGCATGCTAGACTAACGAAGTTAGTAACCGCTTAGCGAGCGAAGCGAGTAAGATTGCTAAGCAATCTTAGGGGAACTGCATCAGCAGTTCCCGGGGGTTGGTGAGCGATAGCGAGCAGGCGGTAGCCCCCTAGTACCCTAAAAAACATTAAGAGGTTTGCTCTCGCATACTTCAAACTCTGAAAACCATTTAAAAAAAAGACAAACGGCAATCACCCAACATGAAAAGAAGGCAAGCCTAAAACGAACAAAACTAAAAACACCCCCTAGAGAAAAAAAAATAGACTCCACCACATCCCGCAAAGTATCGGAAATTCGTCCCTCCTGTCAGAAGGGCTAGAAGGGTGGAAATAACGAAGGACACCTGTAAAGCTATTTTATTGGGTCGGCCTCCGCCGCGTTTCGGACGATAAATAAAAGATCCTTCGCTCTTTCTCTTGCAGTGATAAATTCCGGCTTTTCTCCTTCCTTTTAGTCTTTTATGCTCTATTTTCCTGGGAAGGTACAATGGGCTTTTCATCAGGGCTGGATCGATTGGAAAGGTGCATAGAGTGTGTGTTTTTTTAGTTAGCTACCTTCTTCTTTCATTGACCATGTGAAAGGGTTTCTTTTCACGTTTGGTGATCATGGGCCTTTTTGGATGAATCTTTGCGTAGGTACCAACTCGTGGATAGATGCAACGAGGGATCTTGAAAGCTTCTGCATCAGGATAATTTCATATTTTACTCTCTTCTGTAATATGCTGCCATAAGTTGAGCTTCAACTTTCAGTAAGAAACAACAATTCCCAGTAAAGAGAAATCCCGTTACAACAAATACCGGTACAACAAAAAATCAATGAAAAATCCCGTTATAGCGAAAGTCTTGAAAGTCCACAATACAACGAAGACATTTTACAGTCCAGTGAAGTTCGTTATAACGGGAGTTTACTGTATTTTTATTTATTACTGTATTCTATTTACTGTTAAGTTATTTCATCAATAATTGCAATTTTAGGTGCTTTTATATATAAAGTTTAGGATCTGTTCCTAGTTTCAATATTTTTTATCTTGAAATAAAAACTTTTTCCAAATAATTTTTTTCCATTTTTATTTTATTTTGCTCCAAACTACATACATGCATAACTCAAAAATTAAATTTTCCACAATTATTTCTGGTAGTGGGGATTAGAGGGTTAAAGGAAACTTCAATTATCATCCTTTTCTCCTAAGATTCGCAAAAAAGGTGTGGGATTGGGAGTTCCATTACTGTATAGTGTTCATTATTCAAACATAAATTTAACCCTCTCGCCACCCTGGACCTCATATGAGGCTCCTACTTTGGAGCTCAATTTTTGTATGATGTAAACACGCAAATTTATTTTCTTTTCATCAGTGACTTCACTGGATTCATGTAGATCACAGACTTCTATATGGTTTCTGAATTCGTTCCTAAATGGCAGCAAGATGATTTATACCTCAATGTGTACATTTTAAGCTGTGATACTTCTGAAGAGAAAATACTAGCTAGATACTAGCTTCTGTAGAACATTTTTTATAGGTTGGTAGATATTTTCTTATTTCGTAACCTTCTAATATTATGACCATGTCTTTTAATAAGCTCTAAAATAAGTATTTTCTGTTAAAATGAAAAAAATATGGCCTCATATGGCTCATAAAAATAACTAGGAAGGAATGCACAGAAGAAAAAAAACGTTTTCCAGACAAATTATAGGGCCATTTCGGATGTATTGAGAAGAAGAAAATTTTTTTTTCCACTTTTTTGATATTCTGGTGCCGAGAGGGTTAAAAGCATGTAGTAATATAAAAGGGAAAATTCCAGTTTCTTTCAGGGGAACTGGGATCAAGAACCAAGAACAAGGATGACAAACACATTTTACATTGTACCATACACTTAACCACAGTGCTACTCTTAGGATTTTCTCGGAGGAGTCAAAATACTCCTTGACTTTTTTAGGAGGCGTGGAATACGGAAATAGCATGAACTGCATATGCAAAGACAATTTTTTAATAAAAACTTATTAATGCGGGACATACGCTCTCAGAGGCGTTAAAAATGTATCTGCTTAACAATTTTCTTCCCAAAAGTTATTTTACATCTTTTCTGTCTTACAGAGCAGCCAAACGAGTTTGTAACAGACCAGACATTGAATGCTACTTTCTTACTTAGAACTTTAATTCATTAAAAGCTAGTTAGCAATGTTTCAAATCTTACCTTCAAAAAACCCAGACACTACAAGTCGCATAATCAGTCATAAAGTTTCACTTATTCACATTGTTTCTGCGTAACGTTTTCCAACCTTCAAAAGTATAATGATACTTTACCAAATTTGTTTCGCGAAATGTAGCAGATCTGTAACTTTTAATACTTTATAATACTCGTGGGAACGTCAAATGCTGTGTGTGTGTGAATGAATCTTAAATCCCTAACTAAATTAAAAAAGTAACTGTGTAAGACAAGATCCACGTGTTCATACTTGAATTCGACTCATTTTTTTTTATTTGTTATCACCGTCTAGACAGGTGTTTTGTTGACTTGGAATTTCCAAATTTTCTCCTAGAAAATATTTTAAACGTGATCATAGATATTTAAAAGAACCTTTTAAACTACCTTCAAGGACACTACGTTTTTAGTGTCCAACACTCACAATAATTACTTAAAAATACTGGGAATCTCTGAACAAACGAGCAAGAGTATTCACCCGTTTTGTTTGAAACGATAAACCTGAAATCCTCTTTTAACCTTCACTAGTTCAGTGACAAGAAAAAAATTCAAAGTTTTCTCAGAGTGAGATTTTATATCATATCTGAAGCGATGCAAATATTGATTTTCTATAGGCAGGGAGAGGTTCTAGTTTATAGCCACGAATATCTGTTTTTTTTATTCATGACGTCATAGCCGGTATAAATATTTACACGGGAAAAATTATAACGGAGAGAGATAATTTTTGAATGCTATGTGTTGAGCTGTATTTGCTTTCGTCGTAAATGGAGTAATCACATTAATGCTTCGAAAAATCGTAAAAGGCTGAGTTTGTCAGTTTAATTTCCGTGTATACTTTATCATCTGAAAGTATCTATTCGTATTTTTTAATGTATTTCCATGTTTTCCTTTGGGAATTTCGTAAAAATTCAAGAGAAACATAAATATTTTATTTATCAATATCAAAAAGTAGGAATTAAACGATAAATTGTTATTCACACAGTTCTTTTAGAGACAAAAAAATGTCTTATTTTTTCCTTTTTACAAAGCTATGATTAACACTATCTTATACAAAGCTATGTCTTTTTAGTGATTTTGTTTTGTAGTTAAACAGTTAACTTGATTATATTTTACAAATTGAATGGAACAGAATTTGTGGGTGTTACGAAAGAGTATTTTGTGGAAAAAAATGTGCATAAAAAAGTTAAATTCAAAAACTGGCAGAAAATAAAAATGTGTATTTCTGTTAAAAAAAAGAAGCAGAGTAAAATGAAAGTGGTTTTTTAAACTACTTTTATTAAAGTCATAAGGGCAACTAATTTCAGGCACAATTATGTCAGTAAATCTCACTAAAATAACGGTTAAGATGAATAAGTTTATCAATGGCAGTAGGTTCTATTTTTCATTTTACTACCATTATCGGAGTATTTGGGGTCTAAAAACGGTTCTAAATTCAAAAATTCAAGACTAAAAGTTTAAAAAATGAGAATTTGAGAAATAATTTGAAAATTCAAACCCATATATTTTGTCTGTGATATTTTTTAAATTTAAGGTTTCTTACTTGTGAACACTTTATAAGAAATTTTGATTTGAATCAGAAACATCTTGAGAATCTTCTAGATAATCTCATAAAATCTGTTTAATCGCTGAAGGTGAAATATTGCTGAAAAAGGGCTTAATGGTGTTAGGTATGAATACAGTCCAGGTAACCAAGGGATAAATTATGGGAGTAATTCGGTTTTGTTAAAGCTTTCAAAGATCAAATTCAGTTAAGAATTTAATTGTAAGGAAATACCTCGTTGTACAGAGAAGGGATTTATTATTAAATTCTGACTGTAATAACATAGTGTTGCAAGAAGTTAACACACTAGATTATTTTTCAAATTGATTTCTCTAGTGCAGTGGTTCCCAACTCAAATATGTCTGCTGCGGACCACTTCACTTAGGCTAAGCGCGCACTAGGAGACAAAGACAAAATTGCTCTCGGAGACAAAGACAAAATTGCTTCCCTGGCTATTGCAAGAAGCTAGAGTGCGCGCACATGGCGACGAGACCAAGATCACTAGGCCAAGAATTTCCTCATAGAAATGCATTGCTCTCGAGTGACTAGTGTTTTAAGTCGCCGAGACAGAAGTCTCTTAGTGCGCGCTTAGCCTTAAATTTGAACCTCGGCGGACCATCTCTATCCCTAACTCTATCTTCAAAATTTTAACTCTTTTTCAGTGCATTCATTCCTCATGGAGGGTCTAAAATTTTGACTTTTTTTTTAAGTAAAGGAAACCGAGTCTTACAATGTTTCTAAATAGAACTTAGAAAATCAAATAATCTATTAAACTTAAAAGAAAAATTAACATTACATCAATTTTATCTCTAATTATTTAAAACCTTTATAAAAGATTTAATCTAATTATTTATTACCTTTTATAAAAGAAATTTAACCATTTTTATATATTAACCCTGGAAGGGTTCACATCTACACAAAAGTTACAAGTTTAAAAAAACAGTATAAAATAGTCATTTTTTTTCTTTTTCATAGCCAACAAATAAGGTAATATTATATTTTTAGTAGATTTAAATTTGAAAGAAAGTACTTAGCTTTAAAACAAATGAGATAACCAGGAATTCTGTTGATCACAAAAAAGCAAACTGGACATGCACTGACTGTAAGTAGTGGCAGAGGGAATTTTATAGGCGAGGCGGGTGAGGCTGATGTTCTCCCGAAAGAAACCGGGTCAAAAGTCAATAATTATTTCAAATGAGCGATTAAAATAGAAAATAATTTATGTGTTCAAAAATTTTCGCATTTTCGGCTATAAATTTTTCTCATATCTTCGAACACACCTATTTTACGTGTATCCCAGAAATTTCCTCTTTCATACCACGATTTCTCGAAGACCCTCTGTCTGACCATAAAATCCCAGTTTGAAGTATCTTTCAACACTTTCACGCTTCGCTTCGTATCAAACCAAGTATAAGTCCGATCATTCGATTCTTTATTTACCCCACCCCGACGCCTCTCAGTTTTAATTAATTTGATACAATACTTTTCCACATCATCACATTTCGTTTCTACTCTGTAATAAACTACTGTTGAATAAAACTATGCAAAATAATAGAAATGAACAAATGATTCGAGAGAAAGAGAACAAAATATTTTTATTTATGAGACGTTTTTACTTATGTTTTTGTATCTGTAGTGTTTTTACTATTTCCTGGAATGCGTGATTAGGAAAACTATTTTTAAAAAATTTCCACACATTTTTTGGATAAGTTATTTAAAAATCTTCTCACGGACCACCTCTGAAGGCCTCACGGACCACCAGTGGTCCACGGACCAGCTGTTGGGAACCACTGCTCTATGAATTTAAGTTGCTTTTTAAGTGCGTTTGGCAGAACTAATGGAGTTTGGTTTTACAAACAAAAAAATCATTAGCAGGGTCTTTATTAAATTTGTTCAAGAGAAATACTACTTCTTTTTATGTTATTAATGTTTTCTTTTTATGAAACTTGATTTTACGCTAAGGGCCAAGTTGAAACTTTTAGAACTCTTCCAGTTTTAAAAACGCCTCCTCCTTAGCATTTATCTAAAATAAAATAACTAAAGCATATATCTAAAGTAGTTAAATGTTTTCACCTCTTAAAGAAAAAATTCCAAGAAAATTATTCACGAATGGTTTTCCAAGAAAAAGTGCAAGTTCTCCGGAGAATTCCAAGAATAATTCCTCATCGCCTAACATATGAGAAGCTGAGAGCCAGAGTGGACCAACCCACAAAAAATGAAAATACTGTTTTTTTTAATTTTTCAGTAGAATGTATAGAGACATCTATTGATTTAAGTTAGAAAACAATGCATTTTTTTAGTTCCACAAGATGGCATCACTTTTTGTTTAATCTAGTAATTAAAATCGCACAAAAATTTAATGCCAGAATGGATCCAGCCACTTGGTCCATTCTGATTATGACTTTCAACAGGATCCTCTAATTTTATTGATCACGAAAAGATCAAAACTAAATATTAAATACTAACCTCAAAATAAAAAGTTTAAATATTGCTACAATTTTGTAAAGCGTGTTTCTCGAAATAACAGCTGCTGAGGTTGGTCCACTCTGACTCTCAGCTACTCATATCTAATCTTCCATGGAACTTCAGTGAGAATAGAAAAACCACTTTTTTTCCTCGAAACCTTTATTATTCCTCCACAAAAGTTTTCGATACGCACACAACCCCATCATGGACCTTCTGGCAAGTGCCTCTTCTTGTTCTGAATGCTTTCGGGAGGGGGGTCGGGGTCCTGAGGGTCCTCCCCCTGTTCATTGGGCTTCTTCTCCGGCTTGTAGAGTTTTTCGACCAGACGACGACGGTCCGTAGCCATGCGATCCATGCGACCTGCCAAACACAATGTGGTGCGTGGTTACAGTTACACTCGAACCTGTTTTTGAGTGTTTTTTTTCCTATTTAAGCGGTCTTTTTTGTTGTGCGATTTTTTTATTTGTGCGACTTTTTTGTGCGATTTTTTTTATTTTTGCGGTGTATGAAAATTTCAATCAAACGGGAACACAGAACAAAAGTATGAATACCGAGACATAACAAGGGTCTAGTGAAAAAAAAACAGTTTTCGCCGACTATATGGTACACTGAAAAAAGTCTACGGTAAGTATAGAAAAGGTTTCTCAATTCAGCTGTATAGGTGGGGATGATTTAACGATCCGAATATAAAGAGTTTTTCCGATTCAGCTATGCTGAGGGATTTTCCGACAAGAGACTTTTTTATGCGGTTCCTATTCCCCGCATAAAAAAGTATGTTTTTAATTGTGTTGCGAAAACTATTTTTTATAGCTGCTTGCGAAGTTTTGTGCGAATTTTTTATGCGATTCCTTTCATGCGATCCCTATACACCGCACAAAAACAATTTTGCACCCCAGCAAAAAAAACAGCAAAACTTCTTCGAAAAAGTGAAGGGAATTTGGACCCTTTGTCTGCAGTTTTCTCCAGAAACTCTGCAGTTTTTTATAAGACCGCTGAAATGCCTTAAGAATGCATTCAAAACTGCTGTAAAAAAACTGCAGACTTACGTGCTGAAATCCTATTGCTACAAAACAACTACAGACTTCTTTGAGAAAACTGCACTTTTGACGCTTTTTTGAAGGAATTTTGGACATGTTTTTTTTTGCTGGGACTGCAAATGCTGCATAAAAAATATGCACATTTAAGATCATTATTTTGTCTCTAAATTAACAATCTTTCGGTTGTGTTTTCAAGGTAAAAACACTTTATTACCTCATTGTGTTGTGATAGTGTTCTGAGTATGTCTGAAAGTGTCGAAAATATGTTCCATCCAGGAATGTGTTCCATCCAGGAATGTGTTCCGAAACTTAAGTTTTAAACTATGTTGAAATTGAAAAGAGAATTTCACCATTTATCGCTGGTTAAGCGGACAATAAGTGTAATCTCACAACTCTCAAGCGTCACCTCCAACAGTTATAGTCGGCTAGACTAGTACTTGCCCTCCGCTCTCTTGCGTTACCATCCTATACCGTGCTGATGAGTCCTAACAAGGACGAAACCGGTCCACGGTTGGAGGTGACGCTTGAGAGTTGTGAGATTACACTTATGTTGAAATTGTTCTTAAAACGTTGTTCTTACTAGCGCTGTGGACGTCTCAATTGTTTCAGATTGGTCTCGTCACAATAGGTCTCCCATGAACCTTCACTATAGGTCCATGAACGAATGATAAATTGTTTTTAACTGTACCTAAAAATCTAATGTCATGCCACAGGAGCCAATGAAATCATTGGGAACAACACAGTCTATCCGAAACACTGTTTTTACCACTTGCTCTTTTATTTTGTTTGTTACTATTTCTTTTGACAACTTTTGATCTATTTACCGGTCACGTTGAAACTCCAAAGCACCTCGCGTAAGGGTTTTCAAGCAATAGCGAACAAAGGCACCCTAGTCAAACCTAATATACTTTTGAAACATCCTGCATTTTTAGGCTTCTTTTGCAATATTCAACCTTTTCATGAAGTATTTAAAATAACTTCAAACTTAAAGTTCGTATAGTATGTATATTTAATCTCAAGCTCTCCCTGAACACACTTTTCCTGTCAGGTGTTTAGTGTCTAAATTTAAAGAAAGAAAAGCTTTAAAAGATCAAAGCTAAGATAAAAAGACTATGATATAACAACTTACGGTTTGTTCTAGCTCGGTAACTCAGTTCATCCTTCACAGAGTGAACATAGGGAGTTTTGTCTGCTTTCACCCATGGCTTAGAAATATCCTCCAGCCATCTATCCAATAACTTGATATCCCTTCGCAGAACCTGAATATTGAATTATATTATTATTTCTCAATGCAAATTTCTCTTAAAGCATTTTTTCTTCATCTATATGCAGAGTACTCTTAAGAAAAAGGGAATTTGATAGTATCTTAGATAAAAATATATGGATTAACAGTGTAAAAAGTTTAAAAAATTAACATTTTATGGAAAATGAGTTTAACTCTTATTTCAGCCCACAAATTTTATCAACAAAAATACCTATAAATTTAAACTTTTAAACTATGGCTGTTTGCTGCTTGGCTCAGTACCAGATTTAAAAAAAAATACAATGAGGAAGTTGCATGATTTTTTTTTTATTTTTTTAATCGATTCCTCTTGCAAAAATAAGCAACTACCCAAAATTTGAGGTCGATCGAGAAATTTTTTGATTGCCAAAAAAATTAACAAAAATCCCCTTTTTAAAAGCGCGCGAAAACGCCAAGAGTTTGGATGTGACGTCATCTTATACTAAACATTGTTGTAAAGCAATGGAGTTGATGGTATTATTGCTGACGTCATCTTATAGTTTAAACAATAAACGTTTTCAGTCACGTGTTTTTTTTCGACTTTTAAATTAAAATATTTAATAACCTGTACATTTTTTTGAAACACTGACTAGATATTTCATTTTACCATACAAAAAACCATACGGAACACCTGTTTGTTTATGAAAATCTGACACATGCAACTTCCTTATTATGATAAGACAAGACAAGACAAGAAACTTTATTGGGCACTGCCCGTTTACAAAATGACAAATAAAAAGTAGCAGTAGGAGACTATATGAAATAAATTAAAAAAAACATTTTTACAAATAACAAATTTAACACAGATAAATTAACATTAATATTTTAACAGATAAATAAACACATGTAAACATATTTTTAGCATACACACAAATTTTATTGCATTGTTTTTAACAAAGTATTCAAAGTATGACTATTAAGTTGATTCAAGTAATATATTGCGGCAAAAGTTAAAACAGATATAGTAAAAAGGAAAATTAAATTATAATTTATGTTTTCTGCTTTAGAATATGAGGAAAAGGTTTTAAATTTTGTAAATGAGTTAGTCTATGGTGGTTATACAGAGGACAAGAGTTAAATATGTGTTGCCAAGTCTCATTCTCTTCCAAGTTACAAAAAGAGCAAAGGTTAGTATTAAAAATTTCAAAGATTTCGCCTTTATAATGTATCCGGGATTGATTTAATCGCAACTGGAAAATGATTATCTTTATGGCAATATCAGACTCTGAATCAACATAATCTTAAAAAAAAATCTTAAAAAAAATCTTTAAAAAAAAATCTTAAAAAACATAATCTTAAAATCTGAGTGCATTCCAAACAAAACTAAACCCAAGATTATCAAGAATATTTTTTATGCATAAAGTCTAGTTATATACTGGGTTGGTAGAGAATTTGGAGTTGGAAAACAATTTATTGTAACAAATTTTTTGATGATAATTAACAATGATAATAACACTTATATACTGTTTTTGCTCGATTCAGTAATTCTTTAAAAAAAGTTAAATAGTTAAAATTAGTTGAGTAGTTGAGAATTAATATAGACATATGCTGACTATGGGGAGTCGCTTTGTTTTCTTCTTACATGAGTATTATTTAGAGATGATCACAGATACTTAAATTTAACTTACTCTTTTTCTTTCTGTCTCATCCGCATATTTAAGCTCCCAATAACTTAGGTTCGGCTCAGAAGATCCCAAGTTCTTTTTTATCTCAGGAATATCCAATTTAATCAAATGGCCTTCTTCATCAATCCCTATGTCTAACCTTAAGCACATAATAAGTAAATCAGTTCTATCGAAATCACTTAGTAAATATATGAGTTGTTTATTGTAAATATGGCTACCCGCACACCTGATTCCCTAATTGTTATTGATTTTTTGGAGGTCAACAACCTACTGGAGCTGATTTGATTTGTCAGATATTTTGAGGATAAGAAACAGCAACAACAATATTTTCGTATCCCCCAAATGGTTTCTTAAATTAATAAATTTTATATTTATTTCCATTCATTTGGTAATCATTGCTAATTTTACACTTGAGTATTATTGAAGATAAAACTTCATTTAGTAAAATGCAAGTAAATTTTTTTCGTATAATTCACTCAAGCCCTTTTATTATGAACCTTGCGGTATTCTAATAACTTACTAATAATAATCTACTAATAGCTTTAAAGAGATTTAATTGATAGTTTTTTTATTTGGTTACAACATAATTGTTTAATCCCTTTAAAATTGGGAAGGCATACATTATTTAAACATTTAATGAATGAATTTATGATAATTTTTCTTAGAAAATATGGAGAAATATAGGAACTTTCTCCAAAAGGAAAGGGAACTTTCATTTGTATTCCTACTTAGTTTTATCCCTTAATGTTTAATCCCTTTATTTATATTCATTTTAACATTGTAATTTCATTTCAAAGGAAACCTTACTTCAGCAGAAGCCACTTCATCTTTTCCACTTCATTAGGTCCTACATCTCCTGATCTCACTATGCTTAACACTTCATCCACGATTTCTTTCTATCAAAACGACATAAAAACGGCAACTGTTACAAGGGTGAGAATTCCTGAAAATCGCTTTACTTTGAAGTTAGCTTCTTAAAGCTCATTCAAACTTTTCACTTTTGGTGTTCATTTTGAAGGAATCATACAAAGTGAAAAGTGTGCCTTTAGGGAGAAACATTCCATCGTTAGCCGGCGGAAAACAGTGTTTTCATAACAATTGATATTATTCAAATATCTGAATTTTTTTACTTTTGTTGATAAACTGCGTAGTCATTGATTATAAGTGGTAAGATTGTTGAATAAACAAAAACATGGCATTTTGATACTTTATTAACAAGACACTACACATTAAGAACTTTCGCTTATACTATAGATTAAGGCTCATTCACACTGTTTCATTCATCTTGAGTGAAGGCTCATTCAAACTTTTTCACTTTCATTGTTTATTCTGAGTGATTCACTCGTGGGAATCGCTTGTTTTCTTTGAAAAGTGAAGGAGTAAAGGGTGTGAAACTCCAAATTACAATTAGCAATTTGGATAATTCTCCCAAAATGACTAATAAAAGTGATAAGTCTGAATGAGTGTGATTCCCTTCCCCTGGGAATCACTAGTTTGCATAGTAGTTTGGATATCCCGTTCCGCCCCGTATGTTCGGGGCACTCGGGCAAACGCTACTTCGATCTCGCCCGTTCTCGTACTAGTTTGCATATGAAACAGTAAAGAGTGAAACGCAAACTTATCTTTTTAACTTTGGATGATTCCTCCAAATCAATATCAAAAGTGAAAAGTCTGAATAGCTGAAAAGTCTTTCACATACTTTTTTGCATTTCAAAGTTCATGTTTTTTCCCTCGTCTAAAAAACTACCCTTCCTGTTACAATTACAAACTGTTTTTTTACCCTTTATCTACAGCATATGGTTATCTGCTAATATTTTCGTGCAAATTTTTTTTGAGTCACTAAACTGAAAATTATTGGATATATATGTTACGAGCAATGTGATAAATTGGATATTATTAATAAATGCCCGAAGTGGAGGAGGACAATGTAATAAAACTCTGGGCACTATTAATAATGCCCAATCAATCACTTTGCCCGTAACATATCCTACTACTATTATAATTGTGAAATGTTTGTCTGGATGTTTGTTACTCTTTCACGCAAAAACTACTGAATGGATTTTAATGAAATTTTACTATAATGTAGCTTATACATCAGAATAACACATAGGCTATAATTTATAAAGAGAAAATCGGTCCTTCATTCTTTTTTTTCCAATTTTTCTTCTTTTTTCAGTTATTTTTCTGTGTTTGAAAACCTGTTTTACCAGTCATACAACGAGTTAAAAATAAAACATTGTTTCAAATGAGACAGATCACTAGACTTTTTCATTTACTAGATCTTTTATTTTAGTTTTAAACACTGGTTTTAAATTTGTTAATTTGTTCACTAGACTTACTAATTTACTAGACTTTTTATTATGGTTTCAAATTTGTTGTTTTATAAAGGCACCTAGATATTAAACATTATCAGGAACATCGGGATTGTAAAAAGTGACAAGAACACCGGGATTGGAAAATTAGCGAGAACATCGGGATGGAAAAAGTTACCGGGTTATAAAAATTACCGAGAACACTGGGATAGGAAATTTACCATAAAGACACCGGGAATACCGGAATATAAAAATTACCGTAAACACTGAGATAGGAAAATTACCGGGACCGCCGGGATTAGAAAAATTACCGTGACCACCGGGATAAGATTACCGGGAACACTGGGATAGGAAAGAGGTGCCTGGGATACCGGGATGATTTGTAATATTGCTAATTTACAAAATTATAAATGTATTTTAAGAAATATTTAAAAAAATAAATTTTTAAACTCACCCCCGTGCGAGGCCGGGTATAACAGCTAGTACATAAATAAAGTAATCATCTGTTGAATATTCAATCCGTTAGATCCAATTAATTAAATTGATGCTTTTGAGTACTGTCAGCACACGGAGTGCTAAAATAACATGGCTTCTTTATCGCAGTTAAAAATAATGCACTTTACTTTTGAATTTAACTACTTTCTTGCGGTAACAAAAAGGACAATCATGGAAATCTGATCGAAATGACAGCTGAAAGCGCAACTTCAGTTATATCTATTCGCATTTACCGCTAAAATAATCATCATAGAACTTTTGCTGCTTTTTATCCTGGAAGAGGAAAAGTGAAAGAGTGTTCCTGCAAAGTATCGTCAATATACAGGGTGTCCCACGAGAAGTGGCCCAACCCCCTTAACTTTTGAACCCCTACAGATATAGTCATGAAAGTGGGGTCTAGGTATAGTAAAGTGACCATGCTCTATCCGATGAGATAACTTTCAACGCCCTCTAGCGGAAAATTTAGGAGTTATAATTTTTATTTTAAAAACTATGTGAGGTATGTGAAAAAAGTCAATGATTAAGTTGTAGAGAAGCATCGATTTAGTAGGAAAAGACACCTTAAGCAGAAAAATATCTTGAATAAAACCCCTTAAACGCACGCTTAATTAGATTGAATTTACGTAGATTTTACGTTTTAAAACGCTCCTCACGAGGCAAAAATGAGAAATTTTCAAATTAATGAACTAATAATACTTTTAGTCATTTACTTGAATCATAAAAATAAAAATTTCTCATTTTCACCTCGTGAGGGGCGTCTTAAGACGTAAAAACTACGTGAATTCAACCTAATTGAGCTTGCGTTTTAGGGGTTTTATTCAAGATATTTTTCTGCTTAAGGTGTCTTTTCCTACTAAATCGATGATGCTCTACAACTTAGTCATTGACTTTTTTCACATACCTCACACAGTTTTTAAAATAAAAATTATAACTCCTAAATTTTCCGCTAGAGGGCGTTGAAAGTTATCTCATCGGATAGGGCATGGTCACTTTACTATACCTAGACCCCACTTTCATGACTATATCTGTTGGGGTTCAAAAGTTAAAGGGTTGGGCCACTTCTCGTGGGACACCCTGTATTCTCGTAAGGATGGTTATTCTATGTACTAATTTTAAAGTTGGTGGGACTTGTAAGGACCGTCAGTAGATACAGGATTAAAGAGTGAGAAGTGTTTTTTTTTGTTTACCCGTGTCTTGTGAATGTCGGACGTCTCATCGTGTTTCTGTCTGTCGAGCCAGGCGCTGAACTCCTGGAGCTCCTGCTCGTGTGCAATGACGTAGCCATCGCTGGACACCACGTTGTGCTGGAAGAGCAACTTGAAGAGGGGATCGCTGAACAGGTGGCGTTCTGACATGGCAGCGATGTTCTATACTTGAATCTACAAAGGGGGAGAAGTGGGAATGATGTCGTTGGATTATTAAACCAAACCGTTGACTTGGATAAAACCAAAAACTTTCTGTGCAAAATTGTCTTCAAATATTTTCTGCAAAATCCTTCTGCGTTTTCTTCTGCGAAATATCTCGGTATGCCATTTTCCTAGGTTTTGAAGATTACATCAGTTAAATGTCAACCGTCAAAATAAGGGAGATGTAATTTTAAATACTGAGAAACAGAAATGTTATAAAAAGGAAACAAAAAGCGAAAAAAATATTTTATTCGTTTTAGAGTGTGTTTGAACTTAATTTTACCTTCTTTATCACTTCAGAACTTAATTTCAATGAAGACGAAATTTTATTACTACTAGAGTCAAATAAATTGAACTTCATTTTAAATAAGCAAATTTCCAGGTTCAATATTTTATTTCTTTCATTTTGACCTCACAGATATGAACCTAAAAGCAATCGAGTTACTTTGATGAAATAACTATTCAATCGACATTCTTTCTAAGAAATAGCTCTGAGAAATGAGGTTAAATATTTACCATTTTCAGTACAAATAATGAAATTTGGTAAAAAAAAGTGGCAACACTGTTTGATTTTACATAAAAGGGTATTCTGTTATGTAAGAAAACCTATATAATTCCGTCTTTCTAGAAATAAATTAATCTTTCGTTAAAAAAAGGATACATACATTCTTGCATAATCGAAATCTATATTTCATTATTCTCCTTAGACTATTTTGAATTATGCTACTACTTACTAGTTGCATTTTGAAACAAAATTTCGGCTAAAACATTTCCAAGCATCTAACCTTAATAAATTTTCCTAACCAGAAAAAAAGATGTACACATGTGATTAAAAACGTTGAGTATATATTTCACTTAAACTGCCCCGGGAAAATTTTTCAATCATGAATGAAGGCAGCCTCGAAAGAGGCAGAGTATGATTAATTATTAAAGTTCTTTTTCTTTGAATTTTGCTGCATGTTTTTATATCTTTAATCTAATCTTCCCCCTTTTGACACGCATAAATTATTTCGAAAGATTTTTTTTTCATCAAACTCAATCTCAAACCAGACTGTGGAAAATTTTTTCCACGGATGATAAGATTGTGGTGAAAAAGAGTGTTAAGCCATTATTATGACACGTTAATGAAACGGTTTCGAAGGCTTCTCTAAACTCTATTAACTAGTGCAGTAATCGAATTTACTTGTTTAATGAATTGAAGGAGATTTTGTTGTTGGGGTACGTATTGTACCTTAAAGCAATATGTAGGGGTTTTTTACTGTTACTTTATAAAGGTTTCAATCCCTTTATAATATTGCCTAGAATTATGTAGATACGTTCATAGATAATACACATTGGAGTTTGATAGCCATTGTAAAATTTACACTCTTATATCTAATTTTATTTTCTGTTTTCCCTTTCAATTTAGTAAACAGGATTATAACATCAAATTCAAAGATATTTCAACTCCTTTAAGGTGAAAATAAAGATAAAGTATTAATAAGGTTCTTATTTAAACATTTTCAGAAAAATTTTCGGAAAATGTTATTAAAATCTTAGTATTAATGACTCAATATTTTAGAGACTATACACATATTTGTCATTGAATACTTACTTTTAGTGGAATTCAATTTTCTTGACCTCTTTTATTCTAATTAAAATTGTAACAATAAATATCATCAGAAGTCTCTGATATTTTATTCCAAGGGTTTCAGTTACTTTAGTGACTTCTCGACACTCTGTGGGATTAGATAATTCTGCCCGGGACTATACTGACGTTTTAAAGTGGCGTAGATGAAAGAGTATAAGAGATCGCGAGCTGTAGAGGAGATATCCAGACGGGAGAGCTCGCTGAGGAATGAGATCCATTCGAGATAGATGGCTGCTGTTATTTTTCGATTAATATGTTTTTAATTATATTTTACTAACTTAATTGTTAAGTGGCCGTCCATAAGTGATGTCACATTTTTTACCCATTTTTGACACCCCCACCCTTTTTATCACGAACTCACACTTTCCCATACCCCCTCCCCCCTTTTGTCACATGTCACGCTCTTAAACTAACAATAAATCTAATACACGAATTTTAAAGTGCCCGGAACCAACTTTTTTTATTTGAGCTTAATTTTACCCCTCCTGATAGTTTCATTTCTATAACCTTCAAGACGCCTTTTGGGAGAACACAAGTATACGGTCGTTTTACAATTTAAGGTTTTTTTTCTTTGATTTTCAGCTGCAGGAAGTGGTGTCACAACTTTTAAACCCCCTTCCTTACCCTCACAAACTGTCACAAATTGATTAACCCCCTCCCCCCGCCTCTAAACGTGACGTCATTTATGGACGGACCCTAAGTAAATTTCGTTAGAATTTCAATTTTAGTCTGTCCTTCTTTGGGGCCATTATCAGATCAAGGGGATGGCACGGGACACATCTTAAGATAATTTTTAAATTAAACGTAACTTTGAAGCTTTAAAATGGTTAAATGAATGCTTTATGGCCAAAAATCTATATTACTACCAAATATTATTACTTTAAATATTATATTACTGCGGAAGATGCATTAAACATTTTCGTGCCGACCCCCCTCGAGTAGTGAATACGGCCGTAATAACCAACCATGAGGCGTTTAGAGTTATTTTAGTCCCGTGAGACAGACACACGTGGATATCCTTACACTATTTTAAGTTTAAAAATAAATAAGCCGGCAGTTTCACAGTAGCTCAAACCCATTAAATTCCATCGGAATAATAACTAGATTGCTTCATTCCAGTCACACTAATAAAAAAGTCTCAAATCAAACCAATCCTGCTGCAAAATTTTATCCTGCTGCCGAACGCAATCTGGCTGAAAACCCAGAAGATACTCCTGGCTTCGTGCTTCCGCATTCTCCTTGTGCACTGCAGTGTTGTCATTGTCTACTTTTATTAACTTCTAAAATATGGATGACTTTGGAGCTCAAACGGGACTTTTTACACTCGCGACCGTAAAAATCCAAGCCGACCAGGAATTTCTCAAAAGTTCCGGCTAGGGAGGATGAGGGGGTGAAATGCGTAGAGGGTGCATGATGGAAAGCTTGGGAAGGTTTAGGTGGAGTGAAAAATGTTTTCTTAAACGATAAGCTTAAGTTTCGTAAACTGTATTGTTATATTTCACCGATCTTTTTTTACTATCAAGTATTGAAATGTATACAAATTTTTATGCTTGTCATTTATGTAACTGTATTTTATTTGTTAGTTCGCAATTTTAACCGATATTTCTAATTTTTGACTTTTAAAACAGCTTGTCGATCGATACTTAATGGGACAATCCCAACGTTTAAAACTTGAAAATGCAAAAATATAGGCACCTGGCGCTGTTTTGAGGGTTTATGGAATAATGTATCAAATCCTGATAATAAGATATAGAACTGGATTCAGAATGAAAACCCTGAATTAAAAACTATTTTGTTGCAATTTTTTACCAAATCTCCAAGAGTCAATCTCCAATCTTATTGATAAACTAAACAGTTATTTAAATTGATGAAAACTTCCACGACCTGAAGAGTAATTTATTTCATTTTCCGGGATAGATGGCCGTGTTTGATGAATGGAATTTCCAAACGTTTCGCTCTCTGCTTCGGAGAGCATCCTCAGTGGCAAAAATCAACTGCTAAAAATTGAAAATAAAAACAAATACCAAACAATTACAGCGTGAATGCTAACGTGGAATGAAAGTGAGATCAGATACTAATACTATTGTTGTGCTGGCTTTATCCCGCATTTCTTGAGTGCCGGGTGCCAGACGCTCGGAATGGAAACACCCTCCTCTTTTCTATTGAAATTATTCTTGTGTTTGAAAATTTCTATGGCTTCTCTTATTAATCGGGTGGATTGATGGTTGGTGGTCGCCAGGATTTCGGTGTTATTAAACAGTACTCTATGGTCCCCATTTGTTAAAGCATGCTCAGCCACGGCCGACTTCTCTGGATGATATAGGCGACAATGCCTCTTGTGCTCTGCAATTCTGGTTTTTATAGAACGTCGGGTGGTGCCGATGTAGACTGCCCCACATGAACAAGGAATTCTGTATACCCCGGTAGCAGATAAAGGGTCACGACGATCCTTAACAGGTCTGAGAAGGGAAAAAATTTGATTAGTTGGTTGAAATATTGGCTTGATATTATGGCGTGATAATATTTTCCCGATGCGGTCTGTCACAGACTTAATAAAAGGAAGAAAAACAACTCCATGGTTTTGAATTTCCGTCGTGGACTTGCTATGATTCCGGGGTTTTAAGGCTCTGCGAATTTCTTGACTTGAATATCCGTTTGATTGAAGTGCAGTATTTAGATGATCTAGCTCTCCTTGCAGCAACTCAGGTTCACAAATAAGTTTGGCTCGATTTATAAGGGTCTTTACTAAACCACTCTTCTGGCTAGGATGATGGTTGGACATTTTGTTTAGGTAGCGATCTGTATGAGTGGGTTTTCTATATACCGAATGACCAAGAGATCCATTTTCTTTTCTATTAACCAGAACATCCAGAAAGGGCAACCGGCGTTGATTTTCTATTTCATGAGTGAATTGTATGCTTGGATGATAACTGTTCAGGTGATTTAAAAACTCGGGTATAGTATCAGCCCCATGGCTCCAAATTACAAAGGTATCATCGACATAGCGGTACCATCCAGTAGGTTTGAGGGAAGCAGAATCTAAGACCGTTTTCTCAAAATGCTCCATATAAAAATTAGCTATTACAGGACTGAGAGGGCTGCCCATAGCTACTCCATCTGTTTGTTCGTAAAATCTATTGTTCCACTGAAAGTAGGTTGTGGTGAGTACATGTCTAAAAAGGGCAATGATGTCTTCTGTAAAAATCTGTTCCAACAAGTTTAGTGTATCCCGGAAAATAAACAGTTATTGATCTAACTAAACATTTTAATCTATTAGTTTGAAATTATTTAGCAATATTTCTACTTTTAGGTGACCAAAAGAGCATGGTGGTATTTAGCGGGACATTTAACTGAATTGAACCGTTAATGGCAACCATACAAATTAGGTGTTATTTGCATATTTGGCGACTAAAGCAGCTTAGGTTGTATCAAACGGGACATATTACGGAATTAAACCCGTTGTTTTACAGTTTTTAGCGATACTCCTGTTATTTGGCACTCAAACTTGCTTGGCAATTTTCAACGGGCTGATAAAATAATCGTACTAAAAATACGATAGAGCCTTATCAAACTGAAAAGAATTATGTTGGGCAAAAGGGTGGGGTTGCTATCAGACAAGACGACCCTTCCTAGTACAGTAGAACCCCGATTATCCGCGATCACCACGAAGAAAAATTTTAAACGATGAAAGCAAATTTTAGATGAGATTAGAGACATTTTAGATGTAGAGCAAAGGTTTCTGCTGCACTGTACATATTTTAAAAGTTTTACTTATCATGTTTTTTGTACAATAAAACATAATTTTTATGCTGAAATACTTTTTTCGGGGTTTCACCTCATTTTTAGTCTTTTTTCGGGTTATCCGTGATATTCGCTATCCACCGTACCCTTGCCACCCAATTCCGCTGATAATGGGGATCTACTGTATATTCTGACTCTATGGGCTGGAAAAAAAAGCAATATGGAAATAAAAACCAGGAGAAACTCCAGTTTCTCCCGAGTGCATTTGCATAATGCAGCCCGCGCTTAATTCTGCGGAACGTGAAAATAAATACGCTTCTCCCGTTTTGTTTTTTTCCCGATCCGGTTTTTCGGTGAGAACAAATAGTGTCTGGATAAAAGCCGCCACTTGAACGGCTTTTTTCTTCGCGGCCTATTGTGAAAAAAAATTTCCTGATATTTTCGGGGGAAGAATATATGCATTTATCACGGATGACAAGTAAACGATGCTGGAGGATCGATTATGCTTTTCCCGGTTTCTAGAAAAGCGGTTGGGAGAGGTGAGTTAATATCCGCGATGGTGGAAAATGTCGGATTTAAAACTCACTTAGTGTGGATTTTTCTCTCCCGCCAAATGGTATTTTATGATCCTTGAGTCATGGTGGCTGAGGCCAAGATGCTGTTTCTAATTTATTTTCTTTTCCGGAAAGTTTGAGATATTGTTTTAGTTGGAGTTCGGTTGCTGTAGATTTGTTTACCTTTGGATTGCTTGAAATTGTGTTTTTAAAAAAGAAGGGCTTTTACCAGACTTGAGGACCACAATTGTTGAAAGGAAACTATCTAGTAATAGTCCGAGAGCTGGCTACATGAAAGTTCAACCGGAAAAACATAGTTCTGAAAATTATATATTTTGAAGCACCCTTCTAGGGAAGTTAAATTATGTTGGGTCAGCCGGTGCAAAGCGGTTGTGTTATCGAATGGCAACTAATTGAAAATCGAATTTTAGGCCTTCATAAATTGTGAAATAACAACCAAACGATGAGATTTTCGAATAAACATCTATTTATTTGTTTTGTAACTATATAAATTACCTACATTTTAAGCCAAAGTTTATTTGTGTAGCTCAGTTAGTTGTAAAGATATTTAACTTCAAAGTTCTTGAATTTTTCAACGTTTTCTCTTTGTCCAACAATGAAATTTCCTCAAAACGCATTGTTGTAACCAAAAAAACTGGAATTTTAAAGTAGAATATTCCTAAAAACTACTCAACCGATCTAAGTTAACTTGGGCTGTAAATGTAGGTCATCTATTCAATAAAAACATGAAAATAAATGTATGATTGAATATTTTACCGTTTGCTTGCTAAATTGTTTGGAGCAACGCATTTTTGCTCAATTTGGGCATTTTTTTCAATTTTCTTGGTTTAATTTAAACAACACGGTAGGGTTTTCTACCATAAATGCAATTACATTTTTTCCGATAATCGGATACCCAGATAATCGGACAGTCACCCCCCTTTTCACCTTAAGTCAATTGTGAAATAAGAACATCCTTTTGATACAAACTAAAAATTAATAAAACTTAATGCCCCACTATTCGTTTCTATTACCATAAAAGTACTAATTTTTTCCACTAAAAAAGCATTTCTTACTTAAAAATTTACTCAACAGTTCCTACGAAAAGAAAATCCTTCTCTGCACAAAAATGATTCGCCAGTCTCACTCTAATTAACTTTAACTTCCATCTCAGAAGCCCTTCCTCCGGTTCAAATCCCAAGACACAAGCATCAGAGCAGTAAACAAAGAGAAACACGGGCTTAATGCAGCACAACTCCTCGGGGGATCCAAAGCCCTCACAGTAGTATACTCCCCCAGCTAGTAGTAGGTACCTTAATTTCATTATGCTCCATACTTCGCCTGTGTAATTTTCTCTACGGCTGACCTCGGCATCTTGGCCGGAAAAGCAACACTACAGGTGGGATTATATTCGTGCTGGCGGCGTGTCATTCAAAAGATGGTGACGTCATGATGGGGAGTTGGCGGGTGTAATGGAGATGGATGAATATGAAGGGGAGATAGGCGTTCCTCTTCAGTTAGTTTCTTAAGTGAATAAATAACTTAAGCTTTTCCTTGCCTATAGGTAGGGGTCTATTTAGACCAAGTGCGGGTCCGTTTTCGGACCCTTCACTAAGTATTTAGTCGTAAAAACGGACCTTTCACAAAATATTTTATTTTTAAAGCGTACTCTTAACAAATGTTTTACTTTAAAATACGTTATCTTCACTAAGTATTTACCCTTTAAACGGACACTAAGTTTCGAATCTGCTTTTCCCACTGAGCTAGGTCAGTCTGCGATTTTTCTTAATACTACAAATATGGGACCCTATTAACAGAAAAAAAAACTATTTAATGGTAACTTCAAAGTCACAAAATTGAGTAGATTTTCACAAAAACAGGAGATCCTTAAACAAAAAGTCTGTGCAGACCCCTGCTCGGTCGAAAACGCTGAAAAATAAAAAGAAAGTGGATTAAGACAAAAAAAAGGTCAAAAATAAGTCTATAAAAAAGTTTCCTTGAAGGAACTGTTTGTTTCCCTTTAACTTTCAATATGGCGAAAAAATCAGTTTAGTTCGTTTTCAGTCTGTGGTAAATAAAATAGGCGGCTCGCTACTAGTCATTTCCCATTGGATTTCTATTGCGTTGTCATGGTGACGAACCGCCAATTTTAATTACACAGACTATAGTGCCTCCAAAGGATTATTACGATTAAACAACTTTGCTATCTGAAGGCCTAAAAGAGGCTTAAACTACGCTGTAACAACAACAATGATTCAAGCTAATGTTTAAATTTATTCATAGGACAGCGTATGTCCCGCCGTATTGAAAGGGTTAAATCAAATTGGTAATAAACGTGCTCTTACGTTGGTTTAAAATCCTTATTTTCAATATGCTAAAATAAGAGTAACAGGGCTGTTACAGGTCGTTTCTGAATAAATATTTAAATCACTCAATGTGGAAGTGGTATCCGGCTGCTATGACTTGACTTTTCACAGATTAGAATAGGAATAAATTTAGTTTTATGTGGATTATTTTACGAGTTCAAGTTAGCGTTATACTGGGTGATTAAAAAAGAAACTTCAAGGATGTAGGAGAGTAGTGTAAAAATGACAGTTCTGCGGCACTGAGGCTCTGAGGCTCTATGAGGCACTGAGGCTCTGAGGCTCTATGAGGCACCGGAAGTGGGCGTGGCCTCGTGACGTCAGAGGGCGTGGCTAGTGACGTCACCGGAAGGGGGCGTGGTCATCTATTGTCTTAATTAACCTTAATTAATTAACCCTAATTAGTTAATTAACCCTAATGAAATTACCCTAATTTACCTTAACCCTTTGAATACTAAAATGGGGACTTGTGCTTTTTCGAGGTTTTTTCGTTAACCCTTTGAACACTAAATTCAGGATTTGTGCTTATTCGAGCTTTTTCTTAACCCTTTGAGTACTGGTGCGAAGTGAAGTTGCCTTTGAGTACTAATTTCGGTGGAGCAAAGTGAATTGGTTACTATAATGAGTCAATTACACTAATTAATCCTAATTAGCTAATTACCCCTAATTGGATGATTTAGGACCCTAATTAAGTGGGTGTGGTTTATGACGTCATGGTCGAGTTGTTTACCTGCTGCTGATTTTAGTTTCGTTTTAGCGGAGTTAAGTTGTTGTTAAAGCTTGCTTTTTATGGAATGGTAACGGTAGTTTTGTTTACATTTCGGACTTTAACTTTTTTCTATTCACAGAAAATAGAGTCGCCATCTAGTGAGTGAATATGAAACTAATCATTGATTAGTATTTTCCAAAAATAGAGTTTTTAACTGGATTCGAACTCGCAACATGCTTAAAGTGATGGTAGCCCAATGTAAATCCTTCGATTTACCCACTGGACTACCACCACCTACCAATTCATTAGCTTTTTATCTAAACATGTCCATTTTTTCGAGCTCATGTCTGCTAGAGGTGAGTTGTTTACATGCTGCTGCTGATTTTTAGTTTCGATTTATCGGAGTTGAGATATAATTAAATACACTATTAATTTATTTAATTATTTTAATTACATAAACATCATTATTATAATTAATGAGTTAATTACACTTAATTAAAATTGATTTTTTACCCTAATTTACCCTAACCCTTTGATGACTAATTTCGGGACTTGTACTTTTTTAGACTATTTTTTTAACCCTTTGATTACTACTTCCATAGTGGTGCAGCAATAAATCTTAACCCTTTGATGACTAATTTCGGGACTTGTACTTTTTTAGACTATTTTTATACCTTTGATTACTTATTTCCATAGTGGTGCAGCAATAATTCTTAACCCTTTAGTCACTAATTTCGGAATTTGCACTTTTTCAGACAATTTTTTAACCCTTTAGTCACTAATTTCCATAGTGATGCAGCAATAATTCTTAAAGAGCACAATGCCATGAATATACTTCATAGTGAAGGACTTTGAAAATCGATATCCTAAAAATTAGTGGGTTTTTTTTCGATTGATTAATAAAAACATAATACAATTTTCCACTGAAATTTATTTTAACTTATGAAAATAACAATCTTTGACGAAATCACCCTGCGACAAAGAGGACAAACATTTAAATTCTCTACACATTTTCTACAAGCAACAAGGTGTCCACAAGGTTGAAATACAACATTCATTTCTAGATTCATACATATTTTACATAAAAATGAATTTCTAACGGTAATTTTACATTCATTACCATCAAGGTGTGTATTTTTAGAGATTTCTATTCCATCACGATCTTTCCCTTTTTCTAACGAAGCAGTAGTCTTTGAAACACTTATCTTTTCCACTACATGCTTTTGAGTCGTTTTACAAACTCGATGGCAATAATTTTCCTTTCTTCTCACTATAAATTGAATATATTTACAATCAGAGAAAAACTTTCTATGCTCAACCAACGGATCATCATCATTCTCCCAATTTCCCAATAATCCACCACAAGTAAAACAAACAACTATATCGTCAACGCCGGAATAATATAATCCAGACTCTGCCATGTCCTTAACATCGGGTTTATCTTCAGGCCAATCTTTAAAAGTCTCAAGACGTTTTTCAAAGTTCAACATATTAGGATGTTTTGGGGCAATATCTTTTAATTTTTCAGGTGTTTTAGCTGGTTTAGACTTATCTTCTAGATGCACGATTGGTATGTTTTGAGAACCTGATATTAGGAATGAGCATTTCGGGGATTTTCTCATGTGCTCTCTTATCGGCTTTTGTCCTCTAACCCAGTCACGGATAATAACTCGACAAAATGCACACTGTACTTCATCTCTGAATTTCAAGTAAAAAAATCCAGCTGCTGCTAGGTCAGCTGATTTGATATACGATAGAGGCCAAACTTCAGAAAAAGAAATCATTCTATTAGCTTCATATCTCATTACTTCACAGATTTTTTCAACAGTTTCAGAATTGTTTAGTACATATTCTTTTCCATGAGAGAGAATGTCTGACATTTCATTTTTGAAATTATTCATTCTAACAAAGTTTCTATTCTCTTCGTTTTACGTGTACTAAACACTATTTATACCCTTTGGAATTAATAACGAAGTGTGCAATCAATTTTACATATTTTATGTATTCATATAAAAGAAAAACTTTATTAAAGAAAAGACTAAAACCTAACAATTTTACATTAAAAAACTTAGTCACATAATGAAACTAAAAAATTTTTTTGCAATTAACTAGAAAATTAAATATTTTTTTAAAATTAAATATTTTTACATAAAATTCTAAAACTAAAACTTTGCCAGATTAAAGATAAACCCAGAAATATATCTGAATATTTTGCTAAAAAATAATGGCCAATACAGAAAAATAACCAAGAACTTTGCTAGAGTAAAGATAAACACAGAAAAATATCTGAAAACTTTGCTAAAAATAAAGACCATTACAGAAAAATAACTAAGTAAGAACTTTGAAAACATTAAAATGAAAACATAAAAATATTAAAAGGAAAAAAAAGAGGAAGGGTCAAAATCGTTCATGTACTTGAACTTGGTTTTTGTATAGACTTATTCACTTTTTAATATATTGATCCCAAACGTATCAGCGGAATAATTTAGCCACACTCTCTACAAAGAGAGGAGGTACTCAATGCTCTCTCTGTTAACATAATACCTCTATGGCTTCTTCTATATAAAACTAAAAATTTGATTAGAAATAGAGAGCGAAAATGCAAAAATATTACGAGAAATGAAAACTTAGACACTTATTTGAAAATTTTACGACTTGAAATCTTACACTTATGAAAACTTAGACAAAAGTTAAATGTATCACAAGAAATAAAAATAGAATAAACACCTAGATCAAAAACTTAAAAAAAGGAGAAACGCACCCCTCAAAATATTTCATGAACTTCAAACTTTAAACTTTTTAAGATCTATAAAAAGTGTTACAAGTAACTTAAACTTTGATAAAAATACGGATGAAAACACAAAAATATTACAAAAGTTTAGACACTTAATGAAACTAAAAATTTTATTAGAAATGGAGAGGGAAAATGTAGAAACATTACGAGAGATGAAAACTTGGACACTTGAAAATTTTACAACTTGAAATCCCACGCTTACAAAACTTAGACACATGAATTTATAAAAACTTACGAAGGGAAAACTTAAATGTATTACAAGAAATAAACACCTAGATTAAAAACTATGTAAAAAAAGGAGAAAAACACTACAAAAATATCTCAACTAAAAACTTAGAAACTGTTGAAATAAAACTTTGATAAAAATACAGATGTAAACATAAAAATTGAGAAACTTAAAATTTTGTTAGAAACGGAGAGGAAAATTTAGTCACTTGAAAATGTAACAACTTGGAAACTTAGACATGTAACAAATACTAAAAAAAAAACTTATGAAGAGAAAACTTAAATATATTACAAGAAATAAACACTTAGACTAAAAACTTTGTTAAAAATGGGAGAAAACCATCCAAAAAATATTTCCAGAAATAAAACTTAGAAACTGTTAAAATAAAACATTGATTCAAAAATACAGATGGAAACACAAAAATATTACGCGAAGTAAAATTTAGACACTATACGAATCTAAAAATTTTGATAGATATTAAAAAAATTTAGACACTTTCTTGAAAACTTACACTTATGAAAACTTAGACATGAAACTATAAAACTTAAGAAGTGAAATCTTAAATATATCACAAGAAATAAACACATAGACTAAAAACTTTGTTAAAAAAGGAAGAAAACCTTAAAGATTTTTAGATTTATTAAACTTAGAAACTAAAAACTTAAAACTTTGTTAAAATACAGATTAAAACTTAATATTATGACAAGACACAAAATTCTTGAACATTATAAAGAAATTGAAAACTTTGTTAGAAATAAAACAGACGCTGAAAAATAATTAGGAACTTATAAAAATGCAGTTCAAGAAACACAAAACTAATACAAGAAATATAAACTTACATTAAAAACTAAAATATTGTAAAGATATAAAGACAAAATCCTAAAAATGTTTCAAGAAATATAAACTTAGAAACTATAAAACTAAAAACTTAATGAAAAATAAAGGAGAAAGTACAAAAACATTACAAGAAAATAGAAATTTAGACACTATATGAAACCAAAAACTTAAAAGGAGTAAAAAATTTTTACATATTACAAGAAATAAACACCTCTACTAAACTAAAATATTTGCCTATAAATAAAAACAAACTAAAATTATTTCAAGAAATTTAAAGGTAGACATTTAAAGGTAACATTTAAGGTAGAAATTTAAAGGTATAAAACAAAAACTTTATCAGAAATGAAATGGCAACTTAAAAAATATAACAAGAAATACTCTATAAAGCTTAAAACTTTGATAAAATTTAAGAAAGCACACAAATATATTACAAGAAATAAAAAACTTACGACATTATAGGAAACAAAAAACACTTTTAGAAATGGAAAGAAAGAACATGAACGTACTACTAGGCTTAAAATCTGTAAATCTAAAAACTTGACAAATTATAAAAACCTAAAAATATATTAGGAAATATGAAACTGCTATCTTTTTAGAAGATTTAAAAAGGCTAAAAATATTTTTAAAAAAATAATTTCCTTAACCCTATAAAACTAAAAACTTCATTAAAAAGATGAAAACCTAAACTAATTTCACCAAATATAAACTGAGACATTATATAATGCGAAAACTTGGGTAGAAAGGAAATGAGAAACGAACAAAATATCACAAGAAATGCATTAACGTAACAAGAAATGCTTAAACATTATAAACTAAAAACTTTGTTAGAAATGAAAAGGAAAACGTAAAATATTACGAGAATTAAAAACTTCAACATCATTAAGCATGAAATTTTGTAAAAGAAGAAAACCTTAAAATATTACAATAAAATGTAACTACAAACTTTGTTAAAAATGAGATCCTAAAAATATTTCAAGACTTATAAACTTTTACACAATATAAAACAAAAAAAATTGTTGAAAGTTAAATGGAAAGCGTTAAAATATTAGAAATAATGGAAAATGTTATAACAAGAAATAAAATTCTAAAACTAAAACTTTGCTAAAATAAAGGCCAATACAGAAAAATAACTAAGAACTTTGCTAGAATAAAGATAAACACAGAAAAATATCTGAAAACTTTGCTAAAAATAAATACCATTACAGAAAAATACCTAAGTAAGATCTTTGATAAAATTAAGGTGGAAACATAAAAATATTGCAAGAACTTATATACAGAAAAATAACTAAAAAACTTTGTTTTAAATAAAGTAGGAAACGAAAAACTTTATAAGAAATGAAAACTTATGCATTATTAAATCAAAAACTGCTCTGAAAAAATTTAGACAAACACAGAAAAATAACTGAAAACTTTATAAAATAAAGACGAAAACCTAAAAATATTACAATAAAAAAACTTAGACACAGTATGAAACTAAAAACTTTGATAAAAATAAAATCTTTGAAACTGTAAAACTAAAAATTGTTGAAAAAAAGTAAAGATGAACACAGAAAAGTATCTGAAAACTTTATAAAAATAGACTAAAACCTAAAAACATTACAATAAAAAAAAACTTAGGCACAGTATGACACTATAAACTATGTTTGAAATGAACTAGAAAATGGAAAATATTTACAAGAAATAAAAATATTCATTGCAAAACTAAAAACTTTGATGAAAATAAAATCTTAGAAACTATAAAACTGAAATATTTGTTAAAAAATAAAGACAAATATATACACAGGAAAATAATCAAAAACTTTGTTAACAATAAAACGAATACAGAAAAATATTACTAGAAATAAAAAGTTAAAAGACACCATAAAACTAAAAATTGTTGAAAAAAATAAAGATGAACACAAAATTAACTGAAAACTTCTTAAGAACATTACAATAAAAAATTTAGGCACAGTAAAATGAAACTTGAAACTTTGGTAGAAATGAAAAAATTACAAGAAGCAATTATTTAAGCACTATAAAACTAAAATTTCCGTAAAGGTAAAGGTAACACATAAAATAAAACCATGCTTTTTTATTAGAAGACTTCGGTAAGTTCACAACCTCCTTCCATGGGAGCAATTTTTTAAATTGTTATGAAAATGGGTGGGCTGTTGAAACAATTTAAAAGAAGCCCACTTAATTTTTTCATAATTTAAAAAACTGATCCCAAGGAAGGAGGTTGTGAACTTACCGAAGTCTTCTAATAAAAAAGCATGATTTTATTTTATGTGTTACCTTTACCTTTACGGAAATTTTAGTTTTATAGTGCTTAAATAATTGCTTCTTGTAATTTTTTCATTTCTACCAAAGTTTCAAGTTTCATTTTACTGTGCCTAAATTTTTTATTGTAATGTTCTTAAGAAGTTTTCAGTTAATTTTGTGTTCATCTTTATTTTTTTCAACAATTTTTAGTTTTATGGTGTCTTTTAACTTTTTATTTCTAGTAATATTTTTCTGTATTCGTTTTATTGTTAACAAAGTTTTTGATTATTTTCCTGTGTATATATTTGTCTTTATTTTTTAACAAATATTTCAGTTTTATAGTTTCTAAGATTTTATTTTCATCAAAGTTTTTAGTTTTGCAATGAATATTTTTATTTCTTGTAAATATTTTCCATTTTCTAGTTCATTTCAAACATAGTTTATAGTGTCATACTGTGCCTAAGTTTTTTTTTATTGTAATGTTTTTAGGTTTTAGTCTATTTTTATAAAGTTTTCAGATACTTTTCTGTGTTCATCTTTACTTTTTTTCAACAATTTTTAGTTTTACAGTTTCAAAGATTTTATTTTTATCAAAGTTTTTAGTTTCATACTGTGTCTAAGTTTTTTTATTGTAATATTTTTAGGTTTTCGTCTTTATTTTATAAAGTTTTCAGTTATTTTTCTGTGTTTGTCTAAATTTTTTCAGAGCAGTTTTTGATTTAATAATGCATAAGTTTTCATTTCTTATAAAGTTTTTCGTTTCCTACTTTATTTAAAACAAAGTTTTTTAGTTATTTTTCTGTATATAAGTTCTTGCAATATTTTTATGTTTCCACCTTAATTTTATCAAAGATCTTACTTAGGTATTTTTCTGTAATGGTATTTATTTTTAGCAAAGTTTTCAGATATTTTTCTGTGTTTATCTTTATTCTAGCAAAGTTCTTAGTTATTTTTCTGTATTGGCCTTTATTTTAGCAAAGTTTTAGTTTTAGAATTTTATTTCTTGTTATAACATTTTCCATTATTTCTAATATTTTAACGCTTTCCATTTAACTTTCAACAATTTTTTTTGTTTTATATTGTGTAAAAGTTTATAAGTCTTGAAATATTTTTAGGATCTCATTTTTAACAAAGTTTGTAGTTACATTTTATTGTAATATTTTAAGGTTTTCTTCTTTTACAAAATTTCATGCTTAATGATGTTGAAGTTTTTAATTCTCGTAATATTTTACGTTTTCCTTTTCATTTCTAACAAAGTTTTTAGTTTATAATGTTTAAGCATTTCTTGTTACGTTAATGCATTTCTTGTGATATTTTGTTCGTTTCTCATTTCCTTTCTACCCAAGTTTTCGCATTATATAATGTCTCAGTTTATATTTGGTGAAATTAGTTTAGGTTTTCATCTTTTTAATGAAGTTTTTAGTTTTATAGGGTTAAGGAAATTATTTTTTTAAAAATATTTTTAGCCTTTTTAAATCTTCTAAAAAGATAGCAGTTTCATATTTCCTAATATATTTTTAGGTTTTTATAATTTGTCAAGTTTTTAGATTTACAGATTTTAAGCCTAGTAGTACGTTCATGTTCTTTCTTTCCATTTCTAAAAGTGTTTTTTGTTTCCTATAATGTCGTAAGTTTTTTATTTCTTGTAATATATTTGTGTGCTTTCTTAAATTTTATCAAAGTTTTAAGCTTTATAGAGTATTTCTTGTTATATTTTTTAAGTTGCCATTTCATTTCTGATAAAGTTTTTGTTTTATACCTTTAAATTTCTACCTTAAATGTTACCTTTAAATGTCTACCTTTAAATTTCTTGAAATAATTTTAGTTTGTTTTTATTTATAGGCAAATATTTTAGTTTAGTAGAGGTGTTTATTTCTTGTAATATGTAAAAATTTTTTACTCCTTTTAAGTTTTTGGTTTCATATAGTGTCTAAATTTCTATTTTCTTGTAATGTTTTTGTACTTTCTCCTTTATTTTTCATTAAGTTTTTAGTTTTATAGTTTCTAAGTTTATATTTCTTGAAACATTTTTAGGATTTTGTCTTTATATCTTTACAATATTTTAGTTTTTAATGTAAGTTTATATTTCTTGTATTAGTTTTGTGTTTCTTGAACTGCATTTTTATAAGTTCCTAATTATTTTTCAGCGTCTGTTTTATTTCTAACAAAGTTTTCAATTTCTTTATAATGTTCAAGAATTTTGTGTCTTGTCATAATATTAAGTTTTAATCTGTATTTTAACAAAGTTTTAAGTTTTTAGTTTCTAAGTTTAATAAATCTAAAAATCTTTAAGGTTTTCTTCCTTTTTTAACAAAGTTTTTAGTCTATGTGTTTATTTCTTGTGATATATTTAAGATTTCACTTCTTAAGTTTTATAGTTTCATGTCTAAGTTTTCATAAGTGTAAGTTTTCAAGAAAGTGTCTAAATTTTTTTAATATCTATCAAAATTTTTAGATTCGTATAGTGTCTAAATTTTACTTCGCGTAATATTTTTGTGTTTCCATCTGTATTTTTGAATCAATGTTTTATTTTAACAGTTTCTAAGTTTTATTTCTGGAAATATTTTTTGGATGGTTTTCTCCCATTTTTAACAAAGTTTTTAGTCTAAGTGTTTATTTCTTGTAATATATTTAAGTTTTCTCTTCATAAGTTTTTTTTTTAGTATTTGTTACATGTCTAAGTTTCCAAGTTGTTACATTTTCAAGTGACTAAATTTTCCTCTCCGTTTCTAACAAAATTTTAAGTTTCTCAATTTTTATGTTTACATCTGTATTTTTATCAAAGTTTTATTTCAACAGTTTCTAAGTTTTTAGTTGAGATATTTTTGTAGTGTTTTTCTCCTTTTTTTACATAGTTTTTAATCTAGGTGTTTATTTCTTGTAATACATTTAAGTTTTCCCTTCGTAAGTTTTTATAAATTCATGTGTCTAAGTTTTGTAAGCGTGGGATTTCAAGTTGTAAAATTTTCAAGTGTCCAAGTTTTCATCTCTCGTAATGTTTCTACATTTTCCCTCTCCATTTCTAATAAAATTTTTAGTTTCATTAAGTGTCTAAACTTTTGTAATATTTTTGTGTTTTCATCCGTATTTTTATCAAAGTTTAAGTTACTTGTAACACTTTTTATAGATCTTAAAAAGTTTAAAGTTTGAAGTTCATGAAATATTTTGAGGGGTGCGTTTCTCCTTTTTTTAAGTTTTTGATCTAGGTGTTTATTCTATTTTTATTTCTTGTGATACATTTAACTTTTGTCTAAGTTTTCATAAGTGTAAGATTTCAAGTCGTAAAATTTTCAAATAAGTGTCTAAGTTTTCATTTCTCGTAATATTTTTGCATTTTCGCTCTCTATTTCTAATCAAATTTTTAGTTTTATATAGAAGAAGCCATAGAGGTATTATGTTAACAGAGAGAGCATTGAGTACCTCCTCTCTTTGTAGAGAGTGTGGCTAAATTATTCCGCTGATACGTTTGGGATCAATATATTAAAAAGTGAATAAGTCTATACAAAAACCAAGTTCAAGTACATGAACGATTTTGACCCTTCCTCTTTTTTTTCCTTTTAATATTTTTATGTTTTCATTTTAATGTTTTCAAAGTTCTTACTTAGTTATTTTTCTGTAATGGTCTTTATTTTTAGCAAAGTTTTCAGATATTTTTCTGTGTTTATCTTTACTCTAGCAAAGTTCTTGGTTATTTTTCTGTATTGGCCATTATTTTTTAGCAAAATATTCAGATATATTTCTGGGTTTATCTTTAATCTGGCAAAGTTTTAGTTTTAGAATTTTATGTAAAAATATTTAATTTTAAAAAAATATTTAATTTTCTAGTTAATTGCAAAAAAATTTTTTAGTTTCATTATGTGACTAAGTTTTTTAATGTAAAATTGTTAGGTTTTAGTCTTTTCTTTAATAAAGTTTTTCTTTTATATGAATACATAAAATATGTAAAATTGATTGCACACTTCGTTATTAATTCCAAAGGGTATAAATAGTGTTTAGTACACGTAAAACGAAGAGAATAGAAACTTTGTTAGAATGAATAATTTCAAAAATGAAATGTCAGACATTCTCTCTCATGGAAAAGAATATGTACTAAACAATTCTGAAACTGTTGAAAAAATCTGTGAAGTAATGAGATATGAAGCTAATAGAATGATTTCTTTTTCTGAAGTTTGGCCTCTATCGTATATCAAATCAGCTGACCTAGCAGCAGCTGGATTTTTTTACTTGAAATTCAGAGATGAAGTACAGTGTGCATTTTGTCGAGTTATTATCCGTGACTGGGTTAGAGGACAAAAGCCGATAAGAGAGCACATGAGAAAATCCCCGAAATGCTCATTCCTAATATCAGGTTCTCAAAACATACCAATCGTGCATCTAGAAGATAAGTCTAAACCAGCTAAAACACCTGAAAAATTAAAAGATATTGCCCCAAAACATCCTAATATGTTGAACTTTGAAAAACGTCTTGAGACTTTTAAAGATTGGCCTGAAGATAAACCCGATGTTAAGGACATGGCAGAGTCTGGATTATATTATTCCGGCGTTGACGATATAGTTGTTTGTTTTACTTGTGGTGGATTATTGGGAAATTGGGAGAATGATGATGATCCGTTGGTTGAGCATAGAAAGTTTTTCTCTGATTGTAAATATATTCAATTTATAGTGAGAAGAAAGGAAAATTATTGCCATCGAGTTTGTAAAACGACTCAAAAGCATGTAGTGGAAAAGATAAGTGTTTCAAAGACTACTGCTTCGTTAGAAAAAGGGAAAGATCGTGATGGAATAGAAATCTCTAAAAATACACACCTTGATGGTAATGAATGTAAAATTACCGTTAGAAATTCATTTTTATGTAAAATATGTATGAATCTAGAAATGAATGTTGTATTTCAACCTTGTGGACACCTTGTTGCTTGTAGAAAATGTGTAGAGAATTTAAATGTTTGTCCTCTTTGTCGCAGGGTGATTTCGTCAAAGATTGTTATTTTCATAAGTTAAAATAAATTTCAGTGGAAAATTGTATTATGTTTTTATTAATCAATCGAAAAAAAACCCACTAATTTTTAGGATATCGATTTTCAAAGTCCTTCACTATGAAGTATATTCATGGCATTGTGCTCTTTAAGAATTATTGCTGCATCACTATGGAAATTAGTGACTAAAGGGTTAAAAAATTGTCTGAAAAAGTGCAAATTCCGAAATTAGTGACTAAAGGGTTAAGAATTATTGCTGCACCACTATGGAAATAAGTAATCAAAGGTATAAAAATAGTCTAAAAAAGTACAAGTCCCGAAATTAGTCATCAAAGGGTTAAGATTTATTGCTGCACCACTATGGAAGTAGTAATCAAAGGGTTAAAAAAATAGTCTAAAAAAGTACAAGTCCCGAAATTAGTCATCAAAGGGTTAGGGTAAATTAGGGTAAAAAATCAATTTTAATTAAGTGTAATTAACTCATTAATTATAATAATGATGTTTATGTAATTAAAATAATTAAATAAATTAATAGTGTATTTAATTATATCTCAACTCCGATAAATCGAAACTAAAAATCAGCAGCAGCATGTAAACAACTCACCTCTAGCAGACATGAGCTCGAAAAAATGGACATGTTTAGATAAAAAGCTAATGAATTGGTAGGTGGTGGTAGTCCAGTGGGTAAATCGAAGGATTTACATTGGGCTACCATCACTTTAAGCATGTTGCGAGTTCGAATCCAGTTAAAAACTCTATTTTTGGAAAATACTAATCAATGATTAGTTTCATATTCACTCACTAGATGGCGACTCTATTTTCTGTGAATAGAAAAAAGTTAAAGTCCGAAATGTAAACAAAACTACCGTTACCATTCCATAAAAAGCAAGCTTTAACAACAACTTAACTCCGCTAAAACGAAACTAAAATCAGCAGCAGGTAAACAACTCGACCATGACGTCATAAACCACACCCACTTAATTAGGGTCCTAAATCATCCAATTAGGGGTAATTAGCTAATTAGGATTAATTAGTGTAATTGACTCATTATAGTAACCAATTCACTTTGCTCCACCGAAATTAGTACTCAAAGGCAACTTCACTTCGCACCAGTACTCAAAGGGTTAAGAAAAAGCTCGAATAAGCACAAATCCTGAATTTAGTGTTCAAAGGGTTAACGAAAAAACCTCGAAAAAGCACAAGTCCCCATTTTAGTATTCAAAGGGTTAAGGTAAATTAGGGTAATTTCATTAGGGTTAATTAACTAATTAGGGTTAATTAATTAAGGTTAATTAAGACAATAGATGACCACGCCCCCTTCCGGTGACGTCACTAGCCACGCCCTCTGACGTCACGAGGCCACGCCCACTTCCGGTGCCTCATAGAGCCTCAGAGCCTCAGTGCCTCATAGAGCCTCAGAGCCTCAGTGCCGCAGAACTGTCATTTTTACACTACTTAGGAGCACCTGGAGACTTAACCGCTGAACATATCGAAATAAATTGAAATGGTATTGGGATAGTTTAAAATAATAAAGCTCTTGTGGTTAAGGTACGTTTAAGGACGTAGTTCATCCCTCAAAAATCTTTAAATTTTCAGGACTAAATCAGGAGATAAAAAAATAACAAAAAACAGGAGTTGTTAAGATATGAAACAGGGAGTAAATAGACATGTTGTAATATTTATTAATTATGGTTAGATATAATAACGCTTTTCTATATTTTAGCCCCTTATTTAAGATAAAATAAAGGGTTGTTTTGTGATTAATAGACACATTTTAAAGAATCATAAAAAATGCCAATCAAGTAGTTTATTCTGTATTGATGCAAAAACTAAGAAGCTACGTAAACCTTAAAGTTTTCCCAATATGAAATTTACAAGCTTTGAACTAAGGGTTAATAGCAGTTCCCTTCAACAGCAAACATTTATTTCTTAATTGCTTCGTATGAAAGGCTATACTGCTCAGCCAACGATAGTAAAAGGGTCACGTGATTTTTACAGACTTCGCACGGCCGATAGTTGGGTAACCGGTGATAGTTGGGATCTTGCTTCTATTATAAAAGCAAATGTCTCTTCCTCTTTCTATCAACTACCCCTCAACTTCCACCTGTCTCCTCTCCGAAATACTAGTTCCAGCGTTGTCAAAATCACGTGACCCTTTTACTATCGTTGGTTTAGCAGTACAAATACAGTTACGCTCATCAAACAGAGGTTATGTAATAATCCCTTTCCAACCTATATCGCTTTCGTAACCCCCTAAACCTATATTACATCTTCCGTGTCCGCACACGCGACTTGTCCAACTAGCCAAAGAATATATTTGTCCATCAACGTAAGACGAGGAGGAACGACCCTTTTCCGCCGGACTCACGCCAACTACAGCCGCCTGTTGCTTGGATCGATATCCCACCATCATTTGCTTTTTTCCATCGTGAGGAAAAAAATAGTTTTTTTCTCTCATTCCTCGCAATGTGGAGTGGTTCCTAATCTCTCCGCGGCTTTAGTGTCGGTTCACACTATGCGACTCGAGTCATTAAGATCCTTATCAAATAGAGGGGAGAAAGCAGAGGAGTTGAGGTGTGATGCACTTGACTACTCCTGTAGAGGAGGAAAACAGGTGTCATCCTTTACCACTTCCAACCGCATCTAGTGCACCTCCCAGTGGCGTATATAGAAGTTTATTTCGGGGAAAGGTCCAATATTATTCCTCATTCCCTCCCATGCATGTATTTAATAGGTACAATATTGCTTTTTTCAACCCTTTATCTTACTTCATTATGAAATTCTGCAATTTTTTTCGTGCAAATATTTTTTTAGTCACTAAATTGCAAATTAATTGGTACACATAAATAAAGTTATCTTCTTTGAGAAATTTGATCCGCTAGAACTTATTAATTAAATTGTTGCTTTTGAATGCCGTCACTACACTGAAGGCTGAAATATTCTCACAATACTAAAACAAGTATATGTTTTTGTCGCAGTTTTAAGTCTTAAGAATAATACATTTTCTTTTGACTTCCACTACTTTTTGAGGGAACAAAAATGACAATCGTGGAAATCCGATCGAATGGCAGGCAGCTGAAAGCACAACTTCAGTTTGAAATCTATTCGCTTTCCCCGCTGAAATACTCGTCACAGGACCCGTGCTGACTTTTATCTTGGAAGAGTAAAACTAAGAGTGTTCCTGCAAATTATCATGAGTATATTCTTAAGGATGGTTTTCTATGCACTTTTAAAGTTGGTGATACTTGTAAGTATCGTCAGAAGATAGAGGGTTAATATATTTTTGGTGGAATTTTCGTCTTGTTAAAGAACTTAAATATAAAAAAGTTGTGAGTAATTAAGTGTTCCAAGTACCAAAGAAGTTCCTCCCCTAGAAAGTTATTGGAAATTTAATTCTCAAAAACAGGGTTTATACTTGTTTTGGATCTAAGGTTAGTAATCCTCCTAACTGAAAACCAAGTCCGAATTTCGAGGGGGCAGCCCCCCCCCCTATACACGCTCCTAGAATCTCCCCTCAAGTCCCCTTTTTCTTCCGTCTTTCTTTTTTCTTTGTTTGAATAAGTATCTTAATGACTTCTCGAGCGACTCGAGTCGCCAAGTGTGTCCAGGCACATATTCGCGAAAAGCAATTATCGCCGGATCACAAGAGAGGTCGCTGCTTTCGCGGTCAGAGTGTTGCGTCTGTTGCCCAGGAGTGGAAGTTGAAGTTTTTTTTGTTGTGGTGGATTTCTGTGGAAGTTTTTTTTATTGGTTAGAATTAGGCTTATTGTGGTGTTTTTTTTTCCTGGCGGAGGGAGTTAGAGCTTGCCTGGAGCTTATTATGAATTGGAAAGGTTTTGGGAGGGATTACCCTTAGATACTGTGGGTAAAGTAGATACCAGTGCCGATAAATTATTATTTTTTTCACGAAAAGCAGGTTATTAAATTTCGGTTAGTTGGGTTTTGCCCGATATTTTCAGCTTGAAAAAGCAAAAAAGTATACACCTAAACAATCATATTATATTTTCTCAATTTATATAACGTGCTTTTCTTTTTAATTCCAACACTAGAGGGTCAATAAAGAATTTTAACTTAATGAGAGAGTAAAAAAAGTACAATGGTCTAATGAAATTATCCTAGCTATCTTGTATTTTAATGTCACTTTGAGGATTAGATTAAAAGATATTTAAAGCGAATTTATGAGTTTGATTTGGTATAATTTTTCATAAGTAATTTTTTGAAGCAAACATTTTAGAATAGAAGTTTAATATCATTTCTTGATATTGTATATGGCTATTTAGAATTACGGTCACGGCAGAACCCTCATAGAGAACCACGGCAGAACCTCATAGAGGTCACGGCAGAACCCTCATAACCCTCCCTCGTGGTTCCAACAATTTATGCTTGTTTTAACAAAAGGATTTTATATCGAATTAACTTAGCACTGGGCAATTCCACGGGTAACTGACTGACATTTTTTAAGGAAAACACTTAATTAATTTATTAGTAATTTATTTTCTTCCCAAAAATAAATTATATGAAAAAACGTTTTCCACCCAGTTTATTGCTTTCTTGTTAGCTAAATTTAATGGCACAATTAAATTTTCAAAATATGTTTTTATTTATTTTTGAAAATTTTAAACAACATGGTAACTGACTGACATTTATGAATCATTTATGTTTGAACTTTTATTAAGAACCTTTTTACAACGACCGCTAAGAAAAGTGCAGATTTTATCATAGTGCTATTCGATATAATGTCCTTTCAAGATAAAAACGACCGTAAATTGTTGGTCTCATGAGAGGTCGCTCTAAAAAGATTCTACTATTTGTAAACAAATTAATATATCTTTAATCCAACGAAATTTAACATTCTTTAATTATGTTGAAAAAGAAATTTTATCTAACTATTATTTGGCATCGTAATATCACTCACTCTACAACAAAGGTTTTGTAGACAGTATTTTGGAGTCAAGTCTACAAATTAAATGCTTTATATTACTGTCTTAACCAAAATCTCTGAAAACACAATTTACAAACTCACAAACTTAATTAAAATTATATTTGAATGTAAATACAACACCTCTCTTTACTATAAAAGCAATAAAACCTTTGTATAGTAAAATATTCTTTTCTTCGATTAAACATTCAGCTTTGTTAAATACATTTGTATTGCTTTTATTGTAAAAGCTTTTATCTGAATCTATGGCGAACGAAGTATTAAATCTTTATAACTCGCGAAAAATTTCCATGACAACAAAAGTCAAATTCCCAGTATTGGATATTGCAGACAAATTAACAATGGTCCGAAGTCAAACACAACTACAGAAATAAATTGTTTTTATCGACTTGACTTTGGAAGTTCGAGACCTTCTTTCAATTGTCATGAATCGATTTATGCTATTGGGTTTTGTAGATTGTTATTTGTGAGTAAAATGGATAAATGCATTAGCTTAAGTGTGAATCTTAAATTGCTGAATATTGGAGAAAAAGTGTAAAAGGTTCTTATAGTGTTGAAGTAAAAAATTTAGATGGATAATGGTTTTGGGGCTCAATGCTGCAAGTATAGGATTGAGAATAGCTAATAAATACCCTATAGTTTTCGGATCACTTTTATATTTTGAAGGTTTAAAACGCTTATTCACAAATCCTGCAAGGTTTTTATATTTTGATATAATGCGCATGCGTCACAAAGAAATAACTTCTAATAACTAATAAGTTTTAAAGTTACTGAAGGTCCGCTAGAGCAGTGGTAGCGTGCCTGCATAGCATGCGGCAGTTCCTGGGTTCAATCCCCAGTTATTATTTTATTAAAATTTCCAAAAACCAGCAAAAATCAAGTCCATACGCATGCGCATTGTTATCAAAGTATAAAAACCTTGCTGGTTCTGTGAATAAGCGTGAATATGCGTTTAAAACTAACCCTCAAATGCCAGAAATAACTATTGAAAAAAATATTTTGCCTTTATTCATGTAGTTTAGGGTCAGATATAATAAAAATTCCATAAAAAAATATTTTTAATTTTTATTTCAAAATTAAGAAACAAATTTGAAACAGAGGACTGAATCTAAACTTTATAGATAATAACAACTTCAGGTGCAATTTTGTTGCAATAACTTCAAAACATGGTGGAAATTTCTGCCTATGCTGAAAATTAAAGCTAAACATGTGGTAGCATATTTGTTACCATGGTCAGTAGAGGGTTAAATAAATTTTTAAAATTGTAAAAGGAGAACGTGTATTTGAGATTAAATATAATTTACGTTTAGATATATATAGGGTGTTTCAGATAAGTTTTCCATAACTTCTATGGGAGGTAGGGTAAGGGTACACCAAGAAGAAAAATTGGTATAGGTTAGGGGATCGCAAGTGGGGTTTATGGAGCGAAAATCACGGGAGAACTCCCGTGATTTTCATCCCTTGAACCCCACTTGCAATCCCCTAAACTGTATGAAATATTGTTCGTCTTGATGTACCTTACCTCTCCTAGAAGTTTTGAAACACTTACCTGAAACACCCTGTAGAGCTAAAACGTTTATTCGAAATCAATCGGTGTTTAACTTGTTTTCTTTCTAAAATATTAAGCCGTAAGTTTTGGATTTCAATTGTTCATACACATTTTGTAAGTTGGTAATTTTTAAACCTTAAATCCTATTTAATATTTTTGATCTTTTTTGAAATAACTTGTTTGTGATCTAATTACGCCTGGAGAGTGAAAATTGGATTCATGACAAGGTTTTCATCAAATTCATATTAAAATGTTTGAATTCAAGGTAATCTTTCGTATGCTATTATGAATAGAATGTGAATTTAGTAGTCTGTTATTTATTCTATTATATTTTCTTATTTTGTTCTGTTTTTATGTTTTTATGAAATCAATTAAATATATCAGAGTCACATATTTTAAAATAATATTTAAGATACAATTAATAACTTTTTAAAAGGATGAAACATCAAAATAATAACTGATTAAACTTGTATGGGTAAAATCTAACATTTCTACCGGATGATACGCAGAAACAGCCATATTATGGAATATATTTATTTTTGTAACATAAATCAAGTTCAAAACTAAAATTTCATAAAATATTATTCTCATGATGTATCATTCAAATAGTCTCAGGTATAGCGAATAGCGATTTCCAAGACCTACACTAATTCATCAAATTCTAAATACAGGAAAGGGATCCTTGAATCTCTCCTCGAGTCAAAGTGTTTTAAACATAAATTTTAATTTATGTTTTTACAGTTACAGAGCCCTTATTGTTTAGGTTAAGAGGGTGTTACACATATGATGTTCCAAATTGAATGGCTGAGTCAAGTTTTCCCGTAACGATGGTACTGGGAGAAAAGTATTAGCGGAGGGATGCATCTCTGTTTGGTGTCTACGCTCCTTGTTCCAAGTATGGAATTGTCCGCCGCTGGTGTTGCACATAAAATAACCTTCTTGGTTGGTTTCAATGATATTGGAGGGAAAGTCACTTAGAACCTCAGTCTTCATCGTATCTTGGCTGCCTGTTGTTACAGAAATACATGAATTAGTTTTACATAATTTTTATTTGTAATATATATGTTTAGGGTGGTCCTAATTTTTCAAACTCGGAATTTCTTCGGTCGCACCCCCCAACTTTTTTACTTAAGGTATGAAATGAATGTGTACCAAATATTTTTCAAATATTTTAATATTAACACGTGCCGCAACGCGATTGAAGTTAGAGTACGGTAGATGCGCGGGACTCCGTAACACTGAGGGAGGTATGCCGGCTCGATGAGCTCTTTCCGCCGCAACAGTGGACGCTGCGCAGGCGTTCTAAAAAAAGATCACATCAAAGTCGGTATCTTCATGTATTTTATGATAAACTTGAAAACCTCCTATACTATGATTATTGCACATATTTTAGGGTGAAATTCGTTATTATATGTGGATTCCAATGGAGGATTTAAGGTAAAGTGGAGGATTTTCCAATGAAGGTTGGGACATAAAAAAACTTTAATATAATGTTCAAAACAATGAAAATTAGATTTTAAATGTAATTCATCATAGTTAAAGGTTCGATTTGAAATTTACACTGAATTTTATAAGCCTAAGCTCATATATTACATTTTAATGTTCTTAAATTAGTGTTAAAAGCGGCCTCTTTGGAGCTTGCGTTACTGCATCCCATGGATCTACATTTTTATTTGAAAATCTTGGGATGTTATCTATAAATCAAAGTACCCATCAGGTATTAAAAATGAAGTTGTAAGAAACACCATTGATGGAAGAGACAAAGAAGAAATTCACAAGTTGGCTAAAACAAAAGCTCTAACACCAATCGAGAGATGACTACCAAAAGTTTCTATGGTTGACAATAGCACTTTTAGATTATTATGAAGCTAAAATGATTAAATTTAAACAACCTGGTGCTATCCATCATTCTAGGTGGATGTCTTAAGTAATTTATTGCTTAAAGATATTTATATTTAGAAATGAGGGTTAATTTGGATAATCCAATACTACAAGGTATGAGTATTATTGTTAAGCTATACATAAAGGCCTGGTTAGATGTGCAAATGGATCACAAAGCCACATTTCAAGAATTGAAATTCATGAGGGACCTTTTTTCTACAGAGGAATTAATGAAAATATAATCTTAGGCAGCATCAAAGAAAAAAAGTGATTAGTCATGGGTTTCTTGGAGGAGACAGTTGCCTTAGCCTTTTTTGATGAGTCTTTCCCCACAGAGCAATTTCCAAATAGTTTAGAGGGAAAGAATCTACCCGTGTGTAAGGGTGGTTGCAAATTAGTTTTGTAGAACTGGAAGGACTCTAAGAAAAATCAAGCCAATTTTGTGTCAAAATTAACCGCAAACTGTTTTTTCAAAGGTTTTTAAGTTTTCTTCAAAATTTATTTCTAGGGATCCTTTAAAACGTGTGAAGATTATTGGAGGTTATCAGGAAGGGTTTAAAGTCGTCAGTAACTTATCTGTTGTAAATAATGCTGCAGAAAGGGAAATCAAGCTTTTTGAAGAATATAACGATATTTTAACGCATAATGAGGAGAAAATACAATACCTTTAAAAACTGTCAAAGGCTATAAAAGCCAATATCTTTCATGTTTAAGCATTTTATGTTAAAAAAAGTACAGAAATATATTGAATTATACATTTTAAATAAATTTGATGTTTTTTCAGATTTTCATCCCTTTTGCGGCACGTGTTAATATTAACCGATTCGGATAAAATTTTTACCAGTTATTTACTACCCCATAAGGAAAAAATTTAGGGGGTGCGACTTGAAAAATTCCGAAAATTTTTTTTACCATTGTACTTAGGACCACCCTAATGTTACGGGCAAAGTGATTAATTGGGCATTATTAATAATGCCCAGAGTGGAGACGGGCAAAGTGATCAATTTCATTGATAAATATCATTGAATTTATAATATTGCCCTCCTCCCCTTTGGGCATTATTAATAATGCCCGATTTATCACCGAAAACAGCTCCAGAAAACGAATGTTCAGGGATAATCTACGAGTTACGAATAGATAATCCCTAACTTTCTTTTCTCTCCCAATTTGGTGAAACATGCCAAGCTCCTACAGATCGCCAAGCAAGCTTAGGCGATCTGTTGTTCGCGAAAGTTGGCGAGGTATCGCAAATAATGGCGAAAAATTTAGCGAGCATCAATCCGTAACTTGTAGATTTTCTCTGAACGTTTGTTTTCTGGATCTGTTTTCGCACGCAAAAAACAACTTTAACAGGATCTCAAGCATTTAATATTGATGGTATTTACGTGAAACTTTGTATTTTAGGGTTTTCAACTATGCTCTTTCAGATTATCGAATCAAAAGAAAGGATTTCTTAATACAAAATAAATTTTGGGCAGATTTTTCATATTGTTTTGTGGTTTTTTGACTTTTTTCGTAGTAAAAAAATTTAAAAGTGAAAACTTTTAGCATAATTTTTGAGACCATGGTTAAGTTTTTACCAATAGTAGTAGTTCTACAAATTGAATTTTTCAATAATTTTTTTGTGGGATTTGGTCTGGGACCCCCAAACTCGTCTAGGTGTCTACTATCCCCCCTAGAAGTGTGACCCAACATTTACGGGACACCCTGTATAAACATTGTTTGGTTCTTTCGTAATATCCCGTCAACCGTGCCGCTGAATTCGAAAACCTTATCGAAGTCAATTGACTGATGTGTAGATGTATTACTGAATTTAACGGCTGTTGAACGGTCGACTGTATAATACGTAAGTACTCATTGTTTTAACAATGTTTTTTGTGTAAGTGCAGTAAGTTGTGAGTAAGTGCAGTGAGTTGGATTTTGGAAAGATTGCGAAGCGATCCGCCTTGCGTAAGCAGTTTACGGGGGTTGGTGAGCGATAGAGAGCAAGGGTAGTGAATCCTTAGTACCCCAAAACAACGAAGATAAGAGCTTTGGTTGAATGAAGCTATCTAAAGTAGCTTTGGTTCTTACGAATTATGCCTTCGACCGTGCCGCTTAATCCGAAAAGCTCTCAAATTCTATTGATTATTCTATAGTTGTACCGCTCAATTAAACGACTGCTGAACGGTCGACGCTGTAATACGTAAGAACGGTAGCTTTAAATAGTACGTTTTTAAAGTGATTTGAAATAAATGTGCTTACGTATTATCACGTCAACCCTTTAGCCACCCTCAAATTCAGTAAGAAAAACTATAAAACAGTCAGTCTATCTATGGTTTTCAACTCGTTTTCAGATTCAGCTACACGGTCGACGAGATAATACGTTAAGATCCCAAATAAGTATCGAATGAAAGTTTTACCACATTGAGAATCCTGAAAGGTCAGTTCTCTCTTATGTGTCATTTCGTGTCTGTGCAAGTTGTGCTTCCAACTGAATCCCCTGCCGCAAGTACTGCAGAGGAAGCGGAGTTCTCCCGTGTGAATCCGAAGATGTTCATTAAGATGGTTGGTTTGAGTGAAAGCTTTGTGGCATTGGTTACATTGGTATAGCTTATCACCCGAGTGAATTCGCAGATGACTTATAAGATCTTTTTTCCAATTAAAACACTTGTGACATTGGTTACACTGGAACGGCTTCTTGCCAGAGTGAATCTTCACGTGATGTGTGAGATGGCTCTTCCGAGTAAAAGTTTTTTTGCATTGAAGACATCTGAATGGTCTCTCGCCCGAATGAACCTTCAAGTGCTGAGTGAGATGGCTCTTCTGAGTAAAAGTCTTGTGGCATTGCTCACATTGGAACTGTCTGTCACCAGTGTGAATCCGAACGTGTGTTTTTAGATGGATCCTCTGAGTAAAAGTCTTGTGGCATTGCCCACACTGGAACTGTCTCTCATCAGTGTGAATCCGAACGTGTCTTTTTAGATGGCTCCTCTGAGTAAAAGTATTGTGGCATTGCTCACATCTGAACGGTTGCTCGCCTGTGTGAATCCGCATGTGTTTAGACATGTCTGCTTTACGTTTAGTGGAGTATGTACATTCTGTACAGTGGTACTTTCTATATCTTTTTACATTTGTAATCCTTTCCTGGTATTCATCCAAAGTAGAGGTCAAAGAGGATAATCCCCTGGATGACACATCATTCTTCTCGCCGTCTCCTGTAAAATTAAATTTATTTATTTATTTTATAAAGAAAAGCAGATCAATGGTCTTAAAAATGATCATATCTCACTAAAAAATCGCACATTGAAATCTCTTATTCTTGTGATTCCTGCATGAGAATCTTATTATTGTAATTGAACCAACTTTTTTTTGGTAAGCATGCGAAAAAAAGTAACTGCGGTACAGCTTCGATAAGAGTCGACCAGCCGCCATGTTACCCACAGCTCAGATGATGACACACAACCATATAGATCTTAAATGAACTGTGGGGTAAACACGGCGGCTGGTCGACTCTTATCGAAGCTGTGCCCAGCCAATGGTTTTTATAAAATTTTCTCATCCAGTGGCATGATTGACGAGATAGTACGTAAAAACAATATATTTTAACTTACCCAAAATAATCAAACTCCCCTTTACATTCTGGGTCTCATGCGTATATTCCGTCTCGCTATACAGTGTCATTTCAGATTCACTCCACGTATTGCTATTAAAGATTGCATTCAAGACATTGCTATCATTCGAGTTGTAATAATAATGATGATCAGACGATAATATCAAACGTTTTCCCGCCATTTTTCATACACTGAACGAAAGCAAAGAAGATAGGAAAATACCGTGCTAAGGATTTAAGGATTTCTTGGCGCCAATCTTCGTGACAGTAGAGGGATCCACGTTAGCGGTATATTAGAGACATATGCTTGCTCACTAGGAGCCGTTTCGTCGCCCTGATGATTTCCTCCACAGAGTACTAGAACAGTGAGTCCGTGGCCATAGGCGCTAATGGAAATAGAAAAGTTGGATGGATGTGGGGCTTTTTTGGCGCTGTTATCACACCTACGTCACGGAAGGCGGGAAGAAAAAGCCTGATTGGGCAAGAAAAACTTTTTCCTTCTCCTTCGAAAAAAGCAGATTGAGTGACAGCCAATCACAGGTTCGGACACCTAAATGTAATGCTGATCTATCTGTCAATCATTTATAGTTCCTCGTGGCGCCCTCATATCCATCCAACTTTTGAAAATGTCGCTTTGGACCCTCTGTTAGGATACAGTGTACAATTTGGACAGTTTTAACTGCGCGCAAGAATGCGCAGAGACGCTTTTAAGTGAGTGGTCGTCTCTCTCTCGTATACAGGCTCTCTAGATTCATCCTGCCACTGAATTTTTTTCATGAAATTAATCACAGAGTAAAGATTATTCAGAGAGTCCAAAACGCGATTTTACTAAAATAGTTCTACAGTTATCGCATAGTGGCGTTTCGACCCTCCAGCTGTCAATCATTGGTGTGGGCGGGGACTAAAGGAAACGAGTGATTCTCATTGGACTTACAACTTTGTATGGAGGCTGCATTTGAATTTCTCAATCACTTCTATTTTTCCCCTGATCAATGAAACTTTTCCCCTATGGTTGCAAACTTTCCCTGACAGTAACTAAACTTTCCCTATTATAAACATTGGTATAGTTTGTTCTGGCGTTTAATATCTCTTATCAGTGATTGTAGTCGCAGAAAGGATCATTAAATGTGTAGTTATATGTTTAAATTGTATTAAATGTGGACTTGGAGTTGTGAGTTCGATTCCAGAGGAGCTCACGACCCATCGTCACTTTAAAGAAGATGCGAGAACGCGAGATAGTGACGTCACGGGCAGATCAAGAATATATAAGCCAGCGAGAAATCTGCGCTGGCCAGAACATTAGGTGAGTCCCTGGGAGAGCATGACATCAGAGAAACTTGTGATGTCTAAGAAATTATCCCCAGCGCATGCTCGAAAGAAAAATACACGCAACTGTTTTAATAACAGGGAAAATATATAAAATATTTTTCCCTCTTTAGCGATTTGAAAGTGGGCGGGGTTAATTGAGAGAATGTATGCGGCTGTAGCTCGATTGTAGAGAGTCAACAACGTTACGTCATATTTTCTGGTTAGTTCCACCGTTATCACATAGAAACTCCACCGTCTATGGGAAAACCCATGTTAAAAAAGTTGCCATTAGCGTCTATGGAAATGGACTCTCTGATTAATCTTTTCTCTGTGAAATTAATGTTCCATTTTTAAATTCAAACAATAAATCCCCTTACCTATTTTAATCTTAATAAATTCAACACTTCGAAACATGTATCTCTCTGAATAGTCTCTTCAAACAATATATTTGTGGTTGAAATTGAGGTTCGATTACACTTTTTCGATATTGGCCCAAAAGAATCGATTCCAGGTTGGAATCGAACCTCAGGCATCGAAAGAATCGACATTTAGGAATCGAATCGACCTGTTTTAGATCCCTAATTATAGCTAAAGCAATAATTGCTTGCGATCCTACAAAAACTGCACATTGTAAAGTATTTGATATATCTCTAGACGCGCAAAGATGAATTTTCTAAGTCAACGAATAACAAACAAACACATATTAACGTTAATGATACACCCCCATCAATAGCAAAACACCCCTCAGAGCAATTACGAATAAATTCTACGAAGAAGTTCATGGACCTTCTACAGAACAAATGCCGTCGTTCTACTTTTCAGAAATTATTCCAATGGAAAATTTTGTGCAGTTATTTATTCGCAAAGGGGGGGGTCGAATTAAGTAGTTTTCTCGGAACGAAGAACATTGGAGGCAATTTTCTAAAAAGTAATCTGGCGTCTTGCCCTCGGCGAGTTCCATGCTGTCATTCCAGCAGATTTAAAATCGATGGATCTGATCATTCTAGCTGCTGTTCTTTTTTTTATTGCTCTTGTTTTGATGTTAGTAGTTACTTGAGTAAGTACAGAAAGCTTTGCGTTTGGAATTTGACACCCTTGATGCATTCTGGAATGTTGGGTCTGGTGTGTTATGCGTCTATAACTCTCGTTGGAAAGTTTTGTTTTAAAAGAAATGCACCTCAGTTTGAGTTTATTCAGTTTTGGAGGGTTGATGGTTGGAGTTATGGTTAGGAACTGAGGGAGAATAGTGTGGTTTCTGTAAGAGAAATTGAGGGTTTTAATCTTAACGCATGGATAGTAAATGATGTATCTGGCATTTGAAGTGTTGAAGAATTATTGGTGTATATTGAGAGGAAAAGATGAAAATCATTGAAGGTGAAACAGTTGCACTGAATAATAATATTTACACTTACAGGTTTAATAATATTTGGACTAGATTTAGATATGGAAACATTCTCTTTACTAAAATCTTCTTTATCCCTTACCTTACAGGCTTAACCGTTAAAAATCTTCCATTACGATTTAATGGGAATCTCGGGGGGACTACGACTTAAAGGCTTTTTCTGTTGGGACACTAGTTCTACTTGGTGACATTTTGCATTAGTTTGTTTATTTGAAAATTTTTTGGTATGGACTTTAATTGGGTTTAATTTAACTCAGTCTAATAAGGAGATTAAGATTATCTACTTTTAAATATCACCCTTAATTTAATTTTACACTTTTGTTAAAAGAATAATCCATGCATTATATAGTAACAAAGTTTTCTATAATTTCCTATTCCTTCTCTTGAAGTGATCGTAAAAGGAAAAATCTTTACATTTTTTAAAGATGTTTTTAGTTTATTTTTATTTGGTAACTTAAACACTACTGTCTCACCGTAACCGCGACCGTTTACGAGTAGCGGTCGTAAACGGTAGCGGTTCTGGCGAGGTTGAACCACTTGACTAAAGAAAACTACTAGCAGCAAATTTTCTTGGAAAAAATTGGAAGAATTAGAATAAAATAAATACTCCCCCAGAAGGAAAAATAATCAAAATTTTCATACAGGGTCGTAATTTTTAAACTTAAAATCAGTATTCTATAACCTAAAAAAGCTATAAAAACGAATTCTTATAAAATTAACATATATTCGAAACTTTTTTTTGCGTAGAACTTCTTTCGTAAGTTTTCACTGTTAGTAAAAGAACATTCTTGTGTATTTCTTTAAATTAGATTTTCGATCTCAGCATCATTTCATCTCCTATTCTATTCACACGACCAAACATGCTCCCAGGGTCGCTGAACCCATGCTAAGATTTCCTAGCTAACGAGTACTTGTCTCATTTTATTTGAGCACCATCGCTCCTTCTTTCTAACATCAAAAGAAAATGTTTTTTTTCTTTTGCATGAAAATCAGCTGCCTTCGACGTGTTTGATTTGACTACTCTTTTTTTCTGTAACTGTAGGAAAAAAATCGTGGCATCGAACGAAAAGGTTCTTCGCGGTATCGTTTGCTATTCCTGCCTCCCAATTTAAATAGATTTCCACTTAAGGATGAAGCTTCTCTCTCTTGGTTGAATAATAATCTGCGATGCGATTATGCAGCGAAGTAGTGGCATCATGTCATCAAGTTCGCTGAAAATCGTTTGCCGTTACACGTGATTTTTTTTATTTTCTTTCGCTGGAATTCGATCGGCTACTAGGCGGAATGAGTTCGTTATCTGGAATGGGGATTTATTTGCGTGTTGTTTTCCCTGATCCAAATTCGATTTGGTCGATTTGTAACACTTAAGGTCCGTTTTCCTTTCCCTTTTAGTTTTCTCTTTTCACACCCAATTTACTTTAAAAGTTAATCTCATAGCATAGGAAAACGAAGGATTCTTCTCTTACTTAGATCATTATTACAGAGTTAGACGTCACGAGAACCGATAAGAAAGCAAGGTTTACAATTTTCTTAATTGTGTTTCTTATATTAATACTTTGAATAGTTCGAACTAAATTGACTCGTGAAACAAGCAATTCAATCTTTTTTTTGAATAATTTACTTTAATAATTTTACTTTTCTTCCATCTGTTCTTTCTGTTCTCGTTTTAGAGAAATATTGTATATTATGGTTCCTAGTTTCATTAAAACTACCAGCAATGTAAAGATTAACAATAATACTAAGTACTAGCTAATACTTAAAAAATGCATGTTTAAGTTCTTTTGGAATAGATTAATGTAAATTAAGAGACATTTGAAGAACATCGCTCACACCAAATTGGCCTCTAGTCTAGAATTTGATGTTTCTTTAATATCAAACAAAAGAAAAACTTTCACAAAAATTTTCTACTTTTTCATTAATTAATTTGATATTTAGACGAGTTAAACTGTGTGACGTCACAAATTCTATGCTGACTTCTTGTATTTTTCCAACCGAAAATATGATTTATCTCCAATGTTATGAAATACACCGGAATTTTTTTAAATTAAAATCTCATTATAATTTTCTAGGCTGCCCATATGGGCCTCTGACTCTTGGGCGACTCATGTATTAAAATTTTTTTGTATTTATTGTAAAAAAAATGCTCAGGGCTTTGGTCAACTTCTGTTGTATTCGTACTATAAACAAGTTTCATTGAGTTTCCAACTTTTAAACTACAATTAAAGTATATAGAATTAATATGATGGATTAAAAATGATTAGAAAAAGAAAAAATGTTTTAGATACATACGTGTAAATTAGTGATGGGCAAAATCGATAATTTTAGGTATCGAATACTTTGGTATCGAATACTTATAGGTATCGAATACTTTGGTATCGAATACTTATAGGTATCGAGTAATTTTAGGTATCGAGTACTTTTTTTCAATGTCGGGAAATGAACCTGAAGGGACAATTTTTTTAGGGCCTATCCATAATCAGACTAATATTCAAAAAACTGAAAGAGATCCATCAAAAAGCCCCGTAGCTACGGGCCTGGAGGTGGATAGAGGCGAAGGATTTGGCGGGGGAAAAACCTAGCCGCGTCAAATTTCTCTCACGGATGATAACGACTTGGGTTTGAGCGTTGCAAAATGAAAACGGAAACAGGCTGCGTTTTATCTACAGTAGGTATTATAAAGATTACTTCATTGAAAAATTTAAAACGAAATATGCCAATAAAGTATCGATACTTTTGTGGGTATCGAATACACTCGATACCTATAGGTATCGAGTACTTAAGTATTTGGTATCGATACCTGCCCATCACTAGTGTAAATGCGTTTTAAAATCTTTTAGAAAATCAAGTCGGCAAAATGCGAATAAAATTAAAGATATTGTTACTTTTTTCCACCTTCAAACTGAATGTTTATTAGAGTCGGTATTCATAATGTACGTGTCAAAATTTCTATAATCATAAGAACAAGATCATAAAAATTTATTTTTTACGTGTGATTTAAGGTTTTGTTATAACTGCTTTATCTTTCAGTATGGTGTATTTTACTGCCTCACCAGCTATTACTCAAAGAGGTTGGGGATCGTAAAAATCCAATCTCGTTAACACTTTTTCATCCCATTTACAGTTCATTAAATTTACCCACACTTCAAATCCAAATTTATCATCTGAAACACCGGAATTCGTAATCCAGACAAAAAAATTTGAAATATTGCGTTTCAACCTATAAATCAAAAGAAAAAATTCACAAAAGATCGATCTTATCTATTTTACCTAGTAAAAAGGACCAGAAAAAAGTTTCGTCTGCTCGAGGAACAGTTTCCAATCAACTTTGTTTCTTCTAATTAAAGTTTTTTTTTCTCTGCCAGTCTCAGTCTTGCAGCAAGATAAACTTCTTTCAGGTTTTTGTCTTCTTTTTCTATTTTCAAAATCCTTGGTACTAAGGGGGGAAATTACGTTAGTTTTGCTGAAGTTTTTTAACTAGTTATAATTAAAATAGTAGTCTTCCAACTCTAAGCTACTCTTGCATGAAGTCTATTTTTTTCTTGGATTATTTTTGTAAATGGTTCTTATTTTAACAATTTTATGTAATATTTTTAGTTGTGTCTTCCAAAACTACATATTACCATATATATTTTAATAGTCCTTACATCTAATTATAATAAATTTTATCATTTTTTTAACTTATAAAATTATTCGTAATTTCAATTTTAGTTTGGTGTTCTATTTTTATTACTGAATAGCTTTTGAAGCTTTTTATATTTTTATTCCTTATCAGCCACGTATTTGGTATATATTTTAAAAATCATTTAACTATTTGAGATTAGTTTTAAAATAAATAAATTGTGATAATTTTTTACGTTGTTCAGCACGTTTTAGAATGTGAACTTGTATTTTCAGGTCTTTTTTATTGAAAGTTCCATTTTTTTCTTTTCAGTATAAAATTGTTTTCATTCTGATAATGTACCTAATAAATATTTATTTCAAATTAAATGCAGTCAGAGCGTAACTTAGTACTTGTAACCATTAATTTCTTTTCAATGTAAACTGGTTAAATTAATATTTATCAACCTGTCAGTTTTTTTTTGGTTTAAAAAATTTTCTTGGAAAAGAAAATTATTCGGATAGTTATTTTCCATTCCCTTATTATTTTCATGTTTCTACGAACGTTATTTTTTACACCATAAAAGTTATTTAAGGAAAATAAGTTTTTTTTCTTTTAGATTACAGAAATAAGTAAGTCTTTACAAATGTAAAAAATATCCCCTGTGGCATTCGTTGATAATTTTCATTTCGCATTAGTCTATCTCGATGATTTCCCGAAAAATCATAGATGATATGAGACTTTATGCAAATAATAGTAGTTTTACTTCGTTTTTTTACTTTACATTCTTATTAGTGACGTTACAACAAGTTTTTAATGCTTAGATTGCATCAATGCCTCTGGCAACAATACTAATAGTTATTTTCTGCGCAATAAGTCCCTGGACCAGGGCTTCTTAAACTTCTTAAACAAAAAAACACCTGGTTCTTTTAGAAACTAAAAAATATTTTCAGGATTTTTTTAAAGGAAGTGTTATTAAGTATAATCTTATGCATAAAATTAAAAGGTCAGATTTATCAAAAATTGACCTTTTAAGGTGATTAAAAATCAGAAATCTTTTAATTTAATGGTTTTAATTATTGAATTCTCTCTATCTAAACTTACCTTAGATCCTTAAGTTAAACTTATTATATGTTGCAAGAGATAGTTTATTTATTAATTTCCTTTAAAATGAAACATTATTTCAAAGAGTAACTAAAGATACACAAAAGTTATCTGTTTTTCACTGATAAAAGATGGCTTGGATTTTAATTAATTGATAAAACCAATTCGTCTTATTTGTCAGTCATAAAAACCAGTTGTTTTTTTACTAAATTAATAAAAACCGTCGATTTCTTTAATGATAAAAACAAAAAACCAGTTGGTTTGTTTATAAGCAGATTAAAACCAGTTGGTTTTTTTACTAGATTAATAAAAAAACGTTGATTTCCTTAATCGGATTAATTATCTCAATCATTTATCCAATTTTAATTAACATTAGTTGCTTACACTTTAAGTTTATAAATTAATCCATATAATTAAGATAATTAATTTGATTATTTTACCATTTACTAATTAATCAAATTAATTATCTCAATCAATTATCCAATTTCAATCAATTAACATTAGTTGTTTACATTTCACTTTTACCTCTTGTTTAAAAAATAAAATTTCTCTTTCTAAAGAAATTTCTTAAGTTCATAAATTAATCCATATATAATTAAGATATATAATTTGATGATTTCAACCATTTATCCAAGATAAATTAACACCGATTTTTATACACTACAATAATATAAGATAGTCAAATTGGAGTATTTAACAACAAAAATTATTTTAAAAATAAATTAATTTAATTTTAATTAAATAATTAATTATATATACAAATCATTTATCAATTATAAACAACCCCTGAAATAAACTTCTCATTTACAACTCAATTTCAAACATAAAATAACTTATTCTGAAAAAAAAATTCTAAAAAAACTTGGTTTAAACCAAAAAAACCAAATAAACCCGTTTTTTTTGGGTTTTTTTTAAAAAACCAGGTTTTTTGCCACCCCTGCTAAAGTTACATTACAAGGAGACTGGTTAGGAACCTCTGTCAAAAGGGGAAGGAGGTTCTCTGGGAGTTATTTAGCCCCTGAAAAATTTTTAAAATTTTAGTGTGATACATAAAAGTAATTTTAAGCTATTTCTTGGGGATTCTTGGGGATAATAACACCCCTGAACCTGCCATCGGTTCAGACAAGACCCTCTATATAAAGGCCTCCCAACTCGGCCGTGCAACGTCATAACTTTCACTCATCTTTGACGTCACTCCATAGACTTAACATGGCAATTTTCACCCACGTCTGACGTCATCACACGGAGTTGGATGGCCATGTATATAGAGGGTCTTGGTTCAGATCGTAATATTTTAACTTTTTTTATCTAATCACACCAATGGCGTATAGAGATAAGAGACCCATACCTAGATTTTTGTTAAGAAAAAGAGAAAAATCCCTTAAAGGGCCCTTTCTTAAAGCCCTTGAAAATGCTTTTTTAATCAATCCTTATGTAGGATTTGCATTTTATTAAACTCAACATGTAAAAGGTGTGCGTGACTTCCATGTACAAAAGGGGGCTTTTGAAAAAATGAGCTTACAGAACATGGTTTTTACTCGGTTTTTGTCCATTTAGTCCAATTTTCGGGAGGGACCCGTGCCTTGGCTCGCGCTCCGAACCTTGACGCGCTCTACAGCTTGAAAATCGCTGCCTTGGACATCGCTTGCATTGCATCATCGGATAACTTGACAGTTGTAGCAGGATATTTTCACTCAGTAATGAAATTAATTTTTATTTTGATAACATGAAAGTGACAGGGTTACTCCATGCAGTGCCACTGATGTTCCAGGGAAAACAAAACAATTCTCTTTTTTTTTACCGTCAATGGATAGGTTTTTATCACTACTCACAACGGTATGCCAAGGGTTCCGATCCATCATTTGCGTCATTCTTTGGCATGAACTCACACAAATATATCATACTGTGAATTCCCCAAATCTCAAAGGTAAGAGGTTATCTGATGACGCCAGCGACATTTCTTTTACGTGCGGCGCGTCCTTTCAGTACCATTCAATCCCATTTTATTTCAATCCATGCACACATTTTTTTTATTAAGGCTGATGCAAGGTTTAACCCCTCCAACATCTGTCGAAGAGTAAAATCTAAAATATTTTCGATCACTGCCGATTCACCGTAACCGCAGCCGAAAATGGAATGGAAAGGAAACGCAGTTTTCGAAAAAAGGGGATAAAAAATCCCTATTTTTAGAGAATACAAAGAAACATTTCTCGACGAATGTTGGAACGATTTATTTTTGCCCGTTTTGGGATGGTATATATACACCATAAAACGTTTATATATAAATGCTCTCCTTCCATCCCGGAATGGCCCCTTGCTTCTATTCTTAGTTGGCAAACCTGGGAAATCAAACACGTGGGCTGTGTTATTTATGGTATTTCGAACGCATTGTGTCAATGAGGGAACCTGATGGAAAACATTTGGGATGGTTGTTTACCCAGATGTAACCTTCCGTTTCGATTTTTTTTATTCAAGAGGAGATCGTTCTTGAGGATTCGGTGTCTCTGTGGGTATGGTGATATTCTAGCTTTTGGTAAGTGCTTCATAACTTATAATAACTTCATAAGGCGTTTGATAAGACTTATTTTTAACATATGGTCTGTGGGTCATCTTCAGGTGGTCCCCGAAATATATAACTTTTGGCCTAATAACACGAATTATTCTCTGTTGTTTTAGAATTGGTGCCTGAGAAGTAGTGCTTTCCCCCTCGCTAGAAGAGTAACCATAGTTACGCTCTTCACACAGCTAATAGTAAGCCTTCTTCGTCACTTGGACGAGGATAGTTGCTATGGTTACCGATCAGTGGTGGGGGAAGGAAATGTTTTCAGGCGCCTATTCCAAATGAAGAGAGTATAGTTTAGAATCCTATATATTATGGGAGAATTGGCGGCTTGTCACCATGGTAACGCAATAGAAAGGCAATAGGAAATGACTAGTACTGAGCCGCCAATTTTATTTACACAGACATATATACAATTTATTTACACAGACTATAAAAATCGGAAAGATATTGGAATAAAAAAAATATTGGAATGGAAAAATATTGGATATTGGAATGCTTTTTCATTTCCTATTACCTTTCTATTGCGTTACCATGGTGACGAGCCGTCAATTATATTTACACGGACTATAAGTGCGTACTTAAACCATAAGAAGGAAATAGGTTCCTTTTAAGGCTTGGCACTTTATTTACCATATTTAATAAATTGCAGGTGTCCCCTTGACCGTTACAGGTTTTCATTATTTATACTCTGTTTATTTTGAAAAGGCGCCTGAGAAATAGTGCTTTACCCCTCGGTAAAAGCGTAACCATGGTTACGCTCTTTGCACAGCCAACAGTAAGCCTTCTTCGCCACTTTGACGTTGATAGTTGCCATGATTAACGATTCAGTGGTGGGGGAAGGAAATATACTCAGGTGCCCAAATTAGAAATGAATAGAGTATAGTGTATGTGGTCCGCCATTGATTTGCTAAGCCATCTAGTGGTCAGCAATTGATGTAATGGGGTATCTGTACTAGACAGCAACGTTATTTGACTCTGGAGAAACAAGGTAAAAGCAAACAAAGATAGTAGTTCCCAACGCGATGTCTGAACTTCGAGTGAAATTAAGAACATTGATTAAGAAGTAAGATAAGTTTGTTAGACCCATGGATAAATAGCTTCTGTTTATCACGATTTGCACACCGAAACGCCTAGCAACCCAACAGTTTTTTTGTTTAATCAGTTTTTCCTTCCGTTTATTGACGTCACAGGATCAAGAAATATTATAACCTAGTATAGTGGTTCTTGGGGATAAAAATGTTGAGAATTACTGTTTTAAGTAATGTGACCAGATTTTTCAAACTAAAAATCAGGATTGATAATTTTTACATGAAACGTAGTGACCCTGCGTGCGGGACCTTTAATATTCATGGATAATATAAAACCAAAATAATTTTTATACCATTAAAATGTATACTAAAATTTTAAAAAGAAAGAATAATTTAGAATCCCTTCCCCATTACTTCGCAGAATTTTAGAAATTGGTTGTTTATTTCTTCTTTCCTCCCATGCCAAGTCTTCACATTTTACTCCCCCATTGGTATTTCAAACTTTTAAAGCTATAAATAATCCACATTTCACATAATATAAAGTCTCACTTTATTTCATTAGTGACTTAGAATAACAGTCTATAATGGCTTATTTGAAAGTTTGCATAGAAAAGTTAAGGAATAAAGAGTGAAACACCAATTCACTCTTCTTTGTGCCATAAAAATCCAACCAACCAACCAACCAACCAATTCACACTTTTCACTTTGGCGGATTCCTCAAAAATTAATATCAAAAGTGAAAGGCATGAATGAGCCTTTTTAGCATGTCTCTCTTAAAGCATTGTAATAACAGTGAAAAAAACTCTTAAAGTTAATGTCGTGATGCTAAATGTTTTAACTCTCCCCTAACTTATATTGTGTCGGAACATACAGAACCCCCTTACCCCTATTGTTCACGTTACGGCCCCTTATTCATCAAAATTTCAGTTTATTATTTTGCATTTAAGCAAGAGAAATATAGTATATTTTATTTTATATAGTATTTTCAATTTATAAAGTATTTTCAATTTATATAGACTGAACAATGATTTATTGAAGTTGTAATAAGCCTTCTCGTTTTGCATAATTGGTAAAACGTATGCAAAATAATTTCCTATTATTATTAGCAACACTTGCAGACTTTGAAATTAGGTTAAATAAATCTTTTCAAACCGTCAGACATCGTTAATAAATTGTGTAGGTTAGAGACATTAAACATAGGATATTGTATTTCAAAAGCCTGAATAAATTCAAATCCTCTCGAATTTACGATTCAAAGGTTATTTAAGGTAGACGGTAGTCGTCCAGGGTTCGAATAAAGGACTGTTTCCTTTTTTGACCAAAGACTGATGGAATGAGGTATTCTCACGTTTTGAGATTAAATTTTATTAAAATAGTAGATGAAAAACCATGAAGAATGACGTTTACATCATGCATTTTCGTAGCCTAGTTTCTGAGATATAAATTTTTGAAATTTCGTTTTTTGTTTGGGCGCGAAAACACTCTCGAATCACAAATCATGCGCTGTGACGTCACATCCAATAGAAGCCCGTTTTCTGATCACGTGAAAGCAGCAAACACAATGGTTTTCATGCGCTGTGATGTCACATCCAATAGAAGCCCGTTTTCTGATAACGTGACTTTTCTGACGTTTTGGCAAAAATAAAATTGAATTTTAAGTTATTTAAAACACATCTTTGAACTTAAAAATCAGATATTTGGGAGTTTTAAACCATAATGTATCAAAAAATTATAAAATCAAGCAAATCCCTCACTCATGCAAATACCTCATTCGAATTTAATATCATAATCAAAGTTAAACTTATCACACATATTCCCTTTAAACTTCCATCTACAAAAACAATACCGGGCTTTCCATATTACAATTGACTCCGCTTAATGTGATCACATTATTGTGCAGGACCAGAAAGAGGTTGACCAGATTGATAACTAGAGGAGAGGAGGGTATTATGGAACACCCTATATATAATTAAGAATAACTCTATTGGTTTTTTTAAAAAAATCCGCTGAATCATTTGAAGTACATACTATAACTAATGACAATGAAGGGCCAATGGTCAAATAAATCAGCATTTATTTTTGTTAATCAAAAAATGTACTTTAAGAAAAGTTACAAATGGAGGGTAACATGGAACAGTCGGGTAATAAGGAATAGTTGGATTTATAGCAGAATAACTAGTTAGACAGCAGCTATTGAAAACTAGTTAGACCTTAGAGAACATAGTTAATCTTAACTATAAAAATATATTTAACAATTTACGTTCAAATAGTTTTATTCATGAGTCTATTTACAATAGTCACAAACATAATCGTCTTTTTTCTGACTCTTTGCTTATGGAATATTCCATAATACCCGACAGGTCATCTTGTACTATGAACCCTTCTACTGACCGATAAAACATGGATAGCTAAAAAAGACTGCAGTATAAGAAACTACTGATCTTTCAGTGAACATTATGCTCAACAACAAATTCAAAGTCTCATAGTTACTGGTAAAAGGTTTGAACATTTACCGTAAAAAACTTTCGAAAATCCTAAAACACACTTTGCTTTGCTGCGACTGATCAGACAACAACAAGAAGCTAAACTCTTTGCGCACTGCACACATCATGGGAAATTTTTTAAGACTTTCGTGGCATTGCCACGGGATAGAAGCACGAGGGGGAGCAGAAGCTCAGGTGTTCCATATTACCCCACTATTCCATAATACCCTCCTCTCCTCTATATCTGGTTGATTAAAAAAAGCGATTTTGATTTTATACTAAAAAGTGACAAACAGTGTTTCTCGGGTGTTAGCATTAAAAAATACGACCATGTGGTCCAAATAGATATATTAAATATGGTTTATAGAATGTGAATTTTGACACTTAAGTATTCTTAAAGAAATTATGAGATTGGATCACATAACATTACAAAATTAATGACTCATTTTGTGAATTTATGTATTAAAATTGGCCTAAAAACGAAAAAAAGAAGAGGTTTTAGGGGATTTCACCAAACTTTGATTACATTAAACGATATTTTGATCTCATAATAATGGATGGGTTAATTTAAATATGAATTATCTGGATAGGCCGTTCAAATATTACATAAGCAAAAGCACCCATGGGGGAAAATGGTATGAGTGATACTTACGTAAGATGTTAAAACTGTATTTTTGAAATTAGGAAGAAAAATTTAAAGAATTTTGACTTCACAAGGAAGATTTTAGCCCTTTATCGACTGCACTATGATTTTCAGCACTTTTCTTTCGTGCAAATATTTTTTTCATCATCATCATGTCTTAGTGCCTTGTGGCACAAAAGGCCCTGAGTCTTGTTTTCCACCCTGCCCTGTCCGCTGCAGCCACCCTTGCCTCCTGCCAGCTGGTCCATCCTGCTTCCTCTCTCTCTTTCCATTTGCCTTCTCCATGTTAGTCTTGGGCGACCTCTTCTTCGTCTTCCCCACTCCATAGCAACACTTGGAATTTCATTTCTTTCCATTCTTAACACATGGCCAGTAAAGCGCCATCTCCTCATTTTAATTTCTTGTTCTATTGATTTCATTTTAGCTTCTTTTAATAACTCATCATTAGTAATTGTATTGGGCCAAAAAATCTTCATAATTATTCTTAAACAGTTGTTTTGAAATGCATTTAGCCTATTTGTTTGGACTGCAGTCAACTTCCATGTTTCAGAGTTATATAAAAGGACTGATCTGACCAAAGATTTATATAAGTTTAATTTCACTCTTAAAGTTATATTTGAATTCCTCCATAATTTATTCAAACCTCTAAAACAGTTGCGGGCTTTGGTAATTCTATTTTGAATGTCAGTATCTGTTCCTCCATCAGTACACAACGTTGCACCAAGATATGAAAATTGATTTACCTCCTCTATAACTTCACCATCAAGAAAATATTTTTTTGGAGTCACTAAATTGAAAATTAAGGGATATACATAAATAAAATAATCATATTTGAAACATTCGTTCCGCTAGAGCTAATTAATTAAATTGATTCTCTTGAGTACCGTCAGTACACTGAGGGCTAAAATATTCTCATAATACAAAAAATAAACATACTGCTTTTAGTCGCAAATTTAAATCTTAAAAAATCATACACTTTAATTTTGACTTTAACTACTTTTGAGGGAAGAAAATGAAAATCATGGCAATCCGATCAAGATGGCAGTAGAAAGCACAACTTCAGTTTTAAATCTATTCGCATTTCCCGCTAAAATAATCATCATAGAACCCTTGCTGCCATTTTTCCTGGAAGAGTAAAACTGAAAGAGTGTTCCTTCAAAGTATCGCCTGGATGTGAGAAAACTCCAGCTCTCAAGCGTCGCCTCCAACCGTGGACCGGTTTCGCCCTTGTTAGGGCTCATCAGCACTGTATACGGTTGGAGGCGACGCTTGAGAGCTGGAGTTTTCTCACATATTCCTCTAACCAGAGGCAGTGGTGAAGTACTCTCTTTTCATATCGTCTGGATATTTGTAAGGATGGTTATTCTATGTAATTTTAAAGTTGTTGGGACTGTGGTAAGCACCATCAGTATAGATAAAGGGCGAAACTTCCATCTGCAAAAACAATGCCGGGATTACCAAACTATAACACTAACGCCAAGCGAATTCATGATGACGACGACAGTACAAAGATAGCCATACATCAATCTCGGGCTTATCCTAATCGTCCGTTACCCTCCTAAAGGGGCCAGGATTGAATGGCTTTATTAATGGAATATATCGCATGATAAACTATCCCGTAATGAGACCCATAAGGGCATTTAATAAAACCCGGTTGACAGAGGGGGACCGGGAGTTAACGGAGCCTTTAATAAGCTTCCCTCTGGAGTTGGAAATCGGAAGAGGAGCAAGCATCCTGTGTGCTTGTCAGGAAGTTACGGTCGAAGTGTGGAAAGAGACGGTTATCGGAGTTCCCCCTCTTTCGGGGGTGGGGGAAGAGGGGTATTGTTTGTGAGGTTTTGATTGAGTTAGGGAAGTGGCTACCGAGCTTGATAAAATGCGCGTTTTATCGATTCATTAACATGAGTGTAATCTCGATATCTAAAAGATCCAAAATGAATTCGATGTATCGATGTTATTCCAAATGAAAAATTTACTTTTAAGGAAATTTCCAGGTTTTTTTGAGGCACAAAACTCTAGATAACGAGGTTATACTGTATTTGGAATTGTTATATAAATTTCATTATTGTGTTGCTCATTAATTTTAATAATGATTATCAATTGTTCTCTTTTAGGAAGTTATCAGTGTGGAACCGTGATTTCAAATTTCAAAGAGACTTGTGGAAATCTCAGCCATTTTATGGAGAAATTCCGTCTTGCCTCCTGAAGTAGAAGCCATGAAAGGCGAAGTAATGTAAGTAAATATATCGAATCATTAGTTTTAATAAATTGTTAAGTTTCAGTTAAGCTAATTAACACTGAACAGCTGTTCTAAAATACAGGGTGTATCTGAAATGGTGCAACAAACTTTCAGGGATGATAGTACTCATCAAGACGAACACGAATCGGTATAGAAAGGGGGGTCCCAGACCAAATCCCAGGGAGTTAAAAATAGAGCGACACCCCAAAAAAATCATTGAACAATTCAATTTGTAGAAGAAGTACTATTGGTAAAAACTTAATCATGGTCTCAAAAATTGTGGTTTAATATCTCTCTATTCTAAAAAAAAGTTTTTAGTGAACGGTTTCCAGAGAAAGGCTTTTTAATTACTGAACCGAATGACACATATATGGTATCAAAATGTCCGGATTCCTTCCGGATTTCCGTGTAAGCCCTTCGATTTTTCAAAAAAATTCTCAATTTTAAAATATTTCCATTTTTTAAGATAACGGATAAGGTCGCAGTTACAAAGCAAGTACTGTCATTCAAATTATTATGCATCCAATCACAACGACCGATTGACGCTATATTTTAAGATGAAACATGTTTTTCACCTTTTAAAAAAGTACTTTCTTGATGAAATATCACTCAAAGACTGATAAAAACATATTCTAAAAACTTACATGAACGCCATTTCATACTAAAATTTCACAGTTTTTGTCCATTATTTATAATTTTTAGTCTGATTTTATCGAAATTAATTGTAAACATAGAGTGATGTTTTGTCTCTTTTTATTTTCGATTGCTTAAACGGTATTGTCTGGGTTAACAAGTCTGGGTTTAAAAAATATTAATGATAAACACAAGGCATATTATACTAACGAGTTATTTTAAAATAACGGGTTTTAGTTTGGTTCGAATATTGATATACAATTAGAAATAGTTATTTTTATATAATCATAGATTAAAAATAATTAAGATGAATATTTTAAAAACATTTCGTTTAAATTTTTGATAAATTCGAGGTAATATATATTGAAACTTTTAAGGGAGCTTTATTCATGGAGGGGATTTGGTGAAGTATATTCGGAAAGTTGGTTGACGTTTTTTTTGTAAATTGTTTAATTGTTTTGTAAAGTGTATTAAGTTCGGCGAGTTAGAATTTGTGGGAATTGCGAAGCAATTCCAAAAGGTCCTGCGTCAGCAGTTTACGGGGGTTGGCGAGCGATAGCGAGCAGGGGGCGGTAGCTCCCTAGTGATCTTTAAAATTATCTCAAAAGTCTTCACTTTAAATTTGTTTTATTGTGAAAAAGTTAAAAAACCACAAAAAAATGTGAAAACTGCCAAAACTTCATTTTGTATTTCGAAATCCTTTCTTTTGATTTTATAATCTGAAAGATCATAGTTGTAAACCCTTAAGTCCAAAGTTTGACGTAAACAATAAATATTAAACGCTTGAGATCCTGTTAAAGTTCGTTTTTTGTGTGCGCAAACGTGTTTCCTATAGCCGTTTTCAAAACGGCAGTTAGCGGAAGCAAAAAACGGACTTAAACCATGCTTTAACAGGATCTCAAGCATTTAATATTGATGGTTTTAACGTGACACTTTGGACTTAAGGGTTTTCGACTATGATCTTTCAGATTATTAAATCAAAAGAAAGGATTTCGAAATACAAAATAAAGTTTTGGCAGAGTTTTCACATTGTTTTGTGGTTTTTTAACTTTTTTTCATAATAAAACAAATTTTAAAGTAAAGAATTTTGAGATAATTTTAAAGATCATATTAAACCACAATTTTTGAGACCATAATTAAGTTTTACCAATAGTAGTTCTTCTACAAATTGAATTTTTCAATAATTTTTTTGGGGTGTCGCTCCATTTTTAACTCCCTGGGATTTGGTTTGGGACTCCCTTTCTATACCGATTCTTGTTGGTATTGATGAGTACTATCATCCCTGAAAGTTTGTTGCACCATTTCAGATACACACTGTATATCTCGTCGCCCCCTGTTGTCTCCCTCTATCTCATCAAATTTCAGTTCAAATTCAAATTTATTAAACAAGAACAATTGAACACACAAAATATATAGAATATGCAAATACATATCCCAAATTATTATCAGATGACATATCTCAAAGTTGCAAACACCCGTAAAAATTCTCAAAATTCCCTCTTCCACAAATTACTTTCTTTTCTCTTAACTCTCCTTTATTCTCTCTCAATTCGATATTTTTCTCCGTCGTTTTCAATCTTTTCTCTCAATCTCTCTTATTATCTCTTCTTTATACATCTCATCTTCCTTTATTTATCTGTATATTGCTTTAATATCATCACTATCTCCCTTATGTTCGCCCCTTCTCAGATTATCTCTCCTCCATCTCCCATGTTCTCTCCTCCTTGACCTTCATGCAGCAAGGTATAACAAGGTCGTTAACCGAAAAGCGGGGACATTTGCATCATTGTAAACTCTAGCAATCTACCGCGCAGCAGAACACTCCTCCCGACTTCCTAAGAAAACCGAATAAAAACATCGTTCGCAGCAGATAAATTCGCATAGTAAATGACGATTTCACCCTTGTACCTCCAAACCCTCCGAGAAGGAGAACCCATCCCTGTACCGTCCCCCGGACCCCAACCTCCCGCCAGATGGCAGCACCGCAGTAGGCGAAAATCCCACCCGATAAATAGGCGAGAGCCCACCGCCGCAGGAGAAGAGCACTTTGGGATCGGGATCAAGCCATGGCCGTCACCAAAAACCGGAGCTCCGGATTAAACGAGCACCCGGGGTCGAACCTGCACCGAGGGGCCACCGTCTCCGGTGAGTCCCTCTCTTCTTCAACCTGTTGAATGCATTGTGCTCTTCTTTTTGTTTCCTCTCCTTTTCCCCCTTGTGAATTATTGAGTGTTGATGTTTGTTGCATTGGGTGACGGCGTGACCGTTTGTTTACATCGTGTGTTCTGTGTTGAGGGAGATGTTGTGTGGGGATGGCATTGTGTAGTTTTGTAGTGCAATTTTGCGGGGTTTCAGTTCTGGATTGTTGTAAAATTAGTGAAGATTTAGGGGGGTTTTTTTCGAATGATTTTCTTTGTGCGGTACCAGTGATTTGTTTTTGTGCGACTCGGTGCGATTTTTTAGTGCAAGGTTTTTTTGTGTAAGTAGAACAACAGTTTATGGTTTTTTCCATCTTAGACGCGCCTTATATCCTTATAACACACCTTGAGATATCCTTATGCACATGATCTTGCATTGGTGCGGCATAAATTCAAGTGGGTTTTTTAATGTGCGATATATTTTTTGCATGGCTTGTTACCATTGCTGTAACGGCATGCTGTGAATAAGAAAAATTGCATTTAAGGACCATTGAAAAATCTGCCAATTGAAAAGTACTCCTTTTATGCATTCTTACCGTAGCCATAAACTGAAGGTGATTTGAAGAGCATACAAGTTAGACTGAAATTGTTTCTTTTAATGCTGTCCCTATCTATACCGCATAATAACTTTACTATAAATCCCCAGGAAACAATATATTTAAAACCCAATTACGTATTTGTAGAAAAATATTTTTATGCAAATTCTTTTACGCAGTTCCTTCCTACAAGGTCAACTCTCAACAATTTTGAAGTTGAATACTAGAATGCAATAGAATTGTTTTAAAAACATACATTAGGGATATTTTAAAAAAAAAACTAAAATTCCCACATTTGTGCATTACCTTAAATATTTTTTTCTGAATGTTAAAAACGCAAGCATCCTAATAAATAAAAGTGTGCTATTAATATAATCTTCTGCCGTGATTTTAGATAGTTTTGACGATTCACAGATTATCATGCGGGACTTACTACAGTGTCGCATTATGACGTTGAAATCGTTTTTTATAATGCATATATACAATGGAGTCGTCTTATTTCATACTTACAGTAACGCTAGTCATTGAAAAAGTAATGTGATGCATTGGTCAAAAATTAATTATTTATCGTTTTGGTTTGGTAAATGTAGTCTCTCCGATGCTTTTTCATATCCTATATCCAAATATGTTATTAACGAGGAAAAGGTAATGTACAATTTGAAAATACAAAGCAATGCAAAATTAAAGAGGGTAGGTATTTGTCTAACCCAGGGGTTCCCAAACTTTTTTGGTCCGTGGACCCCCTGACGACATGTCGTACCCTGTGGACTCCCTGCCTTAGAGACCGTTCAAAAAGTAGTTAAAAATCTTATGTTTATGACTTATTTTTCACCACACATAACATTTTTAATTTTTTTCAAGTGTTTAATTGATAATAATTTGATTTCACACTTTTACATAGTTCTTAAAAAATCTGTTTTTTTTTAATTTTTGCCATTCATATGGTTACCAATATTTTTAAAGAAATTATAACACACATTTAAAAATGTGGTAATAATAGTAATGTGGTTGGTCACAGCGCTGAAATTTTTTTTAAATTATCAAAATTTTTCATTTTAATGAAATTTTTCCCGTGGACCTCTGAAAGTTTCTGTTTACCCCCTAGAAGTCTGTGGACCCCCAATTTTCATTTTCATGCTCGTGGACCCCCTGGAAGTCACTGTCGACCCCTGGGGGTCCATATGGTCCACTTTGGGAACCACTGGTCTCACCCTTTCAGTCTTAGACGCCCCAAATTTTCCATAGGACTCAAAGGTAATCTCGAGCAGCTTATGATTGAAAGAGTTAAATTATACTTGCATATAACACTTTCTTCCTAAATATGCATTTCTTAATTTGAGATATAATTTTCAAGAAAAGTTAGTGAAATGTTTCTGTCAATATTTATTTTTTTTTAAAGATTATTTTGGTTGTCATTTAGATTTTCATCCTTAAGATTAGACATTAGTTTATTCCATATTTTTTACATCTGGTTGATATTTTGTAATATCCATATGGCACAAATTACTTTAATAATACTAATATCTAAGTTTTTAATGTTCAGAATTTCAAAAAATTAAAAACGAAAACTTCCTAACCCTCACAATTATAAGATAAACACTACTCAAGTATTAATTCACCTAGGTGTAAACTCTCAACTCTCAAGCGTCACCTCCAACCGTGGACCGGTTTCGTCCTTGTTAGGACTCATCAGCACAATATACTTGCTCAACCAGCAATAAATGGTGAAATTCTCCTTTCATTAATTCACCTCTTTTACTTTTTATTTAAAAAAAATCAAAAGAATTTAAGAAAAGTATCAAAATTTCAATCTTGTCCACAAAGCGTAAAATATCCCTAGTATCCCAATCGCAAAAACGAATCAAGCAACCAAGAAATTGCATAACAACCAACTTCCTTCAACCGATAAAGCGGCAATATACTCCCACGATAAAGGCTCTTGACGCGCGAATAATTCACGAGCTCAGATGCAAATCGTTTGGTCCCATGTGGCAACACTCCAGTGATCTGTGATTTTCATCGTCTGAAGAAAATCGCATTATCTCCACTACGCGCGAAATTTGTCTCTAAGTTTCCCCCATGCGTGGGGAAATCGGGAAGAAAAAGATGTTATTAGGGATTTTCAATGTATAACGACATTATGGGTTGAATGTCTTGTAGGGATGTGGAGAAGTAATTTGAAAATGAATCATTGATTAGGTACTGAAACTAACTGTATTTGGTTATTTCATTTCAATTAAGTTTTCTTTTTAAACTGGAGAGTGGCTTGGATAAATGGTTTCCCAACCAATTCTTCGCTTGTGTGCTTTCATCTATAGGGATTGTATTATGCAATAGAAATTAAGTCTTCGTTTTTTTAGCGTTAGTCAATTGTAGTTGCAAATTCGAAGAAATACAGTCAACAAAGAACCTGTATTACGCGACGTTGCTTTTTTGTGCGATTGTCTGTTTAATATTTTCCCGTTCTTCCTGTTTCTAAAGATTCTCCAAAGGTTAATTATTCAAGCATTCAGATTTAATGCATTTCTCCTGTAAGCTGACGAAATAAGCTTCTGCTTTTCCTCCTCACGAGTAGAAAATTGATTACAGCCTATATATCTCTCAAAATCAAAGGGACCTAAAATAAATTCAAGATATCGATTTTCGAGTTACAAGATTACTCCAAGTATAAAATAAATTATTAATTACAAGGGGGAAATATTTGTTCGAGATTTAATCCTCCATTTCCCCCAACTAGAAATAACTATGGAAACAAAAATTTTTTGCCTTATTTATGTCTAAAAAAGTGAAGATATCCTCGAAATAAATCAAGCATTTTATAAGTGAATAAATTTGAAAAATGTTAATTAGAAAGGAAAAACTGCCAACAATCAGAGAAAATTGGCATCACTGTAAAAAAATATGGCACTTGACACAAAAAGTGGTGGGCAGAAATTTCATCCATACATACAAAGATGTTACACCGCGATAAAGAGGGACCCCCCTAAATTCGGAGGAAGGTCCCTCAGTAGTGGAACCTCCCTTCCCGGAGAGAGGAATCTTCCTCCCAGTCTAGGTAGAGCGGGTTCCTCATTATCGCGGTGTAACATCTCTACATGCATGGAGGCAATTTCTGCCCTCCATTTTTTGTGTAACGTGACACAATTTTTTTACAGTGTAGCTGGACCATGGGGAATAATGCAATTCCCCATAAAAAAATAAGTTATTTTTAATTGAAAATAACTTAAAGTTTAGTGCTTTGAAAGGTAAATTAAAGTGATTTTTGGAGGTTTTAAGCCATTTTGTATACATTAAAATAAAAAAATTTGACTGCAATTATCCATTGCATTGCTTACCTTCACTTGTCAAATAACTAAATTTGGGCATAAATACCAACTGAAGCGAATATAACATCAAATTATACTAGAGTCGTAAGACCTCCAGATATATATACCCCGTGGATCTCATTCCCCACAGTGGTGACCCGAACCAATTAGTCGCAACACTAACATAAAGACATCCATACTTTCACTACGTATTTTCAAACGATTGTAGGAGGTTAATAGCGCATTCTTTAACGATAAAGTGTACCCACGCCCCACATGCAAGTTAAAAATTTATTATTGATGCAAACATCGTGTCTTTCACCTTTCTATCAAGTGCCCCCTCCCTCTTATATAGCCAAGAGAAACGTACTTGCTTAAACACTCGATCTGCCTACTTAACTATTCAGCGGAGTCAAGCTACTGTCACAACCTCCCTTGAGAACGTCTCTGTTGAATAATTCCCCTCTCAACGTTCCACGCGAGGGTTGCTCGCTCCTCACTCACGCAACGAACCTCCGAGGGAACGTTCTTTTGTGAAAAGGGGGTTGTCAGCCTTGGGTGGAGGTGTAATTCGCATGCAAACGATTGTTTGAGCAAGAGAGGGCGAAGCAAATGCATTGTGGGCGTCAATGGAGGATTGTGTTATTGGGGATTCGTCTTTGTCGTAATGTGATTTGGTATCAGTTGCTGAATTACGTCTGCCTTTACGTACTGTACGTCTATCTTTTTAAACCCGTTTCGACTGTCTTTGTAGGCACATATAGACCAGTGCGAAATAGATGTTAAAAGATGTTTTTATTTTTAATGTTTTCGAGAGAAATTTGAAAAAAAAACCCAAAGAGTTGTATCATTTTTAATATGATGAAAAGAAGTCGGGTATAAAGAGATGACTTTATTTCCTTTGGGATTATATAAATAAGAAATTATGGTTAATTAAAAAGTATACTGGTAATAAAACTTGCTCTTAATAAATATGTGTATAAAAGGATAAGTAGTTTTCTGTATGCTGATGCCGAGTAAAGATATATGTTCAACTAAGTAACACCATAAGAAAATAATGCATATGTGTTCTTCCTTTTAGTAAAGAGAAATTATTCCGTCTTCTTGTTACATAAAGTATCTTTGAAATTGCATAAATTTTATCCCTTAAGTTCATCATAGAGAGTTTATCCTTAATTTTTTTTCAGCTAGTTATAAATTAGTGCTCTAAACACCCCTTTTGGTCTAAATTTACTGGGCTAACAAGTGAAATTGGTTAAATTATATCTTTATTAACTCTACCTTCTTTCCCCTCTTTTACACCATTCGGTGAGAATTGAACAGAAGATATTTTAAAACTTGACTTTGGCATTGGAGAATTAACATGAAATTCAAGAGACTATTTAAAATATTTTTATTTAAAAGTGAGGGGACACTAGTGAGTGCTTTACCATCCCCATAGAAGGTTTACCTCTCCCTTATTTAAGATCTCAATGAAAAGAAACCAATATTTACCCAAGAGGATTCTTATCCCTATTCCCATCATGAGTGTGTGTATCCAATCCAATCGAGAATGTGTAGTTAGACATTCGCTTGTAACATCGTTTGCTCAGTATATGCATCGTCGTTTGCGGAGAGGGTTGAACACCCCCATGTGGGCAGACAGCGTGGGAGAAGCCTTCCTAAGGTCTTTGTATCGGGATTATTAATCGTCATATTGGGAGGATTGTTCGATAGATTGCAAGAATTAATTTCGAAAAATGTATTTCTTTATCCGTTTATTTACCTCTTGAAAAAGTGATTATATCGTCTGAGAACGAGTTTTATAGCAGAGTTTTGATTGGCTACTTTGGTTGCGTGTAAATGGCATTATAGTTATCTCTGTTGTTATTAGTAGGTTTGTGTGAGTATTGGAGAATCAAAATTTCATCAGTTCATTCTCGTATGTGAGTGTTGGTGTAGTTCGTAGTTAATAGGATTGAAGTTTTGTTATTTTATTAGTTTTAGAAATGGAGATAAAACCGTTGATAGTGATAGGATACGCTGTGCTAAACAGTTTGAAGATCGTGAAAGCTTCATTCATCAGTTTCCGAGTAAATAATTCCCGTAAATCCGATTCATTTCGAAATTGCACTTTTCAATGTGTTTGAATGAGTAAGATTATTTAGCTTAGTATTAAGCAACAGGCCTGAATAAATATCTGCTTGAACGAATTCAATGAAAATGGAAACTTTTCTTCACGCCGATATAAAAAGTTATTGTGATTTTTCTTACGATAGAAGTTATTTGAATGTTAGGAAGACAAGTTATAATGTTGTTGAGGTTGAATATTAGATGGTTCCATAGATCTATTCGATGTTTTCTTTACCTCATAATAATTCATAACAAACAAGTTAGAAATCCGAAGATATGTCTGGTCTGATTTCCATTTTTATGAAGCAGTTTCAAGATTTTCTGTAAAAAGAGATGAAAATAGAGTGAATCTTTTCCCATGCGAACCTAAGTTTTTTCCGGTCAGGTTCAAGAGACTTTCCCCGTCTTTCCATTTCCTTTGGGATCTTCCGCTTTTCTATATCTGAATTCAACCATTGGATTCCCAGACTAAATGGACATGACTTATCAAAGAGTTCCAAGAACTCTATTCGACTAAAACATGGTCATACTTCCTTAAAACCTACTGGGTAGTGTAGAATTATATCTAGTTTTCATAACATGACTAAGCACTTCTTGGTCTTTCATTTCTTCATATCGAGAAGTGACACTTTTGACTTTTAGTGCACTTTCTTGATCCAAAGACTTTTTTCTCTTATTCTTTTCGTCCTTAAAAATAAGAAATATCTAAGCCTTAAAAAATATTTATAAGAATCATCAGTTGGTAGTGAATTCATCATATTTTGAATCCACAGAGTATATAGTTAAACAGAGGATTCATCTCCATAGACGCTAATGGCAACTTTTTTAACATGGGTTTTCCCATAGACAACTTCTGGTACTTCGGACCGCCTCCTATAGTTAATTCCACGTCACTCCTGCTACATCTCTGTCATTCGCCCACTGAAGCTGTCACTCAAATCCAAATCGGAAGTGGAGGGAAAAGAGCAGCACCGATGAAATTAAAATGCCCCTTCATAAGAAGTTCCATATCCAATCAGGAATCACTTTCGCATTTTGCCTTCTCTGATTGGCTGCTAGTGAAATTAACTATAATCTGCGAGCTTGAATTCTTACCAAGTTTCTTGCTTTGTCAGATTTGCAAGTTCACGTGACCAGCTGACGGTCATTCCAAAGCCAACCAGCCAGCTGATGGTCATTTTTGTAATCAGTAAGGTATTAACTACCATCTCTACCAAGTTTCATCCAAGGGCAGATGAATTTATTTTCCTTTTTTGTACCTTCGATCCCCTCCCCACTCTCATGACCAGCTGACGCTCGATTCCGTGATCAGCACCACTAACACAATCCGTTCATATTAAAATCGTGTGCGAGAGGATGAATTCTTGAAATTTAACACCAGCTCCCGTGCTATAAAGGTCAACCATCCCTTTCCGTATTACAAGGTTAAGTACAGTCAAGGTTAAGTACAGTTATTACAGTCTTCAATCACTTACGCCGCAACACTCATATCCGACCCTTATGCAACATTAATGGCGGTTATTAATACTTCCATCCCACTGAATAAGCAACAGGTGCGCTCCTGATGGATATTCGTTTGCCCCCATCTAATACCAACCACCTACTAATTGCGATTCGGGGTTGTTTCGCGAACTCCCCCCCTCCAACATGGGGGCATGCTAATGCAGAGGGGAGGGAAAAACCTTTTGGGAATAGGGGTAGAAAAGTGTGGTAAGTTTCATAGTATGGAAGTGTAGAGTTGAAATTTGAATTCAGTTTTGGTCGGATAATGCTTTTGGGTTCAATTCCGTTAGAGTTCCCGCTGTATGCAGCCATGCTCTTTTGGACACCAAAAAGTCGAAAACCTGTTAAATCCTTTCAAATTCGTGGATTAAAATGTAGATCAATGACTGTTCAGTTTATCATTACGAAACAAAAAAAATTTGTCGATATTTTAACATATTAACCTGCTTTGGTTTGCTTGTAAATTTGAAGTAATATATCATCTTTGTTTTTGTTAAGCTCTCTGACACATAAGTTTTTCGCAAGGTTTTATAATATTTAATAATAGTAATAATCGTTATTAACATCATTTAAAGAAAAGATAAAATGAACAAAGAAAAAAATATACAGGGTGTATCTGAAATGGTGCAACAAACTTTCAGGGATGATAGTAGACACTTAGACGAGTCAGAATCACCTAGGATTCGGGGGTCCCCGACCAAATCCCAGGGAGTTAAAAATGGAGCGACACCCCAAAAAATCATTGAAAAATTCAACTTGTAGGAGAACTACTATTGGTAAAAAATTAGTTAGGGTCTCAAAAATTGTGGTTCAATATGATCTTTAAAATTATCTCAAAAATCTTTGAATTTTTTTTATTATGAAAAAAGTTAAAAAACCACCAAAAAATGTGAAAACTTTGCCAAAACCTTATTTTGTATTTCGAAATCCTTTCTTTTGATTTGATAATCTGAAAGATCATAGTTGAAAACCTTTAAGTCTAAAGTTTCACGTAAATACAATAAATATTAAAAGCTTGAGATCCTGTTAAAGTTTGTTTTTTGCGTGCGCAAACAGTTTTCTAGAGCTGTTTCCAGAACAGCCGTTTGCGCACGTAAAAAAAACAAACTTTAACAGGACCTCAAGCATACATGTAAGTTGCCATTTCTTTGGCCCATTCAAGGATGCAAGCTTAAGTCTTCAAAACTTTTTATCTATTTGTTTCATTCCATGCATATGTTTGCAGTAAACTAAAAGGAATTTCTCTGATTCTTTGGTTTTTATTTTGAATTTTCCTTTTAGTGAAACATCTTCAATTATTATGCTTTTTTAATATTCATATAAATGCTTTGTTTTTGAAAAATCTTAATAATTGCATTTTCCGCGTCATCAGCTAGGAGTTAGTAAGTTAGCTATCAAATATTTTTGGCAAAATATTGAAAATTGATAAGGGGTAAACTAAATGCCTTAAAAAACCTATTTGCACGTTTTAAAAAGAGTCAAACCCTCAAGGAGGAATTAAATGATCGAAATGTAATTACTAAAGTATAACTTAATGGTTTTATTTTATCGTCGAACAGATGTATTTTTCCATTTCTAATGGGAGGAAGTTAAATCAATACTATTACTTTTTACTTTGTGCAAAATGTATTAACTTTTTCTTTTTCATTAAAACTTTATAATAATTTACATTTTTTAAGTTTGACAATGCCTTATTTAAAATGAAAGTTCCAATTTTCGGTAAAGATGTTTCATTAAAAATATTATTTGGTTAAAATTGTTTATTCCTTTTCTTTGCACGGTTACTTTTTAAAATTAAATTATTGCATTCAACTTTTTGGGGGTATAATTCATGATGTTTACTGAGCATTTAAGCACTTTTTCATTTTTATTTGTTTCTCGTCAATTATACTTTTAACATCTTATCCTAAATTTATTTAATTAAGTAGTTGCCTGTTTGCACTTACCTTTTTATTACAATACAATTGTTACACACAACCTTATAATTATTCCATGAGCCTAACGTGTCTAGGATTATTTTTCTATATATTTCTGAATTAATATTACGTTATTGTGTTTGTATGTAAAAAAAGAATTGAAACAAGAGTAATCCTGCTAGTGTGGAATATTTATTAAAGATTATAAATTCGCATTTTGATCTTTTTCCATTCAAATAGTAAAAACATAAAATTGTGTTAAGGATAATAAATAAAATTTGAAGACCATTGTTTAGTTCTAAGATATTCCCCTTTTGAAGAATTTCTTTTTATAACTGGAAAAGAGACTCAAATACCCTTGGTATTTCTAGAATATACGAAATACAATATACTAAGGTAAAGATTTCTTCAAGGTAATAGGTAATTAAATTTACAATTTATTGTATGCTTTTTTCAGAACAAAAATCTTAAACTTGTGACTGTTTTCAAAGTAAAAATAAACTTTTTGTTTAGAATACGGTACAATGTATCTTGTTTAAACAGCGCTTACGAATATAAATTTTTATAAGCTTAAGTAATAAAAATGTATAATTCTGTAAATATTAATAATCATTAAGTATTGGAATTTTTTAAAAATATCGAGCTGTGAACTGCTGATGTTTGTTAACTAAAAACAGTATCCGACTATAAATTTTAACTGACTGTTTGCAGATTTCTTAGATTGCTTTTTTTACTAGATAAAATAAAATTTTTTAAAGTAGGTATCTATGTTATCTTTCCTTACGAATGTAATGTAAACTATACGTTTTTAGAAGAAATACTAATTTACGTTTTAATTTGATACATAACGAAACGCTATACAAGACAAGTTTTTTAAAGAAAAAATATCAAGATTAAAAAGTTATTTTTCTTCATATTTGCTTATTTTTTCTTTTTGGCCTTTGCTTCTTTCGCATTTGTGAAATTTTCAGTTTATCCATTTATAAATGTTAACTTATAAATTGTATGATTAAAAAAACTGATATCTCAATGATACTGTTTCGAAGAAACAATATGAAATAACAATTTCAAACAAAAAATATTATAATTTATTATTATAATATAATTAATATAATTATTATAATTAATATTATATTATATTATAATATAATATAATATACATTATAATTTTCACAGCTAGACTTTCATCCTGTTTCAAGTACTGTATTTGTATACAACTCTTCATTACATAACTGTAACCATATAATTACTGTGCTACTCTTCCCCTGTAAGTACTACATCTGATAAATGACACTACCTGAAATTTCACCTTCTCGAAACAATCAACATAGCTCTCCTCCAAATTCAACCCAGTCAAATTTCCCTACGCCATTTACTAGTTCCCACTCACTACTCATTTCCTCAGATTTCGACATCCGTATACTTTTAAAGCCCCCGAAGATATCCCGCTGATAAATTAATCTCCACCGGAGGGAGAAAAGGAGATTTTAACTTATCCTCCCCCCCACCCGCTTTTAGACTTTTAAGACAGGACCCGGAGCGTTGGGAGAGAAGGTTTGCCGTAATTAATTAATCGGAAGTCTTGTGGGTCTTAAGAGGGGTACAGGTAAAATTTTCCGTCCTTAAGTTTGGTTATTTTATGGATGGATATTTCTTGGGAGAAATGTTTTGATGAGAAGTGATGAGGGAAGTAAACCAATCAGAATTTGGGAGCTTTGATTTGAGGATTGTTGGCTTATTGGTTTCTTGAAGAGGTTTCGGAAGGGATGAATGTGAGAAGGAAATGTATAGAAAAGTAATAATTATTTCCCCATTTTCACATTTTTAACTATAAAGTATTAACAGTTATAAAGTCATATTTTCCGTTACGGTTTAAAACTGGAAGATGTGATTTATTTTAATGCTTTAAGGATCTTCTCATTTGGAATAAATGAAATTTGTTTGTATAAAGTTACAGTTATGAAAGTTATCCAGTAAATGCAACTGAGTTTCGTTACTTTTTTGGTTTTTAACTTTTCATCGTAACTGGATGTTCAAAGAATGGTATAATTCTTAAACTTAATAACCTCTTCTTGCCTCAGTTCGTACTCAATAGTTATGTGCCTAAAATATTTAAAAATCCTCCTTTGCCTGGAACAGTTCTTATTTTCATAAAATGTTCTCGAATAATAAATGGACACTTTTTATGGCCAATTTCTCGAAACTTATTCGAGAGTTTAGGGGTTAAATAAGTAGGACTAATGATAAAATATTTGCTTTCGTATATTTTATAGAGTTCAAATATTTTAAATTAGGAAAATTAAGGAAAGAAAATATGTTCATTTTGATCATAAGTGTTCAAAGTTTTCATGAGTTACTACTACCTTAGTGCTTCGATAATTTTCTTCTTGTCATGACATTTTTTTATTTAATAAGCAATAAATTAGTTATGATTTGGTTCCCTCATATACAGAGATGATAATGAACGCTTATGACACAATTCAATACACTAAAACCATTTCAAAATTTTTAATTTTTACTTAACGATAGATTAACCTCCAATAATAAATCATGCTTTAGTTCAAACCGAATTATACAACAAAACGCAATTATAACTGACAACTGACAATTATCACCATAACTTACAGCTAAGCTCCCAGACTCCACTTTCTCAAACTCTCCCAACTAGGGAATATGTGTACAAAAACCTTAAACTTTCAATAACACCATAGGTCATACCCCACTTTCGTTTCCAACGTGATTAAAAAGCGCCTAATTGTCCACTCGCAACAACCACCAAAGTAGAACCACTGTTACCACATTATAATATATACTCGATGCATTCCTCCCATCATCCATTCTTTTCCCGAGACACCTTGCCTCTGCAACTAATTGCGTGTCAGTCCCTCATTAGGGTCGCTAATAGCCCCTTGTTGCATTCCCGCCAGACGGCCGCCGAAAGGTCTGCCCCACCATTGACCCCCTCAAGGAGGGTTGGAAGAATTTTAAGATCCACCCCCATCTTTACTGTTTATGAATATACCTTTGAAAATAAGTTCATAGTTGATTTAGGGTAGATAGATTCATTGAATTGAATTGTGAAGTTATCGATACTAGTGATACCACACCAGTTGCTATATCGGTAGTGCTGTTACTATAGTCCTGTCCTATCATTCAACCGACTTAATATTAAATATTGATGGTTATTTGCTAGGATGCAATTTGGATAGTTCATGAAATTACTTTACACTACCCATTTTACAAACTAAAAAAAGATTCATTTCCGTTAACTAACACCGAGCTGTTTGCATAATGTGAAGTAAACCAAATCACCAATGTAAAGTTATCGCCAAATATTAGAAATATCGCTAAAAAACGTAAAACCAACTGAACAAATTGAATCTACATCTTTTCATCACTGTTGAGAATATCCCTTTGGAAATGAGTTCATAATCGATTTAGGGTAGATCGATTCATTGAATTGATGAGTTATCGATACCTGTGATACCAGTACCACTTGCTGTATTGATAGTCCTGTAACTCCGTGCAGAATAAGTACAGTTGTTCATGTTCAATCGATAGTTCAGTTAGCATATCCATTAGGGTGTCCCTTAAAATCGAAGGTCGGGGAAACTTTTGCTCCACCCCCCAATTTTTTTCCTTTTGGTACCCTAAGAAGGTGTGCAAAATATTAAACCGATCAGATGATATTAACACGTGCCCCAAACGGCCTAAAGTTAGAAAAATTTGACTTTTTTCTCATTTTTTCGAAAATTTGTTTAAAAAATCCGCTGCCGAATAATAGGGCTCTAACACATTTAAAAAATCTTATTTGACCGTTTTTCATTCTTAGCTAGGCCAAGTTACCCAGTTTTTAGCCTGGCCATCAATCGGAAAATCATCAAATTTGTACATTTTACACTGAGAATAGAGAATACAAAAGTCAGTGGTAAATGACTTAAAACCGCAAAATTCCATGACTAAACACCATTTGTAGACCATATTGATGTGGAAATAAATTATCTGGAGCTCAAATTAATTATGGGTTGCTTAATTACGGACGCCATGTTGGATTGCATTAAAACTTTTTAAAAATTCTAGAAAAACGGTAAGGGCATGTTTGATATCGGGTAATGGTTGTTTGAGGTTTCTAAACTCGATTAAGACTAATAAAATTAGCTTGCACAACTTTTTAAAGCTCTTTACGCAATTATAAGTGTCAGCAGATCTCCTAATACAAGTGCAAACAATGATTTCAGAACTATTGATAGTAATAAATTCGAAACACATAAAACCAGCAAGAGAAATTCTGGAAACAAGTTAAAAATAAGACTCCAGTGTGTCCTCAAGTATTTTGTTCCGTAATTTAGTTGAAAAGCTTAAGGAGATACAAAATTAACCCGTTTTCATAATGATTGAGTTATACTCTCAAAAGATACGCAATTTTTCCACGTTTATAGAAACTGTTCATGTATTTTATCATATATTTATACATTAACATAAAAATACCACAAATTAGTGTCATTAAAACAATAAAACACTGGTAATTTGTTCGTGGCTGTAAAAATACGTTAAATATTAACTATACAGTTTCAATAACTCTTCTACTATACCCTTCGTTTTTCTTCGCACTCTCAACTTTTTATCAGTAAACGTCCATGAAGAAGAAATGAGGTTTCGAGTAAAGGTTTCGTGAAAATTGTTTATGAAATTAAATTATTTTAAACCCTCAAAGCCTTCTTTGAGAATGTAGAGGTATTAAACTTACAGAGCGAAGGATAGCTCTGACTTAAAAACAGACTTTAAAGAAGATAGGATTTTAAGAAACTGTTATTAAAATTTATGATATTTACATAACCAATATAAGTGTCTTAGTTTTTGATGACACTAATTTGTTGAATTCCATGTATTTTTAATGTTAATGAATAAGTTTATGGTAAAATACATGAACTGTTTCTATAAGCATGGTTAATTGCTTATCTTCTGAGAGTGAAACTCAATCATTATGAACAGCGGATTAATTTTGTATTTACTTCAGCTTTTCAACTAACTTACGGAATAAAATACTTGAGGACACACTGGAGTCTTATTTTTAACTTGTTTCCAGAATTTCTCTTGCTGGTTTTATGTGTTTCGAATTTATTGCTATCAATAGTTCTGAAATTATTGTTTGCACTTGTATTAGGAGATCTGCTGACACTTATAATTGCGTAAAGAGCTTTAAAAAGTTGTGCAAGATAATTTTATTAGTCTTAATTGAGTTTAGAAACCTCAAACAACCATTACCCGATATCAAACATGCCCATACCGTTTTTTAGAATTTTTAAAAAGTTTTAATGCAATCCAACATGGCGTCCGTAATTAAGCAACCCATAATTAATTTGAGCTCCAGATAATTTATTTCCACATCAATATGGTCTACAAATGGTGTTTAGTCATGGAATTTTGCGGTTTTAAGTCATTTACCACTGACTTTTGTATTCTCTATACTCAGTGTAAAATGTACAAATTTGATGATTTTCCGATTGATGGCCAGGCTAAAAACTGGGTAACTTGGCCTAGCTAAGAATGAAAAACGGTCAAATAAGATTGTTTAAATGTGTTAGAGCCCTATTATTCGGCAGCGGATTTTTTAAACAAATTTTTAAAAATTTTCGAAAAAATGAGAAAAAAGTCAAATTTTTCTAACTTTAGGCCGTTTGGGGCACGTGTTAATATTATCTGATCGGTTTAAGATTTTGCACACCTTCTTAGGGTACCAAAAGGAAAAAAATTGGGGGGTGGAGCAAAAGATTCCCCGACTTTTTGAAAAAACGCCTAAATAAGGGACACCCTAATATCCATATTGCGAAACATTGATGGATCATCAATTAGGGGTTGCTATTGGGGCAAAACGAAATTACTTTACACATTTAGCGTACTTAAAATAGAACGTTATTTAACAATGAAGTATAACCAACAAAAAAGTTAGCATTGCATATCTATGGTAGATTTTTGGCAATCGGCCAAGGGTCTCGTCGCCTAATGCATGCGCTCTAGCTTCTTGTAATAGTCAGGGTGATAATTTTGTCTCTGTCACCGTGACAAGAGTCTCTAGTGCGCGCTTCGCCTACTTAACAACAGTATCGCTTTAATTACAATAATCGCTAGTACATATATTAATTTGTAGTGAATAGTATCATTGCGAAGATTATATAAACGACAGTCGAGAGGGAGAAAACCCGTTACTGTGATGTAAAATCTCGATATGGTCTTTTCTGATTCTTGTGCCATAAAACAATAACCAAACCCTACTAAATGAGCATAACTAGTAAAATAGAAATTGTTAACATACGTTTTTATATTGAACTATTTGTTGTACTATAACTGGATTTGACTGCGTTGGAAATGTTACAACGCCATTTTTCTTCCTTTCTGTTTAAAGTCAATACGAAAATAGTTAAATAATTGATAAAACTCGAGTATGATGATGTACAACAACCGCGCTTTAGAAGTTAATATTCGCACATTTTTAACCGCTTTGAATGAACTAGCATTTTACAAGAGTTTGCTGTATTTTCTTCTCGTATCTCGAATAGTTTTCAAAAACAACGGAGTAACTTTTATCCTTGCCTTTAAAAGGCATTCATCGAAAACGGTCTCTTTTAGAGTAGCGCATATAGCCATTTTTATCTACCCATACACTTGTTTTACGATTAAAGCAGCTGTAGGAGATACAAGCCTTTTGCTCTGTATATTGCAAGACATAAACAAAGGAAAAAATATCTATGCTTCCATCACTGACAATTTCGAAACAAAATAGTAGAATGTTCTTTCCCCCTTGGGTATAGAAAACCCCAGATATCTCTTTATCGAAAAGCCGAATATCTTCGTCCTAAAAAGGCGGTCGCTGGCCATGCGGGAAGAAACTCTGCTTTCAGGTATCAGGGGTGCGATTTATTGGTTTGATAGTCACGTTCGAATACACTGAGAGGTTTGTTTAACCGGCATGTTCCACAAAATCGATCGGGGGAAGGGGTGTTTTTATTTGTGGGTTAGTCCACCCTAGACTGTGTATAGAGACACCATCAAGTGTGTTGTGCACCCACCGTGTGTAGAGACACCATCTTGAAATTTTGTTGTGTGGGAAGGTGTGAAGAGAAAAGTGAACTCTTGAGAGATATAGAGAACTGTTTCTCGTTTTCTCGGTTTTCTCGCGGTTTGTTCCAATATTATCATCTCGTGAATTTTAAGAAAATATTGAACTCAGTTAAGCTCTATTAGAAAATTCACTGATTTAATAGATGCTTAATTACAATTTTATTTCTCTCTCTAAAGTTCCTGCAAATCTGTTGAAGTTAAAACAACATCACAGTTACCTACTAATATCTTAAACCTTTGAGACACTTTACCCTACAAAAGTAATTTGCGTACGTGATCCCACTAATTGCTGCATGAAATGAGGTGAAATAAGTAGTCTGTATTATCCTGATATTAGATACTTTTGATAATTAACTGCAGTAAGTTTAGAATTTAATCTGCATAAATGATTTCAAGGGTAAAGAAATAAATGAGGTAAGCAGTTTCAAAACTTTTGGATCCGATTAGTTATTTGGATTACGAAAGAAAATTTTTCTCTACCCTAATAATTATCTAAAGGAAATAGACATTTAGATGGTAAAATCAGGGGATGCTTTAGGTGTAGCAAAATGTATATAGAGAAATTCGTTTATTGTACTGAATAAAATATTGTATTTTATTTTTTCTAGCATGGAATATAGAGCGTGAGGATGAAAGGGGAAATAATAAAATAATAAGTTAAGATTTATAAGTAAATAAATTTCAATAAGTTTATCAAAATAAATTAACTTTATCCGAATTTTTAAAAACCCTTCACTTTACATTTACAGGGTTGATATAATTCAGACTTTTGAAGGATTTTCAGACTTTCTAAAACTTTCAACAAAATTTCAGACTTTTAATGAAAAAAAAATCAGCTTATAAACTGGAATTTTCAACTAAAACCTACATATTTTTAATTTTTTGTGAATGTTCTTGGTGTAAGAGGATCATTCCTATGGTAAATTTTCATATCTGAGGCAGCTAAATAATTTTATTTGGTTTGGTTTACGATCTTCTTACCAAGTCTTGCAGTTTTCGGATTTTTTACTTTTTTAACAATCTCATCCCTGCATTTAAAACCTTTTTTTAACCTGCAAACCACATCTTTAGTTACTGAGTTTATGTGTGAGCATCTATATTATTTGTATCCTTTGTAAGAACCTAACAAAATTATTTTTCTTAATGAGTATTTTCTTTGAGTAAATAATAAGGAATACATATTTTGTCTTAAAGTAAAAAATAATTATATTTTCACCAAGATGAAAATTTACTGATCAGTTACAAATTTTAAAAATATCAGTTTAATTAAAAAAATAAAGTAAAGCTTTTTTTTTCAGTAAGTTTTACAAGAAAAACCTTGTTTATAATCTAGTCTTTTATGAATTCGTGTTATTTTTTATTGAATAAAAAAAGTTTTTTTTAAAAAAGAAGAGGAACAAGGGTAATACGATAAAAAAAAGTAGCCGCGTGGAAAAACACTTTGTGAAAGTGCAAGGGCGAGGCATTAAAAAGTGTGAGAAGATAAGACCCCATGAATAAGCTTAGCGTACCTAATGGCAATTTTAGTCACGTTCTTGAGTTATAGTGATATCTCGGAAAACCAGCAACATGCTTTGACTTCCTTAAGATTTAGAAATTAAAAATAGTCTTTTACGTTTTAAATATAAGGTGAAAAAGCGTATTAATATTTTGAAGGAATTTTCGTTACTTAGAAAGGGGGTTTTTATCTTTGAAATTATTCCCTGTTCAACTAGCCATTTGTAGAATATTAAATTCTATTAGGAGGACACTAAATTTATCATTGTGAATTATAATCATAATTTTTGTTTTTTATTCAAATGAAAATGTTTAGGCTTAATCAAAAGAATTGGCAGTTATTAAATTAAATGATTTTATTCCCTGTTCAACTAACCATTTGTAGAATATTAAATTCTATTAGGAGGACACTAAATTCATCATTGTGAATTATAATCATAATTTTTGTTTTTTATTCAAATGAAAATTTTTAGGCTTAATCAAAAGAATTGGCAGTTATTAAATTAAATTATTTTATTCCCTGTTCAAGTAACCATTTGTAGAATATGAATATTAAATTCTATTAGGAGGACACTAAATTCATCATTGTGAATTATAATCATAATTTTTGTTTTTTATTCAAATGAAAATTTTTAGGCTTAATCAAAAGAATTGGCAGTTATTAAATTAAATTATTTTATTCCCTGTTCAACTAACCATTTGTAGAATATTAAATTCTATTAGGAGGACACTAAATTCATCATTGCGAATTATAATCATAATTTTTGTTTTTTATTCAAATGAAAATTTTTAGGCTAAATCGGAAGAATTGACAGCTATTACATTAAAGGTTAATTAGAATAAATCTTTTGAAGTTTATTTGTATACAATCGGCATTTATTCGAATGCATGATTTATGCATGTTTTATGATTTAAGTATGTCAAACCTCTTTACATGTTTCTTAAGTTATGACAAGTTTAACTGTTTTCAATAGGATAATAGTTTTTTTCTGTTTACATTAGGAGTTCAAAATTTTAAACTATTTTCCCAACCTACTCAAGGATTTTAAATAGTAATATGTACACACAACACTTATAGGATAGGGGTATAGGTATTGCATCATAACTCATTCGAACACTGTTACATTTCATCCAAATTTTTTTTTAGGATGAGACGAATTCGCAAAACTCTCCATTACTTTCCATACATGATTGGAGAAAGTTCCCACAAAAATAAATGTCAATCTTCAGTCTAAATTTTCTACTGAATGAACTTAAAACGCATGTCTATCTCAAAAATGCATGCACTATGAAAAGATGATATACACATGCTTTTTATATTCGAAAGATGCTCCTGAAGGAAAAGAGCTCTTTAGAAGGTCAGAGAATTCAATTGAATGGTGCTTTCGATGTTTTTGAATGTTGAAAGGGAATTTTCCTCTCACCGTGAGCAATTCTGCGTAAACTTTACTTCAAACAAGACTGCGGGGTACTGCGAAGGAGTGCACTGAATGTCGCGATTTTCCGATGGAATACATTTATATTGCTTTCAGACTGCATTATTATTCCAACTGTTTTGGTTTTTCAATTTTTCTTCAATGTTGCATCTGTCATTGACATATAGTAGCTTGATGCAAAGTCGGCCGTGTTTAAATTATTTCGAAATATTTGTGAATCAAAGTCTTTATTTCTCTTGCAAATATTCGGTTACATTATTGCTGCATAGTTAAGTTCTGTAGTATTATAGTATTTCAGATGATTTGAAGATATCTTTTTGTTGAATATGCTAACCAGTAACTAATTTGCGTAGTTAATATTGTTCACTAGGATATATCTGATTTAACTTTAACCTTAACCTTTTGATTGTTTACTTCGTGTTGTATCTTTATATTCTGTACTACTGAACAACTCGACGGAATAAACTGGTTTATATTTTTACCCGTTGGCCATATATTCTTCACTTTTAAAACATTTTATTCATTTGATTACATAAACTTTCACAAGCGCATCAAAAATTCACTTAAAAATCCAGTGCAATACTCATTCTTTTAACAATACCTTTGATGTTGTGTTATTACATTATAAACATTCGGTATGCGTAGTAATAAATCGCAGTTTCTCGGATTTCAATTCTTAGCTAACATAGGTATAAATCCTCCTTAATCTGTGATAAAGGAAATTTCTATGTATATTTGGCCAATAGTAAAAAAAGAGAAATAATTGTACTAGTTTTTAATGAATAGTTCATTCATTTCCTTCACTACCTAGTACCTTCTTAAGAATTTCTTACAAACATGGAAGATTGAATTTTTTTTTCTTTTAAGACTTTTTTCACTTCAGTAAATCTTTTTAAGGTAATGCAAAGTAATCCTCTTGTTTGTTTAAAAAATAAGGCATTATGACTTTTAAGCCAAAAGCAAAAATAAAAAATTCGGAAATTTTTTTTGCGCGTAAATCTTGTTAGCTTTTTTCTTTACTTTGTTTCGCATTGGATTACTTTTAATGCTTAGATGACATCCTTTTGTTTTACCTATGTGTTAAAAGAACCGTTCCTCAAAGATAAAAACGATGGGGGTCTAAAAGATTTATAAAAAAATAAGGCTTAAAAACGCAGTATAATCAATGATCATAAAGCACTCCATACACGTTCTAACACATCAAATTTTTTTTCTTCCCCTAATTGAAGTATTTAAGTAAATTAGGGTCATAAAGATTAAAAATTCATTTATCACTTCGCAGTATCAGTCTTGCTATACAAGCTACTTAGTATAATAATGTTTACCAAACTCTGCAAAACATGTTTTTGTGGCGTGTCAGCAAGTTCTAAAATAACGTTTTTTGTGGCATTTGATCGTATTCTGAGATTTGTTATTCCCAACAATTAAGTAGTAAATGTCTCTTTTCAAATCTGTTTTGAAAAGTTTTAACGTGGAAAATTTTTCGAGACACGTTTAAAACTTCTTAACTCATACGATCCAAATTAACCTAGTTTGAAATGTATGAATAATAAACCCATTTGAATGGAATGAAACATTTTGACAACAACCACTTCTGTTAAGATGTATTAGAAGTATTTTTTTAGTGTTTTATCAAAGTCATTAGCTATTTAACCGAGAAAAATTTTAACACGTGGATGCCTGTTTGTGTCTTTAAACTAGTGTTGGGCAAAATGGATACTATATTTAAGGTATCGAATACCTTGATATGTATCGATATTTTTAGGTATTGAGCATTTTCAGGTATCGAATACTTTTCACACTTTTTTGAAATTAAGTACAAATATGGTTTAAAAAATTCAATAATTTTACTTGGGAACTGAAAGTACCTATACAATTCTCAAAGAATACACGTGAACTGCCCTTGTGCGCCCTTGCCTATGAAAAAAAGCTAAAAATTAATGAAGGGGGGATTTAAAAAAACCCCAAAGCTAATAAATATTTATTAAAAAAATAACCGCAGACCGTCGTTCTGAGAGCCCGTCGCAAAAGCAGATGGTCAAAGGTGTTTTTATACCAAAAGAACATGTATCAAAAAATAGTATCGTTAGAAAGTTCGATACAAAACACATTGGTTAATCGAAAAAAGTATCACTAGAAAGTTCGATATCAAAAGTACTGGTATCGAAAAAAGCATCGATACCAAATGAGCGATATCTCTGGCGATAGAGTCGATACTTTGGGTGAAGTGGATCCTACGTGACTCAATGCGGGAAAATAGTTTTAGAGCTGCAAAATGAGAACAAGCTGCGTTAAATCAACGGCAGATATAATTAAGATAATGTCATTGAACATTTTTAAAAGAATTTGTAAATAAAGTATCGATACTCTTAGGTATCGAGTTCGTCCAATACATTTAGGTATCGAGTACTTAAGTATTTGGTATCGATACTTGCACATCACTACTTAAAACGATGAAAAGGAAGCTATTTGTGACAAGTAGGGATGGATTGACATTGATATACGTCGCTTCGTGCTATTCAATTGTTTTTGTTCAATGGCAACAGTTGACATTTGTTCTTGGCGTGCTTTTACGTAATACTGGCAAAAATCAACAGGCCCGAAATGCACGTAATCCCATCTCATGAAACGCCTGTATGTCAATCCACCCTTAAGTTAAAATATTCATTACTTTTAGTTTAGGTTCTCGTAAATATGTATGTATAACCCGAATAACTCGATCGTCATTTAGTTCAAATGATCCGAAGTTTTCTCTTGGCCCGCTCCAACTTTCTATTAAAATTAGTGTTAAATAACCATATGTTTTTTGCAGTTCAACACTTCTTATAGTCTGTTCATTTTGAACTGGCGCTTGAAAATATTTCCTTCCCCCACCACCGATCGGTAACCATAGCAACTATTCAAGTCAAAGTGACGAAGAAGGCTTACTATTGGCTGCTCGAAGAGCGTACGCTTCTAGTGTGGGGGAAAGCACTATTTCTCAAGCGCCAATTCTAAATGAATAGAGTATAAACCCTTTATCTACTGACGGTACTTATAAGCCCCACCAACTTAAAAATTACATAGAATAACCATCCTTTTTTTAATTTTCCTCTTCCAGGATAAAAGTCAGCCCTGGTTCTATGACGAGTATTTTTAAGGGAAATATGCAAATAGATTTAAAACTGAAGTTGTGCTTTCAGCTGCCATTCGATCGGATTCCCATGATTGCTATTTTTGTTCCCTCTAAATTAGTGAAAGTCAAAAGGAAATATATTATTCTTAAGACTTAAAACTCATATGATTTTTTTGTATTGAGAATATTTTAGCCTCAGTGTAGTGAAAGTACACAAAAGTATCAATTTAATTAATTAGCTCTTGCGGATTAAATTTCCCAAAGATGATTATTTTATTTATGTATATCCCTTAATTTTTAACTTGGTGACTCAAGAATATACACTAGCGGAAATAAAAATCCCAACACCAAGAAGGAAAGGAGATATCAAAGTCAAATTTATTTCTATGATTGCACATAGTATCAATGATAATTGATTAAAAAATCAGCCTTCCTGGATGTTAGGGGGCCGAGAAAACCAGGGAGGAGTGTTGTCTCCATAGGTGTCCATTACCGCTTTCACACGTCATGGTATTGAGTGACAGGGGCTCTAAATGACTTTTGAGGGATTGGAGGACCATGTTACTTCCTCAGGTAGTCCAAATTCATATGGTGCACCAGCGGACGTTGCATACCGGGCTAGGTGATTTCTCCTCATTAACCGGACTTGTTTTGTGGGTGTTGGTTCTAGAGAACTGGTAAGACGGGGTAAAAATGCAACCTAGGGGGTTAAGAAGAAAGCTTGGACATTGCATACAACATGTGGTTGTGCATGTTTCTCTTGAAATTTGTCCCCAGGACAGGTCTGAAGGTAAGGGCGGACAACCGGCTAAAAAACCTCAATGACGCAGCTCTGGTTGGAAGAAGTACTGGTGAATCATACTCAGGAGATGCAGAAAGGGAATCCAATGCATCCCCACTCCGTTACCCTGCATCACCACTCCGTGGAACGATTAGAAAATCATCAGCTGAGTGCGCTCTCTCCATTGTGTCTTCAAACTCATACCCAACCGTCGTGGTGCTCCAAACCGAAGCAGGATTCTCTCATAAACACAATGTCATGAAATTGGGATTTTCATTCCCTTACTTCATGCACTATTGGAAACAGAAAGGTCCATTTTCAGCTCCTGGTTTGTAGACAAAGATGTAAGAAGCTATGCAGACCAAACGGACAATCCGCAGTACTGCAAACGACATCCATCCCACTGCCGCTTGTCCTCAGTATGATCTACCGGTACTTTGGCCAACCAGAGCTGCTTCATTGATGTTTTTTAGCCGGTTGTCCATTCTTACCTTCAGACCTGTCCTGGGGACAAATTTCAAGAGAAAAATGCACAAACACATGCTTTATGCAATGTCCAAGCTTTCTTCTTAACCCCCTATGTTGCATTTTTACCCTGGCCTATCCGTTCGTAAGAAGCAACGCTCACAAAACATGTCCGGAGAAAGAGGAGAAATCACCTAGCCCGGTATGCAACGTCCGCTGGTGCACCATATGAATTTGGACTACCCGAGGAGGCAACATGATCCTCCAATCCCTCAAAAGTCATTTAGAGCCCATGTCACTCATACCATGACGTGTGACGGCGGTAATGGACACCTATGGAGACAACACTCCTCCCTGGTTTTCTCGGCCCCCTAATATCCTGGAAGGCTGATTTTTTAAGCAATTCACATTGATACTATGTGCAATCACAGAAATAAATTTGACTTTGATATCTCCTTTCCTTCTTGGTGTTGGGATTTTTATTTCCGCTAGTGTATTTACACGAAAAAATTGCAGAAAATCTTAATACAGTAGGTAATGGGGTTAATGTGAAGTCACTGATGCTTTTCAGTTGTCCCTTCTGTTTCGAATAATTCTAGATGCACTGTAGTTAAATTTTGATTGTATTTCGAGGATATCTCTTCCCAATACTAAAATTCTATCAAACTCTGCCGCACTGGTTTGGTTTTAAGCAATGTGAATAGCAGATACGTCAGGATCGAACTTTATTCAAATTGAATACGGTTTGCAAGTAAAATGCGATTCCTTTGGTAGGGTTAACTATCGAATTCGTAAAGGAGGGAAAAAGTGCTATACCCCAGAATAGTTCAACTTGGTATTCAGCAGAAAAGTTGTTTGCTCATTAAATCTGCAAAACGTCAGCAAGCGAGATCATTTGCTGATGGTAATCGTAGCTCGGGGCATTTCTGCTGAAAAGGGCTTTTTATTTTGCTGAAATATGGAGGGCGCTTTTTTGTCATAATTATTTATGGATTATGCAGTTTTTGTACTTTTTTTTCTCTTTGGACTCTTTCTTTTAGGCTAAGTACTTGACTTGTATTATGTATTTCATAGGTTGGGGTAGGTGTAAAGTATGATCTTAGAGCTGTAAAGTATGCATTTCTGTAAAAAAAAATGTTCAAAACTGATATTTCCTAATGGGGTTATCAAATTATGCTTATTCACTACCAATTCACACAAATCATACTTTAATTCAAATATGTTGGCATTCATTCTTATACTAGACTGCAATGTTACTTGACCGTGGCTGAGACACTGAGCTATAAAACAAACTGGAGTCACTAGTTAGCGTGCCGAAACCGCATCACACGGCGGAAAAGATTTCCATCTTCTTTTAATTTTCCCCCTATCTGTTAGCAAAGTTGTATGCACATAATGAAACGACCATTCTGAATTTTGCTCATAATATTTTGAAAAACAGGCATGGTTGGATTAAAGGGGAAATGCTCTTCCAACTTTGCTTCCAGCTTGCCCCGATTGCTTAAGCAATCTTGGCAATTTAACCCTCCGCGCTGGCACGATCAATCGCTTGTTATAGTATCGGAGGTTGTCACTCCAGTTTGTTTTATAGCTCAGTGGGCTGAGAAGAAAGAAAGTAGTTCCCAGCGTGGTGTCTGAATTTGGATAAAAATTAAGAACTTCACTTCGGAAATATGATTAGTTTGTTAAACCCATGCATAAATAGCGTCTTTTTATCACGATTTGCATACCAAAACTCCTCTGAGCTAGAGTATACGAGAGAGAGGCAACAACTCGCTTAAAAGCGTCTCTGCGCATCCAATTCTGTCCATACTGTATCATGCCGCTTGTCTCACGTCCCATGCTAATCCTATGGAGGGAAACCTAACTCCGCCTATGGCGAACAGAAAACCGATTTACCGATCTGCGTGCGCTTTACTGAGTTGTCGCCTCTCTCTCGTATACAGGCTCTCTTCTCTGAGCTAGAGAGCCTGTATATGAGAGAGAGGCGACAACTCGCTTAAAAGCGTCTCTGCGCATCCAGTTCTGTCCAAAATTCTGTCCAAACTGTATCATGCCGCTTGTCTCGAGTCCAATGCTAATCCTATGGAGGTAACAGGCTGTTGCGAACAGAAAACCTGTTTACCAATCTGCGCGCGCTATACTGAGTTGTCGCCTCTCTCTCGTATACAGGCTCTCTACTCTGAGCAACCCAACAGGCTTTTTGTTTCATTAGTTTCTCCGTTCTTGACGTCATAGGGTCAAGAAACATCGCCACCCAGTATAAATCAAGTTTATTCCATACCCCGTATCAACCAAGATCCCAAGAAGATAATCTATTTATTTAAACAAGATCATGGAAACTTCCACGGCTTAAATAACTATTTATTGACTTTTTTTGTACGATTATAGGCAGTGTCTTTCGGACATTACATTCAAATATTCAAATTGGTTGTAATATACAAAAAAAAAATAGGCCTACAATCGGGGAAAATGATTCCATAAATATTCATTTGAAGTTTTTAGCAACTAATAATTCGTACAATATTCTCAATATTGTACAACAATTTTTTTTCCTAATTGTTTTGTAGGTAGGAAATAAAGATACACTATTTTAAAAAATTTCAGACTTCTCGAACTAGAAAGATTGTTGAAAGATTGACATTGTGTCGGGGGATATTTGAAATAGACTTGCATGTAAGAAATCGAAACGATAACCACTAACAAAATTTGTGAAATTGAATAGTTTCTCATGTAGGACCTCCTCCTTTTACAGATCCAAGAATTCTGATTTTACTTGACAGCTTGGTATAAATAGCATACAGAGGAGCACTCCATACCCCAAAATTCATTAATGGGTGAATTAGAAGCAAAGAGGTATGTAAGCAAGTAACGATATGCGAAAAGTTTTAACATTGAAATGTGCATAAAATTATAACTAACTACTAAAAATTTCTCAGACGTTGGTGGTTGAGCACAAATTACTTAAAGTGGTTTTTTTGTCTTTTTTTACAAAATTTTGGACCCCTCCTCCACTTTGGTGAGATTTTGCTGGACCCTCCTTCAAATTCTCACGTGAGATTTTTACTATAACTTTTTAAAAAATAAATTTGTTCTAGATATGTTTTAGTTTTAGATATGTTCTTGGTCACGCATGTTTCATCTATAAATAAAGTAAAATTCAGAAAAATTTAATAAAGGACTGTTCTTTTGTATCAAGACTTGATTGAAACTCCGAACAAATAAGAAAAATTGAAACAGTGAAACTTCTTATTAAGAACGCAAAAAGTTAAAAAACACTGCAAAGTTTCCCATCAACCTCGCATACAGAAGTTTTCCCAAATTGTCCCTTGTACTCCTAAGCTTCTAGGCCATTAAAATGAAGTTAGAAAACTTAACGGTCTACACTTCGTACAAAACTCATCAAAATCACTGCCTTTAGAGTTCAACATTGCGCACTACTATTGTACCCCCCCAAGAAGCCACGAGTTGGACCAATATCTCTTCCAATGTCGCCTCTTCCGTTCGATTTCCTGATGGCGCCTGGTGTCCAGCACCCTTCCTCACAGGCGATAAACAATGGCTATGATGCGTCTGCAAGACTCTCCCAATCCATCAAACTGTGCAGCAAACCTATACCAAGTCTTGCTCGAAATCATACTAATTTCGACCTAGACCTATGGTTAAAGGGGTGTTAGATTAACGACGGTTGAAGTTAGAAGGTCAAGTGTGTGATTCTCGAAGCCAGTCTTGACACTTGACATATTTAGCCGGGGGATTAAGTGGGTTTTCTCACGCTATATGAACTGGAGGTGGGTTATTTATGATTGTCTGTGTGCTTGGATTTGCCTTTTAGCAATGAGGAGTTTTGTTGTTAAGTGTGTAGTCTTTCTTTGGATTCAGAAGGATTAGATTGTTTTATGGTGTTAGGGAGTTTTGAAGAGGTGGAGAATGAAAGGACATAAAATTCGGAAGGAGATTTGGAATATTACTGTTAAACCAACGATAGTAAAAGGGTCACTTGATTTTGAGAACGCTGGAACTAGTATTTCGGAGGGGAGACAGGTGGAAGTTGAGGGGCAGTTTATCGAAAGAGGAAGAGACATTAACTTGTATATAGAAGCAAGACCCCGACTATCACCGGTTACCCAACTATCGGCCGGGCAAAGTCTGTAAAAATCACGTGACCCTTTTATTATCGTTGGTCGAACAGTAAGTGTGTCACCTTCAAAGGGAATCTCCTCCTAAATTTTAAACATTGTAGACACTAAGTAGATATGTTTTTTTTATTTTGTTTTAAACCCCAAAATCCTTTCTTTTATTGCTAATGACGCTTATTTTAGAACTATTAGTTGTGGATTTGTATCATGAAAATATTGGAGAAAGCGTAACAACTAAGCCTAAGAAACTTTTTAAAAAGTTTTTTGGGTCGTGGTGTAACAGAAATTAACTCCAAAGGATTCTTTCATTTTTGAAAAAAAAAACACAGTTAAAGTATAATATAGTGTAATTATAAGTTTAACCTTTATGAGTTCGCGTTGATGAAAGTGCTTGATGCAAATGAAAGCGAACGGAAAGCGCCAAAGTTGGCGTAACCTCGTTCATAGTAGTTCTATCATAAGTGACTTAGTACCTTACTCCTGCAAGCCAAGGAAATGTATATAACAGGAATTGCCTCTGTATATAATCGAGGTTGACCCTTCTTTAACCCTGACATTTAAAACCCTTATTTAGTTGTAACTAAATTGTAACTGGTTGTAACTAGTTGTAATTATTACCTGCAAGTTTTCAGGTCTCTAGGACGATTTTTGACCCCCGCGCCCTTCAAAAGTATGTTTCCCATGTTAAAGTATAGGAAAATATTGAAAATATCGTCAAATTTAGCTCTTTTCAATTTTATGAGCCTGAATGCAGTCAATGTCGAATTAAAACCTATACATCATCTTTGGGATATCATTGTCTCAAGATCCTATCGGAAAAACATTCAATGGCACATACTGGGGGGGGAGTTCCACGGGGGTTTAAATCGCGCTTTCACCGAAAAAACAGGATGCTCGCCGGCGCTTGCAACGGGTCACATACAGGTTTTATTGAATATTTTTCCTATTTTACTTCAGCTGGCATCATCTGATAGCCTTGTATCTCAGCTTTGGGAATGTGAGGCCTTCATCCAACTTCCGCCTCAAGCGCCGGCAAGCATTCTCTTTTTTCGGTGAAAGCGATCTTTAAACCCCCGTGGAACTTCCCTCCAGTAGGTGCTATTGAATGTTTTTCTGAGAGGATCTTGAGACAATGATATCCCAAAGATGATGTATAGGTTTTAATTCGATATTGACTGCATTCAGGCTCATAAAATTGAAAAGATCCAAATATGACGATATTTTCAATATTTTCCCTATACTTTAACATGGGAAACATACTTTTGAAGGGCGCGGGGGTCAAAACTCGTCCTAGAGACCTGAAAATTTGCAGTTAATAATGTTTTAGTATTTGTAACAACTTGAGAGGGGGGCATCTGGGAATTTCGAAGAAAAAATTTTTTTCATAGACTTTTGCAACACCCTACTGTCAAGATAGGGGGACTGAGGCTCAACTCCATGCTTTCTCCCTCCTCTTGATAACTTGATTAATGGCTCTTGCGTCTTTTTCGACTGTAGTGTGGCAGCCGCCTAAACGAGTACAATTTCCTCTATCCTCATTCTTCAACACTCAATGATCCTTCATCAATTACACATTCAAACGCCATCAATACTCCTCTGCGAAAAACCCACCACGAAATAAACAACACACCAGCCCCATTAATCCTCCAAAACACAACAACAACAACAACAACCTTGCCACGAGGATGAGGCCACCCCAACTCTCCAAAACAACAACTACAAACAACAAAAAACATCCAAATGGGCAGTGACAGATCGTCCGCTAGAGGGAGACGGATGATTCTGTCCCCAGCAAGCATTCCCGGATTTTTGGCCGGATCCAGGATACACTGAAATCCGATTAGGGTGTGTGAGGTTCTTCTCCGTACTTTTGTTGGTGGGATTGGCTCCCCTTGCGTGACGGGTCAGGGAGATGTCAGAACAATTAGGGGTGTTCTCTGGGGGTGAGTGTGGTTAAGGACAGGTGGGGATGGGATCGTTTTGATTTGGAGAATTTGGTGGATGTCGTTTTTAGGTAATCCAAGGTATGAAAGGTATTTTTAAAAAATCTCTACACTTCATAGTTCTGTTACTCCTTCTCATTAACCCTATATCTACTGACGGTACTTACAAGTCCCATTAACTTTAAAATAACATAGAATAACCATCCTTACGAATATACTGACGATACTTTGCAGGAACACTCTTTTAGGTTTACTCTTCCAGGATAAAAGGCAGCACTGGTTCTGTAATGAGTATTTTAGCGGGAAATGAGAATAGATATAAAACTGAAGTTGAGCTTTTAGCTGCCATCTTCCGGATTCCCATGATTGTCATTTTTGCTCACTCAAAAGCAGTTTAAGTCAAAAGGAAAGTTTATTATTTTTTAAGTCTTAAAGCTGCGATGAAAATCCTTATGGGTTTTTTTGCTTTGCAGAATATTTTAGCCCTTAGTGTATACTGGCGGTACTCAAAATTAGTACCAATTCATTGAATTAATTATATCTATTAAAATTCCCAAAGATGATTATATTATTTATACATATCCCTTAATTTTCAATTTAGTGACTAAAAAAATATTTGCACGAAAAAATTGCATAAAATCATAATGCAGTATATAAAGGGTTAAAATGAACAAGACAAGAGAAAAAGTATGTTAAGACTCATTCACACTGTTTCACTATCATCCTCAGATTATTCACTCCTGTGTATCGCTAGTTTGCATTAAAAAATAAAGGAGTAAAGAGTGAATTTCCAATTCATACTTTTCACTTTGGACGATTCCTCTCATATCAAAAGTGAAATAGTGTGAATGAACGTTTATTTTTATTACTTAAACTGTAGAACTTCATATGATGTTGAATTAGAAAAAAAATCATTCTTTTTTTCGAAAATTTACTTCATCTTTCTTGTGTGCTAGATCAGCGGTTCTCAAACTGTGCTCCGTGGAGCCCTTAGGGCTCCGCCAAGTAATTCCAGGGGCTCCGCGAAGAAATTTGAAATAAATACATTTTTTTGATAATTTCTCATTTGCTTTTCTCTGAAATGTTATAAATAACTTTCTGTAAGGTGTTGGAAAGGTCTGCTGGTTTTTGCCTTTTTCAGGTCTTTTTTGGTTTACCAAAACAAGTTAATACCCTGTTTTTAGGGTAAAATTTCCAAAACTTGGCTGGGGGAGGAACCCCCAGGATGAGACGGTTTGGCGCTTGCCGTTTGGGCGCCGTTTCCGTTTCGGCACCAAATTTTTCTTCTAATTTTTAGAAGAATTATAGAGTTCTATTTACTTTCATTTTATTTCTGCCGCTGAAACGGCCGCTCCGAATATTAGCACACCAAGGAACCCCTTTCCCCCACCTCTCAAATTGATTACTCAGCACCTTTTTTTATAAAGTTCAACAAAACAAAGGGAAAACCTGTTTTTAGTAGAATCAAATTTCCGACACCCCCTTTATAGCATTTGGAACTTGATTGCACAAAACGCTTCTTATATTAAGTTCTTTAAGATGCAAATTCTGCCAAAAAAAGTATAAAAATCTAACATTGATCCTATGGCATGGGAGGGGATAAGGAATGATTTTGGGCCCATGTGTATATATTTCGATATGTACCTCTGACGTATGGTCTAACAGCCCCCCAAAACAGCTCTTGATTTCAAAAGAAGTAACTTTTAGGAAAACAATATTTACAGATGTATAGATTTCCGTATAAATCCTTTGTTCATGCATCTCCGGCATAATGATTAAAAAGTGATAGCTTTAATATTCAGAAATTTAAAATGAAGATTTACATTGTATCCAATGATAAAATATAATCGGTAAACAAAATATTCCATAAAACCCGGGGTGTATATCAAAGGGGCGAAGGAGACCTGCCTCTCCCCGGAAAATCGGACTACGTATAACAAAACAAGTTAAAACCATGTTATTTAGGGTCAAATTTCCAAAATTCTTTTGGGGGAAGACCCCCAAACCCCATATTGTACTTAAAACTTTATTATTGTCAACTTTTATAGTAAGTTCGTTAAAATTAAAATCCTACCTAAAAATGAATGTCCAAAATTTATACAATGATGTACCTAAAACGAGTTAAATAACTGTTTTTAATTATCTCATTTCACAAAATCTTCTGGGGAGGAAGGACCCCCCAGACCCTTCTATTGTACTTGGATCTTAATTCGTCACAATTTTTCTTATTTTCTTACAAATAAATTATCTTAGATGCAAATTTTACCTAAAAATGTTTTTAAAAGCTACGTTAAACTGTTAAATATGCATGGGAGGGGCTGAGGAATAATTTTGGACCCCTCCCGAAATAAATTTCTATAATGCTTTTATTTCTAGAAGCAATGGGTTTTATGTAATTTGTTTTTGTACCTTGAAAAATTTATTTCGGAAAAGGGCTCCGCGTATAATTTGTCTCTTGAAAAGGGCTCCGCGACATAAAAAGTTTGAGAACCCCTGTGCTAGATGAAGATGATACTCTATCATGGATAGTGTTTTTAGAAAATGACTAATGCTACACTTTCACTGTTCATCTTTAGTAAGTCACTGCTGTGAACCGCAAGTTTGCATAGAAAAGTGATGGAGTACAAAGAGTAAAACGCCAATTCTCTCACAGTTTTCACTCTGGATGATTCTTCAAAATTGAAAATTCCGAGTCTTTACAAACTCCTCGCCTGTAAGAATTGCTTGAATGTTTCTATACAGGTTGACACTTAAAAAAGGTTATTAAAGATTTTAGAGAAAAAAATCACAAAAAAAGGGAACCCATCTCTTAGATTAAAACTCTTAAAAGCACCCCCGCATAACATAATTTACACTTCACCTTTCACTCTTCCTCTCTCAAAATTCTTCAAACTACTTGACCTAAAAACAGCGTCAAATTCAATTCTTTCCGACCTTCAAAAACCTGACGCCTCTCACTAGGACAAAAAAAATTCCAACGTCAAAACATGACACAATTTCGTCACACTACCGTAACTAAGTTCCACCTACCCAACCCTCTATAAGAGAATGCCTTTTTTTCTTCCTTCCCAATCTTAACCGAATCAGTCCGCCCAAAAACAGGTTGAAGGTTTTGAGCCAGGGCGCTAATGTACTTTTAATCTTGGGTCTTCGAAGCGCCCCTGATGCATTATAATAATCCAATAGAACCCTTAACTCAATTCAAAAGGGGCCCCATCTGGAGTTAATGGATTTTTCGACGGCGGCGGATATAAGATTTAAGCCTTCCATTTTGAGTAATTAATTATCTCTAACAGGAGGTGGGAGTATTGTTTAATTCGGGTCTTCATCTGAAGCTAATGGAAGCTTATCTTGATCAGCAGGCCAAACCTAGGTGGGGTTCTGATTTAGTTTGTGTAGTGGTGGTAAGTTAAGCAGTGTGGCAAGGAGGCTCAAGAAGTGTTAAAGGGGCGCTAACTATCACTTATTATTCGGAAAAGGCAGTTGATTTTTCATTTTCCTTAATTAAAAGTAGACCCCAACATGAAGCTTTTGATAGTTCGTCTGTATTCATAAAAGAAAGAAATCTGACCATTTTAAAAATTTTTGACATGTCCAATACTGATCAGCCAACGATAGTAAAAGGGTCACGTGATTTTTACAGACTTTGCACGGCCGATAGTTGGGTAACCGGTAATAGTTGGGGTCTTGTTTCTATATACCAGCAATTGTCTCTTCCTCTTTCGATCAACTGCCCCTCAACTTTCACCTGTATCCCCTCCGAAATACTAGTTCCAGCGTTGTCAAAATCACACGTGACCCTTTTACTATCGTTGGTTCAGCAGTACCTATATTTTGGTGGAAATGTCTTATATTTTCGTTATGAACCTTGCGAAGGATTTTTCGAATTGAAAATTTATTAATTTCCCCCTTATTTAGTCTCGTCATCTAGTTGACATACATCATCGCTTGACATACAGCTTGGCATGTAACAGGAGATCCATAACTAACAATCTAAGAGGATATGTATAACTTTAATATGCATATCACTCAGTAAAAAAAATACTAAATTTGGCAAGTTAGGAAGCCTCTTTTTCAAAAAAGTGCGGTAACTATTGGCAATTATTTAAATTTTAAGCTTATTATTCACCTGAAAGAGCTGAACGTAAACCCTTAATTAAAAGCCTGAAAAAGAATTTTTGTTTTTAAAACTTAACTGTTTTAAAAATTTTATATCTCTTCTAAGAAAAATATGCAAAGAGATTCCTTCTCTTAATTTGTTAAAGTAGTTAAACAGATTAATTCGAATTAATACTCGAAAGTAAACACTTTGTGTACAAACCCTTAATAATTCTTTAAGTTTAAGTGCGATATGTTTTAAGGGTACTTTAGCGGCAGTGCGAACGAGGTATAACTATCAAATGAATAATTGCATAATTAGTAGGTACGTAAATTGAATCAACATCAATAAACATAAACAAGTACCACTTAAATATATTTATCTAAAATCATTTCATACTTTTTTTTATCTCAACGAACGACTGCTTAGGTTTTTTTCTGTCCAACGCATTACCCATTCTTAAGAAACACAAACATCACACAAAAAAGTGTTAAACGCTAGATAGCATGGCAATTTATCAACCTTAATACCCCCAAATCAGCGATAAACGAGTAAAGATATACATTACGTAACAACACAAAACTCAATCAATGTGCTTAAAATCACAAATCGCTTTTTAGCGCTCTAGTGGCTTGGGAAATACGGACTTTCTTACTACTAGTACCTTGGAATTATCAGTAACCTTTTACTTGAAAAGCCGTGTGATACTTACGAACATCTGTTACTTTTCTAAATGTACTTAAGAAAGGCCTCAGGTGTTGGATACTGGTTTAGCTGTTAGATAACACTAAACTATTCTGCAATAAATAACATAATGTCAGTAATGTATCGTATAGAGGAGGGCTTAAAACTATGAAAGTTAATTATCTCTCGATGAATTTTTTGGGGGAACGTTGTGAACGATGGTGTGCTATATTTTGTTCTCAAAGAGTTAATTGTTTGCATTATAATTTTGAATTACTTTCTCTATATTGCATTTTAAATCTTACTCACTACAATTTTTGAAATATCATTTTTGTATGTTAAAGCTTCAAAAAAGAAAAAATACGCTAATTTGCAGTTTTTTTTTTCAATTTTTTAATTAATTTTTTATTTGTCATGTATTTTATTTTTTACGTGCGCAAACAGCTGTTCTGGAAACAGCTCTAGAAAACTGTTTGCACACGCAAAAACCAAACTTTAACAGGATCTCAAGCGCTTAGTATTGATTGTATTTATGTGAAACTTTGGACTTCAGGGTTTTCAACTATGATCTTTCAGATTATCAAATCAAAAGAAAGGATTTCGAAATACAAAATGAGGTTTTGGCAGAGTTTTCACCTTTTTTTGTTTTTTTTTAAACTTTTTTCATAATAAAACAAATTTTAATGTGATGACTTTTGTGATAATTTTAAAGATCATATTAAACCACAATTTTTGAGACCATAATTAAATTTTTACCAATAGTAGTTCTTCTACAAATCGAATTTTTCAATGATTTTTTTGGGGTATCGCTCCATTTTTAACTCCCTGGGATTTGGTCTGGGATCTCCAAATCCTATGTGGTTCTGACTCGTCCTTGTCCCTTGTGTCTACTATCATCCCTGAAAGTTTGTTGCACCATTTTAGATACGCCCTGTATAAATGACATTAAGCAACAGCTAAGTCAACGTCTCCTTTTATTCTAATAACATCCCCCCATTTCCTTTCAACTCATCACGGCCCCTTTTTAGGAACCACTGAAGGAGATAACATAAGAGTTGCATCAAATGTTCGTTGACATTTACTTAAAAGTTAAGTAAAACGAAAACTAATTTTGAAAATTGGGAGAAAAGGTTTGAACAATTATCTGTGGGAGTCCACCTGTCAAATACCCTATGTAAAGAAATGGGAGAGAAACAAGAGAGAGAAATGGGGGAAACAAGGTGGAAAGTAAGTACGAGAAAGGGTAAAAAGGAAAAGACAGAGATATTTTGAATTACCGAAAAAGTTTCAATAACCCGGTAAAAGTGCCTCCCCCTAAAAGAAGAAAAGGGGGTATAAATAATGTAAAAGGGGAAAACACTAAGTACATTTGAATGACCGAAATTTTTTTCGGAATAATACAATGGAATCTTTTCATTTTTAGTCAGGTTTAAATAAGCATTATTTTCCAGTGATTATGTACCAATCGTCTTAAAAATGACCTATTTTTTAAATGGGTGTCTAAAACAGGCGTTCCTCAAACAAGCTAAAAATGTATAACCTATTTATCAGAGATCGACTTCTAAATCAATTTTATTTTATATTGGTTTGTAATGATCAATTAATAGTAATTTTTATCTATCCGGTTCCGGTATGCTAACATTCTATACTCCTGTTCATAAAAAATGCAACACCAAAAAGGAATTGTCGGATCAACTTGAAATTTTCAGGGTATGTTCATTATGGTTATATTATCAAATGATATCAAATTCAGAGCTATAGCGCATGCGCGAGCTGAGCAGTGTCTTCTCAACCACTGATTTATTCGTATATTTGGGGGGCTGTAACAGGACGTTAAGGGCTTGTAAGAAAGTTTTCTACCGTTGATTATCTTGTCATTTGATGTTATTATACCCCTTAGACCTTAACGGATGTTATATGAACATTTAACAGAGTTTAAAGAGGATTAATGTTAGGCCTCCCGGAGAGATGTTTTTCACACTGTTTTACCACTGGCCAGATGGAGGGAAACTGGACAATATTGATATGGGTTTGAAAGCATAGGTTCCAAAAAGGATAAGGCGAGTTGAAAGTTGGGGTCTGGACCCCTAATAGTCACATAATCACGGGATGAAAGAGGCTTCATTCGCATGGCAGTGCCGGATCATTGAGTGACTTTTCGACATGTTTCAAATTGTTAGAATACTGTTACAGGTCTATCATTGTCTGCTCCATCAGTAAATCGGTCGTCATTGCACCAAAGTTCACCAAGTATCGTTTTTTTACAGCGCTCCATCGATGGAATTCCATCTGTGCAGAAAGCTACCATGGGATATACAAAAAAATATTTTCGCATGATTACTGATAACAAATGGTCCTTTTAAAGAAATTCCCCTTCAATTTTGGTTAACATGACACCTAAATTGGGTTTGGACGCTATGCCGAAAATCGCAATTTTTGGAGTGTTTTATCTTGAGTCTGTGGTGAAGAAGAGAAGTGTTTTGACCTGGAGCACTATTGGGTACCATGGGCAACCTCATTAGATAAAAAATGAGGGCTATCTCATTTCTTAAAAAAAATTCTAAAAATTTTTGGAGCCAAAAGTTATACCCTACCTTTGAAGCGATCCTGAAGCTGTAATTCATCAGAACAAATCCCGTACACATGTTTTTTGGAATGTTCCAAACTTACTTTACATCCAATAAAGACATCCAATAAAGTTTTTATCTCGACAAATTTCTTCATCCAAAATTTCACCTATGGAGCTCGACTAAAATTTCGTTGGTTTGTCCTCATGCTTAAAATGCTTGTTATGTTGCCAATATTTTCAAACTTTGGATTTGGGATGAATCTTAGATGATAATCACCGCCTCAGTCAAAATTTCAATCTGTTTGATTCGATTACCTGTCGCATAGAGGCTCTCATTGCAGCGCATATGGAAGACAATAAACACCGATTTTCGATATTAAATTTTATTCCTTTGTTCTGAAAATTATATCATTCATTTGTATCTACAAAGATCACTTGCTGTGTAAATTTCATCAAAATCTAACAAGTCTTTCATGGTGTTGCATTTTTTATGAACAGGAGTATATTTTAATTATGTACATTTTACTGGTATTTTTATTTTATCTTCTGAAGTCGTATCACCATATATGTTTAATCTAATAGATTATTAGTTTTTTCCTATTTAATTTGTTTCCATTGCTAAATGGTATCCGCCTACGTTCGACAACTTTAAAAAAAAACAACAATAAAATGTTCTGTTTCTTTACATTTTTTATTCCATTTATGTTAGAAACCAACTATTTAAGCCTTTAAAACCACAAAAAAATTTTATCTTAATTAATTAAAATAAACATTAAAAAATTAAGCAAATTTTAAGTTTACGACAAACCTTATAATTAAAAATCTGATTCACATTGAATATTTTTGTAACTTGCAATTGAATTTAAATTCAATTATCTAGAGAATGTCGTAGGATTTTTAAGGTAAGAGAATTTACTTAGAAGTTATAGACTTTTTCTTAAAAATTCATAATTTTACATCGTTTTTTATTCTGTTTTACAAATTAACATCCCAACAGACTCGCTTAGAATAATCTTAATAAAATTATCCTATGACATTCCCTAGAATATACTATAAAGAATGTTCATACCGAATTTCACTACCATACAAGCAATAGATTTTAAAATATCATGCACACCGTAACTACATTTATTGCAAAAAGCTGTTCTGAGAAAAACGAGTTTAATGTTTCGAATTGCAACCTGACATTGACAAATTGGCACATTGGTAATGACTGTAACTTCTTTTCTAGTAGCCGTAGAATCAAAAGTAAAACAGTTTTAGAAAGCTAAAAAGTTGTACTTAAATAGAGAGTTAAAAACAGAAATAACTAATTTTGGTCGAAATTGACGTTTTCAACGTAGGCGGATACCTTCCTTAAGTATTTGGGGAACAGTGATAGACATATATCATAAATCTTCTGGTTACAATGCATATGTCTGCGTTATTAAACATTGTTCAGCCGAAAGGTTTGTTAATATAAAGTGAAATGGCTAATGCATTGTTCATTTAGAATAGGCGCCTGAAACAGGATAAAAACCGCCTAATTACGCTCCTCAGTCCAACTTCAGTGACCGATTCTTTTACAGTATTTTAACTATACTTCGGTTTAGGCTGCCTTGTCATTGCACAAGAAAATTTTTTCGATGATAATTACAATAGTAACTGCTTATAATACATTACGCTTCAGGCGCCTATTCTAAATGAACAGAGTATAACACATTACTTAAGGTACAAAATGTTACCAATAGATGTACCAAAAATTCAAAGATTATACTCGATTATTTGAATCCGCTTTTGACATCTGTTAAGTGGTCAGGTATTCTTGAATCTTTTAAAATAGAAATTTCCGTTCCAGTTCGAAAATTCCATTTCCCCGAATCAATCATAAAAGGAGTTTGAAAATCGTATTTCAGAAACATGTAACAGGAGTGAAAAAATCCAATTTTTCAACGTAGCGTCCAGACTGATTTAAAATCGCTTTTGTCTGTTTGATACTAGACCTGGCAACTGTAAAAAATGGGAAGATATAGCTATGTTCTTTCAAACTTCAAAAGGAAAGTTGTCTATATTATTTATATCTTTTCGAATTTTACGAATCCGCTGTGGAATTTGGTATAGAAAAAAAAGAAATTTTGAAATAAGGTTGAGCCATCTTTTATAGTATAGAAAGGAAAATTGGTATTGTGTTTCAGAGATGAAAAAAGTGGAACACTGTTAAAGTGGAACTGCACAGTGGAAGTCTGTTAAAAATTAATCAGTCCAAAATTATAAAAAGTTTAGAATTGTTTTGTAAAACAATTTTATAAAAAATTTTGAATATGAACTTTTAAAAAATTTTATGTTGAAAAACTCATTTTCATTTTGAAGGAAAAATTGCAATATTAATTCTTCTTATAACTTCATTAAGGTCCATAGCATAGAAGTAGTATGTTTCAAACTTTAAATTATGAAGAAACCTTCAAACTAGTTTCCTAATATGAATTTATATTCCCAATAACACTCAGTTGCATCTTTTGTTGTATTTTTTTATACTTCATGTCTTTGAAAAATATTTTGTTTTTAAAGGTATTTTAGCACTAAATGTCTGAATTAATTTTTCTAAAAATTTCGAAATGATTCTCAAAAGCTAAAATACTTGAAAACTAAGTATATTTTAATTTTATTTTAAAAGTAATTAGCAGAGGATCAATTTCTTAGTAAATATTCATTTACTGTGTAGATATGTAAAAAACCCAACTTGTCAAATGACCGTAACTATGCTCTATTCATTTAGAATTGGAGCTTGAGAAATAGTGCTTTCCCCCACGCTAGAAGCGCAACCATAGTAACGCTCTTGGAGCAGCCAATAGTAAGCCTTCTTCGTCACTTTGACGAGGATAGTTGCTATGGTTACCGATCGGTGGTGGGGGAAGGAAATATTTTCAAGCGCCAGTTCAAAATGAACAGAGTATAACCCCATTTTCAATGTGCAGTTATGATAAAAAAATAACAAGTTGAGCATACGAAATACATTTGAGCAAGAATGTAGATGAAAAATTTACTCATTATTAAAAAACTTCCAAGGAAAAAAAACTTTTAATGCCGCTTCAACTACTCTACTCTGACTAAAAGGAATATGAAAGACTGATTAAAGCATGGCTAAAACAGCAATCTAACCAACAAGAGCACATGTGTATTTCATTCAACCAAAATTACTTTTCCAATTAAAAAACACCGAAAATTACACCCCTTCTCAAGACTTGACACTAGGTTTTTAATTAAACACAACACTTAACCACAACCCAGCGCGAACAAAAAGAACACCACTTTTTAATTTCCCCCCTCATTTAACCCCCTTTAGGAAAAATCCCTTCCCCCTAATTGACGCCAGCAGTTTATTTACAAACTCTTCATGCCTAAATACATTGAATAACGCAGAGGGTGTCAAAGAGTGCCAATTTTTTCAGATTTATCGCTGATTTGCCAATTTCTTTTAATGCTACGATTTTTTTGTTCTAAGAACAATTTTGTTTTACTACTTATTATTATTTTCGTAAAAGTCTGATCACATAAAATTCAAGGGTTTTTTTGCTAATAACACAGGCCAGCAATGAAAAAGCTGTTTGAATAATTTTAGCTATTTCCTATGTATTTTGGTGTGCTGATACAAAATGCGAAGTCTTAAAAATCAAAAGAGGTCATTTTTGGGTTCAGCACACCAAAACACATAAAAAATGATTTTCAGATAAAGTTTGAGTCGAAAATAATTTTTTTAAATAAATACTTTTATATTTTCTTAAAAAATTGGCATTTTTGCTTAAATTGTGAAGTAACGTAAAGTCCTATGATAAAACGGAGGCCAATTTTAGATTCATCACATCAAAAATCATAGAAAAAGATTTTATGGAAAAGTTTAGATAAAAAAATTAGTATAAAGAGTCAATTTTTCAAAATTGTAAGGCATTTCCCAATAAATCCCAAAAACCTGAATTGTCAAAAAAAGTGACGTCCCAGGACAAAATGGAGGTAAGTTTTGGATTCAGCGCACCAAAAATCATATAGTTCAGGTGAAATAACCAAAACAGCTTGAAAAAAGTTTTTTTTTGCAGACCTGTGTAATAAATCAAAAAGCATAAAAACTGAAAACATCAAAACGCGGTTTAAAAAAATGAAAGCCACGGGAACGCCGAAAATGCCGACCGTTTGGCTAGTTCATAACTAACCGCGCCAATGCGCTGTGGCGTGTAGGGTTTGGAAATATGCAGCCCGCCCGGCACTCGGCTAATTTGCGGACCGCTGCCAGATTCTCGCGCAACAAGCCGAGGCCAACCTGTTACTCCATCGATTAATCTTTGCTGCCTGAATCGATTGAAAGGGATTTACGGAAAGTCGGTCTGCAGCAGGCAATACAGAGGGTGATTGAATTATTGAGGGCGCAGGGCTAAATGGGGAGAAATTAAGCAGTTAGCTGGTAATTACTAAGTCGCTACGATGGAGATTCGTGGTGGAGAATGTTTGGGATTGTGGAATTAAGGTGAATATCAAACATGGGACTGGTGTTTCGTGGATGGTAATGCGATTGTATTGCTGTATTGTATGCCTGAGTTTTACTGCTACAAAAGCTCTATAAACGTACTTGCTGACTTTGAATAGAAGGTGATGTCCTATGTTTTACTTAAATCAAAGAATAAATTGCAATTGGGGAGTACAAAAACAGTATTGAATTTTTATTAAAATACTTTTATTGGGATAAATTGAGGACTTTGGGGCAATAACCCCAGGTATCTTCCCTTTCAAACTAAGTTTATTATTAGTGAGATTTGCCAATTTAGCGATACGCTTCCAATCATTGTCTCCTTAAAATGCAGATCTTTTCCTGATGCCAGATATGAGTTTTTAAACTGCAAGTCTGCCAAAAAAAATTATAATAAACCTCTATTTCCCCCTTCCGCATTTTTTAATTTGTGAGAATGCATTTCGCTATGTCCCCGCCTCTCGAAGGGTTGCCAAAATTATGAACAAAGCTTTTAACTATCAGATAAACACATTTTTAATTATATTAGAGTATACTATAACCAGAATATGCGAGTCACTGCAACTGAAATGCTGTGTGTTTTTCTTTGCTGAAAGCTGATCTCACTTTCCTTGTCTCGTTTTTTATAAGGTCTTATTGTCGCTCTGTTTCAAAAATACATTTATTTAAACATCAAAGGCAACATTCATTTTTAAAAAATTCCGAGTGAGTGTCTCAAAAAATTTTTAATTGAACCCTGTTTGCCAAAAAGATATGCATATTTCGAACTCTAGCGCAGTTCAACGCCACAGCTGATAATAGAAGCTTTTTTGGGTGTAACCAATATTTAATCTATGAAGGAGGGTCTACCACATAGAATGGAAAATCCACCAAATACTTTTTGGCGAGGTTTTTCTCAAAGTAAATCTGTCTGAAATTGCCTTTATGTGCACTTTCGCTTAGGACGGCAGAATAGACCTCCATTGATTAGCCTCTGTCTTAAAGTAGCTACATTTTTGAAAAAAGTCTTAGTCCACAAATACAAGGCTTTTTTTTTTACTCTCGTATTTATGATATCTTACACTAAAGTTTATACAGCAACCCTAAAGCCCACCCAGAAGCACTCTGAAGTAAATTTGAATTGTAAGTGTCGATACCTGGTTCTCGCACCATTGCTACTTCGACAATATTCCATTTCTTGTAATCTGTGTAATTTGAATCGGCGACTCGCTACTAGTTATTTCCCATTGCATTTCTATTGCGTTACCATGGTGACGAGCCGCCTATTCTATTTACACGTAGTTGTGACCATAAGTAGAATTTTATCCATTATGAATATCTCATTGGTACTTCACTTGGCTTGTTAATTTATTAATTTTTGAATCTGTTTCCATTTTAAAATGCTTGTTCCTTGAGGTCAAAACTTACATATTAAAGATGATTTTGTATTGTATCCTGTATTCAAAACATTGGGGCGCATACCTCCCGGGGTATAAAAATGATGTTGGGAAAAACAGCTAGAATATTATACATTATGTGCTATTAAACATTTAGAATGATTTAAAAATATGAAATTTGATATAAAAACATTTTGATGAAATAGCAAGTTTATAACTCTAAGCTAACAACTTTGTTTGATTTGCATAAAGATATGATCGAAACCTACTTAAGTCATACCGTCATGGTTAGGTTATATTTTACTATGAATTTATACCCTTTCGGGGATATTTTTCTTTTGAGAAAGTCTGGAGAAATAGTTCTTCCCACACACACATTACATTAGTATGCGGGGTTTTTATTACAACGACTATTTCTTTTCGAGTATCTGAAAGCCTTTGGGCTATTCCAAGCAACTTCTGTTTTTTTCTTCTCTGCATAACAAATGTAAGAGTTATTTCTTCTGATCCATTCTGAAATAATGTTCTGCCGCAGCTGTGGCAACATTGATCGTGGAACATTCTTCGCATCTTTCGAAATCAAGCATTCAAAGCGCATGGCTATAATAAATAACATTCGAACGAATTAGCTAACCCTAAAAAAAGAGTTCTCAAACTTATTCCCGTACTTTCAGACAAACCAACCACCTAATTTCAAGGTAAAAAATAGTCCAATAAACATTTATCTATTCACCAAAAACTCAAACCGAATGACTGGTGTGCTGTGAGTGGTGGAAAGCAAGTTAAACACGCCTTCCCGAACTTTATTCCACGCACGAGAAGAACGAAAAAAAAATGGCGCAAGATGTTCTTTCCAGGAGGATACACCCTTTGTTTACCACCGTGCCATTTCCCACAACGGACGTGCGCGGAATATTCGAAAAGCCGCCATTTTTTTCTTCCGACCATAATAACAATAACGTCAACACTGACAACACAAGATCCACTCGACGAATCCAAATCCGAGAGTTCTTGATCACGTTCCTTGATGGTGATTGCCAGCCTTTGCGAGAAGAATTAATTATTCCGTTCTGGAAGTGGCAGGTCCGCTAGCTTGGTTGGTTTATTTTTCCCGCTTTCTTCCTCCTTTCTCCTGCAACCGTAGCGGGACGGCGTCTAATAAAGGGCCGTTGTAATTACTGTTTGCGAGTCGTCTTCTTGTGTCGTCTTCTGGTGCCATTTGCGTAATTGTTGGTTCTGCCTACGAGAGCTGTTGTTGGCTCGAGGATTGAGGGGTAGGGAAATAAGTTTAATAAAATTACAATTAGGATTGGAGGTGGAGGGAACTTTGTTTTTCTCGTGTTGAAAAGGGGATCTTTTAAAATATTTCGACTCGGAGTTGTCTTGGTGCAATCTTTTCTCGTTTATGGGTGTTTGGGAGATGATAAATGAGAGGTTGGGATTAGTTTTTGTTTTTCGTAATCCTTTTTAATTGATGTTTTGCAATCTAAGTGTACAACAAATAAGATGTAGTGGATTGGTTTAAATTTCCTTTAAAATTAGTTGCAATAAACTTACAAGTTTAATAATTTTGGGATTTGAAGATTCGAAAGCTGAATTTTTTTACACGTAGCAAGATATCAAGAAAAGTAGAAAACTTATCGCAACGGCTTTGAACAGACTAAGTAGCTTTTGGTCCCTAGGTTTCCTAGGTAACATACTGTAAAATAAAATATTTTTAGAAATAGAGAATTCACACATTCAGTGATGCCTTGAATTTTATTCTGTAAGCGTGAGTTAAAAATCATTTGTTGTTCAGAGTAGGGCAAATTACTCAAAGCAGAAATTTTCCAATTTCAAACTCTATTTCCTGCCTTTGCGTTTCCTATTAAGAGTTTCCTAAACATTAAAAACAAATTTTTTACGCCCCCCAGGAACCTTTCTATACAAACTTCTAAAAATAAATTACCCTTTATTTAATTTATCAAGTTTGTTTTCTCAAAAGAGTAGTTGATATCGCATAATTTTATTCACGTTGATGTTTAATCTGCTTTTTCATTCAGATTTTCCTTTTGAGCAGTGTATTCATTGTAATCTAGAATCGATGTATGAATTTCAATATCGATAGATTTTGTTTAGATGTTTAGAATGAGTTTTTTCTCTTTAAAATGAATTTGACGATAATAAAAGCAGATTTCATACAACTTGGCACCACAGAAGCCGAAAATAAAATAACTGCTTATCAAAGATTAAGAGTATGTGTTAACGTATAAAACCCATCATTTTCAGTAAAGCATTAAATGCAATGAAAATATGCTAAAATAATTGTTCTTCCTATGAGTGATCGAAACAATTCGTATCAAGTTTTACACTTTTTTAGTCTAATAATTTGCACATTTCTGTATAACTTGCACTACACAATGCAAGATAACAAATAGCGCACGCTGAACTACCTCACGTATCCAGCTTTCCTGCATCTATTGCGCCCCTCAACTAACTCTTCCAGACGGTGCCTCACCCACCTTCCACAAAAGAACCCAGCTCCACCCAAAAGAGCACTAATCCCGGGGCTGCCCCTTCCGTGCAGACGATATCAGGGAGGGAGGAAGAGGAGAAAGTAACAACAGGTCCGGCCGGCCGGATGGATTTGACCTTGAACCGGAGGATCAATTGCAGCGACGGCGGTAGAGATCTCGCCTCATTTGACCGAGACCGGAACAATACCGGCAAAAACAATCAATCGATGGGGCTCCAACGCCTGCCGCCACCGCTGGCTTCTAAGTGCTAGGTGGAGTGCATCCGATGCTGTGTAGGATGCATATAATGCATTGTGAAGGTGATGGGGGGATGTTGTGGGTATGGCATCGAGGGGTATGGGTAGCGGTGATAGGTTTTTTGAACCGTTCGTTATAGATGCATAGGGGGCGTTCAAATATTTCGTAAGCATGTTTTTGGTCATTTTTGACCCCCCTTGCCAGCAAAGATGAGAAAGCTGTGATCCTCCCCTCGTAATTATTGCCCACTTTTTTTTTTGTTCAAAACGTTTAGCAGTGCCTGAATTCCGTAAATTCATTGCGTTCCATGAATTTAACTTATTGTTAAAATTTTCCTTGTTAAATCAATTTGCTTGATTTTTTTCCTGGTTCAATTTTTTTTGTGAAATTTTTTTGGTCGAATTTTGAAATTGTTTCTGAAAGAAAGAAGATATTTTCAAAAAAAGCAGTGTTTGGAGCATCTTACGTAAGAACTACTCACAACCCCCTCCCCCTTGTTAGGAAAAATAAGCTAAGAGCAAATCTCCTCCCCCTCGGTGATTACGTAATATTTGAACGGTCCCATGCTATCGACTACTAAACTCTTTAAAATGAAGTTAAGAATCATATTTGAGCTATTATATTGGAAACGGAATAATAAATTTTCATTCAGTCTCTAGAACGCTACACTTCTATTCAATACAAATGTTAATTCAGCTTACGAAAACATTTTATTTGCTCCACTTCAAATACTGATCGTGTAACAGTACTTTTATAGTTTTGTAGCTTTTCAAACTTTTTTTTCAAAATATTTTTTTATATTACAACATATAAACTAACTTTAAACCGGTTTCTAGGTTCTATCAGCTTTTTTATTATAACTTTTATTTATTTTGTTTCTTATGCACCTCTGTTTATAATGAAAAAACAATACTTACCAATACATGGATTGAATGTATTAAACCCTTATCCAACCGATCTAATACATGGATTTTACCTTAATGTAAATGAATTTATTTTTAAACTCTTGAAACATTTAGGTCTAAATTCTTTTGACTCTCTCAAACTTCATTATCTCATTTTCATTCATTCTTATAATTTTTAAGAGAACTATTCTTATTTTAATAGTTAGTACCCAGAGAAGTTAAGTTGAAATTTAAGCGCTTTTACATATTAATCGTTTACTTTTTCTTCTTTAGCCATCTAAAGAAAGTTCAAAAAGATTATTAATTATACTTACTGTCATTCAATTTATATGCATCTTGTCAAATTCCCCAAATGAAAAAAATAATAGCTGAAATATTTCACAAGTCCACTTAGTTAAATTGCTTTATAGATAATTGCGTTTGTAACGTAATTTAGACCAAGTCTAGTCCATTCCATCTGAATAGATTTAGTGCTAGTGGCAGAAGTGTTTACCCATAATTAATATCGTGTGAATGTCGCAACCTCCATTTAGTAGCCTTAATATTAATTATTAGTTGAAAATTACTGGATCTCTTTCGTAATAAATTGTAAATCAGACAACTTATAAAAAATCTACTTAACATCACATGTCGCAGTATGTTTTGAGACTTATACGATTTAGGTCTTAGAATTTCGAAGCAATTTTAGTATTAAAAAAGCATTAACATTCTTCATTCTAAGGCTTAAATCGGAATAATATAATTTTGTAATTTTTCATGCTTCTATTTCATTGTAAATGTAAATGGGGGATGTAAAAACTTTTGTGTAATTCTTAACAGTTCTCAAAATTAGTGATGGGCAAAATCGATAATTTTAGGTATCGAATACTTTGGTATCGAATACTTATAGGTATCGAATTAGTGATGGGCGATTATTTGAGGAGTTAACTCAGTGAACTAACTCCTTAAACTGAGTGAAGGATCAAGGAGTGGGGAAAAAAGAGTGGTAGCTCAGTTGTACTTTTTAAAATTTACCTTTTTAAGATTTAATTTGTGATATTACCTTGAAATCCTTGTGATATTACCTCCAAGAAACACTAGATGGCAGCACGCCGCCGGCTGCCTGAGAAAAGCGAGCGAGCGGAGCGCCTACGTTATCCGTTGCCATAACAACCCACTTTGATCAGAAGAACCGAAGGAATTAAGTCTTCCTTTTAGGAGTTGAAAGGAGTTGACAGAGTTAAAAGAGCTGCTTGCTCCTAGTCTCCACTCTTTGGGAGTTATTTGCTGTGTGCTCTCAACTCCTTTGATCCCAGGAGAGCTGGGATTGGGAGCAGATGGCCTCAGATCGGTCTTCCCACTCCGACAATCCCACTCCCAGGGATCAGATAGTTCATAAGAGTTAATTCCTCACTCCCAGCGGTTTCTTAAGATCGATTTTTGGAGGCCATGATTGTTTATTATGCACCTCTTCTACACGGCACTGTGAGCGTGATTATACATTGTCTTAATCACAATGTTTAGGTTGACAAAATTTGCTGCACACAATTAAAAAAATATTTATGGTTTTATATTCTCACGATTATCAAGTTCTAATAATCCTTTAATATTTAGATATTCCATTAACAATTTCGACGATTAAAAAAGATTGCGAAAAAATGAATTTCGTTAAACGAGCTGCCATTATTGAAAGGCATACATTTACTACTTCTGACAGCTATTGTTAATTAAAATGCTAGTTGTTAATAAAAAATATTTGATCTTAAACGAAAGGATTGCTGTATAAATTAATATTTTAATGGTTTAGCAGTGTTTTATTTGATTAATGAGGCGATTGATTTGGATTTAAAATTTAAATTTTCAACTGATTTTTGAGAATTGAAACACGAGCTATGCTTGTCTACCTCTACCAGCTATGATGGTGTCTTCAAAGGGCGGAAAGGAAGGAAGGGTTTGTAGTTCATTTCCAAGAACGTTGGCGTCTTGCCAAAACCTTCTGCTCGTAGTGTGTTTTTTGTCTCAAACTCGCCATTTTTTAGATGAATGAGTGATTAAAACTAAATGACTTATTAGAAAAATTGTACTGGTTTTTCATTCTGGTGACCATTACTTTCCAGTAAATTTAGAATAGTTAAAGTTTGCAGTAGAATGTTCGCGGATGAAATTGGATTGGATGCCTGAATTCGAATTGTAAGATAGGTGGTTATTTTTGAAGTGAGTATTTTTTCTTTTGAAATATACCTAGTATTGCTGATTAATATATTAAACTTGATGTGTTAGTGTCTGAATATTTGGTTCTACGGTCGTTTCCCCTACTGGGGAATTTCCTTTCCCTCTTTCTTCTGTTTTGTAGGTAGGTTTTTGTTAGTAAATTGTTAAAAAAATTTCCAGTAGGCGAAATATTAAAGGTTTATTTCCGTTTTCGTTTACAGTTCAATATAAAAGCTTTTATTTTTTGAATGACTTTTCCGGCATACTTTTTAGTTGATGTATGTACGTAGTTAAGATTAAGAAGTTATATAATACTAGCGCTGACGCGCTAGACACGGGCTTCGCCAGTCCATACGTAAAAAGGAGCATTTTTATGTTCATACTACAACAATCGATGTTATACCTTCAACAATTATTATTATATTATCTTTAATTACAACAATTGGTGGTTTTGCCATGATGTCATGGTTTAGGAATGAAATACGGGTTTTTTTTAGCCGAAAATAGACCAAAAAAGTTATTGGGATGCTTCAATTTCAAATTATTATTCTTCAGGAAACTTTCTGGGAGCGAGTAGCTTTCTGGTATGGTTTATTAAAGTGAATGTAGGTTCGAAAAGTTTAAAACTAAAACGGACTTAACATTCAGATGAACATTCATTTATGTATATAGATTTTGGGAGTTACTGAGTTACATTAAAGAGTTAACTCCTTAAGGTGAGTGAGTTACTCAGATCTGATCTTGCAAAAGAGTTGAATCGCCCATCACTATATCGAATACTTTGGTATCGAATACTTATAGGTATCGAGTACTTTTAGGTATCGAATACTTTTTTCAATGTCTGGAAATGAACCTGAAGGGAAAATTTTTTTAGGGCCTATCCATAATCAGACTAATATTCAAAAAACTGAAAGCGATCCATCAAAAAGCCCCGTAGCTACGGGCCTGGAGGTGGATAGAGGCGAAGGATTTGGCGGGGGAAAAACCTAGCCGCGTCAAATTTCTCTCGCGGATGATAACGACTTGGGTTTGAGCGTTGCAAAATGAAAACGGAAACAGGCTGCGTTTGATCTACAGTAGGTATTATAAAGATTACTTCATTGAAAAATTTAAAACGAAATATGTCAATAAAGTATCGATACTTTTGTGGGTATCGAATACACTCGATACCTATAGGTATCGAGTACTTAAGTATTTGGTATCGATACCTGCCCATCACTACTCAAAATATTGTTGAACGAATTGGCCAACCACTGAAACTTGTAGATTCTTTTTAAAGTTCAAAATAAGACTCTATTCTGAACTTTCTGTTTCCTTATTGCCATAATGAAATAAAGTTAAAAATTATTTTTAATGTGTACAGACAGAAATTTTTGTCTCGGCATATTTGTGTCTTAGAATTATATATATTTTAATTTTTTACTTCATTGAAATAACTATATTTTCTTATCAATGGGGTGGTCGAATATATGAACTCATTCTATTTCATATATAGTTAAGTTTTTTACAATTTTTGAACAGCTAAATTATTCTTTAGTTAACATAAATTTGTATATTTACAAAATATTAAATTTTTTTTAACTTAATTAAACTATTTGGTACTCCAGGTTGGTCATAAGTAAGTATAATCATCACATTTTTAAAAACCAAGTTAATCACTCTGTAAGTAAATTTCTATAATCAAAAGACCATCCACTTAACTAAAATCCTTTATTGGCTTTATATTCTTTAAAATAATTACGAAATAGGAACGTTCATTTCCCCCTCAATTTCTTTAAAAACAACCCAACCGTAAACAAGTGTTTTTTGGGGAGGAAATACTACCAATAGAACTCGATAATAGAACACATGAAATATTCATTATCACTTGCGCTTCAGCAGGTGTCAGAGTTGGCAGAGTGCCAGAAGCATCCGCCGCGAAATTGTTCGATCTCCAGTTGTGGGAATGAGAAGAATCCTCCGATGTAGTTGCTATTAATTTTATTTTCATTTCGAAATTCCTTTCTGCAGCATTATTATTAAGTGCAGCTGAAACGATTATATTGATTTTTGGAATACTTTTAGGTTTAACCTTGACTGCCTTAAAGTTAATTTTAAGTCAAGGAGGAATAAAGCTACATCCTCTTAAATGACTGCTAAAATTTTGTCTTTTAATTGGATTAATTCTAACTTTATGCCCAAAACTGTCTATTTAAAACTTTCCACTATCTTAATTTTAGTCCTATTGTTCCGGTATATTTAGTGTTTAATCTTAATATAATTTCAATTATGTTCGATGAAGGTTGATTATGGGTTTGAAGGGTCTTAATTGTGTTTATGCTAAAAGATTGTCAACCCAAAAATAGCTCATTAAATTGTTCCATTTAAAAAACTTTATATCTTGAAAAATATAAATCCTCGATTTCACGTATTTATTTATAAAAGAGTAATGAATCTTGAAAGTGACAATTTGGTTTAATTTATATTTGCGAATAATAAATTTCAATTCATTAATTTCTTTAATGATAATAATCTGATTTCGTTTTTATAGTATTTATACCAATTGAACTTCTAATGTTCATCAAACCATCTAGGCAAATTCTTAAAATTCTCCATGGATAATTATGTAATATATTTATTCATTTTGTATGGTTCTTCATATTTTATCAAGTGAATTTCACTGAAATATTTCTTATCATTATATAGTGAATTTAACTTATCCTATTCTTTAAAAATAATATGGGCAAGTTAATTTTCATTTAACTTATTCATGATAGTCAGACTTCCACTATCATCCAAATAGCAGTTCTTCAGGGGATGGGTTTTTTTTAATTTTTTTCTTTAGAGTTTTCTTTTAAATTTATGACAAAATAATGCTTACAAGGGACGACAAAACTGTATCTTTAAACCCAAAATTGACTGATAACTGACACCCAAGACAATCAATGCTATAAAATTAAATTCTTAATCGGAACGAAAGTACCTCAGTCTGGTAATAACACAATTCCTAAATCGAAAAGTCCTTCACGCCATATCCCACTCTCATCATATTCATTCCATCTTTTTCCACATTAAAAAAGCCCCCTTTTTTACATCAGCAGCTAACAAGAGAGAATTTCTGCTCCGCAAATGAAAAAAAAGGGTGAAATATTTAAATTTCGGAGCCGAGTCACTTCTTCACGACTTAACCAGCGAGCAGAAATATGTTAGGAATTCGCGTTGCCAGAATCCGCGAATAATTGACTTCGTTTTCGCACGACTGCTGCCATTTTTCCCTTCCGGAATTCTGCCGAAAAGAAAATTCGGGAAGAGAGAGATGAATTCTTTTAGTTGGATGATTTCTGCGCCATTTTTTTTCTTCGACGGATGGTCTTTATTATTAGTGATTATGATTTCGGGAGAGGAGGTGCAGAGAGAATTGTGTGAATCATTAATTTTCGAAATGGTTAAACATTCGAAATGAAGTGAAAGACTGGTGTTTGAAATGGTCGTGGATTTTGGGATTTTGTTTTTTTATAATAACACCAAGCTTTCACTTTTAAGAGGAAAGTTCAAAAAAGATAAATAAACACGGGAAGAGGGAGAAAATTTGTTAATATTTTGGGCAATTGTTCAATAATAGCGCAAAAAGAAATTATTCTCAAGTACAACACTATTTTTAGTTGGAATTTTTTTCCCTACAAGTTTTTGTGTTCCCATGAATCAGTATCTTTTTCGAAACTAAAAACTACTCCAATTAATCGTAAATTAAAGAATAATGTATTCAAAATTCAGTATTTGATAGATTACGTCGAAGACTAATAGTTTATTTTTATGGCGGCTGGGGTTTCACATTACTGGTTTACGCGGATCCTTAATATCAACTTTAAAATAACTTAAGTTTCTATAGATTTTAACCATCTATAATTTTTTTGCCTTATTCCTTTAGTTTGAATGCACATAAAATAATGAAAAGAAATTATTTTTAATTTTAAATTTTAATAAATTGAAACTGGTAACTGAATTTAAATTTGAATTGTAGCTCTTGAAAGTGCCATTATTGTTTCAATAATTGAAAAACATTGCTTCATGTCAAAATAGAAGCTGAACGTATGGTAGCGTATCAGCTACTATAAGCAATAGATGGTTAATGCATTGGAAGTTATAGTTTCACTTTAAATTATGAGTATACAGAGTGTCCCACGAAAAGTGGTCCAACCCCTTTAACTATTGAACCCCTACAGATATAGTCATGAAAAAGGGTTTCGGTACAGTAAAGTGACCATGCCTTATCCGATGAGACACTTTTAACGCCCTCTAGCAGAAACTTTAGGAGTTGTAATTTTTATTTTAAAACTATATGAGGTATGTGAGAAAAGTCCATGACTAAGTTGTAGAGCAGCATCGATTTAGTAGGAAAAGACACCTTAAGAAGAAAAATATCTTGAATAAAACCCTTAAAACGCATGTTCAATTAGGTTGAATTTACGTAGATTTTATGTCTTATAACGCTTCTCACGAGGCAAATTCAATTTAATGAACTAAGACTACTTTTACGGCCGTATTCACCGGAGACCTGACCGGCGGTCAGGTCACATCGAAACCCATGGTCACCAAACCGTGGTCATCTTTACCAAACCGCCGGTCAAAATCCCGTATGCACCATTATTTTTTGACCACGGTTTCGTGACCGCCGGTTTCCAGACCACGGTCACCCGATTGAATCTCATTGGTCGCAAAAGATGATCACATGATCTCAAATTATTTACTTTTTGTTTTTCATTTCGCGCCGAAACTCGTACACGTTGTTTTTCAGTCATCTGTAAATAGTTTAAGCAAAACCAAAAATTATAAAATAAGTGTAGTTCACAAAGTATGAGAAACTAATGAAAAAATAGTTATCTGAGAATGAATAGCCTGAAAAGTTGAACGTCCTCACACAAGCTGTCCGATTAATCCGAGAATTTTTATCTCCTTTAAGAACAACTCTGTAGAGTTCTTTTTAAGATTTTAGATTTTTTTTGATCGTAAGAAGTCGTGAAATTGCTTTGTGCCTTTTAATTTTCCCTTTTAAAATTGAGTACATCTTTCCAATGATGATTTCAATTCTTAAATAAAACTATTTTATCCTAAAAACATTGATAAATTAATTTTTCCCTTCATATAATCCTTTCTTAATAAAAATTATGTATCCTCACACAAGAGCACTTTTGTTGTATTTCCAACATAAAAATTCCTTTAATTTTTGGGATTACCTAATATCTTAAAATTGTGCATCTCGAAAACTCAATGTAATATAGTATCACAAACACCTAATGAAATTAAAATAAATATAAGATGTTAAGATCTATGTTTCATAATGATGGCTGAAAGAGTTACCTTTGTTCTTGTAAACCAATCCTTAATTACCATTTCTCAATTTTTGCTGCATTTTTAAAATCTATAAAACTGAAACTTACCAGTTTTTAAAACAAAATTTCAAAAAGCACTAATGTTATTTCTAACTCTACAAAATATTTGTAAAAAGTTCCATTTTTATTCTATCAAAATATTCAATAAAAAGTTTAAACTTTATAATAAATATTCTTTAACTTATTCAATTTTAATCTGTACATTTAATTTGTTGGAGAATTTTTTCTTCAATGGGGAGCAAAAATGATTATTTTTACACATGGTACACTGAACTATTGCAGTTACTCTGTATTAAATTGAAAGTTATTCCAATATAGTAGGAATGAGTGAGGCAGATTTTACAAACAAATTTTTTTAGTACTCCAGTTTAGACTTACCAAAATTGTAACTTGTAAAATTTAAAAGTATATTCTATGAACTAAATCTTAAAAATAAAAAACAACTAATGCTTCTAATAACAAAAAATATTATTTATTATCAATAAAAAATGTAAGCACTACACCAATTTGTTTAAACATTTATACAACTCTTTTTTCTCAATGATAACATTTAGTAGGTCATTTATTAGGTTTGACTTAAATATAGTATAGATTGTCACTTTTTGATATTCAAAGTTCATAGTAGGAATATTTTTTCATAAATTATCAAATGCAATAATTCTACTTCAAAACAACTAAATGAATAATTTAGTAATTTCCATTAATATTTATCAAATATGGTTATTTCTTTAAAAGAGGTTATTATCAAATATTATCAAATATGGTTATTTCTTTCAGTTTAAATAGAAGATTGCATCCTTTTATTTTCATAACTTGCCTTTTTTCAATATTTCTTCGCTGGATTCACAAAAACAGCATTTTATGTGAACTAAAAAAAACAATTATATTAGCATATAAACATAAAATCAAAAAATAATTACATACAAGAAAAAATTTAACAGTATAATTGATTACTCTTTAATTACATGCTGAAATATTCATAGTATTATTTATATTATTATTCAATGATTTTTATCTTGGTGTAAACTTCGAAATTTAATAAATATCCTAAAGTTAAAAATCCTTTTGCGGATAGAAGTAAGTTTAATAGAAAACGAGGGAATAAGAATTCTTTAAATATGTGATATTCTAATTAAAAAAATGCTTCATTAAGCTATACGTAAAAACATGCAAAGTACTTTTTCCCTGTTTCAATCAAGAATTTCCAGTTATACTTAATTTATAATCTATGCAAAAAATATCTTTTATGAATTTAAAACAAACGATTTCTTGTTTTCTTACAACTGAAAAAACATTAAAATATTTATTTTAAAACTTTCATTTATAGCTTCCCCTGAATTGAATCTAAAAAAGTAATGAATATACACCTTCTTAATTCAAATCTTGAGATTCGGACTTCCGAGTCTATTCAGAATTCTTAATCTGAAAATAATAAAAATTCAAAATGAAATTCGCCAAAAAAATATTATAAATTATTTATTTATGAATGAACTAATGCGAAACGAAAATTTTTTTCATACTTAAAATTCTTAATTTTTGACGTGAAGTTTACAATATTTGAAATCAAAACAAATTTTATTTAACGGAACATCTAACGTAATTGAGCCGAAATATTGAATACACAAACATTTACCAATTCAGAAGGATTTCATATAATGAGAAAATTAAATAATAATACAATTTACATACCTCTAGACATTCTTTCTTGTGGAGCCAAGCAAGAGTGTTGGTATGGCGTCAGTCATCCTTAAAACAACTTAGAAATACTTAGCAATCATTTTTTCTTCTGTGCTGCTTCATTCGTGCACAATGTTATAATTTTTTTAACGATATTATTTCTGATTCAATATCCATCAACTAATCAAAGAATGCAAAGCGTAAACAAGATGGATGACAAATTTTTGCTTTAATCGGTTTTTTGTTAACAGCGCATGCGCGGTCAACTACGAAACCATTGATTTGGCTCGGTCATAATTTTCTGACTTTGACCACGGTCAGAGCTGTGACCTGCGATGGTGCATAGCAATTTTAACCGAAGAGGCTGTAACCATGATTACCAGACCTGACCGCCGGTCAGGTCTCCGGTGAATATGGCCGTTAGTCATTTACTTAAGTCATAAAAATAAAAATTTCTCATTTTTGCCTTGTGAGGAGCGTTTCGAGTCGTAAAATCTACGTAATATCAACCCAATTGAGCGTGCATTTTAGGGGTTTTATTCAAGATATTTTTCTGCTAAAGGTGTATTTTTCTACTAAATCGATGCTGCTCTATAACTTAGTCACTGGCTTTTTTCACATACCTAGAATAGTTTTTAAAATAAAAATTATAACTCCTAAAGTGTCAACTAGAGGGCGTTGAAAGTTATCTCATCGGATAGGGCATAATTAATTTACTATTCCTAGACTCCACTTTCATGACTATATCTGTAGGGGTTTAAAAGTTAAAAGGGTTGGGCCACTTTTCGTGGAACACGCTGCATAAATGAAACAGTTTTTATAAAAACTATACGGACTAGTAAGTGTTTTTCTTTTTGTTGTAAGCGTAGATTGGTAACGTTTCATTAGTATAATCATCAATCAATCTTTATGCATGTAGATGTTTCAGAAAAGACCTCCAAATAGACATTTACTGCAAACGCGTGACTTACTCATATAACTTTGCATTCGACCAATGTGCGGTTGTTGAACACAATAATACCGGTATGAGTTATGTATAATACGTTCGTTGAAGCGTATTTGAATTCTTTTGAAATGGAACATTAGGTTCCATAAACGCAAACTATTTTTATAAAATTTTAACAATAACAATTAAAGAATTTTAATGTTTTTTCATTTTTAATGAGTTATTGACCCTGTCTAAAATTATGATAATGTTTTAGAAAGGCAAATTTTCCCCAAGTAATGAAGGAAAAACAACAGTAAATGGATGGGAATATAGTGTGCCATACAACCATTTTACTAAATGTATGGTATTGAAAGGCTTGAATAAATAATGTTTCCCTATTGCGGCCGAAAATGGCAAATTGGATATTAATCCAGGTGAAACAAAAATAAAGAAAAAGAAGGTTTAAGTTTGTTGTGTTAATAATATATAGGTACTTTTATCATGTTGAAGTAGAAAAATGCTTTAATGTTGATCAAAAAAAGGATTTATATTATGTACTAGATAGATATTTTATAAACGGCGTCAGGCGCCCGTTGAAAAAAATATTTCAAATCTAAAACTTTATTTAAGTAATGTGAAATATTTATAAAATTAGTTAAGTTTTTAGGAATCCTGCTGTGTTATTGTTAGTGTTGGTTGTCAATAATACTCCCTTTTGTGCTGTAAACCAAGCAAAATCATCATTAATTTTTTTTCCCTTTACGACCGAGGACGTCGGGTTAGTGCGGGTTAGACAATAACTTAATATGCCAAAACTTCATATGACTTAATTTGTTTATACAGGCAAACATGTTTCCAAGGAGAGAGCTGATTATCAATTCGGGACAAAATTAGGGGAAACTAATAATTTTTAACATTTAAAGTTGGGATGAAGTAAAAATTATCAAATTTTGCTATGAAGGTGCCCATACCAAAAAGTTTGAAAACCTCCGTTTAGAAAAAGCATTTACAAAGTTCCTTGTGTTATTTTACTTTCCAGCAAGTTTCACTATTGTACCGTTTCTGGTAAAAATAGGAATCGTTCAAAATCTTTCAATGAAAGGAAAGTCCTTATCAAACTCCTCCTTCGAATTACACTTGTTCAAAATGAATGACTTTGTGATCAGTCTAAAGTTTGCTTCAACCTTGATGAAATTTCTTCTCGTGCCACCCGCCTTCCAAAAATGACAATGGTGAAATCGAAGCTTTCGTTTCTCTCTCGTACCATTTTAATATTTCCGTACGCGCCTTTCGAAAAAATATATTCTCTAATGACAAGATGACAGCGAGAACCGACTTTTCCAAAGCGTCCAAACAAGGTACACAAAAATAAACAAGCGAGGGTTAAGAAAATCAACAGTTTGTCCAAAAAGGTAGAGCGTCTGTTTAAAACGAACAGACATTTTGTTCTTTCAATCCCCCCTCTAAAAAAGGGGGGAGCGTTCTCCGGGGAATTCCAAACCTTCGAAACTTTGTGAAATATTATTTTCTTACTTTTTGGAATTCTTTAACCTTGATTTCTCAGGTTCCGAATGGCATCGATTCGGGATATCGCGTGAGATTCTATCTTTTCGAATTTTTCTAGCGGGAGGAATTGCAAACTTTTGATTCTGGGAGCTTTTGATTCTTAACGAAGGGTCCAGGGAGAAACAGAATTGCAGAGGGAAAATGGCTGTCACTGGGGAAAAAACGTGATTTCTCAAAAAAGCTTCAGTAATGCTTTTGGAGCCGGTTCGCTCCTCTAGGTGGGTTAAATGTCTCGAAAGAGACAAACTAATATCGTTTTGAGAAATTCTCGAGACGGTTTATTAAATGTGTTCTATAGAGGGTTCTTTCTCTGGTTTTTTTCACGGGTTTCGTCTGAGTTGGGATTACGTGGGTTTTCATAAATGTACTTTGAAATCGTTTTTATAAGAAGTCGCCCACTAGTGGTTTGGCGTTTGCCTCTTTGACCCCTTATATTTCGTCAAAACTTTAAATCGGATTTGCTTGATGTTTTTATGATATTTCTAACGCATTTTATGGAAGGAATGTAACCTACACACAAGTTAGTTTCTTACTCAGCTTGTCTTATAATAGACGTCATTCATATGAAGCTAGTAGATTTTTTGGCAAAACTCGTGCATTCATGATAATTTTTCAATATGAGGTATTTTATTACATCCTCTTAAAGTTAACTTGTTAAAGAGAAAAACTTATTCAATGCAGACCTACATTGGTTAAATATTTTATCAAAAGCACATGGGATTATATTGTTCACCTAAATATATTTTTTAATTATGGAAAGTTATAATCACACATTCAACCTACACATTTTAATAACCTGATTCAAAATCCCACTTATTGCTTAAAATACCTCCAAAAAATTGTTTACACTTTTAGTACCGTGGTAAAACACTAAAATTAATACCAAGATATATTTAAGTAAAGCGTTATCAACAATGTTTCCTTAATAATCGCAATCATTTTAGCTACTTTCTATCTGGTAGTTGCAACTGCTGTAACTAACTACACACGAATAACTTTCTTTTGAAATCTACCTAAGTTATCGCAGCCCTGAAACATCTTTTACTTAAGAAGGCCTTCGCCAGCTTATCAATCTGATGATGCCATCAGGAAAAAAATATCCTAATTTAAAAACCATTTCCTAATTACAAAGAACCTGGGCTTGCAAAATAATTTTTAATACAACCCAAGATTGCGGCAGCAGCGGATGGGAAAATCCTGATCGCTATCTGCTCCCCTAATTGCTCCCCTTAATTTAAGCCCTGCTGGTGATAAGCTGAAGTTTCGGAACAAAAACAATCTAGCGTTAAATCATCTATATCTTGTGTCTAATGACCTAATTAAGAAAATGCATTTTTGGCGCTTTGTTTTGGTTTGTTGAGTTTCAAGAACAATCTTGTTTTGATGAAGAAATGTTGAAAAATGCATCAAAGATAGAAAATACTTTTTAAGTTCTGATATTTTTTTTGCTAGAAACTATAAGAGAAAAAATGAATTAAAGGAATTGTTTGGATATGTTTTCAAAGTCCCTCCATGTCTATTCTTTCAAAATAAGATTATTTAATTATTTTAATCTCGACAAATTTATCTATATAAATCTTTTTATGCATTTTTATGTAGTCGCTGTTTACAGTACAGGGTGTTTCAAAATTGCGTTGCACGGCTTTTATTCGGAACCAACGCCTCCTAGGGTCATGGAAGTAAGGTCTACCCCTAGGTAAATGAGTCTGAAGAATGCACTGAAATGACTTACAGCTCCCCTAGCGGCGAAATTAAAAAGTTAAAAAAATTAATTTAAAAACTAAGAGATAGAGCAAACACCTCAGGTAGATTATTGTTTCCAATGTCATGAATTACTCACTGAAAAAAATTTGATCAAAATATCTTGAATATTCGCGGAGATATTAGCATGTGAAAATAGCACTTTTTCAAGGGTCAAAAAAGAAAAAGTTCGCATATTTGCAAATTTTTTTGATTTTTTGATTGAATTTTGTGTTCTTTAATATAAAAAAACACAAAACTACCTTTTTCTTTTTTGACCCCTGAAAAAGTGCTATTTTCACATGCTAATATCTCCGCGAATATTCAAGATATTTTGATCAAATTTTTTTCAGTGAGTACTTCCTGACGTTGGCAACAATACTCTCTTAGATGTTTTTCCTCTATCTCCTTTAGTTTCTCAATTAATTTTTTAACTTTTCAATTTCGCCGCTAGGGGCGCTGTAAGTCCACTCAATGGATTCTCCAGGCCCACTTACCTAGGGCTAGACCTTACTTCCGTGACCCTAGAAGGCGATGGTTCCAAATAAAAGCCGCGCAACGCAATTTTGAAACACCCTGTATGTAATGTAAAATAATTCCCCAAAAATAATTAGTTTTTAAATTTCACTATTCTTTAAATTAAAATTTTTAAGTTAATTTTTAAACTGTTTACTGTTGATAAACCCTGATTTACCCTCCCTTGACAGCGTATCTCCTTTTTTAAAATTTCAAGTAGGTCTGAATGTTGCTTTCTTAACAATAAGGATCTAAAGGAAAATCAACTTTTACAGGTGTACTTTTCTTCCCTGCCTGTCTCTTTTCTGATGATGATGTAGTATCGTGTATTATGTGGTGTTATAGTTTGGATGGTTGATAATGTTTTATAAATGAACTGTTGTTGTTGTCGTGTCCTCGGAGATCAGATAGAGTGGTGCCGTTGAATGAGTTCTGATTTGATGACTGCTTATTCTGAATATAAGTCTTCTTCGTTGGGATAGTTTAGATTGTGCATTGCAGCAGAGACAGCTGGGCAATCAAAGATATGTTTGAGTGTGAATTGAACGTCCTGACAATTGTTGCATTTTTTTATAATTAAAGCAAGAGATAGTTTCTAGCAAAAATATCAGAACTTAAAAAATAATTCTCGATGTTAAATACATTTTTCTACATTTCTTCATATGCCTCATGCATAAAAAATGCTTGGAATAAATCTTTAAAAATTAATTTCGATTTTATTTTGTGCCAATTCGATGCGTAACATATTTACTTATCTGTGATTTTGTAATTTAAAAGTATTTTAAGTATTATTAAGCATCTCTCTATTCTAAAAAAAAGTTTTTGGTGAACGGTTTCCAGAGAAAGGCCTTTTAATTACTGAACCGAATGACATATATATGGTATCAAAATGTCCGGCTTCTTTCCGGATATCTGAGTATATATAAGCCCTTCGATTTCTCAAAAAAATTCTCAATTTTAAAATATTTCCATTTTTTTAGATAAGGTCGCAGTTACAAAGCAAGTTCTGTCAATCAAATTATTATGCATTCAATCACAACGACCGATTGACGTTATATTTTAAGATGAAACATGTTTTTTCACCATTTAAAAAAGTACTTTCTTGATGAAATATCACTCAAATACTGACAAAAACATATTCTTAAAACTTACATGTACGCCATTTTTAATAAAATTTCACACTTTTTGTCCAATATTTAAAATTTTTTAGTCTGATTTTATCGAAATTAATTGTAAACATAGAGTGATGTTTTGTCTCTTATTATTTTCAATTGATTAAACGGTATTGTTTAACCCAATAAAAATATGAATGATAAACACTAGGCATATTATACTAACGAGTTACTTTAAAATAATGGTTTTTGTTTGGTCCTAATATTGATAAACAATTAGAATTAGTTATTTTTATAATCATATATTAAAAATAATTAAGATGAATATTTTTAACAACATTTCGTTTTAATTTTTGATAAGTTTATATTTAAACTTTTAAGGGAGATTTCATGTAGGGGATTTGGTGAATATTTTGGGAAAGTTGGTTGACGTTTTTTCTGTAAATTGTTTAATTGTTTTATAAAGTGTATTAAGTTCAGCGAGTTGGAATTTGGGGGGATTGCGAAGCAATTCCAAAAGGTCCTGCGTCAGCAGTTTACGGGGGTTGGTGAGCGATAGCGAGCAGGGGGCGGTAGCTCCCTAGTATTATAAATAAACAACAACCAGTCTTTTGCCAATATTTCAAAATTTTCAGATTTTTTTTTTCAAATTTTAATACGCTTTCTCAAAAATATATTCAATTGCAAATATCTTTTTGAAATTCCAGTATGAAGAACATATTTATTACTTTTAAATTTTTATTACTTTTATTTATTTTTCATTTCCTCAATCAAATATTTACATCAAGTCATTTCTTTTAATAAGAATCAATATATAAATATATTTTTCTAGTCATTTAACTAATAATTTTTGAACTCAAAATTTCATTTTGACAATAAATTATAAAATAAGCCTTACGAAGCAGGCTTACGCTCCTCCAGGAAAGAGCACGCGCGTTTAACAATTCATTCCATCACATGCAAATCCTTCCAAAAATAGCCCCGCAGAATCCCCCGAGCCGCGCACGCGATTTATTAGGCCGAGCATCGGACTGGAACGCTCTTCCGAAATCAAATCATACGTCGGGAATAAAAGAAACTGAAGAAGAAAGTAAAAAAAGCGCTGGAAACTGAAGAAGAACCCGCCCGTGCAACACCTTTCCCCCCCCTCGGTTCTAATTGTATTAGCGTTGCGCCGCGCGGTTTTGCACGGCGCCGCGCAAAACGCGCGTGCAATTTTTATGAGGCCGCGTCGGGAGCCGGTTCCCGCGCGTTGCCATGGCAACAGTGACGTCAGAGAGATTCAGGTTGCTGGGCGACGGGAAGCCCCGGGACGCTGCCGCGCCTCTCTGGACGTATCGATGCGAAGGGCCCCTCTAAAAAAGGGGCCCGCTTAGGTTTGGTTTGGTTTACGGGTTTGGATTTTAGATTTTTTTAGTTGTTGCAGATTATTAATATCTGAGAAGAAATGCGGTCTGTGTCAATAAGAGAAGATTTTGGGGATGCTGAAACGCATTATAAGAAAGATTTGAACGATGTAAATAAAGAAGTAATTATGAAATGCAGTGTTTCGTTGCTATTATTCGATGTCTGTTTGTTTTGTAAAATGAAGTAGAATTGTAGATAAATAAATGCATCTGAGCATTTCTAATGTAATTTTTGAGTTTTAATTAATTTTGATCCCTCTGTTTTTCTTGAAACATTTATTAGAATACATTATTTTGTGCAACAAATAGTGTGTACTAGAAATTAAATTGTATTGCACAAATAAGTTTCCTCAATTATTCAAATCTGCTTCTTCGAAATATAATTTTGAGATGCATTATAATTCTTATGATTGCGATTCTGTTTATAGATCAACTGACGAACCCTTAAAGAAAGATTAAATGTGCACAATTTATTTCGATCATTCCTATTTTTCCAGTTAATTTTACTTGTCTTAGTTTTTAAAGCGGTTAGGTTTTTAGCGGCTATAAAGAGCAGCCCAACTTTTAGGATTTTGCACTAAAATGCCCATTTTGCCATTTAGTAAAAAGGCGCAAACAACGGTAGAACCTCGATTATTCGAAATATTTTAACCGAGACTTTATTAACTAACGTTGGTTTCTTCTATTCTTTTAACTATAAAATGAAATACTACCACATATAAACCACATTTTACTCTCTCAATTTAAGGTATCTGTCTACGTTGAAATGGCCCTTTTCGGAAACTATCAACTTAACACTTTAACTTCTGCTAAAGACTGAACTTTTAATCTATAAACCTAAAGAAGAAAGATCCTGTAAATCTGGTCAATTGTGAGGGTTTTCCAACATTTTATGTTTTGAAATTTTCAAAATTAAATTTTTAAAAGAATTTTCTGCAAAGCTTGTTATTTAGTTATTTATATGGGGCCGTTCAAATATTACATAAGCAAATAAGGGGGGAGGGGGGGTTTGCTCTTTGCTTATTTTTGCTGACAAGGGGGGAGGGGGATATGAGTGATGCTTACGTAAGATGGTGCATTTTCAAAAATCTCTTGTTTCTTGCATAAATAATTTCAAAATTCAACCAAAAATAAATGTAACAAAAAATTTAATTAGGAAATCTGACGTAAGCACTTTTTTCTGGGGATGGACCACCCTAACATTTTGAAATTGTAACCCCGAAAAGTAGTATTTCGACGCATTTTTGAATCCTTAGGGTTATATCCAATAAGTACAGCTCCTTGTACGAGTAACCTATTTTTCAAGGAAAAAACAGTACTTACTACAAGGGGTGTCAAAATTTTGGGGGTGGGGGGTCCGGCAGTGTCTTACGTAATTATGGTGGGGGGTTGAGGTATGCTTATCTTTGCTGACAAGGGGGGAGGGGGTTAAAAATGACCAAAAAAGTGCTTACGTAATATTTGAACGGCCCCTATGAACGTTAACACTTAATTCTTAAGATTTAAGATTTTGGTGTGTATGGATGAAATTTTGTTAAAACATTGTACTTTTTATTATCTACTATATGAAGTATTAACTAAGCTGTAGGATCTCAATTAAAAAATTTAAGAAGCTTTTTGGTCCAATATAAATGGTCATTTTAATTAAAAAAAACCTCATCATTTTACAAAAATTGTCTTAAAATGATTAGTTTTTAAAATATCTCTAATATTTTAGCTTATTTAGTAAGTATTTAAAGGACATTCTGTAGCATGGAAATTGAAATACTTTCAGTTGAATTGAGTGAGCACATGTTAATGGAAGTGCAAAATTAAGGTTAAAATTCACACAAATTTGCCATTTATTTCATTTATTATTAAAATATTGTTACAATTTTATTTAATATATTGGTTTTAAGTTAAGCTTCATTGAAAACACCAAATGTTTGGAGGAAATTATGCTTTTTTAAAAAAAAGGGGGTCCGAACGTAGACACATAATACCTTAAACCTGCGTAGTTCTTGTTTTCCCTGCTTCAATACTCTTCTAAAGGAAAAACAACTTTTACAGGTGCTATTTCTCTTTCACTGCTATACATCTTTATGCTCATTTCTAGCTATACTATGATTCTTCAAATCTCGAAATATTTATTAAAAATTCTTTTGTGCTTTAAGCAGTGACCAAGAAATAAAAATAATTAAAAATTAATCAAAATCTAGACGTTTCGTCCGAACTTCGCCGGACATCATCAGTAGAAGGCGCCTTAAATCAGTATCTTATTTAAGTAGCAAGTCTGATCAGTATCTGATTTAAGACGCTTACTACTGATGATGTCCGGCGTAGTTCGGATGAAACGTTTAATTTTTAATTGTTTTTAATTCTTGACCACAGCTTAAAGCTCGAAGGAATTTTTAATAAATATGGATCTTACCGGCTGTGAAAACTTCTCTTTCTTACTTGAAATAATTCTCCATAAAATATAAAAATTTGAGTTCTAGAGTTAAACTATTCTGATTAAACGATTAGTGTTACTTCGATTATTTATCCTTATCTTGTTAATTTAAACAAATTCACCTCATTTTTTTCAATCATAAATTCTTTAAGGTTTTAATTCTAAGTACTATTTCTACTAAATATTATGACTACTCTGTCAAATAAGAATTACCAAGTTGAGGGAGGGGATTTATCCAATCGGGGTGGGATGAAATTTCGTATACTAAAACCCCTCTAATCCAGTTGATGCAAAAGAATGTATTACTAGGTAGTAGTCAACATTACTTATCAATTTATCAAAACTTCTTTTTTCGAAAGATGCAGGGATATTACTTTTCAAGGGTAGCCCCGGAAATCCGGTTTTTTCAATCGCATAAATCCCGGAATTATGGGTTTAACGAATTTTTTTGGAATCTTGACTTCGCCAAACAAATGCAAAATAAAGTCCATTAAAAATAAGTGGAGGTCTGCAGCATAAATAACATCATCCGGGCTTATCCTTGGTTCTGACACAACATAACGTAGCACAAAATTAAATCTTGAAACGATCCGGATCTTGAATCATTCCGGAATTCGGGATTCCGAATAAAAGGTTCTTTATACTGTAATAGCTCCCTAGATTTTTAATTGAAATCATCTGATCTTTGCAGATGGTTTAAAACTAAAAGTCCTGAAATAAATGGATTTTCACATATCATAAATTTAAAATATTTTCTCACTCTAAAAGTTTTTACAGCAATTTAATCCAGTTAAAACGCAAGGAACTCGAGATTCACGCCCTCAATCTGCACTGTCTCAAAACCCAGCATTACGAAACACCACCAAACCCACCCAAGCGTCCCTTTGGCGAACTCCTGCATAACATCAACCCTCCCTTACTTTGACCTAAATCCGTCCCCCTCCTGACCCCCGACACCCCGCAAAATTACCCTAATCCGATTGAACGAAGACCTCGAAGCATATCACCCCATTGTTAGGAATCAGCGGATACACGACCAGAGATGGGAATGAGATTAATTTATTAAATATTGCGATGAGTAGGCATGTTCGGGGGGAATTTCGGAGGGGGGTTGAATGGGGTAGTGGAGGGAAGTTTGTATACAGTGGTTTGAATGTTCTGGCCAATCGTTGCTGTGTCGGTTTGTAGTTGGGAAATTTATGTACATTTAGATTCATGATATTATGAATGAGGTTTTCCTGTTATGGTGTTGTTCGTTAACTAGTGACTAATTTCTGAATCTTTAGATTAGGACTTACAGGTGGATCAAAGTTTTGTTGGGGGTTAGGAGATAATATGAATATGATCAGGGATGTTTGGGAACAATCCCTGTAGGGAAAATTATGCCAGGAGCCTGGGATTTTTTCTTGGCTCACGGATGATCTGTCAGAGTTCTTTTCATGTTTCTTGTTAGATGTTCCTTGTTATGTGCTGTGCTCGTGATGGTGTAAATAAAAAACATTAAATCAACTAAAGACTTTGTTGAGATGATGAACTGTGTCTGGATTCTGTTGATGTAGTCGGCGGTTATGGACAAGGGGTAAATTATTGGAAGGGGACCTGTGACTGATATAAAATGTTATGGTTATGTTTGACCATTCACTATAAATTAGACTGGCGCGTAAAGACATAGGTACAAAAATGTTATGACTTGATATTTCATAAACTCCCATTATTCTAGCTAAAATCAGATTCCCCTCAATTAATCCCTATTCTTTCTGATCGTGCGCCCCCCATAAAACATCAATTAACCTACCAAACCTATTCTTTCTGAAGAACCGCAAACTATTTTAAGTATCTAAAGCAAAATAAAATAAATCAACCCATTAGTCTACAGTTAAAACGCATTGTATACTGTACTTTTAGGTGTATTTTAATAGCGTTATGTGAGTTTATTTGTAAAAAATGCATTGCCTGCACTTGAAAATGTGCTTATTTTCCTAATCAGGTGTAAAAAAAGAAAGTAAAACTTATTATTGAAAATAACTTGTTTTTTACAAAGTAATTCTTAAAACGCACACACGGTATTATACCGATCTCCAACGAGTAACATCACACATTTTTTAAATCAACTTAAAAGTGCTATTTCCTTAAATAAGTTTAAGCATATCTACGAACTCTTCAAATAAGGTAGAGAAAATAAATTAAATATATGCCTTCAACGAAATAATATCAAAAGCACTCAATAGATATAAAACCAACTTCAATAATTCCAAGGTAAAACCTATCTAATTTGATAAAACGCTGATGGTTACAATGATACTTTAAGTGAAATTCTACCATTTCATACACTATACCCACAGAAAAACTAAATCCAAAGCTTTCAAAACCTGAACTGTTTCTATTTTGAGCCAAATCTTACTATAGACATATATTTTTAGAACATCGGTATTACATACTATTTCAGAAAACAGAGCCCACACACTGTTTACACTTCCTCAAAGACCGTGCCGAGGGAGGAGGATACGGAATAAAACATCCCTCATACTCCCCCTAAAATAATACCCCCTGAAACTAACCCGCTCAAATCCGTGCTAAAAACGAGGAAAACTCTTAAATATGTAATGCCCTCTATGTACTTCCTGGAAGAAGCAAGGATCTCCCAGTCTTGTTTTTTTAGAGAGAGAGAGAGATTGGGCCAATTTTCGATCGTGTGCATGTGAGAGCGATGTTTTTTTAAAAAAAGGATCCTTGTTTGTGATTACGTCGACGCAAATTGCTTTCTTTTCTCTCTTTAAAATCCTTTCGATCCTGCTCTTTCCATTTATAGTTCGTTCCCATGGGATGCTGTAATAATAACCCCTCTCCAGTGTCGTTATTTTAAAGAGCTGGGAGATATAGAGCGTTTTCCATTTACTTGTGATGTAATACGTTCACTTTTTGTTTACCCAAGAAGGATTTGAAGAAAATATTTCTGATTTTAATTAACTTGATGATTAACTTTTTCTGATCTTAATTTTTTTTGACGGTATTTTGATGGTTATGATTGAATTTTTAATCGTTTTATCCGGTCAGTTTTTTTTCTTTAAAAATCCCCCATTCTTTTTAATTGTATTCTGTTTTATAAATTCCTTCTTTTTTTTAGTTTTACCTTAAAATTTATTAATTTTATCTCATTTTTGTTTTAATTAAACTACGTATGGAATAATAAATCACTCTTTTTATTTACACTAAAATAAAAAGCATTTGTTTCTAAAGGGTGTCTCTAAAGGTTGGTGCCAAACTTCACATGTAGGTCTGTCATGCCATGACAAACAATATTTTCGTTCCACAAAAGTAAACTGTCCGCTAGGGGAAAATGTTTGCCGGCGACGGGGAAACGTTTAATTTTTTATTGCACGGTGGAAACTTCAATTATTATTCACCCCTAAACACCCGGTATACACGACGAGAGAGTAGTTAGCAGAGAAAATCTCTTTTTAATTTGAAGAGTCTGCAATCGAAATGGAAAATGAGGTAAATTTCTTTGCCGGCAGAGTTTAACCATTTATTTACCGACGGTACTTACAAGTACCGCCAACTTTAAAATTACATAGAATAACCATCCTTGCGAATATATTGACGATAATTTGCAGGAACCCTCTTTCAGTTATCCTCTTCCAGTATAAAAAGCAGCGAAGGTTCTATGATGAGTATTTTAGCGGGAAATGCGAACAGATTTAATTGAAGCTGTAAGTTTAGCTGCCATTTCGATCGGATTCACATGATTGTCATTTTTGTTCCCGCAAAAAAGTAGTTAACGTTAAAAGTTAAGTGTATTATTTTTAAGACTTATGACTGCGATAAAAAAGCTGTTTTTCTTGTATTGTGAGAATATTTTAGCACTCCGTGTACTGACAGTACCCAAAAGTATCAATTTAAGTAATTGGCTCCAGCGGATTCAATTTTCCAAAGATGATTATTTTATTTATGTATCGTCACCTTAGAATCAAAAACTACTATCTCCATTAGGCAACCTTCGGGAATCCCGATCCTTGGCGATCAGATCGGTGGAGAAGCTCGTTTTTTGGTTTATAAGAGCTGACATGATCGAGTAGAAAAGATCAAAACCAATCAAATTATTTTCTACAACGATCTAAACGCCAAGAATCGGTATTCCCGAAGTTTGCCGAACGGAGATAGTAGTTTTTTATTCTAAGGTGACGGTATATCCCTTAATTTTCAATTTAGTGACTCAAAAAAAGTATTTGCACGAAAAAAATTGCAGCGAATCATAATGCGGTAAATAAAGGGTTAAGGGAATTTGGTTTACAAGAGTTTTTCAGACTTGCACTCTCCAAATAGGCAATTACAAGTTAAGTTTTCCCTTCAATAAAAAAAAGTTAAAAGCCGTCCCTTCGCCGGCGAACATTGTCCTCTAGCAGACACAATGTACATTTGCGGACATGGTCTCTCATTAAAATCTTGTTTTTCATGACATACTAGGGATCTAAAAAAAACGTTCGATTCGATTCCGGAATCGATTCTTGAGGTACGGTTCTTTCGATTCCTGAGGTTCTATTCCAACCTGGAGAATCGATTCCTTAGGGCCAGTATCGAAGGATTAGAATCGAACTTATCTATTTCTATTACAAATCAATGATAATTAATAATAATTTAACTAATAATCAGTAAAATAATAATTAATTATCAAAGTAATAATTAATTAGTGAACAAAATGTTTAATTTTCTGTATTATTTAGAAAATTAAGTACGATTCTTAAGATTCGATTCCTGCTGGAATCGATTCCTTCAAGGGTTCGATTCCTTGGTATCGATTCCAAGGTATTCGATTCCTTCGGAAATACTTAGAATCCTAGACATGACCGACTTGTATGTTTGGCACCAACCTTTTAAGACACCCTACCAGGCATATTCACAGCCATCAGCGTCAGTGTTAACCATCAGCAGCTAAAGAAAGAAAAATTAGCCTTTCGCTGACCCTGATTGGTGGAATCCTTCTTTGACTTAACACTGACGCTGATGACAGTGAATATGGCCGTTAATGTTTTTTTCCACTGATTATGGTTAAGTTAAGAGGTGATCTTTTACTGATCCCACCATCGCTTCTCTTTGCAGACGTGGACGAGGGTGCAGGCTTCTCCCTCCCCCCCTTCCTGGCCGCCGGGCTGACCCTGAGCCTGGTGCTCCTGGGCATCGTGGCCTACTTCAGCTACAGGTGGCTGGTGCAGCGCCTGCAGGCCTCCACCAAGCCTGCTGCTTCCGACCCCGAGCAAGCCACCGCGGCGAGCAGCCGGAGTGCGTCGCAGGAGGTCCCGGCCGCCACAGCCGCCAACGGCGTCGAGAAAGAAGACGTCGCCAAGGGCGTCGACACGGCCGAAGAGCCTACGTCGCCGACAGGTTGGTAGAAGATTTTTTTTGCTGAAGTTTTTGAAAAATAATTATGTTTATGTTGGGATATTAAGTGAATCGCTATATGAGGAGCAAACATTCAAACCGTTTTGTTTTCTCCAAAAAAAAAATAATAATGAGTTACTGCTATTTTCATGATCTCCACATTAAACTGCACAAAATAATGCTATTGTCTTCAACTAAAACAGGTTTTAACCTATTCTAAAACTACTTAGAAAATTGATGTTTCAATCAAAAAGTGTTTCCTCCAGAGCCTGTTTTCAGTCAAACAGTGATTCCTCCAGTCACAGCCAATTATAGCTGTTCTTACTCGTCACGTGACCCACTCATTTGTTAGCGTAAGGTTGGTGATGTAAAAATATTGGTGGGGACTTTTTGATACGAAATCACCTAATATTTATTTTAAAATTTACATTGTATATTAGAAATAAAGAATAGTTTTTGAGAAGAGTAGGATTAATTTTCTTCATAAAAAAGTATTTTGTCCATGTTGGAAACATTCAAACCATGTTTCCTCCTATGTGTTCGATCAAAACGTGATTTCTCCAAATTTCAAATGCATTTTTTAATAATTAATTTTAAGTTTTTTGGTAAATTATGACTACAAACCTTCTCAGTTACTCGTTATAGAACTAAACAAACGATAATTAGGTTTTTAAATTAGTTATTTTTTAAGTTATTAGTTTTTTGTGTTTCCTGAAAATTTGTATTTGAAGGAGAAAGCATGGTTTGATTGTTTGCTCCTCATATGTAATATAGCGGGATAGCGAGTATATAGGTGGTACCAGTAACTGGCAGTTTAAGAACAATACAATTAATTAATTAGCTATTGCTATTTTATAAAACTATCCTGGAAAAAACTTTCTGTCTTGAAAAATTAAATGAAGTTTCAATATTTATTTAGAGTAGAATTCGTTAGAATAAGTAAACATTTTCCATTTTTAAAATAATTTTTAAGTTGGTATGGTAGCTGCACCAGTAACTGACATACCTGGAAAATTTTGAGCACCATTAACTGACATATCCTGTACCTGTAACTGGCACATTGAAATACCTTTATTAAATAATCGTTTAGTTACTAATTAGCCTAAATGTATTGAAAAACAGCTGATTATACAAAGAAAACAAAATGTTAAACTTAAAAATCCAATAATGAGAACTTTTCAGAACATTCTTTTTAATAAAATCTATTTCGCTGTTTTGCTATGTCAAACTTTAATATACATTCCATTATATCGAAACATTTTAGATTAGTTTTAGACAAAAAGATTCAGTTGAAAAATATAAGTATACATAAAAATATAGAATAGAACCAACTGAACAAATATAGAATTCTAAAAACTTAGATCTGATAAATTTAGTTTAATAATAGATTTTTCAAACGTTTTTGTTTACCGTCAATAACAATTCATCCAACTGCAGTCCATTTAGCTTGTTTTGTTTTGATTCGGAAATATTATTTTCTTAAAATCGTCTGTCATTTAATTAATTATCTTTGTTTGTAGTTTTATTTGCATTTTTTAAAGATTAGGTGATTATATTTATATGTATTATTATTATTATTTCAGGAGTAATGACACCTATTTCAGTTACCGGTGCAATTCATTTTTTGTGACCCAGTAACTGGCACCCCATTTTAAATAAATAAATAAAAATGTTTTTCAAAAATAACTGCTCAGCATGATTTCATGTACTGTTATTAATTTTATGTTAGTGTTTAAATAGGTTTCAAAAGAATATTTTGCTTAAATTAGACACAGAATGAAAATGTATTTCCTTAATTTCAGCACTAAGCCGACCTCTGAAAATCGGAAGTTTTTTGACACTAAATGCGAATTCTCAATTTATTACACTTGAAACACTTTAGTGGAAAATAAAAACTGCATAAAGTTAAAAATAAATGTATAAAATATTAAGAGAGGCCACCATTTATTTCTAGTTCACAATAATAATCTTATTATTATGAATTAAATTCCAAAGTGACAGTTACTGGTGCACTGTCAGTTACTGGTACCACTACCCTATATTGTATATTAAGTAGCGGGTATATAGCGGGGTATAATATGTCGGGATATTAAGTGCCCAAATGTAAAGAAGCATAATGGCTCATAACGTTGACCGATATTGGAAAAATGTCAACCGATGTTACATCGGCGATTGAATATCCCCAGCAGCTAATACGGTGTGGTACTAGGAAAGCTTTAGATTTAGCGTTTGTATATCATATCCCAGTGTCTTTAACACCGTTACAATTTCAATGTTCATTTTGGCTTGTTAACTCCTATGTGAATCGCTAGTTTGCTAAACGCCAAGTTACACTCTTTTTTTTCTGTATGATTCCTCGAAAAGAAATATCAAAAGTGGTTTCACAGTTCGTTGTATGATGAATAAATCTAGACTAGTTGTTGTTGGTGTTGTCTTGTTGACAGCCAAATCAATAGCTTCCGCGGAATACAGGAGTTGACTCGGGTGATCAAGATGGATCCCGAGGAGCTTCGCCAAAATGGCAGGGTAATCAACGATATGGCTGGGAGATAGAAGTCAACACCTCCTCGGAGGCTCTGGCAACTTTTCTCTTAAATGAGTAGTGCAATATCTAGACGAGTGCACCAAGTAAAGGTTTGGAGATCCTCAAAGATATAAAATTTTCAAAAAAATTCAGTAAATTGCTAAATGTAATCCACATAAGGAACTACGAGAAAATTATTTAAAATAAAAAGAATAAAAAGAATAAAAAATGTCGCCCGAGTCCGTAATATATTCAGAAATCCAATCTTTAAACCAAAAACAAATTTTTCTTGTCATTGTTTTTACGCTTCTCTTTTATCAAGTCATTCATTAATTAATTTTATTTACGCTGGATGCAACTTTCCTATAACACTTTTTTAATTAATATTTATGTTGTAATGCATCGTCATGTCATAAGAAATAATATTTGAAAAACTTAATTTCCTCAAAATCATAATTATAAGACTTAAATAACAAAATATAAGAAAACCAAAACTTTGTTTAGGATAATTTCTACTTTTTAACCTGATTCAGAAAAAGTAAACTAAAACTTGTTTAGAATTATATCTACTTTTTAACATGATTCAGTGGCATTATTATTTAATAAACCCTGGTGTTTAAATTACGATAAATACAATTCATAGATATTAAGAGACCATAATGTAGCCCAAAGATCAATAACTGACTGTAGAGTTGTGGATTTATTTGCCCCTATGTGGCCCTTAGGCTGAGCGCGCACTGGAAACTTTTGTCTCGGAGACTTAAAACACTAGTCACTCGAGAGCAATGCATTTCTATGAAGAAATTCTTGGTCTAGTGATCTAGCGACGAGACCAAGATCACTAGACCAAGAATTTCCTCATAGAAATGCATTGCTCTCGAGTGACTAGTGTTTTAAGTCTCCGAGACAAAAGTCTCCAGTGCGCGCTCAGCCTTAAAATCAATTATTACTAGTGAAAATTGTCCCACGTGGATTTATAAATTCAAATTATGTGCCGCCTGACGATTGCCATAGCTGATAATTTCACGAAATCACTTGTTTCGTCTAACATGCTGCCATCTATTGTGAAATAAGGCAAGTTTGAAGCTAAATTGATATCCTCAAAGATATTTCAAATGAATTTGAAAACGTTTGAACAGTATGGTATAACGTAAAACCCATAAATGCATTGCATATTCAATTATACAGGGTGTATCTGAAATGGTGCAACAAACTTTCAGGGATGATAGTACTCATCAAGACGAACAAGAATCGGTATAGAAAGGGGGGTCCCAGACCGAATCCCAGGGAGTTAAAAATGGAGCGACACCCCAAAAAAATCATTGAAAAATTCAATTTGTAGAAGAACTACTATTGGTAAAAACTTAATTGTGGTCTCAAAAATTGTGGTTTAATATGATCTTTAAAATTACTTCAAAAGTCTTCACTTTAAAATTTGTCTTATTATGAAAAAAGTTAAAAAACACAAAAAATGTGAAAACTCAGCAAAAACCTTATTTTGTATTTCGAAATCATTTCTTTCGATTTGATAATCTGAAAGATCATAGTTGAAAACCCTTAAGTCCAAAGTTTCACGTAAATGCAATCAATATTAAACGCTTGAGATCCTGTTAAAGTTTGTTTTTTGCGTGCGCTAACAGCTGTTCTGGAAACAGCTCTAAAAAACTGCTTGCGCACCCAAAAAACAAACTTTAAAAGGATCTCAAGCGTTTAATATTGATTGTATTTACGTGAAACTTTGGACTTAAGGGTTTTCAACTATGATTTTTCAGATTATCAAATCAAAAGAAAGGATTTCGAAATACAAAATAAGGTTTTGGCTGAGTTTTCACATTTTTTGTGTTTTTAACTTTTTTCATAATAAAACAAATTTTAAAGTGAAGACTTTTGAGGTTATTTGAAAGATCATATTAAACCATAATTTTTGAAACCATAATTAAGTTTTTACCAAAAGTAGCTGTTCTACAAATCGAATTTTTCAATGATTTTTTGGAGTGTCGCTCCATTTTTAACTCCCTGGGATTTGGTCTGGGACCCCCTTTCTATACCGATTCTTGTTCGTCTTGATGAGTACTATCATCCCTGAAAGTTTGTTGCACCATTTCAGATACACCCTGTATAAATGCATACTGAAGATGGTATATAATTGTCCAAGAAGAAAAAAATTGATATCCCCCTTACGAAATTAGTTTTAAAATTAAAATTATAAGATAAGAAACGCATTATAATGCCGTAAATTAAAAGGGAAGAAGGAAATTAAATGGGGAATCACACAGGTTTGAGAACCCTTGGGTTCATAATTTATAAAAATTTAAAGAAACGGCAGCTGTGAGTGACATGCCTCATTACATTCTAACTGATAAATGCAATTATTATTTCTTTTAATTTTTAGAATTGAATTAGAGCACAATAACGGATAAGAAGTATTTTAGGTTATTATTTAATTTTAAGGTTCACAATGAAAGTTAAACCTGTCGCTATAATAACCCCTTATTGTTAAAAGCAAATTTGCAATATGCTATTTCATGAATTAATCATTTATTTACTATGAATTAATCATTTATTTTGGAAATCTATGTGAACACCTTTCCCAGAATCATCAAATCATTGTACATAGAAGCTTCAAAAACAACTTAAAATCAGTTCATTAAAATATTTTAATCTCTTTTTTAATCGAGAATTTTTTTTCTAAAGCCAATTCAATCCTATGGAATCACAAAAAAACATAATAACAATTCCTGTTAGAAATAGCTCTCTAAAAAACTACAAAGCTTACAAAAAAGTAAATCTAAGAAATCTAAATGAATGAGATTGATTGTGGACTTGTAGAAACGCCCCGAGGGCTTCATCGGAACAAAGATGTTAATTGCTTGTTTAATTAGTAAGATTCATCCTCCATTCATTAGAATGTTATTTAGTAAGTTTCAGAACGTTACATCAGCCCACGGCTTGCAATAACGTTCGCGTTTTACGTCGAAAAATCATTAACTTTTGTTTTTCATCGCTGTTTCTTAATTGTGAACTGTTTTGCATCAATTCTTGTATTCAAATGAAGTGTTAAGGGCTAAATAGAAGGGTAAATTGACTGGGTTGTATAAAAGTTTTTAGTAAATTGCGTCACCTGAAATTTTGCGAGGAAATTCGATTATTTTCGTCGGCGTAATTGTTTGAGATTGAAAGTTTGGTGAACTTTAGAAAAGGTTTGGTGTTGTTGGTTTTAAGGAATTAAATTTGTGTTACATTTCCATATTTTATCTATCATTTTCACAAAGGAAACTTTTAAGCATATTAGGTATTGGGTTTTTATATGACGTTCTTTTCTTTGTTTCAAAATTGTTTGATGCTAAATATTTTGGCATAAAAGAAGTTTTTATACAGGATGTACCTGAAATGGTGCAACAAACTTTCATGGATGATAGTACTCATCAAAACGAACAAGAATTGGTATAGAAAGGGGGGTCGCAAATGAGTTCTAAGGGGTGAAACCCCGGGGGGAAAATCAGCAAAAAAACTTGCATATTTGTGCAGAAACAGATACAATCGTTCGATTCCGACATTTTTTACATTCAACCAATTCCCATACTTAGAATAAAAGTATTATGAAAATGTTAATTTCATTAAAAAAACAGACCAATAAATGCAACACAGGCATGCGTTTTAGGTAGATTAAGTTAAAATTGTTCCTTGGTCAGACTCTTGTTCCTTGTGCCATAAAACTAAAAACAACCAACCAACTAGACTAGGATTAAAATGTTTTCGTCGTGACATTTCTTTTGCAGTCTATCTACCTAAAACGCATGCCTGTTGCATTTATTGGTCTGTTTTTTAATGAAATTAACATTTTCATACTATTTTTTACAAAGTTTTGGAATTGGTTGAATGCAATAAATGCCGGAATCGAACAATTGTGTCTGTTTCTGCACAAATATCCAAGTTTTTTTTGCCGATTTTCACCCCAGGGTTTCACCCCTTAGAACTCATTTGCGACCCCCCTTTCTATACCAACTGTTGTTCGTCTTGATGAGTACTATCATCCCTGAAAGTTTGTTGCACCATTTGGATACATCCTGTATAGCCCATATCTTTCCTTAACCATATCTTCGCACGTATAAACCGAGATTTTTGGAAAAATTTCGGATTCAAAAGTAGGAGTGTCGGCTAAAAGTACACGGATCTAAAGCGTTTGAAAATGCTATTATCGGAACTAAGTTTCTCGGAAACCCCTCACGATCATTTAAAAAAAACCTATCGGCTACCAAATATATAAAATAGAAACAAATTTTATCCTCAAATATTTTGTTAAGGTCAGAATCAGAGTACTCGAAAAGTTCGTTGGAATCATCATCAGTCATTGAGATATCAGAATGCCGATCGTCATCATCATATTCACTGATTTCCGCACTTGACTTTTTGTCTTCGAAGGTGGTAAGTTTTAACTCTGCTGATCCTCCGGCTTTAAATTTTAGGTCAATTTTCAAATAAAAAGAGTAACCCTCGGCTTATGCGCGGTAATATACGGTAGTCATTTTTTTTTCATATAACCTACTGATGGTTGCTCTTGTCCCTGTATTCAGGTAGCACGACGGCGTCTGTGAAAATCAGCTATAGCCTCCCTGACATCAAAGAGGAGTTGACCCACGAGTGGACGGAGAGCAACCGGAAGGTGGCACCCCCGCGACAGACCACCCTCCCCACTGTCCCCACGCGACACCAGACCTTCCAGAGGCAGTTGTCGCACAGGCTCGACCTCTCGGATGTGCCCTTCGAAGGTAAATCAAAAGACTTGTCTCTGAATTCAGTTGAGCCTATACTCTATTCTTTTTGAATTGGTGCCTGTGAGCACATTTCCTGAGTACTCTCTACATTTCCTATTTCTCAGGCGCCAATTCAAAATGAACAAATAGGGATGTGATATTTTGAGTTTTCTTATTTCTTCTGTTTTATCCTTCTGTTTACAATTAAAATAACTATGACAGAGATCGGAATGAAATTTAATATTAAGATTACTTGATGTCAGTCTATGATTAAAATAAAGGTATTTAGTCTTGTTTGAATTTAGAGTTAAGTCATTAATAGAAAACCATTTTATGCAAGCATTAAACTGATAACTTTCAAATATAATAAAGAACTGGGAATAATACAACTATATTGAACTTACTTCGGATACTTTAGTTATGAGCCACTAAAACTAAACCAAACTCATTGGCACAACAGCCCTAGTGGGCCAAGGCCTACGATGCCCATCTTCGTTTTCGTGACCGTGGGGCCCTGGGGTGCAAGTTGTTAGGCATGTGTCCCGGTTAGGTGGTCATTCTAACGCGAGGCCCCCAGTGTTTAGTTCCCAAGCAAGCTTGGTCCTCATTTTATCGACCCACTGAAGGGATGAAAGGCTGAGTGGACCTTGCCCAGCCCGGGATTTGACACTAAAAATATTAAATAATCGTAATTTGATTTTTCCAAGTAGCACAGCTCATGCTAAATATGTCAAGTTTACGTAAACGCAACTTGAATAAATGACAATGGATAACTGCAGCATCTCTTAAATTTTCTTTATTTAGTTTGTTCTTAGTAAAATTTGGTATTCTGATTCCGAATATCACATTTTTAAATCTCAAAAATAATTAGTTCTTTTATTATTAACAATTAAAAATGAGCGAAAAGTGATGCAACCAGAAACGCACTATGATTGGCTGTTACCATCGTGACGCGTCGGGTGCCATAACTCGCTCAGACAACATGGCTACACGATTCATTTAGCAAAGCTTTTGTTTTGTTTAGTTTTAGTTGTTTTGTTTATATAGTAAGTGCGAGACTTTCTGCTTTGCTTTTTATTTTTATTTAATAGTAATTCTTAATTCTAACAAGAAGTGGAAGATAAAAATGGATCATTTGCCACATAATTCCGAAATTATGATTCCACAGTTCTTCACTGCTAATAAAGGATTTTTTTCTGTGGAAATCTTAGGATTAAAGGTAAAATATTTTTATCCCCAAATAAAATATTCTTAATATTTGTTTTAGATTTTTCTAAACTTCTTGCAAATGTATTCTAGATGAAGGAACTAAGAAAGTTCCAGAAAAATGCTATTTATATCTAATAGCATTTAGCAAGAAATGTGGATAAAAACACTTTGGTGGCATATTTTATACATTTTTAAACAACTTAATATAGAATTTGTGTGTTTTAAGTCGTATTTAACAAAATTTAAGTTATTTATACTGTTTAATATTGTTGAGCTCAAAATTTCATGCATTGATTCCTTACTCTACTTAAATATGAAAAGAGGGGTTATCCTTGAAAAATAGCCTTATAAGCAAATTATATAGTATACTCATAAATGTTTTTTAAATGTAATGTACACTATATTATGGTGTTTGGTGTTTTAACCTTTTTTTGGGCTAAGAATGTTAGTTCTAGCTATATTTTCTTCTAATTTTATCCAGATTCTTGTGGATGATATGAAACTTATATTCGTTCAGATCGCCATATTAATCCACAGCTCTCATGTCTTATAACCATATCTAATGATTTTAATACGAGGGTAGTTAAAAGAGTTTTCGGCCTGACCATGAAAATGATAATTATGGTTTAAAGAACTGTTTATTTTTTAACATTGCTTCCTTTTAAGCTACCTCACTTCTTATTCGGACAGTCCGGTCATATTTTCCCCTCTTTTGGGGGTGCTTCTGGAATTTCGTCAAAAAAACCTATTCAAATCACAATTACTTCTTAATTCGAAGAAAAACGGTGTCCAGAGAGAAAAATTGTCACTTTGGGGGAGAAATATAAGTTTGAATATTCCAAATCTGGGTGACGGGATGGGTGTTTTAAAAATTTTTAATCCAAATCCTTGAATTGCTAAATAGGTATTTTTTCTCCGAAAATCTTAGCAACCGTTTAGTTAAGTATTCTCCAATTATATTCATAGCCTTCCCCCTATAATTTATAGACAGAATTTTCCTGAAATCATAGAGTTATTACTCCATGACTTTGCCAGCCGATAGGACTTTTTGGTGCTGAAAAACTGACTATTATCCATTGCATTGATTATTGTTTTACTTAAAAGTTCAAAGTTATGTCCATGTTTGCCTGTAGACGCATAAAATAGCTTTTATTTTATGAAAATCGCGTTAAAAATCGCATTTAAGTCGTCATGTCAAAATGCACTTTTGTGCCGCATTTAGGATTCGTGGCACCCATCTTGAGCAGTGTTTTCAAGTGCAATTCCTCATGCAAAAATAATTAAAATAATTCGTAATTTGTTATCTGATACCCCTAGATTAGACAATTACAAATGTTCCCCACCTTTCATCAATCTTCTAGGGGGGACTTTTCTATTATTTCCGGCATGGTCGCTCTTTTTAAACTTTTTCCACTATGGTTCTTAATGAATGCTCTCACACCCAAGTTAAATCTTCGACGCTTATTTTTTTCACTGGCAAAACAAAGCTAAAGAGTCCATTTACACATTTCGGAACTTAGAATTACTTTAATTTGGTGACATCGCTTCTTTTAAAAATAATTTTATCACAGCTCGATACTTGCTTTTTCTCATCGTTGAGAATATAGGCTCTTAAAATAAATTGCCGACAGCATTATTCCAATCAGAACAACCCAAAAAAATTAATTAGGCTTCTTTGAAGAGTTATTAAAAGAGGAAAAAAAATTCGCGCCAATTCTGAGTGAGAATAACCTGAAGAATTAATTATAAATAATAAAACACACTACACGCTATGGGATATTTAACTAAAACAACTAGTATTCAGCACGTGTTACGTCACAGCCATCCAAGTCACATGACTGCCTTTTCAAAGTGATTCCGAAACTAGGTGATTTTTAATTGCAAATAATTAATTATTGGGCGCGTAAATCTAAGAAATAAAATGTTTTCTAGAAGTTTTAAGACATTCGGAACACATTAAAAGCAAAATTGAAAATTGTTGCAGTTATCCATTTGTATACTTGTCAAAAATGTCTTGAACGTTTGTGCTGCTTGGGTTTTTTGATGAACTAACAATCTGAATATTTTAGAAAGAATTAAAACTTGACATTGAGCCAAAAATGTACTATTCAAATATAGACCCTATAAATAGTATATAAATGTATTTTTAATCATGGGATCATTTATCTTTATCTTTCGAAAATACGCAGAGAATGAAATTAACTGTAGAGTTTTTCCTGATGGGAAACTTTCCCATGCCTTTTCTCAAAGCTACTTCTGTCAAAATCATCTTTTGTAAATTCATCTTTCGATTCATTTCTTATTAATTTCAGGATATTTAAAGCAATTAAGTTCTATAATTTAGTTATTTATTTACTACCCAAGTCTTATAGTTTTAGCCCCAAATTTACTAATATTTCTTTACATAAAATATCAATATAATATATTCCATTTGAACACCTTTGATCTCGAACAAATTTTTATTGTTTCCACAGTTCCTTCAGAAGCTAGTGGAAGTATTAAGTATCATTTTATGACGTGAAATCATCTACGTTATAATTACATTGTAAAATAGCTATACATGTTAATTAAATTTTCATCCCCTTATAAAAAACTATTTCGTCTACCTCACTGTAAAACCATGATCTTTTTCGACCATATCGAATAAAGAGATGCATTATATTTTAATAAAATAAACTAACCATGTCGCATACATATACCATACAAAAAATTTGTAAAATTTTCGTACGGATTCTTAAATGCGCTTTAACGGAATCCGCCTCAAACATTAACTCCCAAAAATTCCCCCAAACCTCACCGATAACGAAACTCCCTCCACATCTCAAATAACCCGGGCAAACCCAAACCTCATGTTTAATTTACCCTCCATAAAACCCGACTCCTCCGTCCAATTCCCTCTTAAAACTGCCGCCCTTACAACCAATTAAACTCGGAGGGGAAAACACAATAAATAAATCGGACGACCGAGAAAGCGAGCAAGAAAAAAAGAAAGAAAGAAAAAGACTGTCCGACTCACTCAGATAGAAGAGGAAGAGACGGGCGGATATTAGATAGGGTAGTGTGAGGTAATCTCTTCGACCTTGAAGAGGGATGCTTCCTCCTCCCGAACGATAGTGTCGGAATTCCCCATCACGTTCGGATTCCTTATCGCTGGAAATGAATATGCCAGTTAGGAAATGGGTTGAATTTCAACCCTTTTATGTTTGGAGATTCAATTTTGAATTTGAATGTTGGAAAGAGAATATTTATTGTATTCTTGTTAACCCTTTGTCTACTGCATTTTGATTTCCCGCAATTTTTTTGGTGCGAATATTTTTTATTGAGTCATTAAATTGAAAATTAAGGGACATAGATAAATAAAATAATCATCTATGGGAAAATTCAATCCGCTAGAGCTAATTAATTAAATTGATAAATCTGAGTAGTGTCAGTACACGGAGTGCTAAAATTTTTTCAAAATACAAAAACAAAACATGCCTTTTTATCCCAGTTTTAAGTCTAAAAAAATAATAAACTTTCCTTTTGACTAACTGCTTGTTAGGGAACAAAAATGACAATCATGGGAATCCGATCAAAGTGGCCGAAGAAAGTACAACTTTAATTATATCAGTTTGCATTTACCCCTAAAATACTCATAGAACCCGTGCCCTATAACTGAAAGAGTGTTTCTGCAAAGTATCGTTTGTATATCGTAAGGATGGTTATTCTGTGTAATTTTGAAGTTGGTGGGACTTGTAAGTACCGTCAGTAGATACAGGGTTAAAGGGAGTTTGCGTGCAAATACTATCGTTTTAAGTGAATATAATTCTACTTTAGTGCTCCGTTTTTCTGAGTACATCTCTTAGCATATCGTCATCTTAGTATCAAGTAGCTCTGTCTTCTGTGATCTGCATCAAGAATATTCGTAATTGCGAGTGGTAAGCTCATTTGATAACGCTGACATCATCGCGAGCTGGAAAGATCAGAACCAATCAAATAAGCTTTGTCGCCAAGGATCGGAATTTACGAACTTACCGAACGGAGATAGTAGTTTTTGATATATTAAAGTAACGTTTTATTCAATACGACGCACTGTAGGTTTAATATTTTTTTTCAAACGTTTAATGTTTGTTTCAGGGTTTATTTGTATGCTGTCGATTTTTTAGAGTGGTTTTAGTCAATTATGCATAGCTCCAAATTTATTTGTTTGTTGTTTCGTTTAATCACTTTCGAAAGCCGAAAAGGCAAATTTAATTTTTTTCTTTGGTTTGTGTTACTTTAGTTCATGTAAATATTAGATAGCTCGAGTTTGAAAACTAGGGAGAAAAAAATGTTCACGCAAGTTATTTTTTCTTCTTAAGTAAGAACATATTTTTAAAAAATCCAAAGTTTTGAAATTTAAACTATTTATATTTTATGCAGTTCCACAAAGTATTATAACTCTTAACTTTAAAAACATCGTTCATTTTTCCTGGAATCAAAAGTCCCTCTTAGTTCTCCTCTTATTTGTAATGCTCCTAGTCAAACAATGTTAACGGTAAAGTTTTTTAATTACCCTGGTTTATGAAACTTCGCTAAATAGGGCATTTTCAATCACATGACTTGGACCTAGCAACAGATTGTTTTACCTACAGCAGTTAACAGTTAAAAGAAAATAACTGGTCATGGAATGCTTCTATTGGAGCATTTGCAATCACATGACAGGAACAGATACCGTCGCACGTAGCAACGGCCTTACCAACCGATTGTTTTACCAACAGCAAGGTCGTGACGTCACCTGAAAACACTCTATAGAGAAAAATTAGTTAACATTATGCTTTAAAATTAAAGGAAAATATGAACTATTTTAAAAATACCTTACAAATACTTCCCGAATGCATCTAAATTTTCCCACCCACCGTAGTAGAAGAAGAAGAAGAAATTTTTATTGTTTTCAGGCCGAAGCCCGCTAACAAAAGTGGCAAATACAAATACAAATACATATAAACAAACAAAAGTAACAAGCAATTTTCTTTCAACAACAAATTTAAACAACAAATTTTCTTTCATAACATTTTCAAAAAAAAGGTTTCGTTTCAAGGAATAAATAAAACATTTTCAAAACAAAAATCTTAAAATCAGATTAAACTTCTAAGGACAGACTCTCCAATAAAAACCTGTTCAAACCCTGTGCAGATTTAATAAAATTTGCTATTAAATAAAATTTACGATGTGAGTAGGTGAGAAAATTAGAAAAGTTATTATGGAAATGAGTTAGAGATGATAGGTATTTAGTGCGATAGAAATCATAAGTTGAGCACTCGAAGAACACGTGCTCCCATGTTTCAAAGTTCTTAAGATTACAGAATTGGCATAAACGGTCAGGGTGTATTTTAAAAATTTTGCCTTCAAAATATAATGAATCTTGGTTTGATCTTAATTGGAATAAAATTCTCTTGGATGATAAATCAATTGCTGCAGTAATGTAATCTTCGATGAAAGGGTTATGTTTAATATGTTTATAGTGTGGATAAAATGTACTATTATTCATGCTATTCGTATCTAATTGTGCATACTGGTCAATATAATTCGTAATTATGTGAGGTAAGAATTTTAAAGCGACTTCATGGTCTTGGGAAAACCACACAAAAGAAAAACCAGAGTTATCTAGAATAGATTTAATATTTAGGGACCAGTTAAATTTAATTGGATCAGATTGGTTGTAATAGTATTGAAAATAAGCTGTTTTTGTCAATCTATTGTCTGGCATTTTCAAAATTCGAATCCAGAATTTTAGTATCAGTTTTATAATTATAATTGAAAGGTTAGATTGCCCAAGTTCCAGACGTAAAAGATATCCTGGAGTATAAATCGAGAGATTGAACAGTTTTCGAATAAAATAATTTTGTATATGTTCTAAGTGATTGAAGAGTGTTACTGACCATATAGGAGAGCCATAGCTTAAAACAGAAAGTACCAGTGAGTGAAAAAGTTTAAACCTCACCGTAGTATTTTAATATCCGTTATTTCGCATGCTCTCTAAAAGAGAAAACGTGAAAATTTCCGTCAGAAATTGTGTTGCAAAGGCTTTCAATTTCTGTTGGGAAGCTTCGTGTCCGGCACGAAACTTCGATTGCGATAGGAAACGGGGGCGATTGATTCGAGGACTCGAATTGTCTCTTCTCACGCGATTCTAGGTGCCTAATTAGTCGCAATATGGGGAAAAATCGATACTTGTATCGATAATTTGGATTATTAGAGTAGTGTTGGGTATCGATATTGGAAATTGACTTTGCAAAATCCAAGTGTTTTTATTACAAAAATAAATAATTTTTCTTCAAAAATATATCATTCAAATTAATACAAATAAATCAAAACTATATATTTTTTGTATACTAGACAGTAACTTAAGTTGAACCTACTACGTCACTTACAACAAAGTAGTTCCCATCGCGGTGTCTGAATTTCGAGTGAAACAAAGAACTTCAATTTTGAAGTATGATTATTTCGTTAAATCCATGTATAAATTGTGTCTTTTTATCACGATTCGGTGTAGTGACGTACTGGGATCAGGAAACGTTGCTGTGAAGTATTAGTTTTAGGGATAAAAATATTTGTGATCTTATACATTAAAAGATAATGTTATTGTTTCTAAAGCCACTTGAAATATCCAAGCTCCATCCAAAAAGCGTGCAGGATTTAAAAGGGAAACGGCCGGTGTCAGTTTTTTAATGATTATTTTATTTAAAAATTTAATTTCATAGATATATGCGTTAAATGTTAAATTTAGCTTAATCCTCTACTGTCCCTGGTAGATAATACGCTACAATAAGTTCAGCTTCAACTTTCAGCATGAAATTAATAAATAATACATGTTTTTAAGTTATTGTAGCAATAATTATTGAATATTCCGGTGCTCAATTATTTTTTTAATTTTAACTTAAAATTTTTAAAAATAAAAAATTTTCGGAATTTGAATTATATTTGTTATATTTCTTTTACGGCCGTATTCACCGGTAACCTGACCGGCGGTCAGGTCAGGAAACCATGGTTACAGCCTCTGATTGGTGGAAAAATAATTCAATATTTTCCTTCCACCAATCAGAGGCTGTAACCATGGTTTCCTGACCTGACCACCGGTCAGGTTACCGGTGAATACGGCCGTTAGTGAGCATCAGAGGATTAAAATGGATCATATTTTTTCAAATGCTAACAAAAAAGTGAAAAAAATAATCCCCAATGACCATATATCATCAATTCAACTACCATTAGAAAAGGGTACCTTAAGGGGTACCTTTTATTAGAATTCTTTGTTAAGAAGCACTCTATTTACAAACAAAAGCTAACATGTGGTTTACGAATGTACTGATATCATTTCTTTGTATGTTACCGATGAAAATACACACAGCCGATAGTTATTTTTAATTCCCTAGAGGGAAAAAATTTGCATTAAATTGCAATACGTATCTGTGTTTATTTTAGGTTATTCCGTGAAAGTTTTTCACGGAGGTTCCATCACCTCTAGCTTTAATAGCTGAATTCGTTGCATATAAATTAGAATACGTAGAAATATTTTCATAACATAATGATCTTTCAACCATTATTGCCTCATTCTAGAAACATTATTTTTAGTTCTTTTAATTCACAGCGAGATTTATTTTTGATTTAGTGTCAAAAAGTACAAAAGCTTTGTATGTTGTTTAAATAGCATGAATATCACTTGCTAACAATGTTGCAACTATGAATAATGTTTTTTATGAAACCTCTAAAAATACTATTTTTATTAAAAGTGGTAAGTTCAGGCTTGTAAAACTTTTGAGTTAATGCTGCATGATTAAGAGAACGATGAACAATAAAAAGAGTGTGGTGTAATTGTTGGAAAATCCAAAAATGTAACACAAAAATGGCTGTGTAAGTTTATAAAATCAATGATATTCCTTATTTTGAAGTCTTAACCTAAAAAAGAAAGTTACTTTAGTTTTTATATTTAAAAGTGTTATATTTTCAATCAGGTGGCTATCAGGTAGTTGATAATCAAAATGGATAGAGCATCTCATGACCGGATTTCATTATTTCATTATAAGTGGGAAGTTAATTCCTTGCACGTGCCTTTGATTCTATTTTTGTAATTCTTTGGCTCGTTGTTCATTTTTTACTTTTATATGCATCTCTTTTTAAAATATCATTTTACACCACACAAAACATAATTCCTTTTGCCGCATTCATTTCTATTTGTGGCACTCTATTAACAAAACAAAGAGCAGGAAATATATACGCACAGGGCACCATAACACAACAAACATATCGCGTGATTCCTTTAATTAATCTTCAAAACTCGGCCCACAGAGAATAACAAACACTTCGTTTCCGCCACGAGCCGAAATAAGGAATTTTCGCAGACGATAGCATCCGTTCCAGAACGCTCTCAAAGCGGCCGTTGTGGTCTTTTGGCGGATTCGGAAATTAAAACCTCTTTTAATCCTGATCGCCTCAGAATTTTCCGTGTGTTCTATATGGAAATTTCGGGCGTTGTTGGGTCGAAAGAGTTAATTCCACCCTATCGAAGGAATGTGTGTTTTGAAACGAAACGTAAACGAAACTCTCGATCGAATCTATAGTTGAATATGGAGTGTTTTTGGTGGTGGGTTTAGATTCGGTTTGCGTGTTAGTTAAAGAATAATAATAAGGCGGATAAGAATAACATTTTTGAATGCTCGGGTTATCTCGTAACGCGTTTTGTTCGAGTTGATAATTTCCTGTGGCGTTATTATTAAAAGGTAGTGACATTGTTTTTTTGATAAGGGATCCAAACAAGTTCTTTCTAATCGATATTTTTGCCAAGGTCCTGGGGGTTTCACTCATTTTCATTATTCTGTTGGGGGGTTTTTTCCAAATGATGGTTATTTTTATTAAACTTATTCCTCTTGAATATAATTTGTATTTCTTTCCCTTTTCTCATCCGTACTTCTATTAAATGAAAAGTTTTGAAAATCTATTCTTATACAAGTACAAATACAAATACAAATTAAGTCGACCAACTACAGGCGTAAGCCCAGCAAGGTTGATCCAGTCTTTTTAATTCAAATTACCGGAATCCCAGTATCTGGCAATTTTCCTCTTGAACTCGTTTACCCCACTTGAATTTACAATTGTTTCAGGCAACGCATTCCATCTATCCACTACCCTATTAAAAAATAATGCCCTTTCTACAATCCGTCTTAAATTTTACTTTATTTAACTTGAAATTGTGACCCCTTGTTCTATTACCCGTATTGAAATCTAGTCCCTCTGTGTCCCCTTGCTTTACCATTTTAAAAAGTTGAATCAAATCCCCTCTAATCCTTCTTTTCTCTAGAGTGAACATATTTAGCTTCTTTAATCTTCCCTCATAACTTAAACTGGATATACCCTTGACCATTTTAGTAGCCCTATGCTGAACTCTTTCAATTGAATCAATATCTAAGCAAACATTAAACTGAATACTTTCAAATTTAATAAAGAATTGGAAATAATACAGTCAACTCAGCTTGGTCACATTTGTCCAATATCAGAATGATAACAATATCCGATTGATAATAAAAAGTTGTTCCATAATTAAAAGTGGTAAACAGTGTAGCACGAGTGTTTGCATTGAAATCTAAGTATTTAAAACGATTTTCTAGTATGTATTTTGCAACTTAAACATTCTTAAAGAAAAATGTAAGAGCTAATCATATATCACTACTACATTAATAACTCTTTTTGTATGCTTATGCATTAAAATTGGCCTTCCAACTGGAAAAAATGATTTTTTTTAGGGATTTCCCCAAATTTTGATAACATTAAACGATATACTGATCACATAAAACTATGTATTTTGCGTTAACTTAAATAGGAAAGATCAGGATCAGTCAATTTTGATAACATTATCCGATTGATAACATTAACCGTGATCACATTAACCGGATTCGACTACAACTATTAGGCTTACTTCGGATACTTTAGTTAAGAACCACTAAAAATATTAAATAATCGTAAAATGTTTGAAATCATAGCGTAATATCTATGTTACGGGCAAAGTTTTTAATAATGCCTGAAGTGGGAAGTGGGCAATGTGATAAATTCCATGGCATTCCTCAATGAGTATTTATCACATTGCCCGAAATGCGTGGCATTATAATGAATACCCAGATTTTTAAAATTACCTGTAACATTTATATACGTATCCGAAAGTATCGTTAGCTTAAAGCGTTAACACGTCATTAGCTTAAAAATGACGTATTTTCTATACTTTCATAAGTATAGAGTACATATTAAGTATTCAGTAATCATGTAGCAGGGTAAAATAAATTGCAATACATTTTTCTATGATCACTTTATCAAATGTTTTCCAGCATCCTTACCTGTCCCTCTAAACTCAAAACGTCAAAAACACACTTTTTTCGGTGTTTAGAGATAGGCTTTTCAACTTTTTTAACTTAACATTTTATCAAGTCATTAACAAAAAAACTATACTTCAACCATTTATCATTGTTTATGCTTATAACTGCACTAACATTTTCACACTACTGACCTACTTTCATTTGTTCTAACCTTAGGTATGAATGAGTTTTATTATTCATACCACTATTACTGACCTCTCTTCATAACAAAAGCCTTATTATTATGCATGCATCCTCTGTAGTGTTATACGATATACATTCATACAGTGTCTACATATTTACATAAAACATCCCTTACAATAACACCACGTAGTTAGGATGACTGTACAAAAGAACTGGTGCATATACGACTTTGTTTATCGTTAAGAATAGTTTTGTTATCATACCTGATGATTTATCTCTGTTTGAAACGATATGGTATGTGATTAGGTAGATATGTTTTTGTTGTATTTGTTACTTCAATAGAGAAATATAATAGTTTGGTAAAATTCAATAGCGTTGAAATTTCAAATGTACTGCAATACGGTTAACTTAAATTTATAGAACCGACTGAGTTTAAACTATGTTGTGAGATACTGAAGGATTAATGCAGCGTAATTAATATGTTGGATTTTAAATGAAAATTTAGTTGTATTTGTCTCTCGCATTATTTAAATACATTGAGACCAATGAGTGAGAAATTACTTGTGCAAGTTGTTAACGTTTTTATGTTGAACCTTAAACCACCGACCTAATTTTCTCAAATTGAAATTTTTCCCCATGGACTTTCTCTTAGAAATGTAATATTTTAATGTGTAGAAAAAGTAATGATAAATTACTGGATGTTTCATCATTTTGGGGACACTTATAACTGTTTGATTAATATATCTCAAGATGATAACGGTAGTTTTTAAAATTATATGTAAATAAAGCTGGAAAGGATAGAATAAAAGTGTTGAAAATGTCTAATATCATGAATTCATGATGAACCTTATACCTCTAATAATAAAACTGACCTTAAAAACATTTGTAATTCCGAAAATAGCTCTTTAAGAATTGGTAACAATTTGTTAATGTTTTCCCTGTGAAAATGTGAACTGCTTTTACACAAATTTCGGACGAACTCCATTTATGTTCTTGACCAATAAATATACTTTTCAGTGATATTTAATATCAAATAATGAACATAAAGGTATTATTTTTTGAACACCGAGTTTGACTAATCATTAATAATTCCTTCCCTACCTCAAAGTTTGCATCACCTACACATCAATTGGATAATGAAGCAATTTCTCTGAAGTTTCTCTGGAAACAACGGTAAAAAACATTATTATTACTGTATTAACGAGAAACATAAAGAAGTCCTCTGCATGCCCCTACGGTCAGTCCCTGATTACAATGGATATCCTCCCTAATAGGAAGGTATATAAACGTTATCCGATACGCGATAGGATCACCGGTAAATAGGTAGTGTAGTCCATCGGTAATTACGTTTGTTTACGACTCGCATTGCCGTTAGGACATCTGCTTGTACTCTGATCCAGGTTAATTAGAATGTCCTAGGTAAAACATTTGCTCGTGTGGTGTTTTTTCTAGGGATTCACTGGCCTCTGGTGTCACGATTCTCGCGAAAACATTCTTGGGATAATACTTGACGAAAACAAGTTTATTAGATCTTTCTCACAAAATGTGTTGATGTTGAGGGGTTTGCGTTGGGTTGAGTAAGGTTTTGGTATGTGTAAATGGGGATTTTGTGCCTCTCGGTGTAAACATGTGTTCTCCAAAGGAAATCTTGGAATTGGTCATCATAACTTGTTATGAATCTTTTCAAAGCTTTATCAAGTTAACATGTTGTAAAGATGTTTTCTAAAGCGGTGAGATTGGAGTATTTATAAAATATACAAAATTGATCAACCTTAGGGCTTTTTAGTTTCTTATTTATAAACGAACATGTTTTTATCAAAAATAAAAGCAACTTCATGCAAATATAAAAGCAACTTCAAAAGCATGTATTCTTATGTACATTTTTAGTTTCTGTGTTTTGTTCGTTCCTTTTATGTTCAATGTAAAATTGCTATATAAAATAATAAACGTTATGTTTATGTTTTAACTAATTGTTAAACGGATAAAACGCATACTATTTTTAGTCGATACTTCATTATGAAATTAATGGAATTATTCGATATTATTTGCTATTAAAACTAATCGTGTCATATTGTGTTGGAAAATAGTTTTGCTTCCATAGTTCCAAATATGAAAATTCACAAAGTAATGATCAAAATAGAAACCATTTAATTTTAGAGCACTTTTTGCCATGCTAAAATACCAAACATTTCCCGGAGAATTTTATCTTGGGTTACGGAGTAGTTTTAGTCGTTTTCTATGAAGAAAATATAAGTTCCTGTTTTGGAGTGGAATTTCTTCTGAAATTCCGTTGATAGAACTTGCAAAACTCAACTGTGTGCTCTATTAAAACCCAAGCCTTATTTTCTGTTCATCTTCTATCTAACCTTGTGTTCGTTTTTCAGTGTGCAACATCCCTCAGCGCGAAAGCCACGGTCGCGTCGGTCGCATCCGGCCCGAGCTGTACCAAGGGGAGATGCTGCGGCAGTGGTCGTCTGACAGCGGGGCAGACCTGCTGGGGGACGGCGGGGAGCAAGGTGCCTCCTGCGGAAAGCTCACCTTCACGATGCGCTACGACCACGACGTCGAAGGGCTCATCGTCAGGGTAAGACCACCCCTCTTAAAGAGGTTTTGTTCATGTATATGTCGTAGACAGATCGTGAAATTAGACATTTCGTGAACTGTCTAGACATTTCATGAACTGCAGCCAGATCGTGTAAAGGTCGATCAGTTACAAGAAGTGGCTAAAATTTTTAGACAGTTCATGAAATGCAATTGAGCCTTAGACAGATCGTGTAATGTTCCAGAATTACATGAAGTGTCTAAATTTTTTAGACAGTTCATGAAATGTCTAATAGCTGTTTTGCCGATCGTGTAATATCTAGGAGTAATTGATTATTGAAAAGGAATAAACTAAAAAAGATAAGATATTAGTTAAAGCAGTCAATTTTATTTATTTATGAATAATAAAACTTCATTTTTCACTTATTTATAAAATTTAAAATAGAAAATATTTCGTCTTTTTTATTTATTTACGCATGGTAAACTTGAGTGACATCGACTGTTACAAATAACGTTGGCTCTCTTGCACGCATTTTTTTGTAGTGCATTGCACGTCAGATGTTCTGCACGAGCATTAAAAAAATCCTCGGCATCCACTGCAATTTTTCACTGCTTCTCTCAGAGAAAGAAATTTTCACAAGTCTAATGTCATCACGTGTAAAGAACAGAGAGCCAGCTGGAAAAAGCATCTATGTCATGAGAGGCGGAGAAATAATGCCTTAATGGGCGAGAAAATTTTTTTCCTTCTCCTTCGAAAATAGCAGATTGAGTGACAGGTTGAATGAACACGTCACAGTCAATCACAGGTTTGGTCACCAAAATGTACTGCCGATCTCTCTGTCAATCATTTATAGTTCCTTCGTGAAAACAGCTATTAGACATTTCATGAACTGTCTAAAAAATTTAGACACTTCATGTAATTCTGGAACATTACACGATCTGTCTAAGGCTCAATTGCATTTCATGAACTGTCTAAAAATTTTAGCCACTCCGTGTAACTGATCGACCTTTACACGATCTGGCTGCAGTTCATGAAATGTCTAATACGATCTGTCTACGACATATATACATAAAGCCTCATAATACATACCTTTCAAGCCTTTTTTCTTCAAACCTTATGACCATAAAACATATTATCAAACCATGTGTGGTAAAAAAAGGTACTTTTCCGTTGGTCGGGCGCAAATGTCCCTATTGGGAACCAAACGGGAGCCAAGTCGCCAAGCAAAGCGAATGACTACCGGAAAAATTTAGGGGAATTCTACTTTATTTGGCGATTTTTCGCTTGCGCCCGGCTAACGGAAAAGTACCGTAAAAAATAAATATAAAAGGACGCTCGGTTTTTAGTAGCTATGCTTAAAAATTGAAAGTCCAAGGTGACGGCACGGCGTGTTTTTTTTTTCAAAATGGCGGGTTTTCTCCTGGAGGGAATTTTTGGAATATTGATTAGGAGGGAGGGCACTATCTTCTACGTTTAAACAAATTCAAAGGAGAAACTTCCTCCTATATACTCTGTTCATTTTGAACTGGCGCTTGAAAATATTTCCTTCCCCCACCACCGATCGGTAACCATAGCAACTATCCTCGTCAGAGAGACGGAAAAGGCTTACTATTGGCTGCGCGAAGAGCGTTACTATGGTTACGCTTCTAGCGTGGGGGAAAGCACTATTTCTCAAGCGCCAATACTAAGTGAATAAAGTATAGTAATCTATTGAAATAATAGTGTTTTCAAGTGACGTCATGACCAGTTATTTTCTTCCTTGCTGTAAGTCAAACAGTATGTTGCTATACTCTGTTCATTTAGAACTAGCGCTTGAAAATATTTCCTTCCCCCACCACCGATCGGTAACCATAGCAACTATCCTCGTCAGAGAGACGGAAAAGGCTTACTATTGACTGCGCGAAGAGCGTTACTATGGTTACGCTTCTAGCGTGGGGGAAAGCATTATTTCTCAAGCGCCAATTCTAAATGAATAGAGTATAGGGGGCGGCGATATCTGTTGCTGACATGTGATTGCAAATGCTCCAATAGAAGCATTCCATGAACAGTTATTTTCTTTTAACTGTTAACTGCTGTAAGTCAAACGTTGCTAAGGCCGTTGCTAGGTCCGAGTCATGTGATTGAAAATGCTCTATATTTTAACACTTATATTTTGATTTCTGGTGTTCGCAGTCCAATTTTTGAACTAGAACAATTGAAAAGACGTACCGTTTGTAGTGGCGGTTTTTCTACATTTCCGATTTTCTAAATATCCCAAAAATGCAAGCTTCAATAATTTTTGTAACAAGACTTTTAAAATGTAACAAATACGGAAAAATCGGTACAGTTGGTAGCTATGAACTATTCTCTCAGCCAGTAACATGTTCACACGTAATATAAGTTAAAATTAAATGTCTAACCTTACTGTTTTCTTGGTTCTATCTACTCTTTACAGTCTGACTTCAGAGTAACATTTCATCTAAAAAATATTCCCTCAAACTTACAAGCATCGCCCATCACACCTTCTAAGCCCTTAACAGCATCACAGTGGTAAGCTATTGGAGAACTGCCAAATCTAACATCCCTCTTTTCCCTCAGACCCGTTAATTCGCACTTTTTTAGCGTCCCAAAAGAAAAGATATTAAGTCTGGACAACATAAACAACAGAATTGTGTTGCACAAATCTCAGTTAATTGTGCGGTCTTATATGCCTGAACGCCAGTCTACTTGCCAATAGACGTGTTTTATTAGTCGTGTTTAAACGATTACTTTAGTTACGAGATTCGAAAATAGAAAAGAAAGAATAGTGTGTTTGGGGTGTTATAATCATAGAGGTATAAGAATAATAGAGACGGCATGGACGGCAACCCTGTGTTCCAAAGATCAATGCTAGGCAAAAAGAATTCTTTAACATTGGAGCTCCCATAGACGCGTCGATTTCGAAGGTGAAAAATCGTAATAACTCATAGAAAAATGATCGGAAAAAGAAAAAAACACCTGTTTATGATGTAGAAGGAAAAGACTAATTATTCTGAGCTTAAAAATTTATAATATCTCCGAAACATTTTTATGAATGGGATTTTAAAAAACTTCGCGCCGAGTTCGTTCGACTTTCACGAGCTATATTCGATGAAATTTGACATAATTTCAGTTAAATTACTTCTAGTATTATAAAATGAAGTTTTGTGATTAGATTGGATGTGTTTTTGAGTCATTCAAATCAATATTTCTGGTTGAAAATTGTTTTTTACGAAGTTAAGTCATGAAACGAGCTTTGGCGGCCGTTGGCGATCGAGCTTGGCGCTTGTATTGTGTTGGTGCTGGTTTAATTTTAGCGCGTTATTATTTTTTATTTTGCCTCTTTCTCAAGAATTCAAGAAGATAATTTCCAATAATTATTAAGGAATAATATAAATGCATATTCCAATTATTGAGATGAAGTTTCTAAATAATTGTGATTTTTTAAAGTTTCTGTGGATTTTTTTTGCCATATTGTAAAGACTATTTTTAGATTGCTGCTACATTAATGCTAAATGTATCAAAATAAGTTACCAATATTTACATTTATGTAATTTTTGTAACAATATTGTTAATAATATTATTATGGATATTTGTACAAGATTTGGGTACTTCTTTTAGAATTTTAATACCTCAATAAAATAATGTAATAATAATTAATGTCTCCATCACTGGGGCTGTTTAAAAAAAATTCGCTTTGATATCCTTGAAATTTCATAACACAAAACCTAATCAGTAGAATGTAATCTTATTAATTTAATTTACTAGTTCAAAAGCCATCAAATGTTTAATTCGAAAATATTTTTTTCAGTTGCGAGTTTTCCATTAAAAAAATTGTAATCAGCAGATTGGTTGGTTGGGGTTTTATGGCATAAGACCCGCCCCCTATTTTCAGAAAAATATTATTTTGAAGCCACATACTCTTAGGGGGCATCCATAAATTACGTGAAGTCAAAAAGGGGGGGAGGGGTTTGGAAAAATCTCACCAAATCTCACCAAGGGGGGAGTGGGGTCGGTGAAAAATTCACGTCAACTTTTTAAGTTCGAAATTAAACGATTTTTTTTTAAGTTTGAGAAAGGAATAATTCCCACAGATAAGATACTGTGGTGATTTTAGGTGGAATAATGTTCTTTTCCTCAAAATGCAAACGAATTGGATAGAAAATTATTTTTAAAGGTTGTAGGTAAATCTCACTTGGGGGGGAGGGGGGGTCCAGTAAAATCTCACCAAGGGGGGAGGGGGGTCCAGATTTTGGAAAAACACCTCACGTAATTTATGGATGACCCCTTATGAATGAAGATTACCGTCACTCTTTTTCCTATTAGTTTTTGGGTATTTAAATTTTGAAGTTTCAAGCTTTTCTGTGCCTTTTCGGTTTTTGCAACATTGTTTGTGTTTGCTAAGATCGAGAAGTGATAAGTAGAGGGGGTTAACGAGCTTTGATGAGAAAGGGGATGAGTCTCCAAGTTAAATAAGGTAAAAAGTAGACCATCAAATTTCAAAGTAATAATTCACTTCACATATCCATAAACTTCTTCCCTGTATGTTTTCGGATGTAATTCGCTATTCAAATTACACAATTTATGCACTTCTATATAAAAGCAAAATTAATTAACTATTTTTTAAATCTTTCTAACCACTTAAAGTAACAGTTTACTTTAATTTTTGTATTCATCAATTTAAAATTGCTTTCCTTTAAATATTGCGTGAGCTTTATCGTTGTGAATTAGAATAGGATATAGAGTAGTGTTAATTTCATTTATGTTTCAGATAACAGATACTGGAATTAAAATTACTTAAATAAAATGTAACCTTTAAAAACAGAAGCTATCACTAATTTATATTTTAACTGTAAAAAATACGATAGCATTGATACAAAAATACGAAACTTATAAGGCAACAAAAAATATATATTCTGAGCGCCGCACCGTGCCAAACAGCGCGATAACCTCGCCAAATAGCTTGAAATCTCGTAACTCATAACTTTGACATGCTAGGCAGTCATGGGATCGCTCGCTTCCGTTGAAATCGGACCCGATTCCTCCTCTATTCTTCTTTGCTAACTCTATGGTTATAATTCAAATGGGTGTGTTGGAATTAGCATGATGGCATGTTTTATTTTATTGGTTGTTTTGGATTCGAAGCTGGGTCAAGGTTTAAGGTTTCTTTAAGCTTCTTATAATGTCTTCTTTATAAAGAGGCTTGAGTAGTTTTGAGTTTAGTTTACTTTTGGATCAAAACCTTGAACTTATGAGCTTGAGGAAGATTAAGTTTATTTCTAACTGAAGAAGATTTAAGAAAGTATAGAGCTTGTGTTTAAGAAGCTGAAAGTGAAAGGACTTGAGATACTGAAGTAATTCCTGTCTCTGAACTTTGGTGGTGACTTTGTATTTATATCAAGGTTATATAAAAGTGTTTCGATAATATATTTTGTTTCTGGCCTATGCTACTTCAAGAAACTAAAATAAATTCTAAATGCAAAGGATTTAAATGTGGCTTAATAGATTTGTATATTTCCCTTTTTTGACGTTTTGTATGACATAACTTTTCTTGAAAATTCTGAAAACGGTTTAGTAGTTTAAGTAATCAGTGAATAATAAACATTTGCCCTTATTTATCTTTCTTTTCTTATGTAGCAATTTACATTTTCTTAATTTTGATGTTTTTCTTACTTGCGTATCTTTTTTATATTTTTCCTTATGAGACATGATAAAGTTAATTTTATGCATTATCATTATCATGGCTAAAATGATTTGAATGACCAAAACAAAACTTTTTTTATCTTTTGAACTGATAATAATTAATTAGATAATACTTTTTTTGACTTATAACTCCATCAAAAATTGTTTAATACTCAATTAACCATTCATTTCCAGATATTATTCATTCCTTCAAACTAGTAAACATCACTGAAGATTTAAAACAAAAAAAGTTCAATTTTAGAAATCTAATTTCAAATATCTGTGCCTTGCATTGTTCTTGTTAGTTCAATTGTACTAAACCTTTTCTTCCTTATTCAGATTCTCCAGGCAAGAGAACTGCCCGCCAAAGATTTTTCCGGCACATCCGATCCCTACATCAAGATTTACTTGTTGCCAGATAGAAAAAAGAAATTCCAGACGAGGGTGAGTTCATTGAACTCTTTTGTCTCATTTTCTATTCCAAAACTAATTCATCTTCTAATTTAAAAAAGATAAGAGCGAGTTAACGTTTGAAATTTTTTCACCGCAGTTAATTTTCTTTGGTAATCTAATAGTACCACGTAAGAGTGATGTTAGATACAGAAGTTAGAATTTTCCTACGAGAACCGTAATTTGCTTAAAATAGCCTTTAAAATGTTAAAGGTTCAAAACTATTCTTTTACCAGATGATACGACCTGTCAACAAATGGAATGGGTCAAACTTTTGAAAATTGTAATTCGATGATATGAATACAGGTTTTTCTTTTGTTATGACTTTGATAACTACCAATTAACTTAGACCGATGTAAATACAAAAAGATAATTAGGAATGAAAATGAAAAGAGGGTAATTACAAATTTCTTGATTGCTGAAATTACTATAGCTTTTAGTTTCAGTATTCTTGAGATTTATGATAATGTGTTATTATTCAGATTACAATTACTAACAATTACTAATAAAGGATGAATATCAATTAAGATTTCTGGGAATAGATAATTTCAAATAAGTAAACGAAATTATGAGTACCGCCTACAAATAATAGAGATTATACTGGGAAAAGGTAGTTGCAAATATGTAGAAAACAAAACAGTTTCACTGTAATAAGGAATTCTAGATTTGTGAATTATATTGAAACTGTGTAATTAATTAACTTATTCTCCAACTGAGCTGGTTAGAATGAAAGTGGTATAAGTCCGCTGAACGTAATTTTGAGTTATTGAAGGTTTTCTCTTACGGTGCATGTGTTCTTATGGATAAGGCATTTTTCAGGGAGCTCTTACAGGCCAATCATTAAGCTTTTTACTTAGGCGACTACTAAACAAGGTAAAGAATCGTAAAAGAAGTCCAAATCCACACTTATCTCAATTTTTGTATTTTTGGACTTGCACCACTTTCATCCTGAGAAGCTTAACTGTGGTGGTCGACGTCATCTCTGATTCACATGCTTACAAACAAATAGGGGTTTGTAATGACTCATAAAACTTACTTTCTTAAAAAATAAGCTGCGGAATTACGATATAAAAGCTGTAAAAAATCCGCAATTTTTAACGAAAAATGCAACTCTACAAGGCTAGAAATGCAGAGAAATAGCCAAATGCTTAAATGATCAGGCTGCGTTTTCTCTGGAAGTAGTGTAAATTCGCCAATCACGGGTTTACCAAATGATCGCGTTAACTAAATGGGTTTGCAATTCAAAACCAAATTTTCAAAATTAATTTACTCTTGATAAAATTCCGCAGCCAATTTTTTCACTGTACATGTTTTGAATGTTTGTATATAGTTCTTATGGCCCGTAAAATTTTCTTTCATTTCTGTTAGTTTAGCCAGGGAAAGTTTCTAGGTATTTCTCGCGTTTAATGTTAATTTACAGTTGCTGTGATACTTGATGCATTTCTGTTTGTTTCTTAGTCTAAATTTATTCTTATCCCTCCTTTTGAACAAACGCAAATAAATTATGATAATTATTCAAACATACGTCAAAATGGAAGATTTCAAGTGGAGGTAAACACAGAAAAGCAATTTTTCAAGTCCAAATGGTTCTCGAGATGAAATTAGTATTCCAAAGAATACCATGGATTTACTGGTAAAACTTTTTGTTCAATTAAACTATTACCGTTCCTTGCGCACAATTGGACGGGATTCCGTTATTTATGTTCGAAGCATTTCGTAAACGAAATTACTTCCGGCATTTAGAGAAACGATAACGTCCTTTAAAACTGCTCGCTGTCACGAAATCTTCTCCGAATACGTGTTCCAGAACAAACAACTTATCTGCTGATGTTCTGAGAGAAGGTTCTCTTTCCAAATATCGGTTATGTTTGATGCATACATACAGGAATACTTTAGTAGTAAACAAAAGCAAAAAAATGGAATATCAATTCTGGAATTATCCAACTGTTCGCATGCCAACACCCAATAACGCACACGATGTTACAAAGATCGATCTTAACCCATCTGCCTCTTTTTTTAAAGCCTCACGCAACCTGATACCTGCCGGACCTCAGGCCGGACAAACATAACCAGTGACGTCATTATCCGGCTTGTTTTGGAATTAACTAATTCGGAACACGTTCTTCCGTGCAAACGATAACTGCTACTATTTTCGTTGGACGCCTTTTAATTAGCTCGCTTTGTCGGTGCTGCCATCGCCGGAAAACTAATTCGAGCCTTTGACGTCATAGCAGTCGTGTTTTGCATGATGGAGCTTTTGTAACTCCTCGTGTGAAAAGAATGCGTAAATACAAGGACTTTTTGAAGCCCGGGCTTTTGTTATGATGGCTATCTCTGACGTTAATTGAATCGTGTATTTTTTAAGTTATAAACCACTTTATGGAGGGGATTTTCTTTTCATGAAAGTTGCCTAATTTGTCTTCGAAATAATAAGCAAATCCCTTAGTTGTCTTCACTTGACTTTTTATATCACAACTAGTATTATCTGCTACTTCATTAGGAATAATAAGCCTGTGGCATTGCGGCAACAAAGGATACATTGAATGCTTGAATATTTCGTGAGTTGTTTTAATAGCTCAAACAAGCTCTCTCTCACACGTTTTCTTTACAATATAAGTTCTATAATTAGATGCAATGTTTCATGTTTCCTATGGTATGACGGAAAGGATAATAACATGCAAATTACAGACGTTTTTGTGATTCATCCAAAAAGTATATTTATGTAAAAGTATTTATGCATGTGAAAAAACTGCATTAATATTGGTTTTAAAAAAATTCCAACTCTCTATTAATCTTAGTCAAAGATGACTGAGATTAATCATAAAATTGGCAAACCTTTTGCTAGTAGATAGCTTGAGATAATTTCTATCCTTATACACAAGGCATTTCTTTGTCCTTTCTTTCTTTCCTTTCTCTACATTTTTACCAATCACTTTCTCTTTTTTGCCCCTCTTCTTATCATTTTCCAACTCATCTTCTCATTAATATTTTATTATACCTTTCTCTTCCCTCCTTAGCCTCTTTCTCTCATTGTCTCCATTTCCCTTTACTCTTCCTCTCCTTAAATCTTTTTATCTTCTTTTTCGGCAACTAGTTTCTCTTCGTCTTCCTTTCTATTCTTCATTTATCCACTTTCAATGTTCCGCTCTTTCTCTCTGTCATTCCCTTATTACATTTTCATTCTCCCTGACTCCTTACTCTCCATATGTCCTCATTATCAATCACTTTATTCCCTCACTCTTCACTCTCCATCCTCCATCTTTCATTTTCATTCAGTTCCTTCTCCACTATCTTTAACTATCACTTTCTATTCTTCCTCTATTGCCTTTTCTTCCACACTGCTTTTTCTCTCTTCTCATTCTTTCTCTTTCTTGCTCTTTCTACAATCTGGAAAAGTGTTTTCACACAAAAAATCCTCTTATAATTTATCCTATACTTTCTTACAACTTATCCAAATTTTGAGCTCGCACTCTTTTATTTAGGTTATAGTTAGGTTAGATAGTGATATACCCTCTTTCTCTTTAAAATATGCACCTGAGATAACTTTTAAAACAAAAAAGTTTCTTTTTATACATGTTTATGACACGATTGATGTGACTCCCTCTTCCTCCTGGTGAGGTCTTGCTTGACCCCTTTCCCTTTTTCACCTCACGTAATTTTTAGACGTCCCCTCATGATCCCCAACAAAGTACAATACATCACCATCATCGAAAACTGAACTACCCATCCCAACCACATACACTCTCCCCCAATGCATCACTGCTCGAAATTCCCTACGACAAGCACCCAACCGAGCGCACGGAACCGGACTTTCTGATAAATCGGTTCCGACCAGATGACGCAAGCCGCATCTTTTATCACTATCCTCCCCTTCTGAGAGATAAGGGAGGAATCATCGTCATCCTTATCCTCGGGAAGATGATGAGGGGATGAAGTAGGTACTTATTATCAGAATCGTTGTTGGTTATGAGAGGAAGTCATGTGGAAAAGGGTGGCAATTTGGAATTAGATTTGGTTATCTCGTGGATTTTAGTCATGTGTGTTGAAATCGGAAGCTGCGATTGTGATCGGAGTGTAGTTTCTATTTCCGATGTTCAGTTCTCCTCATAGGTTGGGAATCCGGCGTGATACGATTTCTGTGCGAGGTTGACTAAGTTTCATAATTTTGCATGAAAGTATTTTTCAACTATTAAGGAGCTTGAAGCAACAGCGATGTGACTCTAACAGCTTTACATGAGATTTATCTCGTTGGTGCTGCTAGCTCCTCAATCGCTGCAAAAAACATCGTCTATAGTAGAGGTCTGCACATTAATTGAATTGCGGGCCAAAATTTGCCTTCTTGATTTGTCGGGGGCCAAAGGACAGATATGAGCTAATTTTGCGATCCAAAAGATCAATCAAAATTTTATATAGCTTGTTCACGACATTCAGAAAAATTTAAAGTAATAGAATAATAAGGAAAAAGGATTAAGTATAATATGTGTCCAACATACTTGAAGTTTGACATTTCTATATTTTTTACGATTAGGTTTTTTCTCGTTTAACTTTTGAAAGTTGCTTCTTCATTTGTTTAAAATAAACAGTTCGACATTGTACAGCATTGGCGAGTTCTTTTGTAAAACCTCACGAAAATTAACCTTTTTTTAAATGAATTTTCCTGAACTTTTTTTTAATTGAATCTTTTAAAATTTCTAAAGATCCTCGGCAGGCCACATGTTGTGCAATCCTAGTCTAGTAGATGACATAATATTTAATCATACTTTCATGCTTTAAGTACTCTATTTTAATCTTACGACCTATACATGAAAAGCAATTGTATTGGTTTCCATGATAGCCAGCATTTTCATTTTGTTTTAAGCAACCGTATTCAATCTAGCCCATGTTTTCTTACCTTACAAAATATCCAAGTCATTTTCTCGTAACTTAAATTCTCTACTACCGCTTTAATGTGCAACAAAAAAGATAACGAATATTTGTATCACGAAGAAAACAAATACCGGAGAAAAAACTAGCAGTAAAGAAACCTAACTAAACAGGAAGGTTCGGACTAGTCTTTCATCAAGCCTTATACTTTCGTGGTCCCACATAAATCATTAATTATCATCAAAGGGCTTAAAAATATCTCAAATCCTTCCCCCTATTTCCTAAGCACCATAGGCACTCACACATTTATAAGTACATAACTCATCCACGTCTCTGTAACACTCTATTGGCCACACAAAAAGAGTAATTAAAAACATTCACTCTTCCTCCTAAACTGTCCTAGAAAAATTAAAATGCGGAGCTCACTCTTTTGACGTTATTTATGTAATCCGAAGAACCTTTTCTCCAATTATGCTCGTATAGCAAAGCTCCCCGGTTGACGGCCTTGATAATCATCATTTTCTCATCATCATTAATCAAGTGGCTCGGCATGAGCAAGAAAAAAATGCGAAAATAAAACTACTCAACTTAACTCCTTTCTTTCATTGTGTCTCCAGAATAATCGGACATTTTTCTCTCTTGAAAAATCGATGCGTAATGAATCGAATTAGTGAAGTTTGATTCTTTGATACATTTTAAAGATTTCCCATACAAATACAAACATTCTATTATCTGTACTGCTATAATATATTGTAGTTATATAATTTCTACTACAAACATTCTACTCTATTACAGTAGAAGCTGTTATAAAAATCTGCTGTCTTACTTTTGAAAGAGTCGACTTTGTCGAAAGTCTTTAACCATTTATCTACTGAAGGTACTTCACCACCCACCAACTCTAAAAATACGTTGACGATACTTTGAAGGAAAACTTTTTCAATTTTCCTCTTCCAGGATAAAAGACAGCACGGGTTCTGTGATGAGTATTTAAGCGGGAAATGCGAATACATTCAAAACTTAAGCTGTGCTTTCACCTTCCCTGTTGATCGGATTCCCATGATTGTCCTTTTTGTTCCCTCAAAAGTAGTGTAAGTCAAAAGGAAAGTGTATTATTTTTAAGACTTAAAACTGCAATGAAAAGCCCTATGGTTTTTTTGTATTGCGAGAATATTTTAACCCTCATTGTACTGGCGCTACTCAAAAGTATCAATTTAATTAATTAGCTCTAACGGATTAAATTTCCCGAAGATGATTATTTTATTTACGTATACCCTTAACTTTCAATTTAGTAACTCGAAAAATTTTTTGCACGAAAAAATTGCAGATAATCATAATGCTGTAGGTGTAGATAAAGGGTTAATGGTTGCCAATCAATTCAGCACTATTTTATAGCGGATCTATTGTTTAAAACAAAACAAATGTAAATATTCATTGGTAATGAATTGTGCCAACTTGGCGGCCACTATGAACTTTCACCTAAGCAAACTCTTTCAAAAGGTGAAACAGCTGGTTTTTGTAAAAGCTTCTTTTGTACTATCTTTATGCATTCTATATTCTATCTCTCATTCTTTTGTATTTAAACTTTCTTTAATGATTATGCTCCATGCATTTTACATTCTAAACATTCTGTACATATATAATTATGCATTTACACATTTTATACTTCTCTAAATCTGAGTTTATATATTCTAATACTATACTATCTGTGTACAATTTATATATTCCGACTATAATTTATATACTATAATGAATTCTATGCATTTTAAATTATATTCCCTCTATATTCAATCAGTGAACTTATTAATATTCCATATTAAATATAAAATTCTGAACATTATATCTAATATACATTTTATTATTCCATATCAATACCTTTCGTTAATTACGTTTGTTATAATCTGCCCATATATTATTTATTTTTTATACATAAGTTATGAAGTAGGAACTACACGGGAAATCTTTTATGTGTGTTACTTTTCAAATATATCATAATTAAAAGAACTTAACAATGTCATAACCATCCAAAATCAAAATGAGACTTCGTTAGCGCTTACATATCAATGATATGTCCGTTATTGTTTTAATTATCGATTTTTATTGGAAACTAATACAACAGTGATCTTCTGAATCGATTTATAACCTAATAATGAGACAAGACAGGGAGAGGCCTGTTCATTAGCGAGGTTTACCATCAATGAAGATTTTTACCCTGAATCTTTTTTTGCTGGAAGGATTGTTAAAATCGAGATTTATTCTTTTGCTCTTTGTCTTGGGTTTGGAGGGTGGATTAGAATAAGGGAGAGGGAATGGGATTTCTTAGGAGATTTTGTTGATTTTGTTCGAACTGCAAATAGGGATGTCCATTGTTTAGCTTTTTGTTCTTTGAAAGTTCCTCGTTATATGTCCTTTCTCGTTAGACATGAATGAATAAAAGGAATAAGGTAAAGAGAGTCAAGTACTGTAAGAAGCTAGAAAAACTTTGTTAGAGTTCCGTTTGGAATCGGGAGATAAAATTAAATTTTTGAAGGTTTGGGGCTGAAAAAGCATGTCTTTTTTAATGGGGTTAAAATAGTCAAGACTGTCATCATTTTGTAATTATATAAAATATGATTCCATTTATGAGGATATAAGCAAAGAAACTTACCTTTTTTCATTGTCATTCATGTAATAATTTCTTCGTTTCAGTTTAAATTGTCCTTTCATTAAAAAGTTCTTCCAAAAACGCTTGAATGTCAATCAATTAATATTCAATGAGAATAAAAAGCGGTTTACGGTATCACGAAAACATCTTTAAGTTCTCCCGATGATAATAACAACTTTTATTGTTGATCTTTGAAAAAACTCTACTAATTGAATTTTAGAATATTAAATATAATACGGCGGAGTTCATTCTGTTATGACATATAGTTTTAATCGTAAAATTTGTGTTCTACAGAACCGACTGAGTAATGATTTTACTAAACAAAAGAAAGATATTTATTTATTAGGAAAATTTTCGGGATTACAGGCCGTGGTCTGTGATCATTAACTCCAGATGCTTTACCCTCGACTTCAGAGGGCATCCTCAATGGGAAAAAACATCGGACGTCAAAATAAATAATAAAAGGAAGATAATAACTTTTCTTTTCTGTAATCCTCTGTATTCATTGGTGTTGAAATGATATTAAACATGTGCGGTAGTTAAATGTTTTGCTTTAAACACGTGTTGATGCAGGGGACCATGTACTCTAAAATTGTGATTTTGCTCGGGTAATGATATCAAATGACAATATGGTTATTTGCCTGTTACTTTCTTCAGTGATAAATGAAGCGATGTTGCTCCATATCTTCCTATCAAAAATCTATGAAGCGATAAATACTTGGTGAAAACTATTATCTAACTTGCATAGTTAAGCAGTCATTAGTTATAGATTTTTTCCCTTTCATTCTTGATATCATACTATCAAGCCTTTTGTATTTTTCCGTTCTTTGCTTGATGATATCTTCCTTTAATTTTTTATCACTTTCAATTCAAAGTAGGTCAAGAGTACTACTGTATATTCAAGGTTTAACGATGCGAATTTTACATAGGGATGCTTACTAAACACAAATACGCTAAAAGTATTTTAGAATTGTAACGAATGGAAAGTTTGAAGTGTTGATTTTAAGAGAAAATAATTAATGTAAAGAAACGACAATATTTGCAGGATTCCAATTCTACTTTCATATAGTTTAATTAGTATTAACAGTTTTTAGATAAATAATTTATTTTACACTGTTAAGTTTTATGCTATAAATAAAGTAGTTAAATTTGAAAAAAAATTGCTCATTGGCCTAAAAGTGTTAAATTTTAAGTTTTCATACCAATAATTATTTTTTTAATTGATTTATTAATATACCTTGTTAAAAACTTGTAATTCCAAGACTTACGTCACAAGTGGACATCAAAATTTATCTACCAAGCTTTTTTTGAAATTTTATCCACACTTCATTAATTAAAATTTTTTTTAAAACTGATAAATCTAGACGGTTCAACTTTTGGGACTTCGAAGTTATTTAAGTTAATTTCAAATAACTCAACAGTCGGTTTCTAGGAATTGCATTACTTCTTCATCATTATTTAAGGCTATAAGTTCCTTATTAATCTTGCAGTATGTTTTTTTAGCTTCTGTAAAAAATTACATTGGAAATGATGTGTGATTAACTAAAAATCTAGGTGTCTATTTAACTCAGACAAAACGTTTAAAAAACCATAATTATATCACTTTTGAGATATTTTTACCCATAATAATATCCCCCTGACATTATAACTGACCCTTTAATCCCCCGCCATTTTTCATCATCTCCAAAGTCACAAAACGTCACCACACTTGCACGATTAATCTCCAGAGTCTAACGAAAACTTTCTTCCCATCATCGAGCAAGAATCCTTCTTTCCAATATCCCACGAACTGCGACTTGTAAAAACAAGTGTCGATGACAGGGGAGAAACTTCGGATGAGTGTCATAATCCGCGCCATCGGAACCGAAAAAATCCCGCAATCAGTCGTCCCTGCTCTCATGAGGGTAAACGGCTTTAAAGGCGATGAGAATCGGAACAAAGTTGGAATTTTCGTGTTGGTTTGTTGGTGTAGAAACTTAACTTCCGTTAGGGTGATTTTTGCGATGAAAACTGGAACGGTCGCGAGATTGCTTTTGTCTTTTATGTACCTCATACAGAAGGGTTTTTGTTTCTTGTTGGTTGAGGTGGTGAGTTTTTAATGATTTTGTTGCTGATTATTATTGGACGGATAAGGTGGTGTTTAATGATAGTTTTCTGTAAATTGTGTATCGAGGTGTAAAATGTTTTGTTTTAATATAAGGTGTTGAGTTGACGCTTACAATTTTGGAGTTGAGATAGTGGTTTTAGATTTTTTTAATTCCCGTCGTATCATGTTGGAGTTAATATTGTACGCATTATTTTAATATCACTTTAATAACTTTAAAAAGTTCTTGATCCTTTCTTTCTGCATTTTTTACTTTTCCGTTTCTTTTTCGGTTCTGGTAATAAATGTTCATATTCCTCCATTTTTTATTTCTTTTATTCTCTTTTCTTCCCCTTTCTCAATTTCATTTCTCCTCCTAATCCCACTCCCGTTGTTTTCTTATTCTCGTTTTCAACTTTCTCTCTCTCTTTGTCTCTGTCTCAGTCTCTTTTTCTCTGTCTCTATGTCTCTTTCTCTATCTCTCTCTTTTCAAAATTATCTCTCAAACTTTAGAACTAAGTGTCATTTTACAAAAATAAATATCAAACTATCGTTGGTAATTTAACAGTGACAACTTGGCGACCTTTAGGGACTTTCACTCGGATGACTTGTTTAGAAGCTGAGAGCAGGTTTTTGTAAGAGATTCTACTGTATCAAATGATCTCTACATTACAATCAACTGATTTCCACCAAAACAACTTAATTTTTCACAGAGTTCCCACTGATAATGATTTACCGATAGTCTGTGATCCTTGGCTTTAGATTTCTATTTAACTATTTAATGGTGTTCTCTCGCACTTACTTTTTAACTTAACTTTTATAAGCCTCTACTTGGTTGTACCTAAAGCCCTGGATGAAGCTACGTTACGTTAAGCTTTGCCATCCAAGGCTTTAGTTGTACCAAGTACAAGGTGCGGTTTTGTATGCTTTTAAAGGATTTTGTTTGTTTTGTATAATTTAAAAAAAATTGATTAAAGGACCATATGGGATGGTTATTTGATTATATATAGTATAACCTCAATATCTCAAAATCAGGCGTATCAATAGGCAGATCTTATCGGGCAGTGGATATCTACCCCACTCTTTTGTTCGTTAATTGACCTCACCTAACCACACAAAGAGACCGGGGAGATACGCCTGATCCTGCGTTTAGGATGACCGTACGCTAAAAGAATTTCGAGATAACAACGAAAAGCATATAAATTCTTCATTTCAAGAGGAATCATCGATCTTTTCGAGTTATTGAAATTCGAGATAACGAGGTTGCGCTGTATATCTAACCCTTTATGTCTCTTTTTATATCCCGTAGGTTCACCGTCGCAACCTGAACCCGGTGTTCAACGAGACGTTCGTGTTCGGCGTTCCGTACGAGCAGCTGCGGAACCGCACCATCCAGTTCTCGGTGTATGACTTCGACCGCTTCTCGCGACACGACCTCATCGGACAGGTGCTGGTCAGGGGGCTGCCCGAGCTCTGCGACATCAGCCACGACGTCGAGTACACCATGGACATCCTCGGCGTGCCGCAGGTAAGTCCATTTGTTGGTGTCGAATAGGGCTTATTTTGTATCGTTATAAACTTCTTGGAAAGGTAGGATACATCATAAGGATTCATAATTGCATAGGAACCCACTGTCCTTTACGTCATCCTAAAGGGGCTTAGGGGTATTGAAACTAGCCACGGGACCCGATAAGTGAGGTGGCGAAAGTTCCGACTTGCCGATGCTTCTTCGTTGGGTCCTGCAGCCAACGACGTTTTTTCTATCGCTTCCCCGACAGAGTTTATCCTAACCTACTGTCTGTCTATCACAAGAAGAGCTCTGGCTGTGGCTAGTTCACATGAGCGGTGGTATGGTGTCGAATGAAAAATCGTAAATTTCGAGATCACGATCATGAATAACGATCATGAAAAATCATAAATTTGTATTTTTATGACTTAGGTAAATGACTTAAAATGTTCTTAGATCATAAAAACAAAAATTAAAAAAAATCCTTATGACTGCTGATGTGAACTAGCGACGGCCAGAGCTCTTCTTGTAATAGACAGACAGTAACTAACTCCTTGGCATTACAGCCCATGTCGGACTATGCCCTCTCCAACAATTTTCCTCCAAAGCCCTCTGTCTCTTGCTTTTTGCTCCCAATTACGGACTTTTAGAATCTTATGGTCCTTTTCAACTTCATCCACCCATCTTTTGACTGGCCTTCCTCTTTTACGTTGTCCCTGGCACTGGCCCTTGAAGATCTTTCTAGTGCCCCTATCTTCCTCCATTCTCTCGAGGTGTCCCAACCATTGTATTCTTGTTTAACCTTACTACCGATTGTATTCATGATTAAATCTGAACTTATGCGATCACGGAGGGTTTACTGAAAGGAAAGTATTGGATCGTGCCGATCATGATGGAAGACGATCGACACGATCCCGGCTTACTTGACGAAGTAAGAGTGGCTTCCGTGGGTAGTTTCAATACCCGCTAACCCCTTATACCCGATGTCTGGGACCATGGGTTCCTAAGCAATTCTGAGTCCTTAGGATGTACAATACTCCCCTTGAAGTTTGTCCCATTATTAACCCTGTACACCCTGTATTTTGTACAAGCCTGTCCTGAACATTACTATATGGTCCACCACCCTTGGTCAACTTGGATAATAAGACCACATTGTAAAAAATACGGTACACAATGTACGCTGCACAATATACGCTACACAACACACCCGATAAGTCTCGTACGATTTTAAAATTTAAAAATATCAAAGAGAACTAAAATTTCCCATTTTATGAGAAATGCTCATTGACTGGTGGAAGAGTTCGGCCATGGAGAAAAGATCGGCTAATTAATATACCGATTGTAAATACAAATAATTTAAACGGCAGTTTCTGAGAGTTGTGAAAACCTTCCTTTTCTGCTGGATAAGAAATGATTCGAATAAGTATGTTTCCTGGTGTTTTAATATTAAGGCATCAAAATAGTTAATGCGTTATAATTGCTAAAAAAGTACTAAAATTGCCCGGTTTTACGGTTTTAATTTTTTATTAACAGTTTATAGCGAAAAATGTACGGTTTCCATTTTCTATTCTGAACTGATATTGCCCGCATACAAATATCTTCTTAAGTCAAAATGTGATGCTTCATCATTTATTTACCCCATCAAGATTGCCATACTTTTCCCCCAGAATATTCTTGTTTTCACACTTTCTCCTCTCAACTCTCTCAGACTAATTACTCTAAAAATCAATGCAGGGCAATAATCTACACGACTTTGCTTCCTCCATTAAGACCTCTATAATGATGCACATAACAGCCATCCTGCTGTTTACCAGGCATCCGATGTTTTTTCTATTAAGTTGGTCCCCCGCGGTTTTCATTTAGAGACATAAATGAGAAGCTAGAGATCTCGAGGGAACCATTTGGCGATCTCTAATGCTCAACTGGCGATTAACCTACTTTGAATGGAGGTTGGAGACTTGTTGGGGTTGGCATCAAATAGCTGGATCAATCTAGGTTAGGTTTGATGCTATATGCTAGACACGTCTATACAGGTAACCCCAGTAGACATAGTTTACAGGTGGTTTTTTCCTAATATAAGCAATTTTCCAGGGAAGTCATTATGTTTAAGTATATTATATGTTCTGAGAAATACTTCGAAATTCAAGTAAACATAAGCTAAATTGGAATTTAGTTCAATGCCGTTTGATAGTTTGAATAATAATATACAGGCCTCTGAATTATTCAAACTATAGAATAACCTAGATATAGTTATGCATTCAATGTTACAAATGGTTGTTTGAATTTTGACGTACCTATCGGATCATACTTTGTATGTTTGGCAACTGGGGAGATCTTTTATTCCGAATATGCACTGGGCTTAAAGTATCAAACTTTGCCTCTATGGTTTTTAAAATGGAAAATGTGTGTATTTGCGTGAACTATCATATGGTGCGCTTAGCATTTTGAACAGTTAAGCTAAAGATAAGTTTACCTACTTTTGCTGTAATAATGCTGTATGTAGTTACATAACACATAAATTGAAGCTAATTCTCAAAACTTTCAAGGATAGTAAATCTCAATTAAATCCCTATTAATTTTTTGACCTTAAAATTCCAAGGATGCTGATTTATTACACTTTTTATATCTTGAATAAAAGTATAAATAATAAGGTTCTTGCAAATTGTTTTACTTTTATTGCATTATGCATAAAAAGTTAATTAGTTTGAAATTTTTCTTTTAAAATTTCATTTATGTTTTTCCATCAAAGCTTCGTATATTGTAAAACCGTTTAAATCAATTTATGGCAGACTCTCAATTAACCGAAATAGGACCATCCGGGTTATTCAGGAACACCTGAAAAAAAAGGAATTTGAAAAAATTTCTTTGAAAGTGGTGAAACGTTTTGCCTACTTATCAAAAACTAAGCTATGGTTTTACATTAAAATACATGAAGTATACACCTGCTGAAAATATTATAAGAAATTAATGTAGATTGTAGATGGTTAAATTGTCGAAAATTGAAGTAGAAACGTATCTTTTTACCATCATCAAGACCACAGATCATAGGCCTAGAACTTGACTTTGGTTTCAATTATAACTCCGGCCGTGTAAGTCTTCATAGTTTTATCAAAAAAAAACTAAAACAGACATATAATCTTTTATCTTCACAAAAAGAAAAATTACATTATTTTTTGCGTCATTGGTATTTACAGTTAATCCAAGTTACTTTAAAGTTAATATTTTTTCTCTTTTTCCAAATATAAAATAAATAATGTCTTAATATTGTATAATTTTACATTTTTACTTTTTTTTCAAAAATATTCTGAGAGAATCAACTGAATAACATAAACTTATAAGTATTGTTGAACTCCTTTATTTGCAGACTCACAATTTCTCCTTCAACTGCAACCATGATACGACCCCCTAACAAAAACCAGTTTCAAATCAATGCGAAACCATCAAACTCAACACACCCCTACGAAAAAAAACAATAAATTACCCCTCCCCAAAACCACATCTTCCTCAACTACTTTTCCACATACACCGCATGTAAATAAGCCTTTCCAACCATCGATAACTCGAATAAAATTGTAAATGAACCAAAGTTCAACCTCCCCTCCTGCCATAAAAGCCACCAAGAATCATCCATTCACTAGGTATCGGCACATACTTGGCGGAGATATATGGATCTTTCACTTTATCGAGCTGGATTTACATCTCCGGATATACTAGAGACGCCAATGCATCCCGTGTTATGGATTTAGCTAGTGGGAAAAATTTGCGGATGAGTTGAGTCCCTCTCCTCCTGCTTGTGACAATTCCCAGGCGAGGGCTTTAGGTGGAATAATAACGATGGTGGTAATAATAAACTGGTTCTCCCTATGGAGTTTCTTTGAGAGGTTTTTCGGAGGGCAAATATGTTTTTTTGAAGTTGAAGTTGCTCTTTTTTTTGGTGGTTTGATTTGAATTTAAATTGTTTGGTGAAGAAGTTTTTTTGGGGGGTTGTTTTTAGGTTAGTTGTGGAGTCGAAAATGTTCTGGGGGGTTTTATGGATTTGATGAAGCGTTATATTTTAGGGGTTAATCCTTGGGATTGGATTGTTAGTGGTTAAGGATTTATGGAATTTTTATGATTGAATCCAATGAGAGTTGGAAATTCAATGAAAACTGATGTGGGAAGAAATAGTATTTGGAAATATAATATAGTGCTTAAAGAGAACTGCTGTTGGAAAACTATAGGGTTAATGAGCTAGAACAGCAGTAACGTTTGGAGACCTAAAAGTTCTATTATTTAATTTCATATTTGTACCTTAAAGTACACTTAAATGTGTTTCCCCATTTTAAATCGACCCTAAAATATGCTAACTTCCTATAATTTACCAACTTTTAACTTGGTTAACAAAACAAACATAAGGGAATAGTTTTAAAACTTAAGAAAATGCGCAATGATTAGTTCAATTCGTTTTTATTTAAAACCTGTGTCTCTGATATCGAGTTTTTAAAAAGAACGTTTAAAAAAATATAAATTTTCTTTTTCAAAAAATGTGGCGTTGATTCATTGTATGGTTTTAGGTTGCAAAAAGTTCTTGAGCAAACGCTAAAACAATAAATTACTTTAGTTAATTAATCATCTTAATTAAGAGTTTAAACGAAAACACTTCAAGATGTTTTTTAAGAGCACAGGAAATCGATACACTCATTTCTGTATTTAAAAATATCCCGGTAACTAACTTTATTATTATTTCTGCTCAACGATCAATCCGCTTATGCCGTTTCAAAGAAATTGGAAGCAGAAAGAGAACGAGCGCCCGGAGGGAATTTCGGAAATCGTCTGTCGCGCGACAAAAACTCCGAGAATCAAAAAGCACTCCATAAACTGCGATTTTCTTCCGCTTCCATCTTTTCACCAGAGATCGCAAAAAAGCACGATCTCGAAAAGATAAAAAAACATCTTTTATTTCTTCCTTTTCGAATGACTCGGAGTGTGTATTTTTGTAGCGTGCAAGCCACTTATGTTACAAAATAGAACGGAAGGCTTTTATAATCGCGCGGAGAGGTAAAAAATCGTCTGTCGCGGAGAAGATGGCGTTTTCTTATACTATAAACGCTTCGAGCGGTTACCATGGTGACAGAACGAAGCTTCGGTTTTCCGAGGCTTGTGGAGTTGAGAGAACTTGGAAAACCGTTCGTTTACTTTCCTTCTCTGATTTAATTTGTTTTTTGTGTTAAAGAGCACTTTCGTCTCTCTGGCTAATTAGGTTCTATTTAAACGATTTAAACGGGGTTCTGAAATGCACGGTCCGTTGCAAAATTCCTGAATTGAATTAATTGGACCATGCAGCGCTGAGATATCGTCGCCCCGAAGTTTAAATATGGCTCTAATGGCACTTAACGGCAGTTTTTAAAACACAGTTTCTATTATTTAATAGTTTGCTGTCATTACTAATTTGAGTTTGTATTAATTGGTTAACTAATTGGTTTATAGGTTTGAAACGTTTTGAAAATGGGAAGAGACATTACATTGAAAGTTAATTTGAGGTTATATTTAGCTGAATGGTACTTTAGTAATAAATTACTTACACAAACCTAATTTATTTTACATTTTCAATGCTTATTTATTTATAGCATTTCTTTTGTACACTTAAAACTTGGTTTTTTGGCTAACTATCTCGTCATTAAGAATTTGAGCTTTTTAACTGAATTTGGAAAAATAAATTTGACAGAAAATGTAATATTAAATGGGTATTTTTCCCTAAAAGGAATACATCACTAATTTCATTAAAACTATACTCGATATAAGTATAACCAAGACTGAAATTAAGCTTTCCCCTTACATTCAGTTCATTCCAAAATAAAAAAAAATTTCGGATTTTATTTCCCCAAAACATTTTAACTCTTTTCACCCTTTTCATTCTTTTGACCCATGATATTACCATTTTCGTTCATTTAACTTTTAGCAGAGTAATACAACGGATCAAATCAATTACAAATTAATTGCATCCTATCCCTACAGAAATATAAGAGAAATTTCTTTTCTGTGACAACAGATAAAAACAATAAACTCACATAGTAATAAAAGCAGTCTAACCCCCCGGAACTACCATCAAGAATTCTTGAGTTTATTGGAACAATAGTTTGTGGAAAGAGACATAAATAGTTCTAATATATAAAAACAACAGCAAACAGGAGTATATATATTAAATAAACCATTTTATTTCTCCCGGCATTTATCCGGTCATTGACCTCTGAAGCGTTTGCCCTCAGAAAGACTCGACGCTAAAAGCACTAAAAACCTATAGAAAGTTCCGAGATTTCCGATGCTGCAGCTTTTGATATTTGCTGACTTTTAAAACTGCTTTTCGTTTACCGCTACGAATCTTGGCTAAAACAAAGAGGAGCGCTGGAGATAAAATAGCCCGATCAGGGAAACCTTGCTCCGTGCTTTTAGGAGCGGAAATATACGAGACTTCGGGATTGAATTTTAAATGCATAGCTTGGGGAATGTTGGTTTGTTGCTCCCTCTCTGAAACGTTTTTATGTGTTTTTCTAGGAGAAGGTGGACCTGGGAGAAGTGATGTTGTCGCTGTGTTATTTGCCGACGGCGGGAAGACTCACCGTGACCATCATAAAAGCCAGGAATCTTAAAGTCATGGACATCACTGGCTCTTCCGGTAAATCTAACATCTTTGCCTTTGGGGACGTCCATAAATTACGTGATGTGTTTTTTTTTCAAAATTTTGAACCCCTCCCTCCTCCTTGGTGAGATTTTGCTGCAACCTACCTCCTCAAATTCTCACCTGATATTTTCCCTGTCACTTTTAAATGATTTATTCTATTTTGTATGTTCTAGCCACATTTTTTTTGTTTCATTTTATCAACATCACACTTAAAGGTTCAATTCCGTTAAAGTTCCCGCTAAATATCTCCATGCTCTTTTTTTGACACCAAAAAGTAGAAACATTGCTAAATAATTTCCAACTCATGGATAAAAAAGTTTAATGAGGAAGTTGCATGATTTTTTTATTTTTTTAATCGATTCCTCTTGCAAAAATTAGCAACTACCCAAAATTTGAGGCCGATCGAGAAATTTTTTGATTGCCAAAAAAATTAACAAAAATCCCCTATTTAAAAGCGCGCGAAAACGCCAAGAGTTTGGATGTGACGTCATCTTATATTAAACATTGTTGTAAAGCAATGGAGTTGATGGTATCATTGTTGACGTCATCCTACAGTTTAAACAATAAACGTTTTCAGTCATGTATTTTTTTCTTGACTTTTAAATTAAAATATTTAATTACCTGTACATTTTTTTGAAAAACTGACTAGATATTTCATTTTACCATACAAAAAACCATACGGAACACTTGTTTGTTTTTGAAAATCTGACACATGCAACTTCCTTATTAGATCAATAAATGTTCAGTTTATCAATAAAAATCAGAAAAAAATTGTCCATTTTTGAATATTATGTATGGTGTTTAAAAAGCTTGGCGATATTTAGCGGGAACGTTAACGGGATTGATCCCACTAAACTTACACATTGCAAAAGCTTTGATTCAAATCAATGTTGAAATCCAAAACATTGTCTCAAATTGTAAATATCATGACTAAATGGCTAAAAATATAAAGGAAAAATACGTATATTTTCTAAACTAAAAGTTGACGTGATATTAATTAACTCCCCCATCCCTCCCCTCTGATGAGATTTGGTGAGATTTTAGATCCCCTCCCCCTTGACTAACGAAAATCATTAATTATGTAAACATAAAGAAACATACTTATTGTCACATACCGCCACCAGGAGTAAAACTTGGGCAGTTAAAAACAAACTCTGAAGTATACAAAGCTAAAAGATAGCCTCGCAAACTGCTTAAAGTGTTTAATAACTGCTTTAGGTCAAAAAATCTGTTGCTAAGGCCGTTGCCCAATTGGGTTGGACCCAATGGGTTTTTTCAAAAAAAAACAAGTGAAAAAACCAACATTTTTGACCCATTTTTGGGTTTTTTCAAGAAAAATCAAGATTTTGGCAGTTCCTTCAAAATTTAATGTGTTTTTTTTTCAAAGTTTAGGATATTTTTAAAATTTTGATGGGTTTTTTCAAAATTTAAACCGGGTTTTAAAAATTAAATGGTGTTAATAGGTTATTTCATTATTCAGCGGTTTATTTCATTATTGAAAGGAGTTTTTTTGAAATTTAGGAAGCTTAAAGTTCACACTAGATATAAAAAATAATCAAGATTTTTTTAAAAATTTCAGTATGTTTTTTGAAAGTTGAATAGATTTCTTTCAACATTGAATGGGTTTTTTCAAAATTCAAACCAGGCTTCAGTAAATAAGGGGTGTTTTTACAATTTCAGTGGGTTTTTTCAAAGTATAAAAACTTTGAAAAACCCACTTAACTGCCGAAAAACTGACATTATTTTGACAGAACACATTTAACATAGAAAAAACTCACTAAAATTTGAAAAAACTCTCCTACTTTATAGGAGAAAATCACTTAATTTTGAAAAAACCCAGTTTTATATGGGTTTTTTCAGGGTTTTATTGAAAAAACCTGAAAAAACCCGGGTTTTTGCCAACCCTGCTTAGATCTTTACGTTCTTCAGATCCAATACATTGGTCGTTTTTTATACATCATCCAAATTATTTCCAATACCAATAACTTCCCTCCATCCACCATGCAACATTTTGTTACCTACAACTTCGTTAATATGACATAATTTATGAATCACAACCTGAACACCACACTGCCCCACTACCCTACCAACCCTTTCCAAATGATGCAGACATGCCTCGGTCCATTACCATCTATCCCATCAATAACATCCTAAGAAACACTCATTCGGTTTCATACATTTCCCTTATAGTTAGATAGGATTATCTTTTTTTATTTATAATGATTCTCCCTAACATGATTGGATTAGTAGAGGGCCATACTTCAATGCGTTGTCACATCCCCGCGGAAAAAGGTCCCGCCTCTGTGTTCCCCGACTAGTTCTTGCTTTTATGAACGAGATGAAAGCTAGATTTATGGCCGTGTCCACCGCTTTTATAGATCGTAAATTAGCAGTAGTTAAGATGGCTGTGTCAAGGGCGGAATTTCGCAATGGAGCGAGTCAGTGTCAAAAGGGAACTTGTGTTCGTGGATTTTTTTTCTTCTTTTCCAGTAGGGTTATTTTAAATGTCTGTTGTGGTGCCGCAGAAGTTAGGGGAACTTGTTTTGGGTTTGGATTCGAAATTAAGTTGTGTTTGATGGACGGTTTTGGCTCTTTAGAATTAGTCCGTTTCGCTTTAAATCTCTGTGTTTGAAGTGGGAAAACATCAAATAACGCGAATGTTTGTCATGGCTTTAATGTGTAAGAGCTTTCTTAAAAACATATTCTTCTGACCAAAATGAGTCTTTGAAACTGAGCAGATTGAGAATCTGAACCAAAGTTTTCGTTTCTTAATTTACAAGTAAAGAGTGATGTAGTGTTTCTTAAATCTAAAATAGAAACTTAAAGAGAGGGAGCAAGGAATCCTCGACTTTTTCTCGAAAATTAATAAGTAAATAACTAAAGGGAAAGTTTTAAAATTAACAATTATTTATTTTAGACAAATGTAGTATTTTTTTTCTGGTTTCATCAAGAAATTTTTTTTCTATAAATTGTGATTTTATTTAATGTTTGGTTTGTATGAATATTGGTTAGTTGAATGTTTGACTTTTAAAAATAATTAGATAAATAAAATTTGATAGTATGTATTTTATATTCTTATTCAAGTGGTATGATCTCTAACTTGATTCTTGCACCATAAAGCCACAACCAAACCAATAATCTTGTTTAAATAGTGTCTGCTGTGGGTTTATTATTATAATTTTTTAATTTATCAGACTACTTTTTTTCTCATAGGTGTTTTTAAACGCAAGTTTAGATTTAGTTTCTTGCTTACTCAATACCACTGTTTCTCCAAATCATAAAATAATGTAATTTGTAGAAGATACTTGAGTTAAATATACATGTACAGTATACAACAGCGGAGAAAAACTCAAATCTACTCAATTTTCGATGGTATTTTTCTGCTTAACACTCAATTACTAAAGAAACTACTCTACTCATATCAATGCTGCACAAAAAAAAACAATCAAGGAGAGATTAATTTTCCCCTGAACCATAAACGAATTCTAAAGCTACGAAATCACCATTTCTCAGAATATACTTGCAAAATAACTTTAAAGAACATATCTCCCAGCAACACAATAAGAATTAGCAGCTTCTGTAACAATAATTGCCTCGGACATCACAGATAAAACGTTTACGAAATCTAAAGAAAGATGGGGTTTGTTCCGAAAGCTAAGCCTTTTATATTACTACAACCTCATTTCCCTATTCAGATTAAAACAAAGTAGAAAAAAGCTTCCTTTTGTGTCACCTTAACTGAATCGTTTTTCTCAATCGAATAAACCGCCTCAGAGGAACCTAATAGAATAAATATCCGTCTGACTGAGAGAGTAAACAATTTGATTCGTTAGTTGCACTTTCGAAACTAGTGGAGTTGAGCTGTTTTTATGAGAGCTGTGGTTTGTTTTATATTTTTTTTTTCGTTGGGGGTTGGTTCACTAGAGATGTTAATTGTTTAAAGTTTGAATGAATGATTAATGATAGAAAGAGAGATATTTTCTAATAATAAAGGAATGGTTGTTTTAGAGTATTTTCTACACATTCAGCGTTTCTAATGTGGATAGGAGAAAGAGATGATAGGAAGATAAGAGGATGATAAGAAATAGATGAAAGGAAGTGATGAAATTTCTTTGTTGTTTCCTAAAACTTGTATTCTATAGTGAATTGAAGCTATTTTTACCATTGAAAATTAAAGTAATAAAAATTTCAAAATTTACTTAAGACAAGTTTATTTTAAAAAATTTCGCCTCTTTTGGGATTCTTTTATATCAGCTTGAACAAATCTTATCTATAACCTTTCAAATTTAAATATTTTATCATACAAGTTAACATAAATAGTATAAGTATCATTGGAAAAAATAAATTCAATCAATCTTTTAAATTCTCAATTCATTAATCCTTTAGAGATGTTGCATTTTATACATATAATTCCATTATTTTATTTAATTATTATAAAGTTTAACTTAAATAATAACTAGCTTAATTTCAATGATAACTACTGTAAAGTTAATTCATCTAAATTTAAACTCCATTCAAAGTTATTACACATTTTATTTATTTATTTACACCCACAACAGATAAATCCAATTACAGTGGTGAAAGAAAAAAGAAAAATTAATTGCATAACACTTTCATATAACTTTTTTAAAAAGATACCGAAAAAATATCCATTTTATTACTATGCATGTTAAAAATAATGTAAAATTTATTAATAGGAAAATTGGCTGTATAATTAAATCTAGAAAATGGACTAATGAAAAGATAATTATTGCGCAAATCATAATTCCTAACAGAAAACTGAACTAAACACAAAATATCAGGACAATCAAATAAATTATTAAGAATCTTAAAAAAGAATAATAAGCAAGACAGATCCCTACGAGATCTCAAAGATGGAATATTAAATAACTTAGATACACTAGAAGGAGAAATATCATGAGGGTAATAATTAGTTTTTTTATAAAAAAGATAACGCAAGAAGTTATTTTGAACTATTTCAATGTATATCCTTTTGTTATTTTGTAATGGGGATTCCTTATAATGTTGCAATATTCCAAGGTTGAGCATATCAATTAATAATAATAATAAATTTTAACTTCATTTAATTCATATATGAATTAAAAAGTCGTTAATGTGTTATATTTAGTTTTCTTTGTTTACCCCCCAGTGTTTCCCAACGTGGGGCGCACGCCCCACCGGGGGGCAATATCATTTTCTAGGGGGGCAATTTGAAAATTTTCAACCAAATTGCCCCCCAGGTGGGGCCAATCCAGGGAGAAAATTAAAAAAAAACGTTTTAAAAAGAAGTTTATCAAAATTTGATCTTATTATCCTATCTGCGAATGTATGTCTGAAATCTGGGCCAGTATGTATCAAAACCAAGTTGAAACCCTGTTTTTAGAGTAATTTCCAAACCTTTTCTGGAGAATGAACCAAGATCTCTTTGTTTTTAGAACTCTTATATTTGAAACTTTTTTACATTAGGTTCATCAAAATGCAAATCTTACCTAAAAATTTATATCCAAAATTTCCCAACTAGGGGTACCAAACAAGTTAAAAACCTGCTTCCTAGAGTCAAATTTCCGAAAATTTGCTGGGGGAGGACCCCCAGACCCCCCTTGGTACTAAGAACTTAATTACTCATAACTACATTTAGTTCTTTAGCCTGCAAATTCTACCTAAAAATGTTCTGAAAAGCTTCATTATTAAATATACATAGGAGGGTGGGGCTAATAAATAATTTTGTCTCCCTCACAAAATATATTTCTATATATGCCACTGAGACCGGGGGGCATGGACCGAAAAAGGTTGGGAAACACTGGTTTACCCTGAAGAGCAAATACATAATACGTACATAAATATGATACAGACACAAACTTTGAAACAAACAAAACTATATACAACATCATTTGAAATATAGTTTTCAATAAATATTTCCAAATATCAAAATAACTTCATAACACCTTATCTACAATAAGTGTAAACTCACAACTCTCAAGCGTCACCTCCAACCGTGGACCGGTTTCGTCCTTGTTTGGACTCATCAGCACGGTATAGGAAGGTAACGCAAGAGAGTGGAGGGCAAGTACTAGTCTAGCCGACTATAACTGAAAAAGTGGTGTTAATTGATTAGTCCTCCACTTAACCAGCAATAATTGGTGAAATACTCCTTTCATTTACCTCGCCTTACTGGAATTAAATCTGTTCTAGGAATGCCATGTCATTTCAGCAGATGAGTGGAGGACTAATCAATTGTCACCACTTTTTCAGTTATAGTTGGCAAGACTAGTACTTGCCCTCCACTCTCTTGCGTTACCTTCCTATACCGTGCTGATGAGTCCTAACAAGGACGAAACCGGTCCACGGTTGGAGGTGACACTTATTGTCCGCTTAACCAGCAATAATTGGTGAAATACTCCTTTCATTTACCTTATCTACAAAATGAAAAATTTTCAGTTTGTTCTAATTTACATGAAGTTTGTGAAAACTGAGGAAAATAAAATATACAAAATTGTACTTCTCAAATCAATAATTGCTACATAAAAACTTTTATTAGGAATAAATATTAGATTACTCAAATAATTAAATTAGTTTAAGTAAATCGCTACACCTTCAAAGTTTGCTTGTCATATTAAGAATTAAGTGGTTACACAACTATACTAAGACAAATGTTTTCCATATAATTTTTTATTACCTTAGATTCTTTTATTAAGTAACATGTATTAATTACTATTGCCATCTCAAATTCGTTTTCTAAAATAATTTGCTAGAAAAAAAACAAATGAAGTCTTGGAACAGAAAAATCTAGGTAGTTTCAGTGTTCAATTTATAAGACTGTGTACTTATTTATTATAAAAAGAAAATATTGCCTTATAATTATTGGCTCCTTGAGGTTAACAAATTGTGTGATTGGGCTTTTATAAAAAGATTTTTCTCGATAAAACTTGTTTTGATAACTTAATACTTAATTTCATTCAATTGTGGTATAATATAATGTTACTACTTCACTTTTTTTATACAAAAACTGTTTTTTATGAACTAAAACACGGTATAACTTTTGTAGCGATCCCTTTTACCAATACATTATGTTCTTTTGCTTAAATAAAAGTTAGTTTTATCTAAATAAAAGTTTGTCTCATTTTATAATTGCTACTTCACTAGATTTTGTAATGCTTTATATTAATTTTAATCATTAAACTAATTTGTGTTTTCCGGGAATAATCGGAAAATACGAAAGAGATAATTACCTCCATTTGACTTTTTTGTATAAACTACTATTATATTTCGAATGGTAGAAAATACTTTTTAATTAAATTGTATTGTTTTTTTATCTTAATAAAGAAGTTTGTTTCATTGGTTTGTAATTAAAACATTTTTCATTTTTAAACGTTAGGTGGGTTAAGTATAAAAATATTGCTCTATATCCGTTACTAAACTTTTGTTACTTTTAACGAATTAAATAAACTGCTCCATTTTATTTTTGCATCGTTCCTGTGATTCAAAGAGGACTTCTCGTCTTTCATGCCATCAAACGTGTTGTTATGGCAAAGTGAACTATGGTTTGAAATGTTGTGTCTTTTAAGGAATTGTTTTAATATGGGCATCATTGCCCCTGCATCATTTCAACTTAAAATACCTTCATTTTTTACTATATTGGCGGGTACGATTAACGTTTTTCACTCGTTTTTTTAAGCTGCATCCGGTCCAAATAAGTCGACGTCCAAAAATTCTTGCCTATCATCGGAAGTATAGTTGACCATCGAGTTGGTAAAAAATACAATATTTGAGAGTGAAAATTTCAAATTTTAATTTCAATTTAAGGATAGAGTTCAGCCGATTTTATTATCAGTTAATGCAAATTTCTTGCTATGTTTAGGAGAGGTGATCTTATTTTAAAGAAGAATTTAAAAAATTAGAAAATATGTAGATATTTGGAAGTTTTACGCTTTGTATGCTTTCAATTTAATGGTACCGCCGTTTGCAATATAAAAATCGTCATATGACGCAGAGGTCCAAAATTTTATTAAAGTTTATACAATCTTTAATTTCTTCAAAGATTTTTTCTTTTTTGATAGGGGGGCGATATTGAACAAGCTTAGAACCGAAAAAGTTTGGGAACTACTGCTTTAACCTCATACTGTGGAAAACCATCTTGCTATTGCGAATCACTCAAGAGGTGTTCGCATGACATGACCTGCTGCATGCATCATTCCATAGCGATTTGCACCACTGGTTCAACCTTCATTTTTCCTTCTCGAAGATGAGCAAGTTAGCGCCCCTATTAACGCCCTTTCGATCAATGCCGCCCTTGCTGTCATTAGGGGAAGGGCGCCGCCCAGTCGACCCCACTTCTGTCTCGTGTCCCGTCCTCACCGACGACCATTTATCATTTTCCCGGGGATCTTAGGTGCGAAACTTGGAAGCTCTTCTTGTTGTTGTTTCTGCTCTCGGTTTTGAGGAAATAAACTTTCCGGGCCGTGTGCTATTGATTCGGTGAAGAAGATATGGTGGATCGCTTATGATAAGTTGTGCATCAAACTACATTGCAATGTTGTATGCATTTGTAAAGAATATTTGCTGTAATATGCTGCGTAATTTCTGTTTGAACACACCAATATGCAATTTTCAAACTCAAGTTTAAATAATGCACAACTTTTGAAATGAGAGTAGTCATGCAGTATAGTTTTTTTCGAGTATTACTACACAAGTTTAAATTTTGCTTTAACCTTGCAATATCGATTAAGATCATCTGTGTTCTTAAATCACAGGATGATTCCAGAATTTTTACAAATTAGTGTCTATAAGTTTCACTCTTCAGATTCAACACGTAAATAACATTAAAAAAAACTCCACCAAACAAAAAGAAAACACAACATAATTATAGCTAAAAATGTTTGTTCTTTAAAATAGAAGGTATATAATATTTCTTCTGTGACTTTCAAGTCTATGCAAAATTGCAAATAATGTTCTCCAGAGTAAGTTTAACATTTTGTAATCATTGACTTTAAATAATACTGTGGAGGTATTCGGTCTAAAGTTCTGAGACGTGCTCAAATTTACTAAAAAGAAATCTTAACAAAACTGTTATTTTTTATACATTTATACATGTATAGTTGTGATACTTCAATTAATAAGAAATAACAAAACGATGTTATTTATAATAAAAGTCACCATGTCTTTTCATTTCATAATAAAAAGTTTATTTAACAAATGTCTTCTCCAATTTGCATAGCTACCTTTCACAGCCCACACCTTGTAAAACATGTCTCACTATTCCTAAAATGAAATGCATTCAAGACTCCATTGGTATAATCTAATATGTATGCTTGATAAATGATTGGCTAAACATGTATCAACTCTCATGTCACCAAATAAGCAAAATATTTTTAACCATTCCATAAGTTGACCAAAACATCCTAAAACGATATCTCATCCCCACATCCCTCTTTCGAATCTCTCCTCCATTACTCGCCATCACCCCCACTCTTGTTCTGAAATCGGGGGTCTCTTCACGCCTCCATCGGCATGATTGATTCGAAACTGACTCTTCATCAGACGAGGCTGCCCGGAATGGCGGTTAATCATCCCCGCGTCTTGGACACGTCTTCTCGGAGAACGATGCATCATTTCGATGCATCTCGCGATTACTGGAGATATCTAATTATACCATAGATGGAGGCTGAAAAATGCTTCTTTGATGGAAAGGAATTGTATTAGGCTGATGTGTGTTCCCTAAGTGTGATGCCGGAATGATTTTGTCGATGGTTATTTAGTGATGGACTTATATTTAAGGGATGTTATTGGAAGAGAAATGGGATTTATTAATGTCTTGATACGCTGAGGTAGATTTGATTTCTTTCGGGAATATCCTCAATTGTAAAATATCACACTTGGAAATTCACATTTAAAACTTTAAGTTATTTATGTTGTGTTAGTTCTGGGCAAAATATTTACGAGTGAGATATAATTGTAAAACTTTTACTCGCAAGTTTAACTGACCTATCCACTTTGAATCCATCCTATCCACTTTGATCAGGCTCTTAAACAGATTTAAATAACTAAATAAATCTTAATTCATAGTATTTGTAAAGAGTATAGATAGGACAGATAATATTTTCTTTACTACATTTATTTTAATATCAGTGATAAGTTTCTGGCTTTTTTTTAAATTTAATGTTTCCAAATTTATGTAATGCACTATAATATGGATGGTGTTTTTAAGTAGTGGAAGTAAGTTTTAAGTAGTGTAAGTAAAAATACTCTAAAATATCACAAATAATTCAAATCTTTCAATCAATAAAATATGCTAGATTAATCGGGATAAAGTTTAATTTTCATCTACGAAATTCTAACATGTTCTCTACTTCAAATAGAGAAAATCGTTTGAAAAAAAATCCAACGAAATAATACTACTTTTAACTTTTTTTCATTTACGTGTACAATAAGAATCTATCCTAATTGGAAATTTCAGGAGGAATTGGAAGTTCAAAAAGTTTTATTACTCTTCAAAATTACAAACTAAACATAACATAGAGAGGAACATTAAAACGCGGGTTCAGTCCTACAACGCCCGATATTTCCCTTAAATCATGTAATTTTTTGGACTGACGGGATTGAAAGTGGTTCAACACTCCCCTCTTGCCCTCAAAATCAAATTACTAACAGAACTTCTGGAACACTCCCACTGTAGAAAAGTTGTCATTTTTCAAAAGTTGTCATTGTAGAAAAGTTGTCCTTCTTTCCCTGCAGACCCGTACGTGAAGGTGTCCCTAATGTGCCAAGGGAAGCGGGTGAAGAAGAAGAAGACGTCCGTCAAAAAGACGACCCTCAACCCCGTCTATAACGAAGCGCTCGTCTTCGACGTCCCCGCCGAGAACATCGAGGATGTCACGCTGGTCGTCAAGGTGATCGATTACGACAGGTGAGAGAACACCCCCACCTCGCAACGAAACAAGTTTTTCATTTCTTTTCGATACAAAGTTTTCACACTTTTAGGTAAAAGTAGTTTCAATTTTAAAACCTTTAGTTAGCCTTCCTGTGAATTTTTTAAACACAAAAAGTAGTTACGTTTCTGTCATAGTCTCTGAGTATTTTTGTGATGTTTCATTTGAATGGGTGATTTCCCCCATCCTCGGATTTCTTTTTTTTAACCCTTTAATTTTGTATTTCCTCATTTTTTTTGTAACAAGTGAATAAAAGTAAGAGGTTTTCCGGATTCCTTCCGGATTTAGCTTTAGCTGCACTTCCAAAATGGATGCTCGTCAAAATCTATCTCATCCTGTAGTAAACTAGAGATTCTCTTTAAAGTTTTAGTAAGTTATGGGTCCAAAACTCCTTTATAAACTATAAAGTCCCCCAAAACTATAGGTCGCGTTGATAAAGCTCTTTTGGGCGTTATATACGCACTCTACATAAGGAATCTTTGTGTTCAGAGTTTTGGCAGTTTTGTCGAAATGCCTTGTTTTACAGGGTGTCTCAAAAGGTCCTTGACAAACTTCACATGCCATTCTCCCATCCAGTCCGCCAGAAGACAATGTTCGCCAGGAGCAAGCAACCTTTAACTTCTTTTTACTAGGACAGAACACGGCCAAAAACCCCTGTAAACCAAATTCCATTGAATTCTATCGGAAATTTTCTGAGAAAATACCCTCCTTTTCCACTTTCAATTTCAATTCAATAAAAATGATTTTCTAATGCTATTTTCATCCAGATTTGAATGACATTTGGTTTACAGATGTTTTAGGGAATGCTCTCTCCTAATATGAAATTTTCTGTAGAAAAAAAGAAGTCAAAGGTTGCCCCTTACCTTTTATTTTTGACAGTTTATATTTGAGGGTTCCTATGAAAATCCTGTTTGTCCTGACATGACAGACTGTGTAAATACAATGGATATTATCCCTAAACTCTTTGGTACAGCTTTAGAATAAGTCCACTTTTTGAACGGTCGCCAAGTTGGCGGTATTTCATGGCCAACAGGCTGTGAAATCGTAAGTAAACATGGCGGGTGGCCGGTTTTCAAATACGGCGGCCGGCGCCAAGGTATCGCCAAAAGTGGACTTATTCTAAAGCTGTTCCAACTCTTTGAGTAGTAAGTAACCCCCACCTGTTCCGCTTTCAGGGTGGGTGCGAACGAAGTGATGGGCTGTTTCGCCATCGGCAGCAGCTGCATCGGCCTGGGCCGGGACCACTGGATCGAGATGCTGGACAACCCCCGCAAGCCCGTCGCCCAGTGGTACACCCTCCAGGAGTCCCTCTCTGGCCTGACAGTGGACACCACGGCCAAGGCCTCCCCCATCAAGTGCATCAGCATGAGGTGAGGGAGGAGACCCCTCTGCCGCCTCCCTCGACCACCACCGCAAGGCAGCCCATGACAGGGCTTTGTCACACATCTATGATGGACACTGGTCCCCTTATCTCTGTCTTTCTATCTACTCTTTCTCGTCTGTCTACCCGTCGTCGTCGTCGTCGCACCCCGGATATCATCTGCTGACTGTCGTCGTTTTGGTGAAGGACGGAATCGGTGCAGTTTGAGCAAAAGTTTTGGTACTGTATTACAACCGGGCGCCACTCTTCTTGGCGACTTTTTTTTTGGCATCGTGATGCAGTACATCCGCCGGATTGCTAGAGAATGAGTTATCGCTCTAGTTGGCACCGCCAAAAAAAAACAAGCAGCATCCGGTTGTAGTATGAAACCAAAGTTTGAGTAAGCTTGTTTTCCGATCCCACTTCACAAGCTGTGAGCAAGAGCTCCGATTGGTTTGCCCAATCCTGATATGTGATCGCTATATAATAAAAACAATAGTCGCTCTGATTGTTCTGTAAATGGAAGTCTTACGAAGTGGGATTGGAAAATGTGCTTGACTCTATTTTCTCGTCTACCCATCGTCGTTGCACCGGAGATATCATCATCTTCTGCTGGGGGTCATTGGTGAAGGGCAGAATCGATGCTTTTGGGTATCGAGTGCTTTTGAGCACGAGTTTTTTTTTATGAATCGCCGATTTTCCGACCCTACTTCATAAGGTGTGAGCGTGAGCTCTGATTGGTCTGTAAGTGGAAGTCTTACGAAGTGGGATTGGAAAATATGCGTGAGATACTCGGATATTCGATACTTTGGAGTGCAACTGAAGCATCAATACCTGAGATTGTAGATGTTCCAATAGAGGCCGGTTGGTACAAGAACCAGATATCTCCACTTTCAATTCAAATTTACTTTTGATGATTTTTGGCATGCTTTTAGGGTTGTTGTATAAACTTTGTGTAAGATAGAATAAATACAGAAGTCAAAACAGTAATCTTTGTATTTGAGTATTCAGTGCCTAAAAAAAGTTAAAGTCTGTTATTGCGTTTTAAAAATTTCAAGAGGACAATATAATTTCTGAGTAAAAATGCATGCTTGCACCTACCGATCAAAATTTGTCTATCAGTGGACAGTTTATGGACAGTCAATACTTCTGGTATCGATAACCATCAAATACTGTCATGTATAAAATAGTATGTTAAAGATATATCTAAATATATGTGATGCTCCTAACCTAAGCCTATGTATCTGTTTTGCACCTAAAAGAATTGATTCTGCCTGTTTCTATTTGTGATTGCTGATTGGCTGTTGAATCGTGAACGGAGCTTAAGCTGTCTTGTCTGCCTTTTTTCTATTGTTGTGTTGTGGGAGGGGACAATCAAGGGATCATACCTGCCGACGGAAAAGGGACATTCATTATAAAAATCATTAGGAATAGTTTTTGACTATAGTCTGTGTAATTAGAATCGGCGGTTGAAAAGTCACGTGATTTCCAGTCTCCACACCATTCCCCTGTGCATTGCCATGGTTTCCACCAGTCTTTTTTCCCACATCACGCCAAGCCCACAACCGCCCGAGATTGTCATTGAATCTAACTCGTGTCGCAGCAGCCAATAAAATAATAGGAACACTTTTCTTCGTTATAAAAGAAAAACTAATCATGGTAGAAGTACAAAATTTTAAACAAATATACAATTATTTTTTTCAAAAAGATTGCTATTTCGTTTTTTAAAAAAAATTCGATTTCTCCTTCGTTACCTAGGCGACGAACTTCAACTGATGACGTCCAACCGCCTATTTGAATTGCACAGACTATAGTGATTCTCCTTCTGCGTTTTACCATATATATGGCTTTGGCGGGCCAATGTGCCATATAACACGCATTATTAACCAACCATCCGATCGTATGATTAAAAATTACTCGAGGACTAAATTGAAACTTATTTAAGACTACCGATACTTCCTTGACTTGGAGACTTGACAAGCTATATATAATAGAACTATAGCAATTCCTCCTTGGAAAATGCCAACAAAACTTAATTATTTATGTTTTTTTCATCAAAAATCATGTTTCATCAGATGCTTCTTATCATCTTCATCAAATATTTCAATTTCATCATCAGGTCATTATCATCTCTCCCATCCTCTCCATCACAAGTTCACAGGGATTTGAGTTTCGAGTAGTTAAGCTGTTTATTAGTTTATTTAAATTTTATTTTACTTCGAAATCTTAATTTCTTATGATGAACAGGTTCCTTGTTCGTGTTGAAATAACATTTAAAAGCCATTAAAAGATTTTATCCAGTGACAGGTCTCAGACTTGACTAACGGCCATATTCACCGGTAACCTGACCGGCGGTCAGGTTACCGAAACTAATCTTTAAGAATATTATTTCTAGATCACTGATTTCTTTTTTAAATATGTTTCTTTAAGCATTATTGCAATGAATTTGAACGTATATTAGAAAAAAGCATTGCACATTTTTTGTAGTTAAAACTTGGGTTTTGTATACCTTTCTTATCGAAGCTGATTTCAAAGTTATGAAAAACAATTATTACAGCCAAATATGATTTGACAGTTTTTTTATTATTGTTATTATTTACACATGTTTTTCCTCTTCTAATTTTAGTATTTTAAATAGTAGAACCGAGATGTGAACTACTGGTCCGTTGACAGGTATGAATTCCTTTCCTAAAGAACAACTGTGTAACGTAACATTTTTAAGCACTGGTAAGATGAGCTATCAGTGAACAATGGATTTCAATGGAATTTCTTTCAGTGCAAAAATTACCATTACTGCCAGAAGTGTACTACACCTAAAAGCTACTTGTGTGGATGTAAGATTGAATATAGTTTTCTAAAATATTGTGTTTATACAGTGTTTTTCATTTATTTATGGGATAATGATATTCTTTATAACTTTTGGGAATGAGAAAAGATGTTGATATAATGTAACTATAAATACGACGCATACTGTTCCCACTTTCATACTTCTTGGAGAAGAGTTAATTTTTGAGTACAGGTTGTTATTTGTTCTTCTTTATGATATCCACCTTTCATTTAAATTCAATGAAAAAGTATTTTTTAACTGTATCTTTTCACCTAAATTCAATTTTACAATATTGAGTTTTTTTAAGTTATCAGTATATTTTTACTTAATTCAAAAAAGCTCAACTATGATTTTTCCTATTCAAACTTACTGTATATTCAATCAATAATGCTATTGAATAATCAGTATTCGAAATGAACAATTTGTGAATAGGTATTAAATAATACAAATAAGTTATCGCTCTTGCTAAACATTTTTTAAACAGCTAAAGAATGTAGTTTTCAATTTGTAAAAATGAGGTAATATCCTTTGAAGATAGTTGCCAGCAAACAAATCGATTTTAAAATCGATATCTTGATATCTTTCGATAAATAAACTCGTGTGTAATAGAGGTTTTATTTTCCTTTCTCATTCGCTTTTCATCACAATAGGGATGAATTGAACAACCGCTTTTGAGGAATCTCTGTGAATAAAGAAATCGTTAATTTTCCGATTGAGTGATCTTTCGTGATTACCTATTCTATCCAAAGTAATTGCCTTGGTACCGAATAATAAAAGTTTGATGGGAACTGCATATTTACTTCCGAAATATGAATCCTCTGTAAATATTCTACAATTTTCTTTATTTTTCGATCAACGAAATTCAAGCGGCGATTAGAATGTTTTCTTTACGTACTTTTAGCTGGGAGAGGAAAAAAAACCTTTAACAAATATATAATTCCAATATTCCAAACGATTTTAAGATTCTTATTTTTTGCAAAGTATTTCTTGTCAGTTAATTTTAAGTTAACACTTCTTTGGTGTTCCTTTTGAAGATGGTGTTATTCTGAAGTTAATTTAGTTTTATCAAACGGTGACGTAAAGTATATTTTTATCTTGATTCATTATGTCCTCTCAATCACGCAAAGCTTCCGCATTTCAAGTAGGAAAATAGAATGAATCTGAACGCCATTTTCTTTAATTCTGTGATTAGCCGTTCAATTTATCAAACTTTTGTCATGTATGATGTTTTTAGAATAAATGTGATTAGGGTGGGTTGGGGTAAAATGGGTCAATTTAAAGGTACCTTCACATTCTAAGTTTTATTTCTTCAAAACTATTACTTTTTAAGGATTTCTTTCAATTGGATCTTGACACTACAATCCTTCAGAACATTTTCATCTAATTTTATCAAATATTATTTTGTTATAAGTTGGTTAAACTTAGCATCAAAAGTAATGACCTATTTTACCCAAATGTGGGGTAAAATGGGTCTCATTGCAAAAAGATGTCAAAAATATATTTATTACTAAATATACATGAAAATAAGAAAAAAGGCAATCGACTAAGCCGTTTTTATCTGAAAAAATTTGTTGTAAGTTGTACTTTTAGGAAATTGTAAACATTTGAAGTTAATGACCTTTGTCCCAAATGTAGCAATTAAAATACATCTTTTGGAGAAAAAATAAACTTGTTTGACAGTTCAATGTATATTTGAAGGAAATAAGTTGAAAACATTGTTTTTACTTTATATAGAAGGCCTCTTAACTATGACCCATTTTACCCCAAGTACAAAATATCGTTATAAAAGATACAATATTTTATATTTTTCTAAGCTGATTGGCTTGAAATGTCTCTCAAACTTTCTTTTATGAAAAACTATCACAAAAGTCTGTTCTAATTTATTACAATATATAGTTATTTCGAAGTTGGTAAACCCTGTTTTTTCGATGACATCATTTACGGTTCAAATTAAATATTTTTTCAGTCCTCAAATTCATAAATCTTAATTTTTGATAGTCGAAAAAGGTTGCCAACAGATTAAAGAATATGATTAAAAAAATTAGTGAAAAAAAATTCAATTTAAATTTGATTTATATCGAGTTAATTAAAACTGACCCATTTTACCCCAAGACCCACTTTACCCCAACCCACCCTATACATTTGACGGTCGCCGTTTACATTTAAGAAAACACTGCTTTTTAATTTTATTGATGGCATTCGCTCGATTTTTTAAAAATTTAATCAGCGTTGATACTTTCTTCAGTTAAATATCATGCACTGAGATAAAATAAATAATGCTGAAATGAAACTAGTTCTAGTTTTACTGTTTAAAATATTTTCCCTTTTTCATTCTTTTTACAAAGTTTTTAGATGAAAGGTGCATACTGCATATAAACCATTAATTAGTACCTGAAGAAAAAGGTTTAAATTATACAGATAGAAATTTTAATATTTTTTGCATTATGTCCTGCTATCCTCTTGTGTTCAATTGTAAAAAATCGGTTTTTACGTATTATCCCGTCGACCGTACATGAGATTCAGCGTCACAGTATGAGATTTGGTAATACTCAGTATGAATATTTTGTACACAGTATATTTGGTACGGATCCAGCGGCACAGTCGAAGGGATTTTACGTGAGTTCCAAAGAATCTTTATCATCCCTAAGAGGCCATATGAAATTATTGCACTTGGTAACTTAATGCTGAAAGCAATTCTGACTAAATCTTATTTAAAGTTTTTCTCATATTATGCTTTTAAGAAAAATACACCTTTAGTATGGAAATCTGATGTAGTTATCTACATCATCCATACTTAATTACCTATCACATTTTTATGGTATAAATGTGTTTAACAAGAAATTGTGATGTATACTATTCTGCTGTAATTTTGATTGCTGTGACATTAACAACGCAAATATTTCGAGTTAAATGAGTGAGTACGAAGAGGAAATAACTTTCACAGAAACTTTCATTATAAACCCATGATTGTTGCATAAACTTGTACATATATTGCATGGTCATACAACCACCTCTATATTACCATGAAATGTCTTTGCCATCCTTTCATTCCAAACACGGGGGACCTACCTGTTGATCAGTTGTGATGTGATGTGCTGATGAATTTGATCCTATGCATACACAGCGTGGTTATACACCTTACCGAATAAAAAAAACATGAACAAACCAGATATGCACACAGAGAGGTATAACCAGAGGGGGTCAGTAAGTTGGGGGACTTTGCAGAATTTGTTTCTGTGATTTCTCTCTAACACAAATATCAAAAACTTGCTTTATGTTCTTTTTTCACATTTCGTAATTTTAACAGCGTGTAGGTTCTAAGTCTAAAATAGCCTTTAGGTCAAGGTAGGTTTATTGAATATTTTTAACACAAAAGATCCATAAATAGTTACCGTTAGATTTCCGAAGAATATTTGTTTTATAGCATCGGTTTGTTTTACGACATGTAACGTAACCCACGAAAAATAACTTTATTAATTTTGTAATGTGGGTACAGGGTTATTAGATTACTACTTTACATTAGTACTCTATTAACCTTGGAATATCAGTAAAAATACAAAGCAAACTATTTTTTTTTCGAAAACCAAGGAAAAAAACGGTTCTTCAAAATCTTCCGCTTTACTGAGCTGCTCTGGTTTTCAGGCTAAACCGCCATTGTATATTTCACACCGCATAAAATGAATTTTCTGCCATCTCTTGGACATCAACGCACGTCATCTTCCCGATTCGATGTTGTCATTTTCGCTGGCAAAATGCAGAACGTCGTTCTGGTTTTGTCAAATTAGGAGGTTTTCTTTTTTCCACAACAGGGACAAAGAACTCGAATATTTTGCCTTCCTTTGTGCCATTATCAACACCATTCCTCGACTTTCATGTTGTATGATATAGGAACTGCGATAATTCCTTATATACCTAACACTGTGCTTGTTCACACGTTGAGAAAAAATATTAGTTCCGATGATAGTAATTCTGTAGAGATTTGATCATGTTATATATAGTTTGGATGAATATGTGCTTTTAATACATGCAGTGTCGTAGTGGTTAGATGAAGTAGGTAGTTGTATTGATTTTATAGAATTGACTGAAAAGCGCACATTTGAACTGAATTAAAGTGATATAAAGCTACGAGAACGCTGGTAATTCGTAGAACATGTACATAAAATCCTTATTCAAATGACTTTTCAATAAGCTGTTACTTGTATGTGGAGAGCAAACTATATATTTCTTGTGAGTACGATATTTTTCTGTCAATTGTATTTCATTAAAAATTGGAGGATTATTGATAAATAACTTTTAGGAATGTTTTTAAATTAATTTTTCTATAAATCAGATTAACTATCAAATAGAATTACCGGTGATATTTCTTTCAATGTATGTATTCGATCTTTAAAGGAGTTCAAACTCAAAATAATCCACCAATATTTCTAATCCAGATTCCAGAATGTCTTCAATGCTAAAAAAATATTTTTTACGTACACAAAAATATATTCCTTCTAATAATAAACTAGGCTTGGTTTAAATGTTTACGGACATTAAAATTACCACAAATAACGTTTGGTAAAAAAACATTTGTCTTCTTTTCAACAAACATTGCTATCAATTAACTTCAGGTCTTCAGGAACAGCTGCATTTGATTTATATGGAGTAAAAGAACAAACAAAAAAAACTTCCCGAGTTTCTGTTGCCACTGAAGCTGATTAAATTATCATTCTTCTCTAGTATCTCGGTCAGTTGTTCTTTGTCCCTGCCTTCCACTTCATTAGAAGCCGTGTGGTATTTGTTCTCAACATAGCTCTCTACGTACTGGCTAGTCTTCTAGTATGCCATTAATGGATGTTGTACTTTAGATTCTGTAGCTATTTTCGGTGTTCCATACCAGCTCAATTTTTTCTATCTTGACAAAGGAAAATTAGTCATTACTGGATCAAATAAAGCAACGGTTATTTTTGCTAAGGACGGAGAATCGGTGTTTTTTTTTCGGTAATAGCCGCATTCTTATTGTGATTTTAATTTTAGCTGTTCAAATTGAAAGTGGTATAAGCTTGTACATTTTTCTTTTGAATTTGATATGATTATGTGTAGTAAAATTTTATTTGACCAAGGAACCATAAAATAAAAGTTACGAAATAGGGAAGGATATATTCTCTTACAAATACATTTAAAATGTTTAGTGTTATTGATTTCAGTTAATTTTATTCTTGAGTTAGTGCATGGCATTCTCATGAATCAAGCTCAAGATGTTTTATTTTTGAGTATGCACATTTTCAGAAATGAGTATATTCAGGTTTTTAAATTTGAGTAAATTTGATTCTGAACCAGTTTGAGTTATTTTTACTCAGTTTTGAGACTGTCGTTTTAAGAGTACATTAAATTGAAATTCCAGTTCAAAAAAGGGTTCAAAACTTTTTTTCTAAATTCCTGCTTAAAGAGTTGTGATTTTAAAGACCCATGAAATAATACCTTCAAAAATCGTGTAGTAAACACTAAACTTAGTGGTTATTACCACTTTTGATTTCTTTTTCTCCAAGGATACATAGTTTAGTAACTTAACCAAAAAGGTTTACTGTTTGATTTAAAGATAAAAACTTTGAAATCGTTTTTCTAACACCAGAACATCTGCGAATCGTATACACAGGATGTCTCAAATTCTTTCGTCATTTCTGGGGACGGACGTTTAGATTACTCAAAGACTATTCAGAATCGCATAGAAAACGCAATATTGTGTCACTAGAATAATATTGTGTCACTAGAAAATTGGAGCAATGAAAAATATGCTTCTGTAGGAAAACGGTTGGGGTAAAAATTAAATCAAATTTTTAAAAATATATAATGGTTTTGGTTTAGTCTTAAGTTTTGTCTTTAAATCTGAAGTCTTCAAAATACAAACATAAAATTTTTAACGTCGCACTTTGAAGATGCCACCTTAAGGTAAAAAAGCTTTACACAATTTTTATAATAACAAAAACCATTAATTACTTTTTTCTATCCTAGTTAGCCCACAATTTCATTTTTTCCGGCAATGTATTTCTCGGATAACTTAACGAACAAAACTTTACAATGTGATTGTGAGTCTTCTCGTTGGGTACTCCACGCTCTCCGGAAATTGACACCCTGATTTTGAGACACCCTGCATAATAGCCCTATAATGAAACTTGGAAAAATCCTTTTATTCGTCAGAAATAGCTCGAGATGTGATGCTTTTTTAACTGTGCTCTTGTGTTTTGAACGACGCCTTAATTGTTTCTGATGGGCATTATTGATGGATCTTCTAATCCTATCAATGTAAGAGAAAAAATGTCAAATATGTATATAGCCTTAGATAATGCAGTGAAAATGAGAAATGTGTAAATCTTACACCATAAATATACATTTTACCATTTCTTTCTATGCATTGTGTGTTACAAGACCATTAAAAACGTGAAAATGCAATTCAGTTCCCTATCCGTGGCAATTGCATATGTAATAAATACTACATGTAAAGTTTTGTGTGTGTGGTGCAAATTTCTCTCCCAAACTTTCTTGGTGTATTTCTATAACGCGTGAAAATCTAAATACCCTGAATTTGTTATTATTTTTATAATACTGCCGTTTACACTACACACTCATGCAGTTGTACTCGAATGTTTATTGTTAAATAAAGGCTGGACATTTTATGCCCGAATTAGTAATATTTGTTTTTTAATGAAAACTCATCCCAAAAAATCTGCAGAATTGCTTAAAAAAACGTCTTAAGTGCAGTTTTCTTAAAGAAGTGTTCTTTGTAGTAATATTACTTGGAAACTTTTGTAAGTTTGCAGTTTTTCCTACAGTAGTTTTGAAAAACCATTATAAAGACATTTCAGCCAGCAGTCTTTAAAAACAACTGCTGATTTTCTAAAGAAACTGCTGACAATATTTCCATTACTTTTTTTAACAATTTTGCTGAATTTTTTGGTTGGGTCACAAAATATTTAATATTCATATTTATTCACAGTTTGGAAGAATCATTTAATTCGTAGAACTTTCCTAATCATTCCTTCAGAAATTTACTTATAGATCTGCATCTAGATATCAACATGCGATGTTTACAACAATGTTGCAAGTCTGGAAAAGGTGAAATGTGAGGTAAGAACAACGGTTGATGTTGAATTCAAAAACTTTGGCCACTAAAGTTATTCAAATAAATATAACTATAAAAAGTTGTAAAAAACAACAGGAAACTACAGGTGATGTTTTTATAAAACCATAGCTCATAGCTTGGTACTTCGTTGTCAGAAATGACAGTCTGAAGATAGTTTCTCTACTTACACCTTATTTAAGTAGGAGAGAAAGAAGGAGGTGAGAAATTGCAGGAGACAAAGAGAGAGAAAAATTAGACTAAATGGCTAAAAAACTCAGATGTATTTTTTAAAACAAGGTTACGGTATATAAAGCCGCGTTTACACGTTTTTCTACAAGTTGCGGTAATTTGTTGCTTTTTTTTTTACAAAATACAGCAACTTTTTCTGTCTTCCACTTGTGGAGAGACAAATCTTCCACTAAATTTTAGTTTCCCGCGGAGTGTCGGTAAGATCAAAGAAAGTTGACAACTTAAAGTGGAAGATTTGTTGCTGCGCGCTTTGCGGCTAGCAACTTGTTGGAAACTAGTGGACACAACTGCCTAATTCATGACACTACCGCCTTTCGCGCCAATTCTTTGGCAACAAGTTTTCCACTTGTTGCTATAAATTTGAGAAGAGCAACTTTAGTTTTCTACAAAATATCTTCCACTTGTTGCTCTAATTTGAGAAGAGCAACTTTTATAGTTGACAACTTTCTGTTTTCTACAAACAATGTTTTCAACAAAAGTTGACAACTTTTAGTTAGTTGTCAACTTAGGTGTAAACGCGGCTTAATACCGTACGGAAACATACCGTACCTTCAAGGTTACGGTATGTTTCATATAGATAAAATCTCAATGGATAAGTAATAAGAGAGAAGTTCATTACTAAATAACTTCAAAAGTAGCTAGTACTATGATTTGTAGTACAGCATGAATTGATTGGAGAAAAATACAGTGGAACTCCAATTATCCGAATGTTTTATTTTCATTTGTTATTAATTGAAAGCTCTTTTTAAAATAATTTTTTCTCCCATTTTTAACATATATGCAACAACTAATTTAAATAGACCTTTTTCGGAAAATTCCACTTATCCAAATTTTTTTATCATATCAATGACATCCAGTCCGGATTGATTCAGATAATTGGAGTTCTAATGTATTTTGAAACTTGGGCAGTGAATTTTTTGTGTAAAATTTAGATACAAGTTGAGGAAGTAAAATTAAGATTTTCTTTTCATTTTAAACTAATTCTTTACAAAAGGGCAAAAGATTAAAACTGGTATTGACAGAAGCAAAAATTTATCAAGGGGAAAAATTACTAAAACTTATATACTTTATGGAGGCAAAAAAATACGAAGCTCAGAACTTTTAAACTTTGGTCCTAACAAAGATATAAAGGGCCAAAGTGGGTTTTTTTGTAATTTTCCGATTTTGAAGGTCTAAAACTATTTTCAAAATACAGTTTCATAAAGGAGCTTATCTTTAAATTTGTACCCTACCTATCAGGGTGTGTCATTTTCCTATGGCGGAAAAAAATCACAAATTCTATCGGGCACAGCAAGAAAAAAGTGCCAAATGGTCTCAACTAACATGTGTGAAATATTATTCCATTATGGTAACTCTTGCCTCCGGTTGCCTCCGGATTGGCCTCAAATAGAACTAAAATGTGAAATTTTTCATTTTTTTTTAAATTTTATAAGTTCATTTTTTAGTCGATAATTTTTCAAGCTCACTAATAAGGGTATTTAAAAAGCAATTTAAGCAGGCGTATGTCACTAACAAAACAAAGTACTTCCCATCGCGGTGTTTGAATAGACGACATTAGTCATGACGTCACTTGCTTGTTTGGATACGTTGATTCCATCCGTGATTGGTTCATTTAAACACATTTTTGAACTTAAATAATCAGAATAGTCGTGGTAGGCTTACCATACGTCCGGGTTTACCCCGGACAGTCCGGGGTTTTTAGAGCTGTCCGGGGAAATGTCCTGGGTCGAAAAATGTCCGGGGTTTCATACATTTAGGATTTCTCAGTCATTTTTAGGTAAAAATCCCAACCAAGCTGTTTAAAATTGCGCTTTTTTACATTTTCTAACGTCTGTTTTACTTCAGAAAACTTACTTTATGTTAATTTTGTGATAAAAATTAAGTAAATCAAACAATTTTTGAAAAAAGTAATTTTAAAGGAATACCGTAATTTCGCGCATATAGTCCGCACTATCGTATAGTCCGCAGACACAATTTTATGTAAAAATTTTTTCAAAAATCGTCAGATAGTCCGCACCACCGGATAGTCCGCGGGGTATACGTCCGAAATTACGTTATTTTATAATACGGCAATATTAATGTATTTTAGAAACAAAGAACTAAGTATAAATAGAAAAAAAAGTACTTACTTACTAATATACCCTCAGAAATAAAACGCTAAATACAAATAAAAAACAGTGCTTACTAATTAATCATATTTTAATTAATCACAAATTCTACTACATTAGCGAAAACCATTACATCAGCGGTTCCCAAAGTGGTCCATATGGACCCCCAGGGGTCCACAGCGAATTCCAGGGGGTCCACAGGCATAAAAATGAAAATTGGGGGTCCACAGCGACTTCTAGGGGGTCCACAGCAACTTTCAGAGGTCCACGGGAAAAATTTCAATTTTCGCATTAAAATGAAAAAATTTGATGTTTCAAAAATTTTGTCTTTTTAGTCCAGTAACTTGGTGTCAAAAAAGGGGTATTTCAGGAAAAAAATACAGTGGTTGTTTTTTCAACGGTTTTATATGTTTTCGAGGGTGCTGAATCCGAATCTGAACTTTGCATACAAAATTTCCTAGTGCGTTTTAAGAAAATTCGAAAAATCCCTGAAATTTTACCTCATTTTTTGATTTTTTGTTTGTAGAACGGAAAGTATGGGTCTCTCATGAAAATGATAAATACAAAAAATAATGAAGATAAAACGAGCTACAAAATTGTCAAATACAACTTTTTTGTCAGACTAATAGTTTGGCAGCTAGAGAGCGCTGAAAATAGGGCATATTTCGCTCTGGCGGCGAAAAATCCAGAAAATCAAACTTGCATCTAAAAAAAGTATTTTTTTCCTGTTGTGAATACTAGTGAAACTTTGAACTGAACAAATTAATTTTAATAGAATTAATAGAAGCTGAATTTTTTATTGCCTAAAAACCTGCGTTTTGGGGGAGGAAATTCCTAAAGAACATTCATTTTATTAATAATTATTGGGATAAAAAGTAGGATTATATCATGTAAGACATTATTAAAGTAGTTTATCTTAGTTATCTAAATCAAAATATGACTTTTTAAGAAAGATATGGGTCATTTTATGGATTGCGAAATATGCCCTACTTTCAGCGAGCTCTAGCTGCCTAACTATTAGTCTGACAAAAAAGTTTTAATTGACAATTTTGTAGCTTGTTTTATTTTCTTTATTTTTTGTATTTAACACTTTCATGAGAGACCCATACTTTCCGTTCTACAAACAATAAATCAAAAAATTAGGTGAAATTTCAGGGTTTTTTCGAATTTTCTTAAAACGCACTAGGAAATTTTGTATGCAAAGTTCAGATTCGGATTCAGCACCCTTGAAAACATAAAAAACCGTTGAAAAAACAACTACTGTATTTTTTTCCTGAAAAAAACTACCAAGCTACTGGACTATATAATAAAATTTTTTAATATGAAAAGTTGGTTATCACTGAGTCCTCGCAACGTGAGCAGGGGAGATGTAATCTTTGTTAAAAATTAAATGTTATATTAATAATTAAAACTTAAAAACAAACACTATCATTTGACTGCTTTTACATTTATCCTTAGCCATTGATGGTCATTTTCTCATGTGTAACTTGTTAAACGTCACTAATAAAGGGGTGTTTTCAAGATTTGAACCCAGCAAGTACCTAATTTTTAAAATCCTATCAGTATTTTTTTCTTCTATGGAAAACTCATGAAGTTATTTTCAAAATTTATAAATTCTGTTCAATATCATATGTAAATGCACATATTTCTTAATGTATGCATAAAAAGCAACACATATTTTTATTTTGCAAAAACATATTTTTTTATTGCATACATATTTTTTTTCAATTTCATAAAAAAACTAAATTTTTGTACTGTATAATTTAATTTCTTTTCATACTTGAACTTAATTAAATGTTGTTTGTTAACATGCCATGTATTAATTTTAATTATTTCTGAAATTCTATAATTTGGGGAATGAATAACTCACTCATAAGCCATTAACTTTGACAAGTTTGCGACCAACACTTTTAATGGTAAAGCTAAAAGTTTTTGTGCCTTGAAATGTAATGTTATTAAAAGTTTAGTATTGTTTTTAGTTTCAAACTTTTAAAATGTTTGATTTTTACAATTTCATTAAAAATTCTGTGTAACCATATCAATGGCAATTTGATTTCTATTCATAGTTGAACTTAATTACATATTGCTTTGTTTGTTAACATTCCATATATTAATTTTAATTATTTCTGAAATTTTATGATTAGGTGAATGAACAACTCACTTATAAGCCATTAACTTTGAAAAGCTTGCAACCAAAACTTATTCTTAAAATAAAAAAGTTTTTGTGTCTTGGAAATGTAGTGATATTAAAAGTTAAGATTTGTTTTTATTTCAAACTTTTAAAATGTTTGATTGCTATAATATCCTTTAAAATATCAAGTAACCATACGAATGGCGAAGTTTAAAAGCACTACACATTTTTTAAAAAATATGTTAAAAGTGTGAAAATAAGGCGCAAGTTTAGTCTGTTCCCTGCGCCAAATTTATGGCGATAAATATACCATTATGGACTAGAAAAAGCCAGGCGATAGCTACAATATCGCCAATTTTGTGTATATTGGCGACGTATTGGCGACAGCAGGGAACAGACTAAACTTGCACCGAAAATAAATTATTATTAACGCACGAAAAAACACTTGAAAAAAAATTACAAAATTTATGCGTGGCTTAGAAATATATAAATCATAAACATAAGATTTTTAGCTACTTTTAGAACGTTCCCTAAGACAGGGGGTCCACGGGGTACGAAAAATGTCGTCAGGGGGTCCACGGGCCAAAAAAGTTTGGGAACCCCTGATTACATTAACATCATATTTGGTCCATCGGCAGTTCACGACAGCGTGTTTTTTTAAATTTCAACTATTTTAACCGTGAAAAACCAGCGTATTATCCGCACTGGTGGTTAGTCCGCAGCTTCAAAAATTCGAGTTTTAAACACAGATAGTCCGCGGACTATATGCGCGAAATTACGGTATATAAAATCCTATATTTCTATTTAAGGGTTATTAGTTTGAATAGTTTTTTTCTTAGTTTTTAAACTTTGGTAGTTTTATATAGCACTAATTAAGTAATTTCAAAACATGTCCTGGGTTGTACCCGAGAAAATATGGTAAGCCTATAGTCGTGGTCCAATTTTTTATTATTAGGGTCAATTCTAATATAAGTGAAAAATGAAAACTATTGAGAAATTTTTTATTGCAGTTTTTCCAAAGGTTAGACCTTTTTCCCACTATTTTCAGTGGGCTAAGAGAGGGTAGAAGAGAAGGGGTGTCGATTTCTTAGGAATTAAAATTGTTTCCCAAACTTTTTATTCTCGTGGCGTCTCCACATTATTTACATGACACCCCTCTAATAAAAAGGAGCATTTTTAAAAAATTAAAACCTAGAAGTTAAAAAACATTTCTCATTGTAGAATATTTTCATTGTAACATGCTATCAAATTAAAAGCAATTAAAAAATGTGAACTGTACAGACATCTGAATACCAAATGAACAAAAAACTTTTTCAAACTTTTATAAAATTTAATTAATGACTAATGATCAATTTTGAATAAATTTTGCTAAGGGGCCGTTCAAATATTACGTAAGCACTTTTTTGGTCATTTTTAACCCCCCCCCTCCCCCCTTGTCAGCAAAGATAAGCAAACCTCATCCCCCCCCCACCATAATTAAGTAAGAAACTGCCGGACCCCCCCCCCGATATTTCGACATCCCCTTTAGTAAGTACTGGTTTTTTCTCCTTGAAAATTAGTTGACTTATACAAGGAGCTGTCCTTTTTGGGTGTAACCCTAAGGGTTCAAAAACGAGTCGAAACATTACTTTTCGGGGTTAAAATTTAAAAATGTTTGGGGGTCCATCCCCAGAAAAAGTGTTTACTTCAGATTTCCTAATTCATTTTTTGTTAAATTTATATTTGGTTGAGTTTTGAAATTATTTATGCAAGAAACAAGATATTTTCGAAAATGCAGTATCTTACGTAAGCATCTCTCATATCCCCACTCCCCCTTGTCAGAAAAAATAAGCAAAGAGCAAACCCCCTCCCCCCTTAGGTGCTTACGTAATATTTGAACGGCCCCTAATGATTTGAAATTAGCTGAACCAGCTGAACTCGGTAAAAATAGCGTCCTATATCGTGGCGCCATCTAATTTAAGCTAAAAGTAAAAGGCTATTTTTCTATAAAATAGTTTGCCATCTTTTCTGGATAAAGAGTATTTCGGTGCAGATAGAATCCTTTTTTTTTCTCAACGAATTAGTTTTAATACATTTAACAGCAAAATAATACTCTTTTTTAACTTTTAGAATTTCATTGGCAGCACACATAATTACGATTCATTTCGTCAACGCGTTTTTTGTTGGCATCACAACAACAAATGTCAATTTTCATTTATTTATTTACAAAATTTGCTTCGCGATTCTTGTATTTTTAGCTTATTAATACAGCTCATTGTAAGTTAGAATTTTGATTTTGGATTGAATTTTCGTTATTTTTGTTTTATTTTTATGCTTTTCCTGGCTAATATTTTATTCTCGAAAAATCATTTTCCATTGTAGTGATTTGTTGTGTCTGTTAGTAAAATGCGCAGTTTACTAATCAAGTTTGCGCGCGCAAGTTAGTGATCCTTTGGTATTTCTCGACTGTAGTAATATTTTATTTGCTAAAAAATAATTTGATTTATACCTGAAATAATAATTGACTAAGAGGATACGTTTATTTCATCAATTTATTACTTCCACAATTGTAGGCGTTTCATGTGCTTCAAAATGAAAGGTCAATGGAGCTTAATGGGATTTAAAATTCGTTTTATTGACTGAAACATCAATTGGATTTTCGTCTTTTATTAAAGGTAATATTTTTTAATTTAGAAAAAATTCCTGTTGTCTACTTTTTTTGAGTAAGTTGATAAATTCTATTCAGTATACCATTGTTGAATTTTATGTATTAAATTTTCTTTTCCAATATGAGGGAATTAGGGTATTGTTAAAGGTAGATCATCATGGGCGGATTTAAGGGGGTGCAACTCACCTACAACTTTTTCAGAAAATTCCATTTTTATAGGGGAAAATCATGTTTTCCAAGCCATCAGGGACAACTTGCACCCCCAAGTTTTCCAGTATGAACCCCCAGGGTTCACCATCTAAATCTGCCTATGTAGATCATGTTGCTGTTTGATTGAATTAGACATTCATAATTTTATTAAAGGGATTATTTTACCTAATTGGAATTATTATCGGTTTCAATTCCTAAATTTTGTTAATTAAATTTGTGAATATTGATTCAAGTGGCCATTCTCTGAAAAATGATGTTTCATAGTGTCATTTACTATGCATGAAGTGGTTAAATTTTAGTAATTCCGGTCAAGTACAATGAGTTAGCAATTAGCTTGTATTGGTAGCTCTGATTTTATTGCTTTAGCATCTGTTCTTTACTAATGTCAAACATGGCCTTCAAAAGCAAAATATCAACATACCTGTGCTATTCTGCTGATTAAAAAAATGGGCCTTGAAAAATCCTCAGAGATTACGTCTTATAACACTATAAATATTTTCTCTTTATTATATTAAAGCACCAATTACTATCTAGGTGCTTAATTAGGTGGTATACTAGACAGCAACGTTAGTTGACCCTAATCGATAGTTTGAATTGATTGGACCAACCTAGTTGGGCTTCATGCCTGTTGTTGGTTTTCAATATTTGTATTTATATATGACATCATTAACAAACAAAGTAGTTCCCATCGCAGTGTCTGGATATCAAGTGAAACAAAGAACGTCAATTTTAAAATACGATTATTTTGTTAAACCCATGTATATTATAGTGTCTTTTTATCATGATTTGTGTACCAAAAATCCTCCTAGCAACCCAACACCCCAACAGGCTTTGTGTTTACTCACTTTCTCCTTTCACACAGTGACGTATTGGGTTCAGAAAATGTTGCTCTCAGGATAGGTATGCTGTCAAAAACAAAGAAAAATTTTTTAAATTAAAAGTGCCTTGTAAAAACCCTCAGTTTGTCTCAGGATTTTTGAGCATATACCACTTTAAATTGTTGCTTTGTATTTGTTTTTGCTATTTTCAACCATGTGTTCATTCACTCCCATCTTATGCAAAATTGTCGAGAAAGCTTAAAATGTTGTAATTTTGCTAAATTCATATAGGAGTAACAGTTTTCAGGTTTGAAATTATGCTGAAAAACAAGGATAATCATCTTCAAATTTTACATTTAAAATAATTATTGTTCTGAGTATTGAAATTATAATAAACTAAAATATTTCACTCAATCGAGTTAAAATGTGTTCCACTTTTTAATTTCATTTTAGGTTTGATGTCATGTGATAGCCATGAATTTTCGATGGTCTGATTTACTTCCTCATGAACTACAAAATAACACTTTTGAAAACAAATCAATAGATGTTGTCATCAGTGGATGTTTTGAGTATTTTGATACAACAGCATGTGTTCGGTTTGTACCGTCTCCATAATAGTTTTTTAGATTTATTTCTTTTTAAAGAACATGTGGTTGTTTCTTTAGTTATTAGGTTACCATGTAAATGGCTATTAAATCATTTGCCTCTGCAGTCTGAGAAATTTATTAACTTATACTTCTTTATTTAAAAAATCTACCCAGAAGAAAAATATAAATGTAGGATTAGTAGTCATCAAGATTAAAAGGTTTAATGAATGGTTAGGTCAAAAGTCTAACTAGGTATCTTTGTAAAAATTAAGAATTTCATATCCTTACACTGTATTCTTTACTTTAGATATTAAAAAGAAGGGTAATTACGTATTATCCTGTTGACTTCTGTGACTGTCAAATTCAGCGGTGCATATATAGAATAATCCATGGGCTTTTATAATGTTTTCAGATTCAGCAGTACAGTTGACATGATAATACATAAAACCATTAGTAGTTATTAAAAAAATATTACCCTAAATTTTAGTTCTTAGCAAGTTTATCTTAACTAGAATAAACTTACTGTCATTTTTTATCACATTTGGACTTAGTTATTGCTTTTTTGTTAAAGTACAATCTTGTAAAACTTTCATATTGCACTATACTTTTGTATGACTTATTGATCTTATCGTATTACAATGCTAACTTAATTTAATTGTAACAAATTAGTTTTTATTGCTTTGTATCTAAGTAATTTTCATCTGTGTAACAATTTTCTCTCTATTTCAGAAATTCTCTTCTGACATTTTTGGGTTTTATCTCCATGTTCTTCTGTGTTATGGCCATCATTCGGTTGCACATCTTGGAACAATCCCAAATTCAACAGCACATCATCTTTTACTTGGCTAGTTTTGAAACTATTTTTCTGTAAGTATCAATTGTATTGCCTAATTTATCTTTATGGGTGTCTAAAAAATTTTTGAACGGAATTCCGTCCCGGGTTTATTACAAAACAAGTGGCAGCGATTTATACTAAATTTTAGTTCGTATATTGCTCATTTTGCCCACAAATAAGCCTGTTTACTCAGATAAAGCTTTAACTTAAAATTTATGGGCCTTTTTAATTGTTCTTATGATATTTTTAGATATTTTTCTGCAAATTAAAAAAAATTGCCTAGACCAGTGTAAAATAATTTTAAAATTTTTAATGTTCAGTCTTGCAATTTTTTAAGAGTGGCACCCATGTTCACTATATTTACTCTTGTATCATTTAACTGATTTTAACATGTATTTAGTCTTCTTTCTCGGTTAGTTATCAATTCATTTTAAAATATTAACTAATAAACAGTGAAACTGCTTATAGTTTCAACCTCTCTCTGTTCAAAAAAAAGTCAGTCATTAGGAAGAGTCATCACTCAAAAATTAGAACATTAGATTGTTTTAATCCTCATCAAAACATATCTGGAAAAAGTTAATACCTCAAAAAGTGTTATTAAAATAATGGTGAAAATATATTTGTTTAATCATTTCATCAAGTTCTCATTTTAATATTTGTCTTTTTATTGTTTAATATTTGTTCTTTTTTTGTGTGGTCATTTCAATGTATTTTATGTAATATTTTGTGTGTGTGTGTGTGCAATAAACATTCATTCATTTATTTTACTCTTTCAGAATTGGGAAATGGCTGGCAAAGAGCAGTTTTTATCAGGCCGAATTCATAGCTTCTTTCTTAAAAATGACGCAATTTGTAGTGTTGTGCCATTTCTATTGGTCTTTAGTTTCACGTATCCTTCATCAGCAAAAGTTAATAACTTGGTAGGATACAGCTTTTTTTCTTTTTTTAATTAATTATTGTTATTTTGTTCTGAATTTAATTTACTGATTATTACACTGTGATTTAGAGCAGCATTTCTAAACTTTAAAACATAACCACCCACTTTTTATAAACAGAATTTAACAAGAACCACCTCATCTTCAGTTAACCCCTTAACTGCCGTCGACGTAAATGTACGGTTTGGAAATCCCGAGTGTTAAGTGCCAATGGCATATATTTACGCTTTGTAAAAGTACGATGTGTTGCATTGTGTTTTTACCAAAAATAATACCAGGAATAACTTTGACAGTGTTTCCAAAGGGAATTTCTTATTTCTCTGAAGTAAGGGGGATGAATTTTGAACTGTGTTTTTTTCTTTAGTGATAAAAATAAAAGCGGTTAAGTTATGGCCTGTGTTTCTTTTTGAGTTTTTTATTCTTTTTTATGCTATATTTTGAGTCTAACACTTCCGTTTTAGTTCCCTTTGCATAGAAAATGGATTTTTATTTTTTTTTAAATTTGTTCTCTACAAGGAAATAAGAAAAATGCATATAACGAATCGATTTGTATTACTTCATATTTTTTACTATTTTTTCTTTATTAGGTCATGATTCTGGTTTTAACTGGTACTCCATACATTGAGAGGGTGCAATTTCTTTATATGAACAAAATAAACAATCTTTTGAGTAGTTAACGAGTTGAAAAAGAAACGCGCGCTCTGCAAAAGTGTAAGTACGCGGGCGCGGGAGAAAAACGCTGGCACTGGGGAGCCACTTGCTGCGGATTTCCGTGGCAGTTAAGGGGTTAATTTTACCACACACCCACCACACGACTTTAACTTTGTGCATGTAAGGGTTTGCCTCTTACTATTTTGTTACAATAATAAATTACAGGCACATGTAATACATGTTAAATAAACTTTTCAGAAAAATGATAGGAACGATTAGAACTTAAGCATATTAAATTGTGCAATGCAGCATATTTAATTGTGCCCTCAATATTGCAACACTTATTGTCCGCTTAACCAGCAATAATTGGTGAAATTCTCCTTTCATGTACCTTGCCTTTCTGGAATTAAATCTGTTCTAGGAATGCCATTGTCATTCCAGCAGATGAGTGGAGGACTAATCAATGGTCACCACTTTTTCAGTTATAGTCGGCTAGACTAGTACTTGCTCTCTTGCGTTACCATCCTATACTGTGCTGATGAGTCCTAACAAGGATGAAACCGGTCCACGGTTGGTGGTGACACTGGAGAGTTGTGAGTGTACACTTAGAGGTGTATAGGGTTCCTTCCCCAGATTGAACTCCTGAATACAGGGTTTCAAATCGTTTTTTAGTAATCTGGGACATCTGGACATTAGAACTTATTTTCTAAGAAAATTCTAAACATGTCTATTGTTACCCTTGGTGGGGAAATTATGTTTTTAAAATTTTACATTTATCATCACATTAAAGCAATATGTGTATTTTACTTTAATTGTGCTTTGCCTTCAACCTAAAGTAGAATGTTTTTAACTGCTCTTTTTATTCTTTTTTCTATATGAAACTTAAATTAACTTTAAAAGACAACCACATATGTTCATAAAAATTATAAAAAAGTTTTATGGTCCTTGTCATAAAATGAGAATCTGTAAAACACTAGAGGGAACTGATTTATTACAACTTCCTAAACAAATATCGTTACACTTTATCCATTTGAATGCCTTCTTGTTATGGTGTAATTAATAGAATATCTGACTCTTTGTCTTTTGCAGTATTATTGTCCCATTGTTAGGAATATTTTTACTTGGTTATTCCACCATTACTGTCTTAGGAATGCTGTCAAAATTTCCATCATGGCTGGAGTGCTTATGTAAGTAAAATAACATTTGTCTTATCTGTTTGTTACTTTCATGTTATGATAAAAGCTGTGTTATGTTAAAATAGAAGAATTGATTTTTTTTCACTGATAAATAACTGCATTCACTTTGCATCTCTGATCAGTATCTGATTTTTTAAAAGAATATGATCTTATTTTAGTTCATACTTGTTTGTGCATTGACCAAATAATTTTGATAAATGTTTTAGTTTATTTATTAGAGAACAGTTTTTACTCTTAATTTTTGCATTCAAAACTAAAAAAAAACATGTTTATTGCATCTGAAATTTTCTTGCATGTGTAAAAATTGTATGATCAAAACAATAACATAATTTTGAAATAGTGGAGTTGACCCATAGATCTACCAAATCATCAATTCATATTTATAAAGTAACTAGAGTTTTAGATGTTTCATAGCTATCAAATTGTTAGCTTATTGTCTATCAAATAAGTAATTTTGATTAATTTGGCAATTCTATCCCATTTATGCCACAATAAAGCACTCATTGAAAATAGGTTATGTGATCTGTTGTACTAAATAAAAAAACTGCATACTTTCGTACATATAACTGTTCTACTTTTCTCTTCATACATTGTTCCAAAATATTTTAAATAAAATATATAACATTTTCAAGAATTATACTAATTTCTTGTGGTTTTTTTAACTTTCATTCTAAGAACTGACTAAACATGGGTCAATCAATTGAATAAGATGTTTCACTAGCTTTTAAGTACCATTCATATTGTTGGTCTCAAAGCTTTTTCTTTCCAATCAGCTCCACATTGGGTACTATTGTCTTTAGTTGAATTCTTGGGAATACAGTTGTATGTTGTAGCTGGCATTTACATTACTAAGAATATTAACTCTGTGGCTGCATTAGAATCTTTCAGAAGAGAACAAAAAAGAGATCTTTGGAGGTAAAATTCTTTTTGAAGTCTTGAAAACATTTTTTTACATTTTTAAAACTTTAATGAGTATAATTTTTTTAATTAAACAGCTTAGTGACATAGACTACTCTTTTAACCAGATTTTCCAAATCTGAAGTTCATTTTTCTAAATATCTAATTAGAATTTTGATGTGATTTTTCATTACATTACGTGTTCTTTTTGCAGTGTAATAGCAACTTACGAGTTTTCATCTGTTGTATCATTAGCTTACTACTTGAGCCTTCTGCTATGTAAGTACTTTTATTAATAGATAATTTGGTTTGTTAGAGCTTTGGTCTAAATTAAATTTTTTTCTAGCATCTAGTGTTGATTAATTAAAGACCCGCGATATAGATGGCCCCACAACTGGAATGAGTAACATCAAATGTAGGACAAAATCATTGACTTTGCAATGTTCAATCTAGGGAACACAAGCACTTACTTTTTTACTCCAATCAAACAAAACCTGTGCATTAAAAAACATAAGAGTGAGAAGAAGGCTTACAATTACATTTGTGTTTTTTGTGTGAAAGTGAAATGAAAAATAAATTTCTCATTGTTACTTAAAAAGTTGTGGCAAAAATTAAAGTAGAAATTTTTAATGAAAGTAGATTATTTTATTTAAAAATTGTTTAGGAGGGTACACCATAGCTCAATGTACAAACTAAAGGTATTAGATAAATTTTTTTTAAAAATATTGTTAATTTACTTGTTACTGCATTGCATTTATTTGCCTTGCGGCTCCTTTTTGATTTTTGAAAGAAAAAAAGCTTTTAGAAGTTGTTGTTTAGTGGACTGCCTAATTGTTTTAATGTTAATGATTTGTGTGTAAAGCAAAGAAGTAAAAAGTTTTCTTATTTTTAGTGGGCAATCTTGAAGATGGATGCAGTGGGATATTTGTAAGTTCAAATTTTGTTTATTTTGTTCTCTTTAAATTGGCTTTGATTTAATTTACTATGTAATAAATAGTAAAAGAAAGGAAATCTTGTATTTTGTATTGAGTTAAACATAAACAGCTAGTTAAATTTGTGTTAATAATCTGCTTGGAAAAAATAATATTTTAAAAACATTTCATTTATCACATTATAACCTTTTAAGTGTGAATAGTTGTTTAGAAATCTTATTTGGTTTTATTTTTTAAATAATTTCTTTCTATATTTTCAGAATCATACCCAGAACATTTATTCTCCAGTGTATGCAACAGTTATGGTAAGAACGTTTCATAGCTCTTAAGTTTGAAATATTTACTTAAAATCAATTTCAGTACTATTTATTTTAGCCAATATATTTAATTTCATTACTTTTCTTTAAAAATCAAACTCTAAAAGCTAAATTTTTTTCTACTTTATTTTGTATGTAAAAAAAGCAAGGAAAGGAAAATTTTGCTAACAATGCAAACCAGAAGAAAACATCAGTTATAGTAAAACATTAACAGCTCCATTGTAATTAGTTGTATGCTACAAATTGGAAGAAAAACGATTTACTAATAAGGTCTCAAAAAATCAAATTTTTCATTGCTTATCGGTACTAATAATTTTTTTGTGATATTGAGATCATCTGATTATAGAGAAGGATAATAAATTAGTAATCAGTATGGGAATGTGTGGGGAATGAATTTTTTGTTTGTTTATTAAGGAAAAAAGAATATTTCTTTTTGGTGCAAAATGTCCGAAATTAAATCTATTATCTTGAGAAGATTATGCTCTTGTTGTGTACTGTTATTTTGTCCAATTCAAACGTACTTTTTTAGGTCGTCAAATATCTCTTGCCCATCTGGGTGATGCTAGCTGTGTTTTTTCCTGATGGATCGTATTTCAATGATGAAGAGAGGCCTCCCTGGTGGTCTAGAGATGGAGTGAGTCAATAATTATGATGCAGATAACATGTGTTTGCAGTATATTTTTGTTTCTTTTTCAAATATCTTGTGGCTAAAAAAAAATTTTTTTAAAGTAATTTTCAGTCTTTTTGTTAACGTACTGAATAATGACAATTATTATAGTCTGGTGTAATTAGAATCAGTGGCTCGCTACTAGTCATTTCTCATTGCATTTTTATTGTGTTGCTATGGTGACAAACCACCTATTCTAATTACATGGAGTCAAAAACAAGTGTATGATGTAGTGGGCTTGTGGAAATGTCATTTTGAAAATTATATTTATAAAAAGTATGCAAATAAGTGCTAATGAAAACCATACACGAGTATTTTTCTGTTGTAAGTTGTATAAAAAAATATCAGGCTTTTTAACGTCATCTGAACAAATTCCCTTTTCGAATTTTCAATAAAAGCCTGCATTTATTGCAGTTGTTACCTTGAGAAATTATTATACTTTGTCTAAAGCTTGAACTCTAATCAAATTCATTATAAAGTTAAGGTAAACAGTACATTTTGTTTGCAGGGGAGTCAGTCATCCATTTGTTTCATTAATATTTTGTCTTCCAGTCCACCACATCAATGTTTGATCCAGAAGCTAGGTACCAAGGTTCTTACAAACAGCTAGTTGAACCTGTTCAAGACCTTTCGTATAGTGACGAAAATGTTTTAAGACGTTCTGCCTCTTCCCCAGGTGTGTATTTCAATGTTTTTAACTTATTGAGTGTCACACACTGCAGAAAAATTCTGCACCCAATTGTAAAAGATTAATCTTATATCTGTGACCGTAAACCACTTGACCACCATTTTGAACATTAGAGATATGCCCAGACAAGGTAATAGTTGAATTTGCATCTGATTTCAGCTTTACATCAAAAAATTTTGCCACAATCAAGTTGATTTATTTTTGATTAAATATTAATTTTAACTTACTGTGTCCTTATAATAATTTAATTTCTGCATTTATAAAAGACCCCTATGGATTATCAACTTTTCACCACGTCTTTCATTTCTAATGTAATTTTCCACTAGTTTATTAGTCTGTCTAAACCCAATGCCTACAGAAATAAATAAGTGGTTCAGTCTTTTTGAATCACCCTGAATACCTTTTGAAATTAGTTTATGAGTATGAGTGAAAGGTGGCTAACTTTGTAGCCAAATTAATGTGTTTAGGAATTTTTATTTGGATGAAACTAGTGCTTAACCCAATAAAGTTTTGAGTTCTTTGATTATTTTATTTTATTTATTCGTTTTAAAATTATTTATCTAAATATATGCTTTTCAAAAGAAACCAAACAAAAAGCAATCCCATTGCTGCATGCATTACTCTTGTAATTTTGTTTGGTTTGTTTGAAAAAATATTATATATTCAATATTATATCAATCTTGCTGCTGTGGTGCTGAATATTTTTTTCTGATTAAAATATACTTTTATATAGTAGATTTGGGCTCTTTTATAATTATGTTTCTGCTTTCAAAGCTATAAATTCTGTTAGATTCTTATAAAAACTATATTGTCACCACCTCTGCTTTTTTCTATTTGTGTATGCTTCATTACATTTCTAAATAGAGGGCAAATGTGAAAATTAATCATTACAGTTTCTTTATTGTTTCATTTCTCTAGTGTCTTTTAGTTTACACAGCTTTTATATGCAATTAAAAAACTAATATGCTCTCAAATATTTTTCTAATGCTAGATTTGTTCTATAGTAACTTTTTATTCACTAATTTAAAAATTCTTTCTAATAATACTTTCAATATAAGGACTGACATCTCTTAATTCCAAGGTAAGGTTCTTAAAATAAGTCTCTTGTATTTGTGTGAATTTATATGGCTAACGGTGGTATTCTTATGATTTCATTACACTTTTTCATACTGTACTTTAGTTTCTTTTAAGCTTTCTTCCCTTTTGATGTCTCTGTATTTATTGTTTTAGGGTATTTTATAACCTTTAAGCACTTCATATACTTATCTATTAATAAACTCCCTTATGTCCGTTATTATGGTTATTTGAAATTATTTAAGGACTATGACCTGAGCTTCAGTGATTTTTTCATTACCTTGCTTTTTCTTTAAATTGATTTGAAAGTTTCAAAAATCAAATTTGAACTTTCTATCAAAAGCTAAAATAGTTATAAGTATAACTGATGTGGGAAAAAACATAAATTCCATTTATACCACATATTTCCCAGCAAAGTTTAAATATGTTATCTTATCGACTATAGTAAATAATGTTCCCTATTGATATTTCTCCTACTTACACCTACCCTGTGACCTACAAAAAGTATAGATTTAAACTCTTAATGAATGAACTCTTTCCTCATAGAATAAAATTATGTAATTAATGTTATGTTATTAAATTATGTTAATAATGTTATTAATTTATATTTAATTTATGGTTTTATGATAATGATCTCCCTCCTTATAATGTTTTTTTGAGAAAAGTAATTTATCTGGATTATATTTATTGACTATTAATAGAAGGAGCAAGAAGAGCTGGTCTTTTAATTAATGAAAACAAGACAAAGTACATGAAAAAAACTAAGTTTGCCAATGATCATAGGGAATTCTTGATAGTAGATAATTTTAAGTTTGAGGCAGTTGATAGTTTTACCTATCTAGGTTCAGTTATTAATACTGTTAATCCCTCTGAAGAAATTAAGTCCAGAATACAGAAGGGAACAGATGCTACTTCACCTATCAGCATCTTTTTAGAAATAAGTTAATACCTAAAGAAATAAAGCTTAAGTTGTATAAGACAATACTAAGACCAGTTGTAACTTATGGTTGTGAAACTTGGACCTTATCTCAAAAAGATTTAAATAATTTAGAAATTTTTGAAAGGAAAATTCTCAGAAAAATTTACGGCCTGATTATGAATGATAATGGATTCCAAATTAGAACAAACAGAGAATTGGAGATCCTAGTAAAAAATGAAACTATAACCCGTTTTATTAAAGGACAGAGACTGGCTTGGTTGGGTCACATTGAAAGATCAGATGACAAAAATAGAGTTAAAAGGACATTAAATTGGAAGCCAATGAGCAATAGACCTAGAGGGAGACTCAAAATGAGATGGTTGGATGTTCTTAAAGATCTTAGAACAATGAAAATAACCAACTGGAAAAAAAGGCATGTAATAGAGTTGCCCGGAATAAAGTAGTACAGCAAGCCAAGGCCCATCAAGGGCTGTAGGGCGACCAAAGAAGAAGATATTTATTGACTCTTTTTTCAAAGAGTTCAAAACTTGTCTTAACTTCTGGTCATAGTTATTTGTTGTTCTAAAGACCTTTAACTTTACCCTTTTTCTTCCTTTCCATGCATATTTTCTCCCCCCCCCCTAAAATTTGAAATCCATAGCAAATTATTTCTGAAAATAAAATTAGTAATTCTACTTTTAATTTTCCCATAATTTGAATTATAATCCAGTCAGTCATAAATGAAAACTGAATAAAGTTTGAAAGTACTAAATAAATAAGTTTTGAGCTTTACTGGACAGCAACTCAAGTTGAACCTACTATGAAACAAAGTAGTTCCCATCTCGGTGTCTGAATTTCGAGTGAAACTAAGAACGTCAATTTTAAAATATGATAAACCCATGTATAAATAGTGTCTTTTTGTCACTCACTTTCTCTTTCCGCGTAGTGACGTTCCGAGTTCAGGAAACGTTGCTGTGAAGTATAGGAGGAACTTACTTATAGACAGATTTATGAAACCTATGGACGGAATTAAGGAAAGGACCCTGGGGGCAAGCTGTTCTTTGATATATTGAAAATAGCCTTTACCTTCATAAAATATGATATTCTGATAAAATTTAGGGCAATCTTTCTACATGACCCCCTGTATATCTACCCATCCTTATGCCTGACCCCCACCTTTACCTTGGCCCTCTTAAACCCTTGTGCAGGGATTGTAATCTGCATCCATCACTATGTAAAATCTTTTGCAATCCACCATGTTTAACCAAGTCCTATAGGACTGAATCCACCATGTATAACCCTAAGTCCTATAGGACTGTATCCACCATGTTTAACCACCAGCAAACAATTTTACATAGTGATGAATGCAGATTAAGATACACAAGGGTTTAAGAGGGCCAAAGCCTGAGATCGCCATTGAATCCTATAGAAAATTTGGGGAAATCGGGACTAAAAAGGTTAACGAACTTTTGAACCCTACCATATGCACACCATAATCAACCCCTTTAAAAATAATCATAGTAATATTTAGCATCACTAGCTTTTTAGTCAACTTTAGTCATCACTTTTAGTCAACTGCATCACAAGCATAGTCCCGTGTTTTGAGACATTGAATTCCCCTTCCAGCTCTCTCTGTCCTACCCGACGATCTGCCGCCGATCTCCGAGGAGGATCCGATTCTGCCTCCCGCCCGCACTGTCTACGTCAACTATGGGGCGGTGGAAGCAGAGCCCCAAGCGCACCGGACCCGCTCCCGTCATGACAGCAGCCGACAGTCCGCAAAAGGATGGATGCTGAGGCGGGGCAAGGTGGTCCCCGTCTCGCTCAACCAGTGTCCGGATGAAGTGCAGAGCCTCTCCACGTCTGGAGAAAGAGCTTAGGCCGGTCCCTAGTAGTCGCCTGATGTCATTTATGATCACAAAAACTTGTCATTTTTTCAAATGACGTCATTTGGGGGAAATCACATCATTTATGACGGCTTTTTTAGTTACAAAAATTACGTCATTTTTACCTCACCTAAAATGACTTAATTTTTATAAATGGTCATAATTTGGTCCTTTTCACGTCATTATTAAGGCGTCATTATTTTGGTCAATTACGCATATATGACATCCAATTCAAGTCATTTATGGAAATTGATGATGTATTATACACGTCATCAAAAATACTGTCTTCAAAGTGTACATTCGATGTCATAAATGACGTCAAGTTAAGCATTAAGACGAAAAATTTACATCATAAATGACGTCATGTGGCTAGTTGGGATAGTTTCTCAGTAGTAGTGATCCTTTGTGACGACCGTACTCACCTAATAAATGTTCAGCAATTTCGTCTGATGTGTAATGACTGGCTGAAATGCATGTGATTCTGTAGTGTGAATTTTTGGATTGGGTGGATTTCAGATGGGCTTCTCCTCTCAATCTTATCTTTCGCGAGGGACCATTTATAAATTATGTCACGCAATTTCAAAGGAGGAGGTGTTTTGTGTGTTTGACATATTGAGATTTGGGGAATAGGTGAATTAATTTATTTGCATTAATATACGAACACAGCATCCAAATCAAAAGTACTGTACTGTTGTAGGAATTTATGTGTATAAGATGTTTTCGCTGGAATCTGCATTTTAAGTCATTTTCGGAATTTGTTTTGTCTCCTTTTTCTGTAATAGGTATTTTCTTAAACTCAAACTTCCTTTTTATATCCATCAAGAACTTTTGTTATATTTTTTGGAAAGCACAAACATACGAAATGAAAATTCTGGTGGGAAGTATGTTGTGTCAAAGTTTGACCTGAATCATGAATTTGTCATCATTCTCATTCATGTAAAAAAAATCCTGAAATTTGTGTGGCATAATTATAATGGCCTACGGTGTAATCTGAATCTAAATCACATTGTATCCCCTACTAGTCTTCGATAAAATTTAATAACTACTTACCAACTTTGTCATTGCCCCACAAAAGGTAGTTCATTTGTCAAGATGATTAGGATATCAGCTCATCTAGAGCTTAAATTTGACATCTTAATGAAATTTTTTATTTCATTTCAAATTTTGGTAACTTGCTTGACATTTTTGTATATGTTTTTCTTGTGAAGGGTTTTGAATGTTTTAAGTCTTAAAAGTTATCTCTTTAAAGTCTTTCATTCAGTAAATGGCATATTTTTCTTAAATGTTATTCTCATTGAAACATGGCCTATAAAATGGTTTGGTATATATTGAACTTGGTTTTTATAGTATACATTGAACTCAAAACTTAAAAAATGACTTTGGGTTCTTTGACCCAGCTTAAAGATGTATCTGAAATAGTGTGTTTTTAAAGATTATAAACTCATAAAGATTTAAATTTTTCTTATTAAATCATTTACAATCTTTCAATTACATAACCTTTTTTAGCATTAGAAATAAACCAGGAGTTCATGTAGCTGTGTGACATTTAGTATATTACATGGATTTTTTGTGACGTATTTAAAAAATCACTTTTATTAACATTATTATATTAACTTATTATGTAAAAATAATTAGAACAAAGACTGCATAGTTTACTCTAGATAGAAATAGAGTATGCTTAAGTACGACATTGGATACTACAATTTTTATTATATTTGACAGTATTTGTACATTGAATGAATCCATTGTTTATTCAGTATGCATGAAACTTGAATGATCTCAATTGGATTAGAATGTTATTACTGACTGACACTTTTCATATACTCATGTTGATTTTAAAGTTTTGTACCATTTCACATTGTACTCTATTCTCTATTTTTTTTAAATGTCAGCATACAAATTTATGCTGTTTTTTTAACCAAATTTCCATAGTCTAGAAATAAGTTCCAAATGTTTTTATCACATATTATTTCGCTCCCCTTTAAGAAGAATTGTTAATGTTTATACTATTAAAAATGTTTTAAAAATTAATTTAGTTTTTTATATAATTCTTTAAATTGTTACTCTTTTTTTACCTGTTTGTACTTAAAAACAAACTGCTATTGAAGAAAATAACAGATTTGATTGGATATTTATGGAGAAAAAAACTGGTATTTTGTAAATTAATGTCACTGGTTAGTATAGTCATGGTAGTAGAGCACATTTTAAATCAAATAGAAAGTTTCAAAATTGTGACATTAGCAACAAGCTAATTCCAATATAAAGCTGTTGGAGTTTGCTCGTTTGCTGGACATCTCAACTGTCACAAGTAAATTAAATGAAAAAGAATAATGGTTTTACTTAATTAGTGTTTATTATATGCATTACTTTTGCTTATTATATTAATCTATGCAGAGCTTCTATTGAATACTTAATGCATTCAAGACCATCTTATTTTCTTGGCATGCATGTCGTTTCATGAACTATTTTCATTTATTTATCTTTTCCCCCTACTTAAAAAATGATACATGGAAGTAGGAAAAAATGTTAATTGGTTCTCTCTTATCCTATTTCATGAGCTTACTGTGTGTGTTTATTTAAAGTTATATTATAAGTGTATTATATGCTTTACTAGCATATCCTTACAAATATTAAAATTTCTTAGTTTATTAGTTTTTGTGTTTGAATTTTATGGACTAAATCACTTTATTTATAATGCTTAGTTACTATTTTATGCATGTGCTTTCATACAGTTATTGAATGAAGTTATGATAGAAGATACATAATTTTATTTCATTTATTATTGCAAAAGTATGGTAAACAACATTGATATGCTTTGCAAACATATATTGCACTTGCGTGAGCACTATCAATAATACAAACTGTACACTATCTACAAATCATATCCCTAGTCTCTTAAGTTTATCAGCCATTACTATTTCTGTTTTCTTACCCATTTAAGTTAACAACTCAAGCAAAATTCAACCTTGCCACTTTTTTGTGAAAATTGTGTTAATAGATATATTGTGATTTGAGTGTCTTTCAATTGTTTAGTATTTTTTTATTTATTGCAATCTACAGGGTGTCCCAAAAAAGAGTGACATTTTAATTAATTACTAATAACTCAAACACTAAAAAAAGATAAAAATATGCTGTTTATTGCATGCTACTCCTGAGAGTCTTAGGAGTAGGTACAACAAACAACGTATTTTTATCTTTTTTAGTTATAAGTAATTGTTTTTTAAAATGTGTTATTCTTTTTTGGGACACCTTGTATCTTACACTGTTTCTTTTTTGCACTCTGTTGTGTTATTGTGTCATCCCTACCAAATTCTTTGCTGACAAATCTGGTTTTAAAATATAAAGCAATAGTCATTTTCTTCTAGTCTATATAGTTATATTCTTAGTTATCAAGTACTATTTACTTAGTTTCTTCATTTATTTTGATTTCTTCCAAAATGTTATATTGTGTAGCCCATAAATATATTTTTGGAATATGTTACTCTTTACTCCTGTGAAGCTATAAAAACATGCACCATGCATGCACACTAACATAGTTATAAACATTTTTATAATGAATGTACCTGATGTGTTTAAATCCTCCTTCTTTTAAAGGGATATTGTTGAAGTTTAGTCTGTGTATTTTGATTGAAGTTGATTTTGAAAGTTCAATGATTATTGTTATATTGTTCCTTGTTACATTTGAAATGTTTATGAAATTCTCTATTATAAATTTTCAACTTATGTTGTATATTTGAGTTTTCTTATATGCTTTTATGTAAATATTGTTTCTTTGTAAATACTTGAAACATTTAGTCAAAGTGTCTCCCCCTAGTAGTAACTTAAGATAGGAATAGTTCCTCTTACAAACTAAAAAAAGAAGCTAAAGATGTTTTTTGAACACCCTTTTTTGAATCTCAAGGTTTTTTGATCATCCTTTCAACTATATTTTTATTTTCAATTCTGGAAAATGCAACAGTTTTGAGTCACTAACACATTATTTGTAGATTTTTTATTAGTATGTAATATGATTTATTTAGTGTACCCATACTATATTTAAACCAACTAAAAATCTAACATCTTTTCATATATATCGACTGAATGTATAATCTTTTATCATTCAAGGTTCTGAAAAACCCCACTTATATTTTCCATTTACTTTACCAAAGTGAAAGTTGTGGTAATTCAATATTGTGCTGGAATAAAAATTGATGCGATAGTACCTGACAATCATAGATTAAGCCCAAATGGTATTGGTTTCTTTTTTATTTTTATGGGCATTCTCTTACTACTTAATGACAACCTTTAACTTTATGCTAAGATCAAACATCTACTCAGTAAAATCATTTACTACAGTTTTGTATGAGGAAGGACTTTTTTTTATAAAATAAGAGGTATTTAAAATAGCTCACTTGGTGATGAAACAGTGGTTCCATAACTACTTTTTCCTGTGCTTCTTTATTATTCTTTCCTTCTACTGATATAAAACTATAATATTTTTTTCAATTCTTCAAAGGCAATTCTTTTTGTTCTAAATATGACAAATTTATTTGAATGTATTTTTAAAACTTGATTATTTATTAAGATTTTATATCCTTGGTTGACTTAATTTGTATTTTAACCATAAAATTTAAAGATACTCATACTTTAAAAATACAATATTTTAGCTTTTTATACTGAAATCTATTTTATTTTTGTAGAATTTAGCTCAACAATCAACATTTGGTTTTTATGCTTTCATTTTTCATCAGTTTAGTTAGTTTTAAAATGTGTTGGAGATCTGATCTCTTTACAAAATTAAAAATTTAAAAAACTGTTTTTAATGTTAAAGTGGGGTTTTACCTTATTTATAAGCAAGATATATATCATGTAGCACATGTGAAGTATAAGTAATGTGTTCGTGTTTGAAGATTTTGTGGTTCCTGCAGATTGTTTCATAAATAAATGAAAAAAAACTGTGAGGTATGCATCATCAATAAAATTTTTTGAAGATCGTAAGTTTCAGTGTAATCTCATTTTCAAATTACATGAACAGAAAATATATTGCATGATTTTTTAGTTTATGAAGGTTTTTCTAATGACAACTTTTGATGGGCCATTAAGTAACAATACCTGAAAAGATAATTTTAGGAACATTAAAAACATTGAGAAATCCAAGAAATATATATAAGTTAATGAATTTTTATTTAAAAAGGATTTTCCCCCTAAAATTATACAAATAATTTTTTTTAAGTATTTGGGACAAAATTAATAATATAGATTTACATCGTTCAACTTGCTTCTTATAGAATTTTTTTTCCAAAGATGTAGACATAAGTGAAACAGTAGGTTTAATGTCTCAAGAATCTGACTGCTTGTATATATTAATAAAAAAAGGCAGTACAGCGCACGATGTAAAATGGGATTGATTAAAGAAAATTCAATAATTTTTTATTCAGTAACAAGTAAAGGAAATTTTGGAATTGGCAGAAAATTTTAGTATGAGCAAAAGGTCAGAAAAAATGCTTATTTTTTTGTAAAATTTAGAAAATTCATACTCAACATCTGGAAAATAACTAATTTTTAGGACACTGATTTTTGCTTTTTGAAAAAGAAAAATAATTACCACTTCCATTTTTCAAAAATATATTATTGTGTTGAAATTGAAATTGAAAGTGTCTAGGGGTATTTGCTTACTCTTACGAGCCGCTTAACCCTCTTCTTTATTCCCTTATTCTCTTTATCTAGATTTTATTCGTTTTTTCCATATATTTCTTACTCCGGGCTGTGTTTTCTATATATTTTTCAAGAAATCTCCTATCGCTATTAACCACTTCTTTGACTTATTACCGCATTCTTTTACTGTTTTTATGTCCAGGTCTATTTGTTGATCTATGTCTAATTTTCTTCTCAATTCTCTCCTCAAGTCTGAATATCTGCTGCATAAAGTGATGATGTGTTCCGTTGTTTCATTTACATGGCATGTTGGGCATAATGGGGACTCCGTTAGACCAAATCTATACAGTAGGCTTTTGGTAGGCAACATGCCCGTATACAACCTTGCCAGGAGTACGTCCATTTCCCGGTCCTTTGACCATATTATTGTGTTTATAGGCAAAACATATAACTGAAAAATATTCGTGAATATTAATGTTTCGGCCTGAAAGTTCTTTGAAATGAACCGGGAAGCCCTATAACACCATGAAAATTTAATGTGTTTTAGCTTTCAAAAAGTTTTATGTTTAGAATGATTGAATCGAACGATTTTGCTGGGTTTTAGCCCGACCAAGGACTAAAAACCAGCTTAATCGTTCGATTCCAGCATTCATTTACAAATTCATTCCAACATCAGATTTTTTTTGTCCGGCCTTAATGGACTAAAAGTCAGTGAAATTCGTTTCAAAATATGTTCAACATTCACTATGTTTTTAAAATTTGGGTGCGATCTTTGGAAATTCTTATCAGGAAAGGGGTCTCTAACAATATTCGTAAGGTAGTAGCTGATAAGCGGCTTCACCCTTCACTTCATTTCCTTCAAAATTCAATCAACATTAAAATTTTTAAAGTTTTATTTTTAGAATTCATTACAAGTGGCATCATGTCATTCAATCTATATGCTTGGCCACGAAGGCGTGTTGCCACGTGTTTGCCACGAGAAACGAGGCTTGTGTTTGCAGATCAAGGAACCAAGATATTTTTGGTATGTTCTGTATTGTTTAGAGTTTTAGTATAATTTTGTAGGTAGCCTAAATTGGAACAAAATGTCAAGGCAAGTGAAATTTCAAAAATTTTACCGAATTCTGCAACATTTTTAACAGTAGATAGGCAGAGCTTTTAACTAATTCAATCTCTATTTAAAATGTATTGTTACCTACAGGTGTATTCCTTTTATTATTATTTTAAGACAAATTTTCCTGTAACTTACGTAATAAAACTAGAATTACTGTCACAGCTTCGATAAGAGTCGACTAGCCGCCATGTTTACCCACAGCCCAAATAATTACTGACAACCATAGAGATCTATTTTTATATCATCATTATTATATCCTAAAATAATAATCTACTAAATATCATCATATTAGATCCAATAATAATGATATTAATAGTTAGATCTACAGGGTGTTTCTTAAGTCCGGTTCCTATTCAGATCAAATTGGATAACTTTAAGTAAAATTGAGTTTAAATTTAAAATTCTGTTACAATCTTGCCAATCACAAATGGTATTTAAAAATAACCGGTTCTTACGTATTATCCCGTCGACCGTTCCGCTGAATCCGAAAACGGTAAACAACCCATTCACTTTTCTATAGGGCTGTGCCGCTGAATTTGACAGTCGCGAAACGGTCGATGGGGTAATATACGTAAGTACCAAATAACCTCCTCCTTTTTGATGTCCGTAAAAAAAGGGAAAACGTTGTTTTACTGATTTTAACAACAGCAAAAGCCGAAATTGTGTTTTTTTAAATGTGTGGTTTATTACGATGATTTTAAAAGTATAATGCCATATTGCTGTTTAAAGGTATAGGATCTATCTTAACAGACCAAGGAAATGCAGAAATTTTTTATTAAGAAATCCTCAAATCACCTAAAAGCGCCCAATTTCTTTAAACGAAATTATTCATATTATTAAACGAATGACAAAATCCTTAAATATGTACTTTTACTACTGGATTTAAAAAAATAATACTTCATATGGTAATTCTGGGATATAAGAATAAGTTATTGATCTTTTGCAGGAATTGGAAAGGGCCTATTTTTCATTGGGACCCTGTACAAGTGTAGCTTTCTCGAGGAGAAATCTTCAAGTGTAGATCACTCCTCACGGAGTCTAGAGAGTAAAAAATTTAATTTATTGAAATTAATGTGTTTACAATATTCAAATATAGCAGTCATTAGTCGGTATATTAAAATTTTTAATGCATAGAAAATTGCTGTTAAATGAATTTGACCAAAAGCTTATCTTAAATTATTGATTGGGTACTAATTTAATTGCCTTTTTTTAAAATAAGAATGTATAATTTTCTCCAAAAAACAAAATTTTGCATGTTTTTCATTGTTTTTTGTAACTGAATAATTATGTGAGAAAAAACCCTGGAACTTTTTTAAACCTAGATTTTATCAACTCTGAATTTTTACCCCCAAGATTAAAAAAAATGTTGAAATGACAAAAAATAATTTGTTTAATATATTTGTTATGCAATGTTCTCAAATATTTTTTCTGCTTTGAAATTATTACTTGTGAAACAAATTTTATTAGCAATATTTTTGCAAACAAATTTCATACTTTAAAAATGATAGCAAGTATTTATATGTTAAAAATGTTCCAGGTATCTAAATGAAAAAACTTTAGTAGAAAATGACCCCTTATGTATCCATCTTAAATGGCTATACTAGACAGCAACTTAAGTTGAACCTACTACGTCACTAACAAAGTAGTTCCCATCGCGGTGTCTGAATTTCGAGTGAAACATAGAACGTCAATCAGATCATTTCGTTAAACCCATGTATAAATTAAATAGTCTTTTTATCACAATAAGGAAGTTGCATGCGTCAGATTTTCAAAAACAAACAAGTGTTCCGTATGGTTTTTGTATGGTAAAATGAAATATCTAGTCAATTTTTCAAAAAAAAATTTACAGGTAATTAAGTATTTTAATTAAAAATCGAGAAAAAACACGTGACTGAAAACGCTTATTGTTTAAAGATGTCAACAATCATACCATCAACTCCATTGCTTTCCAACAATGTTTATCGTATGATGACGCCAACATACGATGATCCCATACTCTTGGGGTTTTCGCGCGCTTTTAAAATGTGGATTTTTGTTAATTTTTTTGGAAATAAAAAATTTTCTCGATCGGCCTCAAATTTTGGGTAGTTGCTTATTTTTGCAAGAATCGATTAAAAAAATTAAAAAAATCATGCAACTTCCTCATTCGTGCATCGAAATTCCTCCTATCAACCCAACAGGCTTTGTGTTTACTCACTTTCTCCTTTCGCGTAGTGACGTACTGGGTTCAGGAAATGTTGCTGTGAAGTATAAATAAAAAAACTATCTTTTGCGATTTGCATGCTTTTTATAATGTCTAATTAGTGATCACTGAGATTAAAAAAAATTGGGTTATCCCCATGTTTAGCTTACGTCTACATAATACATCTACATTAATGGCACAACTATGTACTGGTTCGAGATAAATTGTGAAAAACTTCAATTAATTGGGTTCTCTAAACAAACAATTCTAATTTTACTAAACTACAGATACTTATAAATAAAAAAATCGGTAATGCAAATTTTGTAAAATCGTTGGATGATTTGAAACATGGTTTGGTAATTTTTGATTAATATTGCATCCGGGCATTATCTGTTATCCTACAAGCAAATCAAAGAAGGAATCGTCTATTACAGGGGTTCCCAATAGGTGGTCCGCGGACCCCTGGGGGTCCGCGGGCTGTGTCCAAGGGGTCCGCGAAATGTCACAGAGAAATTAAGTATTTTTTTATTTTCCTTAATTTGAAGTAACCATTATCCTACTCAGCAGTTCATTCGTTAGTTTTGTTAGTTAATTGTCACTGTAGTACAAATAGATTAATGTAGGTGGCGCAGCCTCTGTTTACCACCAAAGATGTACCTCTGTTTACCACCATCTGTTTTGTTCTTTGCAATTTTTTTATTGACTTAAATACCATAGTTTCGGTTTTGAATACATTTTTAAAATCTACATTTAATCTGCATTTAAAAAAAATTAAGCCTTTAAGTTTAAGGGGTCCTCGTCAGTAAATTAATTGTAAAGGGGGTCCTCGGCAAAATTTTATTGTGAACCCCTGGTCTATTATGATTGTCATTCTTTGAGTGCTAGATAAAAAGGAAAATGGCAAAAGTATCATTTTTTTAAGATCCGTATTCTCTTTAAAATCTGTCTTGAATCTCCACGTATATATCTGCTATAGTTCGACCACCATCACGAGAAAAACTTTGACAGAAAAACAAAACTTTGAAAAGAAATTCAAAAATCTAAAAGATAGTCGTACAGATTTGGCACAATGTGTTTTATTAGCATTAATGAATTCCCATCATTTCTAAATTTAATGGAATAACCAGTTTCCATTAAAACACCCACAATATTGTGTACGACGTCAAAAGATTTTCTCATGGCGGTTGGACTGTATTCTATTGTCTTCCAAGGGCCAAACTCGATAGAGCTTATTTTGTTTTGACTGAAAAATTCTCAGACCCACTTGAGAGTAAAATGCGGGTAAAGCACAATTTTTCCTCTAAAATTTCTAATCGCTTTAACCCTTTATCTACCGATGGTACTTACAAGCACCGCCAACTTTAAAATTACATAGAATAACCATCCTTGCGAATATATTGACGATAATTTCCAGGAACACTCTTTCAGTTATCCTCTTCCAGGATAAAAAGCAGCGAAGGTTCTATGATGAGTATTTTAGCGGGAAATGCGAATAGATTGACCTGAAGTTGTAAGTTTAGCTGCCATTTCGATCGGATTCACATGATCGTCATTTTTGTTCCCGCAAAAAAGTAGTCAAAGTCAAAAGTTAAGTGTATTATTTTTTAAGACTTAGTACTGCGATAAAAAAGCTATGTTTTCTTGTATTGTGAGAATATTTTAGCACTCCGTGTACTGACAGTACCCAAAAGTATCAATTTAAGTAATTGGCTCTAGCAGATTCAATTTTCCAAAGATGATTATTTTATGTATGTATTAGGGTGGTCCTAAGTATAATGGTAAAAAAAATTTTTCGGAATTTTTCAAGTCGCACCCCCTAAATTTTTTCCTTATGGGGTAGTAAATAACTGGTAAAAATTTTATCCGAATCGGTTAATATTAACACGTGCCGCAAAAGGGATGAAAATCTGAAAAAACATTAAAATTCTCAAAACTTTGAAAAATCATAAAATTTATTTAAAATATATAATTCAATATATTTCTATACTTTTTTTAACATAAAATACTTAAACATGAAGAATATTGGCCTTTATAGCCTTTGAAAATTTTTAAAGGTATTGTATTTTCTCCTCATTATGCGTTAAAATATCGTTATATTCTTCAAAAAGCTTGATTTCCCCTTCTGCAGCATTATTTACAACAGATAAGTTACTGACGACTTTAAACCCTACCTGATAACCTCCAATAATCTTCACACGTTTTAAAGGAACCCTAGAAATAAATTTTGAAGAAAACTTAAAAACCTTTGAAAACAGTTTGCGGTTCATTTTGACACAAAATTGGCTTGATTTTTCTTAGAGTTCTTCCATTTCTACAAAACTAATTTGTAACAACCCACACGGGTAGATTCTTTCCCTCTAAACAAACTATTTGGAAATTGCTGTGTGGGGACAGACTCATCAAAAAAAGCAAAGGCAACTGTCTCCTCTAAGAAACCACATCCATGACTAATCATTTTCTTTGATGCTGCCTTAGATTATATTTTCATTAATTCCTCTGTAGAAAAACAGGTCCCTCATGAATTTCAATTTTTGAAATGTGGCTTTGTGATCCATTTGCACATCAAACCAGGCCTTTATGTATAGCTTAACAATAATACTCATACCTTGTAGTATTGGATTATCCAAATTAACCCTCATTTATAAATATAAATATTTAAGCAATAAATTACTTAAGACATCCACCTAGAATGATGGATAGCACCAGGTTGTTTAAATTTAATCATTTTAGCTTCATAATAATCTAAAAGTGCTATTATCAATTATAGAAACTTTTGGTAGTCATCTCTCGATTGGTGTTCAAGCTTTGTTTTAGCCAACTTGCGAATTTCTTCTTTGTATCTTCCATCAATGGTGGCTTTTACAACTTCATTTTTAATACCTGATTGGTACTTTGATTTAAAGATAACATCCCAAGATTTTCAAAATGTTTGAATAAAAATGTAGGTCCATGGGATGCATTAATGCAAGCTCCAAAGGACGCTTTTAACACTAATTTAAGAACATTAAAATGTATTATATGAGCTTAGGCTTATAAAATTCAGTGTAAATTTCAAATCAAACCTTTAACTATGATGAATTACATTTAAAATATAATTTTCATTGTTTTGAACATTATATTAAAGTTTTGTTTTATGTCCCAACCCTCATTGGAAAATCCTCCACTTTACCTTAAATCCTCCATTGGAATCCACTTATAATAATGAATTTCACCCTAAAATATGTGCAATAATCATAGTGTAGGAGGTTTTCAAGTTTATCATAAAATACATGAAGATACCGACTTTCAAAGTGATCTTTTGATAACGCCCGTGCAGCTTCCACTGTTGCGGCGGAAAGTGCGCATCCAGCCGGCTTACCTCCCTCAGTGTTACGGAGTCCCGCGCATCTACCGTACTCTAACTTCAATCGCGTTGCGGCACGTGTTAATATTAAAATATTTGAAAAATATTTGGTATACATTCATTTCATACCTTAAGTAAAAAAGTTGGGGGGTGCGACCGAAGAAAATCAGAGTTTGAAAAATTAGGACCACCCTAATGTATATATCCCTTAATTTTCAATTTAGTGACTCAAAAAAGTATTTGCACGAAAAAAATTGCAGCGAATCATAATGCGGTAAATAAAGGGTTAAGAAAGAGTGTTCCCGCATACCCCACCTGAAAATTTCATAGTATTACCTACATACCATCTAAATAACTTTTTCATCAATCCGTTAATTTATCGAAAACGGGTAAAGTGATTAATTGGGCCCTATTATAATAATGTCCAGAGTGGAGGCGGGCAAATTTCATTAATAAACGCTATTAAATTTATCACATTTCCATCCTCCACTTCGGGCATTATTAATAATGCCCGATTTCTCACATTACCCGTAACACAACATTCATAGTGCACAATTGAGTGGATGCCAAAGCTTGACCTCGTGTTGCTATGGCTGTTGCTTGGGCCAAGTCGCATGTTGTGCAAAGCTCAATAGTTTGTCTTAATTATCTGGTGAACGGAGTAACATAACCTTGTTATACTATTACAGAAAATGGCACCTTTTATTACGATAGTAGTATCTGATGAAATCCTGAAGTTGTCATTAATTCCCATGGAGTTCATTTTCCCTGAACCCTTCTGTTGCCGCTGAGGGATTCTTAACAGTGGTTTTTAATGCTGGATGAAGACAATCCAACCTGAAGAAATTCCAATCATGGATCCTGTCTACTTCTTGAAAGGGTATTCCAATTTTCTTGGTAAGTTTTAATTTCGAAAGTACACAATTTATTTGGGCATTTGAAGCTGTTGGTACACTTTGAAATTTTCAAAATAAATCATACACTTTTAATATATTTTGTGGCTTCTGAAACATTTACATTAAAAATAAACTCCAGTAGGATATTTAAATTGTACTGCTGATAGCGTAAAAGCATTTAGGATCGATCAAAAGTTTAACTAAGGCCTTCCTGAAATTCAGCCTGTGGCTCGCAAAGTGGCCCTCCAGCTCTTTTGTAACAAGGCTCAAAAATTCTTAAATTATTCTTGAATTTTAAGACAGAAAATTTAAGAGATTTTATTTTTGTAGTTCCTTAACGTTTGTAAATTTATTCTCCAAATAAAGGTTCAATTGTTAATTTAGTGATTCATAAATGAAAAAGGAGCTTTTATTAAGTTAAATTAAAAATCTGTAATTCTTACAGTTATTTTAGATTTTACCCATATTACCCGTGATCCATACTTCTCCATTCAATTAGTTGTTCCTTATTCATGACTTAAGGAGCAATAACTATTAATTTCGATTAATCTTTCTCACTCGAGATAGCCTAAATATCGATTTTTATAAGTTAAGAAACTGGGCTTGGAGACAAACTGGAGTGTCGACTACCGGTAGTTTATTACAAGTAACCGTACAAAACAGTTTTAAAAGGGTAGGATTTGAAGAATAAAAAAGTTCTTTCTTGTAGTAAGGGCATTTCTTTGGACATGCTACGCTTCTATTTACCACTCATATAAAAAAATCTCGTTTTATATTCGAACCCGTAAGAAATACTTAATTTGAAATTTTTAAAAATTGCAATGGAATTTTTCAGCTCAATTTATTTAGTTTCGGGCGATTTTACTAGACGGGATGTCATTTTATTTTTAAGCTTTTTTAAGTATGTTTTTTGAGGATATCGGAAGATAATTGGAAACTTGTGCATTTCATCTGGGACCTGTCACCACACCAAGTTAGCAATGAAAAAAAGTTTAATGGCGCTTTATACTTAACTTTGAAAAAATTGCAGTTTTCAAGTGGAGCCGTGGAAGAATTTTTGGTCAGTAAGGGCGCCGCGAATCAAAAAAAAATATGGGAACCACTGCCCTATGGCATAACGTCTTGCTATCTTAAATTTATTTATAATAACCGCTTGATTACACTTTTATTTCAAAATTTAATGTTCAAATTATGCTGAGCTTAAAATTAGTCAAATATATGGGGGCATTTAATAGAAGAATATAGAACTTTATTAGAAGAAATGCTACCCTGTAAAAAATGTTGTAAGGATTGCATGTGTCAAGTCCACTAATAATTTGACGTTAACTATTCGGTATTTGTCGAAAAAATATGTAAACATAAAAAATATAGTCCAACCGCCACGAGAAAAACTTTTGCCTCCGTACAATATACTGTGGCGATTGTTTTGGAAACTGGTTAATCCCCTTAATAATAGGGGTGAGGATAATTGGATAATTCATAAACTCTAAACAAGTTTAGTGCCAAATCTGACTTTCATTTAGATTTGAACTTCTTTTCAAAGTTTTGTTCTTCTGTCATAGTTTTTCCTCGTGGCGATCGGACAACGTTACTTCGATGTTCCGGTGAGACATGTAGTCCCTAAAAGTAGCCATTAGTATGTTGCTAAGATTTAAAATTAAGTTCGAATCGCATACCTACCATTTGCTAGATTTGCTTTAGAAGCTCACAAGGAAACATTCTCAGGATGAACTCACAGAATTGGACGAAAATTTTACAGGGGTTAGTATATGACTTAAAATACCTTCTGTAAAAAAATTAGCTGCTGAATTACAGTAGAAAAGCTGTAAAAAATTATTGAAAATTGTCATATTTAACGCCAAATGTAACCCTACAAGGCGAGAAACGCAGAGAGAACGCCAAATGCTAGAATGAACTGGCCGCGTTTTCTCTGTTGCCACTTATAAATGAGCGAATGAAAAAAAGTTCATCAAATGCAAAACAGGAATTAAAATTAATTAAATAACGCATGAAGCAATACAAAATTATATGCAAATTAAAAAGAATCCAGCATCTATTTAGCATTTAATTTTTAGGAGTTATCTGCCGCATATTTTTTAAAAATGCATTGGAAACTATATATTTTATGGCACTGTCTAAATCCACGAAAGTAACAACTCAACTCAAACAAATTTCGCTAATACTTTAGTAGCACGGGCCAACTTTCGTGGATTTAGACACTTCGAATCAAATTTCTCATTCCATCCGATTGGAAAGTCGCCAAGTGGTGCTAAATGAATGTGTTTGGCAACTCAGAACCCAAATTTCAAATTTAACTCCTCTCCTATTGAAATTCAGCAGCTAATTTTTTCACAGTAAGTGTTTTGAGTCATCTTCTTATGCCTGTAAAATTTTCGTGCATTTCTGTGAGTTCACCCTAAGAATGTTTCCTTGTCAGAGGCGTAGTGGTAGAGTATCTCGCTACCACCCCACAGTCCCGAGTTCTGTTCTGACGGGTTGGGTAAGGCAGATTCCAGTCTTTCATCCCTTCGGGATCGATAAAATGAGGACCAGGGTAGCTTGGGGAATCAATGGAATTTTCTCTCATCTGACTGACTTCCCAGTCACACGTCCTGTAACAGCTGTGCTCATGGTCTCACCAAATGAGGCTAGTTATTATACTATACTCTGTTCATTTAGAATAGACGCCTGAGAAATAGCACTTTCCCCCTCGCCAGAAGCGTAACCATAGTTAATGCTCTTCGCGCAGCCAAAGTAAGCCTTCTTCGTCACTTTGACGTTGATAATTGCTATGGTTAGTTGGTGGTTAGTGGTGGGGAAGGATATAGTTTCAGGAGCCTATTCAAAATGAATAGAGTATAACTGGAGGTTAGAAGGTCTAACTGATCTAGAAACGCTTAAGTATCTCCCCTTGTTTTTACATTTCTTAACAGGTGTGATGCGCTCAGTCAGCACTCCAGTTTGTTTTATAGCTCAGTGTGTTAAGATGACATTTTTCCCACATCCGCAATTAAAATTGTTCTGATTTGGCTTAACATGTTTCAAGTTTTTATTATGGTTAATAAGTACTTTTTTCCAGATCAATCATCCTGGCCCGTGATGAAAAGTAGAATGTTTATGCTGACGTGCTAGTAACAGTTCATTCATCGTAGCGTTACTACTGATTGGTTAGCTAAGTCTTCCTTTTATTCATCATCTTCAGGTAATTCAAGGCAACTTTTCCAGTTAAGAAGTTGATGTTCCCAATGTTGTAACTGAAACTTTCTATTGTTACTTGTTTTAAAAATTGTAACCAATTTTGTCCACTAATAAAAGCATGTCACTTTAACCTGTAGTACTTATTCGAGTTCATATTTCATGTTTGTTGCTACTTGGTCCACGCCGCTCAGACTGAGCATGCGCGTGGACTTAGTATATACAGGGCGCGCAGCTATACTTAGAGCGCATGCGCAAACCAGGGAAAAGCTAGATGTTGCAGCCAACAAGGTAGCCAAGCTAAGATTGAAAGCTAGCCAAGGAACAGAGGTGAAATGTAGAAGTAGCAACCAAGGTAGGAAAGCAAAGTCCAAATGCTAACTTTGGACTTGGTTGAAAAGAGCAAGTAGGAGTTTGAACTTGGTTGGCAATTCAAAAAGTTGACTTTGAAATTTCCAAGACTGGAAATAGGAACTTAGAATTTGGAAGCTCAAGTATAGGAGATTCTCAAGCTTCCAAATTCTAAGTTCCTATTTCCAGTCTTGGAAATTTCAAAGTCAACTTTTTGAATTGCCAACCAAGTTCAAACTCCTACTTGCTCTTTTCAACCAAGTCCAAAGTTAGCTTTTGGACTTTGCTTTCCTACCTTGGTTGCTACTTCTACATTTCACCTCTGCTCCTCGGCTAGCTTTCAAACTTAGCTTGGCTACCTTGTTGGCTGCAACATCTAGCTTTTCCCTTGTTTGCGCATGCGCTCTAAGTATAGCTGCGCGGCCTGTATATACTAAGTCCACGCGCATGCTCATTCTGAGCGGCGTGGACTAAGTAGCAAGTGTGTAAATTGAGTTAAAAGAACTACCCATGTATAGAAATATACCTTTATTGAAAACCTAAAGTGGGTTACAAGATTATCAGTGTTACATCAAACTTTACAGTACTGGAACATACCATAAGTAGACAAAATCTTGAGCTTAACTTTAGCAGTTGATCTTGATGAGAAATAAACTCCTATATTTCATCGAACGAACTTATCCTATTTACAGCCCCGGCCAGTTTCGGGACTCTACAGACTTTCCCAGTTACCTTCGATACAAATTACTGCAAGAAATAAAGTAATTTATGAATATAAAAGTTTGAAATTAAAACACGTCAAGATAACTAATGAGGTTCAGATTAAAGGGGGTATTGTAAAAATCAGTTTAATAATCGACAACACAACTACCCTTGTAGCACAGCTCATACCATATGTCAAGTTTACGTAACTGCAATTAGAAGTAACGTACATGACAAAAATTGGACGAAACGAACGTTTGATCAGCTTGGATAATGGCGGGAAACAGTCTTTAATCATCAATACTGATAAGTGGGTGGTTAATAAGTCTTACACAGAATGGAAATCTATTTTGTAGGTGTGTAGGTTTTACCACTTGGAGATCTTCACCATGTTTTATATTGGGATTTAAGACCACAAAAAGCCAAAGCAAGATACTCATTAATTTAGGACTAAAAATAAATGGCTGCTTTTAAAATTTTCAAGTTTATGAATAAATGCAGAAACCCCAAAAATTTTAACATTAGCATTAGGTTGAAAAAAAGTAAGGTTAATTCGGATTCCAGATATTGCTTCCCGAGTGCGGAGCTCTAGAGAAAATTTAGGGGTATTTGGGACAATCTGAAGTGAAAGTTGTAAATTTTTTTTATCTTGCAAGCTTTGATGAAACATTAGAAATAACTTCAGGAAATTTAACATGATTTTTCCCTTAAGCATTGTTAAGGTATACGTACACACTTGACAAAAAAAATCTTTAATTTTGGACCTAAAAATCTAACCTTTAAGGAATTAGTTTCTTACTTTTTAAAATTCATATCGGATTACAAAAGTAATTTTATTTAATTAGTTATTTAATTAATTAACATTTAATGAGATAATTAGAATGTTTTTAAACAGTCTTTTCTTTGCCTGTAATTATTTTAAAACGGTTATTTTAGTTACATGTATTAATTATAATCTTCTCTATGTTTTGGCTGTTACACTTTGCTTCTAAAGTAATTAGTTGATTTTTAAGAATATTTTTTCTAAACAATAGTGAAAGAATCACGATTTGTTAAACAATTTTACTTTTGAAAAATTCTTTAAAAATATAATTTAATTAAATTTTGAAAAACCCAAAACATCCGCTATATTATGCAGATTATTATAGTATAAAATTTATTGTGATATAGAATTTTCCTTTTCCGTAAGAACTGTTCAAACAAAAGGTTGTATCACAATAATAAGAATCTTGAGAAAACGAGTTCAAAGTTCTGAAAACATACCAAAATGCGCTTTGTGGCGCGATTTGAAACCGTTTAAGTCAAGAACTTTTCGAAATAATTTAAACTTCTGGGTAAAGCTTAGGAAACAAAGATGATTTTAAACCAATAAAATAGAATCCGATGATTTCGTCAATTTTGACAATTTCAAGTGTGTAAGTACACCTTAACTTAATCTTAAAGTTTAATTTCTTGTAAAGGATATTCTTGTAAGGTAATATTTCTTACCGACCGTTTCTTATATCTTTACGAACGTTTTTCAAGAACTTAATTTGTAACAAGTTTTTGAATTTTAAAAGTAAATATTTCATCAGTTTCAGAGTGATCGTGATTTTACATAAATTATCATTTTTAAAAAGTAAATTAAAGGTTGTTAAAAAAAAAGTTGAAATTACACAGGACTCATGGGAAGGAAATGCTAAAATGGGTGTTGACGACTACCCTAAGATAATTCAGAATTCCATTGAAAATGGGCGTCTTCGATAAAAGTTGCCAGAAACAATAGAAATTTCATATTATGGGCAAACAGTTGGGGTAGAAAATACAAGTACTTAAAAGTAATAGATTTCTTTAATTTGTAAATTAGCATGGGATAAAGATAGGGGTGATTAAGTTTTTCCCAATGAGATAATTTGATCTTTGTTCCCGATACTCAATTTTTTTTCAGGAGAAATCAATCCCAGCTTCCGACCCATTTGATCATGTTTAGAGATTTTACTATAGATAAAAACTTTCTATAAAATCACTGTTATTGGTTCAAAGGGTAATCTGTTTAAGACAACTTTCAGATCTTTTCATTATTTTTATACTGTTAAAATTAAAAACATAACTTAAACAGAAAAACATTTTCGTCCATGTAACAACCAATTAAAATTCATCATATCAAATTGAGAAAATATTTACTAAAACTTTTAAAACAAGGACAGTGAGGGACCTGTTTAAAAAATCAAAGTTGATGTTGAAATTTTTTTTGTAAAAAACGGACTTAATTTGAGTTTCATCAAATTCTTTTAAAATCACTAACCCCGCAAATGAGCCAAAAGTACTTTCACTTTAAATTAGTACAAAATGTATGAAGGATAACCAAAGTAAATTACATTGTATGAAACATAAATTATTTATTTATTCAAGGCAAAAAAATATTTTCACTTACAATTCATAGAACTAAGCTTGATCCAACTCAGTTTCGCCAAAAAGTGATTAATCCACAACTTTTGATGCTATTATGATCTCCTTAGGATTCCTTTGCAAGTAAAGTTGGATAGATTCCAAATCTAGAAACATTAAGCAGTTTGGACAGTATCAATATTAAAGAATAAGAAATAGTAGAATAGAAATAATATTTCAAGTTTTCGGGTAAAAATAGCATGGTCTCTTTGTTAAACTTGCGGGCGTTTCATCCAAAGCTATGTTGAGCATCATCAGTTCTTTAACAAGGGTAAAGTAAAGATTATAAATTAATAACTGATCGGTATATAAGAATTGGTGACTGCTAATTTCCGACGTTGATCAGTCATTAAGACGTTCTTACGCCTTTTAACTCTTTACGTTCGCAAGTTTTACAACGAGGACACGGCATTTTTACCCGAAAACTTTTAATGTTAATTCGTCCGACAGTAAAACCATTTCACTTTAACCATATAGCTGCCAACCGTTTCCTATTTTCAATTTTTGTAACGAATACAGTACAATGAGGAAGTTGCATGATTTTTTTTAATGTTTTAATCGATTCTTCATGCAGCAACTGCCCAAAATTTGAGGCCGATCGAGAAATTTTTTGATAGCAAAAAAAATTAACAAAAATCCCCTTTTCCAAAGTGCGCGAAAACGCTAAACTTTAATTACTTGTACATTTTTTGAATAACTGACTAGATATTTCATTTTACCATACAAAAGACCATACGGAACACTTGAATGTTTATGAAAATCTGGCACATGCAAATTCCTTATTGACAATACAATTTTAAGGGGACATGGTACCTTTTTGGTTAAAATCTTTATATTCATTCTTATTTGATACTTTTTGCTGGTAATATATGTATTTGCCTTATATTAGATGCATTTCAAGTTAAAAATACTAAAAAACTGAAAATTTATGAGGTTTTTTTAAAACTTAAAATTTAAGAGGTTTTTAGAATGCTACTCCTCCTACAATAATTGACTTACACTCATAAAATTTTGTACTTAAGTAGCTCAATCTATATACAATAAAAGCTAGTATCGGTTAAAGGGTTTATATTATTTTAAGTAATAAAAATACCGTAAAACGGGGTGAATCGGATCAATTTTGAAGTTTGAACTGCTGCCAAAAGTTTAATAAAAAATATTTTTGAATTCTTTGAAAACAATATTTCGAGTCCCAATTAATACTTTAAGAACCCGTTGAAAAAATTCAATTATCTTGAACGGTTTATTTTTTATAAATTTTTAAGTGCCGTGATCCGATTCACCCTCAATGCGGGGTGAATCGGATCACTGCCAGTTTTTGTGGAAAAAACGCAATTTTTACGTCTTAAAGTGATACAGGATCCTGAAATTAGCCTTCAAATAATCTAATAAGGTAAAATGAATACATTTTACTAAATAATGAACATTTTTAAAAATAAAATATATGGTTTTCAGAAAAGTTATGATACTTTTTACCAAAGTTTTATGTTTGAAAATTTGTTTTGAAAAACTGGTAATAGGTGGAGATTTCAAACGGAGGTTATTTTGGTTTATGTATATCTAAGAGTATAATGTACAGTTTTGGAAGTTCTGGTGGTATTAATTCTTTTCAAAATGGTGGTTAGAAAAGAAGACCGCAAACGACGATTTTCGTAATTTTTTTCGGCCGCTTTAAAAACTGTGAAGAATGCATTATTCATGGCTAATAAAAGTTTTGCTGTATATTTGCAATGTTTAAATTAAGATGTGAAAGATTTGAGATGATTTGATAAGTTTAAGATAGCAAATTTTGGCTTTAAAACTGCATATAACTGGTAATTTTCCATTGTTCTTTAGCACTTCACTCGCTCCGTTGAGCAGCTGGTGTATGAAATAAAATCAAGACAGATGTTTTTCTGAAATAAATTAATTATTAAAGCATTGTAAATTTTCCATAACATTATTGTTTTATCCGTTTCCAGTTTCGAACAATAAGTGTTGCGTTTTTTAGTGTTTTCATTTGTAGAAAACAATCGCTTCGTTCGCTTTACCGTAAGTTTAGCGAGTAGTGCAATTCTCAGAAGCTAAAAAATAATGCGCTCTTAAATATCGCACTGATTTCTGCACCTATATTCAAAGATAATTTAACATGCGGCATATTACTAAACAGCTGGGTCTGTATGTACGTTTTATTGTTGATTTTGATGTCGTTTTAGTGAAAATTTCTTTCGAATGACCAACAAATACTGGGAGAGGTTTTTAACAATAGATTTTATGTTTGAGATCAAAATTTCCCATCTAAAACTTATTGGTTAACCTTAAACCTTTGATACATTAATGTAAACATACAGCAAAACTTTTATTAGCCGTGAATCATGCATTCTTTCCAGTTTTCGAAGCGGTCAAAAAAATTTAACTAAAATCGTCATTCGATGTATTCTTTTCTAAGATCCATTTTGAAAAGAAATAATACCACCACAACTACCAAAACCATACATTATATTCTTAAATACACATCAATCCAAATCGCCTTTGTTTGAAATATCCAACTATCACCAGTTTTTCAAAAAAAATTTCAAAAAAAAAAATCAGGATTGCAATTTATTTAAAATTTGACTGCAAAGAAACCTTTGGAAGATTCGGGACAACACGGGGGATACCAAAAATTGAGAAAAGAAAGTTATTTTTTGGTTCAATAAGCAAAGTTTTGACAGCCACGTTTTTGTGACCTTTTTTGTATACAACTTCAAAGCCGTGGTAGACCTAAGATATTATCACAAAATAATTTTTGATGGCTGAAACAACTTCTGAACAATGCGTAGAATAAGTCTGAATTTATCCTGATTTTATAACTCTAACACAACCGGAGCTATGATGGTTTAAAAAACTTTTTTCAAAAGTGATCCGATTCACCCCGCTGATCCGATTCACCCCGTTTTACGGTATTTTTTTTCTTTCATAACTATAAAAAAACCTAAAAATGCTAAAAATCAAAATTCAGTAATATTAAAAAAAACTACCATGAATATCCAAAAATCCATACTACCTTTTGTTAAACTCACTTCCAACAATAACCAGAAAAGGTTTAAACAACGAAAACGGGGTTCTGAGAAAAGCGGACTTGAAATTTCCAATAGCCTTAGAGAAGTGAATAAAATCAAACATAAAATTAGCCATAACTTCGATAATTTTCAATAAAAAGTTTTTAAATTTTGTAGGATGATAGACAAATGTACATAGATTAGTTTGAATGAAAAATTTTTTTTTCGAATTTTTGTCAAAGAAAGACACCATGTCCCCTTACTAATACATTTGTAGATAATAGAATACAACTATCTATTATTAAATTGTTCCTAATTTAGAAAAAAGGAAAACCGGGTTGAAAATTTAAAAAAAAGACCGTAAAAATTGGAAGGGGATGCTTTAACTTAACCCAAGTAAAACACAAAGAACTGCGCAATCAGGTCCGATGATGGATAAAAATTCTCATTGCATTGTAGTATAGTAGTCCACTGAAAATAGCGAAAAATAGGGCCGAACCTCAAACAAATTGCAATAGAAGGTTTCTCAACGGTTTTCACTTAGAAATGACCTCAATAATAACATACTAAAAATCGGCCAAAATCGGCCTGGGGGAAGTTTAATTTTTTTCAAATTTTTAAAAAATGGCCGAAAAAAAATTAAAAAAAAAACCAAAACAATAATATAGACATGTGATACATGTTTATAGGTTATTTTTGAGTGCTGAAACCGAATATTGCATTTAGTTTGGAAAAAAAATTGAAATTTCAATTTTTAAAATTAATTTGAATAATTAGCTATATGAAAAAATTAAAAAACCCCTAAACACCTAACAAAAACATCCAAATAGATAAATCCAACGGTTTTATTTAGAAATGACCTAAATATTAACATACTAAAATTTAAAATTTTTACGAGTTAAAGAAGTTACATTTTTTTTCAAATTTCCATTTTTTTTTGCGAAAAATGCATTTTTTTTCAAATTTGTGCAAAAAACTTTAGAGGCTTTTGAAAAGGTCATTTTTCGGTGGATATTGTCCACAGATAGTTATATAATGGAAAACCGGTGGTATTGACCCTCAATGAATTAGTTAATTATTTTAAATTATGATGTAAATATGCCAAAGTATTACCTTTTTTTCACTTTTTACTACATTTTACCAATTTCAAAATTTTAAATAAAATAATTAACTAATTCATTGAGGGTCAATTCCACCGGTTTTCCATTATATAACTATCTGTGGACAATATCCACCGAAAAATGACCTTTTCAAAAGCCTCTAAAGTTTTTTGCACAAATTTGAAAAAAAAATGCATTTTTCGCAAAAAAAAATGGAAATTTGAAAAAAAATTTAACTTTTTTAACTCGTAAAAATTTTAAATTTTAGTATGTTAATATTTAGGTCATTTCTAAATGAAAACCGTTGGATTTATCTCTTTGGATGTTTTTGTTAGGTTTTTAGGGGTTTTTTAATTTTTTCATATAGCTAATTATTCAAATTAATTTTAAAAATTGAAATTTCAATTTTTTTCCAAACTAAATGCAATATTCGGTTTCAGCACTCAAAAATAACCTATAAACATGTATCACATGTCTATATTATTGTTTTGGTTTTTTTTTTAATTTTTTATTCGGCCATTTTTTAAAAATTTGAAAAAAATTAAACTTCCCCCCGGCCGATTTTGGCCGATTTTTAGTATGTTATTATTGAGGTCATTTCTAAGTGAAAACCGTTGAGAAACCTTCTATTGCAATTTGTTTGAGGTTCAACTCTATTTTCAGTGGACTATAGGGATATATTTCCATATAGGGAGGGATAATATAGAGAGCAATCGGCTTCTAAAGAACGACTGCCATTCTCATGAGCTGGTTGGAATGAAAGTGGCATAAGTCAACTCAACGTTTGTTTTCAGTAATTGACGGTTTTCTCAAAAGGCGCTCGTGTTAATCCTATATGGAGAAGGCCTTTTAGGCAGATTCTAGAGCTCTTGGCTCAAGTGATTACCACACTAGGAACATAGGAGAAATCCAAATTCCATGCTTTATTTCTCAAATTTTGTATTTTGGTACTTATACCACTTTCATCCTGAGTAGCTCTTAGTGAATATATAACATATCCCTCCACAACAAACCAAGCAGAGAAGTTGGGGAAAGGTGATCCCCCCCGAACAAATGACAGAAAAATATGTCTATTAAGATATTCGTGAAAGAGTTAAAACACTACTTTTAGGGGTAAAATTTAAAATAAATATTCTGGGGAAGAATCCCTACAGACCTCCACTCGGTTCCTTAACTTTCTATAACGCCCACTACCAGAAATAACAGTAGGAAAATTATTTTTCTGCGTCATTCGTGTAGTTTAAAAAGACCAAATAAAACCAAAGCACAAAAAAATTAAATTTTTAAATCAAATTTTAAAAAATATTTAAACTGGGCCTCACTGAACCTAAACTTTATAAATTATAGCACCTGAAGATGCAATTATTGCTGCAATAAATTAAAAACATGCTGGAAGTTGAAGCTAATGGTAGAATATTTGCTACCACATGGACAGTAGAGGATTGAAAAGATACCCATGAAAAAGTTACCACTACCTTTATATAGGTAAAATTTATAAAACATTCTGGGGAAAGACCCCTACAGCCCTTATCTTTGTGCCTCATCTTCCTCATCCCCATTGAGTTTTTCACGGTGACGTCACTTGAAGGTCAAACAAATGGTTTATGTGGCAATTTTGGTAAAAGGTGGGGTGGTAAAGCCCAATTTTTTAGCCATTATAACAAGATTTTGTTTATAACTGCTATAAACAAATAAAGTAGAAGTTACTGCATTTGGTTTGGTTAGATTATATTGCGCCAAGAGAATATTGTATTTGGAATTCGACATAAACGCAGCAGAAAATATTTTGAATCATTAAGGTAAATGTGGGTATAGTGGACACTTTAAGGAAAATTTTTGCTTAAATTCTCAATAAATACTAACCTATTTGCTTGGAAACCGTAATCATCCTATTTTTAGATTAATTGGATCTTCTTTCGATTTTACCATTAAAAATTTTAATTAAATTGGGTAAAGTATTTTTAATTAATTTTTAAAAAGTACTCCAAATTGCATCTATAGTGGCCACATAGATGTAGCTTTTGTATCTATGGTGGACACCTCTTGCATCAATAGTGGACACCTCTCTTTTTCTGCCTATATGAGGGGTTTATGCATGAAATTGATGGGGGTTTTTTGGTATAGTTGTTTATTTCTAATTAAATCTTCCTTCCCAACGAAATGTATTTTATATCAAATAAAATTAGCTTTGTTTATAAAAATACTTGATAGTTTCCGGCCCAAAGCCTACGCTGTAGCTGATTTGAGAGGAGTTAAGCATGTAATTCAGTGTTTTGGAAACCTTGGTTCCCGAAGCCAGAATGAAACTAAATTCACACAACACTCATATTTAAGCACAATCAACAGTTTATGAAGAAAAACTGATCCAAATTCATTGTTATTTATGTTTCTATTAGAAGCCATTGCGGTGGCCACTATTGGAAAATCTAAGATTTTGTGTTGGTAAAGTGGCCACCCCCATAAATCCTCGTAAAGTCAAAATTTTCAAATAAATTTTATTCATGATCATGTTATACACTCTTCTTTATCTTGATATAAATTTAAAAGTCAATCAAGCGGTAATAAATACGAAAAAATCAGTTCCGAAATACCCGTCTCCTTACGTGATTCAATAAGCGAAATCAAATTTTAGTCACTCGACCGATGTTGTTATTTTCAAATATTTAAATATCCTTCCCATGGTGATCTGTGGTATCGGTGGTAATTTACCAGCTTACCTGATTGTACAATCTACTATGCCTATGAATTTGGATGCTGTTTGATGCCTCTAACTCGTTTTATTTCAAATTAATCAGCTATGTGGCCACTATTGGTACAGTGTCCACTATACCCACATTTACCTTACTACTACAACTACTCTAAAAAGAGAAACTTCCGATGTTTGGAGGCTTATTTATTGCAGAAAGTTGCCCTAAAACTAAGTCCCAAGATACGATACGGTCAACAGAGTTTTGATTGAAAATTAATATTATCGGTACTTTGGAATCAATCGGACGCAAATCTTGCTAATATGACTTTTTTGGCGACATTTTACAAAACAAACTTAAAAACAATCAAAAGCAACACTGATATACATATTATTAAAGTTATTACGATGTTTGATATGGCAATTTATCAGAGCTTTGCGTTTGTTCCCGGCTAATTAAAAGTAGCAGTATACCATGTTTTTTAAAAGCTACAAAATTCAGGATATGTACAAGAATAGATATTAGTTGTCGACAGTTGTTTCTATTATCAAGCAATTGTTCCGATTTTCAAGTCTTCTGAATTCAAGCTTATTTGCCGGTTTTAATTATTTGAATTCGGAACAATTTAATAAAAGATTGTACTATTTTCGTAGGTGACTTGAAAATCAGAACAAATACGGAAAAATAGGAACTTTTGGCAGCTATGAGAGCAAATGTCAATTTACGAAAGCTTACATTAACTCAAGATCTTCAGGAAAAATTTTTCAGCCATAATTTATGGATCCTCCGCTCAACTTTTGGGATCATTCGATGCCCATAAGAACTATGCAAAAGCCTGCTCCAGATAAGGTAATCTGAAAAGATAAAAAGATATCTGAAAATAGAATAGGCAGGGAAGTACAATTGACGCCGCTTAATGTGATCACTTTTGTCCAAGAGTATAGAATGATAACAGTATCCGATTAATAATAAGCGATTAGACATGAGAAAGTTTCAAACAGTGTAATTCGAGAGTGTTAGCTTTAAAATCACAACTGTAATCCTATAATGGAATTATTCAAAATAAAAAATTACTTAGTACGAATCGCAGAGTATAGAGCTTAACAGAATATTCATCTACATAGATGCTAATCGCAACTTTTTTAACAGGGCTTTTTCCATAGACAAACTTCGAGCCAAAGGATCCCCCTCTTTAATACCACATAATTCCTGCTAATTCTGTCATTCACCCACTGAAGTTCTCACTCAAATCCAAATCGGAACTGGAGGGTGTAGTGAAGCTTTGGCTTCACTGCATATCTCTCACAACTGCTCCCTAGATTTCATCATCTTTTCCTTAATGTTAACTTTCCCGCCTCACTTCTAAACGTGTTTGCACAAAACCTATGTGTCCTTCTCTCTTGTTCGGTACTGTTTGGGGTTGCTTTTTGCGCTCTCTTTTCTCGCCAAGCGTTGGCTTCAGCCTTGGCGCTTGTCTTTCTCGCGCTCGGTATATGCTCCATGCTAAACCTGTTTTTGTTCTTCATTCGCGCGCGTTTGGGCGATACTTCGCCATTTGGTCACCACTCGCGTTTGCTTATTTAAGTTTTGGCGCTCGCTTCAGACTTCACTTCGCACTTCGCCCCACTTTCACTGCTGTTGGTTTTTTATGAGATCCCAGGTCGGACGTGTCTCCGTGCGGAGTCCGTCCGATCCTGTCGCCGTTTTATTTTACCAATCGTAATTTTTAAAAGGCCCCTGACTAGTATGTGCTTTGGATGTAACCTGCTGAGAAACCATTGAAGTAGAATAAACCAATTGCCTTAATATACTCGGTATGGTTCCCGTTTTTTTTTACACTTCTTGACAGCAGCCTTTGGACTATTGAATTATCATCGCATCGAATTCCTGATGTGCCCTACATTGTTTTTCACCTTTACCGAGCCAATGGAGATATTCTATGTGATGTGCCGGAGGACTAATGTCGCAGATCCTGATGTTGGAGCGAGCCCGCTCCATGGACCCATTGGCCGATTGCTCTTCCCTTGGCCGCCGGATGCCGGACGGAGATTTGCTGGGGGACGCAATCCGCTCCCATCCGAGCCAGCGAGGAGCCTACGTGCGTGAGGATTGTCTCAATAGACATTAGGGTGAATCTTCCATAAGTGAGTACATTAATTTTCAAGAACTATAGCGGACGTGACTTTTTATGGACTCGGCAAGTCAAATAGAAGCGGTCGGTAGAGTCCCATGTGCCAACGTTAAGCCTGAGCAGGCTTAAGTCGCTCCAGCAGTCCAAGCGTCAGAACCAGCCAATACAAGGTAAACTGCAGCCTATTTATAAGTATTTCCTTCTTCTTGAAATATTGCGTGTCTTAAGATATTAACAATTAAGATATTTTCTTTTTAACTTTTGGTATCATGTCACATCCCCTCTGAAGGTAAATGAACCTGGGGTCGTTTTAACTATGCAATGCAATGTACTCATATTTTGGCCAACTGTGTTTGATATATCCCTAGTTTTTAAAAATCCAACCCCCCCTTTTTTTTTTGGCCACTTAAAGCTTCCTTCTTTTTCTTTTTCTCCCCTATTTTTCACGACATTATGGTGCCTTTGACCTTCTTCTTAGTGGGATAGACATGACACATTTTTATGCATAACATGATATAAATTTGCTCTACGCTGCTGCTTTGTAAACGATGTGTCTGTGAATTTTTGTTTGTGGGATATGTCTTTTGTAACACCTTAATTTTCCTGCGAAGTCCATAAGTCATGTATCATTATCAGGATACACAGACATATTCGTAGATTTTTTGTCCTATAGACACGTACAATTTTTTTAATTTTGAAGAATGTTTTTTTACTGTGTATATGTGTGTTTCCACTCATTTTTTTAAATTTTGAACCACGGCTTAGTGTTTTGCCACACTGCTTAATTTTTAGTGTATTATGATATAATTTTTGTTTTGGTTGTTGAGGAAACCCTAAATTTGTTTTCCCCCTGAAACTAAGTACATTGAGTTTGCTTTCTTTCTGTGTGTGATAATGCCAAAATTTGAATCAAATTTTCCAAAAATTGAATTAATTGGTTGATTTTTTTATTAATGGGCCTAAGTAAAAGCTTACCCCTTCCTACAAAAGAAGGATGAAGAATCCCATTAATTTTAATGACTGATTGATTATACATAGGTTATGCCTACCTGGCACAAAAAAAACTTTTTGCCCCAAAATCCCCACTTGCCATTAGATTTGGTTACACCTTCCAAAAAAAAAAGGATTTTTGCCCGCTAATTTTTGCCTTTTGAACTAAGTAACTAAGATATGTTGAGAGGGACAACTTTATCTAATGTTAGTTTCAAATACATCGTTAAGATGAGTTGAGAGGGACAACTTTGTCTAATGTATGTTAAGTTCAAATTCATAGTTAAGATGAGTTGAGAGGGACAACTTTATCTAAACTAGGGCTTATGACTTCTCGATTTTGACTTTTTTACTATTATTTGGGTATACTGGCAAGGCCCATTTAATTATTTCTCGAATAAATTCTAAAATGGCGTGTAAATTCTTCAACTAAAATGTTGTTTTTTTTGTGGGTTTTTGTTTCTATACAAGAATGTTGTAATCACATTCCTATTGGGCACTATAATAACACTGTAATCATCAGTATGGGTGTTAACAGACAAACATAAGTAAAACCATGAGTCAGGTACAATATATTCAGGTTAATTTGTTTGGTTGATTTTGTCGAAGTTTGATCAACTTAATACCTTGGTGTAGGTAAACTCTTCAAGTAGAGTATCTTGTCAAAATTTTTGGGCTAAAATTTACACACTGGGAGTGAAAGTTTAATTTGTGGCATCTGATTTATCATAATTTTTTTTCGTGGTTAATTTTGTGTTTTTTTGCAACAAAATGAGTGATTTTTTTGTTTCTTTGATACACTACACTTAACGTAGATATCAATGGATATTTTGGCTTTTAATGTTTTCTCATGCAATTTATTTTTGAGTGATGTATTTTTTTGGATTACTTAATGGGTTGATAATTTTAATCTAAACCTTCCAAAGGTTACCAATTTGATTTGCTGTTCATGCCCTACAACCCTTATTATCATGGTTTTCATAACTTTTTTGTTCCAACTTATATTTTCTATTGAGTGTTCCCAATCCCAAACATTTAACTTTCTTAATGGTGATTTTATAATTGGAAAACTTAATTCATAATTTTGTCCACGTTTGAGTGACTTGAAGTTTTTTTGACCAAATTTTATTTTTATCGGTGATTTTTGTGAGTAATTGATTTTTTTGAGAATGGTTAGTGAGTTAGATTGATGGAATGATTTTCTAGTTTTGGCTGTGCGCACTAAAAATAAAAAAAAAAACCTCTTTGGTTAGGGCTTTCATATATCCGGGATAGTGCAATGATAAAACACGCCCAAAGTCTAAATTTAATTGGGAGGTCTAGGTTAAATTCCTAGTCGCGGATGATTGTTCCCCCAGGGAGACCAAAAAAAAAAATTATAATCTGCAATCAGTTGGCAAAACTAAGTTTTATGTGGATGGAGATTACCCACTGTTTTTGTTTGAGAGTGCACTCATTTTTATTTGGCGGAAGGATTTTGCCCGCAGTAATTCAAAGTGGAAGGAGTTTCCCACTGTGTTAGTATAAATCGAATTTTTTTTGCTCACTGAAACTCTTAACTTTTTGGTCAATCACTGATGTTTGTTTATGTTATGTCACTCACTTTAAAAAAAAAATGTCTGTTGAGTAAATTAGTAGAATTCTTGGAACACTCCCTTTTACTTGTCTAATGTCCTTAACTGGTCAAAATTTGAATTTTTCCTATATTGGTGTTTTTTTGTTGGAACATTGTATTTTTGTATCTTGAATGGGCTATAATTTTAAGATTGCACTCGAATAATTTTTTCACATTCTGTCAATACTTTTAATCTTGATTTTTACTGTGCACATACATCAGCATTGAGTTATTATATGAACAATGCTTATTTTTGAATTCCTATTGCAAAATTTTTTTGTTTTGAATTTAACTTCTGACACTTGTTCTGAGATATTCATATGGTTGATAGTGTGATCTAGATACTTGGATTCTTACTAGTGGAATTTGAGTCTTGACATTTTTAAAGCTGGTCTTAGTGTCGACTCCCTTGTGTCTGATCATTATTGTTAGCTTGAGTACTGGATAATGTTAGTTTGTCAGAGCATGAATATTAATGTTAATTTATTTGAGAATTTAATACTATGGTTACCTTCTTACCTTAAAACTGGATTTAACTTTGATCTCAATTTCTGATTCACCTTAGAGTAGTTATGTTGAAAGAATATTCTAGCAATGAATTTTTGATACCATCTATGTATAATACTTAACTATAGGTATAATGCTGAGTGTCACAGTGAACCTTACAACTTTTGAAGGATGTTTTTTTGTATGTATTGATATGAATTGTATTTTACACTAGTCACTGGGCCTTACTCTAATTGTAACTTAATAGCTTGCTTGATAATGTGTAATTTAGACATAGTTTTTGGTAATTGTATGTAATTTCTGTGTTTAGCGAAGTGAACTCCGAATTTTTTTTCTTCTTTCGGATTTGGCAAAAGTTTTTTTTTCAAAAACCCTGTTTTTCGGGAGAATATGTAGTGAAGCTTTGGCTTCACTGCATATCTCTCACAACTGCTCCCTAGATTTCATCATCTTTTCCTTAATGTTAACTTTCCCGCCTCACTTCTAAACGTGTTTGCACAAAACCTATGTGTCCTTCTCTCTTGTTCGGTACTGTTTGGGGTTGCTTTTTGCGCTCTCTTTTCTCGCCAAGCGTTGGCTTCAGCCTTGGCGCTTGTCTTTCTCGCGCTCGGTATATGCTCCATGCTAAACCTGTTTTTGTTCTTCATTCGCGCGCGTTTGGGCGATACTTCGCCATTTGGTCACCACTCGCGTTTGCTTATTTAAGTTTTGGCGCTCGCTTCAGACTTCACTTCGCACTTCGCCCCACTTTCACTGCTGTTGGTTTTTTATGAGATCCCAGGTCGGACGTGTCTCCGTGCGGAGTCCGTCCGATCCTGTCGCCGTTTTATTTTACCAATCGTAATTTTTAAAAGGCCCCTGACTAGTATGTGCTTTGGATGTAACCTGCTGAGAAACCATTGAAGTAGAATAAACCAATTGCCTTAATATACTCGGTATGGTTCCCGTTTTTTTTTACACTTCTTGACAGCAGCCTTTGGACTATTGAATTATCATCGCATCGAATTCCTGATGTGCCCTACATTGTTTTTCACCTTTACCGAGCCAATGGAGATATTCTATGTGATGTGCCGGAGGACTAATGTCGCAGATCCTGATGTTGGAGCGAGCCCGCTCCATGGACCCATTGGCCGATTGCTCTTCCCTTGGCCGCCGGATGCCGGACGGAGATTTGCTGGGGGACGCAATCCGCTCCCATCCGAGCCAGCGAGGAGCCTACGTGCGTGAGGATTGTCTCAATAGACATTAGGGTGAATCTTCCATAAGTGAGTACATTAATTTTCAAGAACTATAGCGGACGTGACTTTTTATGGACTCGGCAAGTCAAATAGAAGCGGTCGGTAGAGTCCCATGTGCCAACGTTAAGCCTGAGCAGGCTTAAGTCGCTCCAGCAGTCCAAGCGTCAGAACCAGCCAATACAAGGTAAACTGCAGCCTATTTATAAGTATTTCCTTCTTCTTGAAATATTGCGTGTCTTAAGATATTAACAATTAAGATATTTTCTTTTTAACTTTTGGTATCATGTCACATCCCCTCTGAAGGTAAATGAACCTGGGGTCGTTTTAACTATGCAATGCAATGTACTCATATTTTGGCCAACTGTGTTTGATATATCCCTAGTTTTTAAAAATCCAACCCCCCCTTTTTTTTTTGGCCACTTAAAGCTTCCTTCTTTTTCTTTTTCTCCCCTATTTTTCACGACAGAGGGGGAAAAACAACACCGATGAAATTTAAATGCCGCTTGATAGAAGTTCCATATCCAATCAGGAATCACTTTCACATTTCGCCTTTTCTGATTGGCTGCTAGTGAAATTAATTATAATCTAGGAGCAGGAATTAAATTAAGTACCTAAAGATGAAAACTGCCGTATGGAATCTCTAAGCTCTATACTCTGTGGTATGAATTTTGCAACTTTTAAATTCTTGAAGAAAAATATGGGAGTGAAACATAACACTAATAAATTAATGACTAATTTTGTATAATTATGTATTAAAATTGACCTTCAAACAAGAAAAAGGGAGGTTTTTTAGTGGATTTCACCATATTTTGATCACATCAAGCGATGTACCTACTGATCACAAAACTATACATTTTGCGTTAAATAGGAGTGATCCGGACAAGTCAATTTCGATAACTTTATCAGTTTAATAACATTAACCGTGATCACAATAAGCGGAGTGGTTTGAGTCCATCCCTTAGAACATTAGATCACTTTGTTCTTCCAAGTTCCAACCATTTATAAAAATAAGTTAAGTTTATAGAGGAATACGAGATTGGTAGAATGTGCAAAGTAGGATAGAGATAAAGTACTATTTACTAAAAAGTAAAATTGAAAACTAATTTAAAACTTTGCATACAGTTTATATACAAACAGTGGCAGCTTGATTTTATGACACCAGCATTTCATTTTATTTTAAAACTTAAAAAATTACATAAGTATTTTACATTCTTTTAAATCACTATACAAGAAGTTGTGTCAAAATCTTATAACATTCAATTTTGGTGATTTTTAAAAATTCAGTTTTAATCTAATAAATCGAAATAAAACCTTTGAGTTATTTGCACACTCCGAAAAAGACTTAAAATTCATAAGATTGCGAAAAATTAAAGTGATTATTTATGTTATTCGAAATTCCAATGATCGAAAAATCAGAAGTTATAATCATTAAGATAATTTATTTATAAAGATAAAATCATAGGTTTATTATCGAGACAAGATCAATCTTAATTTAAAATAATAAATAAATATTTTTATCATCAAAACATGAATTTATATTGACCAAAGGGACACGCACAGGTGCTCTTCCAATCGCATTAAAAGTTGAACACTTAACATATATTCCGACTGCATTGTGATTTTCTGCAGTTATTTTTTCGTTCAAATATATTTTTTGAGTCACTAAATTGAAAATTAAGGGATACATGATTATTAGGAATGATGATTATTACATGAATAAAATAATCATCTGTTTTTATGTATTATCCCGTCGACCGGGCCGCGCTGAATTCGAAAACGTTTTCGAAGTCTATTGATAGTTGTATAGCTGTGACGCTGAATTTAACGGCTGCTGAACGGTCAACGGTATAATACGCAAGAACCTAATCATCTTTGGGAAATTTAATTCGCTAGAGCTAATTAAATTGATACTTTTGAGTACCGCCAGTACACTGAGGGCTAAAATATTCTCACAATACAAAAAAAATAGGAACAGCTTTAGAATAGGTCCACTTTTGGCGACCTTGGCGCCGGCCGCCGTATTTGAAACCCATCCGCCATGTTTACCTATATTTTCACGGCCTGTCGGCCATGATATACCGCCAACTTGGCGACCGTTCAAAAAGTGGACCTATTCTAAAGCTGTACCAAAAAATATTTGACTTTATATCGCAGTTTTAAGTATTAAAAAATAATACTTTCCATTTGACATAAACTACTTTTGAGGGAAGAAAAATGACAATCGTAGGAATCCGATCGAAATGGCAATTGAAAGCACAACTTCAGTTTTAAACAATTCGCATTTCCCGCTTAAATACTCATCACAGAACCCTTGCTGCCTTTTATCAAGACCCTCTATATACATGGCCACCCAACTCCGGAAGATGACGTCAAACGTGAGTGAAAATTGCTTTGTTAAGTCTATGGAGTGACGTCAATAATGAGTGAAAGTTATGACGTTGCACGGCTGAGTTGGGAGGCCTTTATATAGAGGGTCTTGCTTTTATCCTGGAAGAGGAAAACTAAAAGTGTTTCTGCAAAGTATCGTCATTATATATTCTTAAGGATGCTTATTCTATGTAATTTTAAAATTGGTGAGATTTGTGAGCACCGTCAGTAGATAAAGGGTTAAAACGTATTTTTTAACAAGTATATAAGTGGGCTTCGGCTTATATTTATTAGGGGAGGAGATTTGGGGGTATTTGATCCGTATTTCTTAGGCATCCTCTCGTGATAACTCAAGATATGTAAAATTAGCATTTTGAAACATTTTATGGTAGTAACTATTGAATCTAGATATAGAAAATTTTAGAAATACGTTGCGAGTAATTTTGTGTTTGTGTGCGATTTCAGTTAAAAAAAGTGTCCATAACAACAAAACGTTTTGAAATTTTAACACTTAGAAAGGGTGTCATTTTTGAGTATTTAGGGCTCATTACCCCAACCCGGGATAAACAGTCCCTAAAATGGGTCGAAGAAGAAACTAATATAGTTTTGATCCCTTTAAGCCCCCCTTAGATACAGATCTGTTCTATAAGTTTTAAGGTTTTAAAAGTTCTAAGCATGAAAATATTTTAAATTATTCAAACTTTTGATATCACAAAGGCAACGTAACAATCTTAATTACGTTGCTAACTAGAAGTTTCAACTTCAAAATTAATAAAAGGAAAGATACGAGCTTACCGTTTAAACTGCTCTTATTCCAAGACTGGTTTGAAACGCGAACGACGCGTCCGAAATCAACTATCCAGCCATCAATAACGTTGCCAAAATCTAAAAGGCAATTCCTATTCTAACGATCTTTAAAAAAAATAGTTTCCTAACATCACAAATCCGCTATTTTTCTATTAAGAGGGACAGAATGAGAATGTAAAGATATCAATTTCTTTAACTTTGCTTTAATAAAAATATTAAAACCTAAGGAAAAATCACAACTAAATCCCTCAGAAACAGTATTCAATAATGCCGGAGCAAATAGATAACCGCATTCAATAATGCCTTACCTAGCAAAACTAACCTGGAGTACAACACAGGAGTCTACTGGAACTAATAATCGATGTTTATTGCTATCATTATGAACACTGCTTTTCTGGTTATATCTTATTAGCATATCGCCTATTAGAGCTGGATGTGTGCATTTGGGGGTACCAACCCTCTGCCAATCACTGCTATGATTGACATTTCCAGTGCTGCCCTCTATCATAAGATGTTGTTGTCGTATACCACTTGAAAATACTCAAGCTCCATAAGGATTCAAGGCAAAGGGGGTGCGGTTCCTCAGAAAGTGAGGCCCATAAATGGCAGGATTCAGACTTATGCCTCATAAGATATGATGGATGCTTCCAACCATCTATATCGCCACCTCCATCAATTTTGCCATGTCTCTGAAGGGGAGAGAAATAGTCTCCAGACACCTGGTCTCATGGTAAACTGCGCCATGACCGACCACAGGACTTTCGGAACCACATATTTAACAAACACGTACTCCGCATTGTGGTTTCGGGTATCGAACCCGGGACCCTACGATCTCAAAGCCGATGCACTAACCACTAGGCTTCAGATGTCATTTGAAAATAGCGTTTTGGACCCTCGCTTTTGCTCTGTGATGGTTAAAAAATGTCCTTCACAAAAAACTAACTAAGAACCAAACCCAAAAACAACCGATTCAAAACCTTTATTGTAATACATCAGCGTATGGTCCTCATGGCCTCTTCCAGCTCGTCGTCTTTCATTCCCTTCTTCTCGTCCAACATGTGTCCGTAGAAGTGGAGCAGCCTGTTGTCGTCCCCGGGGGGCTGTCGTATGACCACCGGACGGTTCGTCTTGAGCTCCTGTCCCCACGTCCGGGTGCAGAGGAAGTCCTGCAAGGAGTCCACTGGCCGGCAGTCGTCGGCCGATCCGGTACTGCTCGGGAAACTGCTGCTGCTCGCTTGTTCGATTACGTTATGCTGCGGCTGGAACAGCCACTTGTTGAAGGAGTCTGTTGTGGGTGGGATAGGTGATGTTAAGGGGTGTTTTCACTTGGGCTATCAGTTTGTAGCGATTCACCACTAACTTAACCTAAGGTTAACCAGCAATCATAACTTCTAATTGGTAGTTGAAAAAGGGAAACAGGTTTTAAGCCAATCAGAGTTGTTGAAAAACTTGATTCCAGGTTAACTTTAGGTCACGTTTGGGTTGAATACAGCTCTAACCCCTAATAAGTTGCACATCGCTCAAGATGCGTGCAATTTATGTCATGTATGGCCAAATTTTTCGTTAACTTCTAGTAGTAATAGCAGTACGTAAATTTTAAATTTGGAATGAGCTTTGCTAAGATCACCTAAATCCTTTGGGGAAAGTTCTGAACTCTTAAACTTTTCTTCCTATTGAATTTGTGAAAATCTGAAAACCTAAACTGACCTCCCTACAGCAACGATGGCACAGTACTTTGACTACTTAGATCTAGGTCAGTGGTTCTTAACAACCCGTGGTCAGTGTGAACCTAAAAATTGAGTGCGCGGAAGGGCCAAACCACATACAAGAAATAGTTGCTAAGTTCGTAATGAGAAGGGGTAGAGGATGACTAATTTCAATTTACCATATTTTTAAGATCACTATTTCACACTTTATGTTCACTTTAGTGTTTAACATTTTAGGGTGGTAAATTCCCGAAATCGATATACAGAGTAAAGTAGTTTATATAAAAACTTACCATGATCGATTTACCCAAATCGATACCCAAAATCAATTTACAGAGTAAAGTTAAAAAACAAAAACTTACCATGATCGAATGTGTAGGCGTCGGTATTGAGGTAAGTATGTTCCTGAAACACATAAAATGAGAGTAAAATAATATTAGAGCTGCAAAGTTAAATAGTTAAAAGAATTATAATAATACTTCGAATAATTCGAGTTAATTATGAAAGAAGATGTGTATACTGCGATTCTTTTATTATAAGTACCTAATTGATTCTATTAGATTACATAATTTAAAACATTTAAAAAAATTTCATGCATATAGTAAAGCTTTGGGATTTGAGCAGCCATTTAATCAAAGTGATTCACTGTCAGTGAATCCCTTTGACATTTATGACAAAGTGTTCACAAAATTTTGAAATGTCAAATTTAAAAAAAAATTATTATGCAGGTTATTGTTTTATTTATTATGCAGGTTTACAAGTCTCCCACCAGTCTTGATCATCCAGATTCCTTGCATGGGGTACATAAAAATGTAGAAGTGAAAAGATAATTGCAAAAAAATAAGCAAAAGTGAAGGAGAAGAGGATAAATAAAGAGTGGGATAGCGAAAGATTCAGAGAAGAAAAGAGAGAAAAGAAATAATGGGAGAGAAGGAAAAAAGGGAAGGACAAGGGGATTTGAAAAGAAAAAAAGATAATGAAGAAAGAAGGGGAAGAAAGGAGCAATTAAAAAATAAAATAGGATCTGTGGGGCCCTAAGAAAATTTTGAAAAGTTTTTATTCTCAATTGAGACAGCAAAAATTTTAGGGAAAAGGTTTGGATTTTCTTCATTTTAAATGTGTAGTGTACACAAGTACACACCAAATAAAATTATAATGGTCTCATCAAGTATTGATTAAAACAATTTTTTTGCAGCCATCATTTTACCTTTTACGGTTTGTGGGCAAACTTTCATCACTACGGAGGAAAAATAGACAACTGCAGAGGCATTTGGCCGCAAACTTCTTCCCCCTTTGCGGATCATTGTAAGCAAGCGAAACCACCTCTTTGCTATTTTTTTTCTCCGACTTAAATTGTCGCAAAGTCCCCAATTTTTTTTGCAACACAATCTTTTGATTCTCCTCCAGACGAATAGATGGCAGCTCAATTCAACAGACAGTTTCATATTTTTCTAAAAATGCTATTTGGCAAGCGAGTTCAAAATTTGAAAAATATTAACAGTTTTAAGTACAAAAGACGCTAAAAAACGTTTTATTAGCCTTCAAAATATATTTACCAGGGCCTTGGCCATCTTGATTGATACTTTATTTCAGCAAAAAGCTCTTTTAACGCCCCCATAAGGCCCCTTAAAAAGGTGGTTGCAGTCTGGTGCATCTGAACCGCATAGGTCTGGCTTTCTACCAAGGCCATCAGCGGCGCGCGCGCAAAAGGAACTTGTTTATCGACACACCTCTTGAGTTGACTTCTTTATTGCTCTTTTTTTTATGGGGGAACATGGAGTATGGTATGGTCGTGGAGGGCCTTTGGGGGGGGGTGAGAAAGGGGTCTGTAGTATTCCGAATGGAACTGTTGATATAATTGCCGAGGCTGACTGATATTGCCAAGGAAGTCTCGTAACATTGTTCATGAGTAAAAAAAATTTTAATTTTTGAAAAATTGGGAAAAGTTAATAATATTTACTTCATTTCTATTAAATTATCTTTATTTAACTGGTTTCATTCATAAATGGGTGGCAGTAAGACCATTTTCACATGTTTTCGATAATGCGCAACACCGCATTTTTCTAGACCCATGCGGAGCCTTGGTTGCAGAGTGCAACCACCTCCCCTGGAGAAACAGTAAGTGCTAAATTTTTAAAAATTGCTTTTATGTATTCCTTGAGGCCCTAATATTGGGTTTTAGGTGTTGTTTGCCTAGTAAAAACATTTTTTTATATAGTGATCCTCAAAGGGTTTTAAAAAAATGACCTGCAATCCAATCAAAAAATCAAACTCACCGTAAAGGGGTCTTCCAACCTCGACCCCAACGCCAGCGTCCCCCGGAGCCCGTACCTCTCCCCCTGTCGATCCCTGCCGAACCTGGCAGGGGAGCCTCCCGCACAGGCCACCGCCTCTGTCCACCCGTCCCAGCGCCGCTCCATGTCGGCCCTCGAGTGCCCCGCGTGCGACAGCTGCAGGTAGTAGATCTCGTGGAACTCGCTCTGCACCACCAGCGTCTGGCGGTGGACGCACCCCGTCACCAGCCGCACTTTGGACAGCGACAGGACGTCGTAGTCCAGCTGCGGCCGCTGGTGGTGGCTGTAGAAGCCACGCCGCACCAGTACCAGGCAGGTGGGTGTCAGTCCTGTTGAGGGGGAAATTGTGTTGAAAATTATGTTTTATTTTTAAGGCGGGCTTTATAACTTGTAGTCTGAATAGTAATAGTAGTCTAAATAGAATGAAATAGTAGTTTAATAAGAAAGTGTCCGAAATAAGTTACAACAACACTTTTTTTTTCAAATTTAGAAAATATTTCTGGAGGAAGACCTACAGACACTCCCTTTTTTTGCTTGGTATACTCAACACATGATTTTTGCATTAACTGTTATAAAATTCAATTGTGTTCTTAAAATTTAACTCTAGTGTGCTCGAAAACACTACAATAAGGAAGTTGCATGTGTCAGATTTTCATAAACATTCAAATGATCCGTCAGGTTTTTTGTATGGTAAAATGAAATATCTAGTCAATTTTTCCAAAAAATGTACAGGTAATTAAATATTTTAATTTAAAAGGCGAGAAAAAAACACGTGACTCTAAACGTTTATTGTTTAAAACGTACGATGACATCAACAATCATACCATCAACTCCGTTGCTTTCCAAAAATGGTCACCGTACGATGACGTCACATCCCAAACTCTTAGTGTTTTTGCGGGCTTTGAAAAAGGGGATTTCGTTAATTTCTTTTGCAATCAAAAAAATTTCTCAATCAGCCTCAAATTTTGGTTGGATGCTTAAAAAATTTTTAAAAAATCACGCAACTTCTTCATTAGGCTCAAATGCAGCTTCCCAAAAAACGAGGATGAAAATGACCCAACCCAAATGAAATATCGTCATCCATATAATCAAGATAATATAAAACTAAGCCTTTGAGTACCCTGTTTCTCGTAAGCAGGGTAGCGAACCTCGTTTGATTTTTGTCAATTTATTCTAGTCTCACTCAGTCTAGTTTCGTCAAAAGTCTAATAATAATACCCTAGTGCCTCCAGACGATTTATAACATTTTAATGGATCAGGTAAAAAAATTTTAGGACTGACTGCTTTAATGAAGAAATTGTAGTTCTTCTTACCTCCAATAACTGGTCCGCCTGGCACACCTTTGCTATCACACTGAAAGAAAGGATAAAAGGTGCTATAAAATTAACCTCTTTTTGACGAGAACGAGAGAAGGGTTTCAAGAACTGTAACATCACACATTCAAAATTAACAAGAAAAACTGAATAAAAACTTCTGGAAAATGCAACTTAAATGACATAATTATAAAATTCACATACTAACAAAATAAGATGAGTTTACTTTGAAATTATAGGGTGGGAATAAAACTTAGATGAAATCATTGGTCCCAGATTATTACCAACCGTATTCCAAACTTATTATTTGTGGCAAGGCGGGACATGCAACAAAGAGGTAGAGGGGGAATAGTGACGTGTGGCACTGTGTGACATAGGGGAGGGAGGGGGTCAAAAATGTGAAAAAAAAGTGTGACATCATTTGAATCGCCAGTTAGAAGAAGGGAATAAGTCCAAAAACCAAGTTTTGAGTAAATCGAAAAAAACTGTATAAGTAATGGAATTATCACCAAATTTTTACTGGAAATTCTTAACCCTATTTAGAAAACAGAGCAATCACCAAAAGTACATTAAAAATATAAGTACATTAAAAAATATTTTACGGTTAAAAAAAGTTGATGGACTTATTCCCTTCTTCAACCTTATGAAATTTTATCTGAAGAAAAATCTTAAAAAAACTCTTAAATATTGACATTTAAATCATATTTTTGCTTAATTCGCACCACTAAAGGGAGAAATAAAAAGATTAAGGAAAACACAAAATTCAAAATTATAATGAAACTGAATCATTAAAGCAGTATCAGTCAAACATTCCCTGCATGAAAAAGTTTGAAAGTACTTTTAAATTAAAAGAAATTTTATTTTGACTTATTTTACAATATATAAATAATAGGAAAGGAAAGACAAATTAACTTTAATTCCAAATTTAATTATCGACATCGATTTCGCAAATTCGAAGGGCAATATCTGCCGATAGGAGGTAGTTATTTTCACCCTCTTTTCACTCATGTGTAGAGCAAAGCTTTGAGATGTTTTTAAGCACAAAAAGTCAATTTGTCATTTTTTGGAGTTATTCCCTTCTTCTAACTGACGATTCAATTATGGATGTCCCCAAAGGTATCTAAACTCACCAAAATAATCGGTACTACACAAACACTCGAAAAAAAACTCGCCAAAAATCATCAGTTCATCTCTCAACCGAATCAATGCTTGTGATAATACATCCATCTACAGCACAAACATCTTCGCAATCAAGCTCAACCGCACATGCCCTCCTTCCGTCATCGACGGCCATCATAAACAAGCCCCGACACCTCATCTCCCTTGTACGCAGTCGCAGAATCATCTTCATCCCCGAGTCATCATCATCATCATCCTTCGCGTCATCTCACTCTTCGCCTCATCCACTGAATGTGAAGCTTGCTCTGTCCATCCGTCAAATTTCAACACAGCCATGGTCGTTATTCTCACTACTAGTAGTGTTGTGAGGAATACGTAGGTGTTTTTATTGCGGAGTTAACAGTCCAATTTTTTAGAGGAGTTGAGAGAACACACGGGGTCAAATTGCCCATCGTGTAAAATGCAAGCGAAAAAAATTGTAAAAGGGGTCAAGGTGTTTTGTATAAAAAAATCTTACTCAAAATAATTTTTGTAAGATTTGTGATTTGTCTGTACATGACGTCATGCTTAAAAGGTGAGGGAGGAGGTTTATCAATATGTGACACTCTGTAGCAATGCATGGGCCACATGGGCAAGGGGGCCTGGACTTCCCCTTTGCACAAGAAATTTATGTAAAATCTTACCGAAGTGTATATTTGGACGGCCAAAACGGCCAGTGGCGCATGCGCTGTAGGTCTCGTGATGACGTAGCAGTCTCGGCGCTTAGTGATGGAACCAATGGTACGCCTAGCCGTGGAAGTTATAGTAGAGTTTAGTTGAAAAATAGCCGTGCAAATATACAGTGCCAATCTTACTTTGACCATAATAAATCGGGTTTATAAAAATTTTGTTTATATTTTTAATTTTGAACTGTATTAACCTTTTACAGGCCGAATTAAGATCCAGGTATATTTTAATTAATTTTTTTACATAAAATACCTTCTAATGGTTCAATTAAGAGAAATTATTAATATAAAGGCGGTAAAAAATTTTTAAGTGTGATTTTCACCATGTTCCCAATTGGGAACATTGGCCACTTCCGACTATACTTCGACCGGGGAAACAAGCGTAGACTCAAATGAGAAACAAATAAAATAAATCCCAAATTTTGGGGAATAGCTAACAAAATCAACCTTAATTATAGTTTATCTTTGTGTTTAAGCTGTAATTTTATAGAAATTTCACAAATTTAAAAACAATTTAATAGCAATTTCATGTGACACATGAGCAAAATAACAAAATTTTGTATCTTATGCAAGTAAATTTTATACACTAACCTTAAAAATACAATGTTTAATTTCGTATACCTAAAACAACTAAACTATGTATGAGGGATTAATAATTTTTAATTTTCCTATCATCGAAAGCCAAGTTTTTATTTTATTACACACAAGAAAAAAATTGAAATTATTGTACATTTATATATAGGATTTAAAATGGATTATTATAATCTGTACAAAAATAATGATCAAACATTTGAGTAATGAATGAAATAATTGGTTTTTGAATGTAGCATTAATACATTTATGAGAAAATTTCATTGTCATTGCTAAACAAAGTCTGAAACATTGTATCCTTATTATCTTATACAAAACGCATTTTGGATCCAATATTTTCGAAATTTTTTTCTTATGGATAATAAATAACACAATACCAGACATGTGAAGATAATAACCTTTCTTTTTCACTAGCATAAATTCTCTGCGATAAGTTATTAACTTTGGAAGCCGACTCTTATTCAATGTTTATATACATTCATCATTTATCTGAACAAAATCGTGGATTCAAACGAAAAAAAAATATTAAAAAACCACAAAAAAAACCAGATACTTCCTTTCTGAGAGGGGATTCCCCTTTAAGCAATTATATAACCTTTTTATTCTTTGCGAAAAAGAAATCCTCCCGTTCTACTGAGTTCTATAATACTACGCCATACTACAAACTCGGGTTTCCCGTGTATAGCGGCGACAGGCCAATGTTCCCAATTGGGAACATGCATGTTTCGCAAGCTACTACAACGGTGTTTTTAATAGTTATTAATTATACTGAGGATATCTACTTAAGGTAAGTCTTTTCCAATATCCTTACCAAATTTTGGAAACTTAGGACAATATTTCGATTTTTCATGAATTATTTTGTGTACCTCTATCAAAAAGCGTAAAAATGGCCTATTTTAAGATTTTTTGTATTTTTTTCTTATAAAGATAGCAACTTCGTTTGAATTTTAAAAAATCGAATCATCTTTCAACTTTACGTCGTAAAATTTTCAACAGTATACTGATAGTAGTTATTTTTTTATGAATTTTCAAACACGATGTTCCCAATTGGGAACATTGGCCTGTAAAAGGTTAATCCTTTTATCATGATTGTAAGCTAATTCAAAAGCAAAACGTAAATTATTAACGCTGACTATTATCACTACACTAGGTTTTCTTGGAATTTTGCGGCTCGGCGTAGAAGCAAATCTATTTGGAAGCCACCTAAAAGGTTTGGTTAGTGTTTTATTGCGTATGGTTCTTATCATAACATTACGCACCAGACAAGACAAATTTAAAAAATCACCCAATGGAGTTAAAACACTACTTTTAAGAGTAAAATTTCAAAACTTTTTCTGGGGAGAAATTTAGACACCCATTTTTTGCTTGAAACGCCAGTGCTTTGTGTAAATTTTTGTATTAAGTAACACGAGAATGTCCCCTTTGAAATAATAATGAACCACTCCCCCTTAAAAAGAAAGAAACTTGAGTGTATTCACGAGATCCACGGGATAACTTGCAAGATATTTTCTTGGCCCCCTCCTGAATTGAAATATATTCAAATATATCAAAGAAATGGGGGATCGTATTTGTATCATCCAACTGCAAATTAGCAAAAATCCAAACGACATTTTTTTTGGAGAAAAGCGTCGAATCGACAATGTTATAAAAACTATACAAAGAAGAGTTCATTTTGAAATTATACTTTGTTTGAAGATCTTGCCGACTTTTGATCGACATTTGTTGTATTGAGAGCGTAACATGTGTGTGAAAAGGTGTGAAAAACTTGAAATATAGGAAAGTGAGGGAGCCAAAAATGAGAAACAAAAAGTGTGAGATCATTTATGAGTCATTTACGGCTCCTTTAGTCCTTCCACCTTAATATCCATAAATTTAAAAGTTAATGCTAATTTAAGCATTTATTCAAGATCCATATTAGTTCATCGTGAGAATGTTCCCTCACAGCTTATAAGTAACATGATTAAAAATCCAATGTTTACCTAACTGCAGAATAAAAAACCACCAAACTGCGAAAGATAAATCAGAATTAAGTGCTTCCATAATCACAAGTTATATATGGCATTAAATGCTTATAAATAATTTGAGATACACATCAGAAAGACAAATATTTGAAAGAAATTTTCCTTAAATTCCCTTAAAACTACAAGGAATCCTTTTAAAGAAAGAAGACAAAATGGCCTAAGTCGGTCATGTCTCAAACTAATCAACAATTATAACAGGAAAAACAAACTTACTTCTACGAAGAAATCCCATATTATTCTATCTGATGGAATATTATGCTGCTTCAGAATTCCCTCAATTATTGTGTAAGCAGGTGCAGCAAGCATTGCCATTGTCAGTTTTAAATTTAGTTAATTAAGAGCTCAGCGAAAAAATAATTTTTGAACATGCGTGAGTGAGTTTAATGTGAAAATGAAAAGGACGATTTTAACATTGTTGTGTTTTTGCAGAATGTGTAGTAAATATTTTTTAAGTTAACAATGAAATGGCTTTGTAAACAAAACAATGTTAAAATTGTCTCTCCTATTAAAACAAAAACTATTAAAACTAAATAATACACATTTGAAAATGAAAAACTTATGGCAATGATTATTAAAAGTGTTAATTTCGTAATGAGTTAAAAAAACTAAATTTACTTGGTTCATCAAATACCAAGACGAAAAGTTTTAATTTTCGTTTTGAACTTCCTTTTTATGTTAATTTTAAGAATTTGAGTAGGTATAATAAGTAGAGTATATCATGAAAATGAGAATTTACAATTATGTGTGTATACTAGGGTGTTTTTTTTTAAACGAAAGTTCTAATTTTTTTCGGGGCACCCCCTCAAAAGGTGCCATTTGATATAAAACTAATATTCTGAGAGTTAAAGCTCAAAAAAATAATATTTAGACCCCGCCCCCGAGCGTCAAAATTTCAAAAAAACTCTAAATTTTGCACGTTTTTAGCTATAAAATCCGAACTAATGGTTGCAAAAATACAAAGTGGGTCTCATTTTGTAGATAATTTATTTAGCTTCAACTTTTATAATTGAAACTTATTTGTGAAGCTTACAGATCATAAGATACGAGGGGTTTCATTAACTCCCCACGCAATAACTATTTTTTAAGAAGTGCCAGGAAATTTCTTTAAATTTATCAGCTACCATAAAATGGTTCAATAACATATAAATAATAGTTTTAGACAACATAGGTACAAAATTTAATATATTAAAGAGAAAAAAATTTTTTTTCGTACATACCTGTTATTTTTTTCACAATCGTAAAACAATTCAAATAAAATATATAAAATATTTTTTCAACTACTTATTAAATGAATAAAATGTGTAAAAGTTGATAAACAAGCAAACAATACAAATTAATATTACTTTTAGTTTTTTCTAAAATATAGAAATTTTATTTTCATCGCTTTGATAGTATTTTTCATAAGATCTCCCTATTTTAGAAGTAGTTTTGAGAGCAGTATTCGACACGACCCCTATCTGAAGTTCTTAAATTTAAATTGAACAGATCTAATTAAAATTGTACAAAGTTCGAGTTGATGATAAAGAAGTCAATTCAAAACTAATTATCATTAAAAATATTAGAAGTTTCATTTCTATGCAGTAGGAAAAATTCAGAATATCTTCTAAGAAAATTAAGAAATTAAATTTAAGAACTTCAGATAGGGGTCGTGTCGAATACTGCTCTCAAAACTACTTCTAAAATAGGGAGATCTTATGAAAAAATACTATCAAAGCGATGAAAATAAAATTTCTATATTTTAGAAAAACTAAAAATAATATTAATTTGTATTTTTTGCTTTTTTATCAACTTTTACACATTTAATTCATTTAATAAGTAGTTGAAAAAATATTTTATATATTTTATTTGAATTGTTTTACGATTGTGAAAAAAATAACAGGTATGTACGAAAAAAATTTTTTTTGCTCTTTAATATATTATATTTTGTACCTATGCTGTCAAACTATTATTTATATGTTATTGAACCATTTTACGGTAGCTGATCAATTTAAAGAAATTTCCTGGCACTTCTTAAAAAAAAGATATTGCGTGGGGAGTTAATGAAACCCATCGTATCTTATGATCTGTAAGCTTCACAAATAAGTTTCAATTATAAAAGTTGAAGCTAAATAAATTATCTACAAAATGAGATCCACTTTGTATTTTTACAACCATTAGTTCGGATTTTATAGCTAAAAACGTGCAAAATTTAGAGTTTTTTTGAAACTTTGACGCTCGGGGGCGGGGTCTAAATATTATTTTTTTGAGCTGTAACTCTCAGAATATTAGTTTTATATCAAATGGCACCTTTTGAGGGGGTGCCCCGAAAAAAATTCGAACTTTCATTTAAAAAAAACCACCCTAGTATACATGGAACAATAGTTTCTTTTCTCGTTAGAAGTTTGGAGCCTTATCTAAAATTAAATTAATATTCACAAGAAGGTGGTGCATTCATTTACAATAGAGGGAATGATAAAATTATTTAATATAGAATAAAACTATGTCTAATTTTTTTAATTATAAAACTTTCATAGCAAATGTTCTTCCATAAACAGTATTTCGTTAAGGATAAGCTGTATGAAACAAAAATAAATAATTTAGAACCCTAATGAGAAATAGAACAAATGTTAATCAAACTTCTTTGTTACCTTTTCTTATTAATTTGTTTTTTGTTTATAATTATAATTGTTTAGATTGTTTAGATTATTTGTTTAGAATTATAATGGCAGCAGAGTGTTATATTTGTAAAAAGTGCTAATTTTACCAAAAGAAACTATCACATGTTGGATTCAGTTTTGTTCAGTCTAAGTCAGAACGAAAAGGACATGCCACATGAAGAAAATACAATTTGTCGGTAAAAATAAATACTCTGCAGAAGGATTTAACCATTTGAGAATCCCTTCAAAAAATACTATTTCTCAAAAGTATTTCACACGATAGGATAAACCATTCAAGCCAGATAGTTTCACTTGCGATTAACAAGTAACAAACCCATCCTTTCGATTGCCAAAAACAATACTTTTTCCACCCATTTCAGTTTTTTCCCACCAGTAGTCTCCATGGAAACCCCTGAACCATACCAAAAAAGAAACTATATAACCTTGAGAACCCTGAGAAAATCTCTATAGAGGGATGACTAGACCCCTTAATGATTCTCTGACACCACCCACGAAATTTTAAAAGAACCCCTTGCTCATCTTCCAACCGAAGAACAAGAACCAGACATCGAAAAGGGAGAACAAAGAGCAAGGAGAGACATTTGGAATTTTTTTCTCGTGACAATAGCGGTAGATTCTGAATTTCCTTCTTGCAAGTTGCTCCTTTGGGATAAAAATTTATGGATCAATGCATTTTCCCCTTTTTTTTCTTTTTTGTAAAACTGTTTTGTATTTTGTTTATTGTAATAAATTTTATTTGATTGATTCAAGAATTAGTCAAGCAAGCATTATACTGTTTGCGTTTACAAAAATGTCGAGAAGTTGCGGTATGTAAAGGATTATCAATGTAATTTCAAATATTTTTCTCAGATCGATATTAAAAAAATATTTTGTATTGTTATTAATTTCTTTGGCACGGTTAGGAAAGTATTTATTCTTTTGAGTATGATGGATTTAGTGTAAAAATGTTTACGAAAATTAAGTGATGATTTTAAGTGTGCAAATGAATGAACTAGAAATCCCAATTTTAAAAATTAGGGGTTTCCAACCGTCAGTTCGTGAGATCGTTGAAGGTGAATCACAAAAGGTGTGCGAGTAAATTAAATATTGTGTCATATTATAAGAACTAAAATTAGAGGAAAAATAAATGTCATTATGATATTTTTTAATGTAACAAACACTTTGAGCTGTCTATTTTTATTACGAAGTTATGAGGATTCTGGTAGTTGTTCCTCTCCACAATGCCTAAATACCCAAATTCCCAGTTTCTAAGAGCCAATGAGAAGTCACAATTCCAGATCTCGATTAAATTACTGCAATCTCATTGGTTCTGAGGAGTCGGGAACTCGGGTAAATAACGACGTGTGTTCCTCTCAAACCCTACTAAAAATCAACAAAAGGGGGGAACCGCAACTGTCGCACACCTTAACTGTCACGACAAACAAAGGAATTCAAAAAAGGGGAGAAAGTGGCAAAAAAGTTAAAATAAGAATGTGTTCTTTTTTCAAACGACACGCATCTGTCCGTGGAACGTTCCGCCAGGGCCTTCATCTCCTCCCACTGAGGAACACTTTTGATTTCTGCTGTCCCATTAGAAACTTCCTCCGCGCTTCCTGAAGTGTGAAAGAATCCATCCAGCCTCTCCTATCGTTCTTCCGTCCGTTCCTTCCTACACCCCATTCCGGTCTCTTTCTTCCCTCCTCCCCCGTGAGAAATGGAGGTCAAGGAAAGCAACGGTACGATGACCGTTTGTTACTGTGGGACCCCCTTAGATGTCTTCCTTCCAATCGTTTGAAAATAATTAAGGAGACAATAAGAATGTGGGGTGGTATCAGACAATGTATCTCGCACCTCATTAAAATTGAGGAGGATCTAAGGGTTTCTTTATAGCCAGATGCTATCAAAGCATTTTTATACGACCGACGATACAAACATTGATTTTTATAATTTAGCATTGATTTTTTTAAAGCACTCAACCAACCACTCAAATAATGGGAAAAAAGCTGGGCTTTATGGAAAACTATTGGACTGGAAATGCCTATTTTTGCACTCTCTGACTATGGTCATGGTCATATCGACAAAATTACCTAATATTTATACATTATCCCTTTTAATTGTACATCACACTTTCATCAAATATGTACTTAGGTAGATAGGGGGAATCCTTTTCTCATCATAATGGATGATTCAAAAAGTATGGCCAGTTAAAAAAACTGAATTAATTGGCTTGCGTTTTATTATTGCTATAAATTGGGACAAAATTTATTTTTAAGAATTTTAATTTATTTTTAACAGTTAGTAATCCACCCCCTGTGCTGATACAAACGATTTTACCCTTTTTTAAGCATATAGTCGAAGCATTCTCCCACAAAATTTACCACCAATAGCAGTTTAAAAGGACCCATGATTAAAACAGTTTCCAAACATACAGAGCAATTGAACATTGGAAATTAATTTTTACTCACATCCCCCAATTATAAAAGAAAGATCGTTTACGACTAACTTCCCGCCAAAACTAGCCCTCACTTTTCAAAACATTTCAAACCAGCCAAAAAAATACCAAAATTCACACCTATCACCCAAGCCTGTTTCCAACAGGACCTTTCATCTCAACATAACTTTTCAACATTAAAAAAACCTAACCAAACTAACAACAGCAAAAAAATGCCCTAACTCGCCCAAGGTCCCGGTGATCTCCAATGGCGATCTGGAGCCCATCACTAATTTATTCTAACGGAAATTACAAGTGCGAAAAAGCCATTAGATGATTCGATTCCCAGACGGTGTGGATTCGCACCTGTTGGGCCATAAAGACCGCAGGGGTGCTCTCTCCTCCTCTCGATGCATCAGACGAAGAAAGGAAAATCCCAAAAGAGAAAATCTTAACTAATGCAGAAATGATTGCTATGGCGGTTAGGATTTATGCGAGGCACTCATTTTACGCTTATTTCGGAATTTCATTTTCAATTTGTGATTTCGAAATGAAATATAAACAGGTGTTTTGATGAAAAAGCAATATGACATACACTTTAGCATATTTTTCTTTTTGTTAAGTCTATAACCAATAATAGGAATATAGATTTGACTTTTATACTAAATTCATAAAACAAAACCAGACTTTCCTGATTTGAAAATTAAATAAAAGATAACAAATGCATAAAAATAATAATAATATATCTATTACTGGCAATGTGATAAATCAAGGCAATATTAACCTTTTCGGTTCAAGACCCCCGAGATTGCCTTTGAATCCTATGGTAAATTTAGGGCCTTCTAGGACTGGAAGGGTTAAAAATGTCCTCGTATTTCGGGCAAATTAATAAATACTGATTGATGAATGGCATTGAATTTATCCCTTTCCCCCTTAACTTTGGGCATTATTAATTATGCACGGTTTATCACTTTGCCTGTATCTATCAAAAAGCAAAAGCATTTCAAAACATACTTGAATTCTTATACTTTAATTTTAATATTAAAATATATGTGGCAACTCACGTGACACTGAAAAAATTTACCTAGAAGATAGCTAACTATTTTAAAAATAAGTTATCCTTTTGCTCAGGAAAAATGAAAGGAATATTTTCAAATTAACTACGTAATTTAAAATTTAAATTCACGTAATTTGTATGATTATGATTCCTTTTATAAAGAGTGAGAAAAGGGACCAAGATATTAATTTGGTATTTCAATTGAATGTGGGGGGCGTTCAAATAGTCGTTTACGTAATATTTAAGCTCTTTTTTTATTTTTCCTGACAAGAGGGAGGGGGGTATGAGTGATGCAAGGCAAATGTATGAGGGGGCAAGTGTTACTAACATTACACTTTTGAAAGTTTTGTTGCCCACATAAATAATTTTAATATTCTGTAAAAAAACAAATTATTTAAATGTGTTTTTATTTTTTACAAAAAATAACAAAAGAGGGGGTCAGACAGATTTCTTACGTAATTTTTAGGGGGGTTGTGGTTTGCTTATCTTTGCTGACATGGAGGAGGGGGTCAAAAACTACCAAAAACATGCCAACGTAATATTTGATTGACCCCTGGATCATAAGCTTCCCCGCAGTGGCGGATCCAGGATTTGTTTTTGGGGGTGGCTAAGAATTTTCCTAATTCAATTGAATCTTCTTGTTAATGGTAATACGGAAAAGGTAGTTAATTATCCTACTCAAACCACTTAAAGGGGGGTCTGGGGCAGTAGCGGATCCAGGGGGGGGGGCACGGGGGCACGTGCCCCCCCCAGAGGACTAAAAAATACACTGCATAAAAAGGCATATTTGGCACTTTTTTAGGGCTTAAAATCAAAAATTTTCTGGGGGCGACCCCCAGACCCCCCCCCCTTTCTAGAGAGTTCTCAACTGATAGTCATATTCAAACCGCAGGTAATCCCTTAGAGCTCCGTAAGTGGGCTGCATAAGTCTATTGAAAAGGAGTTGAGGGACTAGCTAACTTCAGCTACTTTTACATATCGGGATCACTCTACTTAAAATTACTTTTCATATTAACTAATCGCCCTACCCTATACCCTAAATTCTATATTTTTTATTGGGGAATGGCGTTGCAAAGTTTTACGCACAATAAGGGGGTGTTAGCTTTAAAAAGTTTGAGAACCACAGGTTTAGAATTTCTTCTGTCTTAAATTATTATTTAAAATTTAATGCTCACAGTTAAACTAACTCTGAAAATGAAGGCCGCCAAGTACTAAAAGACACTTGTTCATGATACGTTTACTGAAAAGTTATAAGCACTTGAAAGGCTATTTATTTAAGTTATTAATTAAACTTGTTTCATGTTAGGAATCTAATAAATTAGTCATTTTTTATCACGACTTAATGCGATTCTTTTAAGTTTTTTAAGGTAAGTTTTCTCTACACTTAGCACAACACTTTCTCTATCTCTTGCACCATAGGTGTGTCAGTATATGGCCATTACCTTATTGTTTTAAAACAGAAAAAAATATTTTTTTCTAAAAAAAATGGTTTTAGATTCAAAAATCGACACATAAGTTAAACTTTTCAGGTTTATTTCATCAAAATACTGTGTTTTTAAATGTTTTTACCTTATTTTAAGTTATTCAAAATCCTCCAATGCCCGTGCGAAAATATTAACCAATTTTCTTGTTTCTACCAGTGTCTTTTAAATACTGTGAAAATAATGTTGTGTATTTATTATTAGTAAATATCATTTTTCAAAGTAAAATTTAAAACATTTATTGTGAAAAATAAGAATACATAACAGTTTTTGAGAGTATCAGCTTTTTATAGGTCAGGGCAGTATCCGAAAGTTTTTAGTTCAATCCCCAAGTTCGTAATTTTGACATCAGATTGTTTTATTTTTTAAGAATTCTACAACTTACAAGGAGCAACATGAAGAGTCTCAAAATGAGTTAGGACAGCACTTTTTAGAGTCAACTTTCAAAAATTTTCTTGGGAGAGAACCCCCAAACCCCCTCCAAAACTTGACGTCTTTTAACATTGTTTTTCCTTTGAAAAATCTGCCACTTTCTAGAAACGGTCCTCTTCAGGTGTTAAATTTTTTTTAATTCTGGGGGAAGACCCCCAACCCTCCAAGCAATTTTGACGTCTATTTATAATTTAGATCATTCAAAATTTTGTGGATTAAAAGGAGCTGTTCTCTTTCGATGTAACCCAAAGGTTTTCAAAATATTGAGTTGAAACACTACTTTTAGAGACAAATTTTCATAAAATTTCTGGGGTGATCCCGAACCAGTGTTACTTTCTTTTAAGTGATTAAAAAAAGTTAACGCATATCTGTACTCGTTTGAGGTACCTTAGAATTAACATTGAGTCAACCCCCCCCTGAAGAAAAATTCTTGTTATATGCCGTGTCCCAGGGAGGACTAAAATTTCAGTGGTGCCCCCCCAAAAGAAAATCCTGGATCCGCCCCTGGTCTGGGGGTCCTTCCCCAGAAAATTTTTGGAAATTGAAGTAAAAATCCCCACTTTTTCAACTCATTTTGGTACGCCTCATCCGAATTTCGGATATAATTTTTTTGCATTTTGACAAACTTAGTAAAATATTAGACGTTTTGGGGGGGGCTTCAGCCCGAAAGCCCCCCCCCGTAGATCCGCCACTGCTTCCCCGTGATTCTTAAGGAAAAGTGATAAAAGAACATTCATTATTTTAAATAGGTTAATTATTCCAAGATCAAAACACGGGAAAACCCCTTGACGCAACCTCCTCACAATATTTACTCCTTCGGATAAACATTGCATGATTCAAAGCTACATTTGCGTCATTCGCAAGCGATTTTGGAATAACAGGGGAAATATAAACCGGTAATTAAAATAAATATTTAACCGTTCTCGTTTACAATCAATCAAATCGCCCATCTTGTTACTCCTCCTGTAATTATACAAGAGACCCTGTTTTCTCTTCAGACCCCTGGGGTTTTATTCAAATGCAACGACCCTTCCTAACAGATATTGGATGGGTGTATGCAAGGTTAACTTCATGCGTTATTGCACTTTGTGGTTAGTAACGTGGGAAAGAGCTGAATGGGTACTCTGTTTTTATGAGGGTAATTTTGTGGTTAGATCGCCCAAAGAAGGTTTTTTTTATCTTGGAGATCGTGACTAATATCAGATGTTCAATGTAGAACACCCTTTTGGTATCCACCTGAGGAAGCAATATTATTTATGGCAAAGAAATAGGGTGTAACATAATAAATGCACAGACAATTAATTCTTAATTTCCCCAAATGAGAGCTAAGGTAGTGACAAGATGATTGAGACTACATTTCTTAAAATACGTAGAATTTTTCCTGCATATTAATTAAATTTTGTCGATTAAAATTCTTAATTATTAATGTCTCTGAGACAGACTGCAATAATATTGTTTTTATTTCTTCGTATAAGCTACTATCTGTCGGACTTATTTCATTCACCATTTGAAGAGAAATGTTTCGTTTTAAAGAGAGTGAGTTTCTCATTAAATTTATTATAGTCTGTTCATTTAGAATAGGCGGCTGAGACGTAGTGTATTAGAAGCAGTTACTATTATAATTATCACCGAAAAAACTTTCTCACGCAATTACTAGGCAGAACGAAGTATAGTTAAAATACTGTAAAATAATCGGTCACTGAAGTTGTGTGTGAAGAGCGTTATTAGGCGCTGTTGAGCGTTTTTGCTCCTGTTTCACCCACCTATTCTAAATGAACAGACACTATAGTTATATTCCCGTTTTTTCTGCGTGCCGTGAAAATATTTTTCTTACTTACTCCTTTAACTCTTTCAATCCTAAGTCGTCTGATATAACCAATGAATCCTATGGAAAATTTGGAGCTGTTGGGACTGGCTCCCATGGAAACCTCTTACTGAAGGGAGGACTCTTTAAATACTATTTCAAATTATAGGTACCTACTACAGATTTTATCTGAAATAAATATTTCCATAGCTATCAACATGGATACAGCTTTCACCCCTGGTATCTATGTTCTTAATCTACCCTTGACAATAATTTAAAATTAATTAAAAAAAATTGAGTTAATGATTTATAGTAACTCGTTCACAGCAATATTTTCTGTTATGTCTATTCAATCAATTTCTGGTCACAAATCTGTTGTCAGTTACAGTGGTTATAGTAACCCTTTTCATACGTAGCAAGTTTCCAATTTAGTATACGTTAGAAAACTCAAATTTCTTCACAAGAGCGATCCTTAGAAACAGAATTCAAACGGACACTCAACAGAAAAAAAAACTCTCTCTCGCCAATTAAACCTGATGGCACCGACAAAAAGCCGTTTATCTTCACAACAACAACCCGATCCATTTTCAAATCTCGGCTTTTAACGAACTCCGAAGAAAGTTTCTCATCCATAATGACATCTAGCACGTGCGGACGAAGTAATAAAAAAGAGAGACAAACCGGATTATTTATCTCCATCAAACCTCCGACAATACCGACCCAAGCCAGCGGAGTTCCTTCAGCGAGAGAAATCCGTTGATCACCGCACGGAAAAAAGAACATGCCACCGACACACTAGGCGACTCTAGTCGCTCGAAGTCATTAAAGATCCTTATTAATCCTTTTAGCCCTAGCCTCCCAAATTTTTGCATAGGATTTAATCGTAATCTCGGACGTCTTAGGCAAAGCTGAGGATTGGCAACGTTTAACAGTGAGAAGAAAGGGAGGCGATGCACTCTAGTCTAGAGAGACTACTCCTGTAGCGGAGAGGAAAACGGGTGTCATCCTCCTTTCCACTTCGAATGGTATCAAGAGTACATCTCTCCCTGTGACGAATTCAGAGTGGCCGAGGTCCCCAAAACGTGTATATTGCCATGCCTTTCTCGCTTTAAAAGGATTTCTTAATTTTAAAGGATTCTTGCTCATAGACCTCCCTGAAACACCTGCTTCTTTGTATGTACAGGACTTGACAACGAAAATATTTATATCTCCCCCTTTCCACACCTTGTTTTTGAGTTTATAAAGATTTTTTACCTTGCGGACTTGGTCTACGGATATATCTCTAAGGCTACGGATATAATAAATGGAATATGTCCCACCACCACCAAGATTTCTCTTAACCCTTTCTGTCCTAGGCGCTCCAAATTTTCCATGGGAAACAAAAACAATATAGTATTCTTGGGCGGCTTATGATTAAAAGGGTTCAAGTAACATTAAATTTTCTATTACCTGCATTTATGAAAAAAAATATGGAAAAATTCGAATTATTGAAGGAATTTGTACCAAAATCGGAAGAAATTTTTTAATCTTAGGGGGCTGCAGCCCCATATCCCCTCCCCCTAGACTAGATTCACCCTTGATCTCCCCTCAAGACCCCTTCATTTCACGAGGATCCCAACTTCTTCGAGCGACTTGTGTTTCCAAGTGTGGCCAGGCAAGCCAAAAAACGAAAAACGTTCCAGATTCGAAAAGCATTCTTTTCTCATTATCGTTTGCTCGTTAAGGAGGTCCGTGGGGAGCCCCGCCCGAGTCGTCGTCGTCGTCTTAATTGGAACAAAAGAAGGAAGAGGGGGTTCGGGAAAAAAGTTCGTTGGAAGAGAGAGAGAGTGTTCCACGGGCTGGTAATTTCCAATGTGAGGCAATTAAAAAAATCCGTTGGAGACCATAGCGCACGGTGCGATACCATTCGGCGTACGCACGAGTGCTCGCGGCGGTCGAGCGAGGAAGACAACGATTAGCTGTTGCAGAAAGCTTTTGGCGGGGTCTTGGCGAAGTTGTTGTCGCCATGGTGATTGATTGCAACGATTTTTTTATGGGGAGATCCATGTGAACTGGAGGAAGGAAAGGGGTGAGAGTTGGGAGTCCGTTCCAGAATAGATCGGGAGCGAAGTGCTCCTGAAAACCAAACAGCGGTTATATTTCAGAGGAGTGCATCTGAACTCCAAGGAGGGATTGATCAAAAGGAGGGGACTCAAATTCAGACACCGATCCAAGGGGGTGTCACTCTGGACAGTGCCTCCTCTTGGAAACCCAAAAAGGTTCTCAAAATGAGTAAAAACCCTATATTTATAGGTCTATTTTCAAAAAAATTTCTGGGAGAGAACCCTCAAACCCCCCATTAGTACCACACGGGGATCTTCTGTGATAATTTTTAGGAAATCCCCAATATTTTGGGGTCAAAAAGAAAAGGGTAATGTAATAGTGTTTAAAAGTGACCCCCTTAAACTCAAAACGTTTCTAAAATGAGTTAAAACCCTACTTTTGCACGTCAAAATTGAAATTTTTTCTGGGGGAGGACCCCCTTACCCCCAATGGTACCACAAGGGGATCTTGTCTGAGAAAAGTGCCCCCCCCTTTGACCCTTGCTGATCCGCATACCTACCCCATATCCCCCAGTTTACCCCTCCGAAATTTTTTCAGGCTACGCCACTGGTTACCCCTTCTGCCCATAAATAAAAATCACTCACCTATTTGAATCACCTCATAATAAGAAAAAGCTATTGAAAAGGAATTTATTTTGACAATTGAAGAAATAAAAAGCATTGAGCATTTTAAAATTTGAAGCTCATGGAGAAAAGCAAACATTTTCTCCCTTTTAGACAAAAATCACAGATTTACTACTATTTCTCAAGTTACAACCAACTCAATACGTACCTTATGAACAGGTTTAACTTTGGCCTTTGGTGTGTGCAAATTTAACCCAGCATTTGAAGTCAACATTAGCAGGATATACCTTTTAATTAACATATACAGTCGACTCCGCTTAATGTGATCACGGTTAATGTTATCAATGGGTTAATGTTATCAAAATTGGCTGGTCCCAATCACTCCTACTTAATTTAAGACAAAATGTATCGTTTTATGTGATCAATGTATCGCTTGATGTTATCGAAATCTGGACAAATCTCCTATAAACCTCCTTTATTTCCCATTTTAAGACCAATGTCAATGCATAATCATACACAATGAGTCCTTAATTAGTGGCATAATTTCCACTCATATTTTTCTTTAAGAATGCAAAAGTTGCAAAATACACACTAGGTAATCGTTTTAAATACTTCAATAAGGAACTTGCATGATTTTTTTTATTTTTTTAATCTATTCTTCACGCAAAAATTAGCCACTACACAAAATTTGAGGCCGATTGAGAAATTTTTTGATTGCAAAAAAAATTATCAAAAATCGTCCTTTTCCGAAGCACCTGAAAACGCTTAATTAGCATAGTGACGTCACAATTTATTGACATTGCCTAAAATGTTTGCTTTGGATTTCTGACCGTCACCAGAAGTGTCTAGAAGGTAAATATTTATTAAAACATTCATATCGGACTCTTCAGAAAAAAGAAATCATCAACTAAAACATAGAAATTCAATTTTGATTGCAATTTTGCCCGATGGAATTCTACGTCACTATGCATGCAAACACACTTCGCGTTTTCAGTCACGTGTTTTTTTCTCGACTTTTAAATTAAAATATTTAATTACTTGTATACACTTTTTTGAAAAATTGACAAAATATTTCATTTTGTTTTCCAAAAAACTATACGGAACACTTGAAAGTTTATGAAAATCTGACACATGCAAGTTCCTTATTAGGACAACATACTAGTTTTGATTATACAGCAAACACTCGAATAACTGAAACTTTTTAGCATAGAACCGCTTATCATTATCAATCTGTTATCATTCTACTCTTGGACAAAAGTGACCACATTCAGCGGAGTCGACCGTATATGAAAAAAACTGTTTTTAAAGGAAGATAATAACTACAACATATTCACAATAACTGCTATCCCTAACCCTAACACTAATTTCTCAATATTAAACCAAAGGACTGAATAAATATTTATACGGACTAAATACCGTTCCACCTAGTCTAACTTTAGCGTGACTTTCTGATTTAGAGGAAAATTCCAAAAGCAATTTAATAGTTATTAATACCGCGATAACGATTAAACAATCCGAAGAAAAACCTTAAAAAAAAAGAGAAACAGTCGCTCAATCCAGCGCATCCACCTGTATTTCCTGATCTTTTCGTATCAATAAGCAGCCCCAATTAAGAGATCTCTGCTTGAGATGTCACTAGTAGGTAGACACGGCGGGGATGATCTCAACCGGTGAAGGCCAGATCTCAAAATGAGAATTTATAGTTGTTCATTCCAATTTACGCACCGTCTCACTCTGGTCGTAAATTTATCGTCTGTGCCCTCGTATTTTCTAATTTCCGACCTCGCATTTTTTAATTCGCATATAAATTTATACGTGTGCCGTCTTGGTCCTTATTTCTATAGCCAATTGCTCGTAAAGGATTCAGTTGATTTTTTTAATTGGTTGGTCCTACTAGAACTAGATCCTTTGGTTGGTCCTTTTTTTAAAATGGTTGGTCCTTGGTTTTTAATTGGAAAAATAAAAGAATCCATTGCAGTTGAGATTGCAATAATGAGTTAGCTCCAACAGATTTATTTACATTACACTAACTAAAGGCTCATTCACAATATTTCACATTCACTGTTTACTTCACTCTGAGTGATTCACATCTGTAAATCGATAGTTTTTGTATAGAAAAGTGAAGGATGGTAGAGTGAAACGCCAATTCACATTTTTCACTTTGGATGATTCCTCCATAAGGAAGATTAAAAGTAAAAAGTGAATAAGTCTTAATGATTATTTCATCAGACTTTTCACTTTTATATTCACGAGAAGTGAATCATTCGAGATAAACAATGAAAGTGAAACATGGGGAATGAGCCTTTAAGCTGCTCAATTGATTCATTCATTGCAGACGCAATTTTAGGCACAGAGTAAAGATACTTCAGAGAGTCCATTTCCATAGACGCTAATGGCAACTTTTTTAACATGGGTTTTCCCATAGACGGTGGCGTTTCTATATGATAACGGTGGAACTAACCAGAGAATATGACGTATCGTTGTTGACTCTCTACAATCGAGCTACAGCCGCATACACTCTCTCAATTAACCCCGCCCACTTTCAAATCAAATTTCAACAAGAGGGAAAAAAAATTTATATATTTCCCCGGTTATTAAAACAGTTGCGTGTATCTTTCTTTCGAGCATGCGCTGGGGATAATTTCGTAAACATTACAAGTATCTCTGATGTCACGCTCTCCAGGGACTCACCCAATGTTCTGGCCAGAGGAGATCTCTCGCTGGCTTAATATGCTTGATCTGCCCGTGACGTCACTATCTCTCATCTTCTTTAAAGTGGCGATGGATCGGGAGTTACTCTGGAATTGAACTCACAACTCCAAGTCCACATTTAATACAATTTAAACATATAACGTCACATTTAATGATCATTTCTGCAACCACAATCACTGATAAGAGATATTAAACGCCAGAACAAACTATATCAATGTTTATAATAGGGAAAGTTTAGTTACTGTCAGGGAAAGTTTGCAACCATAGGGGAAAAGTTTCATTGATCAGGGGAAAAATAGCAGAGATTGAGAAATTCAAATGCAGCCTCCATACAAAGTTTTAAGTCCAATGAGAATCACTCGTTTCCTTTAGTCCCCGCCCACACTAATGATTGACAGCTGGAGGGTCGAAACGCCACTATGCGATAACTGTAGAACTATTTTAGTAAAATCGCGGTTTGGACCACAGAGAAAAATCCTAACAGAGGGTCCAAAACGATATATTAAAAAATTGGATGGGTTTGAGGGCGCCACGATCAACTAAATGATTGACAGAGAGATCAAACCTGTGATTGGCTGTCACTCAATCTTCTATTTTCGAAGGAGAAGGAAAAAGTTTTTCTCAACCAATCAGGCTTTTCCGTCCCGCCTCTCGTGACGTTGATGCGATCGCAGCGCCAAAATAGCCCCAAACTCATCCAACTTTTCGATTTCCAATAGCTCCTATGGCGACGGACTCTCTGTTCTAGTACTCTGTGTTTTGGACCCTCTGAATTATCTTTACTCTGTGATTTTAGGGAAAAAGGGAAAAAAAATTAAAAGAACCGCGGCTCAACCGTGTTTAATGTAGAACAAATTATGCTTATGGCAATGCCAGATATGGAATTTATATATTCACACTGTATAACGGGATTTCTATAACATGAAATGTGAAATTAGTTTTTCAGCCATTAAAATAAAGAGTTTCTTTTCTTTTTTTAAATTTCACTACAACTTTTCTCCACTTCGATATTAAGAAGGATAATTTGTTCGTAATTAGATTTTATCGATATTTCTTAGTGAAATGGTATAACGAAGGATAATAATTCAAACAGACAAAAAATTAGCAAACTATTCTAAATTGACAATGATTTCGGTTCTGTTTAACAGCTGTTTCATCCACCTCAAGCTTTACTCTTCGAAGATCAGACAATGAAAAAATAAATACGTTTAAAACTTTTAACCTCTTTTTCCATTTAATAGGAGGTTGTAATATCAAAACTCATTCAGTCATCTTGTTTCATTTTTTAACAAATTTAAAACTGTCTGATCAAAATTTATTTCAAACAGTTTCTTTTGAAATATAAATTCTACCACCTGTGACATTTAAGTATACTTCAAAATGGAATCACCACCTCATTTAATACTTATTTATAAGGTTCATCGAACCAAACTCACATGATTCAAAAATCTTATTCTTAACTTAATATTTTCAATTGAATCGTCACTTTGAAAAATTGAATAAGTCCAAAAACCAAGTTTTGAGAAAATCGAAAAAAAATATGTAAGCAATGGAATTTTCATTGCATAATCACAAAATTTTTAATGAAAATTTAGGACCCCATTTAGAGTACAGAATAATCATAGAAAAAGTACAAATAGTAGCAGAAAATCCTTTATTTTAAAAAACCTTATAAAACCTTTACCTATAATTTAATAATAAATAAAAAAATTATAAATTAATTAAATTTTTAATAAACCTAACAAAACCTTAATTTTAATCTTATTTTATAAAATTTTCTCATTTCATAGTAATAGGGGGTTTTCTAACTTGATTTCGCGTGCTTTTTCGTGATTATGCTTAGTGAAAATAGCCATTTTGTTCCTTAAAATCTGTAGTTTACGAATCACGATGGTGGACACTTCGGGTCTGCGCCAGGGGATGGTGAGAGGCGCAGAAGTGGAAAATCGACGAGTTTCAATTTTGTGTTGTTTGGAATCAAAATGGTTCCTTTTACTTTTTTAATTTGCTCAAATGCTCCATAATACGAGAGAGGCGAGGGAGGACTAACGGGACATAGAGTTTGGAAAGGATCAGTTCACTCCAGTAGAAGGGGTGGAAGGATAAAGTGGAACGCAAAAATTTGTAAGCCTATTTTCTCTGAGGCACAGGCTTATAGTCGTCCATTTACGTAATGAAAGGTGCCATTCGTTTCCTTATTTTCAGGCGAGAAAGAATTGCGATAGTAGAAATCTGGCAACGCTCACTAGGGGTAGGGAGAGGGGCAGGAAAAAATTACGAAAATCAGCAATATCTCCTGAAAAATAATTTCTTTTCTGCACCAACTGCGGTTGAATGTTTTGTAAATTGACACCAAAAATGGGTAAAATGCATTAAACCGATTTTCGAACGATTCTTCTACTTAAAATAGGGCCTGAAAGGTGTAGAAAAAAATAAGGGGAAATTCTCAACTTTTAAGTCTTTTAAAAACTTATTTTTCCTCGTGAGGAAGCACTAATTTCAGGCTAATTTTTCCCTTTATACACTTAAGAATACGAAATACCATTGTAGATATCTGGGACCTGCGATTAAGGAGGGGGACAGGGGCAGAAAAAATATTCCTGTTTTTATACTCTTCGTGAGAGTAAAATTCAAAATTTTCTACTTTTAGTAGAGTCATAAGTGGTGCAAATAAAGAAGATAGATACCTGACATGTCTAACAGCCCGTTAGAAAAGAGTTCCTCCCATTGGAAGGTGAAATGGAAGGGTTAAGCGGAACATAAGGAATTAAATGGGATGTTTTGAAAAAAATTGTGTCTATTTTAGTGAAATAATGTAGAAATCTATTTGAGCAGGTTCTATGTAATCTGTAGAACTGGAAATGCGACAATAAGTAACTTTCATTCTCGACCGAGGATAATAATTGGGGCAGAAAAAAAGTTAAAATTATACTTTACTGAGAAAAAGAGTAATTATCCTGTTTAAAAGGTTTTATGGACTGAAATTTTTGATTGGGGTCACTCAAGGTGGTCTATCCTGAGAAGCATAAACTCATCTTTGGGGGTTGAATGGATGAAATGGAATACAAATTCGATTTTTTGACAAATGGCGTGAAATTTCTTGAAAGAGAGTGATAATAAACAAATCAATTTATCTCTCAAACTCTCTCGAATGGGTTACCCGACAATGAAATTTGGGAATCAAGACAAGGGTCCGTGGTCGGCGCAGAAAAATTTTATACATTAAATTTTTGTTTGTATAATTGTGTCTAAATAAGATAAAATATCCCTAAAATAAGAAAATTCATAGCAGACATGAAGGAGACCCATGTTTAAACTGTTTCTTGGAGGGTAAGAGGATAAAATAGAATATTAGGGGGTATTACATTTTACTATTTGACTAAAAAGTGAGTATTTCTAGCAAAAATTGCATTAAAAGGATTCGATTTTCCAATTTTACTCCATGGAATATGATACGTTTAAGATAAATCTGTAGTATTAGGCAGGGGAAGGTTAGTTGGGCAAAAAAAAAACCTGTAGTTTTTACAAAATTAAGACAAAAAAACTTTATAATCTAATTTTTTGAGAAATAATTAAATGTCTTAAATTTGTAATAATTACAGGTTTTTTTTGCCTAACTAACCTTCCCCTGCCTAATACTACAGATTTATCTTAAACGTATCATATTCCATGGAGTAAAATTGGAAAATCGAATCCTTTTAATGCAATTTTTGCTAGAAATACTCACTTTTTAGTCAAATAGTAAAATGTAATACCCCCTAATATTCTATTTTATCCTCTTACCCTCCAAGAAACAGTTTAAACATGGGTCTCCTTCATGTCTGCTATGAATTTTCTTATTTTAGGGATATTTTATCTTATTTAGACACAATTATACAAACAAAAATTTAATGTATAAAATTTTTCTGCGCCGACCACGGACCCTTGTCTTGATTCCCAAATTTCATTGTCGGGTAACCCATTCGAGAGAGTTTGAGAGATAAATTGATTTGTTTATTATCACTCTCTTTCAAGAAATTTCACGCCATTTGTCAAAAAATCGAATTTGTATTCCATTTCATCCATTCAACCCCCAAAGATGAGTTTATGCTTCTCAGGATAGACCACCTTGAGTGACCCCAATCAAAAATTTCAGTCCATAAAACCTTTTAAACAGGATAATTACTCTTTTTCTCAGTAAAGTATAATTTTAACTTTTTTTCTGCCCCAATTATTATCCTCGGTCGAGAATGAAAGTTACTTATTGTCGCATTTCCAGTTCTACAGATTACATAGAACCTGCTCAAATAGATTTCTACATTATTTCACTAAAATAGACACAATTTTTTTCAAAACATCCCATTTAATTCCTTATGTTCCGCTTAACCCTTCCATTTCACCTTCCAATGGGAGGAACTCTTTTCTAACGGGCTGTTAGACATGTCAGGTATCTATCTTCTTTATTTGCACCACTTATGACTCTACTAAAAGTAGAAAATTTTGAATTTTACTCTCACGAAGAGTATAAAAACAGGAATATTTTTTCTGCCCCTGTCCCCCTCCTTAATCGCAGGTCCCAGATATCTACAATGGTATTTCGTATTCTTAAGTGTATAAAGGGAAAAATTAGCCTGAAATTAGTGCTTCCTCACGAGGAAAAATAAGTTTTTAAAAGACTTAAAAGTTGAGAATTTCCCCTTATTTTTTTCTACACCTTTCAGGCCCTATTTTAAGTAGAAGAATCGTTCGAAAATCGGTTTAATGCATTTTACCCATTTTTGGTGTCAATTTACAAAACATTCAACCGCAGTTGGTGCAGAAAAGAAATTATTTTTCAGGAGATATTGCTGATTTTCGTAATTTTTTCCTGCCCCTCTCCCTACCCCTAGTGAGCGTTGCCAGATTTCTACTATCGCAATTCTTTCTCGCCTGAAAATAAGGAAACGAATGGCACCTTTCATTACGTAAATGGACGACTATAAGCCTGTGCCTCAGAGAAAATAGGCTTAAAAATTTTTGCGTTCCACTTTATCCTTCCACCCCTTCTACTGGAGTGAACTGATCCTTTCCAAACTCTATGTCCCGTTAGTCCTCCCTCGCCTCTCTCGTATTATGGAGCATTTGAGCAAATTAAAAAAGTAAAAGGAACCATTTTGACTCCAAACAACACAAAATTGAAACTCGTCGATTTTCCACTTCTGCGCCTCTCACCATCCCCTGGCGCAGACCCGAAGTGTCCACCATCGCGATTCGTAAACTACAGATTCTAAGGAACAAAATGGCTATTTTCACTAAGCATAATCACGAAAAAGCACGCGAAACCCATTTTCGTGAAGTTAGAAATCCCACTATAATTAATCTGGTATGTTTTTTTATTTCTTACTGTCTGCTTTTAAAGGATCAGGTTCAGTGTTAGAGCTAGAGAAAAATGTATTTAGCAAAATAGCTAAAATGGGAGGAAAAGCTTTAACAACATGATATAATAACAAATTGATTAGTTTTTTCGTCAGTTTTTTTAGTTGGAAAAGTTTAATTGACAGAAACTGCAGAACAAACTCGATGCTATACAGGGTGTTTCAAAAGTCCGTTTGGGGCCTTTATTTGGAACCAACGTGAACGTGTCCTAGGGTCATGGAGTAAGTTCTACCCCTAAGTATGTGACCCTAAAGAATCCATTGAAATGACTTACAACGCCTCTAGCGGTGAAATAAAAAAGTTAAAAAAATAATCTAAAAACTAAACGAGATAGAGCAAAAACCTCAGCGAGAGTATTGTTGCCAACGTTACGAAATACTCACTGAAAAAAATTTCATGAAAATATCGCGGAGATATTAAGCATGTGAAAATAGCCTTTTTTACAGGCCACAAAAAAAGTTCGCAAATTTTCAAGGTTTTTTATATTTTTTGATTAAATTTTGCTTTTATTCAACTAAAAAAACCCAAAACTACACAATAACATGGAAAAGTTCCAAAAATGAGTTCTGAAAAAGTGCCATTTTCACTTGCTGATATGTCCGCGAATATACCAGATATTTTCATGAATTTTATTCAGTGAGTTCTCTATAACGAACGTCTGCAATACTCTCACTAAGGTTTTTGCTCTATTTCCTTTAGTTTATAACTTTTTTTACTTTTTTATTTCGCAACTAGGGGCGCTGTAAGTCATTTCAATGGATTCTCCAAGGTCACTTACCTAAGGGGTACACCCTACTTCCGTGACCCTAGGACACGTTGGTTCCAAATAAAAACCGCAAAACGGACTTTTGAAACAACCTGTATATTTCTTTAAAATCTTCATAGTGTCATATTATTAATCTATTTCACAACTCCTAGTACTACTAAACGTTGCTATTTTTCATTTTCATTTTCGCAAAAATGATCTAAAACAGCTGTTCTTAAACTTTCGACAGCAATAGCCGCGCCCCCCTGTAATCAGACATTGCGGACCCCCAAGATTTTGAACAGAGCCTGAACTAGACTTTTGTTTCGGGGGAGGGGAGGTGACTCAACGTTATTCCTATGGTACCCCGTACCCCCTAACAAGTACATTTATACTACTTTGACTGTTAAATTACTTGAAAGTATAGTATTTAAATTATGTTATACAAAATGGTTAAAATTTTACAATTACTCCAATGGGGAGTCTAGGAGACTTACACTCACACTTTTATAACTTAAAAAATTTGAATTAATGGCTTATATTTGTCAGCCAGAGATAGGACCTTTTGGATCTAAGCATCTCTAAATACTGTACAGAAATGCTTGGAATTGTACTCTTTCAGTCGAATATAGGGACGGGCGGCCAAGAATGGGAACTTGCTTTATAAAAGGAAAGGGGAGGTTCACTTCAAGTGTGCCCCTCCTGGTCGTTTTAAAGGGAGGGGGGTTACATTCAAGGCATCTGGGAGGGAGTTCAACCCTACTCGCCATTGAACTGCTTGCCTTCTACCTACAAAACCTGTTTCAACTCTGAACTTACCAATCCCAAAGTTTATAGACCAGCTTGCAAAAACACACTTTTCAAGAAATTCCTTATTACTATGCAAAAGTTAAAACTCAAAAGAAAACTGTGCTCAAGAAAAAATCCGATACCATATACATTGACTTAAAAATTTCGGAGGGGGGGGAGAGTCATGTAGCCAATGGGGTCGATTTAATTGGAAGGTGCCCTGAAGGGGCAAAAAACATGTTTCCCCAGAGGACTTTGGGACTGGAGCATCATTCATCATTGAGTGAGCTAAAGGTAAAACTCCTGAAAATATTTCAAGGACGACCCCATAGAACCTTTTAAGTCCATTCATACCAGGAGTTCAGGAAATTCCTTTCTTGACCACCTCGCTTTGTGGATCCGGTCCACCTAACCCCTGTCAGACCCCCCCCCCAATTTCTCATTGGATTCAATGGTAATCTTGGGCGGCTTAGGATTGAAAGGGTTAAGTACTGTTCTGGGATTTATCAGGGATGAATGGTTCCATGTATCCGCCATTGGAATACAACGAAAGATAATGATGTATTGATATCGTGTGAGGCCCAGTGGTCTAGACAAGATTAGGGGATGTTTATTTCCCGAACCTCAAAATATTTTCTACCTTGACCATACCTCTTATCACCTTATCTCCCCAAAAGATTACCAATACCCCCCTCAGAAATGTTTCCCAGGTTGTGCAACAGAGCTGCGGCCTATCACTTTTTAGGAAGTGTGATTCGGTTTGGTTAGATAACGATGACGATACTAAAATTGACCAACAAGTACTTTAACCAGGAATTAACCAACAGATAAACCAATTTCATACCCAAAATCAAACGAACTAAAAATGGTAAAACTAGTCCAAGTGGGCGGATCCAGGTTCGACCAGGTTCTCCAGCAGCAAAATAATAGAACACCAAAATATAGAACACCAAACATAAATAGAATAGAATAAAAAATAGAACACCAAACATAGATGACCCTAAATAATTGATTACTAATCAATAAATATTTAGCCCTATAATTGAGGGACAAATATACTTTTTTGGCCCTAAAGCTACACATTAAATTAAAGCACTTAAAAGCTTCAAAATGACGATATTTTTTTTTAAAGACATTATCTTCACAGATGATCAGATGTCATTTTATCAAATAAACATTCACTCTTTTGAAGGGGGGCACGAGCCCCTGTGCTACCCCCCTGGATCCATTACTGCAAGTGCCCCCCGGAAACGATATTCCAACATCTTTCCAAGACATCGGCTCAAAAACCAAACTAAAACCACTACTGCCCCGACAGATGAAAAAAAAGAAAATTGGTACTTACGTATTATACCGTCGACCGTTCAGGAGCCGTTAAATTCAGCGTTACAACTATAGACAGTCAATGGGATTTGATGATAACGTTTTCGGATTCAGCGGCACGGTCGACGGCATAACACGTAAGAACCAAAAAATTCACCGCCACAACACCACGAAAAGAACACAACACACACAACAAGAACTGATACTACTCCACCACAAACCATCAACCCCCTCCCCTCAAATCCCCACTCGCGGCGGGGGCACCTCAAAAAGCCTACCCCTCCCTCCCAACAAGCCGATCCGATCACCCCAAAAACCTCTCACCGCTCTGCGCAACAACCAACCAACGCCTCCCCTTTCCCCTCCAGCAGGCAACGGCGGCGACCTCTCCGCGCGACTTCCCTCCCTCCTCCTCTCGACCTGCCTCCCCCCTTCCTCCACCAGCCACCTGCGATGAGCCTCCCCGTGACGTCACGCAGCGCAGCTGGCGGTCGCGGTCGAGGTTGCGATCGATGCGACACCAACCTACACGGAGAGAGCAAGAGTCCAATAGGGAGCCAGCGAACCATCGCTGCCGAGGAAGCCGCCATCGCCATTTTGTCCACAAGCAGAAGCATATAGCGGTGGTGTGTCGCGATCAGCATGAAGGACGAAATCATAGATTTGGTGTACAACACACCGGCGGTGTGGGACAAACGGCATAAGCACCATCACAATCGACATGTGCTGGCGAAGGAGTGGAAAAAGATTGCAGCTAAGATGGGCGCCGCTGGTAAGTCTTTGTTCTTATATAGTAGCTCGAAATTCCGAGGCTCTAATGGTGGGTCGCGTTGGTGGTATACAGATGTGGAGATACTAACTCCCGAACTGTTTCTTGATGCTGAATGTTTTGAAAAATTTGGATTTTTTTGAATGAGTTGGATAGATTTTGTTTTCTGTCAATTTAATTTGATTTTTTGAAAATATCTTTGTTCTTTTCCCCAAAAAAGAATGCGTGTTGGTTAGGCTTAAGGCGGTGAGGTGAATGCGAATGCTTTTTTCCAAATCGTGAATGTTGTGAAATTTTTGGGTTTCATTGAATGGGTATAAGTTCTATGCTATCAATAACAACCAAATTTTTCAAAATATGTTAGGATTTTAATTTATATGACCGGATTTTCACTGATTTTTATTGTGTTGTTTTGTTGCTTATACGGTGCCGGCAATGTGTTAGGGTTAGAGTGGTTTGACCGCTCGCTCTATAGAAAATTCTGGAATATTCTAAAAAAATTTAGCTTTACTGGATTATCAAACCTTTAACAATCTTCCAATACACTTAGAAATATTTGAAATTATGTATTATTTTTTATGATTTACGAAGAGGTTATTGCTTATTACATTAGTATTACCTAACATCTCTTGCGTTGCTACTCGATCAGTTGCTAAGATATCTATCTATTCGCTTAAATCTAATTCACGAATAGGTATTAACATTTATCCTATTTACATTGACCCTAAACCTTCTTAGTAGCTGATCAACTAATTTCAATCAATGGAATAGGTCATCCACGTGCATTGAGTATTGCTTGATGCCCGTGATTTCATTGCAGTCAAATTTTATTTCCATTAGGTATAAGGGGGCATCCATAAATTACGTGAGGTCAAAAAGGGGGGGGAGGGGTTTGGAAAAATCTCACCAAATCTCACCAAGGGGGGAGGGGGGGTCGGTGAAAAACTCACGTCAACTTTTTAAGTTCGAAATTAAACGATTTTAAGTTTGAGAAAGGAATAATACCCACAGGAATAATACTGTGGTGATTTTTAGGCGGAATAATGTTCTTTTCCTCAAAATGCAAACGAATTGGATAGAAAATTATTTTTAAAGGTTGTTGGTAAATCTCACTTGGGGGGAGGGGGGTCCAGCAAAATCTCACTAAATCTCACCAAGGGGGGAGGGGGGGGGTCCAGATTTTGGAAAAAACACCTCACGTAATTTATGGATGACCCCTAACTAAGTTCTTTCAATATTTTGTACATCGAGTTTATTGATCTTTTCCTATAGCATATATATTATACTTCTTTACTTACTCCTCTAAAAATTTTAAATTAATCTTTAAATATTAGTTAGAAAAGGAATTGCATGTTGTACACCTATTAGCTTATAAAGTACAATATTTCTTGAGTGCTTGATCCATCAAAGACCTTCAATTACAATCTATCTTACTGAGAACATTTTACCTTTAATTTTTGCCATAAATTGTGTCCATTTGTCTTGATGTCTATAATTTTAGTTTGAGAGAGACATCCTCTTAAAACCAAACATAGTGCCCCTTGTGTGATAAATCAAATACATTTTCTATGTGGTTGTTGAAGTTCAATGTATTGATCCACGAAGTAAAATTTTAAAAATAAATGCTAAAATTCTTTTCAGTTATCAGGGGTCATTCGAAGTTTTTCTGTCAGAGGGTCCTGTTTTTAGGAATTTTGTGAAAATTTATATGGAATTTTGTGAAAAATCAAATAGAATTTTGTAAAAATGAAGAGTTTGTAGTACAAAAACAGCATTCATAACTTTTAAAATGGCCCCAAAACTGGAAAATTCCATTCCATGATCGAAAGACAATCTGAAAACAATTTTCAACTATGTATTGATGAAGAGTCCCTTTTTGGTAACTGAAATTTTGTGTAGGGTCCTTTTTTGTTGATTTGAATTTTGTAAAGGGTCCTAAAACGGACCCAATTTCTCTCTAGATGAACCCCTGGCTTATACTAATTGTCTAAAATATTAGGAATTTCATACCATATTGGGTATAAGCATCCCTGCCTTTTTTCTTGTTGGCGGCTATCTTTTCTGCACTGCCTTTCAATTCGCCTTCTACTTCCTTTTCCCCGATCTTGACTTCAACCATCCTATTTTCATCCAAAACTTTTGGAATTTCGTAAATATGACATAACACTTTCTCTTAAAACAGCGGTAAAGAATCGCTGTTCGAAATGCTCGTGAAACGCAAGGGAGAAAGCTCGAGTAGAAATTTAATCGATTTTAGCTATAAAAGGTTATCTCGGATGGCAAGGGCGTAGCCAGGAGTGGGGAATTTGGGTTTTATATCCCCCCTGAAAGTCAGAAACTTTCCTTTTTTGACCATAGAAAAGTACTAAATTTACCCCTATCCACCTCAAAATTCCAACATCCCCCTCCGAAATTTTTTTCTAGCTACGTCACTGCTAGGTGGTACTGTTCTTTTACGATAGGATTTAGTACATGTATATTGAAGCAATGTTGGTATATGCCAAGATTACGGGTAACATTTTTAGGATTGCACATTGTTAGTTTTCCTGCTCCAATAATTTGCTCATGCACTGCAATAGTGGTTCAACGCAAAAAATTACGCTCGGAGATCCTAAACTAAATTATCTCAAAGCTTTTATTGCTTTATGAGGTTTTAATACAATAGCGACACAGCTTTGATATCTTCGGTGTTATACTATTGATGAATTATGAGATGAACGAGCATTAGATAATACTGGAAAAATGCATTTTTCGTTCTGTTGTTACAAAAATCGTAAATGTGCCGCTGTTGCAACCTATTTAATTGTATGTGAACTTTAAGGTTTTTGATCATTCTTTTTACCCACATTATAATTAATGAAAAACGTGCTAGTCAAACGAAGTTTGTGTATTTAGTACTATACTGCCGTCCTAAGCGAAATGTACGTAAACGAGTTTTCTTAAAACTTCATTTCCTTTCTCCCTTGGCGCGTTTTTAAATTGGCGAGAATGTATCTCGCTACTTCCAAGCCACTAGAATGGTTGGGAAATTCACGCAGCTTAGTCGTTCATTCTGCTTGTTTTGTTGGCGGTTTTGGTGTTGTTAAAGGGTTGCTGCTATCCATTGTTAAACTTAAAAAGGGAAAAAATTAAAACTTTAAATCTTAATAATTCTAAAACTAATTCGATTTTTTAAAAAAACGAAACGACAATATTTTTGTAAAAAATAATTGTATATGTGTTTAAAATAATGTACTTCTACCATGATTAGTTTCTCTTTTATAACGAAAAAAGTGTTCTAATTATTTCATTGGCTGCTGTGAAACGAGCTAGTTTCAATGTTTATCTTGGCGGTCTGATATCGTAAGCAGGTTGCCGCATAGAATTGAAAATCCGCCAAATGATCTTTTGGCGAGATTTTTCTCAAAGTAAATCTGTGAGAAATTGCGTTTGTGTACACTTTCGCTTAGGACGGCAGTATAGATAACTAACTTTTAGCAGAATAAACTGAGAAATACTTCCTTTGGATGTTGAAACTTTTATTGCACGGTAAAAATAACGTTTAACTGTTTACAACTCAATATTATCCGATGTAGAAGTATTAAAAGGAGTTTCTCGGGAAATGATACAACGCTCACGCACGAAGCATGTCGTGAAAGTGGGACGCTTCAAAAACTCGTTTCGACGCAATCGTTGACCATGCGAAGTGAAAGTGCCTGCTTCAATTAGAGAGAAGCCGTAATTGGATTTTATAATTAGTTTAACTGATTCTGTTAAACTATTTGTGTTTTTAATTAGGTAGAGAATGTGTTTTAAAAAAACACTAAGGAATTTAAATTGTATTGATTTTATCGCTGCATAAGAGTAAAAGATTTTAAGCGAATACAGGGTGTATCTGAAATGGTGCAACAAACTTTCAGGGATGATAGTACTCATCAAGACGAACAAGAGTTGGATAGAAAGGGGGATCGCAAATAAGTTCTAAGGGGTGAAACCCCGGGGTGAAAATCAGCAAAAAAACTTGCATATTTGTGCAGAAACAGATACAATAAACAATTGTTCGATTCCGGCATTTATAACATTCAACCGATTCCAATACTTTGTATAAAAAGTATTATGAAAATGTTAATTTCATTTAAAAAAAGACCAATAAATGCAACAGGCATGCGGTGTAGGTAGATTGACTGCAAAAGAAAATGTCACGACGAAAACATTTTAATACTAGAGTCTAATTGGTTGGTTGGTTGTTTTTAGTTTTATGGCACAAGGAACAAGAGTCTGACCAAGGAACAATTTTAACTTTAATCTACCTATAACGCATGCCTGTTGCATTTATTGGTCTGTTTTTTTAGTTAAATTATCATTTTCATAATACTTTTATACAAAGTATTGGAATTGGTTGAATGTAATAAATGCCGGAATCGAACAATTGTATCTGTTTCTGCACAAATATGCAAGGTTTTTTTTGCTGATTTTCACCCCTTTAGAACTCATTTGCGCCCCGCCCCCCCTTTCTATACCAATTCGTGTTCGTCTTGATGAGTACTATCATCCCTGAAAGTAAACTGCTAAAGTTTGGAATCTATGTTAACCTTCCTTTGGGTACGAGGCGATATCGCTTGTTGCATACGTCTGGGATTACCCCGGACAGTCCGGGGTTTTTAGAGCTGTCCGGGGAAATGTCCTGGGTCGCTAAAATGTCCGGTGTTTCATACATTTAAGATTTGCCAGACTTTTTTAAGAAAAAATCATGACCAAACTATTTAAAATTGCGTTTTTTACGTTTTCTAACGTCTTTATTACTTCAGAAAACTTACTTTCAGTGAATTTTGTGATAAAAATTAAGTCAATCAAACAATTTTTGAAAAAGTAATGTTAAATGAAAAAATAAAATTTTATATTTTTGTTTAATGTTTATAAGTTTGAATAGTTTTTTCTTAGTTTGTTAAACTTTGGTAATTTGATACGGCACTTATAAAGAAATTTCAAAAATATGTCCTGGGTTGGCCCCGAAAAAATATGGTAAGCCTAGCGATAGGGGAGAGTGGGGCTATTTCGCACATGGGGCACATTCGGACAGACGGCGTTTCCCCTAGTAATTATTAATTTAAAAATCTGAAAAAAATACCAGTAAATGGATGCATGACTACCACCTCCTGCACGAATTTTCAAAGCCCTGAGCCATTTTGTTGTATACGTACTAGAAATTTGCTAGCGTTAGAAGCAGCAAAGTAAATTTTTTTGTCATTTTGTTGCCATAAAATATCAATCAAAAATAACTCTCAAGTTGACATTCAGCATTTTAATCAGTTGAGGCACTACTAAAGTAAGTTTCTAGAAAGGTTTTATTTCCCTGCTTTATTTATAAATATCTTGTTGGGACGTGGTAAGCTTGAACTGGTAGATGGGGCACATTCGTACACCAAAAGATGGGGCAGATTCGGACAGTGTGAATGTGGCTCATCTTTCCCATTTTTGATTATGAAAGTGATTTATATGTTTATAAGTGCAGTATATTTAATAACTTGAAGTTTAATTGTTTTTTATTGTAATTGTTTCAAAATTTGGTGATAATAGAAAATAACATCTTAAAGAAAGCTTCAGTTTTAAGGAATTTAGACCCAGATTTAAACATTGAAGAAATAATGTCCCTGATAATTGTTTAATACCAATTGACTTGGGCTTAGGTGATTTAATTCCAGTAGAATTTCCTACTAAAAAGAAAATTTTGTTATGTTGGTCAAATAGAAAATTTGGAGTTGAATGCTGCTTATTTAAAATTAATGATCAAAAACATTAAAATTAATGACGAAACTTTTATTTTCCCAGTAAGAAATGATTCAACATTCATACAAAAAGATAATATCGTATTACACAAGTTCCCCAACCGTCAGTTTCATTTGTTAATAAGTGAGCTGTTGGTTCACTTTTCTTTTCGAATAAAACCTGACAGTTAAAATATTGGTTAAACTTTTTCTAACTAATTATATTATGTGCAATATAATCTTCATTACTACAATTTTTTTCCTCATCAAAAACTTAGATGTTCAATATTTTCTGAAGCTGTTTTCTTTTTGTAAAAAAATCTTTAATTTAGAAGAAAAATATGTAAAAGTGCCAAATTTTTCGTTTAATTATCCTTACTTTAAAGTGCCATAAACTTTTTAGTTCTAAAAAATAATTATTGTATAATTTTTTGCAAGTGTACGAATGTGCCCCACACGTGTACAAAACTGCCCCACCCATGGGGCACATTCGCACGAAATTTCTCGTTTTTTAGATTGATGATATAGGTTAGAAATTCTAGATGAATGCGACCAATTATCGTTCTAAAATATCGGGAAAGGTCTTAACTTTCATTTGAATCCGAGTTTGTTTCAATATCTCATCTAGATCCAGAGAAATATCCCGAAATGCACTTTTTGTGCGAATGTGCCCCGTTCTCCCCTACTATTCTACTTGTACTATTGCTTAACTATTTTTATTGAAATAGCAAAATAGCCGGTAGTAGTAACTTCCTTAAAACAATAAAACAGGTTACCTCAAATAGTTTATTATGGCGAGCATATTGGTGAAGAGCCTTAAAAGGAGGCTCGAGGAAATTTAAAAATTTTAATAGTAGTTCGAGTGTAACAATTAACTTTTATGATTCTTTGTACTGCCGGGTACTCTCTTCACAACGGCGGGTCGTTTTAATTTCCTTGTAATTATGATTCTTTAGAACCCTAATTCGTAAGTAAGCAGTGAGCACACACACAAGCAGAAAAACCAATAAAGTTTCTTAAACACCTACAGGGTGGCCACCGACATGGAAAATAGGGAAAATATGGAATTATCAGGGAATTGGAAACTTCTGGAAATATCAGGGAAATTTAAGTATTTTCCTGCTATCTTACAAAATTAGTTACCAATTCGTTGGTTGAATCGCGTAGAATTTTTTTTACTTCTAAAGGGCGATGAATAAATAAATCTGAATTCCGATAGAACTATTTTAAGGGGACTCTATGTTTGGGTTTCAAAGTTAATCATACATTTATTAATATTTGATATTGAATTTCTTACAAAATTGTAGTTTGTATAAAAATAACTTTTTTTATTATTTCTTCTGTGATAAGGATCATAGCATTTAATAGTGTACAATCAGGGAAAATTTAGTTAAAACCTGGAATTATCAGGAAAAATTACTAAGGTCAGTTGGTGGCCACCCTGACCTAATAAAGTTGATTCAGCAGTGGGAAATTTTCAAATATTGCCGTGGACACCCATTCCTAGTAAGGGATTTCTTTTAATTTTTTTTTGCTGTACGATAGAAATTCGATTCTTCGTAAAGTGTTTCGATCTGGCAAACGAGGATTGTCTACCTGCGTGGCTCCTTTACATGTTCTGTTCAGACGACACACCTAAGAATCCTTTTATTCAACCATTTAATCGCCTTCCAAAGGACCTAACTATTCTGAGACCCTATGCGCTATTTTACCTAAAAGAACCTAGAAGCTTTTACCAGAGGATTTACTGGATTATTGATTAAATCCTAGTATAAGGAACACTTTTTATAAAATTTTAATTTTGTGACCGTGAATTCGTGGGTACGTAAGGAGTATAATGCTTAGTTAGTGCAATTATGTAATTTTCTAGGGAAGGGAAATGCTCTTTATCCATCACGTATAAGTTTTATAGTTAATTCTCGATTATTTGTTTATGGAAGGTTACAACCACAGAGTATAGAGCTTAACAGAGTGTTCATCTCCATAGGCGCTAATGGCAACTTTTTTTAACAGGGCTTTTTCCATTGAAAAATGTTAGGCCAAACGGACCCGCCTCCTTTAATACCACGCTATTCCTGCTAATTCTGTCATGCGCCCACTGAAGTTGTCACTCAAATCCAAATCGCCTGTAATCAGTGTTAAAATCTAATCAAATACATTTAACGTTCTCTGATTGGCTGCTAGTGAACTGAATTATAATATGCGTGCTGGAATTAAATAAATGACCTAAAGAGGAAAACGGCGGTCTGGCATCTCTGTTAAGCTCTCTACTCTGTGGTTGCAACAAACATTACGGTTAATTGGAGATGCTTTCAGAACAGTTTCAGAGACCTCTGTTTTGTCTCAAAAAGGTCACCATACTTTGTTGGTTACAAAATTTCTTTTGAAAAAAAAACCATCTCGGGTCTATTTTTACCATTTATTTTTAATGATGAGAATCTATTGGAAATTTAGGATTTTTGTGTGGAGACAGTGGGTTGAAAGGTGCAATTTTCAGAGTCCTACAGCTGACACGAAATTTTTTCTTTTAACTCATCGTAAATTTCTTAGTATATTCCATTTTTCGTAAACTGATATAAAGATTAAATTCATATTGATGGAGATATTTTTATTAAAATATACCAAGTGATTAAAACCCTATGAGGGATGCACCCACACATTCCCCCACATTGGGAAAGGAAGCAATTCGAGATTTCGTTCAACAACAGCAGTCAAAAAAATGAAATAAGTCTGTCGTGTTTGAATACTTTTCCCAGACTTACGTGATAGGTAGGACCAAGTGAGAATCGGAAAAAAAAATTAGAGAATCCCGTAAGTTACTGTATTCCTGAAAGGAGAATTTCACCATTTATCGCTGGTTAAGCGGACAATAAGTGTAAACTCACAACTCTCAAGCGTCACCTCCAACCGTGGACCGGTTTCGTCCTTGTTAGGACTCATCAGCAAGGTATGTAATGGTAACGCAAGAGAGCGGAGGGCAAGTACTATACTCTGTTCATTTTGAACTGGCGCTTGAAAATATTTCCTTCCCCCACCACCGATCGGTAACCATAGCAACTATCCACGTCAAAGTGACGAAGAAGGCTTACTATTGGCTGCTCGAAGAGCGTTACTATGGTTGCGCTTCTAGCGTGGGGGAAAGCACTATTTCTCAAGCGCCAATTCTAAATGAATAGAGTATAGTCTAGCCGACTATAACTGAAAAAGTGGTGACCATTGATTAGTCCTCCACTCATCTGCTGGAATGACAATGGCATTCCTAGGACAGATTTAATTCCAGAAAGGGGCAATTCTCTTGCGTTACCATCCTATACCGTGCTGATGAGTCCTAACAAGGACGAAACCGGTCCCCGGTTGGAGATGACGCTTGAGAGTTGTGAGTTTACACTCTGTTTCTGTTCATCTCACAGACAAATTCGAACGGAATGGTATAGAAAATTCGCTTCGACCATTCGATAATCCTTTTATTGATTCCACTCACACAATCCCATCAAAACAGCATATAAGGAGAAGTCGATCGCTTTTTATAATGAGAGAGCACCTCATTTTTTTTCTTTCTTTTAATGCGATTGCTCGGTTGAGCGACAGAGCGTCGCTCGATGATCGATGACGCTGCGACTTGCGAGGGACACTTTGAAAGGGAAAGTCATCCCTTCGAAATTCTGATCTTGCGATGTTTCGATCTATACAGGTGATCTGATAGAGATAGTTATATTTAATGGAGGATTGTGTTCATTTGGTTATAGGCGTATGGGGAAAATAAGGAATCTACTTTCTTGGAAAAATAAAGTTCATGGGTGTTAGTTTAGAAAAGAGATTTAACCGAGGGCGATAACCAAGGCCGTATCGGTTGGAGTTAAGGGTTCAACCTCCCCCCGAAATTTTGACATCAATTTTTGTCTTTATACCTTGAAAATAATGTGACCAAATTTTCTGTGGAGTAAGACCCCCAACACCCTTTGAAATTTTGCCACTTTTGATGAGTATCTTTGGGTATGATTTAAGCAGGCGCGGATCCAGCACGGCTCTAAGGGAGGGGCACTTTTCCAGAAGAGATCCCCTTGTGGTACCATTGGGGGTATGGGGTTCCTCCCCCAGAAAAAAAAATGAAATTTGATGTGTAAAAGTAGGGTTTTAACTCACTTTTAGAAACGTTTCGAGTCTAAGGAGGGCACTTTTTAACACTGTTACCTTTACTTTTTGACCCAAAATGTCAAAAAATTTTGGGGATTTCCTAAAAATTAACACTGAAGATCCCATTTTGATACTAATGGGAGGTTTGAGGGTCCTCCCCCAGAAGATATTTTGAAATTAGACCTAGAAAAGTTGGGTTTTTACTCATTTTGAGAACCTTTTTTGGGGTCTCCAAGGGGGAGGCACTTTCCAGAGTGCCACCCCCGGATCCGCGCCTGGATTTAAGGGGCCTCAAAATAAGCTAAAACAGTATTTTGACGGGGAAGTTCCTAAAATTTTTGGAACGTTGTTTTCCAACGTTCCCTTAAGCTGCAAGCAATGCAGGTCCTCCAGGTTCGAAGAGCTAATCTAAAATAATATCCGAATAAAACAGTTAAAGGAAACAGTGTAGAAACTGTCAAAGAATTGTTCTTCAATTTCAAAGGCCTCTATTAGCTATATGAATTACAAGTTTTATTAATGAAATATTTTTAAAAGTTAGCACTTCATTAGGTGAATCCAATTTAGGATGTGACTTCTCGGACGACGAGGACTTGGCCACATCCAAAAGATTGTTAATGGAGTGGTTGTTAGAGGTCATTTAAAACTGGGCATGACTTCAATAAGCGTTTGTTGCATGTAACTAACAAATCTTGCAACTCCCAACGATTTTTCCCAATACATCCCTAGTCTTTTATTTTTCCTTGATTCCATGGACATCTTTGAAAAAAAACATCCTTGTTGATATTACCAACCCTTTTAGAGAGGCTAGTTAGTATTCCCAGTCACGAGTTTGAAACAGCCCTGATAGCACGACTTAGGCAAGGTTCAATGAATCTGTGAAGACTTCTGAATGTCGAGGTTGACTCTGTAATAAAGGGTTTAATAAGCACTGTTACTTAAGATGAGTAGATTACCCATTTGGCGCAGTTGGGGATGGTAATTTTCGTGTTGGGCAGATGTCTTTTGGACGATGCTTTTTGCATTTCACTGTCATTGGTGCTTGGGAAAATGATACAAAGTGTTGCGGGTTCTCGAAACAAGTGAGATTTCTAAGTGATATCTTATATATTTGAATGTTTTCTTAATGTTGTATTACTTTTTACCGTGAATAGACTAGTGGAGAATTAAACTGGTAAAAGGGCAGTCTTGTAAAATTCCACCTCATTATCATCTCTACAGGGTGATTCTAAATCACGTGGACAAACTTCACATGGGGGTAGAGGGAACCTAGACAAGCATATTTCGCATAGGAATGGGGGGGGGGCGCATCCTTACCGTTTAAGAGCTAGGACCTAATGTAGTGCGAGCGCGTTTCAAGAGGCCGTTTTTAGGAGGCCCGTGTGACTAAACAAAACATAATAAAATGAAAAACATTATTGCATAAGGTAAGGAAGTATTCCTACTACTTACACCATGAATTCGATACAATTTGAACCACTTTCTAAACCGTGGAGTGAGTTTCAAAAGTGCAATATTAATCTTTTAGTCAAAGAATGGACTTCACTTAATGGTATTTAGAAAAATGATGTTTGGGGAAGGAATTTTCAATGATCGTAACATTGATCATTGAAACTGTTTGATCATTGAAAATTCCTTCCCCGATCATCATTTTCCTCAATACCATTAAGGGAACTCCATTGTTTGACTAAGAGATTAATATTGCACGTTTTAATACTAACCCCACGGTTTAGCATGTGGTCCAATTTCTATCACATTGAGGATTTAAGTTGTACGGATACTCCTGTACCTCATACAATAATGTTTTTCATTTTATTATGTTTTGTTTCGTCACACGGGCCTTCTAAAAACGGCCTCTTGAAACGTGCTTGCACTACATTAGGTCCTAGCTGTTAAACGGTAAGGATGCGCCCCCCATTCCTATGCGAAATATGCTTGTCTAGGTCCCCTCTACCCCCATGCGAAGTTTGTCCACGTAATTTAGAATCACCCTGTATATGAAGTATCTACACCTGTATTCAAGTTACAAGAACAGTCTTGCATAAATTACTTTTTGCTTTGGGTAAGGAAAATTAGCGTCTTACGCATAAATTCAATAGAAATAGAGATAATAAAAGATTATTTTTCTCAAATTATCCGTCGCACTAAATAATTGAACCTATAGAGGCTAATTCTGGGAGAGGTGACCGACTCACTGATATCAGTTCAACAATTTACTTGATTTCGATAAAAATTGGTTTACAATTACAGTTCGGTTATCTTATGATTCAAATGTCAAAATATACTTTTGATTTGGGGTATAACTATATTTTGCTCTGTAGACTGAGACGACAACCCAGAGCCGTATCCAAAGGTGGGGGTTAATTCTCAAAACTATTTTTCTGTCCTATATTTTCCTTGAAAATTTTGAATACAAGAAACGATCTTCTTTGAAAGTGTCATCGAGGCTTGCCAATGTTCGAAAATGAGTCAAAATACTACTTTTTGTAATCGAACTTAAAATCATTTTTTGGGGGTGCCAAAGCACGGAATGGGACGATTCGGCGCGGCCGTTTCGGCGCAAACAAAATGTTTTTCTTCTAATTTTTAGAAGGATTATATGAAAGAGTTTTATTTACTTTCATTTTATTTCTGGAGCCGAATCGGCCAGCGCCGAATAGTATAGTAGACCGGCCATAGCACGGGGTGGCAGAATTTTCGGGTACGACAAATGAAAAATCAAAGAAACCCATACTGCACGTTTGCAAAAATACCATTACCGTACAGTCCAGATTGTTGCTCAAATAGATCTGGATAGACAGAAAAATTTTATATCCTGGATTCCTGATAACTTTGTAGAAAATGGGGATTTTTTGTCTGAAGCCCATACAGTCAAAAACGTTGGCATCTGATAAGAATTAAAACAGATAAGTATAGCTTCTACTAAGTTGATGTATACGGGGGGGGCGGCAAGAGAAAAGGTCTTAGAAACCGATCCTTGTAAATCGCAGAATTTTCAAGGAAAAAAAGCACAGGACAAAAATTAATATAAAAATTTCAGGGGGATGAACCCCTCCCCTCCTTCGGATTCAACCCTGCGGGGGTAGTTGGGTTCGTCCTTAGATATGGCTCCCTGATGGTATGTTAACTATTGATTATTCTTTCCAGAAATCGAGGTCCGTCGCTGCTGGAAGAACCTACGTCAGGAATTTGGCAAGCAACTGCGCAAGAGCGACTTCCAGTCAGGGGAGGCCTCCACTGACGACATCCAGTGGCCCTTCTTCCAGAAACTCCTCTTCCTCCGGGACCAGTTCCCCAGCCGCGGGGGAAAGCCGGACAGCAACGGATCCGGCGGCAACTACCCGGACGACGTATCCGCCTCCAAGCAATCCGACGACGTCTCGGACCTCGAGTCCGACATCTATACGGACGATGACGACGACATCCTTCCGACAGAATTCCTCCTCCAGTCGTCCACCCCTCCTAATTTGGATCATTCCGGGTCCCGGTCCAACCCTCCTTGTCTGTCCCCTCGACCCCAGCGACCCCTGGCGGTGATGCCCAAGCCACAGCTGCCGCCGCCGGACATCAGCAACCCCAAGAAGCGAAAGCTGGACTCTGGTGGTGGGTACGATCAACCGATGATCGACCATAGGAACGACGAGGACGTCGGGTTCTTCAACTCGCTGCTGCCGCACGTCCGGAGACTGTCTCCCAGGGACAAGTTCATTTTCAGGATGAGGGTGCAGCAGACCCTGTTCGAACTGGCTTTCCCGGAGACAGGCAGGACGCCCGGACAGGCCAATGGAGGAGCGGATATGTATACTAGGTATGATGACTTTGCGGGGATGTCTGATTGATGAAGGCTATCCACCATCCAACCAACCATGTTTGTTTTCACCGGTATTCTCTTGACCAAAGTTGACTTTTCGAATCAAAGAACATATCGTCTTCTTACGGCCGTATTCACCACTAACTTAACCTAAGGTTAACCTGGAATCAAGCTTTTTCGACGACTCTGATTGGCTTAAAACTTGTTTCCCTTTCTCAACCTCCTATCAGAAGTTTAACTCCAGGTTAACCTTAGGTTAAGTTAGTGGTGAATACGGCCGTTAACCTAATGTTAACCTGGAATCAACTTCTAGTTGGTTCTAGTAGTTGAAAAAGGGAAACAATCTTCAAGTCAATCGGAATTGTTGAAGGAAATTGATTTTCTAGGTTAGTCGTTTAGAATCTAATGAGCTTAGTCGTTTAGAATCGGGATTTCCGAACCGAAGTTTGCCGAACAGAGATGGCATTGTTTGATAATAATGTGACGATATCAGTGGGAATTTTAAGTTAACAAGGACTTTTACATGTCCATACACCTTAAGTCTGTACTAGAGAATGCCGATGTCTCATTTAAGTCCAAATCCTAGAGTCTGGGTCAAACTTGAGACAGAGAGATAGGTTTCCGACTCATATCAGTAGGATAATACGTAGTATTGCATAGAAGTGATGGTTGATCTTTCTAGTGCAATAAAAGTTGCTAAACAGGCGGTGATTCTGTCACAGTTTATATAGTGGCCCTTGAAAACTGTCTTGCAATTTTACGTCACCATTTTCACTTCTAGTGCAGTGCAGTTATACTACCTGGTTGATTTCTGTCAAGATGCTAACGTTAACTTTGGTCGCAAGAGAATATCCGGTTAAAAAATAACCTTTCCGTTACTTCATTTTTTGAAGGCTTTCCCCACTAAATCACATAGCTTGTGTTTGATGAAATAATTAAGTTTCTTTGTATTGTATGCAGTGGCGTAGCTAGCCTGGGTTTCATTCTCTGTGTTTTTATTTTTAAGACAATGAACTTTGACCACTTTAACTAAATAAAATTATACTCCCTCATTACGTTCAAGATTTAGAAACACAAAGAAGTTATTATCTCTCCCGGGTTTTTCCTTTTTTAACTTGTATTTCTCCAAACCAAAAGAAAATCAAACTACCCAAACTATAAAGACTGGAATAGACCCAAAAATAGCTGATTATTTTCATAAATTGCGCACTTTTGAAAAATAAGTTTCTGTAAATGCATATATAGTAGTGAAAAGATAGGTCGAAAGGATTGTTATTAAAAGATCAGTTGGAGTCGTCTCTTTGAAAATAACTTGACCCTTAGCCTTAAAAATCAGCCTTTTAAATAGTATTGATGTTCTTTGGGGATTCATTGGTGGTTACCTGCCTTGGTGATCATGAGAGTAAACCTCATCCTTTCTACGCCACTATATTGTGCTTTTTATGTCCCACAAAATATAGTGAATCTTTATGAAATAAAGATGAAAAATTTTCATTCAATATGGTTGATATAATTTACCTTTGTACTTTCGAGCCGGCTTTGCTTTTAGATCCACCATCAGCTGGCTAGAGCACGATCTCGTTCTTCCATCGCAGTTCTCTCTCTGTTCATTAGATGGCACTGCCATCCGTGATTCTTTATTTCCCATCCGTGAAGCTGAAGAAGAATATAAGTTTTTGTGAACATAAGTTATTTTTAAATTTAAAAGGATAGAAATTTTTAAGAAGTTGAGTATTAATTCTATGGGGGGGAGTAAATTTCATAACTTTAAGAGTTAGTTTTTAGTATTAGATTATAACTGTACCATTATATTATAACTTTAGTATTAGATAAAATACTGTGCCAATTATTTTTCTTTGTAGTAGTATTAATATAAATTTATAATAGTGGAAAATAAATCAATAATAAATTGTTAAGAAAATTCTTTTATACAACTATGCTCGCACTATTAATTCTTGAAATTTTCAAAATAATTCAGGGTTATCCATTTACTACTGGCTTGTAATAGTAAATTATTTTAGCAAATAAACTAGAGCGATAAAAATTTAGGTATTATCAAAACAATTTGATAATACCTTTGTTTTAGGTATTATCCTTTACTTTGTTATCCTTTACTTGTCCTCCTTTACTTTGTTTTAGGTATTATAAAACGATTTGTTTTTGAAAAATTAGAGGTTCTAAAGGTGATCAGAGAAAGAACTGAGTTGGTTTGAATGAAAGTGGCATAAGTCGACTGAAAGTAGTTTTGAGTAATTGAAGACTTTCTTTAACAAAACATTCTTTAGGCAGCTCTTATGGGGAATCATTGAGCTTTTGACTTAGGGAACTAAAGTAAAGGATCTTTTAAAAATTCAAATCCATACTTATATTAAATTTTGTATTTTTGGACTTATGCCACTTTCATCCTGAGCAGTAAATCCGGCCTTAGATTGCCTATTAGAAGCTAATGCTTTGGTGTTTTGTATTTCAGTGCCTTCCATGAACACGAACAATACGATTATTGAACACAGCTATATCACCTGCCACGCAATTCGTCAACTACCCATCGATTTTTATTTGTCCTCTGTGAAGAATTTATTAAAAACTCTTTTTACTTATTTTCGTGGACAGAACTGCTTGAAGTATTAGTGCTGAACTTTTTATACAGCGCATATTACTAATACATTCCATTTACATCGTTTACATATTCGCGGTTACGCAGGGATTTTGGAGTTTGTACAGTTTATGCTTATTACAGTTTTAAGCAGTTTTGCACATAGGGACTGATGTGTTATTCGCCATGTTGTTTGTTCATTCCATCGTTGCTCGAGCTGACTGGTGAACAGTAAATGTTTGTATAAAATTGTGCGATGATGGTTGTTTTGTTGAGATTGTTTTGTTGAGATAGTTTTGTGGTGATATTGTTGTAAGTTTTAAAATTTAAGAAAGAATAAAGAGATTTTTAATAAATTGTTGGTTTTATTTGTAATTTTCAAAATACACTTTAAAAGCCTTGAAGATTGTGTAACTATTTTTTAATATGAAAAAGCTATATTAAGTGTCATAACTTTTATTTTATGTCATACTAATTGAACACATAAATTGCATGCATACTGTATGCATTATTAAAAATTACATAAGTATAAAAATATCCTTTTTAGTTACTGTTTGATTTCTTTTTACAATAATTTTTAAAATTGAAGTTTTAATCATATAAAGTTGAGTATCTTTTTAAAATTAGTACATAATTTTTAAAAATGTGTCTATAAAGGGTATTGTAACTTTTAATGAATGAAGATAAAGGTTTTTACTAGATTTTATGTCGAACATGGCTTTTTTTATAATAGCCATAAAGATTTATCTTACACGATTATTTTCAACTTTTCTTTTCTTTCATTAAAAAATTTCAAAGTAAAAACTTCTAATTGTGAAGGATGTATAAACTCCGATACAGAAAATGTGCATAAATCTTTATACTCCCTTCTCTAAACTCAATGTATAGAGCCCCTTCGATTCCAGGCCAAAGTTTAGTGTATAGAGAGTTTTTTTTATAAATGTGCTTCGGAAAGGGTTGAGGGAAAAAACAGGTCACAATGAAATGAAAAAAAGAAAAAACTCCCTCCTACCCTTTCAACCTGTTGAAAATAGCTCAACAGTACCCCCTAATGTCGCCTCTCTTATAAAATTTCTCCACCACTTTCAACCTCTCTTCTAAGACCTGGTAATCTAGATTCTAGTTGCACTACGATCTGCGGTCCAACCCCTAAAATAAGCTTTCATTCGGGTTGATCTGACTTGATATTTTCAGTATGTTTTTTAAAAAAAACTAAGGGGTATAAAGAATTTTAAAATTGCTTTTCATTGATGCACTCCTCCAGTTTAGTTGTTTTTGTGGTAAGAAAAGGATTCTTACCTTTAAAACTTCTATTAATGCTCATAAATAAGGAAAATTTGAAAAATACAAATTTTGATAAGAAGAAAGGAGGAAACCGAAAGTTAATTTAACTACATTCATGGTATATTTTACCAACTAACTTATTTGTTCAATGAAGTTCCACCATGTCACATTTTTTTTCTTTTTAATTATAAAATCTAAGTATTGCATTACATCTAAACAAAACAAATCCATAATTTGTTTACCATTTTTTAAATTACTAGGGGGCTCTGTCCCTGCTCGCTATCGCTCACCAGCCCCCGGAACTGCTTCGCAGTTCTTTGAAGATCGCTTCGCGATCTTAGCGAGCAGAGCTCGTTTGTTTCATCTCAACAATCCAGGCTCGTCGGCTTAGTTAATGCGCCTTTGATACCGAAGTTACTCATCTCTCTAGTGTATCAATGATTTAATTTGAATCATTCATTCCCTCGAAGATATCAAAATAAAACTGTTTCTAAAATATTCATCTCTTAACTTCAATTCTTCTTTTTTCAATTATTGAATAGAAATGTTTTTAAAAAAATATCTAGCAAGTCTACCAATTATCATCAACCAACTTAGAGTAAAAACAAGCCTTTAAGAAACTTTAAATTTTTAATATGCACGTAAACATCTAGTGAATCGTCGGAAATTAAAACTCATAAAAATAAGCTGTTTCCCTAGTGAAAGACCAGAAAGAGAAGAAAAAATTGAAACTTTGAATCTCAATAATTCTAAAACTGATTCGAATTTTTTAAAAAACGAAACGCCAATATTTTTATAAAAAATAACTGTATATGTGTCTAAAATATTGTGCCTCTATCATGATTAGTTTTTATTTTATAGCGAAAAAATCGAAAAACACAGTTCTAAAACACACAATCGTCACAGTTCTAAATTAATAAGTTTTAATTTAGTTCTTTCTTTCTTTTAATAAGTTTCTTAATTGTGGTCTTGTCATTTAATTAATAATGTAATTGTAACCATAATAGATCATGTGCCTTATTTATCTTTGAGGGCTCTAAGCTAAGCCCCTATTAATCTTTGTGTTGTTTATTTTAATTTAGATGTTTAATAAATGAGTAATTTTAATTAAAACAGATGTAGTTATTTCAAATAATCAGAAATACCTAAAGTAAATAACTAAACAACCAACGTAGGCAAAAGCCTACGTAACACTTGGGAGAACTTAGAAAAAAAGGAATAAATACACTCCACCCGTGCAAGGCCGGGCAAATCAGCTAGTGAATGTATAAAGTTCTCAAGGGTTTTACAAAATGTTTTATGTATGAACTTACAAAATGAAATTTTTAAAATTAGTTATAAAATATAATAATAATTACTATATTTTAACTTTTTCTCTTGAAGACTTAGCTTAGCAGGGGTACTAACTACTTTCTTTAAAGTAAAATTTTAGGTCTAGAGCCATTTAACTAATTAAAAACAAATATTTGATAATTTAGATCAGCGGTTCTTAAACTTTCGATCGCCGCGGCCCCCTTTATGTAACTGCCAGACATCGCGGTCCCCTAAAATTTTGAACACTCAGAGCAGTAACCAAACTTGTTTCAAGGGGGGTTCACTCAACCTTATTCTTCCCCTAAATTTTCCACATAATGGTAAAATTTTACAATTACTTCAAGTAATAAAGGGGGATCTGGGGTCTCCCCCAGAAAAATTTAGAAAATTTGCCTAAAAAAGTAGTGTTTTAGTTCATTTTTAGACATTTTAGGATGCACCTAAAGAGAACAGATCCTTGTAAACCAAAGAATTTTCAAGGAATAATTGTAAACAGAAATTAAAATTTAGAGGGGGCTGGGGGTCCTCCCCCAGAAATTTTTTTGAAATTTGCCCCTTTAAAATAGTGTTCTATCTTATTTTGAAACTCTTTGGGGGAACACTCAAAGTTAACTGAAGTGTTCCCCAAGATAACTCGTGGACCCCCTAGGAAGGCGCTGCGGACCCCGGGGGTCCGCGGACCACAGTTTAAGAACCGCTGATTTAGATAAATGCTCTTATTTAATACAAATCTTTTTTTTTTAGATAAATGCTTTTTTATATCAATATACTAGCTGTTATACCCGGCCTTGCACGGGTGGGGTGTATAAATTTTTTTTTAATTTTCTTAAAATACATTTATAATTTTGTAAATTAGCAATATTACAAAACATCCCGGTATCCCAGGCGCCTCTTTCCTATCCCGGTGTTCCCGGTAATTTTCTAATCCCGGTGTTCTTGTCACTTTTTACAATCCCGATGTTCCTGATAATGTTAAATATCTTGGTGCTTTTATAAAATAACAAATTTGAAACTATAATAAAAAGTCTAAAAATGAAAAAGTCTAGTGATCTGTCTCATTTGAAACAATGTTTTATTTTTAACTCGCTTTCCATGAAAAAATTGTATTTTTCAGTAAATATATTTATTTCAAAGGAAAAAAATCTTTAAATGGAGGAAATGTCCACGTCTTCGGTGTGGTTTAAAAAGAGATGCGGAACACACATACATACACACAGCCACAAACGTTTTTATTTATATAGATATTAATAAAATTGCCTAGTAACTACAACACTGGTACTACTAAAGTTTCCTATTATTGGCTTGCATGACTGGTAAAACAGGTTTTCAAACACGGAAAAATAAGTGAAAAAAAGCAGGAAAAATGGGAAAAAAGAATGAAGGATTGATTTTCTCTTCATAAATTATAGCCTATGTCCTATTCTGATGTATAAGCTACATTATTGTAAAATTTCATTAAAATCCATTCAGTAGTTTTTGCGTGAAAGAGTAACAAACATACAGACAAACATTCACAATTATAATAGTAGTAGGATTGGTAAAATATTATCTTCTTCTCGTGTCCATGGATACATGCACGGTCTAGGTGGCAACAATTGCGGCGGCCAAGTGGTAAAATATTGTGTTGTCTTTTTAAGTATGTTGATTTCAAGAAAACAGCAAATAAACAAACTATTACTTCATTAGTTTCCATAGTTATATTTGTATTTCAGGGAAAGGAAGACTTTTATAAAAGGTAATATTAATTTTTCTACTATTATTCGTCTTTTACCTACTTACCCTAGTAGCACAGCTCATACAAATTATTCCGAGGTAACGTAATTGCAACTAGAAGTAAACGATATTTGGCCATACGTGACAAAAATTAGACGAACCTTTGTTTGTGCTGCTTGATTCTGGTATAGTTCAATATGCAGAAAACTTGTGGTTTTTAAATATTGACTAAGAAGATTAAAATAATTATATAAGAAAGTTTACAAATGTCTGTGGGAATCAAACAAGCCTGCTGCCATATAAAATTTCAACTCAAAACAAAAATTAATTGTTGAAAATCAACAAGTGTCAATACGGCCAAAAATATCAAACGATCTGTTGGTATAGATCACATTGCTATCGCTCAGTAGAAAAAGTTTTCACTTAGCCATGATAAATGCTGATATACCTTTCGTACCTGTTCTGATATTTACTTTAAGAAAAAATGAAAATATGCGTAAAACTTACGCAGTTTTCTCTCATTTTTCTGTTCTGATTTTACACTTGAGTGGATTGTATCTTGTGGCAGTTTTATCCTATAAAGAAATCAGGTACCGGGACACAAATATGTCTGTTACTCGATTCTTCATTGCAACTCTGTCCTCTGCATTATGGTTTGCGCTTTATAGAAGAGAAAAGAAAATAGGAAAGATAATGCAAATTCGTGAAATTTTATCACCTTCCTCCATAGCTTCAAGATTTACCCTTCTAGAGAAAGGTATCTTCCTGTTTCTTACTATCATGCCATTTTCTTACTCTGCTCTCTCCATATGTTTCAAACCAAGGGAAAAATTGTCTGCTTTACTGTTTTATCATACCTTTAAAAATGGTGAAATTCGAAATGTTTTCCTCTTTTTGGGGTCTTACTTGTATTATGCATTGTTTTTGAAATGGCCTTGCATTGCATTATGGGCAATATGTGATTTGTTGCGTGGAAGTAACAATATTTTACAACTTTTCAATGAAAGTTTGGCCAAAACTAATTTCAACACTAAAAATGCAACTGAAATATTCAAACAATATTTCACTATTATTGAACTAGTTAAGGATGTGAAAGAAATCCTATCATTGCCATCTTTGCTTACACTTATAATAAGTTTCTCAAACTTGTACGTAATTCTAGCAAAACATTTGAAAGGTATCGTTGTAGAAGCAAACGTCAAAATTTCCTTTGAAATAGCATACATGGGTTTATCGAGTAGCGCCTGTATCATTTTGCTTACATTTTTTAGTGCAAAAATACCAAAGCGTATGTCCGAGGTAAGAGAAACTGCAAAAATATTGCTAAGACAATTCAGGTGTGGTAAAATTACTCAGAAGGATCAGGTTTTTCTCCTTAAAAGCATTATAGACGAGGATTTAGTGTATATGACGGCGTGTGATTTGGTTGTTTTCACTAATAGTTTTCTATTGTCTTCTTTTGGTTCTTTATTAACATTTGGACTTCTTATTTTCAATATGAACTATACAGAAACCCAGGCTTGTAACTAGACTTTTGTTTCGGGAGGGGTTTTAACTCAACATTAAAAGAAAACTCCAAGAAAAGTAAATTTAAAAGAAAAAGAAGATATATCATTAGCTATAGCATGTAACAATCATGTATTATCACTTAGAATGTAATTATAAGGAAATAAAATAAACCTATAAGGCTACATACTTTTTGAAATGTATTAAAATTAGAAACCAATACGTAGAAACTCAACATGAAATGAAAATATTTTACCATACGTAGAGGCATGTTTTTTTAATTATTTGAGGATAATTTATGCAAAGGATATACAGGGTGTATCTGAAATGGTGCAACAAACTTTCAGGGATGAAAGTACTCATCAAGACGAACAAGAATCGGTATAGAAAGGGAGGTCCCAGACCAAATCCCAGGGAGTTAAAAATGGAGCGACACTCCAAAAAAATCATTGAAAAATTCAATTTGTAGAAGAACTACTATTGGTAAAAACTTAATTATGGTCTCAAAAATTGTGGTTTAATGTGATCTTTAAAATTACCTCAAAAGTCTTTGCTTTAAAATTTGTTTTATTATGAAAAAAGTTAAAAAACACAAAAAAATGTGAAAAATTTGCCAAAACCTTATTTTATACTTCGAAATCCTTTCTTTTGATTTGATAATCTGAAAGATCATAGTTGAAAACCCTTAAGTCCAAAGTTTCACGTAAATACAATCAATATTAAACGCTTGAGATCCTGTTAAAGTTCGTTTTCTGCGTGCGCTAACAGCTGTTTTGGAAACAGCTCTAGAAAACAGCTTGCGCACCCAAAAAACAAACTTTAACAGAATCTCAAGCGTTTAATATTGATTGTATTTACGTGAAACTTTCGACTTAAGGGTTTTCAACTATGATTTTTCAGATTATCAAATCAAAAGAAAGGATTTCGAAATACAAAATAAGGTTTTGGCAGAGTTTTCACATTTTTTGTGTTTTTTAACTTTTTTCATAATTAAACAAATTTTAAAGTGAAGACTTTTGAGGTAATTTTAAAGATCATATTAAACTACAATTATTGAGACCATAATTAAGTTTTTACCAATAGTAGTTCTTCTACAAATTGAATTTTTCAATGATTTTTTGGGGTGTCGCTCCATTTTTAACTCCCTGGGATTTGGTCTGGGACCCCCTTTCTATATCGATTCTTGTTCGTCTTGATGAGTACTATCATCCCTGAAAGTTTGTTGCACCATTTCAGATACACCCTGTTTAGAGTATATCGGTAATGTTCCGTTTTATTTTTGCTATGTTTCGTAGTTGCTATGCATGCTCTCTTTGAATTAATGACAGTTTACAGAGGTATACTTATACTGACCCGTTAGCCATTTCCCACATGTATTGTAAATGTAAAAATAGCTTTAAAAGAATTTAACTATCGTTTCAAAAGGCTGAATCAGTTCACAATAAGACGTTACAAAAGATATACACCTAAAACACATAAAAATGTGCCTTAAAACATCGTTTTTCAGGCACGGTTTTCCATTGTAAGCAAATACAAGGAACATCAAAGGCTGGTATACGAACATATGAACATGATTAAAAAAAGTTTGGTACTACTCCAGAATCCCGGCGCAAGCGATAAAGTCGCCAATAATGATGCAACCAGCGCCAAACGAAATATCACCGCTTGAAACCCTTTGCTTATAAAAAATCACAACAATGCCATTCCATGAAACTTTTTATTTAAAAATTAAAAACTCAAATAAAAATATTTTAAACTATACTTACCAGTTTTAAAATTTTAAATTTCGTTGAAATATATTTTAAGATTATTAATATGATTTTTAAACAGACTTATATAGGTGTCGTGTTGTGAGCGGACGTGTTATGAGCGGACACCTAAAAATCGTGTTGTGAGCGGACATTGATAAAAAATCGAGATCGAATCGATTAGTTATGTTATTTACATTCATTACCCTTTTTTCTGAATCGTCACTGTTACAGATTACACCCAAAACGAGTTTGGTTATAGTTAGGGAAGGGGGGTTTGGGGGGGCGGTAGCCCCCCAACTACCATAAACTTTTTACAGTTCGTTTGATGTTGGAATTCGAAATTTTAATATCTAGTTTAGTGCTTATTTTATTGACTTTTCTTGTTTTTTAAGTTGCCGAATGAAAATACGTACGAGATTTAAGGTAAATGTGGGTATAGTGGACACTTTAAGGAAAATTTTTGCTTAAATTCTTAATAAATACCAATCAATTTGCTTCGAAACGGTTATCATCCTATTTTTAGGTTAATTGAATCTTCTTCTTTCGATTTTACTATTAAAAACTTTAATTAGATTGGGCAAAGTATTTTTAATTAATTTTTTAAAAGTACTCCAAATTGCATCTATAGTGGCCACATAGATGAAGCTGTTGCTTCTATGGTGGACACCTCTTGCATCAATAGTGGACACCTGTCTTTTTCTGCCTATATGAGGGGTTTATGCATGAAATTGAGGGGGTTTTCTTGGTATAGTCATCTAGTTCTAATTAAATCTTCCTTCCCAACGAAATGTATTTTAGATTCAATCAAATTAGCTTTATTTAAAAGAAATTGATAGTTTTCGGCCCAAAGTCTACGCTGTAGCTGATTTGAGAGGAATTTAGCATGTAATTCAATGTTTTAGAAACATTGGTTCCCGAAGCCAGAATGAAACCAAATTTATTTAACACTCATTTTAAAGCACAGTCAACAGTTTATGAAGAAAAACCGATTCAAATTAAGTATTATTTATGTTTCTATTAGACGCCATTGCGGTGGCCACTATTGGAAAACCTAAGATTATGTGTTGGTAAAGTGGACACCCCCATTAATCCTCGTAAAGTCAGCATTTTCAAATAAATTTTATTCAGTATTATTTTGTACACTCTTATTTATCTTGATATAAATTTAAAAGTCAATCAAGCGGTAATAAATACGGAAAAATCAGTTCCGACTTACCCGTTTCCTTACGCGATTCAATAAGCAAAATCTAATTCCAGTCACTCGGCCGATGTTGTTATTTTCAAATATTTAAATATCCTTCCCATGCTGATCTGTGGTATCGGTGGTAATTTATCAGCTTACCTGATTGCACAATCTACTATGCCTATGAATTTTGACGCTGTTCGATGCCTCTAACTCGTTTTATTTAAAATTAATCAGCTATGTGGCCACTATTGGTACAGTGTCCACTATACCCACATTTACCTTATATGTATTTACATTTATTTGCTAATCTTTGCTACACAAGTTAAACAATTTATACTTCCAACTTTTTGCTTTTCTCAAAGTCGTAAGTAAAGTAAGTTAAGTTATGCTATTTGTATTCATATTGGCTATTTTAATGCTCTTTTTGTGTGATTTGCGTGTTTTGCTTAACATTAAAGAGTACAGAGCTCCCTTTTTCTGAATCGTCACTGTTACTGATTACACCCAAAACGAGTTTGGTTATAGTTAGGGCAGGGGGGTTTGGGGGGGCGGCAGCCCCCCCAACTCCCATAAACTTTTTACAGTTCTTTTTATGTTTAAAATAGCATATAAAATCCGAAACCGATACAATCTCGATTTCCGATCTCGATTTTTAATCAATGTCCGCTCACAACACGATTTTTATATGTCCGCTCACAACACGGCACCCTTATATATAGTTTTTCTTTTAATAACTTGTTATTTACATTATGATTTTTTTTGTAACAATGGGGTAAGCAGATCTCTTTTTGAGTTGAAATAAAGCTATATTGCAAAATGACAAGAACCAACACCCTCTATATACATGGCCACCCAACTCCAGACGATGACGTCAAACGTGAGTGAAAATTGCCATGTTAAGTCTATGGAGTGACGTCAAAGATGAGTGAAAGTTATGACGTTGCACGGCCGAGTTGGGGGGCCTTTATATAGAGGGTCTTGCAAGAACGCGAGCATTTCTTATGTTTTTTATGAGTAAGGTGTGTTTATAACATCAATTCGCTAAGGTGTGTTTGTTTTTGTTTCGGAAGGCTGTCGCCAAAAAATCTGCTTGGCGAGATTTGCGCCGGCTTTCTAGAGAAGTACCAAAAGTTTCACTGCTTCAGGCTCAAAGTTACGACGTATAATTGTCTGGAATAACTCAAAATAAGACTCTGGACAAACATATGGGGAGAAGGTATTTGTACAGGTTGAGACATAATTTTCAGATGAATGTCGGGACAGTATCATCCACACACATTATTTAATTTGTACTTTAGTTGGTCTTGAGTCTTTTTTTTTATTCATCAGTTTTTCCTTATGGAGAATTGCAGCATCTCTTAAAATTCCGAATATTCAATTTTAAATTATTAAAAATTATCTCCTGATTCCAAAAATATGCTTGTCTTTTCCCACAAATTTTTTTTCAGTTAATTATGAGATATTTTATTACAGAAAGCGCCTAACAGTATGACGTCACATGTGCCTCTTGGAAATGTGGGAAACACCGTTTTCATCGAAACACAGGCTATAAAAAACTAGAGATCAGTATTTCCAAGGTCTATGAGTATTTCATTATGGGTAAACAAGGCACATTTGACGTCACAAACTGTTTCAGCTCAGACAGAAAAGAAGCTATTTTTAATTGAAAATAACTTAGAATTTAGGGCTTTGAAAGGTAAATTAAAATGTTTTTTGGAGGTCCTAAGCTATTCTGAATACATTAAGATTAAAAAATGTTGATTGCAATTGTCCATTGTATGAAAAAGTCATTTTGTCAGTAACATTATTGCGTGTGTTAGCGCCATTGCTTGCCTTATACTAATGTTCATTTAGAATTGGCGCCTGAGAGGAATATGTTTTATTTATTAAATTTTTCCGAAGATATAATAAAATTATGAAAATATGATTAATTAAGGGCTCTAATTGAGCATTTTAAGTGATTTTTGGAAGAATATTTTTCTAATATTTTGTTGTTTTTTATGGGAATCATGTGGTAAATGCAGAAATCGTTCAGGATTTAAAATTCTTGAATCGACACCATTCACTCATCAAATTAAGGTAGGAAATGTATTAAAAAATTTTAAAGAAAATAATCTCCATCTTCACCCGTTCAAGGCCGGGCATTATCAGCTAGTTATTTATACATCCATCCAGCCACGGTAAAAAGCGTTGGAGGACCCCCTAAGGCTTTGAAGTTAAGTGCAAACGATTTTTGAAAAGAAAAAAATCGATCTTAAGAAAACTTAACGATGGGAGAGAAGAGAGAATAATTAAACATTCAGGTTCCAATTTACACCATAGAAAAGTATTTCAAAAATTCTCTGATTTTTCCAGGTTTTTCCTGAAAATTTGGTATGGTTTTCCCTGATATTTTTTAAATATAGTTAATTCTAATCTGCAAGAAAGCGGGAGAAAAACGGTAAAAATTAGGGAAGGCGAGAGAAAAATGGAAAAATGAAGTCTCTTGCCTAAATCGTGTGGAATTATGAAATAAATGGAAATTCGCAAAGAGCGGTAAACGTTTCAGAACATAAGATTTTACAGGGAGTTTATGATTTTATTCTGTCGGATATGAACTTTTTAAGGCTCAAATATCAGAAAGTGTTGAATTTATTTTCGAATCTTTGCTGATTTTGAAAATATCCCATAATTTTACCTTGATAATAAGGAAGTTGCATGTGTCAGATTTTCAAAAACAAACAAGTGTTCCGTATGGTTTTTTGTATGGTAAAATGAAATATCTAGTCAGTTTTTCAAAAAAATGTACAGGTAATTAAATATTTTAATTTAAAAGTCGAGAAAAAAACACGTGACTGAAAACGTTTATTGTTTAAACTGTAAGATGACGTCAACAATAATACCATCAACTCCATTGCTTTACAACAATGTTTAGTATAAGATGACGTCACATCCAAACTCTTGCCGTTTTCGCGCGCTTTTAAAAAGGGGATTTTTGTTAATTTTTTTGGCAATCAAAAAATTTCTCGATCGGCCTCAAATTTTGGGTCGTTGCTTATTTTTGCAAGAGGAATCGAAAAATCATGCAACTTCCTCATTCAAAGTTTAAAAGATTTTCTTTGATAATTCCAGGTTATTATTTAAGTTTTCTAGCCACCATGAATTTACCTCTGCAGCTCAGAAGTGTTGCAGCTGCAGTACTTCGTTTACAAATAAGAAAAAGACAATTTTATAATCCGGCCCGTCAAACCTTTTCAATTACTTTTTCATCCCGCCTAGTTTTTATGCATACATCCAGCCACAGTCAAAACCTTTCAGGACCCCCTAAGGCCTAAAAGTTGAGTGCAAACGATTTTTGAAAAAAGAAAAAAAATCGATCCTACTAAAGAAAACTGAAAGGTAGGAGAGAAGGGTTGAGCTCGAATTTGAATTGTCCCGGGCCCGTGAGTTGAAAGACCTGAGCTCCCCAAACGCTGCTTACGGCGCAACACATGAAGCTCGTTGAGGAGGTTGCGTTATTTGGCGCGTTATCGCTTTTTGAGGCGATCGTCATCTTTGGACTTTTCTTCTACCGCCATTTTCAAATTGATAAGGATGAGGAGAGAGAGAAAAGTGTTTTTATCGCTGCGTTTTGTGCATGTTTTTCGCGAAGGTGCTTTTTAAAAATAGTACTTTCTATGCGTTTTTTCTTATTGTTATACCCATGCACTGAGATTTGAGTATGGTTGCTATATGAATTAATAAACGCTTTCTTTGTAGCATTTAAAGAATATAAATTTTAGCAATTGACGAATTGAATTTCCTTTTTGTTACATTATGAACTATAGAAATTACTAAGTTTATAAAAAGCAGTTCCGGGGGGATATAAAAATTAAAAATAGAATAAAAAAACATATTCTGGATTTTGAGTTCGCAAGCCTTTTGGAGTTCTTCGGAGAAAGTCATTCAATATTATTAGCTGTTCTACTATAGCAGGGGTGGCCAACCTTTTTCGGAAGCGTGCCACTATTTAGGAAGCAAAAATTATGCGTGCCACTTTCAATGTACCGAAAAATATTCGTTTATAGAGTGATTGTGGGAATTTTAAGCAAATCTGCGTAGCGTATATTTTAAAGTAATATAAAGGGGGAAATTTTTAGAAATTTATTGAAAACGGACTTTAAACGTGCTTTGAAAATAACTAAAATCAATAATTTTAGAAAAAGTTTAGTAGGGCCTCAATGAAAAGAGAACCATACACGTTTTAAAGCTATCTGATATAAAGCTGGTTCTAAAATTAATTAGAAAATTAGAATAATTGGGGTAAATAGCCCACTTAATTTTTAAAAACCGAAAAAAAGATTTAGCCCACATGAAATTTTACAGTTTAAGATTTTATTCAAAGTTATTGTAAAACCGTAAAAATATAATTATGTTCTCAGAAAACTAAGTAAAGAGGAGATTGAGGGAGCATTGAAACCTCATTGATGTTGTCACATTGTTATTTTCCCAATTGTTTTCAATATCTTCGAGTGCCACAGGTTTTACTCAGCCGTGCCACTTTGTGGCACGCGTGCCGCGGGTTGGCCATCCCTGTACTATAGCCTCGGTTTTAACCCTCTCATGCCCACTGCCACTTCATATAGTTAGGGACAAATATAATAAAAATATCCCAAAAAATTATTACAAATATTATTTTGAAACTGGGGCTGAATCTAAACTTTATAAACTATAGCACCTGAAGGTGCAATTATTTCTGCAATAATTTTAAAAATATGCTGAAAATGCCGCTTTATGTTGAAAATTAAAGCAAAACTTTTAGTAGCATATTTTCTATCATGGGCAGTAAAGGGTTAAAGTTGTATGCTACACATCTTAGATTTGTTGTAATTGGTTGGGAGGATTTTCAGTATTTATAGTTTAAGTTGGCAATGCATACAAAGGGGGCCCTGAAAAAAAATTAGTCCCTATGAACATGATATCTTAATTAAAAAGCATTTTGAAATTAATTTTTTTATAAAAAATAAAATTTGTCTAATTTTATAAAATAGTTTTACTAAGAATACCTTAAAAATTACTTCTGAATTTAACCCCTTTCTTGGGTGTTTTTAAAATAACCATCACAAGATTTTTTTTCTGTGCTCCAATTTATTTCCGTACCTTTTTTTTTAAATTACACGACTTTATTACAATCTATGCAATTAGTGGACAAAAAAAATCACATTTGAGGAAAATAATATCGATGTGGAATCGTATTATAACTTTGAACTTAAAATAAAAAAAAGGTTGCCTCGGTTTTTCACGTCCTACTCTACCCAGCCAAACAAGGTTTTGATCTACTTTCGATAGCCGTCGTACGACCCGAACTATCTATTGATGGAAAACGCTTTTTACAACGATTCTATTTAAAAACGATTATGCTCGCCTATTTCCCGTCAACCACTTCAACGGAACTTCCATTAGAGACTCTATCAGTTGGCACTTGGGCCCGCTCAAGATGGACGCGATGAAAAACAATTCGACGGAAGACGAGCTTATCTGTTGTTTTGTCGTACTTGACTTATCGCGCTAATGATAGCTTCTCATAAACAAATACGCGCGCGAGCGAAATTATTACGGCCGAAGGTGGCAACCGTTTTTTTCATTGTTGCCATGGAAACAGTCATGGCGACGGATGGAGTGGAGAGTATCTTTGTGAAGGGTTGCCATGGTGGATGGGAAATGTTGTGAAATTTAATTAAAAGTTTGGAATTTTCAGGAAAATTAAATGGAAATTTTGTTTTTGGGATGGATTAATGGAAAAAATTGTGTTTTTGAGAAGAAATGTTCTTCTCTTACTCGAAGAGTGAAAAGCTCCTTTAATTTTGTCCTGAAAATAATAGAAGATAAAGGAAAACACCAGGGAAAGGGAAATATTTAGATAATCGAGAAGATAATAGGGGAGAAGGAGAGTAAAGACAGAGAAGAAAGTGGAGAAAATAAGAGAGATGATTAAAATTGAATCGTCAGTTTGAAAAAAGGGAATGAGTCCGAAAAATGACAGATTGTTGACTTTTTGTGCTAAAAACAATCTCCAAGCTTTGCTCAACTTTTTTTCAACTGTAAAATACTTTTGAATGTTACTAATATGTTATATTTGTTTCGATGATTGCCCCTTTTTTCTAAATAGGGTCTTGAATTTCCAGTAAAAATTTGGTGGCTATACAACGAAAATTCCGTTATTTATTTATGTTTTTTTTATATTTTTTTTCTCAAAACTTGGTTTTTGTACTTATTCCCCTCTTTAAACTGAAGATTCAATGCAAAGAACTCAAATCTTAAATAGACTATAAAAAAACCTCGAGAAAGGATGAGAATAAGGAAATGCAAGAGACTATGCATTTAAGAGGTAGAGGATTCAAGATGAAGACGAGATATAAGAGAATGAGTTGAGATGAAAAAGGAAGAAACAAGGGAATATTATAGATGAGTGGAAAGGGTATAAAAGAGATAATGATTATCGAAATAAAAAATAGTAGAGACAAAACGAAATACAGGAATAATAACAATAATTTATTAAGGTGTTTATGAAAAGAATTAAAAATATGAGAATAATAAGAGAGGAGAGACATAGTAAGGAGAGAAGAGATAGTTTAAGGGAGATACACATGAGAGGATGTGGAAATATAAAAACGAAGACGGATAAAAAAGGAGAATAAGTTGAGGGAAATAAACATTAATTTGGATATTAGATTTTACATAAGAGAAAAAGAGCAGAAAAATTAAACATTTTAAAAACTTGAAGTGCTTTAAAATTCCTTATCCGAATTTTTTATAGAGACATCTTTTCTAAGTTACTGACAAAAAAACCAAGCAACAAAACATATTAAGAAACGAATAGAAAATGATAACGTTTTCCACGTGTTTAAAAGTGGTATTCGGTAGCAAAACATTCTAGTTCATCTTTTAAAAGAATGCATAAAATTTTTTTGAACATTACGACGCTAAAAAGAGTGACTTAAAACTTAAATAAAAAGAGATTATCTCAAAATACCACTGAACAGCAGTACGTATTTTTTGGATAGTCCCTAAAAAGGACGTTAATTGCTTCCAATGGGACAAGTGTCGCACTTGTGGAACAGTGGTCGAGTTCTGCGAAAAAGGCGAGGAGAGAAAAGAGTGTCAGTGCAACATTGTTTCTAGAGAATGTTCTTTAACAGAAACAGGAAACGATGATCAGATACCGATCTCGTTTATTAGAATTGGAACAGAGTGATATTTATATTCACACGAATAGACATTCTCAGTTGAAGGGTTGACACTATGATGGTTCGATTACACTTTATTTTAAAGTTCACTATAAAGTACTTCCTCAAATTTCAAATGCATTTATAAATAGAATACGTATTAAACTGAAAATAATATGATAGTGTTCTAAACTTGTTTTATTCTTATAAATATAAACCGATTGATTATTAAAACTAAGACATATGTGCCTCATGTCTAATCTTCTTTATCTATAAACACTATTAGCTATTAGTAATAGATTTAAATATAAGAATAATAATTAAATTTAAACCCTTATATGATCATAAGCCAAGCGCATTGCGCTTCCCCTTTAAAATAATTCAGGTCAAACATTGATCGCACCAATAAATATTTAACACTAATTAGTATCAATATTAATTAGTTAAAAGGGTACGGTTTCTTTAATACATCCAACATAAAAATTGTTACCTGTTAATTCAACTATTGTAACTTTAACCCTTTATTTACCGACGGTACTTACAAGTACCGTCAACTTTAAAATTACATAGAATAACCATCCTGGCGAATATATTGACGATAATTTACAGGAACACTCTTTCAGTTATCCTCTTCCAGGATAAAAAGAAGCGAAGGTTCTATGATGAGTATTTTAGCGGGAAATGCGAATAGATTTAACTGAAGTTTTAAGTTTAGCTGCCATTTCGATAGGATTCACATGATTGTCATTTTTGTTCCCGCAAAAAAGTAGTTAAAAGTCAAAAGTTACGTGTATTATTTTTAAGACTTATTACTGCGATAAAAAAAGCTATGTTTTCTTGTATTGTGAGAATATTTTAGCACTCCGTGTACTGACAGTACCCAAAAGTATCAATTTAAGGAATTGGCTCTAGCGGATTCAATTTTCCAAAGATGATTATTTTATTTATGTATATCCCTTAATTTTCAATTTAGTGACTCAAAAAAAGTATTTGCACGAAAAAAAATTGCAGCGAATCATAATGCGGTAAATAAAGGGTTAAAAAATCCAAGCTCTATTTTAACTAAATAAAAACTAAAATTACTTTTTATTTCTCTTTTTAATTAAAAATAGTATATACTTTGTTCTAATCCTTGTCTCACAAATTATTTTTAAAGACCTTTGTTTTATTACTATTAGAGATTATTTTTATTTTTACTTAATTCCTCATAAATAATCTTATTTAATATTTTTATAAACTTACAATCAAAATCTAAAACATCTAAAGAACTAAATTAATATATTCAATTTGCAGGCAAATTCCAACTATTTTAATCCCTTGAATACTTCAATTTTCAATGCTGGGAGCTGTGCTATTGTTTTCAAGCATTCAATGAATGAATTAAACTGTTATGTATATTTCTCTCTTTTTTGTTGTTAAAGGATTCTCTATGTATAATTAGTGTTTTTTTTCTTGAATGGAAACAATATACTAAAAAGTTTTTTACCGAGAAATACTGAAGACCACAAAATATTTTTGTTGCTTTTCCTACAACAATGATCCACCAGTAAAACGGTATTTGTGAGGTGGAAAGCGAAAAGGGACCTCTTGTCGGCGTTCGTCGAAATGGAGTTATTTTATTGTCAATCTGTACAGATTTATGAAGATTTTAAGACCATCATCATCCTTGTAGCTCAAAAAAGGACGAATCGCCAGTAATTAAAAGTTTTAATAGAATAAGTGGAGAATAAGTGGATAAACGACCTTAAACTTTCAAAATGCTACCATCTCATTATTTTTCACAGTTAAGGAATGATTCTAACAGCTAAAATTCGGTTCTAAAGGGTCCAAGGATCGATAAAATCAAGAGAAAAAATTCTATAGTTTTGACCTTCTTCCGGTTTTTTGGCTTTTTCTCGAAATCAACTTTGCCGACAAGAGGTCCCTTTTCGCTTTCCGCCTCACATTTACAGAATCCGCTATGCTATGTCGAACGGTTGCTTTACCCAATTCTTTGGAGGTAAAGCAGGAAAACAAATTACGGAATACTTTAGGACCACAAGCGCCAAGTTCGCCAAATAAATCGCCAAAAATAATCAAATATCAAACTAAAAACCATTATAATACCTTAACACTAAATCAATAAAATTTAGCAATGTTGCTGTTAGTTTTTGTTACATTTTCTGTGTAAATAATGAGGAAGTTGCATGATTTTTTTTTATTTTTTTAATCGATTCCTCTTGCAAAAATAAGCAACTACCCAAAATTTGAGGCCGATCGAGAAATTTTTTGATTGCCAAAAAAATTAACAAAAATCCCCTTTTTAAAAGCGCGCGAAAACGCCAATAGTTTGGATGTGACGTCATCTTATACTAAACATTGTTGTAAAGCAATGGAGTTGATGGTATTATTGTTGACGTCATCTTATAGTTTAAACAATAAACGTTTTCAGTCACGTGTTTTTTTCTCGACTTTTAAATTAAAATATTTAAGAACCTGTACATTTTTTTGAAAAACTGACTAGATATTTCATTTTACAATACAAAAAACCATACGGAACACTTGTTTGCTTTTGAAAATCTGACACATGCAACTTCCTTATTGTAAAACATTGACAGTACTAAAAATACCCATACAACTGTGAAACTTTTTAATTTTTTACTATTTTTGTCTTTTGTTTTGGGTGTCCATTAGGGTGGTCACAAGTAACATGGGGAAAATTTTTTTTCGACTTTCTTCAGGTCTCACCCCCCTAAAATATGCCAATAGGCTAAAAAATGAGATTGGCCAAGTTTCAGCTCAATCCGATAATATTAACCCGTGCCTCATCGAGGTCAAAGTTCAGAAAAACAGCGATTTTTAACAAAAATTGGTAGTTTTCGCCCCATAAAACTCAAACCGTTTGTCCCAGAAATCTGTTTAGGGTGTCATTTGATAGGAAATTTCATACACTTTAACTCTGTAGTTACGGAATTTTATTTGCTAAAACGGATGGGGCGCTATTTAGCATTTTCATAGTAAAGGTCCTTGAAAAAGCGACTTCATTGCTAGAAATCTAGAACATTGCAATGTCACAAAAAAACTTCATCCTCCGGGCTTTTTCTATTACTTTTGGTCCCAATAGATAGTAAATAAGTTTTTAAACCCCCTAAGGGAATTCTAGGGTATAATTTCAAACCCCCTAGTGTTTGAAAAAAAGGAAAATATTTATAATTTTTTTAAATTTTTAAACACGCATTTTGGGTCTGATAATGTGATAAAGTTTGTTCAAATACATTATTAAGAGCTTAATTAGATAGAATACCAATGGTATAGGGCCTTAACCTTTCCCTATAACCCCTATAATCTAAGCGAAAGAAGCGCGACTGCGAGGTTTTGCTAAACAAAGGATTTTATGCCCATTTAAGTTATAAACAGAGCTAAATTACAAAATTTCAAAAAAAAACCTCCAGAGTAATGTAATTTGGTGTCAGAAATGACGTTTGAGATTATATATGTAGGTAAAATTATAATAAAAGCGTCCTTCCGACTCAAAATGTTAAAAAAAATCCTATTTCTACCAAAGTTACATGCTTTCAGCTAAAAGTGATCTTAGAAAAATGTATAAATGTATTTATTTTAATGCACCTTGAAATTCATTTGCCTATCATTCAAGGAAAACAATTTTCTTAAAAAGTATTATAATGTTTCATTATATGTTTGATCTATAATCTAATTACTTAATGTTTTGTTCTTTATTCGTCAATTGTTTTAACACCTGTGTGAAAGGAGATAAATATCATGTAAGAAAATGAAATATTAAGAAATATTTTTGATTTCACAGTAAATGTTTCTATGCTTTTCATAATTAATTTTTGTAAAAAACCATAAACAATATTTCTCGGAAAAATACTTAGACACTCCAACAGTATAATCTCTGTAGTTTTCACTGGATTTTTTTAAGGGCAACCAAGTTACTGTCCTAAACCTAAAGTTGGATAAACTCAATTTATAGAAAATCATTATAATTATCCAAAAACTTTTTAAAATATTTTTTAAAAATTACTTGGTAAAATTTTCTTTCTTCTCACCATGTGTAGTACACAGAAACAAAATTTTTGAAATCATTTACTATTGCATACCTTTCAAAAAAGTTATTTTCCTTGAATAATAAGCAAAGGAATTTTGTGGTATATTAAAATAAATAAATTTATACATTATCTAAGATCACTTTTAGCTGAAAACATGTAACTTTGGTAGAAATAGGATTTTTTTAACATTTAGAGTCGGGAGGACGCTTTTATTATAATTTTACCCACATATATAATCTCAAACGTCATTTCTGACACCAAATTACAAATCTCTGGAGGTTTTTTATTGAAATTTTGTAATTCAGCTCTGTTTATAACTTAAATGGGCATTAAATCCTTTGTTTAGCAAAACCTCGCAGTCGCGCTTCTCTCGCTTAGATTATAGGGGTTATAGGGAAAGCTTAAGGCCCTATACCATTGGTATTCTATCTAATTAAGCTCTTAATAATGTATTTGGACAAACTTTATCACATTATCAGTCCCAAATTGCGTGTTTAAAAATTAAAAAAAAATTATATATATTTTCCTTTTTTTCAAACACTAGGGGGTTTGAAATCATACCCTAGAATTCCCTTAGGGGGTTTAAACACTTATTTACTATCTATTGGGACCAAAAGTAATAGAAAAAGCCCGGAGGATGAAGTTTTTTGTGACATTGCAATGTTCTAGGTCAGGGGTTCTCAAACTTTTGAACATCGCGACCCACTTTTTAGAAACAAAATCTAACGCGACCCACCTCATCTTCAGTTAATTATTTCATGCCCCCCCAAGAGAAGGATTTTAACTTCGGGTGTAGGGGAGGGGGTTTGGTCACCAACTATTTCGTTAGGATAATAAATTACATGCACGTATTACAAGAAAATTAACTTTTTAAGAAATTATAGTAATTATTTGAATTTGAGTTTGATGAAATAGGTTAATTATGAGCGAACAATGATCCCCACATTAAGAAGGGGGGTCTGGGGGTCCTCCCCCAGAGAAAATTTTGACGAGAGAAATTTGAAGAGAGAAAGTTTGACCCTTGAAAACTGGGTTTTAACTTGTTTTTTTAGTAATCTGGGATAAATTGCAGTTGAATTATTTTCTTAAAAAATTCTTAAAAATTGTATTGCTCCCCCTGGTCTGGATGGGATGGGGAGTTCACGTTTATAATCAAATCTTATTTGCATAACCGACAAGTTTTGCATTATAAGCACATTAATGCGACACATAGTATGTATTTACATTAATTGTCTTTTGCATTTGACACAAGTAGGGTGTTTTTCTTATTTCTTCTCTTATTTTTATTCTTTTTACTATATATGGTAATTTGATAAATTTCCAAAGTCAATAACACATCTGTAAAAATTAAAAAAAATATACTATACATTCAGAAAAATTCAAAATCTTCTCGCGACCCACCAACAACTGACTGGCGACCCACCAGTGGGTCGCGACCCACAGTTTGAGAAACCCTGTTCTAGGTTTCTAGCAATGAAGTCGCTTTTTCAAGGACCTTTACTATGAAAATGCTAAATAGCGCCCCATCCGTTTTAGCAAATAAAATTCCGTAACTTCAGAGTTAAAGTGTATAAAATTTCCTAACAAATGACACCCTAACCAGATTTCTGGGACAAACGGTTCCAGTTTTATGGGGCGAAAACTAAGATTTTTTGTTAAAAATCTTTGTTTTTCTGAACTTCGACCTCGATGAGGCACGGGTTAATATTATCTGATTGAGCTGAAACTTGGCCAATCTCATTTTTTAGCCTATTGGCACATTTTAGGGGGGTGAGACCTAAGGATTTCAAAAGTTGATTTTTTGTGACCACCCTAGTGTCCATTTATAAATTTGAAAACAAGCAATTTTTTTATCGAATATTAGAGAACCATAGTTGAAACTAAATAAACAATAAATATAAGCAATAACTTTTATTATCGGAAGTCAAAAGTAACTTTAACCCTTTATTTACCAAATTATTTTCCTCATCCTCATCCAAAATAATGTATGTCAAGTTTACGTAACTGCAACCACAACTAAATTTGGCCTTACATGACGAAAATTGGACGAATTTGGATCATTGGGAAGTGGTACTTACAAGTACCGTCGGTAAATAAAGGGTTAAGGAACCTTATTTATTTTTAAAAAGTGCTATATTTACACTTAAACATACATATAACGTAGTTTATCTAAATGACATTTTATTTCCTAGTTGATGAATTGAAATAATTAAATTATCATTAATTATTAATGAGTGAAATTAGTTTTTGATAGTTCCTTTCATTTAAGAAAAACATGTATGAAGTATTTTCAACTAAAGGTTTATCTCATTGGTTTTATAACTAAAATTGATTAGATGGCAAAGTAGCCAAAGTAGCTTTCTGAAAAGTATGAGATTATTTTTAATAACTACATTTCTTTTTTCCCAAAAATTTTTAAATAAATTTTATGTCCTATATAGGTAAATATTTGGTTTGTATACCTTTAAAGCAAACGGGGGGAAATCTGTTAAGATACTGTACTTAAGGCATTTCTCTTTTTAGGTTGCAAATGAAAAAAATGCAAGCTTCGTTTGCATATCTTAATGCAGAAATAGTTTATTACTTTCTAACAAAGGCAAGAACAAGACAGCCAGAGATAAGTTTGACATCTTCCAGACAGGTGACACAACGCAGGTCAAAAGTTGACACCTATAGGAGAAGCATACAATTTTCAATTATAAAAAAAGAATAAGAGAAGTCTGCGCCTAAATTTAAACGAGTTCATCTTTATTCTTCTACTTCAAAGACGTCCAAAAACTTTAAATTAAATTCTCCTGTGTGTCACCATAGCGAAACCGAGCAGTCAGTCAATCTAAAAACTTAACACACACGCCTCGGTTTTAAAAAGACGTCAATATTGTTTTTTGAGTGTCTTTTCCCCATTAAAATTTTTACCTTCCAGAAAAGCGACTACTACAGAGCAGGATATATTTTAATAAAAATAACAACGCTAACAGTTGAGCTGATTAGAATGAAAGGAGTATAAGTCTACTGAATGTAGTTCTGACTTATTGAAGATTTTCTTTAACGGCGCCTGCGTTGTTGCTATTTAGAAAGCATTTTTTAGATGGCTCTTACTGGTCGCTTATTGAACTTTTGATTTAGAAGACTACCACACTATATAGTTTGTTCATTTAGAATAGGTCGATGAATCAGGAGCGGTATAACGCTCAATTACGCCTAATAACGCTCTTCTGCGACCGATTCTTTTACAGTAATTTACCTGTTTCAGTTCAGGCCAGTGGCGGATCCAGGGGGGTGGCACTCTGGAAAGTGTCCCCCCCCTTGGAGACCCAAAAATGTTCTCGAAATGAGTAAAAACCCAATTTTTTCAGGTCTAATTACAAAATTTTTTCTGGGAGAGAACCCCCATACCCCCATTAGTATCAAAATGGGGTATTCAGTGTTTATTTTTAGGAAATCCGCAAAATTTTGACATTTTGAGTCAAAAAGTAAAGGTAAAAGTGTTGAAAAGTACCCCCTAGACTCAAAACGTTTCTAAAAATGAGTTAAAACTCTACTTTTACACGTAAAATTAAAAAAAATTCAGGGGAAGGACCCCCATACCCCCAATGGTACCACAAGGGGATCTTGTCTGGAAAAGTGCCCCCCCTTGGAGCCGTGCTGGATCCGCGCCTGGTTCAGGCTGCCTAGTAATTGCACAAGACAAATGTTTTGATGATAATTACAATAAAAACTGCTTCTAATGCATTACATCTCAACGGCCTATTTTAAATGAACAATTTGACAGTACTTACAAGTCCCGCCAGCTTTAAAATTAGATAGAATAACCATCCTTACGAATATATTGACTCCAGGAACACTCTTTCAGTTTTCCTCTTTTAGGTTAAAAAGCAGCAGAGGTTTTATGGTGAATATTTTAGCGGGAAATTTGAATAGATTTAACTGAAGTTGTGCTTTCAGCTGCCATTTCGATGGATACCCATCATTTGTGATCCCGCAAAAAATAGCTAAAGTCAAAAGTAAAGTGTATTATTTTTTAAGACTAAAAACTGCCATAAAAAAGCCATGGGTTTTATTGTATTTTTATTATATTCTAGCATTCCGTGTACTGACAGTACTCAAAAGTATCAATTTAATTAATTGGATCTAGCTGATTGAATTTTCCAAAAGATGATTATTTTATTTATGCATATCCCTTAATTTTCAATTTAGTGACTCAAAAAAAATATTTGCACCAAAAAGAATTTCAGCGAATCATCGTAGATAAAGGGTTAAAAGAAATCCAAATCAATACGCTTATCTTTTTTGACTTATACCACTTTCACCATGAACAGCTCGGTTATTAGACAGAAACATGACTTAATCAAAATAAAAACTTAAAAAGTCATTTTCCCTTGAATGGAGGGAGAACCATGACTAATTTATTCGCAAAACATGTGCATTTACGGGGTGTATTTTATAGCTCACCTTCTTTTGCGGTTAAGGATGTTAACAATCGGAGAGCAAAAAAAAAAGGAAAAGTTAGCCGTCGTCTGGATCTTTTTGTTCGATTTGGGATGCAAATGAATGATCTCCCTCCCTCCCCCCTCTTCAATAAGCGATCTGTCTTTTGATGGCTAAATCGTCTGATTGATCATCTTTTCCCCATCATCAACAACAAGAAGAGAACTTTCTTGTCCGTTGCTTGTTGTCTGATGTGATTAAAAAAACGTGTTAGATCGTATGTTGCGAAAAAGAGCTAAACAATGGACTTTGGGGTCGAGAATCTGCAGCCAGCCGTCTGTTATAATCAGCAGGTTTAGAAATTGGTGGAAAATCCAATGGTCCTGCGGACCACTACTTTGCAAACATTACTGATCCTCAACCGAAATGACTGGTCCTACTAGATTAATAAGGACATGTTTTGATTTTTTAAGGCTATGGTGGACACCAAAAACTTTTTTTTGTAATTCTTAACCTACATTCTTAAAATTTTCAGTTTTTCTATAAGCATGATCAAACACCACTCACAAATTTTCAAATAAAAAAAATTGGTTAGTTTTTTTAATTTATCGTTAAACGTTAGTTTTTTTAATTTTAAAAAAAATTAACTAAATTTCAAAATGTTCCAAGCGGCTTAGTTTATAAAATATTTTCAAAATTTTATTTGATTTTATATAAATAGTTAATGGTTTATAAGTTCTTGTAGTATTGGGAATGACATAAAACATATTTTAAAAAGTATAGCCATTAACGCACTTTTTGTTGAAAATATCGTAAAAATTGTAAAAATTTCATTTATTTTGACGGATATTTTTTTTCACACAAGTACTAAACCAATCGATTTTTACAAGAGTCTAATGTTTCATTACAAAAGAATATTTTAGGGAAGTTTTGAAATTATCGGGTTAAAATGAAGCCGCCTGGAACATTTTGAAATTTAGTTAATTGTTTTAATTTAAGTTTAAAAAAATCAAACAATTTTTTATTTGAAAATTTGTGAGTGGTGTTCGATCATGCTTTTAAACAAACACTGAAAATTTTAAGAATTTAGGTTAAGAATTACAAAAAAGTTTTTGGTGTCCACCACAGCCTTAAAGTAACTGTTGCATATAAAGCGAATACAAATACTTAATTTGAAATAAAATAAACTGAACAACAAACTTAAAAAATAAACAGATAGATTAGAAAATATCCGATTTCTTCTTTTTTAAATTTAATGTTAATATGGCACTAATTGGCATAAAATTTCTAACTAGTTTGCTAGCAAAAAAATAACGCGGGTAGAACTGGATAGATGAGATATTTTTTGCCAAGTGACTTTCTGACCATAGTGGTCCGAGCAGTTTTTCAGTGGTCTCGGACCAGCAAACTACCGCAATTTCGAACGCTGAAAAAAAATCAGTCTTGGTTTTTCTGTTTACTCCACTAGTGAAGTGAGTGATGGAGAAACAGACACTTGTAGGTTTGGGGGTACAGCTTTAGAAATGAATAGTAGTATTTAGGCACGAAAAGGACAATGTTAAAAAGTAACCTATTTATTAGCAGGCGCAGATTCAAGTGCAGGTGCACTCCAGAAAGTTCCCTCTCCTTGGGCCAAGAAAGTAAGAGAAAGAGGGGAAAAAGAGAGAAAAGGCTAAAAAAAGAGAAGATTCTGAAAGACCAAAAGAATTTTCATTAACATGGCCCTTCAATGGTCTTGTTTTTAAGCTTTTTTTCTCTTCCTTTCTTGGCCCCTTTTATAGTAGCACAGGGGGTCATTTTACCTAGAGAGCCTGTATACGAGAGAGAGGCGACAACTCGCTTAAAAGCGTCTCTGCGCATTCTTGCGCGCAGTTAAAACTGTCCAAATCTCCAATTCTGTCCAAACTGTATCATGCCGCTTGTCTCGCTCCAATGCTAATCGTATGGAGGGAAACCTGCGGTGAACAGAAAACGCTGTTGACCTATCAGCGCGCTATACCGGGTTGTCGCCTCTCTCTCGTATACAGGCTCTCTAATTTTACCTAGTTTGGTCTAACTTTTTCGTTCCTAAAAGCTTGTGCTGATGAAATATGAGTTACTTAGGGTCGAAATCCCAACTATTATCTGGGAGAGGACCCCCTAAACTCCTATCAGCGCCTGTGAAAGATGTGTACTCTTAAATTACAAAGTTCAGATCGCATTGTTTCGTTAAAATACTGTTTATCAAACATAGGGAGGTGCAAAAATAAATTAGGGATGGTCTGGAGAGATAAAGTAGAAAAAGGTAAAATTTTGTGTACTTGCGTCCAAAGGTAGAGGAGATCCTCGAAACCCCCTTTCCTTTAAAGCCCTGCTGGATCCGCGCCTGATTTTTAGGGCACCCAATTTAATGTCAGTCAAAAAGGAATAAAGATGTAGTTGCTTCCTGGGTGTGAAAAAGAAATAAAATTATCCCTGTCTACTCCTAAGCAAAGACACAGACCATTTCACATTCAAAAAAAGAGTTGTTACCCAAAAGCACCGGTGCATTTACCAAAACGAGCGAAAAGACTAAAAAATACCCCTAAAAACTTTTGTTTCCATTTCCTCACAGCTACAAAACTTCACATGTAGTACGTGGGAACCCGACAAAGCCAAGGCCAGGCCCGTTCATGAGCAACGAAAGCCATCATTATTAAACTCTTTCGCTCTCTTTTCTAATCTGCCTTCCTTTTATCTGAGCCGTTTAACCTTTTAAACCTGCGGAACCTCGGTCGCGGGCAATACCGACAGAGGCTGACGCAGTTGCAGGGGCTATTATTTCCACGGCAATCAGCCCTATCAGTTAAAAGAGAAAGAAGAGTTCAGTTCTGCTCTTGTTTTGCTTTTTTAAAGGAGGCTACGTGAAGAAGTGGGGATCTCTCTTTGAAGGGCATGGTGACATGCTTTATTAAGATAACTTGATGTCATAAGTTTAAAAGTTTTTTTAGACGCATGAAAATTTTTAAAGTGTAATAATCAGAGCGCGATAGTATTTTTTTAATTACTTTTACAACATAGTTCGTTTTTTGGGTTTATCAGGGAAGGAAATTTTAAAATATCTTTACCTTTGAAATATAAAAATTTTAGTTTTGTTACATCAATTTCATTAGTAAATATTTTAAAAATTATTACCCCCTCTGTGGAATGCCGTAAATTTATTGAATGTATGTTGTCAATATTATGAATGTAATAGAACAAAGGTTTCCAACTTCTCAGTACTCGAGGGTCGCAATCAAAATCACAAGTTAAGTGGTGGGCCGCAAAGTAACCTGGCTCCTTTTTTTCCATTATGGATTTTTCAGAGGTGAGTCTTTAATATTAAACTTTTCTAGCTAAAAATGGAAATTGATTATTTACATATTGGGAGGGTACTACTGTATTTTTTAAAATTTCAGAGAATATATGTAAATTTTATCTTGCCCGAAGATATTACGTACTTGTGTGATACGATACGATACAAATCAGTTACAATACGAAAAAGGAATCATCAACACAAATTGAAGGTAATTATTATCTTTACCCTCAAAAATTTTTTTAAAGACTTAGTAACCCTTTGTAAATTTATAACTTTTTAAAAGCATTTTTCATTCGTTTTTAAATTTTTTCAAAAATTTAAGTGTGCTCTGGATATTATTGCTGTGAATCTTACTCACTCAATAAATAGGTAAATACTGAAAGAAAGAAAAAAAAAGAAATATGAAAAAAGTTTTTCCGCTGAAAAAACATTCAATTTTCAATTAACAGAAAAATAAAACAGCCTTTCAGATCACTTTCTGAAGCCTTTCGATTTTGTTCTATAGTTTGATAAATGAAGTAGAAAATGCTAATTAAAAATTATGGAACTTTATTTTTTAACTTTTGAATTTTCTCAATAGTATTTGAGATTTTACTAGGTTGTCGAATTGAAGTTTCGTCGTTAATAAGCTTTTTTGGAAAGATAATTTAAGTTTTCGCTTCATGCAATAATTATTACGTTATCAGTAATTGCTGGATAATTATTTGGAAAGGGGAAATTTCGATTAAATTAATAATGAGCGATACAAAATATTTAAGCTTTTAAAAGATTATAATTTAGGCAGATAAACGGGATATGAGTTAAAATAAGTCATTACTTAAAATGTTCATTGTGAAAAATGAAAAAATAAGGTCTTTTAAATTCCAAATAAAAAAAGTTAACCTTACAATGCATGATTTTTTACATTCACTTGAAAATCATTTATGTGACTTCTATTATGGTGTAAATTAGTAAAAAAAATACTAAAAAAATTAATTTAATTTTTTTCTTCTTTTTATTGGCAAAAAACTTTGTCCTTGAGAAATTAATTTGTGTCTCTTGTGAAATTAATTGTGAAGTGAAATAAAACCAAATGCTCTAAAAATATAAAAAAACAACTTATCTTTTCAAAACAATTTTGTTTCAAGCTGAAAAATTTTTTTATTTGAATTTATAAGGTCCTTTTAATTTGGCGTTTTCTGTCTCTTGACTTTCGTCTCACTAGCTAACAAATGTCTCAAAAAAATACCCCTGCTGCAATCTACTGGCAGTCTAAAGTGCTAATACGATGAAATGTTATATCTATTGTACTTATTGCATGGTGTTGCCGTTTGGAAATGGAAGATCGAGTAGGAAATGGGGAAAAATGTTGTGTTGCCAAATGGCATGTAGGGTTAAGAATTCCTAGTTACACAGCTTATATCAAATATCTAAAATTTAGGTATAACTTCAACTAGAAATAGTAAAAAATTTTTTTTCGCCATATATGACAAAATTTGAAAGAATCATTAATGTTTTACTGCTTAGGTAGGATGTTATTTGTTTATTATTGCACCTAAAATTTATTAAAGAATGCAAAAATATTCCATAGTTGGAATGGTGACAATTTATTGAAACACAAATAACTTTTTCTAGAGCACATAAAAATGTACTTTAAAATGAACAACATTAAAAATTTTATAGTTTCTAAAGCTCTCAATGCTAGCTAATTTAGGTAATATTTGGCAAATCCCATCTCACCATCCAGTCGAAAATAAATACAAATATTTCGGTGCATAACCTGAAACAACACAAGGAAAACCTCAAAAATGTGTTGGAGTAATAAACAGGTCACACGCACACCGCGAAAGCATTTGTTTATTTCGGCGCAGAGCGCGGGGCAATGTTTACCCGCAATTCCACACGCACGTGCAAAAGCGAAAAGCGCGACGGTTGTAAAAAAACTACTCCCCTCGTGGCTCCTTTTTTCAAATTTGAACCGATTGGCGGGCTTGGCGGCGATCGTGCGGCAACCCTGGCGCCCCGACCATGACGCATGCTCTGTTACGTCGAGTGACGCCAGCAGCTAAGCAATCGCGAAGGGGAAAAAGTAGTAATGTGTAAAAGTAAAAAATAAAAGTCAAAATCCAACCGGTCGGTTGTGAGCGGAGCGATAAGTTTTGTTTACGTCGTATTCGTATGCTCTCCGTTCCAATGCGGTGACGTACGTAGTGGCGTGTCACTGCTGACGAGAAGGTTGTTTTTTTTTCTCCCGGACGGACGAGGATTTTTCAAAAAATTGTGCTCGAAATTATTTTTTGCCGGACGTTCCTTTTCGATTGATGTCGCCTGTGCACTGTCGTCGACTTTGGGATTTTCAGTTCGCGAAGACGTTGTGCAATCTGACAACGGACATGGATTTCGTCGCGGCGCGTGCAAGTTCTCTTGAAGATTTCGCGGTGCGAGAGTAAAAACAACCGTTGCCAAGGTGAAATGCTGCCACTCCGTTTGAAGCCCTGCAATATGGTCATCGGTTGCATCATGTTGCATTGAACAACACCGTGTTTTTTGGAGAACAACGAATGCAAGACTGGAAAAATAAAGCTGACTGTGAAAAAAAATTCCAAGTATATGCCTAAGGATTAGCATCGAATTCCATGCAATATTTGGTCGTGGACACGAGCTGTTAAAAACACTGCATGAAAATTGTCATATTAACAGTAAGAAGTTTTTAAATTTTGCTCCAGAATTATCAGTGGAATAATTGCGAATTGAACAACGTTTTGCATGCTTGGAGTAGTGCAATACTAGTTTTTTTAAATTTTTTGCACCGTTGAAAATTAAATTTTTACCTGACTGCAACGCTTTCGTCGGAATTACACCAACTTTTCAAAAAAAACTCTTCGCTTCAAGTTCTGTGGATTTATCAATTGCATTCAACCAACTTATTTAACAAAATCTTCTCTTCAAAATAATTAATTAAAAAAATAATTTTTCCTCGCTTGCAACGAAAAAACTTTTCCCAGCGCGCATTATTATCGTTTGCGCTCTCGCAATTGGATTCGCCGCCTTTCTTCCAAAGCCAACCAGCAGAGAGAGAGAGAGAATCGGAATAAAAAATTACAAATTCGCAACAATGTTTTCGCGCGCTTTCTGTTGCCGCTGCTGTTGAAGAGAACAGAAACGATGAACAACCGCAACGTGGACGAAGACGAGGAGGAAAAGGAGGAGAACGCAGTCATCAGGATCCTGCAGTCGAGCACGTGCCGCCGGCTCTTCTCTTGGGGCGGCTCGGCGGGCGCTGCGGTGCCCTGCGAAGTGTCGGACGAGGCGCGACGCGAGCAGCGCTTGCGGTGGAACTTTGATTTCCAGACGGAGACGCCCTTGCCGGGGCGCTACCAGTGGGTCCGGACGGTGCCCCTCGAGGACTCACAGCAGCAAAGACGGAATGGAGGAGCAGAGACGACGCCCTGTGCTGGGGTGCCGAGTGGAAAGAGGAGGTCGCCTCCTAGTGAGACTCGTGAGTACCTTTTTTAAAATTTTAATCCTTTTTAAGAGTATAAGGGCACCATTATACGGACATCAGCACCAATTACACACCATATCAGATTAACTGTTTAAAACGTACTTTTCGATAGGAAAGGCATAATTTAGAAAAAAATGAAGGAACAGCTTTAGAATAAGTCCACTTTTGGCGACCTTGGCGCCGGCCGCCGTATTTGAAACCCGTCCGCCATGTTAAAGTACATTTTCACAGCCTGTCAGCCATGAAATACTGCCAACGTGGCGACCTTTCAAAAAGTGGACTTATTCTAAAGCTGTACCAAAATGAACTTGCAAATCAAAACATTAATTTGTAATTTTTTATGCACTTAAATAATAAAGATTATTGGTTATTGGTGCATAGTTCAGGTATTGGTGCCCTTGCTCTGTTTTAAGGGGTGTAATTATTTGGATGAAACTAAAAAGCTGTAGTTGGAACCCATCATGAAAAGGATTTAGTAAGATGATATCTTTAAAACTTTTTTTAGTGCTGACCGCCTAAACTTTTTTACAGGATTAAATAGGAGTCTCTCGGGGGGGTTAGGGCAGCTGTTCTCAAACTATTCTTGTGGTCTCCACTGATATATCCTCTAAATTTTATCCAACATTTTTGTAATAAAGTGCATATAGTGACCAATTTTCGTCCAAAAAATTGCTATGCGACGAACCTAAAGAGAGCATGTCTCAAAGAGATGTGTCAGAGCTAAGAAAATGACTGCTCATATTTTCTCCCTTTTCTCATATTTTGAGAAGCCCTGACTGTGACTGATAGAGAAGTATGCATGTTACAAGTTGGGTGATATTATTTTAAGAGGTCTCAGGATTATCCTGACTTTTTGTAAAAGGCCATGTTTTACGAAATGTTAAGGTCCGTTTTAAACGATAAAATTATCTTGAAGGTCCCTTTTAATGCTAAAATATTTTTGAGGGTCCTTTAGTTTATAGTTAAAATATTTTATGAAAGGTTTTTTATAATGGACTCAAACTCTTATTATTGCTGGTGAGTGATAACATGAATACTGTAAAAAACTGGAGAATAGAAATTTTAAGAGAGCGTGATTTATACATGTTGAATGGTAGTAGTATTCAATATCATAGAGAGTATGGTAAACAGCCGTTATAACATTTTCGACGGCATTACGATTTAGTGCATTATGGTAAAATACTAAAGCATAGTATGCAATTTACTGGATTTCTTGTTTACCATCCGGAGCCTTCCCGATTAATGAAGCTTTTAGGTAGGGAGTGTTTTAATTGAAAGTATTCAAAATAATTCTTTTAATACTTTTAAAAGAATTCTTATCTGAAGGACTAATTTAGGAAAATCTATATTGTACCGCTGGATTACGCTTTGTTGATTCATTTTCTGATGCAAATTATTATAGAGAGATCTAGTTCTTTTTCTTGCATAAGTTTTAATTTCCGGCTCAACTCTTATTTTTCTAGTGAAATAATTTTATTAACCAATGGTTGTTCTTAAAATATTCATTCCTAATCATTAAAGATGATAAAAATTAGTTTGGTGGGTTTTGGGTAAAATGTCCCATTACTGATTTTTGCAACTGGATAGGTTATTGAATCTCCCGTAATTTTCAGATTGAAGTTAGGTGCATCATCAAATTTTTTTGTCACAAGAATATATTGTAAGATTTCCCCCTTGCGTTTCCTCTAACGATTTACCTTTTAGGGAATAGGGAGTTAATTTATTGAAACCTCCTTAAAATTAACTTACAAGAATATTAGTACTTTTTTAAACAAATTTATTTTCCAAGTGACATTAAGTAATTACAAATTTAAACTCAGTTTAAGATTTGTATTTAACATAACGTACAGAAAGCATTCTTATGGTCCGCTTAGTTGGTTACCTTACATTTACTATGTATGGAGATAGTATTCTTAAAATCAAACTTAGGTCGTTACAAATTTAAGTAGTTTCCACTAAGTCGTCGTAATATTTGAATCGTCAGTTTGAAGATGGGAATAAGTCCAAAAAATAACAAATTGACTTTTTGTGCGAAACGATCTCCAAGCTTTGCTCTACACATGGGTGAAAAGAGGGGGAAAATAACTAACCCCTACAGGGAGATATGGCTCCTTAAAGTTGTGAAATCGATGTCCATTCATTGAATTTTTTAAGTAAATTTGGAATTAAAGTTAATTTGTCTTTCTTATCATATTCTTTGTGCTGTAAACTAAGTTAAAATGAAATTTTCTCTTAATTTCAATGTTTTTCAAACTTTTTTGTATGCAGGGAATGTTTGACTCCATTTATATTCACTCACTCCATTGATACTGCTTAATAACTCAGTTTTACTATAATTTTTAATTGTATTTGTCTTATTCTTTTTATTTCACCCTTTTGTGGTGTAACTTAAGGAGAAATATAATTTAAATGTGAATTTTAAGGGTTTTTTAAAGGTTTTTCATCAGAAAAATTTCATAAGGTTGAAGACTTATTTTGACTGTAAAATATTTTTGAATATACTTATATTTGTTTTGATGATTGCTCTGTTTTCTAAATAGGGTTCTAAACTTCCAGTAAAAACCTAATGGTTATTCCATTACTAATACAGTTTTTTTTTTTCGATTTTCTCAAAACTTGGTTTTTGAACTTAATCCCTTCTTCCAACTGACGATTCATTTGCAAGACTACTTTTTATTTAATTGTAGAAACAAGATACGCGTTTGCTGCTTCAAATATGCGCAAAATACTACGCCGATATTACCTGATGTAAAATGTGGCCACTCAATAAAATATACCATGAAATGGTTTTAAGCGCAATAAAGTCGATCCTTTGTGCATACGTGATAGTATCCACATCTTCAATATTGTCTGGAGACGTTTGCAAAATATGATCGTACGACTCTACCCATTGCTCAACCAAGGTTGAGTTTCAAAACACAGGCACGCTCCGGTCATCAGTGGTTGAACGAAACGGTGAAACCACATCGAGAGAATTTCTAATATGCTTTCTTCCAGCAACTTTGAAAATGGCTTTCTTCCAGCAACTTTGAAATGTTTTCTGAGACGCTAGTGTTTTCTTCCTACTTTATTCTTGAACATATATCTTCAACTTTATTTTTTTATTCTCTAAAAAAGTGAAAAAATATTTATATTTTTTATTAATTGTCTGGAAAAAATTGAAAAAAAGACTTATAAATTGACAGCTCTATTCTATGGGTAAAATAATGGATCTAAGCGCGCACTAGAGACTTTTGTCACGGCGACAGAGACAAAATTATCACCGTGGCTATTGCAAGAAGCTAGAGCACGCGCATTAGGCGACGAGACTCTTGGCCGATTGCCAAAAATCTTCCATAGAAATGCATTGCTCTCAAGTGACCTAGTGTTTATAGTCGCCGCGATAGAAGTCTCTAGTGGGCACTTAGCCTAATTGTTAAATTTTTCTTAGAAAATAGGGTTCTGCATTTGTAAAAATGGAAAAATATCTCTAATACTATTCTATTACTTAATAGAATAAAGAATATCATCATACATCTATTCGAACTTATTTTGAGGGTTAATCCTGCGCCATAACCAAAGTTAATGTATACTTTGAATTTGACAAATTTTAAACAAGGGATAATCTAGAGATCAATCTTGTTTTGAAACTGAGAAGAAAATTTAGTTGGTCTTTTTAAAATTACTTCACAATATTTTTCATAAACTAGCATCAAATATCATCAATTTAACAAAATGTTTTACAAAATCCTTACTTAAAATTTCCATTAAATCTCAATTCTAGTTAAAGATATTTTTTTTCCTGCACTAAGAGTTATTCTTGTAAATGTTACTTTGCTGCATGTATAGATTTGCTGTTGAAAAACATTCATAAGGGGATAATGTTTTTCTGTGTTATATTGTTTCATGCCAGATACACTTTTGTGACAGGAACCTTAAATAAGGTAGTAATAAATAGTCCCAGGAACTGCTTCTAAGTTCGGGGAATGTCTGACTGATCTAGTGTATCAACATGTGTAATTTTTTAAGTTTTCTATTTATTTAACGAAAACTTTTGAAAAAAAATTACATTTTATTTTTTATGCTTTTATAGTTTTATGTATGAACGGTTAGAAAATTTTTTGAAACGCAGTATTTCTGATTGAAGTGTGAGATTAAATATAAGAAGCGCCGTTTATACGTCTTTCAAGGGGACCGACGTATTAATGAAAAGACGCATAATTGAAAACATCTTCAATTGTTAAGATTCTAATGCTGCTATTGAAGAATTATGTAAAATACAATAAATTTGAGGTTTTTCTAAAGAAAAATTACGTTAAAAAAGTTTTTAAAATGAAAATAATGATTAAATTTTAAAATTTTTTAAATCATTTAAACATAAAAATGATACAAACCATACTTTATAGTTCATCTTAAATATTTATTTTATTTTTCATATTTTGAGTACTAAATTGCACATCCTAAACACCGCATCCGAATAGATTGCATTGTATATGAATATCAAATCTTCAATTTATCACACTTTTTTGGAAAAATCCTGCATTAAGCCAGTGGGAAACGACGTGTCATCTATATTGTGCGTCGTATATAGAAAAATTTTTGCATTAAAAAAATTGGAATAAATTGGTACTTCGCGAAAACGACGTAAAAATGGAAAAATTCTATAAACGAGAAACGTATAAACGGCGCTTTATAATTTGGTTATTCGGTATTTTTTTACAATGATGGTAACATTATACAATACGAATACGTTTTGTAATACTGTTATCTATTTGATGAATGAAATTTTATCACAAGTAAAGAATAAATATTTCTAAAACTTAACGAATGGCCCTATGAGCCCTCTATCACTCAAAACATCTTTCGTCTTTGCACCATATTCATCGCAAATTACAACATGTGAATCGTAAAATATTCATGGTGAAAAATTTGAAGAATGTGTCTTATTTTTTATGTTGTAAGGGGTTTTTTTGGACAAAAAATGTCTGAATTTTTATATTATGTTATATAGATGCTAGCTCTTTTATATTATCAAAAGTTGATTTTTTGGTTTTTGCTTCCCTAATTTAAATTCAACAACAATGTGACAATTTTAATGTGTATTTTAAATTTACTTACTCGAAAAAAAATTACTTATTCGATCTATTAAATTTACTTATTTGGTGTTCGTGTAACCTCATAGCTTATTCAATATATGGTATTATATTTTATCAAAATTGTTTTACTGATTTGATTTTAGACAGCATCTCGTATACAGGGTGTATCTGAAATGGTGCAACAAACTTTCAGGGATGATAGTACTCATCAAGACGAACAAGAATCGGTATAGAAAGGTGGGTCCCAGACCAAATCCCAGGGAGTTAAAAATGGAGCGACACCCCTAAAAAATCATTGAAAAATTCAATTTGTAGAAGAACTACTATTGGTAAAAGCTTAATTATGGTCTCAAAAATTGTGGTTTAATATGATCTTTAAAATTTCCTCAAAAGTCTTCACTTTAAAATTTGTTTTGTTATGAAAAAAGTTAAAAAACACAAAAAATGTGAAAACTCAGCCAAAACCTTATTTTGTATTTTGAAATCCTTTCTTTTCATTTGATAATCTGAAAGATCATAGTTGAAAACCCTTAAGTCCAAAGTTTCACGTAAATACAATCAATATCAAACACTTGAGATCCTGTTAAAGTTTGTTTTTTGCGTGCGCTAACAGCTGTTCTGGAAACAGCTCTAATAAACTGCTTGCGCACCCAAAAAACAAACTTTAAAAGGATCTCAAGCGTTTAATATTGATTGTATTTACGTGAAACTTTGGACTTAAGGGTTTTCAACTATGATCTTTCAGATAATCAAATCAAAAGAAAGGATTTCGAAATGCAAAATAAGGTTTTGGCAGAGTTTTCACATTTTTTGTGTTTTTAACTTTTTTTCATAATAAAACAAATTTTAAAGTGAAGACTTTTGAGGTTATTTTTAAGATCACATTAAACCACAATTTTTGAGACCATAATTAAGTTTTTACCAATAGTAGTTCTTCTACAAATTGAATTTTTCAATGATTTTTTGGGGTGTCGCTCCATTTTTAACTCGAAAATCCCTTAAATATGAAATTATAATAAAGAGAAATATTTTCTTGGTTTCTCAAATTGCGAGAAACAGGATTGACTTAGAAGAAAGTATTACATAGCAGGAATAATTTCAAAAAATAAACAACGAAAAAAAAACACGTTCATAAATTCAAAGTCGGCTTGATAAAATCCTCAGTATGCTCAAAGTATCACTCATGTCACGTGCCGTACAACGGTGCACCTGTTTTTCCCCTCAAGTCATCAAAAAATCAAGTAGAGATACAACTTCAAAAACTTCAACTTCAACTGCACGGATTTTTAACGGCGCGGCTCTCTGGGTCCCAGGATTCCCCTAACACGCGTCGAGAGTAAACAGTCTATTGTTGACTAGAGAGAGATAATAAAAAAATATTATATGAAACAAGACCGTGGAATGAAGAGAGAGAGATGGGAGAAATAAATGGTAGAGACGGGAGTTTGAGGCATTTATATTCATCTTCCGTGTTTGCTGTTTATCTGCTCATTGTTCTTTCGGAGGGTCGGATAAATGGCGGTATTGTTGTTAGAGGATGAGTCATGTTTCTGAGGTTATTTAATGAAGTAAAACGAGTGTATGGGGTTTCTCTCTTTAATGATGACGAATGGAATATTTAAATGGAGGTTTTCTTGTTGCCAGGTAGGGGTTTCTGTCTGGTTTCTATGGTAAATTAGGGATACCTGAGAACAGGACTGTAAACTGACTTCTGCTTCGAGGGGGTCAACATGATTTCTGAGGTAGTACCTCCTTCCTTACGAGTACTTTTATTTGATTTTTTTTAGATCTCTCTCACTTGGGATTCTAAGTTTGTTGCAATTAATTTCAAAATTTTGTTGATAATATGAATATCAATTTGAATTGGGGCAGTGGCGAATCCAGTAGGGGGGGGCTGTGGGGCTGCAGCCCTCCCCCAGGAATAAGACATTCAAGTTTTGGTAATAACAATAAAGCCAAAAAAGAAACATTCGGTGGTGCTAACCAAAGTCTCAAAATGAATCGGAACCCTACTTTTAAGGGTAAAAATTCCAAAAATTTTCTGGGGGAAGACCCCCAGACCCCCTCGAAATTTTCGAATCTAATAAGTACGGTTTTTCCTTGAAACTTTAGGGATTTACAAGGAGTGATCCTCTTTGATGTAACCTGTCTCAACATGAGTTAAAATGCCACTTTTAGGGGCAAAATTCAAAAAATTAGGAACCCCTAACCCCCCTAGAAATTTTCCAATTCATAATACTATAAACTTTTTTCCTTGAAAATTCTGCCGCTTACAATGAGTGGTGCTCTTTGGGTGGAATCTAAAAGGCTTCAAAATGAGCTAAAACACTATTTTGAGGGGCAAATTTTTAAATTTTTTCTGGGGGAGGACTCCCAGACCCCCCTTTTACTTGAAGTTGACATTTTTACACAATTTTGAAATTTAGTGCACCAAAATTAAAACCTTACGAAGTCATCTCACCTAAAACTTAGTATTTCGAAAATTAGACCTCAGAAAAGATTTGGAGTTAACTCCCTAAACAAATATCTGGCTACGGCGCTGGCAACCCCCCTCCCCCTTTCAGTTGCTTTCATTAATATTTGAACAGCCCATAATAGCAATTAAGTTATTTGTGAAACTCAGCCCCTCCTAGTAGTCCAGTAACCAGGTAGTAAAAAAGGGGCGTTTCAGGAAAAAAATACAGAAGTTTTTTTCTCAACGGTTTTATATGTTTTCGAGGGTGCTGAATCCGAATATCAACTTTGTTAACAAAATTTCGCATGGGAACATTGAAAAAAATCGAAAAAATCCTAAAATTTTACCCCTTTTTTTGTTTTTTTTCTTCTAGCACGTAAAGTATAGATTTCTCAGAGAAAAAGTCAATACAAAAGTTAAAGTACTCTAAACAAGCTAAAAAAAGTCAATTACAGCATTTCTGTCAGACTAATAGTTTGGCCGCTAGAGCGCGCTGAAAGTCAGACAATTTCCGTCCCCGCGGTGGAAAATCGAAAAATTTTCACTTGCAGCTCGAAAAACCCATATATTTTAGAATATAGTACTATAAAAGCATACTTTAAAATGTTTTACACGTAAAAACCTTTCGAACTAACCTAATATTAATTGATTAAATGTTTTATTATTAAGGATTTTCTCTGAAAGATCATATTCTGTAGCAACGTACAGTAATACAATCCATATTGTTAATCACAAAGAAAAAAATGCAGAAGTTATTATCTCATCGGTTTTATACATTTTCGAAGATGCTGAATCCGAATATCAACTTTGTTAACAAAATTTCGCATGGGAACATTGAAAAAAATCGAAAAAATCCTAAAAATTTACCCCTTTTTTTGGATTTTTCCTTCTAGCACGTAAAGTATAGATTTCTCAGAGAAAAAGTCAGTACAAAAGTTAAAGTACTCTAAACAAGCTAAAAAAAGTCAATCACAGAATTTCTGTCAGACTAATAGTTTGGCCGCTAGAGCGCGCTGAAAATCAAACAATTTCCGCCCCGGCGGAGAAAAATCGGTTAAAAACGTACTTAACTGTTGTATACGACTTAATTAAATGCTATACTAAGAAATTCTGGACATTTTCTTGAAACCAAGAGTGGAGAAATTTGTTTTTCGAGTAGTTAGAAAGAATAAAAGTTTTTTCAGAGTCTAACAAGCTTCATGTTTTTGCATAATTTTAGATATGCGTATTATTCGTAAATATAAATCTTAAAAACCCAATTCAAAATCCCAAGTTAATGGGAGGTTCTATTCTTTTTGAAAAAATATTTCTGACCATAAATAAATATCTAAAAACAAAAACAACCCCATGTCCACCACTTCAGGCGAGGGGGCGGTGTCATTATCTCTGCGGGGAGTCTTTTGGAGTGTCCGTTTTCGGGTTTGGTCACCACTGATAAAGGACAATGGGCTTCTTTTTTGTCTGGACGTCGTTTGTTTGTTTTCGCAATCCTATTTAAAGATCCAATTTCAAAGGAACGCTGTCTTCAAACTCAAAGGCCATAAACTCACGGGGGTCCCATTTAATTACCCTTCTCGCCCTCTAGTGGGAAAAAGAATCAGCCTATGTCCGATATAGTCAGTTGTAGAATAGAATTAATTAATCCCTAAAATAATTCATTATATTTAAAAATATGTCTAGTGTAAACAGACTTTAGTTTAATTTAATGCAATTCTAGATGAAAATTTTCTTCAATTATCTCAGGGTATTCCAATTCGAGAAGGTGAAAACGCTCTGCCAAATTTTCAAGGGAAGAAATATTGTACATTGTTATCATGAAACACATCATTTACTACTATCATTTAGAAATGCATGGACTTTTAATACAATTAATTGTTTTTTAATCATTTTTTATTTCGTTTTATCAGTTTTTGAATTGAGTAAAAAATATGTTTTGTAATTAGATTACTTATACTCTCTTACCTAAGCAATTCCCTTTCCACAGAAATCATTCAATAATAAAGCATTTATTTCAATTTCATTCAGTTTTATTTCATGTACAAAATTATTTAGTATGTTTTTATAGTACCCTAACCTAAAACATGAAGGTTTTTTCGGACCCTAGTTGGTTCCATCTGGATTTTTCATCTTTGGGAATAAATAGTCTTAAGTTTAGCGCGCCCTAGAGGCCAAACTATTAGTCTAACAGAAATTCTGTAATTGACTTTTTTTTAGCTTGTTTAGAGTACTTTAACTTTTGTACTGACTTTTTCTCTGAGAAATCTATACTTTACGTGCTAGAAGGAAAAAATTAAAAAAAGGGGTAAAATTTTAGGATTTTTTCGATTTTTTTCAATGTTCCCATGCGAAATTTTGTTAACAAAGTTGATATTCGGATTCAGCATCTTTGAAAATGTATAAAACCGATGAGAATAACTTCTGCATTTTTTTCTTTGTGATTAACAATATGGATTGTATTACTGTACGGTGTACGTTGCTACAGAATATGATCTTTCAGAGAAAACCCTTAATAATAAAACATTTAATCAATTAATATTAGGTTAGTTTGAAAGGTTTTTACGTGTAAAACATTTTAAAGTATGCTTTTATAGTACTATATTCTAAAATATATGGGTTTTTGGAGCTGCAAGTGAAAATTTTTCGATTTTCCACCGCGGGGACGGAAATTGTCTGACTTTCAGCGCGCTCTAGCGGCCAAACTATTAGTCTGACAGAAATGCTGTAATTGACTTTTTTTAGCTTGTTTAGAGTACTTTAACTTTTGTATTGACTTTTTCTCTGAGAAATCTATACTTTACGTGCTAGAAGGAAAAAATCAAAAAAAGGGGTAAAATTTCAGGATTTTTTCGATTTTTTTCAATGTTCCCATGCGAAATTTTGTTAACAAAGTTGATATTCGGATTCAGCACCATCGAAAACATATAAAACCGTTGAGAAAAAAACTTCTGTATTTTTTTCCTGAAAAAACTACCTAGTTACTGGACTATAGACAAAAATCCTGGATTCGCCACTGAATTGGGGTCATGAAAAACCCTGAAAATTTTTTTGGAAATTTCCATCCCCTTTAAAACAGAGTTTTAGCTCATTTTAAGATCCTTAGGGATTGCACCCAAAGATGAATCAAATATCATTTTAAGCAGCAGAATTTTGAAGGAAAAAGTAAAAACAGTTTTGAATTATAATAGACGGCAAAATTTCAAGGGGGTTTGAGAAGACGAAAGTTTTTGGAAATTTGCCCCTAAAAAGTTTTAACTGATTTTCAGACCCTTTACGGTACATCGGCACACCCGAAGAAACCCACTCCTTGTTTGTAAGTCACAGAGAAAATTAAAAAATTTCGGGGGGGGGTGCTGGGTGTCCTCCTCCAGAAGGATTTTTGAATTTCTAATTTTAGAAGTAGTCTTTTGACTCATTTTGAGACCCTTTGGGTTTTTCGCTCCTTTTTTAAGTCACACGTTTTTCAAGAAAAAGCAGCATAAAATTTTAAGTATCTTTTAAGGAACTACTTTGATATACACCCTAAATTGGAAATTTGGCGACTTTTTCTGGAAAAATCAAATGTCCGGTCAGTTGAACCGATGAAATCGCTGAAACGTTTTTGGAATATAACAGAAAAACTAATCATAGTAAAACTTCGATATTTGAACCAAGAAGAAAAATATTTTTTATAAAAATATTGCAATTTAGTTTTTCCGAAAATTCTCATTAGTTTTGGAATTATTAAAGTTCAAAATTTCAATTTTTTCCAGTAATTCACTAGGCCACTAGGCTACACATTACTACTACATATACACAAAAAACAAGAAACAGCAAACCTAAAAAGTCCGTAGGGAGTGCCAGATTTGGCGCGTAATTTTTTGGGGGGTATATCAAAGTAGCACCTCTTTTAAACCCCTAAATTCCTCCTTGGATACAGTTCCACCAGAGAACCCTTATTTGAAGGGAAATGCTGGGAGAGTGCAATTGGAGGATCTTATTTTTCTCCTTTGTTCTGAGTTTAATATGCAATTGTGTTTTTAAAATACAGGGACCAATCCAGGATTTTAAACTTAACCCCCATTTTTGTGAAAAAATTAAACAGTATTTTATTTTTTTGTGAAAAATTGTAAGATCTTTTTTATTTATGGGAAATTTTTATAACTAGTTTTTATGAAAACTGCAAAATTAATGAAATCAGCATTAAATTACTCATTTCTCAGGGATGCCAACTATTCCGGATTTTGCGGAATCATTCCGCATTTCGGCACCGATTTCCGCAATCACGGATAAAGCTGAAAAAACTACGGAAACTACGCAAATTATATTTTAAAGACAATGTATTAAATTTTTCTTCCCAATTATCTGTTTTTAGCTTCAATCCTTTCAATACATATTTTTTTTACTTAGAATTGCGAATAAAAACGATAACGCTAGTCGCTAGTATAGCTGATGAGGTGGGCAATAAGAAGGGGGAATCAATCGGAATTCGGAATATTCTAATCTGCATGGATGATTGATTCATGGGAGAAAAAAAGGCATTTTCTCAAATATTTTTGCGTTTTCAGGACTTTTCTAAAACTTAACAAAATATTTGGTCAATTTTCTACGTGCACACTGCACAGCCGTTGGTTTTTTTTGTGGGTGGGGGCGATTACGGATAGGCATTGTCTCAGGTTGGCAACCCTGATTTCTTCAGATTTTTAGCAATTTGAATACTCAATAGACTATAAGCAATCCACATATGATTAAAAATAATTTTTGTAAAGGTGCCGTTTTTGTTCGTACATTTTTTTGTGAAGGTGCCGATAAACGGTACTAAAATTGGCCTGTATTAGTCCCTGAAATAGCACACAAATCTTTTTTTGTGGTGCTGTTATTTTATTGTATATTGTTTTTTGAATTAATATGATTTAATGGCTAAAACAAATTGGTTGTTTTTCGGTTTTTCGAGACAATATTTCTTTTAAATTTTTTTTAGAATATTTAAATATAAGTGCCGGCAATCAACTCTATGGACTAAGCATGCAAACAAAACAGCGTTTACAAAACTCTTTGTTAAATTGCAGATCACTTGGTTCTACCCATCAGCCTTACATTCTATCGCCTTTTTAATAAAGACAATTGATGCATTCAAAATAATATACGGTATAAGAATAACATAGTCATGAATCGTATGTTTTAAAGAAATCATACCGTTCATTATCCGTTCCGGAATCCGTTTCTAATATTTACTAAGCCCCGTTTACCTTTCCAGGATGCTCGATGCAATGCGATATTGCATCACACGCAGCAGCGTGAGTCAACTCACGATTCGACCGCTTTTTAAGCCCACATAATGATATATTTATGAGGTCAACCGTTCTATTTTTAAAACCGTCGAACCCCTTCTTGAAGCACCGTCAACAATAACTTTTCTCTTTCCCGAAATTCACCGCTCCGAAAAAGACTGAAAATCCCAAGATGGAGTTTCTTTTACAGTTTTGGGTCCATTCACTAATTTATTTACGCGTTTTTAAGGCTCATTCAGACTTTACACTTTTGATCATCATTCATTCATTCTATCTTTTGATTCTATTCATTTTGGAGAAATCACCCAAAAGTGAAATGTGTGAATTGGCGTTTCTTTTCACTCCTTCCTTTTTCTATGCAAACTATAGCGATTTAAAGGAGTGAATCACTCTGGATGTGAACAGTGAAAGTGAAACAGTGTGAAAGAGTTTTTAATAGGAGGGGCACGGTTCAAACGTTTAGGATAATTTTTAAAAACTGTTTTAGTCAATCTTCTGAAATGCATTGTTACTGATTTCCTGATATCTTTGTGAATAGTTAATTTATTTTATCAAAACAAAAAAGACAAATCAGCAACAGAACAGTAAACAGAAGACACTTTTAATCATTTCCTATTTGAATGAAAATAATCAAAGATAATAGAAGAACTGAAATCTAAGCAATGGCAAGATTCTTAAATGAAATAGTAAAATAACAAAGAAGAAAAGATTTCTCCCCCTCCTAAGAAATTCCCAAGTTAATAATATGTAATTAAGAAGTATTAGTACCGAAGATGTATAGAGAAGATGAAGCGACAAATTTTTGTCAGCAAATATATTGTCTCATATATATCTCAAAATATTGTCTCATATCAATATCAAATTAGTATCGAGAAAGCTATGGAATTATCTGTATTTAACAAATTTAGTTTCCATTACCCTGTCGTAGACTACAAATGAGTTATCTGGTTGGCTTAAAATTAAAGCTTTGGAAACAAAACATTCAATAATACCACCTATCTCCACAGGGTCTCCAAGCTTCTCCTTTTTTTTGCTTGGGGGTGTAATAGAAAGCAAAATCGTTTTTCGGTTAACCTTGGCCCAGAAACCGGTTACTCGACCCACTTGTTAGGTTTCACTTTTTTTTTTGGTTTGGTCCCTCTTGACGATGAAAACAAGATGACGGTTTTTATAAGAGTCATTACTTAATTGATTGACGATCTTGGCTTCAGAAATTTGCTGAATAGAATCTCGAATTTGATCGTTTTGTGATACTGATAGCTCAGGATAGCTTGTCATATTAATTATGTGTCTGATCATGAATTTTTAAAAATTTCAAACCTAATGTTTTTAAATGAAATTATTTTCCGTTCTGTGGATGGTGATGTTGTCTGGCGAATTGGTGCTTTATTAAACTTTGGATGCTTTATCTTAACCTTTATTGAATATTTTTTACGGATGTAGTTACACTGTACAAATTATGAAGGTAAAATTAACTTCAGTTTTCTACAAGATTTTGTTCTTTCTCACTTTTTATTCTGCACTGTAGCTCTAATAATAATAATAATAATAATAATAATAATAATAATAATAATAATAATAATAATAATAATAAGTTTATTACACAAAAAAATATTTACAAAACACAAAGAAAAAAAGCATTCGACGCCAAGGGGAAAATTGATAAATCCCGTTCAGGCGCAGAGAATTAATTTTACATAAAATAAAAAATAAATGAAAATAAATTTAATACGACTTTAGAAATGCATAAATAAATAATGGCAATAAGCTGGAAAAATATATCGTTGATATTAATTATGAGGTTAAATTTCTTTCAAAAGTGGAATATTTATTAATCATCCATAGTTTTTATTTTTTATTTACATTTCATTCTTTAAAAAATATAGTGTTAGACTGTGGTACTTATCCTTTGGTTAGAAAAACCGAGAAATTTGGAAGAAAAATATAATTGCAAACCAAAAAGAAATTGATGTGCCTTATCACCCTCCACAATATCTACTTATCCACTACAAACACAAGTAGAGAAACGCGATAGGAAAAGATGTCCATAGAAAAAAAGTCGAAAAGAGACATGCTATATAAATATCCCACGAATAAAAACAAATGCCCACAACAATGAGCAAACTTAGCATCTTTTCCCTCTTTCCGATAAAAATCGGCAACATTTCCTTTCTTCCACACACTCTAAGAGAAAAAAAAAGAAATGATGTTGCCATTCCCCATTAACTAAAAGAAGAAAAAAGGCAGAAAGTACGAATTTTACGAGTTTGGACACGCCTCTCCTGGGGGTTTGAATCCCAGCCATGACGCAACTAATTTTTCTGGAGATGGCAAGAGACTGGAAGGAGGAAGGGGGGGAGAAGCAGTCTTCAAGGCCAAACAGGTTTATGGGTCAGGTGGACCTTTTTTTCTGCACCAAAGGTCTTGCAGGTTGAGGAACGACTCGAAGGTTGCTGCTGTCTCCATGATCATTAGTTCTGTTTTCTTTTTTCTCGCCGATTTTTCGTTTAGACTTGGGATGCTTTATTTATGTTGCGATTTTTCTCCAAAAAGAGAGGATTTTTAACTTCCCTGTGTGAAAAACCTTTTTTCTAAAAAATGTCTTTATTGTTTATTATGCTGTGTGGAAACGGCTTTATTTCGGATTGACGTTTTTATCGTGGACGTTTATGGAGCAGTTTCTTTGAATTTCTTCGTTTTTTCCCTGCTTGGGGAAGAATATTTATCGTCTTGTAATTGGTGGGTTTTTTTTGTGAGGGGAGGAGAAGATTTATTTTAGAGGGAGCGAAATAATTATTTCTGACTGCTTTTCTTATCAGCGAATGCTGCTGTAAATTTCCAGTAGGACACGATAACCATAAATTAAACGACGTGGTTTCTGTCTCTATTTGCGGTGTAAGATTTATTTATGGTTTTTTTGCGATGCAGAAGAATAAATTATAATAGGGATAGTAGTATTTAACAAGAACACGTTCAAGAACATCTTGAACGTCTCTTTCACATAAGTTTTTTTTGTACTTTTTCGTTAGCCGGGCGCAAATGTCGCCAATTGTGAACCAAACGGGAGCCAAGTCACCAAGCGAAAAGTACCCATTCCCCTTATGGTTGTAAGAAATTTGGCGGAATTCTGCATTTTTTGGCGATTTTTCGCTTGCACCCGGCTAACGAAAAAGTATCTTTCAGCTCTTGATCATTTATCTACTAAGTACTTCAGCATCCTTCTGCTACTCATTCCCTCTAATTCATCATCATACCTTTCCTTTTCAGCATCCTTCTGCTCTTAACCAACCCATCATAATTCCTCCCCTCTTCAACCTTTCTATTCATGAGATTCCTCTCTGCTCTTCACCATCTATTAACTTAGAGCATTTTTGTTCTCTATATAGGTAGTGCCATTTAATTTACTAAATGCTTGTTGTGATGCTTGGGGCATCACACCAACAAGGTGACAGTGTTGAAATTTGCACCAATTTGAGAAAAATTTCTGTCTTGTTTAATGGTTCTCTTCTTTCATGATATTTATCAAGTCACAGCGAATTCAAAACTCGATGTTTTACCAAATTCTCGATATTCACGACAAACTCTTGTAATGGCCTCGTGCAAAAATTCAAATTCTATCACTATCAAATTTCAAATTCTATCTATGCTATTTTTTATCCCTCTAGCACCCTGTCTTTCCTTTGGATTTTTGACTCCACATGGGTTACCCTGTCGGATTTATGACGTGAATTTCCTTCAGCATATCTTCAGACAGAAGTTTAGTCCATCCCCCGTCGTCCGTGGCCCTCTGATTGCCTGCAGAGGCACAACACGATATTCGACAGGAGCACCAATTCCTTCCCAGTTAGTGGTTAGCTGTCAATGGTACATTCCTGGGGACCTAAACTATTAGAAAATTGTCAGTTTCGAGGGTTTTCCACCTTTTTTGCGTATCCTAACTTGGGAGAATCAAGAGGAGGTTAGCTTCTAGCTAGCCAGTCATTTGACCGTGACTTTCTGTCGCACGTTCTGGTAACAGCTCTGATCATGGCCTCACACAGTAAGGCCAGTTTTATTGGAGTTTGAAGGTCCAACGACCTAGATACTCCCCCCAACTATCCTCCTTGTTTTTCTCTGTATCTGCTCCATTTGTAAAATTTTCGAATTAAAACCCCATTTATTTCATGAAAAGTCGTGCAAGTGGCACTGCAATCATAAAAAATTAACTTGAAGTTTTCAATAAATAAATTGCACGATGGACGATGTGCTCTTGGATACTTCTTGGACGATGTGCTCCATAAAAGTAATTATTCAGATCCGGATCCGGCTTTACCATGTGTGATGCCATATCCTCTTTCTCTCCTTTCTTTCTTCCCCCTCCCAAACAATTCCCAACGTGTTCATACGGATCTACCTCTGATCTAATACTACCTGCGCGTTCTTTCGGAATTCTTTACGATGATGTTGATGTGTGCAAGGTTGTCGGGGCTTGTTCGAGGCCGAAGGCGGAAGAACCCTGACATCTGCGTGTTGCGACGGGTTCCAACGCGTCTCCGACAAGTGGGTGACGCGATCGACTGCGCGTAATTAAAGAGAATAAAAAATTCTCAGATAAGAACGAATGCTTCGGCACCGACTTCCTTGGAGCGAGGAATGACTTGATTTGTTTGAATAAGCGCTTTGTTTTTATGTTCGTTTTCCTTTTTTTAGTATTTGATAAGGGGAGCTTTTATAATTTTTTTTATTATGGTTGCGTCGTTACGAGATTATCCCTAGGCAATTCGAACTGAAGTCGTCTACGTGTGCTATAAGAATTATCTTATTCGTCTGAAAATAAACCCCCTCTCGATCCATGTAAATAGAATAGGCGACTCGTCACCATGGCAACGCAATAGAAATGCAATGGGAAATGACTAGTAGCAAGCCGCCGATTCAAATTACTCAGACTATAATTAAGTTATCCGTGTGAGAGAGAAACCATGCATGAGGATAACTGAGAGTGACTAAATAGTAAGGAATCAAGCCTGAAGGGCAAAAAGATACTGGAGAGCAAATATAATCTTAAGAGCATACAGAGATAGACTCATGAGGAAAGGGATGATTGAGCTTAAGAGCCAAGAGATGCAGGGGAGCAGAAAAGGGTTCAGGAGCAAATAGATGTTTAAGAGCAGCAAGAGCAAAGATATGTTTAAAAGCGGATAGAGGCTTAAGAGAAAAGATATGCTGGATAGCAGAAATAGGTGCAAGATCAAAGATATGTGTAAGAGCGAAGATGGAGAGGTGCAAGAGCAAAGAGATGTGTAAGAGCAGAGATGGAGAGGCGCAAGAGAAAGAGATTGGTAAGAGCAGAGATGGAGAGGCGCAAGAGCAAAGAGATGGGTAAGAGCAGAGATGGAGAGGCGCAAGAGAAAGAGATGGGTAAGAGCAGAGATGGAGATGTGCAAGAGCAAATGGATGGGTAAGAGCAGAGATGGAGAGGCGCAAGAGCAAAGAGATGTGTAAGAACAGAGATGGAGAGGCGCAAGAGCAAAGGTATGTGTAAGAGCAGATATGGATAGGCGCAAGAGCAAAGAGATGTGTAAGAGCAGATATGGATAGGCGCAAGAGCAAAGAGATGTGTAAGAGCAGAGATGGAGAGGCGCAAGAGCAAAGAGATGTGTAAGAGCAGAGATGGGGAGGCGCAAGAGCAAAGAGATGTGTAAGAGCCGAGATGGAGAGGCGCAAGAGAAAGAGATGGGTAAGAGCAAAAGGATTCTGAAGAGCGAAGAGAGGCTCGAGAGCAAAGGGATGCTGAAGAGCAAATAAAGATGTCTGAAGAATTAGTAGAGTGATGATTAAGAAAAGGATCAAGAGCAAATAGAGGTTAATAAACCCACAAGGCTAATGAGGAAAAATCGGGGAAAATCAGAGTGAGTATTTCAGTCAAACGTAAGTGATGACGGATTATTTATTCCACAGGTGTACTTTTCTTATTCATTCCTAAATCGAATCCTCCCACCAACGCCAAAAACTGTCCTGTCCTGAAATATCACCGCGTCCTAACCCACTTGCTGCCGCCGTAACCCGACCTCGCGGGGGCCGCTGCTACCTGCGCGTGACTGTCGGCTCGTGCCACCTGCCCTGCCCACGCGACCACCTGGCTCACCGCTGGGAATCGGATCGTCCGTCGTGGGGCGGAGAAAAAAGCGGACTGGGATGATGCTTTTGTTTGATCTCGCCCTTATCAGCAATGGTATTTTTTGTTTGGTAAGGCCTGTCTTGTTTCGTTATTGATGGTGAATTGAGTCGGTTGTGGGGCAGTTTTACAATCCCAGGTAGAATGATCGTAGGATTGTTTTGTCGTCTTTATTATCCAAAGTGGGATGTCTGTTCGTGGTTTACTAAATTTGGTGCTTTAGAGGGGAATTTTAATCTTTTGGTGTGACTTATAGGGTCAGGTAATTATGGTTATACCTGGCCATTTATCGCTTAAAATAGACCGAGGGCAGCTGGATGCGTATTTGCAACATGACTCAGTGCATGAAATATTTCACCTGGAATATGATATCCTCCACTCTGCCTTCTGGCTATATTTTTCCTGACTTTTACTCATGTTCTTCTACACTCATCTTTATGAAAAATTGGCACCTTTGATCCTTCCCAACTCTTAACCTTATCGGTCCTAGCCGCTCCAAATTTTCCCCATAGGATTCAATGGTAATCTGGGGCGGCTTATGATAAAAAGAGTTAGAGCATCTGCTTGAGCCTTCTGGCTGTCATGCTCATGAATTCTGGCTTGCCAGCGTTAATTGAATCTATTCCAAGTGAAATATGTATTTCATACAACAAGTAATGTTGACAATATGAATTAAGTTTTCGGTCTATTAATTATCTGAGCTATAGTGCTCGTATTAACTTTACTTAATTTGGAAGATTTGAGGTGTGGGTGAGTTATGAGGAGGTATGATAGTTTAAATGTGCATAGTGACCACTCTCCGGTCAGTAAGTTCTTTGTTGGAAAGTTTAGGAGACATTTGTGTGTGTCCTTACTCTAACAACAGTGCAAAGGACAAAGGAAGTGCCCAAGCTTCTTTCTATGGGCACCGATTGGCGCCCATTGACAAGGAATTGGTACTTTATTTCAGTCGCCATCTGATAAGCTGTAGAAGAATTATACCTGGATTTGAACCCAAAAATACAGGTGTTTCGTGATTACGATTATTTTACTTAAACACTCTTCAAAAGGAGCATCTGGTCACGTTGATGGGAAACTTGCGGTGCACCGACATCGGCACAGGGAACGGCTTCCTTCAGAAGACACCTGCAAACAAACCCTACGATGCCCTCTGACCTCTGGTTGACAGCGAGTTCTCTTGATGTGACAGTCCCCACTATAAATTCTTACCGACCCTTTTCCAAATTCCAACCGCCTTGACTTTATTTTCAATCCGCAATAATTTATGACAATTCCTTTATCGGCGGATACAAGCCACGGGAGATTTCGAGCCGCATGGTGCTCCCCTCATCGGTAACATTATGAGAAATAGTTGTCTCAGCCAAGGATATTACGACGAATATGTTGAAAAAAACCCTTTTTATTTTGGACTTTTTTTGGGTTGTTTGTTTCTCAAAATGTGTTCTCCCGAGTCCCTCCTCGAATGGTTGTTCTCTCTTTTGTACTCAATTTTTCTGGCTTTTCATCTGTAAAACAAAATTATATTTCTATAAAATCATTTTGCTTTCACAAAAAGCTATGACTGGAAAAGTTTGATGAGAAACACTGCTTTTCCAGTTCCCCACTTTCATTTCGATATACAGGGTGATTCAGAAATAATCATCAATAATTGGGGGGAGGTAGAGGGGCCCTAGACAAGCATAATTCGAATAGGGATGGTGGGGCGCAGCCTTACCGTTAAAGAGCTAGGACCTAATGTAGTGCGAGCGCGTTTCAAAAGGCCGTTTTTAGAAGGCCCGTGTGACGAAACAAAACATTATTGCATGAGGTACAGGAGTATCCGTACTACCAAAATCCTCAATACCGTAGAAATTGGGCCAGTTGCTAAACATTGGGGTGAGTTTTAAAAAGTGCAATATTAATCTTAGTCAAGCAATGGAGTTCCCTTAATGGTATTTAGAAAAATGATGATCGGGGAAGGAATTTTCAATGATCGTAACATTGATCATTGAAACTGTTTGATCATTGAAAATTCTTTCCCCGATCATCATTTTTCTAAATACCATTAAGGGAACACCATTGCTTGCCTAAGAGATTAATATTGCACGTTTTAAAACTCACCCCAATGTTTAGCAACTGGTCCAATTTCTATGGCATTGAGGATTTTGGTAGTACGGATACTCCTGTACCTCATGCAATAATGTTTTTCATTTTATTATGTTTTGTTTCGTCACACGGGCCTTCTAAAAACGGCCTTTTGAAACGCGCTCGCACTACATTAGGTCCTACTCTTTAACGGTAAGGCTGCTCCCCACCATCCCTATTCGAATTATGCTTGTCTAGGGCCCCTCTACCTCCCCCCAAATTATTGATGATTATTTCTGAATCACCCTGTATTTATACCAATTTCGAACCCAGTAACTTATATTTTAGTCATTTTATCGACTCCATCACACTTTCATATCGATATATTTTACCAATTTTGTCCCCAACAACCCATATTTTAGAGTCATTTTATAAACTCTTTTTACTATCATATCGATGTACGTATTTTACCAATATTCTTCTCAAAGATCAAAATTATATAGACATTCTCAAATAATTGATTTTTCCTCTATATTGTTGAAAAATCACATAAAATATCAATGAAAAAAAGAACGACATTTATTATTATTGTGTATCACATCGAAAAGTTAAGAATTTTATAGTGCCATAATGTATGAATTAGTACATGGCACAAGACCCTAAAAGTTGGTTCGTCTGGCAACTCAGATCTGCTGCCACCACCTAACTCAAAAAACAAAACCATCCCAATCCCATAATCCTCCTTTCACCTGTACGGCCCGTCCTCCCTTTGTCTACCGAACAAAAACCCAAACAAGGAGCCCGTGACAAGCCAAGGGGGGAGGGCGCCTCCTAGAATAAATAAAAAAAGGACGACAGAACCACCAAATAAAACAATGACACGCACCGCAAGCGAACAAGAGAGAGAGAGAGAGAGTGGAACGCTTTGGTCAACGTTCTGGCGACCTTGTCGACATCATTGGCCCGATGCCAAAGGTGGCGCATGCCTTCGGTTGTACTACGCGACTCGTGCACGTGATGGCAGCCGACAACAAACGCACGAGATGAGTTTGGTAGCGGCAATTACGGACCTTCTTATGTAACGACCGACTTTTACAGGAGGAGTTAATTTTCTGCGTAAGTTGGTCGTGTCCATTGTGATTGTTGGGATAGTGTAGGGATGAGGTCAGAGGGATTTTTTGGGGTTGCGAAAAACTCTTTTGGGTATGAACAGTGACGGATCTAGGGGTCGCACGTACCCCCCCCTCCCGGAAAGGAAAAAGTTGTTCGGATAAAATGACATTTCTAAAAAAATCGTAAATTTAAAGATTTTTTTCTTGATGTGTGTAGCTTTATACCCAAGAAGTATATTACCCCTCAATATTTTTAAAAACATCGCAGTTTCTGCTGCTGGGGATGTTTTAAAAATCCTGGTTCCCTCCCCCAGAAGTTCAACCTGGATCCACCACTGGGTGTGAATATGAATGAGAGTATTGTTTGGGCAGGTTTCTGTTTTTTGGGACATGGGATGTTGACAGGGTCCTGTATTTGCCGGAGACTTGACATTTGGTTTTTAATATGCTTATTTTATGTCGGGACCAGCGTGTCTGACTGGTTACAATTGACCCATGTACGATCTCTTGCGGCTTCCACTTGGGTCATGGGTCAACTGAACTCAGTCCTATGTTGCTCCAGGATCCTGGATAGTGTTGGACTAGTTACCCGGCCTGGACTATAGCTTGTAACTAAAGAAGTAGTTACAAGCTATAGTCAGAAGCAAAAGGGTAATTCAGCAAAAATGGGAACAGTCTGATATGCCAATTCTTCTTCAGCCAAGTTTAGTTAGACTGGCTTCTCATCAGTTTGTCTCACCAAACCATCCTAATGACTATTTTCTAAGTATCCTATAAGACCCTTTGACTTCTCCACATTGGTTTTTATGCATTGAACTGTAGAGATTGATAAACTTAAGATGGTGAACATGTTCGTAAGAAGTGACCAATAAGGAAGTTGCATGTGTCAGATTTTCAAAAACAAACAAGTGTTCCGTATGGTTTTTTGTACGGAAAATTGAAATATCTAGTCAGTTTTTCAAAAAAATGTACTGGTAATTAAATATTTTAATTTAAAAATTGAGAAAAAAACACGTGACTGAAAACGTTTATTGTTTAAAGTTTAAACTATAAGATGACGTCAACATTAATACCATCAACTCCATTGCTTTACAACAATGTTTGATTTGATTTGGGGATTTTTGTTAATTTTTTTGGCAATCAAAAAATTTCTCGATCGGCCTCAAATTTCGGGTAGTTGCTTATTTTTGCAAGAGGAATCGATTAAAAAAATATAAAAAAAATCATGCAACTTCCTCATTCTTGACATTAATAACAAATTCCCCTTTTCGATATAGTCGACTTCTCTCTTTTGCTTTGCCCTCCATTTCAAACTACATTGCACTCTTGAGTATATGAAATTGAAATCGTTTATCATTCTTCAATCAAATAAAAGAAGCTATATTATATCTTTTTAAAACGGAGGTAAATTCAAGAAAAAAGTCCCGAAGTTCGCAATTATTCAAAACCTGCTGTCCCCACATCTCTATCTTCTTCAGATTAATGAGGGTGTAGGTGGCTACTCTGAAGAGGGTGGGGGAGAAGAAATCATTTCCCAAAAAAGGAGGGTCGTGTTCTGGAGTCTAATTGTGAGGGTGAGACACGAGACCGGTGGAATTATCTTGCGATTATCGTTTGTTTGGGGTTGGTAATAGCTAGTGATGGGCAAAATCGATAATTTTAGGTATCGAATACTTTGGTATCGAATACTCATAGGTATCGAATACTCTGGTATCGAATACTTATAGGTATCGAGTATTTTCAGGTATCGAGTACTTTTTTTCAATGTCGGGAAACGAACCTGAAGGGACAATTTTTTTAGGGCCTATCCATAATCAGACTAATATTCAAAAAACTGAAAGCGATACATCAAAAAGCCCCGTAGCTACGGGTCTGGAGGTGGATAGAGGCGAAGGATTTGGCGGGGGAAAAACCTAGCCGCGTCAAATTTCTCTCGCGGATGATTAACGGCTTGGGTTTGAGCGTTGCAAAATGAAAACGGAAACAGGCTGCGTTTGATCTACAGTAGGTATTATAAAGATTACTTCATTGAAAAATTTAAAACGAAATATGTGAATAAAGTATCGATACTTTTGTGGGTATCGAATACACTCGATACCTGTGCCTGTGGGTATCGAATACACTCGATACCTATAGGTATCGAGTACTTAAGTATTTGGTATCGATACCTGCCCATCACTAGTAATAGCCTATACTCAGGCCTCGGTGGGTTTTTGAGTAGGTGGAGTAATGTCAAAATGGAGATCTCGTTTATAATGATGTGGAGTAGGACTATATAAATATGTGCTGAAGTAGTGGAGCGTTTTCTTTTTAGAAATTTACTGAAGGTAATAGAGCAGTATTTTCTTACCTGGTGGCCTAGTGCTAGTCGATTTTGTAAATGAATTACATTGAGAGATATTAGGATGGTGTTGGGTGTTACCTGTAGCTGTTTTCTAGTGCTATTTGTTTGATTGAAGATAGAACAACCTTTCTTGAATCAAGTACAGTGATAAATTATCGACCACGCCACAATCAACTATTAAGTGCCGCGAAATATGTCTATTCTATCTAATAAAATGTCTATTACCTTGTTGTGGTCATTTAGAGATATTCATTTGTTATGTGTTCCACTGATGATCTTATTCTCATCTCAATCTTTTTAGTCCCATGATTGCTCTTTTTTATTCTTTGCTGTTCTTTTCTTAGTATGATGCCATTTAAGTTGCAGAGATTTCAGCTACCAATTTAGATGCTGATATTGATAAAAGCTCAGCTTCAACTATATCTAGTCCAACCGAATCGTAAACAGGAAAACTCTAAAACTTAAATAAAGATGGGTTTTTAAGTTGTCATTTCTTCAATCTCTGCTTATTTGTATCCCGTTATTTCAACGTTGTCAACTCCAAACAACCATTCCATCGTTTCGACTTCAATAAACCAGAACCTTCACCCCCTCACGGATTGCCCACAAAAGCAGAGATCCTTCCATCAACACAGCTGATTCTCCAACACAACTTCCATCATTCCCTCAATACATTAAGGCCCCTCACCCCCCATAAAAAATTACATCCCCTCAAGAAAAAAAGGAACGATTTCACTCGTGCTGTCACATCCCTGAAAAAAAATTCACGAGACAGCTAGACAAGAAAAACATTAATCGCTGACGGTTTGCAGGGTTGCATCAGTTTCACTTCAAGGGGCCCTTCTCTCGAGAGAGATGGGCCCCCGTACGAGAGGGAGCATCGGAGGATAACGAATTATTATTTTCATTCGTGCCGCCCCCGCTCTCGGGGCCCCCTGAATGGAACGTCTTGAGGTGGCTTCTTGCGACAATCTGTCTTGTTCACTCCGCGGGCTGATGGGTTGTCAGATTTCTCAGAGCTTCCTTCATGGGTCGTGTTTGTTGCTGTTATTTGAATACTTTCAGACGTACAATATTTAAGAAATAAATTTTATTCGTATATAGTAAGTTGCGTGTATGCTGCTATATTCGAAACATTAACTAGAGGAAATTGCCCAGTGAATGAACACTTGGCATATTTGGATTTGTGATTTTCTCACTTTAAATTTCATTTTCAGGGTAGTTTGATTTTCAATTCAAAAACCTTTCAGACAAAAACCGTTCAAAAAACAAAAAAATTCATAGCTTTACACATGTAATTAATTTGTTTTTATTTTATTGAACGGTTTTTTCGTATATCCATATGCACACCGTTTTCCCTGTGAATGAAAACTGAAAGTTCTCCAATTTAAGTATTTTGGAAAAGTGTATGACATTATTAATAATGCCGGAAATGGAGGAGGGCAATGTGATAAATTCAATGACATTAATCAATGAAATTTATCACTTTGCCCGCCTCCACTCTGGGCATTATTAATAATGCCCAATAAATCACTTTGAACGTAACATATACAAACAAAACAAGTCTTATAAACTTTTCCAAAACACTAAAACTGTTGACTACTTTCAGTTAACATTTTCATAAAATCTTATTTGCTATCCATGTTTATTGGAAGCCTCCAGAGAGTAATTGAATTCCTTATTATTTGAGGTTGTGGTCGCATGTTTATTCACTGGGAAATTTACCCTATTGCTTGATCATTCCTATATAGGATTCCTATCATTCCTCTGAATATCATAAGAGGATTTAATAAGGATATTAGGCATTCCCATAATCATTTGATAGTCTTCCTTTCTTAATCCGATGTATAAATAAAACTAAATCTGTCTTTTTAATTGATATTTTTCTGGTCTCTCTTAGTAAAACTCTTTGATGGATTCTCTGTAGATGAGTGTGACCTTTAAATTTATTCCTAAAATATAGAATCAAATCAAATTAATTGAAGACTAGACGACAATATCACGTTACTAAGAACTAAAAATTCTTTCTTGCCGAAACAAGCACCTAAAGAAACTTGAAACTGTTGAAAGTAATGACAAACCGATTACTTCAATATTAAAACAAGCTTAATTGAATCTAACCTTTGAAAAATCGATATTTAATGACTACTGTATTGAGCTATAAAGTATTCTTCCCAGCTAAGGTGCTGACGAAGAATTGAGAAAACTGTTCGCAATGTGGTGCATCGAGAGGCTTTAGGTTTAGGCAGAGTTGAACGATACAACAAATTCTGCATTTGGAAAAGTCTTAGCACGTATTCATTTTTACCTCTTCCCTTTTTCATTAAGAACTGTATGATGATGAATTATTTCATGACCATACATTCCTAGTCACCTATGAACTCAGAACAATATGAAAACTTCCTAATACTCTCAACACACCTTTTTTTAGACAAAAAGCCTCAACCCGTTCAAAACTAATACCGAATCCAGCATCGTCAGTTTCAAACAATGAGCCCTTGGAAACGAAACCTCCCGTTTCCTATCCACTGGGGCCCCCGAAAGGGGTCCCCTGATGACATTGGGCAAGGCACGCGAGCACATGGCGACACATCTCGGCCCTGCAATCCATCCTTGAACTATTTTTTCTTGCTCCAGAGGTCCATCTATCTGCATCCGCGTGTTCTGACTTTTTCCTTCACAGTGAATCTCTTGAGAGTTTTTTATGTGCACCACTTAACGGAACATGTTGCTACCAGCTGATGTGTTCTTCTGGTGGTAGGTGATTCGTTGAGGCTTTCCTTGGTGACAGCTGTTTCTGAAAAACTGGGTTGGAGTGGTCTCCTTGTCTTGAGCAGTAGATTAAATTGGTGGGACCTTGTGAAAAAATTTTGAACCCATTAAAATGAATCGTTATGGGACTAAATAAGTTTGAAATATTACTAAAGTATCACGATAACCAGTTATAATGTAATTTTAGTGATAAACATCTTAATAAACACAGTTCTCTCTCTAAAGCGGAGTTTAACTGTATAAACAAAAATTTTTAGTTGTACCAAGTAGTTTATGTTTTTTTTGGTTAAATAAAGACAAAATTTAATCAAAAAATTTAAAAAAAACTCGCACATTTACGAACCTTTTTCTTTTTTTATGCCTGAAAAAGTGCTATTTTCGCATGCTAATATCTCCATGAATATTCGCGATGTTTTCAAATGAAGTTTATTTCAGTGAGTTATTCATAACGATGGCAACAATACTCACACTGAGGTTTTTTGCTCTTTCTCCTTTAGTTTTTTAATTAATTTTTATAACTTTTTTATTTTGCCGCTAGGGGAGCTGTAAGTTATCTGAACGGATTTTCCAGGGTCCACTTTTACTTCCATGTCCCTAGGAGGTTTTGGTTTCAAACGAAAGCCGCGAAACGGACTTATTTTAAAACCCTGTATTTTAAAACCCAAGTAGCACATTTGATTCAAATTTTCGTTACCATGCTTACAAATTAATAATTTCGTTCACATCTTCATTCATACTCTCCCAAATTTTTTTCACAATTAAGGGAACACTCACTTTCATTTCATCACCAAACAATGAATTCAATCAATGGACATTATGAGCCTATTGTTACCTTCACCCGTAAACAACCCAAAACACCTGTTGAAGCCATCAGTTCAATTATAGCAGGTTCTTTTTCACTTGTTTCTACATGATCTGTTTAGTATTCCGATAATGAAGCAGATGGCAGTGGTTTTTTTATCACCTGCTTTACTATCACCTGTAGCTACCGGAAGCTCATCACTTTCACTTTTGATGAAAGGGAGAGGATATTTCGAGGATATAATGCGACTCGACTCAATATTTTATGCTCCGGAGAACAGAAACGTTTTTCAATGACACCCAATCAAATGCAAGGCCGGATTTATGTTTTATATAAGCTGATGAGGATGAAAGTGACGTAGGTCAACAATAGTGATGGGCAAAATCGATAATTTTAGGTATCGAATACTTTGGTATCGAATACTTATAGGTATCGAATACTTTGGTATCGAATACTTATAGGTATCGAATACTTTGGTATCGAATACTTATAGGTATCGAGTACTTTTTTTCAATGTCGGGAAATGAACCTGAAGGGACAATTTTTTTAGGGCCTATCCCTAATCAGACTAATATTCAAAAAACTGAAAGCGATCCATCAAAAAGCCCCGTAGCTACGGGCCTGGAGGTGGATAGAGGCGAAGGATTTGGCGGGGGAATAACCTAGCCACGTCAAATTTCTCTCGCGGATGATAACGACTTGGGTTTGAGCGTTGCAAAATGAAAACGGAAACAGGCTGCGTTTGATCTACAGTAGGTATTATAAAGATTACTTCATTGAAAAATTTAAAACGAAATATGTCAATAAAGTATCGATACTTTTGTGGGTATCGAATACACTCGATACCTATAGGTATCGAGTACTTAAGTATTTGGTATCGATACCTGCCCATCACTAGTCAACAATGTATGAAATTTGGGATTGCACTAGCAGGGATTTATTTGTCTTGAAAGGGGTAGTTCCTTTAAGGTGCTCATTCACATTGTTTCACTTTCACTGTTCATCCTGAGTGATTCACTCTTGTGAATTACTTGTTTACGAAAGTGAAGGAATGAATAAAGAGTAGAATCGATTATTGAGGTTCGATTCTTGGATTCGATTCCCGAGGTTCGATTATGTAAGGCACTAGTGAACCAAAGTATCTATTGTACTAGTAACTCAAAACTACTGTAAAAGAGATTGGCACAAGACCCTCTATACTACCTCTATATAGTAATATAGAGGGTCTTGATTGGCATCACTAAGCACGAGCATAAAAGGAAAAATAACAAATATTGGGTGAACAGGGTTAAGACTCAAAAGTGGAGTTCGTAAATATCTTTTGTACATTTAGGCTAAGCGCGCACTAGAGACTTTTGTCACGGCGACAGAGACAAAATTATCACCCTGGCTATTGCAAGAAGCTAGAGCGCGCGCATGAGGCGACGAGACACTTGGCCGATTGCCAATATCTCGCCATAGAGATGCATTGCTTTTGAGTGAAGTGTTTATAGTCGCCACGACAGAAGTATCTAGTGCGCGCTTAGCCTTACTTTACATCAATAAAATTAAAATTTTATAGTAACATGTGAGTTAAATATGCTAAAGATTCCCCTGGAATCGATCCTTAGGGCCTTATTCTTAGGGCTATTATCGAAAAAGCATATCCTATCCATTTCAATCACAAATCAAGGATAATTAGTAATTATTATTATTAATTTAATTAATAGCCAGCAAAATATTAATTATCAAAATACTAAATAATTAGGGAACACAAAAATGTCAATTATCTGTATTAATTAGAAAATTAAGTACGATTTCTAATATTCGATTTCACTCTTTACTCCTTCACTTTTCTATGCAAACTAGCGATTCACAGGAGTGAATTACTCCTCAGGATAAACAGTTAATGTTAAACAGTGTGAATGAGAGTTAAGTTTTTCTTTTCTCTCTGAATGATTCCACCAAAATAAAAATCAAAAGTGATAAGTCTGCATGGGGTGTTCAATTATAAATTGAAGAGCATCCCTGAAAATTCCTTCTCGATGGTGATGGAGGAACTAAGAGAATTTCAAAAGTGGTATTTCCAATTTTTTCACAAAAATATTTTTTTTGCATGTTAGCCTCGGCACATTACCCCACATTCATATAATGTTGCATATTATATGAATTGCCTGGATGAAGCTACGTTACTTTGGAAGCTTTGCTATCCAGGGCTTTAGTTGCATATGCTTTTGACAGTATAAGAAATTTACTAAGATCCAGAAGAGCCAGCCATAGTAAAAAAATACATAGAATGAAGCAATAAATTTTGATGTGCTTAAGTTGTTCAAATTAGTCAAGTATCACTTATATGTCAGCTTAAGTTTTCAGAAAGTTTTTATTTACCTACCTTTTTAAAAATTTTCCAGTTATTATTAAGCTTTGTTATGTATCTAGTTTTATCCTTGTGTTTCAACCATGTTGATAACTCCACGACTGCATAGCATGAAGTTTACCACTCAAAACGAGAATAGAGTTATCGTCCTAAAGTAGTCTCTAAAATCATGTTCCGAGTACATTTACCTATTGTACAGTTATTTGCCTTCTTAAATTTGCACGATAACTGCACGATTGTATAGCATAAAGTTTACCACTCAAAACGAGAATAGAGTTATCGTCCTAAAGTAGTCTCTAAAATCATGTTCTGAGTACATTTGTACGTATTGCACAGTTATTTACCTTCTTAAATTTGAACGCCTGGCTCTTCTTAGCTGGCATCTTAACTCATGAAAAACACTCCTTTTAAAACACCTTTAAAAAATCTAACAGAACTAATCAAACAACGAAAAAAAGCACATCAAACAATGACACCTGATAAGAATGACAACTGAAGAAGGATATAATGACTCTCTATAATGCACTCTCACACAATGAGATGGTATTCTCAAGATAATTCCAACGGACATTAAAATCAAGACAGGAATGGAGTGTCGAACAATAGAAGTAAGCCGTTAGAATTCAAACAATTTGGAGCTGTAGACTAAGCAATCGAAACCGGAGGTAAGAGATCTTGTTTGTCAACTTTCAAACAATGTGATCTCTTAATCGGATTAGGAAAGTGTGGCAGTTGATCTGTTGTTCCTATTGTGCATCAAATAGACTAAACCTAAGTGCTCTAACGGACTATTTAATTCAGGAAGATGACCAGCTCTTTGTTGCTTTTGCTCTTTTTTTACTTGTCGTAATATTTGAAGATAAATTTGTCGTGCTAGCGTGTTGTGCACTATACTACTCTACTAGATTTACAGTGGTTCTACTTAGCCATATAGCGTTGTGGCCCAATTTGTTTAATTAAGCCATTAGTTTTTTTATTTGATGGGAACAAATAAATTACGTGTTTGACATTGTGCGATGATATAATTTTAAATCTCTAAGTGTAAACACAATGAGGTATTTGCGTGAGTGAGGGATTCGCTTGATTTTATACTTTTTTGATACATTATGGTTTAAAACTCCTAAATTTCTGATTTTTTAAAGTTCAAAAATGTGTTTTAAATAATTTAAAATTCAATTTTATTTTTGCCAAAACGCCAGAAAACTCACGTTATTAGAAAACGGGCTTCTATTGGATGTGACATCACAGCGCATGGTAACCATTGTGTTAACTGTTTTCTCGTGATCAGAAAACGGGCTTCTATTGGATGTGACCTCACAGCGCATGATTTGTGATTCGAAAGTGTTTTCGCGCCCAAACCAAAAATGAAATTTCAAAAACTTATATCTCAGAAAAACTAGGCTACGAAAATACTTGATGTAAACGTCATTCTTCATGGTTTTTTATCTACTATTTTAATAAAATTTAATCTCAAAACGTGAGAATACCTCACTAAAGAGGAGAATTTTCCATCCATTGAATTACGTGTCCATCTGCATATTTGGTGTCTATAACTTTGGAAGTTATCCAAATTTCCTGAAAAAATTAAGCACATTTAAAGGACCGAAAAAATTTTCAGTCATTCCTTTCCTATCTCTCCTTTTTTGACTTAGGGTTGGGGCACTTTTACCAAGTTATGCGAACACGATTGATTCTATACTTAACAAAAGTAGAAACGCTAAAAAAAGAAACAACCCTTGTTAGAGTTAGATCTCTAACACCGGTTGTTAACCAAAGTTAAAGTTTGATATCCTAAAAACCCTAATTGCCACGAAATCACCACAATCGTCACTGCCGTTATTATACCCGTAATTTAATCGTTTCGAGAAGTGTGCCTATTCGTTGAAGGAAGGATGGAGAAGAAGGTCCGTTGGAGGAACACCGAGAGAACCCGTTCGGGATTGATCGAACACCCTCGGGGCGTATTTCGAACGCTCGACAACCGACCCTAGAATTATTCTCTCCCCCCTTTGCGGTCAGTAGTAATTAAGAGAAAAGAAGAAGCAGGCTTCCCCAAATTGCCGGTTTTGAGAATCGAAGGAGGATCTGCGAGATGTGAGCTTTCTGTGGATATTGAATTGGCATTATATGAGAGAGATAGATTGAATGGCATTTACATTGTTTATCTATCCATCTACTAGTGCGATTGTGGTGTTATTATTATGCAACAGTGTAGCAGCTAACTTGGAAATAGGTGGTTTGAGAGGTAGGTTATTGGGCGAGAATGTGACTGATGTTAAAGTGGAAATTCTTGTCGATGAGAATGATGCACGTGTCGGGAATATACTTTTACCCTTTTATCGTTTTCAGTAGCTTATATGCAGCGGGACAAAATGGGGATTGAGACTTTTGTGAAAACTACGGAATTATGTATGTAGATTGAATGGTAAACTACGGATCTGGAAAAAAAAGGTTTCCTTGAGGAAATACTTGAAAGTTGGCTTTCCCTTGCATTTTGATTGATATACAAGAAAAACAACGTATCTGTGGTTTTCATTAAAAATCGCGTTCTTGTGATAACATCAAAATTTTGGAATTTTAAAGTTTAGTTTAAGAGAAGAGTTTAATGTAGCTGAAATTTAAGGTTTATAATTCATATTTTAAGACAAGAGACATTTTTGAGCTAAGGTTGTTGTTGTTATTGTCGTGAGCCACTTGGAATACCCAAGCTCTACAAGGATTTAAGGCAAAGGGGGTGCGGCTCCTAAGAAAGTGAGGCCCATAAATGGCAGGAGTCTGACTTCTGCCTCATGAGATGATAGATGTTGCCACTATCTATTTCCAGCTCCAAAATTTTGCCATGTATCTGAAGGGGAGGGAAATAGTATCCTGGCACCTGGACCCGTGGTAAACTGCGCCATGACGGACCACAGGACTTTCGGACCCACAGATTTAACGAGCACGTACTCCGCTCGGCGGGTCTATAGCGGTGTCGGAAATCGAACCAGGGACCCTCCGATCCCGAAGCCGATGCCTTAACCACTTGGCTCCCCACGGCCTCCTAAGGTGCAATGTTAATAAGGTGCTCCATTGAGCTAAGCAAAATTAATTAAGGAGCTTAAAAATAATTAAGGAGCTCCATTGAGCACCATGCTCCATTGAGCTAAGGTGACATGCATATAAGAAAAAATAAAATAAGGAATAAAGTCCGAAAAAATTAAAATTTATGCGTTTTTGGTAAATATGTGAAGAAATTAAAAATTACGAAAACTATATTTTATAGTAGTACTTTGTACTTAAATTGTAACATTAACATGAACTGGAAAGAAAATATGGACAAATTTTTCGGGAAATTCGGACAAAACTAATTGTATTCTTCTGGAATTTGGGTCCTGAAACATATTTTGCTCCACTGGTATTTCGTTTCTCTAACTTTAGTAACCAAACCATTAATGGTTTAGTATGGACCTCTGAATAGCTTTTATGTGGCACAGTTTACCGACTCATATTAGAGACACTCATTTATTTTCCCATTAATTGACTCCCCATTGGTTTCATTTTCCACACAAGAAGACCCCCAGATGTGGGCTGAACTTCCACCATACAGACCGAGACGGCATTAATTTAACAAGCTCGTCATTGCTGTTAATCTTCGTCAAATAATGGATGGGTGACGGAATTAGTTTTTTTTGTCATTGTTGTTTTTGTTTGGTTGGTTGTGACAGCACCGTTCACTCATCGCTAAAAAAGGAGACCAAGACCACGACGGTATGTGAAATGAAATAGGCATCTTGCAGGACTGGTGTGCAGAGAGAGGAAGAAAACATAATATTAAGATAATAATAAAACTAGATTATAATAGGGAGAGGAGAGGTAGAGAGGATGAAATATGTATTAGAAGAAAATATATAAGAAAGAATCGGAATAGGAGAGGGAAATAGAGAAAGAGATAGTATGATAAAAGAAATAAAGAAATAGAATGAAAAAAATGTTGTAAATATGAGTAGTAATGGAAAGGTCGTTAGAATAAAACTAAAAAAATAGATGGAGAAGTATGAAAGTGCTGGATGAGAAAAAAAGGATGATCTATATGCAAAGAAAGATGCACAAGAAAAGATGGTTTGAAATAGACTGACAACCGACCTAGACAATTTGAAGAATGTGTATAGAAAGGGGGTTGAGAATGAAAGAAAAATGATGAATATGATGGATAGGGGGTAAAAGAGAGTTTGATGCAGTGGGGAGAAGAGAAACCCCAATGTTTTCCAAAACACCGTGTTGTTGTTGTTGTGTTGTTGTTTCTAATGCCACTTGGAATATCCAAGCTCCATCCGCAGTGCGTACAGGATTTAAGGCAAAGGGGGTGCGGCTCCTGAGAAAGTGAGGCCCATGAAAGGCAGGAGTCCGACTTAAGCCTCGGATGATAGATGACGCCACCATCTATCGCCACCTCCACAATTTTGACATGCGTCTGAAGGGGAGGGAAATAGTCTCCAGACACCTGTACCCAAGGTAAACTGCGCCATGACCGACCTCAGGACTTTCGGACCCACAGATTTAACGAGCACGTACTCCGCATATACTCGGTGGGTCTTCAGCGGTGTCGGGAATCGAACCCGGGACCCTCCGATCCCAAGGCCGATGCCTTAACCACTAGGCTCCCCACAGCCACCCAAAACACCGTTCTGGGGCCCATCTGAATCACTATTTAGAACGGCATAACGAATCCATACGCGGGTTTTCAACACCAAATATCAAACTGGATGGAGGACCCTGGGAATCCTTCCGTGGCCAGGCACCCAACAAAGATCCCTGTTCCGCCAACAATCGCCAAGTGCGCGCTTTTACGATCCATAAACACCGCCTCGCGATATTATATTGTGTGTGGCGGATTGATTTATGAGCGTTTTGCACCCGGAGAGTTTCTTTGTGCCCACAAAGCGGGCAATCACATTAAAGGCGAGGGACCTTTCGTTTCGTGTGTTGTTGTGTATCAGAAAAGGCTTGTCGACACTTCGGTCGACCCGAATCAAGGCCTTTTATTTAGGGTTTTCACCCTGCCTTGTGTTAGGATTTTCTGGTCGACCTCTTACTTCAACTTTTCTTTTTAGTTAGATTCAAGTCTGTTCTCTGTTTTTTTCCAATTTCGATAGTTTGGGGCCTTCGGGTCACTACAGTTTTAGTTTAAACTTATGACCGACTGAAACAGAAAAGGCCCTTATTGGATTTCCCGGCCGAGGGTGACCCCTGATATAATATAACTTATTTTTTCCAAAATTTTTTAATCATACTATTCTTTATTGTAAGAATTTTAGACTTAAAACCGGTCTCATTTTAATACAGAACTAGAATGAATCTATAGGCTAAAACTTTTCGTATGAATCCATATCTGTTTGATATGCCTTCCTATAGTATTATGCAAATCGAAGAACACTTAACCTGCTCTGCTTAGATTTTTCCCTTTCCCCTTACAAAAGAGAAAAAAAATTCTTTGATTAAAAACTGTGAAACGAATGCTGCGCAATAGGATTTTTTAAAAGTGGTGTTAAGCTATGGGGTAACTCAGAGTAATGTTGCAAATGCATAAATACAGCCTTTGGGTTAATACTAGATCAGTGGCAGAATTTACCCTCCTTTAGCAAGTAAACAAAATTAAATCATTCCTAAATTCTGTTCCGTGTTGTATTTTTTATTTAAAAGATGAGAACACTGTATAATGGTTGTTTAATTTTTGAGGCATGCTAGTGAAATAGACTGCGAGGAAATATGAATGAGATGAATACTAATGATTTCTCAAACTCTCTTCCTGCTTTAGCAATGTTATTTTGATACATCTATGGAAATTGTTTGAACAGTTATGTAATGTTTTATCTCATTTAATTGGGTATTATACAACGATAAATTTCACGAACCTGATTCAACCTGTTTTTTTGTCTCACCTGCGAAGAAGGTAATCATCCACTGTACCCAACGAACTGTCCTTGCGAATCAACTTCCCCGTCGGGGTCAATTTACGTCTTCCACACCCCCGTTCTTTCGCTGTGGGTGGTCGGACGAACACCGAAACGAACACCCCTTCAACCCCCCTCCCCCACACGGAACACGAAGAGCAGGATTATTTACTACCGGAGAGGACCTAGCTGGACTTGGGAGAAAATTCCTCTTGTTGCATGTGCACCAAGACGAATTTCACCGTTGTGTTTTTTCAAAGATTGCTATAACTCACACCATACAGAAAAGCTGTGGTCCCCAGGTTTCTCAGTGGTATTAATGTCACTTTTACGGTTGGTTCCGCCCCCGTTGATTCTTTATGGACCATAAACTAGTGAGGCAACAAATAGGTTCGGTGCTATTTATTATTCGGTTCCGTATGGGGATATGTTTTCTTTGTGGGGATCTTCTGGGTTTAGCAATCTGCTCCTTGTTCTTTGCTGGATGTTGTTGTTGTTTTCATTTGCGATGTTTCTTCCAGCTGTAGGGGTCAGTGGGTGCCGTGTCATGTTTTGGTTGTCGAAAGTTATTTGCTACTTTCTGAACCACCGACCAATATAATATGATACGATTCGAAAAAATTTCTGGCATATATGGAGTTTTGGGTGATATAGGATACTTTTAGTTGTTTTCTGCGGTCAAAATCCTACTGGAACAGCTCATGCCAAATATGTCAAGTTTACGTAACTGCTACTAAACGAAATATCGCCATACATGCGAAAATCGGACGAATCTTAAACGTTTGTGCTGCTTGGAAAATGAAATTTTCCGAATTTCGGGGGATATGTCCCTTACCACTTTGTGATACGCCTACTATATTTATAAAGAATTATTGTGAATATAAAGGTACAGACAGTTTCTTTGAGGGTGATAAAGATATTTATATAGAGTGAAGATACTGACAGAAAAGATAATGTTAAATAAGAGAAGAGATGGATATAAATTACGTGTTTCTAAAATGACGTGTCTGTTCTGTTCCATTAAAACACTAGTTGTATTTACTAGTAGTATCAAGAATGCTCTGAGGGTATTGCAACTCAATAAAAAAACTTAAATACTACGAAAATTATTTCTATTCTCTTCAGGTAAGACATCCGCTTTGCACAAGATAAGTTTTAATTATTTTCTTTCTATATGCTCGTTTACTGAAGTCGAGCTTCTTTTAGTGACGATGTGTTCTTATCATCTTCCAGAATTCACGCTGCCGGAGAAGCGACGGATGGAGGACCGAGAGGCGACGGGGTCATGTGATAGGTCGCTCAACGACCCCCAGAACTCCGACGAGAGGTCCCTGGGCCTGGAAGACCCTTCATACCACGTGGACTTGACGTGAAAGGTCAGTTGCTGTCTCTCACTCTATTTATAAAGTGCTTGTTAAAATTCAATGTTTCTAAAAAAAACCAATGAGAGTCCATAAAATAAGGAATTTAAATTTTCACGAATTTTGAGAATTAGCACAAATATTTCCTCTTCTCACATCTCTCTATAACATCCTTCCTTGAAAGGTTGGTTCATTTATCATCCGTCAGTGATTTATTTAAGCATTAATTACATCGAACTTAAAATGGTTAAAAATAATTCTCAGGTCATAAAATTTTTACCATACTAACCTTACCATCTCAATCTAAGTTTTTATCTCACTTACAATTAAATAACATAAATAAAAAATACTCAAATCTAAAAATTTTATTCCGTTTTTTACCTTATCATTTCAACCTAAATTTCTACCTTACTTACACCAACATCCTAGCATAGCAAAGGTCTAATCAATTGTGACATAACCGAAGTGGACTGATTGTATTTCGGGAAATTAGTTGGTTTTTCTAATATTTATGTTTTATTTCAACCAATTTCTCTTTACCCAAACCATCTCTCTATAATATCTCATTCTTTGTCTCTTAAAAAATTAGCATTTATGTAAGTAGCAGCTATACAGGGTGTTTCAAAATTGCGTTGCACGGCTTTTATTCGGAACCAGCGCCTCCCAGGGTCATGGAAGTAAGGTCCACCCCTAGGTAAGTGAGTCTGGAGAATCCATTGAAATGACTTACAGCACCCCTAGTGGCGAAATTAAAAAGTTAAAAATATGAATTTAAAAACTAAAGGAGATAGGGCAAAAACCTCAGTGAGAGTATTGTTGCCAACGTCAAGAAGAATTCATTGAAAAAAATTTGATCAAAATATCTTGAATATTCGCGGAGATATTAGCATGTGAAAATAGCACTTTTTCAGGGGTCAAAAAGTAAAAAGTTCGCATATTTGCAAATTCTTCAGTGTTATTGTGTAGATTTGGGTTTTTTTGATTGAAAGAACACAAAATTTAATCAAAAAATCAAAAAAAAATTGCAAATATGCGAACTTTTTACTTTTTGACCCCTGAAAAAGTGCTATTTTCACATGCTAATATCTCCGCGAATATTCAAGATATTTTGATCAAATTTTTTTCAATGAGTTCGTCTTGACGTTGGCAACAATACTTCCATTGAGGTTTTTACCCTATCTCCTTTAGTTTTTAAATTAATTTTTTTAACTTTTTAATTTCGCCGCTAGGGGCGCTGTACCTCATCTCAATGGATTCTCCAGGATCACTTACCTAGGGGTAGACCTTACTTCCATGACCCTAGAAGGCGCTGGTTCCGAATACAAGCCGTGCGACGCAATTTTGAAACACCCTGTATAAGTTAGATTCTATCCAATGCAAACTGCAAATCTTTACGAAATCCTCTGATACGATCTGTTAAGGAAGGATATTTTCCTTACTAAATTACACACACGCGGTCTAATAAAAATAGGATCTATATAAAAGATGTTCACGGCCGTTAAATTCGAAACAGACGTTCATAGTTTTTTATTCCCATGTCCACGTCTGTTATTCCGTGCCTGGGCATAATAGCGGGCGTGAAAGTACCTGCCAGGCATTGATGGATAGGAACAGAATCGGCTCTAGGGCAGGAGAATTCTCCAACATCACCTGAATACGTAAAAGCATGTTGAAAATGGATACAAAGTAGAGATGAACCGATTTCCTTTTTTCTGGCTCATTGGCCGTCCAGTTGGAATGATGCAAGTGATATTTATGTTAATCACGGTTATACGTTCCTTAGGATTTTTTTGGTGTATGAGTGATGGGATCCAGAAGTACGCGATGGACACTATCATCATTGAGTGTGAAAAAAGTACCTGAGGTTGGTTGGATTTAAAGACCGTTTTCCATTCTTTGATTCCTCTAGCTATCTATCTTCGATGCTTGATACTTTTTTTGTGGCCGTTTGTTTAAAATTCATTGCAGACGTCGTATTAATGGATGGTTCATTCTAATGTTCATCTGTGGATGGGAACTTGCTGTCGTGTTTCCTTTGCTGTTGGGTTTTCCATGAAAGGCTTGGGTAAAAAAATACCAGCATAGAGTACATTGGGATACAAAGGGGCAGGATCTCTTTTGGCTGGTATAAATTATGTTGGAAAGTTTTGTGAGACATGATGTAAATTTAAGATTCGAAGTAAAAAATAATCCTCTGACACCTGGGCTATGTACTTTTAATTTGAACCTCTTACCTTGTTAACTAAATAAGCTCAAAGAGTACAATAATGGATAATTGCAGTCAAACTTTTAATCTTATGTATTCAGAATCTTATTATTATCTTATTATTAACTAAACCTTATGTATTCGGAATGGCTTAAAACTTCCGAAACTATTTTAATTTACCTTTCAAAGCCCTAAATTTTAAGTTATTTTCAATTAAAAATAGCGTTTTTTCTATCTGAGCTGAAACAGCTTGTAACGTCAAATGTGCCTTGTTTACAGTCATTCTGCTTTGAAATTCTGGAGCTCTAGTTTTTTATAGCCTAGTGTTTCGATGAAAACAGTGTTTCCCACATTTCCAAGAGGCACAACATGTGGCGTCACACTGTTAGGTGCTTTCTGTAATAAAATATCTCATAATAAGGAAGTTGCATGTGTCAGATTTTCAAAAACAAACTAGTGTTCCGTATGGTATTTTGTATGGTAAAATGAAATATCTAGTCAATTTTTCAAAAAAATGTACAGGTAATTAAATATTTTAATTTAAAAGTCGAGAAAAAACACACGTGACTGAAAACGTTTATTGTTTAAACTATAAGATGACGTCAACAATAATACCATCAACTCCATTGCTTTACAACAATGTTTATTATAAGATGACGTCACATCCAAACTCTTGGCGTTTTCGCGGGCTTTTAAAAAGGGGATTTTTGTTAATTTTTTTGAATTCCTGTATTAGATATATTGTTGGTTTAAGAGCGTGACATGTGACAAAGGGGGGAAAGGAAAAGTGTGACAGTTTGTGACAAAGGGGGGAAGGGGTCAAAAATGGGCAAAAAAAGTGTGACATCATTTATGTGTGACGGCCCCTTGACTAAAGTTTTTGACTATAAAACTATCTTTCTTTTTATATTTAAGTTTTCTTGCGCTTAGACTCCTTCCCAACCTCAATGGAGAATATGCGGGATAGAATGTATGGATTTAGAAAAGAGCGAGCGAGAGAGAGAGAGGAATTATATAACCTCGACATCTCACAATCGAAGGGACCCAAAATTTAATTTTAGACATCGAGTTTTCTAGACACCAAGGTAAATCCTAATATAAAATCAATTTGTAGGGACGAGAAAAATATTTTTTCGAGGTATAAAAGTTCGAGTTAACGGGGGCTTACTGAACAAGATAAGGAAGTGAATGAGGTGAGGAGGGAACAAAATGAGCGAGAAAGAAGAAAATAACTGAAAAAGTTAAAAATTAAAAATAATATTTAGAATAAATATAAATCTCGACTAACTCCCTTGGTCTACACTCTACCTCTTCAAGAAGGTGTTGGCGACATATTTCGTCTTTCCAGACCATTTCACCTAAACGACCCGATCACGTAGTGTCACGACGAATGTTTTTTTCCGCCCCGAGTCCTTGAACTTGTGCGAAAGAGACATTTCGGTGACCCCTGCCGCAAAAGACGATCGCTTTTTAATGAGCCCGCTGACGGATCCGGAGAACAAGGATCCCCTTATGGAAAAGAAGATTTTTATCTCGTTTTAATATTGCCGGGATTTATCCCCGCTCCCCCCTGCTGCGTGCTGTCGTCTAATGACTTTTGATTTGCATATTCGTGTGGAGGGGGGATCAATTAAAGCTAAGCATGTTCGCCAAAAGAAATGTTAATTTGTTTGTTGTATGCAGTAGGGAATACAACACTTGAGGCGTTTGCTATCAAAACCAGCTCATTTAATTTTTGGAAATTTTACAGGAGAGACAAAAAAAATTCTCATATCCACATTTCTAAAAAAAGGCTAAATTTCTGTACAGCTAAATTTCTTTTTAAAATTTTTAATTGTAGGTATAACCCCCTAGAATTTGATTAGTTTTTCATTTTCATTCCAGGTGCATTACCTTGGGCGTAATTACACTAATTAGGTTGGAATAAGCTGATTTTGATGCAAAAAACACGATTTTTCATGCTTTTTTCAGTTTTTTTTGTTCAATTAAGTTGTGTACAATTGGTTTTTTCCAGTTTACCAGTTAGTATTTGTGTCTTTACGAGTTTTAAATAAATGACATCCACTTAACTTTTTCAAATGATCTGAAATTTCACAGCTATAGAGATCACAGTTTTCATCTTTTCATCTAATTTTCGGTTGGAATGAGCTATATTTGAGCCCTTCGTCACGTTATGAAGGACCCTCTAAGTCTAAAAAACTTTCAAAATATGCAAAAAAGTGGATTTCAGAAAAATATGGAATGGGCTGGTTTTGATAGCAAACGCCTCATTTCGACTATGGAAATCATTGATGGGGTTATCGGTTACATAACGCATTTCTTCAAATTATATTTGATATTTTAATCATTAGTTTTTTTAAAAAATGAATTTTGAAAAATTACGCTCGTTATAGAATCGGAGGCGAATCTTCAACCAACCAATACTTTCAAATGAAAGGATTTAACCAATGCCGAATAAGCTTTGGCACAAAAGTGTGTCGTGCAGAAGACAAAAGTAACATCATGCATTCTGATGCGCACTGTCGTTTTTAATTTAAAAAATTTAAAGCAATAATAATATTATGAGAAAAATATTTATAAATTATTTTTTTAAAGAAGCTATAATCGAAATAAATTAAATTTGAAAAATTGTTGTATTCCCCGTTGTGCATGGCGAGAGGTCTTCTAACCTCTATGAAAATATGCCTGAAAATCTTTCTTGTGAATCATCCAAACGAGTTATCTGTTTACTAACCTTTTCAAAATATGTTTTTTCGATTAAGAAATGATTTTGTTTTAAATTTAAGTTAATAGACAACAGGGAGAAACTGCTTTTTACTTTGATAAAAATCAACCCATAACTTTAACTCTACTGACGGTACTTACAAGTCCCACCAACTTTAAAAAATTACTTTGAATAACCATCCTTATACGAATATACTGACGATACTTTGCAGAAACACTTATGTTTTTTTTAGTCTTTTTCTCTTCCAGGATAAATTGCAGCACGGGTTCTATGATGATTATTTTAGCGGGAAGCTCAAGTTTTGCGCTTTTAGTTGACATTTTGATGGGATTATCATGATTCTCCTTTTTGTTCCATCAAAAGTAGTAGTTAATGATAGTGATGGGCAGGTATCGATACCAAATACTTAAGTACTCGATACCTAACCTATAGGTATCGAGTGTATTCGATACCCACAAAAGTATCGATAATTAATTGACATATTTCGTTTTAAATTTTTCAATGAAGTAATCTTTATAATACCTACTGTAGATCAAACGCAGCCTGTTTCCGTTTTCATTTTGCAACGCTCAAACCCAAGTCGTTATCATCAGCGAGAGAAATTTGACGCGGCTAGGTTTCCCCCAAAATCCTTCGCCTCTATCCACCTCCACGCCCGTAGCTACGGGGCTTTTTGATGGATCGCTTTCAGTTTTTTGAATATTAGTCTGATTATGGATAGGCCCTAAAAAAATTGTCCCTTCAGGTTCATTTCCCGACATTGAAAAAAGTACTCGATACCTAAAAGTACTCGATACCTATAAGTATTCGATACCAAAGTATTCGATACCTATAAGTATTCGATACCAAAGTATTCGATACCTAAAATTATCGATTTTGCCCATCACTAGTTAATGACAAAAGGAAAGTGTATTATTTTTTAAGACTAAAAAAAGCCATTTTTTGTATTATGAGAATATTTTAGCCCCCTGATGGTACTCAAAAGAATCAATTTAATTAATTAGCTCCAGCGGATTAAATTTCCCAAAGGGGCCGTTCAAATATTACGTAAGCACCTAAGGGGGGGGGGGTTTGCTCTTTGCTTATTTTTGCTGACAAGGGGGGATATGAGTGATGCTTACGTAAGGTGGTGCATTTTCGAAAATCTCTTGTTTCTTGCATAAATAATTTCAAAATTGAACCAAAAATAAATGTAACAAGAATTGAATTAGGAAATCTGACGTAAGCACTTTTTTCTGGAGATGGACCACCCTAACATTTTGAAATTGTAACCCCGAAAAGTAGTGTTTCGACTCATTTTTGAACCCTTAGGGTTACACCCAAAAAGGACTCCTTATACGAGTTACCTAATTTTCAAGAAAAAAAACAGTAGGGGAGAGTGTTGTACCTAAGGACGGTTGTACCTTCAGCCACCTCATTTTAAAATTCGGGAAAAAATACAAATTTGAATTTGTCGTCGATTTTGAATGTAAACAGATGCTATCTATTTGCTAACGTGAAATCAGCTCTTTAAAATATTATTTAAATTTATATAATAAATTTGCTGTTTTTAGATGCTCAAAGTTTTTTTTAGTGCATCGCTACATTAATTCTTCTCTTCCCTTATAACTATGATATGACAAAATGGGATATATGGGATAAATCCCCAAGATTTTGACTTTTTAGTTATGATATTAGAAATCGTCAGTTCTCAATTCTTTTATTTTTATAGAATTTTGAATGCAAAAACACCTGATGTTGTACCTTCGGACACCATAAGTGTTGTACCTACGGACACGTTCTTGTGGGTGTCTGTAGCTAATCGGCGTTTTTGCATCAAGTTTCTTTAGAGTGAATACATTTTAATGCATGTTAAATTAATTCTAAAATGTTATCTATCTGTCGGTGATTATTTTCAAGTGATTTTAAGATGAAAAATAAAATATTTTGTGATCTTAACTACTTTTTTAAATTTTTGATTCTACTTGGCATTTAGTGTAAAATATGGTGTAAAATCTTAAGCACCCTATCGCATTTAAGTATGATGATCACAAGAAACTTAAACTTTACACTGAAGAAGATTTGCGGAAGTTACCACCAAATGCTTGCACAACTAAGTGTCAATCTAATTGGGTTTTTTTTGGATCAGTGAAGTGATCAGATCAATCAGCATGATTGATGAAACTATTACCTTAAATTTTGATCTGAAAATCCCATGTGATTTATGTGTTTTGGTAAAAATTCAAGACTTTTATCATTGAACTTCGTTTTAATGATCATTTATGATCTTAAACTACATTACTTTAAAAAATCTATTTCCAATTTTAAAAAGGCTTGAAATATGTTATAAAAAGGTAATTCATTAGTAAAAATGTTCAATTTTAGCTTTTTTCAACTTAACATTCCCTTTTTAAGGGTGTCCACAGGTACAACTGGGTCTGTCCATAGGGAGAGCACGTTGTTGTACCTATGGACACAAATTTTTTCAAGTTATTAAAAGTAATTAAAAATACAATTTTCAAGATTTTAGCTAATAAAAAATATCCCCCTAATCACAAAGGATAGGACTATAGGTTGGGCACTTTAAATGGTCACAATGTGATTTTACCTGTCTTGGAAAAATTCAAACGTGATTTTTGTCCACAGGTACAACACTCTCCCCTACTTACTAATAGGGATGTCAAAATTTCGGGGGGGGGGGTCCCGCAGTTTCTTACGTAATTATGGTGGGGGGGGTTTGAGGTTTGCTTATCTTTGCTGACAAGGGGTGAGGGGGGGTTAAAAATGACCAAAAAAGTGCTTACGTAATATTTGAACGGCCCCAAAGATGATTATTTTATTTATGCATATCCCTTAATTTTTAATTTAGTGTCTCAAAAAAATATTTGCACGAAAAAAAATGAAGAAAATCATAATGCAGTTAGATAAAGGGTTAAAAAATCAGCTTTTAGAATTTTTTTACATAATTTTGGAGACAAAATTTTATGCATGTTAAAAATTCACTATAAGCAAGCTGTTACAAAATTATTTTTAAGATTTTTCATGGTGTTTTTTTAAAATTTAAGTGGATGAACTAGCAAATGCTGCTTTCTATCTTGGAACAAAATCAGCTCATTACTTAATAATAACAGCTTATTAATGTTTTTTTTTAATTTTGTAGGCAAAATTTTGCCATGCTAAAAATTTACTAATAACTAGCACTCACAAAATTTTAAAAGTATTCTTGATAGTTTTCATTAAAAAATTCATATTTTTAACTTGATTCTCCCATTTTACTTTTCACTCATAATTTTTTATATATCAACATATTTTAGGAGTAGAATTTTTTTTCGTACACATCATTCCAATTATCTTCCTGAGGGAAAAATAAAAGTGGAATAAAGAACAAATTGTGTGACAGCCTAAAAAAAGGCAATTTTTGGGAATAAAAAAAAGAAAACTAGTGAATCAATCGTTTTAAAATTTTGAGGGTATATTTATACATGTTTTGAGAATACACAGTAAAATTTTTGAAATAAAATATTAAATATTTTTGAAATGACACGCGATCTCCGGCGGTGCCAAAAAAAAGGTCCTCCACTGCTTGCGTGATTGCAGTCTTCTCCGTTGATAAAACCTAAAAAAAAATTCTCGTGAAACTAAAACATATTGTCTGTGCGATGACCCTCGGGCGAACAAAAAAATCAAAAATTGACAAAATGGCGGCATGTTGAAAAAAAAGTTAAATTTTACCCAAAATTTTGGTCGTTTTTGGCCTGCCAAAATTCGATTTTTGATCAGATCAAAAAACTGGAGGGTCATCGTATGGAGAACTATATAGAGAAGATGCAAAAAAAATTTGATAGCGATCGGATCATTTGTCTCCAAGTAATCACTCCAGCAAATTCGAAAAATGCTGTTTCGAGAAAAACGCGTTTAAAGATAAAATGATCGTGTTCACTGCCGAGCGGCTACTCTTTTAAATGGCTGTAACTCAAAAACTATTTAAGATATCGATTTAAAATTTTAGTATGTTATTTTTAAAGGTATAACCTATCGAAATATAAAAAATAAAAAAAATCGATTTTTTGAAAATTTCACACTAGGTGTGCCCCTTAACAGAACGCCTTGAAGTATACAGACAATTAAATAAAGTACCGAAACCGTTTTGGAATAGCAAGTCTGCAAAAAAATCGTTTTTATTCCTTCATCTCTTGCCACACTTATCGCAGCAGCGAAGATTCGACGACGATAACCGAGATCGGAACAGCGCTGTCCGAACGAATTCAAATCCGAGAGAAGAAAAGAGAGAGAGAAAAAAAGTGCGCACTGTTTTTTTTTTTCAAACTGTCGCGAGCTCGTGCGACGACCCTGATTGATCGACTCGATAAAATTAATAAGATGAACAAAGAGACGAGCAGCGGAAAAAAAATAACAATAAACCCAGAAGAAGAAAATGAGCCCTGGAAGGTTTTGAACAAAACGCACTATTAGCCTGGGAGCGTTCTGATTCGTCCACGGGCGCGATGCCAAGGTCAATCGGCCACGCCCCTTTTGCGCCAAGCGACGCGATATTGGATCGTCTGATTTCTTATTTTTTTTATTTTCAGAGTCCGTTTGAAAAAAAAAATTGGTGTTTTCAAACTGGATTTGTTGTTCTTTTTGGTGTTCTTTTCCCAAAGAGTTTATGTTTTCGTTAGTTTGATCAGATTGATGTGGGAAGAAATTTTTTTACAAGTGTGAGAATTCGAGATAGGTGGTCCCTGTCCCAATGTTTTAAATCTCAATTTGTGGTTTATAGTGTGGTTGTGGGAAATGATTACTTTTTAACAAGCAAAAAAGTAGTCAAGTACCGTAAAATGGGATAATGGGGTATAGTCAAGTACCCCAATGGAGTGTTTTTTTCTCACGTTAAAAGCAAATAAAAAGTTTTTAAATTAAATAAAATAAAAAACTGGAATATAAACTGTTTTCAAAGAGTGAATTGAAATTTTAAATTTACTAGGGAGCTACCGCCCCCTGCTCGCAAACGCTCACCAACCCCCGTTAACTGCTGACGCAGGCCCTTTCGGATCGCTTCGCATTCCCCACAAGACCCTGCTCACTAAAATTATTTATTTATAAAACATTCGTTAAAACAATAAGAAGAAGAAACGTCAACCAACTTTCCAAAAGCACACTCTCTTAAAAGTTAGAATATTTATTGGTTCTAAATTATCAATAATTTAATCAACACGTTTTCCTTGAAAATAGCCATCAAGTCTGCTCGTAACTATTGTTATTCAATGTTTACAAAAAAAGTTCAACAATGAATCTGTTAAGTTTAATATAGTACCTAGTAACTCTTCAAAATGTCTAGTGTTTTATCATTCAAGTTTTTGTTTTAAAACAGACTTTTTAAACAATACAATTTAAGCTATAGAAAATAAGAGACAAAACCTTCATTACACTCAACGTTTACAAACAATTGATTTTGGTGTGTGAAATTCTATACTTAAAAAGTATATCTGTGAGTTTCTGGAAAACTCTTATCAGTCTTTTAAAGATATTTTATTTAGAGAGTACATATTTTGAAGCGCATTTTTAAAGCGTGAAGGGAATTATTTTCATCATTAATGAATATCGTCGGTTGGTAATTGTGATTGGAAGTATAATAAATGAGGAAGTTTCATATTTTTTAAATTTTCGATTTTGGGGTATATTAATACAATATAAGATGTGAAAAATCCAAATCTGCAATCCAGATTTTCCTCAAAAATTTATTTACTGAGATATAGAAGAAATAAAAGTTGAAAAAAGTCGTAAACAAATGATGCAATCGCAAACGCTCAAAAATCAAATTTGACGTCACTCGACACCAAACAAAAAGCATTGTTGATGTTTATTCATTATTAAAATAAAAGGTCTTTATGACCTCACGAATCTGGTCTAGTTTCATTAGACCAGATGGGGATTAGTCCCACTTAATAAAAAATATTTAATAATATATTTTCAATAAATATTTGAATTTTAAGGGGGAAAATCTTAAAATATAAGAATGTAATGTTTTAAAATTAATTATTTGATTTTGTTTTGGTGGTTTCATAGCTGATTTAACTTTTAAATTAGCAATTATAGAGCTTTTCTTGTTAAAAATATTTAATCCTGAGGCTTTCATATTTAAAATAGTGAGTCAAGCAGATCCACTCTAGTAGAGAAATGGAGAAATAAGCGTTTTTAGCCATAAATTCGTTTATTACTTGTAAATATTCGATTTTCGAACTTGGAAAACTTGGTAGTGATCGTCCTCGCCTCGAGATACGTCTATGTACCGAGTTTTGTCTACGCCGGCTGCATAGTTTAGGAGGAGATGCGAGCTGTAGTCGTTTTGACATACCGAGTGACATCACGAATCTGAAATCGCTGTTTTTCCCGCCTTTTCCAGAGCGCAAACTTTAAGCTGCAGTAAAAAAGTAAATAATGATCAGAATTAAAAAATATATCGGTTTTAGGGTTTTCTCGTGAGGTAGGATCGATTTAAAAAATAAAAAAAATATGAAACTTCCTCATTGTACGACAGTTTTTTGCTGTTTACTGCAACCTTATCCGTAATCCAGAAAAATGGAAATATTTTAGAATTGTGATTTTTTTTAGAAATTCTAAAGGATTATTGCACATCCTCAAAAGAATCCGAACAGTTTAATACCAAATACATGTTATACGGATCAGTTATTAAAAAGCCTTTATCTGGAAACCATTTACAAAAACTTTTTTTTAGAATAGAGAGATACTTTTTGAATTTTTCACATTTTATATAGATACAGCACGTAGAATCTCTTTCCTATAATTGGGCCAAAGTTTTCTATAAGGGCCATATATTTACCCCATTAACGTTATTATGGCAATTGTGTAAATATAGTGAACATGTACTTATTTTTCTTACGTACGTTATTTTTTGATGGGATTTAAATGGCAAATATTTATATCTTGAGAAATTGAGGTAAAGTGAATTTTTGAAAATTATGCTTTGGAAATGGACTAAAATAGACATCATACCTACGTTCATTCAGAATCGGAGGGGGGAGCATGTGTTTCTTCCTTAAAATGGCAATAATTCATTGGATGAATAATGCAGATACTTTCTTACAAGATGTTGACTATTGTTTCCACCCAAATTTAAAATATAGGAAATAAGGGGAAAATTGATATTTGGACATAAAAAAGTTGTTTTAATATCCTTTAGTTTGGGGAAAAAAAGAAAATGGAGATCATAAATGAAATATGTTGCCTAATTTAATAAACTTACTATTAAACTTACTTAATTTACCTAACTTTCTTTGACATTTAAAAATATATTTAATTTTAATATTACTAAGGGACAAAGTTTAAAGTATATCTGAATTATAAAGGTTTCTTTTTCATCTTATAATATTTTTTATTGGAAAAAGTTTAATAAAATAAATTTTGTGAATTTTTTTTACTAAGACCTTATTTCAAATTTTAGGGAGGTATTTAAGCCCGATAAGGAAGAAGTATTTCTAAAATTCAAAAATTTTGTTTTGAACTTTAACATTACCATTTTAAGTTGCTATTTTATGTTTTCATCTGAAAATTTTTAAAACAAATTTTTTTGTCATTTTTAGAAACTTCTAAAAAAGGACAAATGTAAATAAAAAACTTTAATGCAATAAAAATGTGGTCCAAATGTAATAATAACATCCTACAATTTAAGAAAACGGTTTGAAAAAAATTATAAAATTATCTTTTACAATTTATTATCTTTCAAATTTATAAAAATTGTGCTTGTGCTTTTGCTATAATTATTTTAAAATATTTTTCTTTTCAGAATTCATTGTGATTGAAGTTCTTCATACCGCCGTCAGATGGCAGTATCCGCAATATCATCTTATTTGAATATCATCAGTTTACATCACTTTTGTATTATCCCATTACTTTTTTTTGTCTTGAATTTGATTATGTTTGTTGGAAACTTTATTTGAACAACTACGTTGTGAATTTTTTTATTTTCTTTTTCAAACATTCCCTTCATGTTAAATAAACATTTTTTATGCAATATTGCCTGTGCGAACACAGACAATTGAAACTGTATTTAGTTATTTTTGGTCACCAAAGAAATAAAAGCATTAACATAGTAGTTTCATATGCAATTCCAATATACTGCCAATTTTATGCATGAAAGTTAAACCTGTGGGGTTGAAATTATTTTTTTAAAGATAAATTCAAATGATCTCAACATTAAAGATTTTTTACACATTCTTTATGTTCTACTTATTTATATTTTCTTCTTATTCATCTTTTATGAATGAATGATAATGCGAAAAGTACAAAAGATCATGAGAAATCAAACATTTATATTTGAAAAAGTTATTTATTTATTTCATCCACACTTTGCAAATGATCTCAACCATAATGTCATACTTAACTCACACATCATTTTAGTTTTTAGGGTTTTGAAAAGTATTTATTTATTTAAAAATGGGTGTAAAATAATGTGTTTGTGCCTGCATCTTTATTCCGTTTATAATTTGTTTTCCCAACATTTTTACTATTAGATGTTTTATAAGTTTTTGAAATTGAAATTAATCTGAATCATTAATTTTTCTTCCATTCTTTTAAAAATTAAGTTATAAAGGGTATGCTTTTTCTAAATTTTGTAGTTATAGAGGTTTTTTTGCATAAGCTTTTTGTCATTTCTAAAAAATAAAATTTTATTGAACTATTATACTTATATTTATAAAATAAAATTAAGAAAGGTTTAATTTTGTAATGATTTTCTATGAACTACATATTTTTTATACAATTCATAAATCATTTTCATAAGTATCAAAATTCATTTTAATTAATCTAGCTTAAAGCTATGAATATACCAATGACTTTTTGTTGAAATGTTGCACAATTTTTCTGTAATAAAATTTTTGGAATGTATATAAAATCTTTTTCTTTAAAAAGAAAATATATTGAAGAATTATTAGATTTTATATGCTATTCAATTTTATGCTTAGAAAATTTTGTTATTGTATTTATGTATATTATTAATTTTGTTTTATTTTTAGAATTTTTTAGGATATAACTGTTATATCTTTTTGTATTTTCAAAATCAGAATTGATAATGGTTTTTAAGTTAAACACACCAATTGTGTTTAGGAAGCATTTGTAAAAACATGTATCGGTGATTTGATATTTAAGCAGAGCCAATAAAGTTTTTGTTGTGTAAATATATTCTTTTTCCTGTTTTCTCAAAATAAAGTAAGTTTTTTGTAAAACATTATTTGAATTAAATGATACCTGATATAAAGTTTGCACAGGCACTCCTTACTGCTTCATAACTTCTAGTATCCATAAAACTCGGACACATTTAGACTTTTTTATAAAATATTAAATTAAAAAATAAACTGTTGCATTGCTTAAATAGAGCAAAAATTGACACTTCTGACTTTATCCCGTTCCTTCTTCACGATTCCGATTATATTCTAAAAAATAATTATATTATTTTCTTTTGATGTTTTTCTTACCCAACAGAGAACTTGTTCGAAAACTAAGCAGGTTATTGAGTGTAATTATCACACATTTAATCACTTTTTCATAGGACTCAATCCAGGCACGGATTATAGCAATTTTTAAGGGGGGGGCGGTCTAGGTTCCCCAAAATTTCGTAGATTTGATATCAAATATAATTAACCCCCACTTCCTAGTCCCCTTTTTAAATTGTCAGAGGCGGATCCAGAATTTGTTTTTTTGGGGGTCTTAATATATAACAGGTTGTGAATCTTCATACTCGAAGTACTAAAAGGGGGGTCTGGGGGTCCTCCCCAGGAAATTTAAGTCTATAAAGCATGTTTTAAATCCATTTTGGTACACCTAATCCGAATTTCGGACTTATTTCACGGGGCCGTAACTAGACTTTTTCGGGGAGGGGTTTGGCCCCAAAAATTTTCTTGAAACTTAAGTAGGATTTTGTTGGTGACGAAGGTAAGTAGACGGCTGCAGATCCAGGGTTTGGTTTTGGGGGGGTTAAGAATTTTCAGTATCAAAATCGTCTTCTAATATCCTAAAGGGGGGGTCTGAAAATTTTTGGATTTTTAAGTCTAAAAAGCCGATTTTCAACTCGTTTTGGTACACCTAATCTTGATTTCGGACATACATTTTCAAGAATTCAATTTCCATTTTAATTGGATTTTTGCATTTTGACGAACGTTTTACAAAAAAGTTGTGAATAATGGAGTTCCAAAGGCGAGTCGGGGGGTCATCCCCCAAAAAATTTCCGGAAATTTGACCCTAAAAACAGGATTTTAACTCGTTTCGGAGTCGCTTTTCCCTTATTTTCCACCCCGAGTTCCCACTTCCCCTCTTTCTCACTGTTAGTGATTATTCCTATTGGGGGGGCTGTTAAAGCAACCCGAAGAGGGCCACTCCTTGTAAGTCCCAAAATTTTCAAGGAATAACTGTAATACTGTAATAATAGATTTCAAAATTTCAAGGGGTGTTGGGGGTTCTCCCCAAGAAAAATTTTGAACCTTAAAAGTAGGGGTTTTATGCATTTTAAGACGAATTTTTAAGGAAAAACAGTTAGTAAAAAATTGACGTCGAAATTTCGGGGGGAGGGTTTGAACCCCCATAATCCCCCTTGGATAGGAAGGCCCTGTTAAATCATCAAGAATTTAACTTATTTTTGGAAGGATTTTTACATTTTGACAAACTTATTATTAAAAAATGTAAGGGAAAAAACCCAGTTCTTCAACTCGTTTTGGTACACCTCATCCGAATTTCGGATATGCATTTTATGGTAGAATTTTTGCATTTCGTCGAACTTCATAAAAAATATTATTGTAAATAATAGTTACAAGTACCGTAGGGGGTCTGGGGGTCCTCCCCCATAAAATTTTTGAAAATTTGACCCTAAAATAACAGGTTTTTAACTTATTTTTATAGTTTCATTGCTTGTTAAAGGGGACTTTCTTCATGCTCTGATTTTCGTAACCACACAAAAAAAATCATGTCATACTAAGGGGGGGGGCGATCGCCCCCTTCGCCCCCCCCATAATCCGTGCCTGACTCAATCAATAGGACTTCAGAGAGAGAAGCTAGTCCAGTTCATCAGACTCAGAGGATCCCCTCAAATTTTTGTAGTGCTGCCATCTACCAATTTATTTGAGAACTTATTTCAAACCCTGTTAGGGAATCTTGTAAGTTATCAATCTAAATTTTAAAAGAACTTTTTTACTTAACTATCACTTTCATATTTTTGTATAGAAAAATTTAATAATGGAAATAAATTTCTTTTGGGAATGGAGGGAATCAACACGATGATAATTACTTATTGAACTAGGTCAGAAATACAAATCCTATGTCCTTTTTGCAATATTTATGCGTCGTTACTCGTTAACCCTACAGTGCATACTGATGCCATTTGGCAACACGACATTTTTATTTTTCCCCATTTCCTACTCGAACTTTCATTTCCTAACGGCAACACCATGCAATAAGTACAATAGATATAACATTTCATTGTATTGGCCCTTTAGATCGCCAGTAGATCACAGCAGGGGTACAATTTTGAGACATTTGTTAGTAGCTAGTGAAACGAAAGTCAAGACACAGAAAACGACAAAATAAAAGGACCATATAAATTAAAATAAAAAATTTTTTCAGCTTGAACAAAAAATGTTTTAAAAAGATAAGTTGTTTTTTTATATTTTTAGAGCATTTGGTTTTATTTCACTTCACAATTAATATCACAAGAGACACAAATTAATTTCACAAGGACAAAGTTTTTTGCCAATAAAAAGTAGAAAAAAATTAAATTAAATTTTTTTAGTATTTTTTTACTAATGTACACCATAATAGAAGTCACATAAATGATTTTCAAGTGAATTTAAAAAATCATGCATTGTAGGGTTAAATATTTTAATGGGCAATACCACTATTTATTTTTTATTCGATAGAGGTACCCTAGAGTGGAATATACGCGCAAAAATTTTTTAATTACCATGATTATTTATTTTTTTATGTAATTTCAAATTTCGACTTTAAAAAAGGGCGTTAAATCGTCCAATGAGGAAGTTGCATGATTTTTTTTTATTTTTTTAATCGATTCTTCTTGCAAAAATAAGCAACTACCCAAAATCTGAGGCCGATCGAGAAATTTTTTGATTGTCAAAAAAATTAACAAAAATCCCCTTTTTAAAAGCCCGCGAAAACGCCAAGAGTTTGGATGTGACGTCATCTTATAATAAACATTGTTGTAAAGCAACGGAGTTGATGGTATTATTGTTGACGTCATCTTATAGTTTAAACAATAAACGTTTTCAGTCACGTTTTTTTCTCGACTTTTAAATTAAAATATTTAATTACCTGTACATTTTTTTGAAAAACTGACTAGATATTTTATTTTACCATACAAAAAACCATACGGAACACTTGTTTGTTTTTGAAAATCTGACACATGCAACTTCCTTATTTCCCAATGTGACGTACTTTTACCCTATACATTGATTTGTTTAAACAACAGCATTGTTTAAAATCAAAGTCATTGTTGGGTTTCTCGTTTTAGTCTGTATGAGTCAGTTGTGACATACTTTTACCCTAAACAAAGACAAAGGGCTTTGCGATTTTAATTTTAAATATTTAATTAGCTAAACTTTTTTGAAACTTTTCATGTGGATTTTTGGATTTAGATATATTTCTTTAACTGGAAAAATGCATTTTTTTCTGTTTTCAAAAAATGATGGTATTGCCCATTGTTGAACTATTATTACATGGTCCTAGCCGCCCCAGATTCCCCTTAGGTCGTTGGGTCTAGGACTGAACGGGTTGAATTTTCAGAAGGTTTTGATATTTTCGTTCCCCGGTTATCGTTTTAAATTTCTCCTCAATACTCATATAATAGTAACAGAATCGCTTAATTTGATAATAATAATACTTTTTCATAAATTATTTTAAAATTGCTTTTTTTAACTCACCAGCACTTGACAATCACTTTCATATTTTGGGGAAAGTATTTGTTCGAACAATGACGAACTCGTTCAAGACAAGACTAGAGCCTAATCAAGCATCTTTCGTGTAGGAATACACTTGAGCGGGAAATGACGTCATTGAAACATGTTCGAACAGGTTCAAGACAGGACTAGAGCCTAATTACACATTCAAACCGATTATTGATTTCACTTTAAAAGCAAGTGTGACATACTTCAATCCTATACAAAGGTCTTGTCGATTTTTAATATATTTAATTAACTAAAATTTTTGAAAACTTTTCATATCTATTTTGGATTTAGATCTATTCCCATGGTATCCCCCCTATAGTTACACAGCTGCAACGATACTATTCACATACACTACCCCACATGACAATAGGAGAAGTCAATTTTCCAGACAATATACCTTTTCTCAAGACTACTGTAATATGTCTAAATTGAGTTAACGACTTTTTGAAGTTCACCGCTCCATGCAGGTTTGAATGGTCCAGACGTCACCACTCCGTCTGATAGCCTGTAGTAAAAGGTTACATGAATAGCATCACAAGATACCGAAAAATCTTATAATGGGAGGGGATATGTAAACGCTCCACTTAAAGGGCGATAAAACGACGTATTTGTATAGGGGCGGCAAACTACAACAAATACGTGTGCTTTGGCTTTTGTTAACAAATAGAACCGCACGTGGCAGTCGTGCCTTCCAAAGTGGACCATAAAGAGGTGTGAATAGCCAGCGCAGTCACCATCGAAAGGAGCGAACAATAAAGAGAGGGTTAGAGATAGCGGTGAGGTTTCTTTGATATAGCAAACACGTTCCAACACCCTGAAAGTTAATTATTATTTTACAACTTCGATTAAAATTACTAACTATGTTCATATTGGATAAGATTTTAACATTTTAAGCAATTTTAAAAATAAAATATACTTTTATTACGAGTTCTGTTCGAGGAGTTAATTTTTCATAGAATGTTAGGAACATTCAAGTTAAAAATGATAAATACATTAAATTGCATAGTTAATTTTCACTATAATTCAATTGAAGATATTACTTATTTTATTCGCAAAGAAGCTTTTTCTGGTTTTAAACATGAGAATATATGATTAATCACCTAAACAAAAACTATTCCAATGCACTTTTTCTGGAAGCATTGTATGAATTAGAGAATTTTTATAACAAATTGTAAAACATGTACGATTTTCCCAACAGTTGAAGAAAATTTCCATCGTTAACCTTTTATTTATAGTACGTTATGATGCTATCACTACAAGTACATACACTACATACATTCATTTTATTATTAACTTTTACTATATTTATTAAAACTGTAATACTTTTTCATATACTAAAGAGAACTGCATTGATTATTTTTCAATTCATTAAATGGTTACGTTGAACATTTTCAACCTTATTTTTGAAAATAATAACAAATGTATACATACATTTTGCTATGAATAAAAAAAAATTACTCAATATATTCTTCTCATGTTAATATTATAGTTTGAGTGTAAATGCAACAGAAGTTGTAAACTCGGGCCATGAAAAAACTTCACAGTAAAATATGAGAAAATACTTAAACTTTTTTAACCCATCTGCTATACTTTCTCTACAAGAATTTCCCCATCCACTATACATTTTACAAACAATTTATATTATTCACTAAAGCAAAGCAAACAATATAAAACATATAAACTATAACATATGAAAGATATACTTTTCCATAAATTTTGGATATATTGACTTCTCTTACCTAAAACCTTCTTGCACCTACAATCCATATCGAAAGTTAAACTATTCTAATAAAAAAATTAAAGGGGGATACATAATTCAATAGGAAGTACACATTATAAAACCAAGAAATTCATTATAAAATCTAAAAACTCTGCTAAAAATGAAGACTACCTACTACAGAAAAAAAAATAACTAAGATCTTTGTTAAACTAAAGGTAAAAACTTTGTTAGAAATGAAAATGAAAAAACACAAAAGCATTATACAATAAAAGGAATCTTATAACATTCTAAACTAAAATTTTGCTAAAAATTCAGATAAAGACACTACAAAACTAAAATCTTTTGTTAAAAACAAAAACCCCAACATGATTAAAGCCCGTATTTTTTTCAGATATTTATTAATTGAGGACACATGCCGCCATCTAGATAGTAGACGTTGTATTAAATTAGAGTCACCTCACATGAATAAATATTTAACCGATTGTTAATAAGCGTCGTTTCAACAGGTTCGAACAAGTACAAACTTGTTCAAGACAGAGCCCAACGAGTTTAAAGCCCAATTACACAATTGTAGCGTAAGAATACAGTTTATCGTCCAATGAAAATCGTAGGATAGTCACGTCATCTCGTTTCAACCAGTAAGAGCATTTCCACAGGTTGTCGTCATCAACCTCTAACACTAGTGGACGAGATGAATAGAACAAAAACTCAAACCTGTTACGCATTCGCTATCTGTTTTTCCTTCAGCTAAGTTGATTGTGAATTTCTTCCTATAACGAAAAATAAGTTTTAAGTGTGTGTTGAACTTGCCTCGAATGCTACTAATTTCAATCACTAGCCTTCTTCGCTGACTAATCTACTAATATTCTCTGTAAACGATAGGAATCATTCCTATTCCCCGGAACACCAACAGCCTGCTCCTTCAAGCATCTTGTGTCTACCTCAATCACCCTTAGTTACTTTTACCAAAGAGAAAATACTACTATTCACCTGAAGATCAGCAACTTGCTTGATCCTACATCTTAATCATCCTCGGCTACAGTGTCTTCAAATTTTTCAGCTCTCCATCTCTTAAAGACCACACAAACCGTTTCATCTGCCCTTCTTGTGACTCTTGACGTATTCATTCTATTCTATATCATGCCTTCCGTTGTGATTGACTTTGAAGGGTTTCAACTGGCACCCAATAACTATATTGTGAAAGAACTAGCTTTTTGTTCTCTGGAAGTGAACTCATTATCCGGATATTTCTTCTTCAAACCTCCACATGATAATTTAATTAAGGATCAGAAGCGATCTTATGACTGGGTCACTCAGAATATTCATGGAATTGATTGGAGCTATGGTAAGCTACCCTATTCCAAATTGAAATCTGTTATGTGTTTTATTTTTGAAATGTATGATAAAATTTATGTAAAAGGATTGCAAAAGAAAAAGTTTCTTGAATTTCTATGTAATAGAACATGTTACAACTTTGAAGACTTTTTCACGGATAACATCCCTAAGGAGTTATTCAAAAAAACTTGCTCATTTCACAATATTTTTTACTCCAAACATTGTGCCGTAGCAAAGGTAAATGTTTACGCTAACATCTTGAGAGGTATGGAAGATGAACTGTTACAAAAATTCGTGACGAAATTGTAATCAAATTATACAAAGTGTATATATAAAAAATGTGTAAATAAAATATTTCAAGTATTATTTTTTATTCACTGTCTCTACACCTAGAGAAAATATAAAAAAAAGATATGTGTAATTATTTTCATTACTATAACCATATCAAATGTTATTTACCATGTAACTAACTTGATGGTTTGTTTTACAATGGTTGAAGTTACTAGTTTTGTTGACAATGGATAAGATTTTTGAGTGTTTTAAGCAAATTAAAATATACTTTTATATGAGTTGAACTATATTAAATGAAATGAATGATTAAGATTTTTGAGTGTTTTAAGCAAATTAAAATATACTTTTATATGAGTTGAACTATATTAAATGAAAGAGGAACTCTTGACTCAAGTTCTGTAAGAGGAGTTGATTTTATGCAAACATTCAAGTTAAAATAAAACTAAAATCTTTGTTAAATATAAAACTTAGAAACTATAAAACTGTAAACTTTGCTTAAAATAAAGACAAATGCAGAAAAAATAACTTAACTTTTGTTAAAAATTAAGACAAGCACTGAAAAATAACTGAAAACTTTATAAATAAACACTAAACCCCTACAACAAAAAATACAATTACAAAAACTTAAACACACTGCAAAACTAAAATCTTTGTAAAAATAAAAACTAGAAAACGAAAAACTTTACAAGAAATGAAAACATACACTGAAAAACTAAAATCTTTGTTAAATATAAAAAACTATGAAACTAAAAAACTTAAAAAAACTTATGTTAAAATTAAGACAAATACTGAAAAATAACTGAAAACTTTATAAAATGAACACTAAAACCTACAACAAAATTACAATTTAAAAACTTAAACACCCTACAAAACTAAAATCTTAAATATAAACTAGAAAACGAAAAACTTTACAAGAAATAAAACTTATTCATTCTAATACGAAAAATTTACATGAAATAAAAACTTATACACTACAAAACTAAAATGTTTGTTTAAAAACTATAAAAAGAAAAAATTTACAAGAAATGAAAACTTATACACTGAAAATCTAAAATATTTGTTAAATATAAAAACTTAGGAACTGTAAAACTGAAAACTTTTGATTAAAATAAAAACGAATGCAGAAAAATAACTTAAAACTTTATTAAATGAACACTAAAGTCTACAACAAAATTATAATATTAAACTTAAACACACTTCAAAATTAGAATCTTTGTTAAAAATAAAAACTAGGAAACAAAAAATTGAAAACTTTTTAAAATTAAGACAATTGCAGAAAAAATAACTTAATACTTTGTTAAATATAAAAACTTTATAAAAAAGAAATACTTCTTGTTGAAAATAAATAAAAAACTTTGCAAAAAATTTACAAGAAAAAAATACACTAAAAACTTTACCAAAAGGAAATAATTACTAAAACTTTAACAAAAAGAAATACTTAGAAACTAAAAACTTTGTTAAATAAAGACAAATGCAGAAAAATATCAATAGAAATAAAAAGTTACACTATAAAACTTAAAAGTAAGACGAACACAAAAAAATATCTGAAAAATAAAAACTAAAACCTACAACAAAACACACTACAAAACTAAAATATTTGTTAAAAATAAAAACTAGAAAACGAAAAACTTTACAAGAAATAAAAACTTATACATTAAAAGACTAAAATATTTGTTAAATATAAAAACTTAGAAGCTAAGAAACTAAAAAACTTTGTTAATAAAAAATTGAATACAGAAAAATTTTAAAAATAAATAAAAACTTCGACAAAAATATTATAAGAAATGAAAAGTTACACTAAAAACTCAAAACTTTATAAAAAAAGAAATACTTCGTGTTAACAATAAATAAAACTTTTTGAAAAAATTTTACAAGAAATAAAGTTACACTAAAAAACTTTACCAAAAGAAATAATTAATAAAAACTTTAACAAAAAAAGAAATACTTAGAAACTATAAAACTAAAATATTTGTTAAAAATAAAAACTTAGAAACTATGAAACTGAAAACTTTGTTAAAATTATAAACGAATAAAGAAAAATAAATAAAATATCACAAGAAATAAAAAATTACACTAATAACAAACAAAAAGAAACACTTAAAATTATAAAACTTAAAACTTTGTTAAAAATAAAATAAAAACTTTGAAAAAAATATTACAACAAATGAAAAGTTAAAAAATAAAAACATTATCAAAAAGAAATACTTGTTAAAATAAATAAAACTTTGAAAAAAATTTTACAAGAAATATAAAATTACACTAAAAACTTTACCCAAACAAAATACTTAAAATTATAAAAATATTGCTGAAAAACATAGACGAACACTGTAAGAAACTAAAAACAACAGAAAATGAAAAATTACAGAAAATGAAAAGTTAACTCTAAAACGAAAAACTTTCCTAAAAAATAACAAAATACACTTTTAAGCTAAAACCTTGTTAAAAAAGTTTAAAAAATGTTAAAATATAAAAATATTAAAAATATTACAAGACATAGAAACTCATGCATTATAAAAGTAATGTAATAAAAGAACTAAAAACTTCATAAAGACAAACCTGTAAACCAAAAAAAACCTCATACTTGTAAAAAAATTAGAAGACTTCAATAGGTTCACATGCCCTTCGTTGAGAACCAATCTTTTAAATTATTATGTAAAACGTGGGCTGAAAAATCCTTTATTATGAAGGAGTTTTCAGCCCACTGTGTTTTCATAATAAGAAAAAAGGTTCCCAACGAAGGGTATGTGAACCTGTTGAAGCCTTCTAATTTTAACAAGTATGAAAGGGTTTTTTGGTTTTCAAGTTTGTCTTTCTGAAGTTTTTAGTTCTTTTATTACATTACTTTTATAATGCATGAGTTTCTATGTCTTGTAATATTTTTAATATTTTTATATTTTAACATTTTTTAAACTTTTTTAACAAGGTTTTAGCTTAAAAGTGTATTTTGTTATTTTTTAGGAAAGTTTTTCGTTTTAGAGTTAACTTTTCATTTTCTGTAATTTTTCATTTTCTGTTGTTTTTAGTTTCTTACAGTGTTCGTCTATGTTTTTCAGCAATATTTTTATAATTTTAAGTATTTTGTTTGGGTAAAGTTTTTAGTGTAATTTTATATTTCTTGTAAAATTTTTTTCAAAGTTTTATTTATTTTAACAAGTATTTCTTTTTGATAATGTTTTTATTTTTTAACTTTTCATTTGTTGTAATATTTTTTTCAAAGTTTTTATTTTATTTTTAACAAAGTTTTAAGTTTTATAATTTTAAGTGTTTCTTTTTGTTTGTTATTAGTGTAATTTTTTATTTCTTGTGATATTTTATTTATTTTTCTTTATTCGTTTATAATTTTAACAAAGTTTTCAGTTTCATAGTTTCTAAGTTTTTATTTTTAACAAATATTTTAGTTTTATAGTTTCTAAGTATTTCTTTTTTTGTTAAAGTTTTTATTAATTATTTCTTTTGGTAAAGTTTTTTAGTGTAACTTTATTTCTTGTAAAATTTTTTCAAAAAGTTTTATTTATTGTTAACACGAAGTATTTCTTTTTTTATAAAGTTTTGAGTTTTTAGTGTAACTTTTCATTTCTTATAATATTTTTGTCGAAGTTTTTATTTATTTTTAAAATTTTTCTGTATTCAATTTTTTATTAACAAAGTTTTTTAGTTTCTTAGCTTCTAAGTTTTTATATTTAACAAATATTTTAGTCTTTTAATGTATAAGTTTTTATTTCTTGTAAAGTTTTTCGTTTTCTAGTTTTTATTTTTAACAAATATTTTAGTTTTGTAGTGTGTTTAAGTTTTATATTGTAATTTTGTTGTAGGTTTTAGTTTTTATTTTTCAGATATTTTTTTGTGTTCGTCTTACTTTTAAGTTTTATAGTGTAACTTTTTATTTCTATTGATATTTTTCTGCATTTGTCTTTATTTAACAAAGTTTTTAGTTTCTAAGTATTTCTTTTTGTTAAAGTTTTAGTAATTATTTCCTTTTGGTAAAGTTTTTAGTGTATTTTTTTCTTGTAAATTTTTTGCAAAGTTTTTTATTTATTTTCAACAAGAAGTATTTCTTTTTTATAAAGTTTTTATATTTAACAAAGTATTAAGTTATTTTTTCTGCAATTGTCTTAATTTTAAAAAGTTTTCAATTTTTTGTTTCCTAGTTTTTATTTTTAACAAAGATTCTAATTTTGAAGTGTGTTTAAGTTTAATATTATAATTTTGTTGTAGACTTTAGTGTTCATTTAATAAAGTTTTAAGTTATTTTTCTGCATTCGTTTTTATTTTAATCAAAAGTTTTCAGTTTTACAGTTCCTAAGTTTTTATATTTAACAAATATTTTAGATTTTCAGTGTATAAGTTTTCATTTCTTGTAAATTTTTTCTTTTTATAGTTTTTAAACAAACATTTTAGTTTTGTAGTGTATAAGTTTTTATTTCATGTAAATTTTTCGTATTAGAATGAATAAGTTTTATTTCTTGTAAAGTTTTTCGTTTTCTAGTTTATATTTAAGATTTTAGTTTTGTAGGGTGTTTAAGTTTTTAAATTGTAATTTTGTTGTAGGTTTTAGTGTTCATTTTATAAAGTTTTCAGTTATTTTTCAGTATTTGTCTTAATTTTAACATAAGTTTTTTTAAGTTTTTTAGTTTCATAGTTTTTTATATTTAACAAAGATTTTAGTTTTTCAGTGTATGTTTTCATTTCTTGTAAAGTTTTTCGTTTTCTAGTTTTTATTTTTACAAAGATTTTAGTTTTGCAGTGTGTTTAAGTTTTTGTAATTGTATTTTTTGTTGTAGGGGTTTAGTGTTTATTTATAAAGTTTTCAGTTATTTTTCAGTGCTTGTCTTAATTTTTAACAAAAGTTAAGTTATTTTTTCTGCATTTGTCTTTATTTTAAGCAAAGTTTACAGTTTTATAGTTTCTAAGTTTTATATTTAACAAAGATTTTAGTTTTATTTTAACTTGAATGTTTGCATAAAATCAACTCCTCTTACAGAACTTGAGTCAAGAGTTCCTCTTTCATTTAATATAGTTCAACTCATATAAAAGTATATTTTAATTTGCTTAAAACACTCAAAAATCTTAATCATTCATTTCATTTAATATAGTTCAACTCATATAAAAGTATATTTTAATTTGCTTAAAACACTCAAAAATCTTATCCATTGTCAACAAAACTAGTAACTTCAACCATTGTAAAACAAACCATCAAGTTAGTTACATGGTAAATAACATTTGATATGGTTATAGTAATGAAAATAATTACACATATCTTTTTTTTATATTTTCTCTAGGTGTAGAGACAGTGAATAAAAAATAATACTTGAAATATTTTATTTACACATTTTTTATATATACACTTTGTATAATTTGATTACAATTTCGTCACGAATTTTTGTAACAGTTCATCTTCCATACCTCTCAAGATGTTAGCGTAAACATTTACCTTTGCTACGGCACAATGTTTGGAGTAAAAAATATTGTGAAATGAGCAAGTTTTTTTGAATAACTCCTTAGGGATGTTATCCGTGAAAAAGTCTTCAAAGTTGTAACATGTTCTATTACATAGAAATTCAAGAAACTTTTTCTTTTGCAATCCTTTTACATAAATTTTATCATACATTTCAAAAATAAAACACATAACAGATTTCAATTTGGAATAGGGTAGCTTACCATAGCTCCAATCAATTCCATGAATATTCTGAGTGACCCAGTCATAAGATCGCTTCTGATCCTTAATTAAATTATCATGTGGAGGTTTGAAGAAGAAATATCCGGATAATGAGTTCACTTCCAGAGAACAAAAAGCTAGTTCTTTCACAATATAGTTATTGGGTGCCAGTTGAAACCCTTCAAAGTCAATCACAACGGAAGGCATGATATAGAATAGAATGAATACGTCAAGAGTCACAAGAAGGGCAGATGAAACGGTTTGTGTGGTCTTTAAGAGATGGAGAGCTGAAAAATTTGAAGACACTGTAGCCGAGGATGATTAAGATGTAGGATCAAGCAAGTTGCTGATCTTCAGGTGAATAGTAGTATTTTCTCTTTGGTAAAAGTAACTAAGGGTGATTGAGGTAGACACAAGATGCTTGAAGGAGCAGGCTGTTGGTGTTCCGGGGAATAGGAATGATTCCTATCGTTTACAGAGAATATTAGTAGATTAGTCAGCGAAGAAGGCTAGTGATTGAAATTAGTAGCATTCGAGGCAAGTTCAACACACACTTAAAACTTATTTTTCGTTATAGGAAGAAATTCACAATCAACTTAGCTGAAGGAAAAACAGATAGCGAATGCGTAACAGGTTTGAGTTTTTGTTCTATTCATCTCGTCCACTAGTGTTAGAGGTTGATGACGACAACCTGTGGAAATGCTCTTACTGGTTGAAACGAGATGACGTGACTATCCTACGATTTTCATTGGACGATAAACTGTATTCTTACGCTACAATTGTGTAATTGGGCTTTAAACTCGTTGGGATCTGTCTTGAACAAGTTTGTACTTGTTCGAACCTGTTGAAACGACGCTTATTAACAATCGGTTAAATATTTATTCATGTGAGGTGACTCTAATTTAATACAACGTCTACTATCTAGATGGCGGCATGTGTCCTCAATTAATAAATATCTGAAAAAAATACGGGCTTTAATCATGTTGGGGTTTTTGTTTTTAACAAAAGATTTTAGTTTTGTAGTGTCTTTATCTGAATTTTTAGCAAAATTTTAGTTTAGAATGTTATAAGATTCCTTTTATTGTATAATGCTTTTGTGTTTTTTCATTTTCATTTCTAACAAAGTTTTTACCTTTAGTTTAACAAAGATCTTAGTTATTTTTTTTTCTGTAGTAGGTAGTCTTCATTTTTAGCAGAGTTTTTAGATTTTATAATGAATTTCTTGGTTTTATAATGTGTACTTCCTATTGAATTATGTATCCCCCTTTAATTTTTTTATTAGAATAGTTTAACTTTCGATATGGATTGTAGGTGCAAGAAGGTTTTAGGTAAGAGAAGTCAATATATCCAAAATTTATGGAAAAGTATATCTTTCATATGTTATAGTTTATATGTTTTATATTGTTTGCTTTGCTTTAGTGAATAATATAAATTGTTTGTAAAATGTATAGTGGATGGGGAAATTCTTGTAGAGAAAGTATAGCAGATGGGTTAAAAAAGTTTAAGTATTTTCTCATATTTTACTGTGAAGTTTTTTCATGGCCCGAGTTTACAACTTCTGTTGCATTTACACTCAAACTATAATATTAACATGAGAAGAATATATTGAGTAATTTTTTTTTATTCATAGCAAAATGTATGTATACATTTGTTATTATTTTCAAAAATAAGGTTGAAAATGTTCAACGTAACCATTTAATGAATTGAAAAATAATCAATGCAGTTCTCTTTAGTATATGAAAAAGTATTACAGTTTTAATAAATATAGTAAAAGTTAATAATAAAATGAATGTATGTAGTGTATGTACTTGTAGTGATAGCATCATAACGTACTATAAATAAAAGGTTAACGATGGAAATTTTCTTCAACTGTTGGGAAAATCGTACATGTTTTACAATTTGTTATAAAAATTCTCTAATTCATACAATGCTTCCAGAAAAAGTGCATTGGAATAGTTTTTGTTTAGGTGATTAATCATATATTCTCATGTTTAAAACCAGAAAAAGCTTCTTTGCGAATAAAATAAGTAATATCTTCAATTGAATTATAGTGAAAATTAACTATGCAATTTAATGTATTTATCATTTTTAACTTGAATGTTCCTAACATTCTATGAAAAATTAACTCCTCGAACAGAACTCGTAATAAAAGTATATTTTATTTTTAAAATTGCTTAAAATGTTAAAATCTTATCCAATATGAACATAGTTAGTAATTTTAATCGAAGTTGTAAAATAATAATTAACTTTCAGGGTGTTGGAACGTGTTTGCTATATCAAAGAAACCTCACCGCTATCTCTAACCCTCTCTTTATTGTTCGCTCCTTTCGATGGTGACTGCGCTGGCTATTCACACCTCTTTATGGTCCACTTTGGAAGGCACGACTGCCACGTGCGGTTCTATTTGTTAACAAAAGCCAAAGCACACGTATTTGTTGTAGTTTGCCGCCCCTATACAAATACGTCGTTTTATCGCCCTTTAAGTGGAGCGTTTACATATCCCCTCCCATTATAAGATTTTTCGGTATCTTGTGATGCTATTCATGTAACCTTTTACTACAGGCTATCAGACGGAGTGGTGACGTCTGGACCATTCAAACCTGCATGGAGCGGTGAACTTCAAAAAGTCGTTAACTCAATTTAGACATATTACAGTAGTCTTGAGAAAAGGTATATTGTCTGGAAAATTGACTTCTCCTATTGTCATGTGGGGTAGTGTATGTGAATAGTATCGTTGCAGCTGTGTAACTATAGGGGGGATACCATGGGAATAGATCTAAATCCAAAATAGATATGAAAAGTTTTCAAAAATTTTAGTTAATTAAATATATTAAAAATCGACAAGACCTTTGTATAGGATTGAAGTATGTCACACTTGCTTTTAAAGTGAAATCAATAATCGGTTTGAATGTGTAATTAGGCTCTAGTCCTGTCTTGAACCTGTTCGAACATGTTTCAATGACGTCATTTCCCGCTCAAGTGTATTCCTACACGAAAGATGCTTGATTAGGCTCTAGTCTTGTCTTGAACGAGTTCGTCATTGTTCGAACAAATACTTTCCCCAAAATATGAAAGTGATTGTCAAGTGCTGGTGAGTTAAAAAAAGCAATTTTAAAATAATTTATGAAAAAGTATTATTATTATCAAATTAAGCGATTCTGTTACTATTATATGAGTATTGAGGAGAAATTTAAAACGATAACCGGGGAACGTTCTCATTGGTTGAAACAATGTATCCTACAATACGATTGGCTTGTCCTCCACGATTCATGTTCGAAAAGAATGAAACTTTGTTGGGTAGTAAATGAAAAATCGTATATTCCCTAAATGTAACATAAAAAAATGAAAAGTTTAGTTAAATAAAAAAACTGCAAGTACTTTGATCTGCCAATAAAAGTGATTGCCTTGTGTTGGTAAGTTAAAAAAAATCCATTTAAAAAAAATATTTTTAATAATTTAATAATTAATGAATTAATATAAATGAGGCTGAAAAAAATCCTGTGAAATTAATATTTTAATAATAATTAAGAAAATAATAAATCAGGCTGAAATAAAATACATGTCCTGTGAATTAATAATTAATAAATTTATGTGAACATCCTGTCTTGAACGTGTTGGTCCCTGTTCGAACATGTTTCAATGACGTCACAGTCATTAAAATATCCAAAGGTAAATACCGTTGCCATTCCATAAAAACCAAACTTTAAAAACAACTCAACTCCGCTAAAACTAAAATCTGAAGCAGGTAAACAACTCAACCATGACGTCATAGATCACTTAATTAGGGTCATAAATCATCCAATTAGGGGTAATTAACTAATTAGTGTAATTAATTAGGGTAATTAAGTCATTAGGGACACGTCCCCGTAAGACAATAGGGAGACACGCCCACTTCCGGTGACGTCACAAGCCACGCCCCCTGACGTCATAAGCCACGCCCTCTGACGACACAGGCCACGCCCACTTCCGGTCACGTGATGTGACGTCACTTCCGTGGCACATAGTGCGGCCCCTACTACTCATATGTTATGCTTAAGAAGATAAAGGCAGCTTTTAGTAAAACGCGGCCTAAACAACATTGATAGTTTTTGAGATATTGAAAGTGTATCAATGTGCCCCTGTATCAAACTACCCCGTTTTACTATACATTCATTGGATTTTAGATTCTCCCCTAGAAGTTAAATTCTACATGTTAAGGAGAAAAGTTACTCTTTTTAAACAATTTTCATTAGTATGGTCAAAAAGGTATTATTAATAAATTATTCATTCAAATTAAGAATGAGGAAGTTGCATGATTTTTTATATTTTTTTTATCGATTCTTCATGCAAAAATAAACAACTACCCTAAATTTGAGGCCGATCGAGAAATTTTTTTGATTGCAAAAAAAATTAACATCAATCCCCTTTTTCAAAGCGCGCGAAAATGCTAAGAGTTTGGGATGTGACGTCATCGTACGGTGACCATTGATGGAAAGCAACGGAGTTGATGGTATGCTTGTTGACGTCATCGTACGGTGTTTTCACTTGGTGTTTTCAGTCACGTATATTTTTCTCGACTTTTAAATTAAAATATTTAATTACTTGTACATTTTTTTGAAAAATTGACTAGATATTTCATTTTACCATACAAAAAACCATACGGAACACTTGAATGGTTATGAAAATCTGTCATATGCAACTTCCTTATTGCTGGCAGTCCAAGAAAAAACCTCGCTGTCCACCAGTTGCCGACCCATGTGTTAGAATTAAATATAAGATACAAGAAGATAAGAATTAAATGTAAGATACAGGACTTTCAATCGCATATTCAGTTTTCGGTGTCAATTTATTATGTACTTTGGATGGTATCAGAAGTTGACGAAAATGATAAAACAATACAAATTGTAAATTTAGCAATATTTTTTTAAGTTGTTAACTTATCCTAAATGATGAGAACTAAGATAATTTTTAAATTTACAATCAGTTGTTCTGGTCAAATATTCAATTAACTATCCAAATATTTGTTACCTCAATAAGATGAAATGACATTTATTTCCCTTTCTCTTTACATTTGAAAATTTTGTTCCACCAACGAGAAATTAGTTGAACACTTTAAGGGGGTGCACAACTTTCGACCAAAAACACATTTTTCAATTTTTGCATTTTCGTTAAGTATTACATTTTCAAACGACACCAAAATTATTACTCTACGCGGATTAGAAGTATTTTAATTATTTTTTACGGAAATAATTTATGCACTACTAACATGTAAGATTTTTACTAAATTTCCATTCCTCTCAAAACTGAATTTTTTACCATAAAAGGAACATTTTCTGAAAATCTATTACAGCAAACAACTTATAACTTGGTATCATTATTAATGACGCTATGTTACATACTTTAACACAGGGGGTTTCTCAAAGTCCTTTAAATTGAAGTTATAGCATAAAACATCATGAAATTTCAGTCGTTTTGAGAAAAAAACTAAAAATCATCATTTTTAACATTACGGAGATAGGGATTTAGCTGCGTGCACCTACCCCCTTAAACGTAAAATATAAATTTACATCATTAAAAATTGGAATTGTTGCTATAGAACTGTTGAATGAGCAATATCAAGGAAATATCCCATAGTTTTAAAACTGCTTTCGAATGAATTTTCAGTTACCCACAAAATTTTCTGACGATAAAGAATTATTTCCATCTTTTATTTAAAAGACTAGGTTAAGTTAAAATCCTATCGCTTTAACCCCTTTGTCCCGCCACAGAAGAAAATTTCTCCCCATCTCTAAACCTTTCCTTCCCATGCAATTTTTGATCGTTCCTTGATGATGCTTTCCCCGCAAGACACGCCATTGGTTCATTAGCACTGGTCTCTCCAAGAGCACTTAGTTTTGAGGTTCCCTAACTCATTTATAAGCACCGATTCAACTTATTTTGGTTGGATGAGCTATAGAAGGATCGAGATTTATCAGTTCTAAAGTGAGTGACAGAGACTAGGTTATGTAACAATGAGGAAAATCGATTTTTTGTTTTAGATACCGTTTATGTTTCAGTTCTTTTAGAAGTAAATGTTGTACGTTTATATCTTTTTCTTTAACTGTAGGAGTTTTCTTCTGATAGAAGCATATTTTTCAAGACCCAACTATTTGGTGTTTGGATATTACGACCGAAACTCTGTCTGAAAACTTGGAAAAAACGAGCCAACGATCGCAATTTCTTTCGTTTAGGTTATGAAATGGTTCAATGGACAAAATCAAGGAGAATGAGCATTATATTTTATTGGGTGTATAAATAAGTTATGTTTTAATTTTAATTTAAACTCAAATATTGATGAATTCTGTATGCAGTGGTCCCCAACCCCTTTCCGCGAACCGGTGCCGGTCCGCGGGTATCAAATGGTACCAGGCCGCAGGCCGACCATTTCATAGAAAATGAATTTAAATTCCTAGGTTTATACTCCAAATTAGCTTTTATTTATCACTTTATATTTATTTTTTGGCGTAACTGTATTTTATTTTGAAAGCATGTTTAAATACAATTAAATTAAAATTATTAAATCAAAATAATCTAGAATGTGAACAATCAACACTCCCCCAGCGGACCGCGGTAAAATTATCAAACGTTGATCGGTCCTCAGTGGTAAAAAAGTTGGGGAACACTATTTCATCTATGTGAAGGTTGGGCTTTAAAATTGTTGGGCATTGATGGACACATTAAAAGTTTCTGTAGTCTTTTTTGAGCCGTTCCACAACCATACTCTGATTGGTTAAAGTTCTTTTTAGATAAAAAGAAAAACGTGTCATAAAAAATTTCGTTCTACCATTGGTTTGTCGAGGACTTAAGATTCCTGTTTGGGATTTGACAGCTACATAAGGAAAACAACACAAAGATTCCAGAGTTTCTCAATTAAAGATAAATATCCATAATATAAACAAATAATTCTTGGATAATATTTATTTAGCATTGCGTATTCTTTTAAACATAATATAGAATCTAAAGCACCCAAAACTTCCCCACAAAGTATAAAAACTTGCACCATAACTATTCCAAGTACTAGTAGTTCATTTAAAAGTTATTAGTACCAGCCACTCAATTATAGATTTAATGGAGCTAGCTTTAGGAAAATTTTTTTCCATCCACAGACGATTCCAAAACGTATATTTTATTCGTGTTCTAAATCGCGCAGCTGTTGCCACGTGATGAAGCAGAGAAATTGATCGATCGTTTCGTAATTTACTAGATTAATCGTTTGGTCATAGTCGATTTAAGATAACTCAACTCTTACTAATCGAGTTTTTCTTTCCTCTTCAGAACAGCAGTTCTTTTCTTCAACTTTGTGTCGGAATGGCTTTGATAGATTGCTGCCATTAGTTACATGCATTTTATTACGAAAATGGAAAAGAATGTAACGAATAGGCTGTCGTTTCATGAACACGATTTATAAATTTCGAACTGATATTCTTTGTGCGAATCAATTTTCAGTTCACCTGTGAGGAGAAAGTCCAAATAACCTTTTCTATTGAAATATCGTATCGTCCCCGTTGTTTGGCAAGTTGAGGTTAAAATTTGTTCAGTCAGCTTGTTTCAGATTAGGATATTTCGGGATCTGATTTATGGATAATATCTTAGACCTTAAACTTAGTATCCTAACGTAGTACATTTTAACCGTAGTATCTTCGTATCTTATATCTTATTAAGTAGTACCTTAAACTTAGCACGTATCTTGATACTGACTTTATGCAAACAGCCAATACATGTAAAATGATCAAAGGTAAACTATTTAAGGTAACTGTATACGTTGAAAAGGTCATTTCCGGTGAAAAATCGAAAATTTTTTTTACTAGTTTAAGTTATAGCCTATTTATTAACCTTTCAAAAACTGTTTTCCTTTTGTTTCAATGTTGTATATTTTTGAAGTTATAGTGATTTTTCTGTTGCTAGAGAAACTGAAACTAAAATTTTCAATCAAGTTGTGGGCACTCTACGGAAGTTTGTTTACAAACGAATCATACTATTTGATTATTTCTTCCATAGTTTTAATTTTTGAATTGTTTTAAAGCTTAATGAGCTTTAAGTAATTGATTAATTAGAACCGATTTTATTGAACTTTTTACATTGCATCTCTAAAATTTTTGAAATATAGCATTTTTTTCCTGATAAAAGTGATATTTAAAAAAAATTACAGATATTTTTTAAAAGCTCATTTCAGTATAACAACTACATCATAACAGACATGTGTGCAAAAAATTGTGATGTTTCAACTGTTAGTTTGCTAGAAAAGGTACGTCGAAGGTTTAAAAACACAGTTTTGAGATATTTGCATTCGAAGTAAGCGCAGCATAGAGAATTTCGGTTTGTTAACATTTTTTAAGAAATTTTTAGTATGCTTTAAAACCGATTACAGGCATAAGTAATACACCGTTGGAAAGCTAAATGTTTGCTCTTTTATAATTTATCAAAACCTCAAAATCGATTTTTTTAAGTTGTTGGGGTACGAACCCCCTTAAAAACTTTAATTGCATTTTCTGAAGAACTACATTTTTCAAATTCTTCATCCACCGCTACAGTGATAACTCCAGTAAAAATTAATATTATGTCTTCCAATTTTTCTCATGTTGTTTTGATAGTATAAGGAGTGTAATGAATCAAGATTTTAGCTGTGTTTTAATATTTTACTAAACTAGGGAGCTACCGCCCCCTGCTCGCTATCGCTCGCCAACCCCCGTAAACTGCTGACGCAGGACCTTTTGGAATTGCTTCGCAATTCCCACAAATTCTAACTCGCCGAACTTAATACACTTTACAAAACAATTAAACAATTTACAAAAAAACGTCAACCAACTTTCCGAATATACTTCCCCAAATCCCCTCCATGAATAAAGCTCCCTTAAAAGTTTCAATATATATTAACTCGAACTTATCAAAAATTTAAACGAAATGTTTTTAAAAATTATTCATCTTAATTATTTTTAATCTATGATTATATAAAAATAACTATTTCTAATTGTTTATCAATATTCGAACCAAACAAAAACCCATTATTTTAAAGTAACTCGTTAGTATAATATGCCTAGTGTTTATCATTCAAATTTTTGTTTAAACCCAGACTTGTTAAACAATACCGTTTAAGCAATTGAAAATAAAAAGAGACAAAACATCACTCTATGGTTACAATTAATTTCGATAAAATCAGACTAAAAATTATAAATATTGGACAAAAACTGTGAAATTTTAGTATGAAATGGCGTACATGTAAGTTTTTAGAATATGTTTTTATCAGTCTTTGAGTGATATTTAATCAAGAAAGTACTTTTTTAAATGGTGAAAACACATGTTTCATCTTAAAATACAGCGCCAATCGGTCGTTGTGATTGGATGAATCTTAATTTGATTGACAGTATTTGCTTTGTAACTGCGACCTTATCCGTTATGTAAAAAAATGGAAATATTTCAAAATTGAGAATTTTTTTGAAAAATCGAAGGGCCTACTTGGAAATCCGGAAAGAATCCGGACATTTTGATACCATATATGTGTTATTTGGTTCAGTAATTAAAAAGCCTTTCTCTGGAAACCGTTCACCAAAAACTTTTTTTTAGAATAGAGAGATTATAAACAAGTCAAGTTTGCGTTATGCATGTTTTTTTTTAGAAAATCACCTAAGTGAGCATTTAGTTGAGAATTTCTATTGAACAACTTTAGCAAGAGCTTAGATCTTGATTCATTACATTCTTGGTGTATTAACTCATTATTATTTCCAAAAATTGTTAATATTGATTAGATATTTTTTGTTTTAGAGCGTGAGGGGTTTATATTGATTTTCGCACAATCTATAACTAATAATGCCCGGATTTATCACGTAACATATCGACCAATTTCGTTTACTTTTAGTTGCAGTAATATAAACTCGATAATGAAGAATTGCAGCATCTCTTGGAATTCTCAATATTCAATTTTAATTTATTAAAAATTCTCTCCTGATTCAAAAAATACGCTTGTCTTTTCCCACAAAATTTTTTAAAGGTAATTGTTATATATTTTATTACAGAAAGCTCCTAACAATGTGACGTCACATGTTTCTCTTGGAAATTTGGGAAACACCGTTTTCATCGAAACACTAGGCTGTAAAAAAACTAGAGCTCAGTCTTCCCAGTCTTTCAAAGCGGGATGATAACAACAAGCGGGAGCAAGGCACATTTAGGCTAAGCGCGCACTAGATACTTTTGTCACGGAATCAAAGACAAAATTGTCTCCCTGGCTATTGCAAGAAGCTATAGAGTGCGCGCACAGGCGACGAGACTCTTTGGCCGATTGCCAAGAATCTCACCATAGAAATGCATAATCTCGAGTGAACTAGTGTTTATAGTCACCGTGACAGGAGTCTCCAGTTAGTCAGGGTGCCAAATGGCAAAAAAGGGGTCAACCGTGTATTAGAATGTGCATGAAATTTTATTGCTGATTTTGATAGGTTATGATGCCTAAATTGAAGAACCGATTGATGCCACCTCGTAAATGTTGAGCATTTTGAAGAATTCAAGATGGCGTCCATGGTAGCCACAAAATAGGATTTTCGATTTATCTTTAATAAAATATGGCATGTGGGGTATCATTATTTTTGTTTTTTAATAGGGAAACATTTATTTTAAGCAAAAAAAAGTTTAAATTGATTTGAAATACCTTTATTTTAAAAATAATTATGATGGAACCGTAATTTGGTTATAAAAGATCCTTGTTTATTTGATAATTGAGGCGCTGATTTTTTTCTAAAAATATTATGATCCAGTTAACAAATTACGTATGATAAATAATTTCATGTTTTAATTTTAACTATTATTTGTTCAGTTTTCATAAATTTTTAAAGAAACCATGTATATGTTACAGTTAAAGTCCGGAAATCAGTTAATTTACAGATAATCTAGGTAATTTGCAGATTAACGAGGGTGATCCGTTAAAGAGCGAATTTTTTTTCAATTTCTAAGATTACCTAGGTAATCTTGAAATTACCTAGGTATTCTGCACCCTACCGACTAGACACTCGTTAATCTGCATACTACCTGTAATCAGTTATTTTACATATTAACGAGGGTGATCCGTTAAAGTACAAAATTTTATTTTATTTTATAAAAAGTTTAAGGAGGTTGGGGGGCTGCCGCCCCCCCCAAACCCCCCTGCCCTAACTATAACCAAACTCGTTTTGGGGGTAAACAGTAACAATGACGAATCAAAAAAAGGGGGATCGGTACTTTTTTCATATTACACAAAACACGCAAATCCCACAAAAATAGTAATGAAATAGCAATTTTAAAACTAGAATATAAAAACAATAATAATAGAATATGAAAGTACCAACTGAGATTTGTATAAATTGTGGTTTTCGATCTCGATTTGACAGCGTATTTCAATGAGCATTTAAACTAGCAAATCTTAATGAAAGCGCAGTGTAATCGGCTGGCAGCCTGCCCTGAACTATTGCTAGGATTCGCGATCGATTACATATGTTAAACCCTTGCCCAGGTTCCAGCGATTGTTGAATTAACGTTTGTTGAAAAGATATTTCAACAGCTAGGACATTTGCTTTCGTTAAAAGAAATCTCTGTCACTCTGAAGTCGGAGCTTCAACACAATTGTTTCAAAATACCCGTTTTAGTAGTAATATACTGTACTTAATCATGTAAATTTACAGTACTTACTTGCTTGTATTATTTTGTTTTAACATTCAACATGACAACTACCAGTGCTACGCACTAAATTTGAAATCAAAACACCAAATATGACAACAAACTACGTATTGAAACCCAACTGCGCAGGGGTAAGCGCATGGCGCAGTAAGCACCTCAACATTTTAACAGAAAGTATTGAACGAAACAAACAATTTTGAACTTTAACTATCAAGAGGCCGTTATAGTGTAGATTCCCTAGGTAAAATGCGAAAAACTCAAAAATCCGCACATTAACGACAGAAATCAGTTAATCTTAAGTTTACCTAGGTATTCTTCAGAATAACTAATTATCAACTTTAGCGGTAACATATATAATCCAAAATTTAATACTATGCTTTGCCTTTGATACTTAAGTAACATTTAATAGCAATTATTTCAATCAAATTCATTTCATTATTTCAACAATTTCAGCTACCTAAATCAAAGTTTCAATTCAAATTTAAATAATCTAAAATTAATCTGTTGTATCATGAAAAACTTCTCACTTTCATTCAAAATCTCCGAAAGTTTTGTGTGAAGCTTGCAACATTTCCCCTTTTCTTTGTAACAGTAACATATGAAGCTGCAGGAAAATGTTACTGGAATGATAGCCATATCCAATAATAGTTGAACAGGGGTCCTCTGTTTTGCAGAGAGAGCACTTAGACACTTTTAGTATTCAGTCTACATTTCAGGTATAAGAATCGGTATAATCTCCTTCTCTTCATTTTTCTGACAACCAAATAGTGTTGGATCTATAGTTGGTTAGGATAACGACTAACTGACATCCTTATTATGGCTTGAAAGTGATCCCATTTAACATTCAGTGCGAAACACTCATCTATTGTTGGTGGAAGGGTCTGAAGAGATGGTGCGCGAAACTGGGCTTGTCATATTTTTTCCCGTCATATTGGCTTCCGTCATATTTACCACGTATTCTACTCTATACGAAGATGATAAGAATGAAGTGCTCTCTTTAATTACTTTGGAGGACGTCCATAAATTACAGGGTGTTTTTTTCCAAATTTTGGACCGCTTGCTCCATCCCTTTTGGTGAGATTATGGTGGACCCTACTCCCCTTGGCCCCACCCCCCTTAAAAAAAATTAGTTTGTTTGATATTAATATTTGTTGTTTGTTTATTTATGTGATACATATTTTAATACAATTACGTATTGAAATAAAAAATCTGGTCTAAACTCGTAGGTAATTAACACGGATTGACTGCTGGCTAATAATTCCCTGTTTTGATTAAGCTGCACATTTTTCCTAAACTTGTGTTAAAAATATAATTGAAAAGGTGTATATTTTCTGAACCATAAGTTGACATGATATTTTAATTTACTCCGTGAGATTTGGTGAGATTTTGCTAGACCCTCTCGCCTCTCTTTTGACTCGTAATGTATGGACGCCCCCTCGGTTATGTCGCTCTCTAAGCGGCCAAATTTATATAATCCTTTCCCAGACAATTATTTTTTATAAAACAAATTAAAATATTTTAATTGTTTTTTATAGCTACATTAAAATCTAATCAGAACATTTCCTCCAGATGGTACATTCTGAATGAAATAAAAGTAGTGTATTAGTATTTTCTTTTATTACTTAATTACTCCTTAAGGTTTTACTGTAATTTGTAATTATTCTAAACCCAATTTATTTTAAATAAATGCAAAATATGAATTTATAAATTTTTCTTTGACCCAAAAAATACCATATATGATGTATTGCATGCTCTTATTTTTATTTTCAAAAGTATTGATTTCAATGGAAGCCATTTTGGACGCCATCTTGATTTATAAAAAAATGCTCAATATTTGCAGAGTGGCATCAATCAGTTCTGAAATCTACACCATCAACTCTAACAGAAACCGTCATAAAATTCCATACACACTCCAATACACACTTTTCGAGTTGGCACCCTGACTAAGTGCGCGCTTAGCCTTAACGTCACAAGCTGTTTCAGCTTAGACAGAAAATAAGCTATTTTTAATTGAAAATAATTTAAAATTTAGGGTTTTGAAAGGTAAATTAAAATGTTTTTTGGAGGTTTTAAGACATTCTGAATACATTAAGATTAAAAAAATATTTGACTGCAATTATCCATTTAGTATGAGCTGTGCTACTAGGAAAGGTACTACTAATTACGAAAAAAAAACCACTCCACAACTTCTCTTGAAGAAATATGGTTATCATATCTCTATATGCCACGCAACTGTTCAGTCTTTTCAAGATATTCCCAGTTTCCCATTACTATCTCTATTCAAAACATGACATCCACTCACACAAGGTATTCTATAACGAGTGCTTTAACGAGAAAAATCTACATAGATACGAGGAGCAGCTCAGAACGGAAGAAATCAAAGGATAGGAGGATCGAAACCAGGCTCCAGTTTGTCCGGCTTCTGTGACAGCCGACGGGATAGTTATGACAGTTTCATTTTGAGTTAGCATCAGCTTGACGTGTGCACGAAAAATTCTGTTGCCTTGGATGTTCCCTGCGAATTGACTAAGGGATTTCCGATGATGTATGGGAAACTCCACAATCTAACCAAACCAGGTGTTTTCCTAAATGACTGTATGGGGTTCTCAAAGGTTTTTAAAGGTGAATGGTTGGTTAAATCTTATCCATCTGATTGGGTTGAAGCTTTCTTGTTATATGAATTTATTGAAAAATATTTGTTTAAAACCATATTTTGAAAAATTGTTTTAGTTTATGAGAATAAAACAAATTTTCAAAAAAGTGTTTTTAACAAGTGGTTCTAAAGTAATTAATTTATGTTCATTAAGTAATATTACTTCATGACGTACAATAGAATATGCTGTATGTGTTTTGATTATTTTACTGGAAATGAAAAAGGCACTTAATTAAGTTTTTACTCGAGATAAAACCTTCGATATATTTGATTCTGTAACAACAGTTTCTTTAAAATAATAAAGAATCTTAAAAACCGCAAGTAATAACTAAAATTAACAGAAAAAGTATAATTTTGGGTTGGGGATGTAAGATTACAATTGGTTGGTTAATTTTTGATTATTACTATTAACTTTTAAATGAAAATTGTGTGACAATAATTAAAATTCACAGTATAAAATTTTACTTGATATCTTTTAACACCTATTTTGTTTAGAAGATTATCTAAATCATGGGTGTCTAAACTATGACCGTTTAAGGGCCACATTGCTACTAAAAAAATTTTGCTGGGCCGCACATACAATATTTTTTCCACAAATTGAAATAAAAATTTACTCTATGTAGTTTTATTAAAATAAATTAACTTCTTTTTACCATAATTTTTAAAAATTTTAATTAGATATGTATAGGTACATATTTAATTTAAATTTGTAAAAGTTTCGTTCAATTTAGTATGGATTCCATAAAGATAGAAATAATTCAAATTAATGAGATGGATAAATTTGCTTTTGTTGAACAAGCAAATTGATATAGGGTTTAATAGACTAGGTTGTAATTCTTAATGCATTTTCAAGATGTTAGTTCACAAATATAGGTATGCCAAAAGCTGAAAACTTTAATAAAGCATGATGGTGAAAATTAGGATATTTATCGCGGGGTAGGTAATCTTTATAAAACTCAAGAACTAAACATTCCCAAATTTTTCTTTGAATGTCGCTTTGCAGTTCAATGCATTCTATTTGAAGGTAATTTATTTACTTCTAGAGAAAAGGGGGCAAAAATATGTTGAAATGATCTTCATTTTTTCAAAATTTTGAAATCTACTTTTAAACTCTTGGATTAAATCAGAAATTAATGCAGCATATATTTTGTGCAATTCACAGGCTTCCGTGCAGCCAAAGTACTGAAATGTGTCAAATGTTTTACCTTTATTTGATTGTGCCAAAATGTCAACTTTCTTTCAAACGCTGTTATTGTCTGGATTCTGTAACATATCATTAATAAATTGATTTTTCCCTTAAAGTCTCAAATTTAAACCATTCAAATGTTCTGTTAAGTCTACTAAAATAGCTAAATATAAAACCCAAGCTTCGTCTTTAAATTCAGTCACAGGGGGTCCCCTTTTGTTTCCCTAAATGTTTTTATTTCAGTTTGAATCGATTTATATGAAAAATATTGCAATCATTTATTTTTTTGAAATAAAAATGTGCAAATTTAAATATTTTCATAATTTGCGTTTGGGCCGCATTTTAAAGGCTTCTGGGCCGCATGCGGCCCGTGGGCCGCACTTTAGACAAGCATGATCTAAATTATAAGTATTAATAAATATATGGTTTAACCATAAACATATAAATATTAAATACCAATACATAATTTTAACTTATGTTAAATTGAAATTAATCAGATTTCTTTTAAAGGCATAATTGAAGGGCTTGGTGGATGAAGGGGCTATGTTACAAGGCCTGTCCCAAAAGTAACTAGACTAAATTCCAGTCAGAATTAGGGAATTCAGTCTCGTTACTTTTGGGACAGGCCTTGTAACATAGCCCCTTCATCCACCAAGCCCTTCAATTATATTTAAAAAAATTTAGTTTCTGTTAATTTTTTTGAAAAAAAAATAAAAATTTTCTAAAAGAAAAGGTATTAATATCTTCTTTTATTCGGATAACAAAAACCAAAATATAATATTTTAAAGACTGAAATAAAATTTTTTCCCTAAAAATAATTTTTTTTGACCTAAACACACATTTTTGTTTGTTTCTGCTTATGAACTTGGAAAATAAATTATCTAAAAATGGTAATGCATTTTAATGTTTTAAATATAGTTTATCTCTAGTGGGATATTTTCTATTATAACTTCCTATAATCCACTGAATAATTTACACTACTTTAAGGAGTTTCTTGGCAATTCGTAGGTGTATCCTTAGGTGCAAAGCCTTAATGAAAATATTTTATTTTATATTGTTTTTTGATCTCTTAAATCTTAGAAGTATTTTCCCCTAAAACTAAAAATTATAAGAAAAGAGAACATTGGGAAGCCATTCCTAAAGAAAAATTCCATCTTCGTACATGAAAGAAATTTTCTATTCTCACGTATTGGAGATTTATGGCATAGTCCTGAAATATGGAGCCAATAAGGAAATATATGAAGCAAGCCATAAATTTGAGAATAATGAAAGGAAAACGAAATCATAAATCGACTATTGAAAATAATAAATTCTTTTGGGAAAATTTTTAGTGAAAGAAGAGGTATGTTTGACGTGGAACATACAAAGCTTCTCTTCAAGGTCTATGCTTCTCTTTGTTAAAAAAACGCTGAAGAATATCGAGATATTTTTTATTGCCAATTAAGTAGGATAAAATTTATGTATGAAGAGTTTTTAAGTTTTTATAATAAAACTTACATTTAAAAAATACTACAAAGCTGTTTTTGAGCTGTTTTATTAGAGGATTAGTTTGAAGAATGTGATATAAGTATTCAAACTCAATATCTCAGTAAAAGTTCCGTAAAAGATGATTTCGGTTCAAGTATTAAATTAACTAACAAAAATTAACTATTTAAATCTTTTAAAAATTATTTAGTTTAGTGACTAAAACATAACTATTAAAATATTATAAAATGTTTATAAATAGAATATTATATTGACTATACGTATAATTGACCTACTGAGCTTGCATTTGTGGTTGCCACAGAGATAGTTTGTAGTGAGATATGATTTGATAGATAAGGTAATTTGTAAAGTTGTAAAACTAGAAAAAAAGTTGGTTATTTTTAATAATTGTATGTGTTTTAACCTTCATTTACACTGAATTTTATTAATTAGTTGTAATTGACTCGAAAATAAGCAATTTTAAATAACCTTACTTATTTCTATATACACACACAGCAATTGAAATAAAAGATAAAAATTTTTTTTTGGAAGTTTAAAGAATAAATAGTTTTCTGATTGATGTGTGTGATGGAACTGATAAATTAGAAAATATTTCTATAATTTTTATGATCTTCGAGAGAAAAAGCAAGAAAGCTGACTGATCATTGAAGAACCTGTAACTGCTTTACTGTTGTTTTTTTCAATCAGAAGACGTATTTCAATTCGGCCAAATGTACCAGGGTTGGCTGGAATAGATTTCTTTCAATATTGTCAATGGGTTTTTTCAAAGCTTAGGATATTTTAAAAATTTAAGTTGCTTTTTAAATTAGGGTTTTTTTATTATTGAATGGGTTTTTTTCAAATTTAAACTAGGTTTCAAAAATTAAATGGTGTTTTTTTTTCAATTTCAGGGAGTTTTTTAAAGTTAAATAGGTCCTTTCATTAATTAATGGGTTTTTTCATTATTGAATGTTTTTTTTCAAAATTTAGGACGTTTAAAGTCAAACAAAAAAAACAAACAAAACAAACAACTTTATTACAATTTAAACAAAGAATAAAAGAATACAAAAAGAACACAAAAAAGGGGAAGACATTTTCTTTTTAGTCACCAAGGAGGTGAGGTAACCTCGTACAGGTGAAATAATCTATTTTATATCAAATGAAAAACATAAAAAACAATATATAACAAAAAAGTACTATAGTAAATAAAATACAAGAACAACAAGAAAAATACACATGAATAGATGAAAAAGATACTGAAAAATATGGCAAGTGAAAATGCTGTTGGGTGAGCTTCAGGGATAAAGTGCTAGTAGTGCGGACGCTTAGCACAAGAAAACACAAGAATCTGGCAATTCTGGCTACCAGCATGAAACTTGGCACACTTGTTCTTTATGATATAAGGATCTAAAAACCACCGGGACCCTAGCTGGGGGACCCATCGATAAGGAGGAATCCAAGATGGCGTCCAAGATGGCGCCGACATCAAATTTGGTCTATTTTTGGATTATTTATGTCGATTTTGAGGTTTTCAGCTAAGCATATTTTAAAAACAATCATTATGAAGCTCTTATTGTCAATCTAACACATTTTTTTATTGATCTGGGAAAAAAAAATCCAAGATGGCGGTCGAAATTAGAGTATTCGGTTATAACTGATATTTTGGACAATTATTATGTTTTAACGAGTCCAATTCTGTAAAAATATGTAAAGGAATATAAAAATACCTACCTCCGTAAAGTTGGGTACATGTCAGTTTACAAAGGAATTCAAGATGGCGTCGAATATGGCGCCAAAAATCAAGTTGGTCATTTTGCGCGTTATTAAAGTTGATTCATAGGTTTTCGACTATGCTGATTTCAAAATTAATCATATAAAATCTCTAAAACCTTTCTTTTCAAAGTTATTTGCGCTTTTACTGGTCTGGTAGGAAGAAATTTAAAAGGAAAACCAAAATTTTAATAGTCCGTTTACGGCCGTTTCATAGTTAAGTTTAACGTTTTATTCCATGGTGAATCTTTTAAATATCTAGAAATAAGGGCGTATATAAGGGAGGGGCTCTAAAGAGGCCTGCTCCCCCAGAAATTCGGGTTAAGTGCACCCTCGGGAATTAAAACCCTGATTTCTTAGTCCCCCTCGAATTAAGTTAATATCCTGATTTTAGGATCAAATTTCCCAAAACTTGTTTGGGGAGGTCCCCCTAGACCGCATTTTTGGTGCTTAGAACTCTATTATTCACATTGTTTTTATATTAAATTCATAAATATAAGAAGCTACATTGAGCTTATTTAATATACTACATGGGAAGGGCTAAGTTTGAAACTTGGTGAATGTTTGAAACTTGGTCCTTAAATATATAGTGTTTTGATTCATTTTGAAACCTTTTGGGTCACACTAAAAGAGTACTGCAGGGGGGTATGGGAGTCCTCCCGCAAATTTTTCTTTTTTAAATTTGACATTGGAAGTAGGGTTTAAACTAATTTTGAGAATCTTTGGGTCCAAGGGTACTGTCCAGGTACTGTCCAGAGGGCCTCTTCCCTTGGATCCGCGTCCATTCGCAATCATGTGTGAATTTTCATGAACTACCAAAGAGATTTCAAGGATTCCCCTAGGATTATTTCGAAGTTAAAGTCTTATGAAATTACAGTTTTATTATGTTAGTGAATTATGTGTATAACATATGTTACGCAGTGAATGTCTGAAATTGGAGAATGTCGACATTCACCGGTGAATGTCGACATTCCCCAAATTTCGGACATTCACGGTAATATATGTTATACATAACACAAGTTTAGTAATTATTTCAATAAACTTGGAATTCAATATCTACGGAAGCTGAAACATTTCTGCAATGTTAGTGCTGGACTTGATAAGAGTGTATGACATAATGAACCTGTGAACCTGATCTAGCCCTGCAAGATTTCGAGGAGCTACAACAACATAAACTTGACAAAAAAAGGCCAAATTAGTTGTATAATAGGAGGCCTCTATGTTGTCCAAGACATTCTCCATATTGGTAAGGTTTAGGGAGAAGTGCTATGAAGGAGATAATGATATGATTCTCGAAATTTTTTTACATCTAAAAAGGTTTAGAGTACTTGTACAGAGAAATTCAGATATTAATAATTTGCATATAAGAATCCAATATCATTATGAATATAATAAGAAAATAATTTTTGTATACCTATACAATTATTTTTCCTCAATGCAATAGGTAACGTTTTAAAGATATCAGATGGGTTAACACGTAAGCATATTTCTTGTAAAAGGTTTTTTTTGTATATAACAAACAATGGGTCGATTCACAGAGGGTCCCATGAGGGAGCATTAACCTTTCAACTATTTTAGGGAATTCCTTTTTTTGATGAAAAAAAATATTTTTAATGCTATCAGGGATATAATACCATCAAGCCTCTGGCTTACACTATGAGATTTTCTTCTTGGATCCACCATAGTTAGAAATGCAGTATTTTTTAATTAGATGATAAAAGAAAAGCATTTGGCAAATTTGAGGCCCTATGCGGGTTGTAGGAGAGTTACATGTGGCCTTTTCAAGCTTCTTAAAACGAATTTTCAGAAAAAACAAATGAATATTAATTTTTTATGTGGCGTCCCAGGTTCAGAAAAATATTGTCTGACTGGGCGGGTCCATAATAAAGTTATACTATGTATTTTTAGGAGTATCGGAACTATATGGGGAGTGCATCTTTTCCAAAATATTTTATAACGGTCAGTCTTTTATAATCCTTTACAGCGGTCTTGAGTATTTCTAGAAGCGGCGTAGGAAATTTATTGCTGGAGGGGCCCCAATAATTCTATAAAGAAATTTAGTTCTTATCAAGCCTCAAGCTAGATATTTGCACAAGGAAAGAGGCCACCCAAAATCAAACTTATCCCATCCCATGTAGTATATTAAATAAGCTCAATGTAGCTTCTTATATTTATGAAGTTAATATAAAAACAATGTGAATAATATAGTTCTAAGCACCAAAGAGCGGTCTAGGGGGTCCTCCCCTAGAAAGTTTTGGGAAATTTGATCCTAAAATCAGGGTATTAACTTAATCCGAGGGGGACTAAGAAATCAGAGTTTTAATTCCCGAGGGTGCACTTAACCCGAACTTTTGGGGTAGCAGGGCTCTTTAGAGCCCCTCCCTTATATACGCCCTAATTTCTAGATATTTAAAAGATTTACTATGGAATAAAACGTAACTTAAGTATGAAACGGCCGTAAACGGACTATTAAAATTTTGGTTTTCCTTTTAAATATCTTTCTACCAGACCAGTAAAAACGCAAATAACTTTGAAAAGAAAGGTTTTAGAGATTTTAAATGATTAATTTTGAAATCAGCATAGTCGAAAACCTATGAATCAACTTTAATAACGCGCAAAATGACCAACTTGATTTTTGGCGCCATATTGGACGCCATCTTGAATTCCTTTGTAAACTGACATGTACCCAACTTTACGGAGGTATGTATTTTTATATTCCGTTACATATTTTTACAGAATTGGACTAGTTAAAAAATAATAATTGTCCAAAATATCGTTTATAACCGAATACTCTAATTTCGACCGCCATCTTGGATTTTCGTTTCCCAGATCGATAAAAAATGTGTTAGATTGACAATAAGAGCTTCATAATGATTGTTTTTAAAATATGCTTAGCTGAAAACCTCAAAATCGACATAAATAATCCAAAAATAGACCAAATTTGATGTCGGTGCCATCTTGGACGCCATCTTGGATTCCTCCTTATCGGAGGGTCCCCCAGCTAGGGTCCCGGTGGTTTTTAGACCCTTATATCATAAAGAACAAGTGTGCCAAGTTTCATGCTGGTAGCCAGAATTGCCAGATTCTTGTGCTAAGCTGCTGCACTATAGAGAATACAATCAAAAATGATCCTCGATATTATCTATGGAGTATATAAACAATTTTAATAATTTTTTAAATTTTAATGGAGATATTTCTGTTTTAATATGAATAGGTAGGCTATTGTAAAATTTTGGGGATAAGTAAGCATAATTTTTGTGAAAAATTTCTTTCCGTGTTTTGGGTATTAGGTAATTATTTTTTGAACGCAAGTTATAAGTTATGTTTCTTATTTCATTGCTATTACGATGCGTATTAAAATAAACAACTGTTTGATAAAAAAATAAATGACGAATAGGAAGAACGTTTAAATTTTTATAAGTATTTAAGTTAGGGATTTGATTATTGCTTAGAAATTTGACTATTTTATTTTGAATTTTTACAATCGGATTTATATTTCCTAGATAGTCCCCACCCCAAATTATTAAACCGTAACTAATTATTGAATTAACCCATGAATGGTAGAGCTGCATTGAAAAACTTTTATTTATATTTTTTTAGATAATAAAATTTATAAAGAATAAAGCGTAATTTATTAGAAATATGATTTACATGAGATTTCCATTTCAAATTTTCATCAACGTGTAGACCAAGATATTTGATATTTGAAACTTGTTTAAGAGAGGGATAATTACAATCAACTATTTTGCATTCTTTTTTATGAAAGTATAATTCTAAAATATTTGACGGGCCATAAATACTAAAATTGATGAATTTTGTCTTATTTATATTTATTGATAATTTATTTGCCATGAACCATTTTCTTATAATAGAGAGATCATTATTAATTATATTTTCTAAATTTTTATTTTTTGGATATGAGTATAAAATTACAGTGTCGTCAGCGTATGTTATAATTTTTCCATTTAACTTTAACTTACAAAAGTCATTAATATAAATAATAAATAACAATGGTCCAAGGATTTATCCCTGTGGTACTCCAGATTTTATGTTCAGAAGCTCACTTTCAAAATGGTCTAAACTTACGAATTGTTTTCGATCTTTTAGGTACGAGCTAAACCAGTCAAGTGTTGTTCCACGAATACCGATTGAATGCAATTTATCAATTAATATATTATGGTTTAAGCTATCAAAGGATTTTGAAATATCCAAAAATATTGCCACTGTTTGTTTACTTTTATCGATGCTGTTATAAGTAAATTTAGTAAATTCCAATAAAGCATCTACAGTACTAAGACCCGGTAAAAAACCATACTGATTTTCAGCAATTATTTTAAACGTTTTCAAATAATCAAGAAGCCTAGTATGAACAATTTTTTCTAGGACTTTAGAGAAAATTGGAAGTAGAGAAATAGGTCGGTAGTTAGTGAAGTCATTAGTATTACCTAATTTATGAATTGGTATAACAAGAGCTGTTTTTAAAGAAGTAGGAAAACATCCACTTAAGAGGGAGAGGTTTACAATTTTAGTAATAATGTGAATATGGTTATTAGCTACTATTTTTAGGATTTTAGAACTCAATTTATCATAGCCAAGGGATTTTTGATCATCCAGAGAAAATATAATTTTGCTAATCTCAAAATCATTAGTTTCAATGAAATAAAAAGAATTAATTTTACTTGATAAATAAAATTTATGATCACCAGACTGACAAGGATCAAACCCTGAACCAATATTTATAAAAAAACTTATTAAAATTTTCGGCGAATTGTTTTTTATCCACATGTGCAGGTTTATTATCTTGTTTCTTTGAGTTTGTTAACTGGTTGACAAATTTCCACTGTTTTTTAATATTATCGCACTTCAAGAATTCAGATAAAAAATAATTGTGTTTTAAAGTTTTTATTTTAGTTTTGAGCTCTTTCTGAATATTCTTATAATTTTGCTCATAAATAGAATCAAATGGATATTTTTTATGTTTTTTATAAAGTTTTTCCTTGGTTTTAATTAAGTTTAAGACATCTTCATTCAACCACATCTTGTTTTTTTTATTTTTTTGTTTTAGGCAATATGAAAAATTTTTAACAATGTTTTTTAATATTTCTGCAAAAGAATCATACATATTATCAAGGTGCCGTGTTATGAGCGGACGTGTTGTGAGCGGACATATAAAAATCGTGTTGTGAGCGGACATTGATAAAAAATCGAGATCGAAAATCGAGATCAAATCGGTTAGCGATTTTATATGCTATTTTCAACATCAAAAGAACTGTAAACATTTTATGGTAGTTGGGGGGGCTGCCGCCCCCCCAAACCCCCCTGCCCTAACTATCACCAAACTCGTTTTGGGTGTATTCAGTAACAGTGACGATTCAGAAAAAAGGGGGCTCTGTACTCTTTAATGTTGCACGAAACACGCAAATCACACAAATAGAGCACTAAAAGGGCCAATGTGAATACAAATAACATAACTTACTTTACTTACGACTTTGAGAAAAGCAAAAATTTGGAAGTATAAATTGTTTAACTTGTGTAACAAAGATTAGAAAATAAATGTAATTACATATAAATCTCGTCCGCATTTTCATTCGGCATCTTAAAAAGCAAGAAAACTGAATAAAATAAGCACTAAACTAGATATTAAAATTTCGAATTCCAACATCAAAAGAACTGTAAAAAGTTTATGGTAGTTAAGGGGGGCTACCACCCTCCCAAACCCCCCTGCTCTAACTCTAACTATAACCAAACTCGTTTTGGGTGTATGCAGAAACAGTGACGATTCAGAAAAAAGGGGGCTCGGTACTCTTTAATGTCACACAAAAAGAGCATTAAAATAGCCATTAAGGTATGTAAATAGCATAACTTATCGATTCGATCTCGATTTTTGATCTCAATTTTTTATCAATGTCCGCTCACAACACGATTTTTAGGTGTCCGCTCACAACACGTCCGCTCACAACACGACACCATTATCAACATTCAAACAATCTAGGTCGATTGAAAACTTATAATTTCTTAGATAATTTTTTATCCGATTATAATTTACTCTGGTAGGCAGATATACAGAAGTTTTTACAGTTGTTAGATATCTATATTTCAGTTTACAAACAATAGGATTGTGGTCAGTCAGGTCGTTATTAAAGATAGCTGATTCAGCACTCATATTACTACTACGAAGGAATATGTGATCAATGCAAGATTTAGATTGAATGCGAGTAATACCATTTATAAGAGAGATGAATCCTTCAGAGCAAAGAAGATTTTGATATTCTTGAATGGCGTTATTGGTAGATAATAAATCAATATTTAGATCGCCAATCAAGAGTACATTCTTAGACAAGTTCAAACTAGATATAAAAAATTAAGGAGGATTTTTTAAATTTCAGTGGGTTTTTTCAAAGTTAAATAGATTTCTTTCAATATTGAATGGGTTTTTTTCAAAGTTTGGGATATTTTTTAAATTTTAATGGGTTTTTTCAAAATTTAAACCAGTTTCAATAAATAAGGGGTGTTTTTACAATTTCAGTGGTTTTTTTTAAGTATAAAAAGTTTCAACTTTGAAAAAACCCACTTAACTATGGAAAAACTGACATTATTTTGTAGAACACATTTAACATAGAAAGAACTCACTAAAATTTGAAAAAACCCACTTACTATATAAGAGAAAACCACTTAATTTTGAAAAAACCGGGTTTTTGCCAACCCTGAAATGTACTCACCATTTTATTAATAAGCATGCAAGAGTATAGTACTGAAAGTTAACATTTTCAAAGTTACCATCGAGTAGGGTTAATTCATGGCCTGAATTAACTTGTATGATGATTCCTGGGATATGATTTCTCTGATTTAAATCCCACGGTGCCTTCAGTTTTGTAACGGCTGTTGGCATTAAATCTGACACCTCTCGATGGTAATGCCTTTTTAATAATACCAGTTTATTAAAAAAACTTGGGATGCAATCGTTTTCTTTGCAAGTTAACTTCCTTTATCTTTTCAAGTCTTATATTTAAAAATGGGCTGATCAACTAATATACAGGATGATTGTTTCAAAAGTCCTTTTCGCGATATTTTCATAAATTTTTTTTCAGTGAGTTCTTCATAATGTTAGCAACAATACTATCTGTAAGGTTTTTGATCCATCTCCTTTAGTTTTTAAATTAATTTTTGTTAGCTTTTTAATTTTGCCGCTAGGGGTGCTGTAAGTCATTTCAACGGATTCTCCAGGGTCACTTACCTAGGGATGTCCATACTTACGTGACACTAGGACATGTTAATTCCAAATAAAAGCCGCGAAACGGACTTTTTAAACACCCTGTATATTTTTCAACTGAAAGCGTAAACAAACAATTCTGAAACGTATGCACCACAGTTTAAGTTTAAGAACTCAACTGAAAGAATTATTTTTTAATTATAGTATGTTTCATTATGAGAAACAATCATCTTGAATTTGGGAAAGAGTACTTAAAACTGCAAAAAAAGACCCACATAAAAACAAATTGCTATGCAGTAACAGCTTATAAGATTAAAGCAGTATCAATTTATAAAAAAATAGTGTAGAAGCTACAGATTTTCACATTTTAGGTTTTTTTCCTTAATCGTATTTAAAAAAGACGTATGCAGTAGCAGTAACTTTAAATAAACCTCTTAGAAGCGAGAGAGGTTATTAAATTTCCCTTTGGTACCATTTCTGATAAACAAATTAATTAGACCCATCACCGAATATATTAATTATACGTATAAACAAACCGAAATGTAATGAATCAAGACGGCAGGATTCTTACGCATGAACTATATAAATACCAGGTACCCTTTGAGAATTCATTCTTGCTGGGTAGCCATAACCATAACTCATGACATTCAACGAATCTACCAAATAAATCACAAATTTCTGAATGTACGATGTTGAGTATCATCTTAACGAATTAAATGCAGTGTTTTTTCATAGGTGACGTAGCAAAAGCTTGGATTAAACCACGAAGAAGACCCAGAATTTCCCGCCAGCCTCATTAGGGTAAGTTTACATAGCGACGCGAGGAGAAAAACGGAAGAAAATTATCCCCATCTATGTAGATTCTGATCCTTTCATTGGTTCTCGGCGCTATGACGTAGTAGTCACGTAATCATCAATAGGAAAGTTTCTACCGCTTGCTCCTCGACGTCGCTCTGGTCGTTGCATGTAAAATAACCCTTAGACACAGCGAATAAATCAAACAGGTGTGGCTGCAAATCCGAATCGAGGTGAGCAGTGAGCAATGTTTCATGCGTACATTTCCGAGACCTCTTCGGAAATAAAAAGTTCGCCCGCTAATGCAATATTCGGGAACCTTAATTAAGGTAGAACCGCTGAGAGCCATTTTCTCTTTAGGGAAGAGGAGTTTTTACTATTGGAATGGTGTTTCGGGTTTCTTTTAGCGTTCGAGAGTAATGAAAGGTGGTTAGAACTCATTTTCTGATTAAATTTCTTGGGTTCTTTTTTTTTTTCGTGTGAAAGCGAAAATGTGGCGTTTAGAGCTTTGTGCAAGAGGTGAAGGTTTACTGATATTTTCCTTCTTTTTGATGGATTCAACTGACGTGTTATCAATTAGAATTACTGACTTACATAAACATCTGTGGCAACGGTTCAAAATAATTAGCCATAAAGAACTATCAACATTTTTCGAGTTGAAATCTCGAATTAATCGAAACTTGGTCTTTTAACCCTTTATGCCCCAAATTATTTTCCTTATCCTCATCTAAAATATGTCAAGTTTACATAACTGCAACTATAAGTAAACAAAATTTGGCCTTACATGACGAAAATTGGACGGATTTGGAACATTTTGAAGTGAGGCTTACAAGTCCCGTCGGGACATAAAGGGGTAAAGCATACTTCCGAAAATTTCAATGATGTAAAGGTCCTTTTTTTTGCTGTTTAATACTTTAGTACGACCCATTCTTGAATGATCCTGCTTACATCCAAGTCGCAAAAAATTTTATCTTTGAATTCCGTGGAAGTATTTCTGTTTTAAAGTTTTTCTATAACATTTTAAGTGACAAATAGAGTGTTTTCAGGTGACGTCACGACCATTTATTTTTTTCCTTGCTTTAGGTCAAATAATCTGTTGCTAAGGCCGTTGCTAGGTGCGGCGGTATCTGTTGCTGTCATGTGATTGCAAATGCTCCAATAGAAGCATTCCATGACTAGTTATTTTCTTTCAACTCTTAACTGCTGTAAGTCAAATAGTCTGTTGCTAAGGCCGTTGCTAGGTGCGGTGGTATCTGTTGCTGTCATGTGATGCAAATGCTCCAATAGAAGCATTCCATGCCACATGACCAGTTATTTTCTTTCAACTGTTAACTGATGTAGGTCAAACAATCTGTTGCTAAGGCCGTTGCTAGGTCCGAGTCATGTGATTGAAAATGCTCTATTTGATTGTTCCTCTGTTCTACAAGAATTTAAATTCCATGTCCCTAATCATATCACTCGGAATAAAACAGTACTAAAGTGAACCCGCCTGCTCCAAAAAATACCTACAGAACCAAACTTTTATACAATTCATCAAATGGTTCATCTGCCTTATAACTACGATATTTTTTTTCACTCATTCGAAAATTTTAGAAAGTGATTTCATAACTTTTTATGATCTGTTTTTCTTTTTTTGTGTTTCTATTTACCTTTTTGTGTTTTCTGGTCATGTAAACGGATTATATTACATCTTATGACAACTTGTGAAAAAGTAAATAAATAAATAAAAATGAATATTATACAGATAAATGACGAGGACCAACTACAGGCATAAACCCCAGTCTAAGTTGGTCCATTTGACCTACATTACCAGGTCCCCTCTCCTCATCTGCCCATTATTATCTTAACCCTTTCAGACCTGGCTGTCCCAGATATCCCGATGAATTCAATAGTAATCTCGGGCGGCGCATTAGAATTCAAAGGGGTTATCTCGTTTATCCCAGAAGCGGAATTAACTATCGTCTCATATTTCTTTGTCCAGCTCATAATACTACATTTCAAACGAAAAAATATTTTCGTCCGGTGAAATTATTTGTTATTTGTGTAAGACTATTGATTAAAAAACATTTAAGAATCGAAAAAATTGAATGAAAATAGAAATTAACTCCTCTGCTAATTTCTTCTAAAACTTAAAAAAAAATAGAACACTATTAGTAGATAATAACAGATAGATGTTAGGATAATGATATTTGCATTCCCACACTAACATTGAGAGAGTGTAGACGTCTAAAAGCATCCACAAATCTACATCTTCTACTCCTTACTCCTTTCCAAATCACGTACACACGAGAAAATGGAAGGAAAAAACATTTAATTCATCCATTCGACTTTTTCCCTTTCACAACACACCTCCAAACCTTTTAACTTTCCAAACAACAAAAGGCATCCGAAAATTTTCGACTGACGGAAAATCCAATAGCTCCCCCATCCCCATACTTCCATATCGTGCGCACGGTTTTCAATTTCCTGAGAAAAGGGAATACCGCCTTTAAAAATCCCTCAAAACAATAAAAGCGAGACTCCATTTTTTTAAAATTCCCTCCCCCTTTTCAGTTTCATAAATCCTCGGCCAATCACAGCTCGCTGTCACTTCGAAGTTCCAGAGGATGCGTTACGGCCATTCTTTCCGTTTAGCGTGCATTTTATCCCTCGCATGCATTTCCCATTGCCACCACTTTCAGAAGTTATACATTTCCGGATGAAATCAAAATTGCTTTATTTTTTCTTCTTCTTCAGACAGAAATCCCGCCGTGCATTTTCGAACGTGAGCTCGTTTTTATTTGTTTGGGCCGTTTTGGATTGAGTGCGTTATATTTGGAAATAAAATTGGAGGTTTTTACTTCCTCTTTTTCTGCTGGCTTTTATAGGAAAGAATTGGATTTTTCCCCTGTCACGTGTAAAGTGAAATATCGACAGAACAATCTACATATTCTAAGTAACTTTTACGTATTCTTTTCAGCCGAAATAGTACCTACCAAATGTTGAAAACATTAAACGGATGTTTTCCCCCGTTGGGATATGAGAAGTATGGGCTGTTATCTAAAGGAGAGAATGGTTTCAGAGGTAAATATTTTGGAGCTATGAGGTTACTTATACTTACCTCATAAACTAAACCAAAATTTATAATTTTTAGGGTAACCTTTTAGTTCGTTTTTTTTTCGCTTAAAAAGTGTAGAAACAGAGAAAATAGGACGGGAGAGCTGGAGTTTTCTCGGTACCAAATGTTATTTATCCATTTTCCCGAATATCAATTGGGGATTGAAAATTCAATCTTTTTTGCTAAACTTTTATTGTATACTGTAGTTGAGATTTGTCTACTAAAATGCATCTAAAAAGTTTTCCTCGACTGAATAAAATAAACATTAGAACCTTAAATTCATAAGAATGAAACATTTTTTGAGTAAAATTTGTTTCTTCTCTGTTTTGAGATTATAGTTATCTCGATTTGTTTACTTTATCCTGTCTCTTAACGTATTTTACGTAAATTCACCAAAACTAATAAAATTTTATACTGAAGTATGAAGGTGTTAAAAAAACCCTTCAAAGGGTTTTATTAATAACTGTAATTGCATACTTTCTTCTTTTACCAAATCTAATTTAACAATAAAAACCATATTTTCTGAAGAATTTAATTATAAAACTAAAAAAAATGGAAAAACTAATGGAAGGAGGAAAATACATTAATGGTTCATTAAGTTTTTCTATGAATAATTTAAAGTTTATTTTTAGAATGTAATTTTCAATAATGAAACTTGGAAATTATAGTTTTTTATTTAACAGTTATGTATAGTTTTCTATTATACTCTTAAATAACAGTAAATTGAGTAGGGAAATGTATTGTATTATTAGTAAATATTAGTTGTCCATTAATTTATCGTTAAGTGTATTTAAAAAGTCTATTTTCTTTTTGTCTTTTTATGCCATACTTTTTTAAAATAAATGAAATTTAGAAAGCCTCTCTTTAAAATAAAAAAAAATCAGTTCTTAACCCTACAATGCATGATTTTTTCAATTCACTTGAAAATCATTTATGTGACTTCAATTATGATGTACATTAGTAAAAAAATACTAAAAAAATTTAATTTAATTTTTTTCTACTTTTTATTGGCAAAAAACTCTGTCCTTGTGAAATTAATTTGTGTCTCTTGTGAAATTAATTGTGAAGTGAAATAAAACCAAATGCTCTAAAAATATAAAAAAACAACTTATCTTTTCAAAACATTTTTTTTTCAAGCTGAAATTTTTTTTTATTTTAATTTATATGGTCCTTTTATTTTGTCGTTTTCTGTGTCTTGACTTTCGTTTCACTAGCTACTAACAAATGTCTCAAAATAGTACCCCTGCTGTGATCTAATGTCACAGTCTAATGGCAGTCTAAAGTGCTAATACAATGAAATGTTATATCTATTGTACTTATTGCATGGTGTTGCCGTTTGGAAATGAAAGTTCGAGTAGGAAATGGGGAAAAATGTCGTGTTGCCAAATGGCATCAGTATGCACTGTAGGGTTAAGTAAGAAAACTTTCTACAGCCATGAAATCCTTCATTTTAAACGTCCACGTCACAGACAACGCTCAAACCGTTCAAACAACGTTTGAACCGACTAGAAAGAAAATTTAAAAAAAAAAAGACGAAAAAAAAATGAACCCTCATCATTGATACCCGATATAAATACATCCCGGGCACTTTCTTCGAACGGCCTTTCCGATATTTAGTAGTAAGCAAACCGTTCTTGATGATCCGATAGTTTGGCGATGCACGACAGAAAATAACCCAGGGAGAGGGATATATATTCAAAAATGAATAAAATATGAGGCGACTCTGAAAACTTTCCGAAATCGATCCCGTGCGAGTTTCTCAAAAGAGCACTTTAGGGATGCCGCTCAGATTTGTTATTGGGTTTTGCATGATGTACAAATATACAGACATGCTTGTTGTTTTGTTTGGTTTGGGATGTATCAATTTCGTGCAGTGTTTGCTGTGTTTTGGAGCCTTTTGTTGAGTGTGAAGGATGTTGATGTGGGTAAACGTTATTTGGGGGTTTGGGATGTTTTGCGTGTGGCCAGTTCTATGTGCTTAGGTTTTGATGTCATGGTCTGTTATGGCCAGGGTTGGCAAAAACCGGGGTTTTTTTGAAAAAACCCAAGTGGGTCGGGTTTTTTCAATAAAACCCTGAAAAAACCCACATAAAACTGGGTTTTTTCAAAAAAAGTGTGGGTTTTTTCAAAATTAAGTGGATTTCTCCTAGAAAGTAACTGGGTTTTTTCAAATTTTAGTGAGTTCTATCTATGTTAAATGTGTTCTGTCAAAATAATGTCAGTTTTTCCACAGTTGAGTGGGTTTTTTCAAAGTTTTTAAGCTTTGAAAAAACCCACTGAAATTGTAAAAAATATCCAAAACTTTGAAAAAACCCATTCAATATTGAAAGAAATCTATTCAACTTTGAAAAAAACCCACTGAAATTTTTAAAAAAATCTTCTTTAATTTTTACATCTAGTTTGAACTTTAAACGTCCTAAATTTTGAAAAACCCATTCAATAATGAAAAAACCCACTGAATAATGAAAGAACCTATTTAACTTTTTAAAAGAACTCCCTGAAATTGAAAAAAAACACCATTTAATTTTTGAAACATAATTTAAATTTTGAAAAAACCCATTAAAATTTTAAAAATATCCTTAACTTTGAAAAAAAAACATTAAATTTTGAAGGAACTGCCAAAATCTTGATTTTTCTTGAAAAAACCCAAAAATGGGTCCAAAATGTGGGTTTTTTCACATGGGTTTTTTTAAAAAAACCCATTGGGTCCAATCCAGCCAACCCTGGTTCTGGCTCGTACTTTTTTTATTGAACTACAAATAAAAAAAGAACAGAGGAAGTTGCATTATTTTTTTTAAATTTTTTAAATCCATTCTTCATGCAAAAATAAGCAACTACCCAAAATTTGAGGCCGATCGAGAAGAGTTTATGGGATGTGTCATCATCGTAAGGTGACCATTGTTGGAAAGCAGCGGAGTTGATGGTATGATAGTTGACGTCATCGTACGTTTTAAACAATAAGCGTTTTCAGTCACGTGTTTTTTCTCCACTTTTAAATTAAAATATTTAATTACTTGTACATTTTTTTGAAAAGTAGACTAGATATTTGATTGTACCACACAAAAAACCATACGGAACACTTGAATGTTTATGAAAATCAGACACTTGCAACTTCCTTATTACAAGTTTGTAGTGTTAATATATAAAAAAATGGTTAGGGTAATTAAAAACAGACTATTGGTAATACATACAATAACCTCAAGAATAGCCCTGAGAATTTGAGTTTGACATTAAATATTGTATATCATTAAATAATAATATAATAGAAAGGATAGGCCATAGATATTGCAGTTAATAGCATAATAGATATTGTTCTAATGGATGAAAGGGATATGGAAATCTTTATAACTTACAGTTTGATATGAAGGTCTGGTCGAATATCAGGAGCAAGAATGGACACAAAGTCTAAATGAAGACACTATTTTCTTGCGGCACACAAGCTATTTTATTTTCAACTAGTATTCACATCGCATTATTTATAGTCGGCTAGACTAGTACTTGCCCTCCGCTCTCTTGCGTTACCATCCTATACCTTGCTGATGAGTCCTAACAAGGACGAAACCAGTCCACGGTTGGTGGTGACGCTTGAGAGTTTTGAGTTAACACTTATTGTCCGCTTAACCAGCGATAAATGGTGAAATTCTCCTTTCATGTAGTATTCACATCGTCGGCGAAGCTGAGAGCGGGGTAATATTCGATGCACACAACTATTCAATGGGCAATACCACTATTTATTTTTTTATTCGATAGAGGTACCCTAGAGCGGAATATACGGGCCAAATTTTTTTATTTACGATGATTATTTACTTTTTTATGTAATTTCAAAGTTCGACTTAAAAAAAAGGGCGTTAAACCCTATTGGAAAATTTTTTTCTGGTATTCCATAAACCAGTATGAATTATAATGGATCCAGTATCATTTATACTGGTTCCAGTATCACTTATACTGGTTCCAGTATCATTTATACTGGTTCCAGTATCACTTATATTCAGGCCCGTATTTAGGGTTTTTGCCGCCCTGTGCATTAGGGTGGGCCGAAAAAAACTTTTTATTTTATTTTGAAACGCTATACCGCGGAAAACTTGCCTCTGGGGTAGAGAAGTAAAATGCAACAAAAATTTTTAAAATCGGTTAAAAATTGCAATAGCGCATTGCACCTAAAGTTTGAAAAAAATAGGCTATTTTCATTACTTTTCAAAAAAATCAAATTAAATCAAATAACATTTATAAAAAGTATCTAAAGGCATATAATAGAATAAAAATGTGGAGAAAACTTATTTAATTGAAAAAAGGTGGTATTTTACAATTAATTGGTAGTATAATAACATCTAAAAATACACGTTTTTACCAGAAATTCACATATTTCGAATGAAACAAAAAAAATTATGAAAATCAATTTTTCATAACTATACTACCTTTCTAGCTATCACTCAGTAACCCCCATAACAGTTAAAACATGTTTTACAGTTCGCTTCGCGATCGGAGCTCGTTCGTTGCACAACAAACCGCATCACTATCTTTCGTCGAAATAAAAACTTATTTTATATTTTGAAACGCTATACCACGGAAAACTTGCATCTTGAGTATAGAAGTAAAATGCAACAAAAATTTTTAAAATCGGTTAAAAATTGCCTTTGTACATTGGTCCTAAAATTTGAAAAAAATATGCTATTTTAATAACTCTTAAAAAATCAAATAACTTCTATAAAAAGTATCTAAAGGCATAAATTAGAAGAAAAATGTTAAGAAAAAATATATTTAATGGAAAGAAAGATGGTATTTTACAATATAAGGTTGCACTATAAGGTTACACTTGGCATTTCGCCTTTTTTCTTCAAAAATCGCATTTTTCGATTGAATTAAAAAAAAAATTTTCCTGATGGTGCATAGTTTGATTTGTAACAAAATGTAGTCCTTGACTGGTTACTAACTTCTTTTGGTATTTTGAAAGAATCTTATGTTTCTCTGTCGGATTATTTAATTATTAAATTATTAACATAAACTGTATTTTAGTACTGATAATCCAACAGATGAACAGAAGATTTTAGTTTCTTTTATATTAAAATAAAATTATATCAAATTAATTTGTCTGTATGATTCTTTATTTAGAAAAAGTAAATGGTTTTAAATTTGACCTGGACACGTGTGATAGAAACATCTAGATTTTTGCCAGAAGAGTTATTAGAAATCATTGATCCAATGATTAAACAAAATGCATTTTTTGCTCATTCTGAAAACTTGCTTTTGGGCATGATCATAGATAAAAAGGGATCATATATGAGGGAGTTTAGTTTAGAAGAACAATTAAGGCTAGAAACTCAGCTTCTAAAAGAAAGTCAGTTAGGAGTTCCCATCCCCCCAAACCTAATTTTCAAGCTACTGACCATATATAGAACATACGTAGACAGTAGACTATGTATAGATTAGCTGGAATACTGCTTCTCTTTCTCCCCACTTATACACCTATACAACGAAGATTCACCGATCAAGAGACATAGTCTATGATAATGACTGGAACTTTGACAGATTCCCATGTCACACACAAACAGTCGAACGTTGTGTAAAATTAGTAACACAGAGGGCATCACGAAAAGTCATCGGTATGAATGCCAGGAGATGAGGTTTATAAGAACTATTAATCTTTCAAGATCTTCAATGCCAAATTTTTCAATCAAGTCTTCTTTTGAAATACCAAAAGAAGTTAATAACCAGTAAAGGACTACATTTTATTACAAATCATACTATGCACCATCCGGAATAATAACTTTTTAATTCAATCGAAAAATGCGATTTTTGAAGAAAAAAAGGCGAAATGCAAAGTGTAACCTTATAGTGCAACCTTATATGTATTATAAAATAAGATCTTTCTTTCCATTAAATATATTTTTTCTTAACATTTTTCTTCTAATTTATCCCTTTAGATACTTTTTATAGAAGTTATTTGATTTTTTAAGAGTTATGAAAATAGCATATTTTTTCAAATTTTAGGACCAATGTACAAAGGCAATTTTTAACCGATTTTAAAAATTTTTGTTGCATTTCACTTCTATACTCAAGAGGCAAGTTTTCCGTGGTATAGCGTTTCAAAATATAAAATAAGTTTTTATTTCGGCGAGAGATAGTGATGCGGTTTTTTGTGCAATGAGCGAGCTCTGATCGCGAAGCGAACTGTAAAATGTTTTAACTGTTAAGGGGGTTACTGAGTTGTAGCTAGAAAGGTAGTATAGTAATGAAAAATTGTTTTTCATAAGTTTTTTTGTTTCATACGAAATATGTGGATTTCTGGTAAAAACGTGTATTTTTAGATGTTATTATACTACCAATTAATTGTAAAATACCACCTTTTTTCAATTAAATATGTTTTCTCCACATTTTTATTCTATTATATGCCTTTAGACACTTATTATAAATGTTATTTGATTTAATTTGATTTTTTTGAAAAGTAATGAAAATAGCCTATTTTTTTCAAACTTTAGGTGCAATGCGCTATTGAAATATTTAACCGATTTTAAAATTTTTTGTTGCATTTTACTTCTCTACCCCAGATGCAAGTTTTCCGCGGTATAGCGTTTCAAAATAAAATAAAAAGTTTTTTTCGGCCCACCCTACTGTGCATATCGATACATTGCCTCCCCCCTCTATTTCATTTCCTGTTTCAAGAAAATACCCTTCTTGTTTCTTTTAAAACTCTACTGCTTAAAGGTGGGGTCTTAACCTTTTGAACCAAAATATCAAAATGTTGGGGGGTTTTTAAAAAAGAGTATCATGTAAGATCGCCTTGTGGTACCACTGGGGGATATGGGGGTCCTCCCCCGGAAGAAATTTTGAAATTCGACCCTTAAAAGTAGGGTTTTAAATCATTTTGAGAATCTTTTTCGGTCAATCACTTTTATCTTTTGACACAGAATGTCAGGGATTTTCTCAAAAGTGTCACGCAAAATTATCTGGTGGTACCACTGGGGGGTCTGGTGGTCCTCCCTCAGAAAAAATTTTGAAATTTACTTGTAAAAGTAGGGTTTTAAATCATTTTGAGAACATTTTAGGTTCACCCCTTTTATCTTTGGACACAAAATTTCGGGGATTTTCTCAAAAGTGTCACGGAAAATTCCCTTGTGAACCGCAGGGGGGTATGGGGGTCCTCCCGCAGGAGAAATTTTGAAATTTAATTTGTAAAAGTAGGGTTTAACTCATTTTAAGAACATTTGTGTCACGCAAAATTAACTGGTGGTACCACTGGGGGGTCTGGTGGTCCTCCCCAGAAAAATTTTTGAAATTTACTTGTAAAAGTAGGGTTTTAAATCATTTTGAGAACTTTTTAGGTTCATCCCTTTTATCTTTTGACACAAAATTTCGGGGATTTTCACAAAAGTGTCACGGAAAATTCCCTTGTGAACCGCAGGGGGGTATGGGGGTCCTCCCGCAGGAGAAATTTTGAAATTTAACTTGTAAAAGTAGGGTTTTAACTCATTTTAAGAACATTTTTGGGTCTAAGACGGGGGGCACTGTCCAGAGTGCCCCCCTTGGATCTTGTTTGTTTGGGGGGCGTGGCAGATTACAACAATCTGCCGCCCCCCAAAATTTTGCCGCCCTGTGCTATAGCACATGTTGCACGTGCCTAAATACGGCCCTGCTTATATTGGTTCCAGTATCATTTATACTGGATCCAGTATAATTATATCATCATTTATACTGTATACCAGTATCATTTATACTAGTTCCAGTGCCACTTATACTGGTTCCAGTATCATTATACTGGATCCAGTATCATTTATACTGGTTCCAGTATCACTTATACTGGTTCCAGTATCATTATACTGGATCCAGTATCATTTATACTGGTTCCAGTATCACTTATACTGGTTCCAGTATCATTTATACTGGATCCAGTGTAATTCATACTGGTTTATGGAATATCAGAAATTTTTTTTCCCAATTGGGAATCGTCTAATTTCCCAATATGACGTACTTTTACATTGATTTTAAACAATGCTTTAATTCTCGTTAAAGTCTGTATGAGTCAGTTGTGACGTTCTTTTACCCTAAACAAAGACAAAGGGCTTGGCGATTTTAATTTTAAATATTTAATTAGCTAAATTTTTTTTAAAACTTTTCATGTGGATTTTTGGATTTAGATCTATTTCCTACACTGGAAAAATGCATTTTTTTCTGTTTTCAAAAAATGATGGTATTGCCCATTTGAAGCACAGATGATGATTCGCATATCCATCACAAAAATAAGGTCGAGAATATCGGGAGTAAACAGAAAGAAAAGAACACGCACCACATAAAATTTTCGGATGAGTGCATTTATCGATTAAATTTGGTTGAAGAACACAAAAATTTGGATGAAATGGTTTCGTTTGATGATGACCCACTCTCCTCTACCATACCGTTGGGTGGATCAGACGGTGACATTGCTGAATGGAGACGCATACCGCAGAGTGTCCCGCGCTGGCCGGACGGGAACGCAGTGGCAACGTCACGTATTGGGACCGGTGAAAGAAGAGGGGGGCTATGAAAAAAACAAAGGGTCTGCTGGTTTTATACCAGGGTTGGTGAACAACCTAAGAGAGCCAATTCTCCTTCTTAAAAATTCCTCATTAGGAGTGACAAACAGTGGCGGATTTCCAAATGTGCCGCCTATATGCTATTCATCTTACAAAACTAAACAAGGTTGTCATTTCAGTTTTTGGTTGGGTGGGGCAAAGATTTTAAGTGGGTTTTTTTGGTACACGCCGGGACTTGCACTTAAAAGCAATATTTTACACAAAATATTGCAATTTTACAATGTAAGCTCGAAGTAAAAATGGGGGGTCTGGGGACACCCCCAGAAAATTTTTGAAAACTTGCTTCTAAAAGAAGTGTTTCAGCTCATTTTGAGACCCTTTCACAGGGTCGTAACTAGACAACGGCGGATCCAGGATTTGGTTTTTTTGGGGGGCTAAAAATTTTAAGTATCAAAATCGTCTTTTAAAACCATAAAAGGGGGGGTCCTCCCCCATAAATTTTTTGAAAAATTTAAGTATAAAAAGCAGATTTTCTACTCGTTTTTTTACACCTAATCCGGATTTCGGACATACATTTTCAAAAATTTAATTTACATTTTGGTAGAATTTTTGCATTTCGACGAACTTTTTACTGAAAAGTTGTAAGTAATAGGGTTCCTAATTCCAAAGGGGGGTCTGGGGGTCCACCCCCGTAAAAAGTATGGAAATTTGACCCTAAAAACAGGATTTTGACTCGTTTTAGAGTCGCTTTTCCTTTTTTTTACACCCCTAAGTTCCCACTTCCCCTCCTTCTCACAGTTAGTTCTTATTCCTTTTGGGGAGGGGGCTAAAGTCCCCTAGCCGCCCTGGATCCGCTAGTGTGATGAGTAGAACTCCTAACTCACGGCCCCTTCATGATTTCACTCATTTTTAGACTAACCCGAAGAGGACCACTCCCAATATTTTCAAGGAACGACTGTAATCTGTAATAATATATTTCAAAATTTCAAGGGGGTTTGGGGTTCTCCCCAAGAAAAATTTTGAATTTTGAACCTTAAAAGTAGGGGTTTATGCACATTTTAAGGCTAACTTTTAAGGAAAAACAGTAAGTAAAAAATTGATATCAAAATTTCGGGAGGGGTTGAACCCCCAAACCCCCACCTTCGATACGGTCCTGCCCTTACAGTTCCTTGAAAACCACAGAGTTTTTTTGGGCGAAAAGTTATAAAAAACGTCAAACGGGGGCCAGAGGTCCTCCCCCAGAAAATATTTTTGGAAATTTCCCCAAACTTGTGTTTATCTATACTATACTTTTAAACTCTATGGAGAGGAGAGAGCACCAAAAGGGAAAAGCTTCTTGTAGGCAGCATAATTTTCAAGGGTATTTCAAAACTGTATAACAGATATCAAAATTTGAGAGGAGAGTGTGGGGGTTCTCCCCCAGACATTTTTTAAAAAATTGCCCTTTAAAGTAGTGTTTTAGCTCATTTTGAGACCCTTTGAGTAACAAAGAGAACAGTTCCTTGTAAACCATAGAATTGCTTTTTTGAAAGGACGTTCTCGTCTGAGCTTACGTTAAGTGTTTCATTTCTCCTCTCCTTTTTTTATTCAGAAAAAAAATTCTGCCGTCAAAAATTTGCCGCCTACTAAAATTTGCCGCCGTAGGCTATAGCCTAGCTAGCCTATTTGGAAATCCGCTACTGGTGACAAACACCTCCCACGAAGCACGCCAACGAGCCAAAATGTGGGGTAGAACCTGTGAGGTCAAAGGTTCCAGGAGGTCTTGACGGTGTCTCAAAACTTCTAGGGTTTGAGATAGAAATTTGGTTTTAAGATTTTTAGAATCAGCGTCGGCAGTTTTACAAGGTTATTGTTATTGTTATCAAGTTTGGAATAAAGGTCAGGGGTTTAATTTATTGAACGTCCCTCTCTATGTGGGTGGTTGGATGCGGGGGTCATTTCCCAACATCTGGAATCTGTAAGCTGATGGTGTCGGTAGGATCTCGTCAAGGCTTAGCAGTGAGGAGAGATTTTTATGGTTTTTGTCTGGTATTCGAGTTTCGGGGTGGACTTTTTAGGTTTAGGAACTAAGTATGATATGTTAGGTCTTCGTAGGTTTAAGACATTGCGTTTTTGACAAATGTTGGGGTTTAGATTGAGATGGAGGCAAATTTTAAAAAAGATGGCGAATTGGAAGAATATTTAGGGAATTGAAATAGTTGTGTATTTTTTGTGTATAAGTGCGCTTATTAAAAACTAATATTATTTGTGTATAAGTGCGCTTCATTATTTAAAAACATCAAACCTTTTGGAAGTGTAAATGGTTATTATGTTGCTTTTAAGTCTAGTATTTTTTAACCTTCCTACCGTGTTGAAAAAGAAGTCACATATTACCCCTAGTAGAGTCTAATATACCCCATAGGTTGCCTGTTGCTCTATTAATAGGGTCGTTATACTATAAATTGTAAAGAATTATCCCTTTTTACTTAGAAAACATGCTTCAGAATAATTCGTCTTATTTTTGTTGTATTTTGTTGATAAACATTTCTTTATAACGTCTGAAACTTTTTAAAATATTAATGAAGAGAAAACAAACAATTCAGTTATTTTAAAATGTTTTATAATTACAGTGCTTAAAGTTCACTTATTGATAAACCCGGCTTTTTTGAAAGTGTAAATGGGTAGGATGTTGTTTTTAAGTTCTTTTTTTAAAAAGTGTAAAATTTAGGTCACATGGAAAAGTTATAATTATTTATTTTCATGAATTTGAATTGATTTCATGCAAATAAAAATAATAATGGGATGGACAGATGAATTGGTCACATATACTATATTCTTTGGCTTGTGTACTTGAGCTTCAGGCCGAAGAAAACAACTAGGTGACATTCCAACCAAGCCACCCCTTCCCCTGAAATAGTAATTAATATCATTATTTCATGTTTAAATTATACTGAAATAAAAAAATGCTATGGTTTTTCTTAACAATAAGTGTTATTAATTTTAAGTTGTTTAAAAAACTTCCTTCAATATCATTTTTAAGTAAAGTTTTTAGGAATCTTCAATTCTCAAACACATTTTGGTGTTTTTTAAAACTAAGGCAACATTTTCTGTCTAGTTCAAGTACATTATTTTACACGCACTCGAAAATTTGCACAACAGTTTTTATGAAAACAATTTATTTTATCGTATTCTTATAATGCATTATTTTTTTAAAGAATAGTAATATAATAAGTTATATTGTGTCAAGGTATGTAATGCAACTGAAAAATGTCTAGTCAGAATATTTAGAATTAAAAAAACGAATTTCTAATGTAATTTAAAATGAATCTAGCTATTTAAACATGTCTCATATGAAATTATTTTTGATAATGACAGATTTTAAAATTTAGTCATGTATTTATTAAAGTAAACTTGAACTGATCATTTTAACCGTGTAACTGTTTGTGCTTAAAATAACTTTTCGTTTTGTACTTTTAAAATAAGTTCTGGTAAGGGAAGGTGGGGTAATAAGATTCAAATGGGGTAATAAGAAACATTCCAAAATTCTACAGGATTCTCCTTTAAGTTTATGAAGCTGATTTTTTTACAGAATGTTTACATTATCAACAGCTTTCTATGAAAAAATAATGCACTTCCTAAGTAAAAGGGAAAAGTTTTTTAGCTTGTTTCTTATTACCCCCAAGCGACTGTATCTTATTACCCCAAGAGGGGTAATAAGAAACAAGCTAGTTAGTTTACTAATTAAAACAATCAAAAATCAAATGAAGGTATTAATGTAATCTTCCAAGAGTATTTTATAACTATTAATTTTCAAAAAAATACATTAAAAATCTTTTGATGTATGCCCAGTTAAAAATAAGTCTAAAAAAGTTACAAGTTGAAAGTTTTGAACAACTCTATATTTTTATATTTAGCATTTGGAAAATCATGAAAAATAAATCAATTATTGTTTCTCTTATTTCATTTTGTGAGACTAAAATTATTCTGACTGTTTATTTCCCCTAAAAATAAACTAAATTTCTTAAAATTGAGATTTTGTGTAAGACACAAAACTCTCACTCACCGTTACATACTCACCGTTTTCAATAAAATGAAATAAAAATAAACTTAATTGAATTTAAATTTTAAAGAGAAAAATTCTATAAATATATTTTAATGGATAAAATGCTAGTGTTTCTTACTACCCCATATTTTCGTATAAATGGGGTAATAAGAAACATGGCACTTTTAAGAATGATCCACATTCCTAAATTGAAGAACAAAAGGTGAATTATATAGCCCCTTTAACCTCCTTAAGAATTCACTAATAAAATTCCATAAGAATTTAATATAAAAAACAAGATAAATTGAAATAGTTGAAAAAGCATGACTTCAGTTGGATGATTTTGCCTAAAGCCCTGGATCCTCTACCTTTAATCTCTTTTTTTATCTCTAAGGTAGAGGATCTAGGGCTTTAATTTTGCCGGCTGCATTATTACAGAGGGAATTTTTCACTGAAATAATCATTCTAAAACAATAAAATTTTTATGGGATATAAAGTATGTCTTGAAGATATTCAGTGATTTTTTTTTCAGATTTTTACGCCCACACACAAAGCTGCAAATCAAATGTTTCTTATTCCCCCAATTTCTTATTACCCCACTCTCCCCTATGTTTGAAATTAGTACTTCATAATTTCATATTACAGATAATGGTATTTTCTTATGATAAATTTTATAAATTTATTCATACTTATTATTAAGAGTTGATCCTTCATTTAGTAAATACATCATTTTGTTCCAGTAATTATAAATGCTTAAACAACTAGTTTTATACTTTTATAAAAATAATAAGTATTTTGGTAAGTTTGTATCTCATTTTATAGAATTGTGGTAAAATATTCTAATTACATTATTATTCTTATTCTTACATTAATTTGTTGAAGGAGGTCTCAAATTAAAAAATCAAAATTACATTTTGCTAAAATAAATGTACTCAATATAATTTTTTATATTTTCTTTAATATATGGTAGTATAAATACTTATTTCATATCTTTTTAGTAAGGATTCAAAAAGAATGTTACGTTAAAAACTAATTTAAGTTGGAAACTAAAACATTCATCGTTATCCAACAATATAGTCTTCATACTAAACTTTACTGTTTCATCAATATTTTAATAGTTAAATTTAATTTTTATAACGAGACTGTCTTAATTAAAAGCAGGTACTATTTGAACTAGATTTTTTGTAATAAGGCGCCTCTTTTCTCTAAAAAATAAAAACTTTTAACTAATGCGAAATTATTGATCTACAGAAAATGTATTTTCAATCTCATTTCTTTATTGCATGGCAACGCTTTTTTGTTCCTCAATATTACTTTGTTAGTATAAAATTAATTTTGTGTGCCTGGAATTAGAAAACTTTGACCGTTTTCGTCATTTTTTCATAAAAAAGTGAACATAATAATTAATTTTAGAGAGCATTAGTTCTAAAGAAGAGGGATAAAAAGGAAATGGGTAAAAATTTTTTTTACCGATATAGGAGAAGCATTTTACTTTAATTATGCAATAGATTGATTTTGTAATTTGTCATTAAAACAACAGAATTATGGGTATCGAAAAATTCTTTCATTTTGTCTAAGATGAAAGTATTCAAGTGAAAAGTTTATGGGTGTCATTAAGAAATTAATTTAATTTACCAAATTTAAACTATTCGGGGAATATAATAGAAAAAGAGCAAATTTTTTTGCAGTACCTACATGATTTTAGTGAAACTAAACAATGCGTGAATTCTTTTACCTTACCTATATTTCAAAGCGAGGAATTCAATAAAATTTTTTTTTACATATTCTTATCAAGATTGTCCTGTACTAAACTCTTTATTTTATTTTGAAGAGAAAATAAATCGAAATTTAAAATCAGAGTTCTAAAATATGTAACTGAACTAACATATTATAAACCAATGAAAATTGGACTCTCTTGGGAAACATCAGAAAGAGGAGGAAAATTAGATTTCTTTATAACTCTTAAGTCTACGTATAAGAATTGAAATCTTTATAACAACTGCAAATTAAAATACGTTTGTAAATAAAAATAAAGTTTGTTTTTTGCGTGCGCTAACAGCTCTTCTGGAACCAGCTCTAAAAAACTGCTTGCGCACCCAAAAAACAAACTTTAAAAGGATCTCAAGCGTTTAGTATTGATTGTATTTACGTGAAACTTTGGACTTAAGGGTTTTCAACTATGATCTTTCAGATTATCAAATGAAAAGAAAGGATTTCGAAACACAAAATAAGGTTTTGGCAGAGTTTTCAAATTTTTTGTGTTTTTAAACTTTTTTCATAATAAAAAATTTTTAAAGTGAAGACTTTTGAGGTAATTTTAAAGATCATATTAAACCACAATTTTTGAGACCATAATTAAGTTTTTACCAATAGTAGTTCTTCTAAAAATTGAATTTTTCAATGATTTTTTGGGGTGTCGCTCCATTTTTAACTCCCTGGGATTTGTGGTCTGGGACCCCCCTTTCTATACCGATTCTTGTTCGTGTTGATGAGTACTATCATCCCTGAAAGTTTGTTGCACCATTTCAGATACACCCTGTATAATTTTTTTTATCTGCGATTAAATATTCTTTATCATATTATGACCTTCAACAAAATAAGAGTTGAGAACCTCGATTAGAATAACATTTTAGATCTTTGCTTGGATCAATGGTAAAATTATTTGGACAATCTAGTTGTTTCCTCAAACATTTCAATTCTGCTGTTTGAAAAACAATTGTTAAATTATTATTGTTTACATATTTAAAAGGCAATTTTTTTATGAATGTATGTATTGCAAAAATTTTTTATCCATTCCTGCTTAAAATATTTTTGAAACTTACTTTTTCACTGGAGCTAACCTTAAATGTTTATTATTAGTTTTTGATAATTCATTGTATTTTAAATACTTGGAAAGATAAAAAATACTGAAGAAGAAATTTTAATATCTCGTTAAAAATTATAAAGTACGAGAAGAAAAACCTAAATAATGTACCTAATAACTTTATTACAGTTTCCAAAAAATAGATTTTGCTTAACATCTTAGTTATCTCCATCTCTATATTTAGGATCCAATTCCCCCTAAATTTCCAATCCACCATAAAAACTCCGAGATTTCTTAACCTCGCCAGTCTTAAACAAGACGCTCCATTCAAAAATCTCAACAAGAATCAAACCACGTAATTACTACATCCACATTGACGAGGCAATCGAATGCCTAATACAGAACGTGGATCTTTTTTCTCCTTACCCCGTCGGCCATAGCATCTAACGAACCCAATTCCAAGTCGTTAAATTTAATTAAAGCTCGCCAAAAAACGCAGTGGGATTCCTTTGCTCAGAGTTGTGTCCACTAATTACTAGGAACTAGATCAAACACATGATTAATCAATTAATTAATTAGCCATAATACAGCGGGAGTTGTTGCCTTTGCCGATAACATGCATTTTAAAACAGTTTTAGATCGGAAGGTAAAAAGGAGGGTATGTACACAGACTGGTGCAATTTATCTTAAGATTAAAGTAAACTTAAAATCCGAGCCGAAATTGTTTCCAGTGTTATTAATAACCTTGTATCGGGGGAGGGTGAAATTTTTTTTTCTTTAAACTCAATTCTTGAATTTTGATATCCATTAAGCGTATGAATTTTAAGCGAGAAGATTTGTTTCGTTTAAGTCAGAGGATCGTTAATAATAAAGAGATTTTGAAAGAGCTTAAAGCTAAACGGGGTTTTACTCTTGAAGAGGGGTTTAAGAATTGCCTGTAATCAACTTTGAAAAATTTATGGACAGCCTTTTGTTGAGGATTTTTAGAGCTAAAATATTTAGGCTTTTTATGTCCGTGGATATGTTTTAAATTTCTCCAAAATCTTTCGATTAGGAAAAACCTTTTCCTTTTAGTCTATTAAGGAAATTTATTTTAAAGGAAGACTAAAAAGTAAACACCACTGATTAAAGATTTCCAACTGATAGCATTAGAGATTAACGGGTTCAATTCCGTTAACGTTCCCGCATCATGCTCTTTTTGTCATCAAAAAGTAGAAATATTGCTAAATAATTTCAAACTCATAGATTAAATGTTTAGTTAGGTCAATAACTGTTAATTTTATCAATGAAAATCAGAAAAAATTGTTGATATTTGAATGTATGGAGCTTAATATGAATTGAATGTAGGGAGCATGGCGATATTTAGCAGGAACGGTAACAAATTGAAACGATAACGTTTAGTTTGTAAAACATAAAATTAATTGAAAAATGTTAGTGGTTAGGAAATGTTATCAAAGTGTTATAGCAATTAGTAAATTTTTAAAGACATAGTAAATGTAAAATAACCCTTATTTTCAAATTTATTTAATTTTTGAAAATAAGCTTATCATTTCAAAAAAAGTGTCGTAAGATATTACTTCTAATTAAGGTATTTTTTATACATTCTAATCACTTATTATTAAGGGAGTCTTAAAAATGTTGTCTATGTTGTTGATGTTTACCGATAATTATAACAACGATTTTAATTATTTAATGTACAATATTTTTTCGTACTTAACACCATTTTACTAATGAGAAAATAAATCATTATAAAAAATACAAGGTTCCCTGCTATTTGCAAACTTAGACTTGAGTCATTTTTTCATAGAGTAAATGAAAAACGCTGTTTTAGAAAGTTTAAAGATACGTAACAACATCTTAATGATTGTAAACTTAAAATGAACATAAAAAACTTTTACTTTTAATCTGTTAGTTTTTTAAATAGTAAAGAAATGACGTTAGAGTATATTTAGTATTCTACTCTATGGTTAAATATCCTTTTAAGATAGACATAAAAATATTTTCCTAAGATAAAGGCGCGTTTTGAGCTATAATGTATCAAAAACTTTTAAAGTTTGTAGTTAAACCAATGAAAGTTTAATCATGACTTTAGTAAAAAAGAAAATTAATGTTATTACAGTGTGTTTGAGAATTTATGAGAAAGAACTAAGAAATATTTAATACTGCATTTGATGTTTAGTTAACGGTTTCCTGCCATGAAGGTATTTTATCAACTTTAACCTTAACATTTTTATAAGATTATCAGTGTATTAAAGAATATTTTTTTTAATCAAAACATTTTTTGGGGGGACATTCGTTTATAACTTTAAAGAATACTATTAACTAAACTTTTATCTAAATATCATATTATAATTTTATAGAAGTAAATTCGGGATATAAGGTTTATCATAACAGGAGAAACATTTACGTTGAAACACTTCAAGTTTTCATGAGTTAATTCAATACAAAGAAAAAATTAACGTAAGTTATTTTGAGTGGGTTTAATCTCAATTAAGTAATTGATACACTTTAATATGTAAAAGCAATCATGTTAAAAGCTTAAAACATCCATTTTAAACATCTAGTAATTAAAAATATAAACCGGGATGCAAACAAAATTAAAGCGTTTATGAATTTATACAACGAAAGAAACACATGCAAATATATAATTCAGATATCCTCAGCTGTTTACAGATTCGAACGTTAGTTTCAAGTTTCTTTATTCTGTTTTTCTAATTTATGAAAACATTTCAAATAATTAAAATCGTTAGGGGACGTCCATAAATTACGTGATGTGTTTTTCCCCAAATTTTTGGACCCCTCCTTCCCCTTTGGCGACATTTAGTGAGATTTTGCTGGACTCCCCCTTCCCCTCAAATTATCACGTGAGATTTTCTCGATCACTTTAAACAAATTAGTTTCTTTGATATGTTATATAGGCATTACACTTAACATACACATTGCAAAAGTTTTGATACAAATAAATGTTGAAATAAAAAACATGGCCTAATCTTATAATTATCACGATTGACCGGCTAATAGTTTGCTGTTTTGATTAATCTGCACATTTTTCTCCTATACTTGTGCTAAAAAATATCAAAGAAAAAACTATATTATTTAAAGTTGACGTGAGATTTTAATTGACACCCTCCATGGAGAGATTTGGTGAGATTTTGCTAGACCCCTCCACCCCTTTTTGACCTGACGTAATTTATGAACGTCCCCTTATAGCATTTGCTCCGTTCAACTCTGTTTCGAGTAAACAAAACAGCAAATAAGATAAATAGTATAGCCTCATGAAGCTAAAACATTTGTATTGAATGTTACAGAAAAATTTAGAGGATGTTGCTGTTTACCTACTAATGGGAATTTATAAACGTCTTTTCCAAAAACACCGGTTTTGAGCGAACGCTTTTACTGGAATTTTAACAAATATCTTGGAGTTTATAATCTTCTATAGTTAGCATTGTTTACTACTAGTTTGACAAACCTGAAGTGAAGTGGTTGTTCTGTTTCGGTTCTCAGTAGAAAAAAAATGTAGTGAAATATTCGTCATAAAATAATTATAGTAAGTGTTATTGCGACGAGTTTTACTGAGAACTGCTATTTACGGGAAAATGCTTCGTTTTAAGTAACTGATGGTTGATATCTTTTCTACCATGCGACCTTATTACACACTTTAATGGATGTTTTGAGTTTTCATTTTTGTTGTATTTTGAGAGGAATTTTCAGGTGTTTAAAAAGGTTTTTCCTAACTACATATAAGTGTGAGAAGATTAGTTTATTTTATTACTTAAAATACCTTAGAAATATGTTTTTGAAATTTTTTTGTTGTCAAGCCTTAATAACAAATCTTGTTCTTGAAAACAATTACTTAAAAACTTCAGTATTTCAATTTCTAGTATCTCAGGAAAATGTAATATTTTGTAGAGCTAGGGAGTAAATTTCCATGTTTAGATATTCAAAATATTTCCCCACAAAAATTTATGTGTTTGAAATGGGATATAATTAGGTTTGATTTGGTTTGTAAGGGTTTTATGGCTCAAGAAAACGAAGACACAGAGATAATTAAGGTATATTTTATAATTAGTTTACAAACTATATCCAGGCAGGATTCAGTATTTTTGTGCTAAGACTAGTGTTGGGCAAAATCGATACTTCTAGGTATCGAATACCCAGACATTAATACTTTTAGGTATCGATTATTTTCGGGTATCAAATAATTTTTAACATTATTTTGAAATTAAGTACAAATGTCCTTTTCTTCAAGGTCCGAGGATATTATTTTGCCACTATACAGAGGCTTGGTGAGACCTCATCTAGAATATGCTGTTCAGTTTTGGTCTCCATACTTAAAAAAGATATTGATTCAATTGAAAGGGTTCAGCATAGGGCTACTAAAATGGTCAAGGGTATATCCAGTTTAAGTTATGAGGGAAGATTAAAGAAGCTAAATATGTTCACTCTAGAGAAAAGAGGGATTAGAGGGGATTTGATTCAACTTTTTAAAATGGTAATGCAAGGGGACACAGAGGGACTAGATTTCAATACGGGTAATAGAACAAGGGGTACAATTTCAAATTGAATAAAGTCAAATTTAAGACGGATTGTAGAAAGCATTATTTTTTTAATAGGGTAGTGGATAGATGGAATGCGTTGCCTAAAACAATTGTAAATTTAAGTGGAGTAAACGAGTTCAAGAGGAAAATTGACAAATACTGGGATTCCGGTAGTTTGGGTTAGAAAGACTGGACCAACCTTGCTGGGCTTACGCCTGTAGTTGGTCGACTTAATTTGTATTTGTGGTTTAAAAGATTCAATAATTTTACTTGTAAAATGAAAGTACCTACAATTCTCAAAGGATGCACATGAACCACCCTTGTGCTAGGGGATATCTATAAAAACCTAAAAAAATAATAAGGTGGGTTTCTTTTGGATTACGGTTCAGGGTTTTGAGCTGCAAAATTAAGAATGTTTAATCAAAAAATATATTTTTTGATAATTTCACTAAAGACTTTCACTTTCAAAAGTATCGATACTTTATTTAGGTATCAAATGCATTCGATAATATTTTGGTATCCAGTACCTAAGTATTTGGTATCGATACTTGTCCATCACTATCTATTTAAGACTAAACATACTTTTGATACATAACTTGGCTAAACATTTAATTTTATTGCATTATTTTGGCTGGTATTTCTTGTATTACTTCATCACTATTATGTTTAGACTCAAAAACATAAGGGAAAGCGGGGCAATTTGATACAGAAAAATTCAAATCCATTTTTGAGTATAAAAATAACCTATTCGGATACTTTTTTATTCTAAAAATATCTAAGAATGACTCAATTTTATGAAATCATTTAAAAAAATAAGTTTAATCAAAATTTAAATATAACGACGTTTGTGTAAAAATCAATTTTGTGTATCAAAGTGCCCCTTTTTACCATACTTAACATTAGAACGGTTATTATTTTGAAATTTAAAATCACCTAGTATTTTGCAAAATTCGGATACTCTTTAAGGCATTCCCTTCCCAAAACCACAGGCGAATCATCAACTAGTAAGCTGAATATAACTCAATTTACACTTGACATTTCCCTACTCGTTCAATTTCACCAGAAAAACGTTCTTCGGCCAAAATAAAGTTCAAGAAACCCATACTTCAAAAAGAAAATGCATTCACATCCTTTTCTATTCCTCAGCACAACCCCCCTTCCGGTCAGCGACCCCCCCTTCGATCGCCGAGAGAGAAAAATACCCCTGATAGATTCCCCGCACGCTTCAGACGATAAATGAGAGAACTTTTTGATAAAATACCCCTTCAAGAATAGCCTGGCCTTGACATTAATATTTTTCGGGGTTTTTGTGTCTTAATGTCGGTTTTCCAAGAAGTTGGTGAATGTGCTGTTTTCGGCGTTTTCCCGTTACATCGTGTCGGATTTGTGTCGCAAAGGGTGTGGGTTCACGCCGTAAATGATACTCGATAGAGAATACATCAGTTGTAATCCTTTGTGCCAGTGCAGATAGTGGCAAAAAGAAAAATAACATACAATATATGCATAAAAATTAGGAAATGCCTATGAGTGCTATGCCAAAAATAACTCTTCTCTTGTTGGTAAAAGAAGAAATTTGGGTAAAATAAGGTAAATTTCCAAATGCGATACAGAGATAAAGAATCGGATTCCGAAAACATTTTTCTCTCGCTTTAAGTTGGCTTTCTATTTGCGATGATTTAAAAAGCAAGCAGAATCCTAAGGGACCCTTGAACAGTGTTTTTAAAATGATTTGGAACAAATATTTATTTGAAATGCTTCATGATGAAGGTAACGTATCTAGCGTTTCATAATACAGTCCACTCCGCTTAATGTGATCACATTTGTCCAAGATCAGAATGATAACAATATCCGATTGATAATAATAAGCGGTTCTATACTAAAAAGTGGAAAACAGTGTAACTAAAATGTTTGCATAAAAATCACTACTTTGTAGTCCATATTTACGTATTTAAAACTATTTTGTAATATGTATTTTGCAACTTAAACATTCTTATAGAAAAATATAAGAGCAAATCATATATCACTACTGCATTAATGACTTCTTTTGTAAGTTTATGCATTAAAATTGACCTTCCAACGGGAAAAAAGAAGGTTTTTAAGGGATTTCACCAAATTTTGATAACATTAAACGATAAACTGATCACATAAAACGATACATTTTGCGTTAATTTAAATAGGAGTGATCGGGACCAGTCAATTTTGATAACATTATCCGATTGATAACATTAACCGTGATCACATTAAGCGGATTCGACTGTACAATTATAAATAGTGAGGAATAATAGTATCCTAATAACTGAGAAATAATATCCTACTTTATTAGTATATTTTAATTTTATTCTCTTACGGTGTCTAAGTTTCTGCGTATGATGAAATTTCTAATATCCCATGAAATACTTATGTTAACAGGACTTAACAGGTTAAGTCTCTGATTTAATTTTACAAAGCCCTTTCCATTCTTTTAACCGTCACAATTTTGTAAATATCCTAGACTTGTAACTATCCTAAAGGGTATTTCACTCATCCTCGTTTTTTTAAGTTGAAGTACTACTTAAGGTGGTTGTCTACCTATGGAGGCTTTTTTTAATAAATAAAATGTTGACCTAATGTGTGATTTATACAATTAAATGCATCTAAAAACTATGAATAATATAAAAAATACTTAAATATTAATTTAAATCTTCATATTATTGAAGAATTTATGCATAAAAGTCACAACAAACAGCCTTTCTGCAAAACATCATAACTAAAATTTATATGAAGATATTTTTGTTTTGTAAACTTTATTATCTTCGTATACACATATTTTAGGAGGCCTACTATTTTTATGCATCAAAATTTATAGCACTAAACTTGAAAAACTAAAAAAAACACCCAAGTTCAGTAAAGTTTGAAGTTATACTATTTATAAAATAAAAAATATTACACCCACAGCCAAAAAAATAGTAGTACAGTAGAACCCCGATTATCCGCGAGCGGATGATCCGCGAGTGCCACGAAAAATTTTTTTAATGATGAGAGCAAATTTTAGATGATATTAGAGATATTTTAGATATAGAGCATAGGTTTCTGCTGTATTGTACATATTTTAAAAGTTTTACATATCTTGTTTTTGTACAATAAAACATAGTTTTTAATCTGAAATATTTTTTCCTTGTTTTCAACTCATTTTTAGTCTTTTATCGGGTTATCCGCGATTTTCGCTATCCGCGGTACCCTTGCCACCCAATTCCGCGGATAATCGGGGCTCTACTGTACTCCTAAATCATATTATGTCAAGTATTTTGCCCAAGTTTTATAGAAATTCACTTGTGATATTTTGAGTTTTGTAGTTTTGCGGAGATGGAAAATATCAAAAATGTGATTCTGAGAAAAACGCGAATTTCTTTATTTTTTCCTTAATAAAATGCCTTTTTAGTTCAAAGTAAGATTTCTGTAACTTTGGTTCTAGGAAAGATAAAGACAAAATTTAAACTGATTTGGGAAGCTAAAGATGTGTTTTTTAAAATAAGATAGTAAATTAGTTTTGGAATTTTTGGTCCAAAACGGCGTTTTTAGGTAGGCAGGCACCTTAAATATTCTGGAACTAGTGAATGACTTAAGAAAAGAGAGACGTGTCTTTAGTATTCTTAAATAGCCATATACAGTATAACCTCTATACTTTGAAGTCGAAGGGACCTGAAAGTGTATTCGTAATATTGAATTTTCGAGTTAACAAAGTTACTCCAACTAGGTTACTTTATTTCAAGGGTAAAGTATTTTTTTCGTGATTTAAAGGTTTTTGAGGAATAAAATTTTGATGTAACGAGAGAGGGTACAAGAGAATATTCATTTATTTCTAAAATGCACCTTTGGAAACAGAGGCACGGTTGCTTGAAGGAGTTCGGTGCGCTCTCTTTCAATATCTCTCACCTTCGTGTCGGTGCAGTGGAATATTCATTGAAGGTTTTCTTGGGGGGATTTCGTTACAGCTTTCTTATAAATCGGATGGGTAGGGAGGGTGATTTGTCATGTTGGCTGTTAATTTTTTCGCGTCTTTGCTTTGTACTATATGAAAACTTAACTTACAGGTTTTTGATGAAAGATGACGTCCGTAATTTACGTGAGGTTAAAAAGGAGGGGATGGGTTGTCAAGCAGAATCTCACGAAATCTCACCAGAGGGTGGGGGAGTCAATTGAAATCTCGCCTCAACTTATAGTAAAGAGAAAATATACTTCCTCTCTTTCATCAATTTTAGTCACAAAACAGAAAATTATTCATTTCGAACAGTCTTTTGAAAATATTTCCTTCCCCCACCACCGATCGGTAACCATAGCAACTATCCTTGTAAAAGTGACAAAGAAGGCTTACTATTATTGGCTGTGCGAAGAGCGTAACTATGGTTACGCTCCTAGCGTGGGGGAAAGCACTATTTCTCAAGCGCCAATTCTAAATGAATAAAGTATAGCCTGTCAGTCATGATGATTACAAGTATAGGACCGTAGCTTTGACTTCTTTATTTAAAAGTCATAGTATATAAAATCTCACGTGAGAATTTGAGGGGAGAGGGGGTCCAGCAAAATCTCACTGAATCTCCCAAAGGTTAGGGAGGTGTCCGAATTTTGGAAAAAGCACCTCACATAATTTATGGATGTCCCCTAAGCAGAATTAATCTTTACAGGTAGAATTATTCTTTTTATTATCAGTTAAAGACGCGTCTTATGTTCGACAATTCATCAGACACTGCCAATGTGTCCTTATTCGGTGTAGTCTGTCGTGCATCTCTCGACCTGGAGAAATTTCTGGGGGGGTACGTAAAATGGTCTCTGGTACACACAATGAACGAGTTAGGGCTCAAATTGATGGATTGCAAAAAAATCCTGAAATATATGACATAACTGAATTAAATGACTTTTTCTTAAAATACAAATTGTCAGCCAAGCTATTCTCGTTTTTTTCTTCTACGTGAATATAATTTTTATCTTACTAGGGGGCTACCACCCCCTGCTCGCTATCGCTCGCCAACCCCCGTTAACTGCTGACGCAGTAACTTTTGGACCGCTTCACAATTCCCCACAAAACCCAGCTCACTGCACTTACTCACTTTATAAAACATTCTTAACACAGGGGTAGTACTTCTCCGTGGTATTCTTTTAAAAATGGCGAATATTTATTCAGTGGTGGAATTTTATCATTTCCTTTATGGTAACATGAATTGGCGGATCGCTTTATAATTCCAAGAAAGGTTCATATATAGTTCCCGCTAAATATGAACCTTCCCTTAATGTGCTTCCCTTAATGTATCTGTGAAAAACACAAAAAAATGTTTACATTGCTCTGTTGTTAATTTTCTTGGGGTTGAATTCCGTTATAGTTCCCGCTAAATATCACTAATCTCTTTTGGACACTATAAAGTATAAATATTGCTAAATTGTTTCAAATTCATAGATTAAAGTGTTTAATTAGATCTATGACTATTCAGTTCATCATTAAAAATTAGAAAAATTGGTTTACATTTGAATATTGAGCGTTCGAAAGAGATTGACGATATTTAGCGGGAACTATAACGGAATTGAACCCCAAGAAAATTAACAACAAAGCAATGTAAACATTCTTTTACCCATTTCCCTAAGGTAATGTTTTTTCACAGATACATTAAGGGAAGCATTGAAATATCTCAGGAATAAATTTAACTTTCTTAAAATTTGTAATGATTGACTGTTAAAAATGTAGTAATTATCTTAAACATCGCGAAAATTTAGAATTTTATCTTCATGAGAAACAAACTTCGAAGTTGAGTCATTTTCATAGCAACGACACCGAATGTCAAGACTTCCAACATTTTCATCCTTATTTCTAAAACATTCACCCGTGTTATTTAGTTGTTTGCGTTTTGTCATTATGAAATAAAGAGTTACATTTTACTACCTTAAAAACATACTTGCAAAAGGATATAAAAAATAAATGCAAAATTCAAAATTTCCGAAAGAGAGTGTATATTTTATTGTAAATATAGTAATGATTAGGTTGCCAAAACTACAAAGATAAATATAAAAATATTAATTTGTTATTTAAAAAATAAAAAATAAATTAATTATAAATAAGTTTAAAATATAATGAAAACCGTTTGAACAACAATTAAACCCTTTGAACAACAAAAATATAAATATTGTTAATAATAACACAAAATATATTTTTTAAATTCGTGTTATAAATAGAAAGATGATTATTTAATCTATTTGAATATTAAAAAACCAGTGAAATATGTTTTCAATTGTTTTAAAATTCATAGTTTCTTGCTTTGTAACTGCTACCTTATCCGAAATCTAAAATAATGGAAATATTTTAAAATTGAGATTTTTTTTAGAAATTCTAAAGGCACTTTGCACATCCTCAAAAGAATCCGGACAGTTTGATACCAAATATGTGTTATACGGATCAGTAATTAAAAAGCCTTTCTCTGGAAACCGTTCACCAAAAACTTTTTTTTAGAATAGAGAGATTCTTCCACTATTTTTTATCAGTATATATTTTAGACAATCTTTTAACTCACGGACGAGCAGTTGCTCCTTTGGGATTATTATTATGATCAATGTTTTTATTGTAAGCTTTTTTGACCATATGTTTTTTGACCATGTGTAGAAGTTTCTTTATATCTTGTTATAAATCACATATAATTACTTCCATCCCTTGTAAATCAAGCTTTTCAACCTTTTACTCACAAACAAAAGGTTAAGATTTATCAACACTTTTAAGTTAGACGAGCTCTAGTATAAAAAAGGAACAGTTATAAAATAACTTCTAGCTACTTATACATTTAAGTTATGCTTTGTAAAAATTGTCACATGAAAGGGGAACATGATAGTCCTGCAACCATGGTACTTCAACCATGATAGTCCTGCAACCATGGTATCTTACACAGTTAATCATCCATAAATAAGAAAATACCTTAACAAGATGGCAAAATATGACTTGCAATTAACAACCATATTTTTTTGTATAAGTTTGTAAAAATTTTGTCATAGTTCATTATTTAAAACGTGGAATTGATAACCATTCCTTCTCAACAAACGAGTTTCCATCATGCTTTGGCATCAGATGAATTTGAATATCGCTCTTGAGATACGAAGAATCGCAACCTCACTTGAAATGAATGCTAAATGGACAAAATTTTAAGTGGCCCCTCTTGATAGGTTGGCTAATTTAGACGAAACAGATACAATACCTGCGCAATTAAAATTCCAATCAACCTCTTCTAACTGGAGCGTTAAATATTCATTCCAATTGAGTCGGTACTAATTAAATGAGTGTGCGGACTAGCTCAAGAGTCTTGATTAAATTTTTACTCGAGAATGTTTAATTTCTAGTTTAAATGAGGAATTAAAAATATCCCTTTCGTATGCAAGGTTATTGGTGATGGTGGTTGAATATGGACAGTAGAGAGGGAAAAATTTTCAAGTTCTATCGCGATAATTTCACGTTACGTGAATGCATCATATTTTAATTTACCATGTTGTTTTGGATAAATCCGAGATTTTCCAGATACGTAAGAGAAATCTCTGCAATAAGATGTTTGAGAAAAACGCTTTTAAAAAGCATCTTTTAAGAGTTAATACCTTGCCTCCTTCTCTACATATTTTAAGAAGAGGAAAATAAGGCAAAATATTTTTAACATAAAAAGTTTATACTTGTAGATTTCTAGATTCGAATAGCAAAATAATATTTTTTTCGACCCATTTTTATATATTCTTTTATATCCAGGTCGAATCTATAACTATACCTTGTCGTTACTTCAGCCGTAGTTGAAGTATACCGGTTATTTTATTAAAGGAATAATGTTATTTTTAATTTGTTAAAGCGATCCCAAGCGCATGTTTTTATCTCGTGTTGTACTTTTGTGGTGCACGAGGAGTTTGCTGGTGTTTCTAATAAAAAACCGCATGTTATTTTATTTTTAGCGACCTCCAATTTCGTCAAAATTTGAAGGCTTTTCAAGAGACAATCACATAAGAGAAAGGATATTGAAAAAAAATTTTCTTATAAGCCAAATTACTCCAACTGATTACGTTCTTAATGTTTTGGAATGTTCACATTGATTGCTTTACATTTTGAACCTATTGAGAAAGTGTTATTCCAGGTTTAGACCATCCATACTTTATTTCTCAGTTGTGTTAATATTTCCCCCCAAATTCTTTACAACCACCCTATTTGTTGATCCAGTAAGAGTACCTAATCTTTATATACAGGGTGTTTCAAAAGTCCATTTCGCGGCTTTTATTTGGAACCAACGTGTCCTACGGTCACAGAAGTAAGGTCTACCCCTAGGTAAGTGGCCATGGAGAATCCATTCAGATGACTTACAGCGCCCCTAGCGGCGAAATAAAAAAGTTAAAAACATTAATTCAAAAACTAAAGGAGTTAAGGTATCCGTACACCTTTTTTAGGTCAATTTTCAGGAAAACCTCGATTTTCCAAAATTGCTTTAGAATGGTAGCCCTATTTATTAGTTTCAAAAAACACTTTAAATTTTGAGTCTAGGACATTTATAACCGAAGTTATAGAATTTTAAAAATTACATATCTATAGTAAAAAGTATTGAAAGTTTAATTTCGTGTTTTCTCAAAATGGGTTTTTTGTGTTTTTGCTTTATCGCATTTTTAAATATCTCCTGAAGTTATTGTTGGATTTGCATGAAATTTGGTATGCATATTTTAGATATATAGGTGTTGGATCTAGACTACAATCATGGTAATATGTTGAGTAGAAAAAAATTAACAGCTTATGTAATATCATTGTTTATACTTTTTTTATGAGTTTTAAGGTATTTTAATTTCAAAAGCTCCTAAAAACTTTAAAACTTTATATTTTTCAAAACTTTTAGTCTAGATCCAAGAGTACATATCACTCTTTGAAATCCAATTTACAAAAGTAAAAAATATTAATAACTTTTTGTATAATTTCAAAATGCGTGTTTGTTGTTTTTTGTCCTTTTTTGACCCTATATTTTACTCTAAATTGGGGGAAAAAAATTTTTTTCAATTTTTTTTTTGATTTATAACTAAGTTTTAGGGTAACTAATGATATTTTAAAGAAAAAATTAGGATATTATCAAAATTTCAAAAAAAAGTTGTCAAAGGTGTACGGATACCTTAAAACAAAAACTTCAGTAAGAGTATTGTTACCAACATTATGAATACTGGAAAACAATTCATGAAAATAACTTGAATATTCGCGGAGATATTAGCATGTGAAGATAGCCCTTTTTCAGGCCTCAAAAAAGAGAAAGTTCGCAAATTTGCAAGTTTTTTCAATTTTTTGATTAAATTTTGCCATTGTTCAACTAAAAAAACACAAAACTGCACAATACAACTGAAAAAATTGCAAATTTGCGAACTTGTTCTTTTTTGAGGTCTGAAAAAGGGCTATTTTCACATGCTAATATCTCCACGAATATTCAAGTTATTTTCATGAAACTTTTTTCTGTGAGTTCTTCATAAAGTTGGCAACAATACTCTCACTGAGGTTTTTCTCTATCTCCTATAGTTTTTAAATTAATTTTTTCAACTTTTTTATTTCTCCGCTAGGCGCGCCGTAAGTCATCTCAATGGATTTTCCAGGGTCACTTACCTAGGGGTAGACATTACTTCCGCGACCCTAGGACAAGTTGGTTCCAAATAAAAGCCGTGAAATGGACTTTTGAAACACCCTGTATATAAAGGTTCTACTTATTTCAAAAATAAAAATAAAAATTTAAAAATATACGTTTTTTTAATATTAATATCAGTTATAACAAATAAAGGAACACAAACAACTTGGTTTCTCTAATTGTAAAGAAACTTGTCACATTTTATCCAAGTTTGAACAAATTTACAAGTTAAATAGTAAAAACTAGTGATGGGCAGGTATCGATACCAAATACTTAAGTACTCGATACCTATAGGTATCGAGTGTATTCGATACCCACAAAAGTATCGATACTTTATTGACATATTTCGTTTTAAATTTTTCAATGAAGTAATCTTTATAATACCTACTGTAGATCAAACGCAGCCTGTTTCCGTTTTCATTTTGCAACGCTCAAACCCAAGTCGTTATCATCCGCGAGAGAAATTTGACGCGGCTAGGTTTTCTCCCCGCCAAATCCTTCGCCTCTATCCACCTCCAGGCCCGTAGCTACGGGGCTTTTTGATGGATCGCTTTCAGTTTTTTGAATATTAGTCTGGTTATGGATAGGCCCTAAAAAAATTGTCCCTTCAGGTTCATTTCCCGACATTGAAAAAAAGTACTCGATACCTAAAAGTACTCGATACCTATAAGTATTCGATACCAAAGTATTCGATACCTATAAGTATTCGATACCAAAGTATTCGATACCTAAAATTATCGATTTTGCCCATCACTAGTAAAAACATGATAAGTCGTTCTCTACTTATTAGCGTTTAAGAACACGGTTTCTCAGAAACGACCCTCCAAACCATGCATATATTGAGAGAAGGAACAGTGGGTAGTAATTTTTCCGGTTCGAAAGCCTTCCAACAGCGACCATTGTCCATTCTTATTCGAACGAAAAGGCGGGGTGGTGGTCATAAATTAGAAGCGGATGTTAATTTCGAGTGCGAAGTTGCTTGGACCGTACATCATGCCTCTAATATTCGCTGAACACTTGTCGAGCCTTAAAAGTCATAAGTTCTGGGAACTATTGGATGGATGGGCAAAGAGTCGAGGGAAATTTTTCCGATATTCCGAGTTTTCTGTTGAAAGTTTGTGTTTAAGATTGTTGGAGGGATGTTTCTGATGAATGAAAGAATTCTTCCACATTCTGAGACTGGCTGAATATATTTACCGTATATTGCCAGGTATAAACCAAGAATTTTTTGGAAAAATTTTCAATTCAAAAGTGGGGTTCTTGTGGCTTCGGACGTTTGAAAATATTATGGAAGAGAGCCCTCGATATCATATTAAAAAACAAATTGGCTACTAATTTATAAAATAGAATAAAATTTTATGATTAAAGATTATTTCACCAATTATTTAAAAAAATTTTCTCGAAAAGTTTGTAGAAATCGTCATTAGTTATTGTGATATTAGGATGCTGCTCGTCATCATCATTTTCAGTGACTTCCGCACTAGAATTTTCGTCTTCGATGGTGGTAAATTTTCTTTTTGCTTGCTTATTCGCCAGTTTTGAATTTATGGTCAATTTTTCAAATTGAAAGCGTATCCTCGGTTCATACGCGAAATATAGGGTAGGCGACAGACGATGAGCTACCTAAAGGTATTGATGGGTAAAGTAGAAGCTAGTTATTCATATCAGTTAGTTATTCAAATCAGACAAATTAATTAAGAAGGGAATAGAAACATACAATTTTACAGAACAGCATAACTAATCGAAAAACAAAAAAAAGGTAATTTCTAACTTTACCAAAAGAGATCCACAGCAAAAGAAAGAAAATATTAAATGAGGGCTAGTTATTTTTATAATGCTTGTGGAAATTATGAAAATTTTCTTAAATGTTATGATAATAAACTGACAAATTTATTTACTATACTAGGGGGCTCTGCCCCTTGCTCGCTATCGCTCACCAACCCCCGGAACTGCTTCGCAGTTCTTTGAAGATCGCTTCGTGATCTTAGCGAGCAGAGCTCGCTTGTTTCATCTCAACTATCCAGTAAAACCTGAAACTTGTCTACTTAGTTTATGATCATTTAAAATAAAAACCTTTTATCTCTCTAACTTATCAATAATTTAATGCGGACCATTACTACAAAAATATCAAAATAAAGCTGTTACTAAAATATTCCTTTTTAGTTTACCAATAATTTAACCGAAATGTTTTCAAAAATATCCAGCAAGTCTACTAAATACCATCAACCATCTTAGAGAAAAAAACACATGCCATTAAGTGTGTATCTAGTGAATCATTGGGAATAAGAAGTCAGACTCTTAAAAATAATCGCCTGTTTCTCTAGTGAACGACCAGAAAGAGAAGAAAAAAATTGAAACTTGGTATCTTAATAATTCTAAAACTAATTCGAATTTTTTAAATAACGAAACGACAATCTTTCTATAAAAAATAATTGTATGCGTGTTTAAAATATCATATTTCTACTGTGATTAGTTTTTCTATTATAACGAAAAAACGGAAAAAGAGTAAAAAATTTCGAAACTTTAGAATTTAATTAATCCGAAAATAATTCGAAATTCGAAAAAAGGGCGACGAGGTGCAAAACTTCATACCTAAGAGTATGTGTCTGCAAAAAATCATGTTTCTGCTGTAAATAGATTTTAATTAGGTCTGGAAATTGAAATGACCCTCATACATTTGTCTACCAATGGTAAAAATTTCATAATATTCCTTCAAATATTTTTTGCGTAGTGATAGTTCAAAGTGTTCAAAAATAAAATTTTCAAAATCAGCGGCGGTGACGGCGGCGCGGCGGTTACTGTTACCTTTTTTAATATAGAGAGAAACTTTATTTTAATTTTTAAAACTAGGGAGCTACCGCCCCCTGCTCGCTATCGCTCGCCAACCCCCGTTAACTGCTGACGCAGACACGTTTGAACCGCTTCGCAATTCCTCACAAAACCCTGCTCACTGCACTTACTCACTTTATAAAACATTCTTAAAACAGGGTTAGTACTTCTCCGGAGTATTCTTTCGAAAATGGCGGATATACATTCAGTAGCGGAAATTTAACAGTTCCTTTATGGTAACATTAATTGGCGGGTCGCCTTATAATTCCAAGAAAATTAACAACAGAGCAATGTAACATTCCTTTACCATTTCCCCAAGGTAATGTTTTTTTCACAGATCCATTAAGAAGCACTGAAACATCTCAGGAATAAATTTAACGTTCTTAAAATTTGTAACTATTTTCATCGATTGGCTGTGAAAAATGTAGTAATTACCGTAAACATCACGAAAATTTAGAATTTTATCTTCATGAGAACAAACAAACGTCGAAGTTGTGTCAGTTTCATAGCAATGACACGAATGTTTAGACCTTAAACATTTTCGATTTTTATCTTAAGTTCTAAAACAGTCCCCCGTGTTATCTAGTTGTTTGCATTTTGACATTATGAAATAAGGTGTCACATTTTACTACCTTAAAAAATACTTGCAAAAGAATATAAAAATAATTATAATTGTAAAAAATAAATGCAAAATTTCAAAATTTCCGAAAGCGAGTTTATATTATTATATTGAAGTAGTAGGGACATTTGCTGCCCAAGAATGGTCGGCGAGTTTATATTTTGTTGTGTAAATATGGTAATGATTAAGTTGCCACAACGAAAAAGATAAATGTAAAAATATTAATTTGTTATTTAAAAAATAAAAGATAAATTATTTATACATAAGTTTTAAATATAATTAAAACCGTTTAAGCAACAGAAATATAAATATTGTTAAAAGTAACCCAAAATATATTTTTTAAATTCGTGTTATAAATAGAAAGATGATTATTTAATTTATTTGAATATTAAAAACCAGTGAAATATATTTTCAATTTTTTTTGAAATTCATAGTTTCTTGCTTTATAACTGCAACCTTATCCGTAATCTAAAAAAATGGAAATATTTTAAAATTGAGAAAGAAATTCTAAAGGCACTTTGCACATCCTCAAAATAATCCGGACAGTTTGATACCAAATATGTGTTATACGGATCAGTAATTAAAAAGCCTTTCCCTGGAAACCGTTCACCAAAAACTTTTTTTTAGAATAGAGAGATTTATGCTGATATGTCATGTGTGGGATAACAGATTAGAGAAAACAGATATTAAATTAAAGAAGTTCTAAAATCTTTGGCATGAAAAAAACTAATTTAAAATAATATTTTCTCTGAAATATGTTTTTCTTGCAACTCTCGTAATATAACTCTCAGCACAAATATATGTATCACATTCTCTTTATTTTTTCGCGGTTTTCAAACATTACCAAATTTTCTATAATTTGTATACCGGTTCAATATAACCTGATGCCTGACCTGATATTAGCTTTCGCGTTACCATTTTTGTTACTTTTTAAAAATTAATTTTTTGACGTTTAAGAATAGTATCAAACTTTAGAAAAAAAGGACAGAATTATATATTTGAATTATTTTCCCTAGCCCAACCATATTGATTCTCATGTCTGTATTAAAATTACGAAGCAATCCTTATGATTTTTAATCCTTTAGCTTTTTTAGCACTAAACTAGGGGGGCTCCCATTCATAATCCTTAATTTAAAAACAAAAAAGCTGTTTCTTTCATAATGAATAATTAACTCAACTTTTATCAAAATTAAGAACATCATCTTTTCTTCACGACACAATGCAATCCGGTGCAGGTTCCAGAAGCTTAGCCTTTTCATAGGTCCTAACTAAACAACTAAGCCTTTCATAGATGGCGCTTTAGTCGCCCCATTAATTATCACTGACGGTTAAGGTATTAAAGTGATGACTTGCATAAAAAATGACTGTCAGGGAGGGGTAAAAAATTGTCTTGGTGAAAGCGGACAATGGGCGACCGGGTGATTTATCCAAGTTATGCGATTTTTTCCTCTCATGGAATGTTTTTCATGAAGGAATCTGTGTTCGACACGCACACAAGGTAAAAAAATTGCTTTTGGATCATGTGTATGATAGGCGGGGGTTCTCGAAATAATAAATACCACGATACGTTGCAATCCATGTTAGGAGACTGGATGATAACTTTTATGAAATTGGGTTTTTCTATGGGCTCCAAAAAGGATGCATTTTTTTCTGTAGGTAGGTATAAAGAATATTTTAACTGGGTCAGGCTCCGTACGTAAGGAAAAAACTTTACTAAATGAAATGGTTTCATGGTTAAAGAGAACCTGCTGTGCGATTTGAACTCTTTTCAAAAGTGTTCATGATGTATAAAAGTTGTTGAAAACATATGAAGTAAGGTCAATAAAGATGAATATTAGAAATCAACTCAATGGCGTATCCAGGAAGTAACGTAGAGCTGTACCCCCTAAAGCCTATAAATAATAATAAAAATCACCTGTTAGTTTATAAATATTTTTTAAATATAAATTACATAAAACAGATTAAATTTACAAGTTTTAATCAACATGTGGATTACCTCTCTATTTGTGTAAATATTTGATCAGAGAAATTAAACATAATTTAAGTAATATTAAGAAAACTATTATAAAAATTTTCTTATCTTTTAGAAAGTATAACACATTCTGCCGTGATGATAACATCAGTTATTGTGCTAAAACACTTGTAATAGAATAGTTTCTCTTATATATTGTGTTTCTCTATCTCTTTGTCAATATGTATAAATATATTAAAGTCTTTCTATTGGACATAAAATAAATGAAAAATTTGAAAAAATCGAAGTTTTCTATCAAAGCGCAAGGGTAAGCCCTCGTTTTAAAGAGAATATCACTCTAATTTTTGGTTATTCCATAAGAAATTTTATTTATTGTTGTTGTTGTCGTGTCCATGATGCGCACAATTTAAATCACGCCGAAGCAGTCAAAGACTGCCTCGGCGACCTCTACAGCCATTCGATTTATTGAATTTTATGAATAAAATGCCAGTGTCACTTCTCGTTTTAAGATAATTTCACGAGGTTCATTTTCATATAAAGTTTGACTAAGTTTTCGAGAAATATTCGTTGTTTTTCATAAAAATTTTATAAATTGATTTCTATGAATAAAATGCCAGTTACACCCCTCGTTTTATAGAGATTTTCACGAGGTTCATTCTTGTATAAAGTTCTCGAGTAAATATTCAGTTTCGATATAACTCTCAGTGTAATTTTATCAAATTCAAACTTTCACTGTAGGTGTTATAGATTAATGTCATAATTGTGCATTTATTACTTAGAATAAATTCTGTCTCTTTTGTGACTAAGAATTAAAGTCTTGCAACAAAGGGAATTTGTTCACGTTATGCACATTACTTAATATGAAATTAAGTCTTTAGTAGAGAGTAATTTAGTTTTGAAACTGAATTCATTGACTTAAATACTTCAAATTTGACTTTCATTTAGGGTGAAGGATATTTAAGAAACAATTAAAATATGATTTAGGAGATGGTCACCTACTTACGGAAACAGGGGATGTTTGAATATCTAATTTCGTATAATAAACTCGGAACTTTTTAAAAGAAAGTCTTAAATTTAATCATGCTTTATGAAAATATGAGTTATTTTTTTAATTATCTTCAAGAGCATATTCTCCATGAAACTACAATTTGTTTTTTAAACTGTGCAATTTACATTGTAGGGAGTCAAAAAAGTACCTTGATAACAATTTAAATGGACGAACTTTCCCTAACGTTTTGTTTGTTTAAAAACGCGAATAATTTTTTATATATGTTTATACATATTCATTTTTTAATTTATCGTATTTTATTAGAGGATATGACTATTATAAAAATTTTCTTATCTTTTAGAAAGTATAACACATTCTGCCGTGATGATAACATCAGTTATTGTGCTAAAACACTTGTAATAGAATAGTTTCTCTTATATATTGTGTTTCTCTATCTCTTTGTCAATATGTATAAATATATTAAAGTCTTTCTATCGGACATAAAATAAATGAAAAATTTGAAAAAATCGAAGTTTTCTATCAAAGCGCAAGGGTAAGCCCTCGTTTTAAAGAGAATATCACTCTAATTTTTGGTTATTCCATAAGAAATTTTATTTATTGTTGTTGTTGTCGTGTCCATGATGCGCACAATTTAAATCACGCCGAAGCAGTCAAAGACTGCCTCGGCGACCTCTACAGCCATTCGATTTATTGAATTTTATGAATAAAATGCCAGTGTCACTTCTCGTTTTAAGATAATTTCACGAGGTTCATTTTCATATAAAGTTTGACTAAGTTTTCGAGAAATATTCGTTGTTTTTCATAAAAATTTTATAAATTGATTTCTATGAATAAAATGCCAGTTACACCCCTCGTTTTATAGAGATTTTCACGAGGTTCATTCTTGTATAAAGTTCTCGAGTAAATATTCAGTTTCGATATAACTCTCAGTGTAATTTTATCAAATTCAAACTTTCACTGTAGGTGTTATAGATTAATGTCATAATTGTGCATTTATTACTTAGAATAAATTCTGTCTCTTTTGTGACTAAGAATTAAAGTCTTGCAACAAAGGGAATTTGTTCACGTTATGCACATTACTTAATATGAAATTAAGTCTTTAGTAGAGAGTAATTTAGTTTTGAAACTGAATTCATTGACTTAAATACTTCAAATTTGACTTTCATTTAGGGTGAAGGATATTTAAGAAACAATTAAAATATGATTTAGGAGATGGTCACCTACTTACGGAAACAGGGGATGTTTGAATATCTAATTTCGTATAATAAACTCGGAACTTTTTAAAAGAAAGTCTTAAATTTAATCATGCTTTATGAAAATATGAGTTATTTTTTTAATTATCTTCAAGAGCATATTCTCCATGAAACTACAATTTGTTTTTTAAACTGTGCAATTTACATTGTAGGGAGTCAAAAAAGTACCTTGATAACAATTTAAATGGACGAACTTTCCCTAACGTTTTGTTTGTTTAAAAACGCGAATAATTTTTTATATATGTTTATACATATTCATTTTTTAATTTATCGTATTTTATTAGAGGATATGATCTTTTAATTAAATATTTAGTGCAGCATTAAAGACTCAGCTTTGGAATTTTTAGACAGGTTAAACCTGGTTCTGCAGGCATTCTTAATCCAGTCAAAAAATCTTAATAACATTAATCATTTTCTCATTATTTCAAATAGAGAAAGAATAATTGTAATAAAAGTGTTATATAGCTTGTAATTCTCGTGATTAATTCTTTACGTTACGTCAGAAATATTCAGATTAATATACTATATAATTTTTTTTTATTTGCGATTAAATTCTTTTCAACAACTCTAACTTTCCCATTATCCGTAATATTTTTTCAATCACGGCTATTTTACTTCAATTCCTTCTATAACATGATCTAACTTTAAAAGTATTTATGCTTCAATTTGAACATCTCAGCATTTATTTTTCCGAATAAAACATCGGTTTTGATTTAAGTTCTTTGTATCTTTTTATTGTACTCCTCTAAAAACTGTAATGCTTTTACTGGTAATGGAGATATCTCTGTGTACTAAGATAATATTATTTTACTAAATATTTGCACATTTGAATAAATAAATACTTTTTAATATTTTAGTTGTTGTTTTGAAGTGATTTGTTTACTTTCCTTTAAAGTTCTACCGATTCCTGTAAAAGATATCTCCATGTAGAAAAACTGATTATAGTTATCAAAATAGAAAGAAAACCTACTGTTTTTCAAAAATTAGTGGGGGTAGAATTCGCGAGTTACAAAAGTTTACTTGTCCTGAATACCATTTATCGCTTTGTAAATTTTAATGTGTAGATGAAAAAATATGAATAGTATTTATTCATTTAATATTTAGTTGGTTTTTTACTCTTTGGATTATTTAGTTTAATGACTCCAGTGAAGCTTTAGAGTTCTGATGCTGTAAAATAATAATTAAGGGAATATACAATTTAGTCGAATACTGCATTATATTTCAATCTTCTAATGCTTTTCTAACTATTGAAATAAGTTTTCACCTATTTGTTTTATTTGGTTGTGAATTGAGATAACCTGATTTTTTTGTAAACGATATGTTTTTTATTACTTGGGACTTCATTATTAAATTATAAATTTGTTTAAAAAATGATACATTTTTAGATTTTTTTTGCCTAGATTTTTAGATTTGAACCCCCAGTTTGAAAAAAGGAATAAGTCCAAAAATGACCAACTGACTTTTTGGTGCTCAAAAATATCTCTAAGATTTGCTCTACATGTGAGTGAAAAGTGGGGAAAATTGCTACCCCTTCTAGGCAGATATAGCCCCTTAAAGTTTCGAAAGCGATGTCCATTCATTCTATTTTTAATTTAATTTTAGATTAAACTTAATTTGGTTTTATTTTTTATTCTTGGTGCTGTAAAGAAAGTCAAATTAAATTTGCTTTCAATTTATAGGTGTTTTAAATATTTTTATCCATGGAATGTTTGCCCTTCCATGGATTGAATTCACATTTCCATTGATTGAATTCACATTCACTTACTATAATGATACTGCCTTAATGATTCAGTTTCAAAATAATTTTTAATTTGATTCTTCTTATATTTATCACTTTTGTGCTGGGAACTATGCAGAAATATAATTTAAGTGTCAATTTAAGTGGTTTTTAAGATTTTTCTTCAGTTGAAATTTTATAAGGTTGAAAAAGGGGCTTTTTTCAATCGTAAAAGATTTTTGTATATACTTATATTTTTTTTGATGATTGCTCTGTTGTTGCAACGGAAATTACATTATTTACTTTTTATCGATTTTCTCAAAACTTGGTTTTGGGACTTATTTCCCTTTTTCAAACTGACGATTCATTTATAGTTATGAATATTTCTTTTTACTCACACCTTATATTCTGTACTTCGAATTTATTTTTATTAATTTTATTAATATTTGGTGGATTTTTTTTCAAAAAACTTCGTCATTCATTAAACAACATTTCACTTAAGTTTTGATAAGTAGTTTGAAATGGAATTGATGTAGTAATCATTAAAAAATTCATCCTTAAAATTATCAAATTGAATAAATTTTAAATATAAAATTAAAATAAAAAACCAATTTCATTTAAAAAGACAAATACATTTTTAAAACACGTATGTATAAAAAAATTTCAACTGACTTTTTATGTTTTAGATATATATTAATACTTTTTCTCAACCCGATAAACATTTAAAGCCGCTTCAAGCTTAGCGATATAGGTACCCAAGTCCTTGCTGTTTGATATAAACTTAAGTTGGATAAAAGTTTCCTTCTGAACCTTAATTTGACAGACGTCGTGTGTTCGGGATTAAAAATACCGATCGTTACAATAAAGAGGGGATTATTACAGAACAAACTTTTGGCAAAAAAAGAAACTTTAGACGTGGAGAATACGTGCTCATTATCTTCTAGAAACACGTTTCTAGTTTGTTTCCTTTTGTACTCTGTTGTCCTCGGGTCGGAGAATCATTTCTTTTGGCTGAAGTTTTTGGGAAGAATTTCAAATGTGCTGAGTTCAAATTACGAATTTGGATTTCCTTAAAAAATTATTAAATAAAAATCCTAAATTATAAAAACCTTTATACTGAAGTATTTGGGAAGACTTTTAAATGTGCTGAGTTCAAATTACGAATTTGGATTTCCTTAAAAAATTATTAAATAAAAATCCTAAATTATAAAAACCTTTATACTGAAGTATTTGGGAAGAATTTCAAATGTGCTGAGTTCAAATTACAAATTTGGATTTCCTTAAAAAATCATTAAAAAAAATCCTAAATTATAAAACCTTTATACTGAAGTATTTGGGAAGAATTTTTAATGTGCTGAGTTCAAATTACGAATTTAGATTTCCTTAAAAAATTATTAAATAAAAATCCTAAATTATAAAACCTTTATCTGAAGTATTTGGGAAGAATTTCAAATTTGCTGAGTTCAAATTACGAATTTGAATTTCCTTAAAAAATTATTAAATAAGAATCCTAAATTATAAAACCTTTATACTAAAGTATTTGGGAAGAATTTCAAATGTGCTGAGTTCAAATTACAAATTTGGATTTCCTTAAAAAATCATTAAAAAAATCCTAAATTATAAAACCTTTATACTGAAGTATTTGGGAAGAATTTTAAATGTGCTGAGTTCAAATTACGAATTTGGATTTCCTTAAAAAATTATTAAATAAAAATCCTAAATTATAAAAACCTTTATACTGAAGTATTTGGGAAGAATTTCAAATGTGCTGAGTTCAAATTACAAATTTGGATTTCCTTAAAAAATCATTAAAAAAAATCCTAAATTATAAAACCTTTATACTGAAGTATTTGGGAAGAATTTTTAATGTGCTGAGTTCAAATTACGAATTTAGATTTCCTTAAAAAATTATTAAATAAAAATCCTAAATTATAAAAACCTTTATACTGAAGTATTTGGGAAGACTTTTAAATGTGCTGAGTTCAAATTACGAATTTGGATTTCCTTAAAAAATTATTATATAAAAATCCTAAATTATAAAAACCTTTATACTGAAGTATTTGGGAAGAATTTCAAATGTGCTGAGTTCAAATTACAAATTTGGATTTCCTTAAAAAATTATTAAATAAAAATCCTAAATTATAAAAACCTTTATACTGAAGTATTTGGGAAAACTTTGAAATGTGCTGAGTTCAAATTACAAATTTGAATTTCCTTAAAATTTTATTAAATAAAAATAATTGATTAAAAACCTTTACATTGTAGTTTATGAAACACGTGTATTTTAAGTTTGTCCTAGAAGGAAACTATTGATATCAAAGGTTAATAATTAACGGTTCACAGTTTTAAGGAATTTATAAAAGAGAAGATTCATTGAAGAAAAAAAACCTCGCTTCTTCTTTTATTTTATGTGGACAGCTATAAAGTTTTTTTTGATAAGGTTATATATGTTTTTGTACTTGATAGAACTTTGAGGACGGAATTTTTATAATGCTTTTATAAACAAAAATGAAGAACATAATATAGCTGTCCTGTATTTCTCAAAAAGTTTTTTTTTAGAAATTGATCCTTAATTTGTTTTAATATTTTCTAAGGACACTGAAATTGTTTTTTTAATTACATTATCAAAGCAATTGCCTGTAGATCAAATCACCTGAATGTACCCACTATTTTTGTCCTCTGTGAGGCTGAAAAAAATCATTTGAAATTGAAGACTAAATATCAAAAGCTAGCTTTCCAAAAAGTTAATTTTTCTTAAGAATATACATATCAGGTTATTTTTTGGACTTGAACTAAAATACCATTCATTGTTGCGGAACTAAAGCTATTAAATAAGCCGGTTTACAGATTGTTAGCCATGGTATTTAGATTGATTTTTCGGATATAACTTTTTATGTTTATGATTATACTCTATTCATTTTGAATAGACGCCTGAAATATTTCCTTCCCCCACCACCGAATCGGTAAACATAGCAACTATCACCTTCAAAGTGACGAAGAAGGCTTACTATTGGCTGCGCAAAGAGCGTAACTATCTTTACACTTCTAGCCGAGGCGAGGGGGAAATCACCATATCTCAGGCGCCTGTTCTAAATGAACATAGTATAGATCAGAGTTTCTCAAACTGTGGGTCGCGACCCACTGGTTGGTCGCCAGTAAGTTTTTGGTGGGTCGCGAGAAGATTTTTAATTTTTCTGAATATGAAGTATCTTTTTATAATTTTTACAAACGTTTTATTGACTTTTGAATTAGAAAAACTATTATTTGAATTTTGAAATTCATCAAATTCCCATATAGTAAAAAGAATAAAAATTTAAAGGAAAAACTACCCTACTTGGTGTCGAACGGAAAAGGCAATTAATGTAAATACGTACTATGTGTGTCACTTTAATGTGCCGATAATGCAAATCAAATCGGTTATTCAAATAAGATTTGAAAAAAAATCAGTGTTTCTCCCCATTCACACAGGGGGGAGCAATGCAAATTTTAAGAATTTTCTTAAGAAATAAAATTTTCTGTGGGGGAAGACCCCCAGACCCCCTTTTTATTGTAGGGATCATTGTTAGCCCAAAATTAAACTATTTCATACGCTCAAATTCATATTTTAACTTTTAATTTACTAAAAAGTCAATTTCTCTTCAAATACTTGAATGCAATAATTTATTGTTGTAAATAAATAGTTGGTTAATACCCCCAGTCAGAGAAGTTAAAATTCTGTGAGGGGGGCATGAGATAATTATCTCAGTTCAGTTAATTATAATTTACTGAAGTCGGTGGGTCGCGTTAGATTTTGTTTCTCAAAAGTGGGTCGCGATGTTAAAGAGTTTGAGAACCCCTGGTATAGATGATTAATGTTTTTTTGGCAAAGAGAGGCAAGAGACCGCTAAAGACCACTTGAAAGAATATACTGTTTCTGGAATGTCTATTGATTGCAGTGTACTATTAGCCCTTCTTAAAAAACCAGATTAATTATATCCTTCATCAAATGAATAAACTCAGCATACAGATTAACTCTCGGAAAACACTTCCTGTGAAAATTTCCATCGCAACCAACATGAGAAAAAAACATCTAGAAAAAATAGGGAAGTGAAGTGAAAAAGAAATCAGAAAACTAAGAGAGAACGTGAACGACGCTTCCTGTTAATTGTTGCACAAACGTTTTTCGAAAGCTGGCAACGAAGTGAAACAAAAAGCTAATTGTCTTGCTAAAACAATAGCTAAGCCTAGTTTTGGAATTAAGGGACAACAAAGGGGATTTTCCCGCCCATCCCGTTTGGGGACAGGCACAAAAGATGCCCCCTGGTTTGAGGGCGTTTTAAGAAGATTTGGACTCCACTATTTCAATTTCGTTTTCCGTTTTTGTTGGAGAAGAATCAGGAATGTTGTTATTGTTGTAATGGATGAGAGTTAAGTTGTTTTTTGTGGCTTATTTTCATTAACGCTTTTTGTGGGTGTTAGGGTTTGTGAGGAGCTTTGGTAATTGTTTTTCAGAGGTTTTTTTTGAGGGAGGGATTTAAAATATTTTCTGTTTTGTTAAGATAATTAAACGTTTTGTACTTTCCTCAGATATTTAGCTTTTAAAACTTGGGACTAAAGCTTACAATGAAGGATTATTTTTACTTGTTAGGGTTTCATTAAGAAACTCTTCATAATTTTCATAACGTGCTGTTAACTCCAGACTCATAGATATGAAAAATAGTAAGAAGTAATCTTTAACAAAAATATCAGAACATATTTAGAAGTTAATAAATTTTAAAAAATCTAATTTTTAATCTATGGATTTAAATATTTAAAATTAACAAGTATAAAAACCAGTGAGGCAGAGTGATAAAAAAACCCCTAATTTACAGAAAATTATCATGAAAAAAAAATTGGCCACTTTTTATGGTAATTAATTCTTTAATGAGTAGAGATTTAAAATGATGAATAAAAACGTTTAGTTTAAGTAAGAGTGGTTAGAAATGTAATCGTAGGTAATTTTTATGCGACTTCAAAACTTGGTGCTTTTTATAAAGATTAAAAAATAAGGAAATGTGCTTTAGCATGGGTCTGTTTAGACATTTTGTGAAGAGAGTCCTGTTTTCTTTAAAATTGTGAAAATCTATTCATAACTTGTTGAATTTAAAGTTAGTGTTAAATTAGTTCTTTTTCAGCCAGGAGCCTAATTTTGGGATTTTTGAAAATAGAGTCCCATATTTGTAGTATTATAAAAAAACAACGAAGTGTTTCTAGAACTGTAGTTATTTAACCCTTTATTTACCGCATTATGATTCGCTGCAATTTTTTTCGTGCAAATACTTTTTTTGAGTCACTAAATTGAAAATTAAGGGATATACATAAATAAAATAATCATCTTTGAAAAATTGAATCCGCTAGAGCCAATTACTTAAATTGATACTTTTGGGTACTGTCAGTACACGGAGTGCTAAAATATTCTCACAATACAAGAAAAACATAGCTTTTTTATCGCAGTAATAAGTCTTAAAAAATAATACACTTAACTTTTGACTTTAACTACTTTTTTGCGGGAAAAAAATGACAATCATGTGAATCCGATCGAAGTGGCAATGGTTATTCTATGCAATTTTAAAGTTGGCGGTACTTGTAAATACCGTCGGTAAATAAAGGGTTAATCCTTCCTTCACATAAAGGTCCGTTTTTATTTTGTGAAAGTTCCAAAAACGGACCCAAATTCCTTCTAAACAGACCCCTGTTTAGGGGAAGTTTTACCTCACGTGTATCTCAGAAATGTTATAGTTTACTCAGTCACCTAATAAATAGCCAAATTCATGCTTTTATGCCAACGTTTACAAGAAAAAACTGCATTTCTTGCGGCTGAATAAACATTTTGGAACCCAGATTCTCCCCGATTTAAATAATGTATTTTTAATGCAAAATTATCCTTCGTATATTTACGCATCGCATCTACAGCAAATAAAAACGTATGATGTCTACTACATTACAATATGAATGACATTTCTGTGCACAATTCGAATGCCCAGACCTGTTATAAGAGCCCGAAACCTGCAAAGTTGATAGGTGAGAGACATCTCAAGAGATCTTTTCTTTTGCCCGAATGCGGTTGGAATTCGAAATGAAATCGTTTGCTGCCCCTTTCATCCTTCTTTTCCGTCCCTTGACGAACGTCTTACCGTGTTTCCTTCAAGATTTATGTTCCAAGCGGGAGGGTGGTCCTCTTTGGAATTCCAAAAGCCCCTTTTTTGTTGCCAAAACGACTTCCATGTAATGCTGGGTAAATTCAGGTTCCATTTTAGCGTATGCAGAAAGACATATATTTACTTTCGGGACTGTAATCATTCCTTGATAAGAGGGATTGACATAGAGTTCAAATACTTTTGTGTGTGATGTGTGTTTTAGTTCTTTTAAAATCCCATTTTAAGTCTACTTTTACTTGTTCAGTCATTTTGAAATTGCCAGTGAGTTTTATCTAAGTACTTCAAAAGCGTTTGTTTAATAAAGAATGGGGCAATTTTATACATTGCTTTATGGTCTAAGAGCTGGATGCAAATTTTGGGAATGATAAGGTGCACGAGATATTTCACCTGGAACAGATTCGATTGATGATGGGAAAACTTATGTCACCAACGCCAGAAGGCGGAGTGTAAGCTTTTAGTGTGAAAGGGGGGGTCGATCATGCAAACAGCGCGCGGTCCCATGCGACAGAGATTTTGAGGAAATCGGTTGAAATTTTGCACAGTTTAAGGAGAGTGTAAATAAAAGATAATGTAGCATTCTCAAAAGTATAAGTTGCGTTTTAAGGGTTGTAGAAAATAAACGAATTTTCGAATGTTTATATGAATGTTCTGTACGGCCGACGAGGTGCAAGGCTGGACATAGGCTTAATGTATTGAAGAATGTGAGTAAAAGTTAGGGTAACACTCCCAGAAGACTAAGTGGAAGACAAAGGGTGGCCAGAAGTCACCAAAGGTGCAGAAAAATCTTAAAACCCAAATCATTCGGAAACTTCTGACTGTTTGCATATGTATAGCTGACATATAGAACAAACTATATGCAAACAGCCAGAAGTCTAAGTGGAAGCGTTCGGGAGATATTCAGGCGCGAAGTACAAAACCGAATAAAAGCGCGAGGTCCCTTGCGACAGAAATTTTGAGGAAATCGGTTGAAAATTTGCACAGTTTAAGGAGTGTGTGAATAAAAGATAATGTAGCATTCTCAAAAGTATAAGTTGTGTTTTAAGGGTTGTAGGAAACTAAACGAATTTTCGAATGTTTATATGAAAGTTATGTATTTTTTAAATTTCTAAAAATTTAAATTTTATCTTTTATGCATAGTAGTGACCAAGTAAAAATTTTACGATGCTAATTGAAAGTGATCGTGGGAAATAGGTTGTAAAGTGGTAGAGCACCATGTCGTTTGACAGCTTTTCTCTTGCAACAATGACTAATAATACGCTAATAAATATAAAGTCATTGTTAGCGTTGTTTTTAGCGTATTATTAGTCATTGTTGCAAGAGAAAAGTTATATGTTATAAGTCATTTGTTACATATAAACATTGGAAAATTCGTTAGTTTCCTACAACCCTTAAAACACAACTTATACTTTTGAGAATGCTACATTATCTTTTATTCACACTCTCCTTAAACTGTGCAAATTTTCAACCGATTTCCTCAAAATTTCTGTCGCAAGGGACCGCGCGCTTTTATTCGGTTTTGTACTTCGCGCCTGAATATCTCCCGAACGCTTCCACTTAGACTTCTGGCTGTTTGCATATGGTTTGTTCTATATGAAAGCTATACATATGCAAACAGCCAGAAGTTTCCGAATGAGTCAGGTTTTAAGATTTTTCTGCACCTTTGGTGACTTCTGGCCACCCTTTGTCTTCCACTTAGTCTTCTGGGAGTGTTACCCTAACTTTTACTCGCATTCTTCAATACATTAAGCCTATGTCCAGCCTTGCACCTCGTCGGCCGTACAGAACATTCATGTAAACATTCGAAAATTTGTTTATTTTCTACAACCCTTAAAACACAACTTATACTTTTGAGAATGCTACATTATCTTTTATTTACACTCTCCTTAAACTGTGCAAAATTTCAACCGATTTCCTCAAAATCTCTGTCGCATGGGACCGCGCGCTGTTTGCATGTTCGACCCCCCCCCTTTCACACTAAAAGCTTCCACTCCGCCTTCTGGCGTTGGTGACATAAGTTTTCCCATCATCAATCGAATCTGTTCCAGGTGAAATATCTCGTGCACCTTATCATTCCCAAAATTTGCATCCAGATCTCAGTCCATTATTTCCATGTGTCGATTGCAAGAATAGTTTATTATATTTCACCAACATAATACCAAACACTTAAGTTTTAATATACAACCGATGCTTTATTTTCTGTAATTTATTATATTTGGGATTCCCCTCGGGTATCTTTATTATAAAGATTAATAAAAATAGAAGCCTCGGATCACATACTCAACACAGTTTATAAAATAAATGAATTAGGGGAAATAGTAAAACATTGTAATTGGATTTTTATGAATTCTCTTCATTATTAATTTCATCCAACTTTTTTTCAAGAATCTGAACTAAATATTTTTAATGTTGTAGAACTCAAATGTATTAAAGGTGTTTCTAAATTCATTATATGAACTTATTGGAGTGATATTTGTCCTTAAAGGATTTGGGATCACATAGGATAGTGATGAGGTCGCTAATATCAAACTATAACCAATCTAACTAAATCACATTTATCATTCAACCAATCATAAACAAATCAGCTTTTAAATTAGGGTATTTGGGGGTAATTGTCCGAATGGGGTAATGGTCCGCACGGCCATTTTTTGATGATAATATTCGATTATAATGACTGCATCGATACAGTAGGTTCCTTTCACAACCCCCAAATGGCCGTGAAAATTTCAGAGGAGTAGCGTGTCCGTTGTCCAAAAAATGAGGTAGGTCAGTTTTTAGTGTCCTAGTTAGAGTATTTTTCTCACATTTTCTTCATATTATGGTAGAATAGTTATATTTATTCAACCCATCTGTTTTTTTTCCGAAAGAGCCTTTATTTATCTTTGAAATTATATCACTATACTCATGTTTACTTTTGTTTTCAAAAATCTGTACCACTTTGTTGTTGTCATCATGATATGGGGTAATTGTCCGCATTGATTTTGGGGTGATTGTCCGCAATTGAAAAAGTGCGGAATGTTCTCAAACTCCATCAGAAGAAGCTTTTGTTGAAAAGAAAGACAGTCCTAAAACTTTCCAAACCTAATGAAATCCATAATGCAAGGTTTCATGAAATGATAAGTTTTCCAGACAATTTGGCCGATTTTACGCTTTATTAGAACCGGTAAAAGGATTGACTTTGCAACATGTGGAGTAACTTTGCTATATAATGTTTTATAATGTCGAATATACTGTTGTGTAGTCTTCCTATTGTGAATATACCTCAATTTTGATGTTTTTGAATTGGAATATCTAATAATTCTCTTATTTTATTCTATTGGGGTAATTATACGCACTGCGGATACTTGCCATAAAAAATGGGGCAAATGTCCGCATTTTTTTTTCTTTTTAAAGTTGAATAGTTCTAAAAATATTTGCAGCTCAAGGCTGGAAAAATATGAATTGATAGGCCGCATTCTAAGCTTTAGATTCCATACCATAAACTTATTAAAATAATCAAACTGTGGGCCACAAAAATTCAAAACCAAAAACTGCGGACAATAGGGTTGTTTCCTTCAACTGAAATTGATCATTTTAACACCAAAAACACTAAGAGAAATGCAAAAGAATAATTTACCCACGCTCAAAAAATTTTTAGACCAAATAGTTAATTAGTTAAAAGCATTTAAAATTTGGAGCCGCAAAAAAAGAGGCGTGGCCAGCTGTGACGTCATTTGGTATGAACCGGCGAAAAGTACCGATCCTTTGCCTTGCCTCTTGCCTGCATTTGTGTTTTGTTTTCGAACTGAGTATTTACGCTTTGCTTATCATAAATATTTTAAACTAAGCTTTCGTTTATTGTTCTTTTACATCATTACTGTACACAAAACAGGATTAGTTTTCAAATTGAGCTTGGTTTTATTCGAGCAGATTCGAATAATTCGCCGAAAATTTCGGTTTTAACTTCGGTTGATTTCCTTAGAAACGATACACGGTTCAATAAACCAGAAATAGAGGAGTTAAACAAGCAAGATGAGTACTATTTCGTATTCTGTTTTTAAAGTTTTAAAAATCTATTATATTTATTAATAAAGATCATTTTTAGTTCGAGTACACTCCAGCATTGTGGTAGGGTAGTTTTATTTTCAACTCCCGTTTTGATCCTGAAAAAAGTAGTAGGAATTTTGAAATAATTTTACTATTGGTAACTAGTTACATCTTTGAGAATTAGTTAACATGTTTTCTGGAAAAAATCAGACATTTTTTAACTATTAGATATCGAGTTTACAAGCGCGCACCTCGGTCTTATTTCCCGCCAACCCATAGAGAAATCTTCTTTTTCGACAAATTCCCCTTTTTGATGGTTTAAAAAATAAAAAAAACTAATGAATATTTAAAAATAAGATAATTATCGAAGGTTACAAACATATTTAGTTACATTTCAACGTAATCACCTTGAAATGAACTATTTATTGCACCTTTTTCACAAGTTTTTCTATCCCTCATCTTGAAAAGTTAGATTTTTCGTTGATTCGCAGGCTGTAGCTCCATGAATCACCAATGCCTGGAACTTGGCTGATGCACAGCATATGGTTTTAAACCTGCACAATTGCATACTGCAAAAATCACCTGCCTGCCCATTGTTTTTTGTTAATGCGAAAAGAGTTTGAAAGAATAGAAATTACACAGGTTTGCAATGAAAAAGCTGTTTGAACAATTATTACGATTTCCTATGTATTTTGGTGTGCTGATAACGAAAAAAATATTGAAAAAATCCTGTACGTCAGGATTTTTCACAAATTGCAACATAATATTCTAATTTTCCCATTTTTTTATAGTTTTTGAACATTTCTAGCTCCTCCCTTTTTAAAAATTAGGAGCTGTGAATGCTGCACATAGTAAACTATCTCATCAGGATATTTAGAGATAATTATAGAGATTGAAATAAAATATTAAGCAAGATTTAATCGTGCAATAATGAAGGATTTTTGTTGTATAGTTCAAAGAAACGTTCTTGTTGATAATCACAAGGGTAAATTTACCAAGAAGAGCTTCATAAGGTGGAAAAATTGGCTGAAGAGTGTGTAAATGAGTTTATTTTAGTTATATAATGATTTTTATGAAGAATATGTAATAAAAAATTTATTTTATAAGCATATTTTTATTAAAATTGAAATATTAACTTATTTTACAATCATACCTAAATTGTCGAGAAACATGCCATTCTAGGGCAAAACAGAGATCATTTTTGAGTTTAGGGATCCAAAAAACATTAAAACTAATCACCTCATTAATAAATTTGGATTAAAAAATCTACTTCTTAAGTGTATTTACATTTTTTTAAAGAAATGTTGCTATATTTGCTCAATTTGTTACAAAATGCGATGTTTTAAAAACAAAAAGAGGTCATATTTGGATTCAGCACACCAAAACACATGAAAATGATATTCAGATAAAGTTTGAGTCGAAAAATAATTTTTTTAAAAGATACTTTCATTTTCTTAAAAAAATTGGCATTTTTGTTAAATTGTGAAGAAAGGTGAAGTCTTATGATAAAATGGAGGGCAATTTTAGATTCAGCACATCAAAAACCATAAAAGGTTTTATGGAAATATTTGAATAAAAAAAATAGTGTTAAGAGTCAATTTTCAAAATTTTAAGGCATTTCCAAAAAAACCTAAAGACCTGAATTGTCCAAAAACGTGACGTCCCTGGGCAAAATGGAGGTCATTTTTGGATTCAGCGCACCAAAAATCATAAGGTTTAGGTGAAATAGTCCAAACAGCTCGGAAAAAATTTTTTTGCGGACCTGTGTTATCATATTGGCCGGGGGAAATAAGTTCGGGAAGCGCACTTGTAAACTCGATATGCTCGATTGCTGTATATTAATAATGTTTAAATTAATACGTTAAAGTTTTGAGATGATTCGATAAGTTTAAGATAGTAATTTTGGCTCTAAAACTGTACAAACTAGTAATTGTCCATAGTTCTTTAGTACTTCCCTCGTTCCGTTGAGCAGCTGGCATGAAATAAAATCAAGACAGATGTTTCTCTGAACATTGAGAGCTGAGAGTCTTTTCCATAATATCAATGTTTTATTTGTTTCCAACTTCGAACAATAAGTGTTGCATTTTTAAATTATTCAAAAATATTCATTCGCGCTTTACCGTAATTTAGCGAGTGCAATTCTCACAAGCTAAAATAATGCGTGCTTAAATATCGCACTGATTTCTGGATCTATAATTTAACTTAAGATAATTTAACTTAAGACATATTACTAAATAGCTGTGTCTATGTGTAAGCTTTCTTGTGTTGATTTTGATATAGTTTACAGAAAATTTTCTTCAAATGACTAACAAATACCGAGAGAAGTTTTTCCCAATAGATGTTTTGTTTGAGATAAAAATTTCTCCTCTTAAACTTATTATTATCTTTATATTTTTTATTATATTTTTTTTTATTATAAACTTTGACATCTTAATAACATTGAAAATATACAACTTAACTTTCAGTAGCCATTTTAATCATGCATTCCCAGATCTTAAAGCGGCCAAATAAATTTTACGAAAAGCGTCGTTTGCGGTCTTCTTTTGTAGCCGCAATTTTGAAAAGAAATAATACCCCTACCAAAACCATACATTGTTTTCTTAAATATACGTTAACCACAATCCCCTTTGTTTGAAATCTCCACCTATTACCAGTTTTTCAAAAAAAATTCAAAACCAAAACTTAGTAAAAACTGTCAGAACTTTTCGGACAACTTAATATCTTTCGTGAGCAATTTGTGTTATCAAAAGAACTATAAATTATGAAACAAATAAGAAGCACTACATGTTTACTACACTATGTTTTTTAATAGTGCCAAATGGATACTTTAAAAGGGTCTTCACAACAGTAGAGTTTGGAAGTAGCGGAGCCCATTTTATCCTTCAACCAGGCTTTGAACCATTTCTTCCTCAATTTTTTGTTTCTTGGAACGATTAAGAACCTTTTACTATGTGTTTTTGCAGTCGATGAAGTGCATCCTGGCACAATGCAGTATTCATAAGCTTTTTTTACTTCGGAATCCATTCTTTTTTACTGATGCACGTGCTTTCTATTGGGAAAAATAAGAGCGCGCGATCGGCGAAACCTCGGATACTACCAAATGACGTATCTGCGCAGTGGCGCGTTTTTAAGCACTGTGACTGCGCATCCTCTTTAAAAATTAATAAAAAATTAAATTAAAGTCGTAGCGACCTCGGGATTTTTGATAACAACTTTTTTCACTATATTCTACCAGGAAAAAAATAAAACAGAAAATGGGAAACTACCCTATTACCCCCACCTACCCTATAGCTTGATATTTTTCAATGTTTGAAGCAGTTTTCCATACTTCCACTCGATTATATTCCAGAACTCTATGTAATACAGGAAAACGGGTGGAAGTAGAAATAGAATTCAGTTGTCAATAATCAGAGGTTATCGTATTTTTAAAAAAAACCCATCAAAGTATTTCTTTACTCATCAGTCTTTATGTTTTTTGATTCGTTTCATTGTTACATTTAATATTAAGACTACCCGTTTTAATACAAAAGCTTTACTTAGTATACTTTTTAAAATACATAAAAGCAGTGTGGTCAACCCTGCCGGCCCCATGCGGCCCTCGAAGAGATTTTCATGCCATTTGGTCACAAAATATAATGTCTTCAACTTACTAAATAAAAGGCAATTTTCTTTTCAGTTTTTATTTCAAAAATATGTTAAAAACCCGCTTTATCGATCAAATTTTCAAAAAAATATTCAGATGAGAACACATGAACCTCCTTTGAACTCTCTTTAACTTGACTTAAAATTAAAAAGGGTTATTCAAAGTGCATCAATTGAAGATCCAGTTGGGACAATAGTAAAAGGAGTTGTCAAATCAGTAGAGGCAATAAGTTGAAAGTAAAATTTATGTACAAGTGTAGTTTCAGAAATTTTTAATACAGGATCGCTGCTGTGTATCTATTTAGAACTCTATTTTGGTTGTCAAAAGTTCCTATTATTTCCTTATTATTAAAAAAATACAACCTCTTATTTGGATATGAACTAATCCAGAAGTGACTTTTTTACCTGCACACAAATCACTAAAATATTAAACACTCCTTACTCTTTCATTTGTCAAACATTGTAAATGTCTATTTTCTAATGTTAATGTGACCCAGTCAATATGTTTGCATTGCATCATAAATTTAAGAAAGATTTTTCTTAAGTAAAATGTTTCACTGTTGAACTATAAGTTTTAAAATAGTATAATGTAATTTTTTACTGTCTTTGGCACTCGCCTCCCTATAAAAAGTTTTACTGGCACTCGGGTAGCTAAAGATTGGACCACACTACTGCATTAAAGCATGAATGAAAATATTCTCCGAAACTTTATTTATTCTTCGTTTGATTATTGGTCTTTGCCAAATTTGTCCGCCTTAAGATTATGTTTGAGATATCATTGCCCTATATTGTTCTTTGGGTTGTGTACCGCTCCCATATACCATGACTTTTGTAACAATGTAATGTAGCTAAAAAGAATCAGAAAATATTATTGACTTTTGTTTTAAAATGTTTATATCTTCCATGAAATTCTAAATATATTGAATAATCTAAATATATAAGAAACATTTTATTCGTTTTTAGTATCATTTACTCATAAGCATTTCTACCAAATACCAAACTAAATTTTAACTGTAAAGAAAACAAAACCTAATGATTAGTTAGTTAGAAACTAAAATTCACTCTTCATTTAGTTCAGCATTCATTAGTTATGCATACAAACAAGGCCTTTGATGTTTTATTCCCAACAGCTTAATAAATTAATGATCCTACCTGGTCCTGGTTGACCTTTAGTTAGCTAAACTGGGTTTTTATTTTCCCGTATAGCTTCAACTGCAACATTCTATTGGGAATAACAAATGATGTGTAATTGTACTAAAGTTAGAGGTAATTACCAGGGAAATAATCAGGCCCTTAAATGTTAATGAAAGTGGAGGGTATATGTGATGAAACCTCAAAACGACGTTGTAGCACCCCATGTTGAGCTAACAAATGTTTGCGTAGTCTGTTGTACGAGCATTATATCACTCTCACTTCTGGTTTGAAGCAGATTAGAGGTCTGAATTTGTTTTTGCATATCAAGTTCATTACTTCATTACATTGATTGCTGTAATTTTTTTACAATTAGTCAATATTTAAGGGGTGTATTTGTCCATTACATGGGTCTTACACATAAAACTCGTGAAGTTTCAGTAAATAAGATATTTGTCTGATAAATGAGCTAAACCTTGGGGACACTATGAACAACTAATCGATAAATACCATTACGAAACAGAAAGAGAAAACAGGTGAAATGAAGGACTGGTAACTAACCCCTATATAAATCCCTAACTAAAATTTTAAAATACACTTATTTTTTTTCTTTACTATCATTTTTTACATTAAGGAATTTTTAGTGGAAATCCCGTTAAGGGGAGGGGTTCGTTTAAATAATACGTAAACTTGTTTTGGGTCATTTTTGACCCCCCTCCCTCCTTGTCAACTAAGATAGTAAACCGCAAAACACCTCTCATAATTACATAAGAAAACTGCCTAATGCATACCCGTTTTGTTTTTTTACTGTACAAAATGTTAAACAGTGGCCAAAAAATGTAAAAGTTTTGTTAAACTTTTTATTTGATGAAATTTGAAATTATTTATGGCATGATACAAGAGACTTTGAAAAATGCAGTGTTCGTAACATTTTACTACCACGCACTTATCAGCACTCCCTTGTCAAGGAAAACAAGCAAAGAGCAAACTCCTCCCCCTTTTTTTAACCTTACGTAAGCTTCCCAGCAATAATTTAACTCTTAAAATCAATATGATGATTTGCACAAAAAATTAATTCCAAGCAAGTGTGTAGAATATTCCACAAAATGAATATTTCGGATTCGTTTTGTCTGACCTTGTATAAAAAAGGGCATACTTTGATGATTGAAAGGCTTACCTCAGTTCTCCCTAAAAGCAAAAATTAGATTAAAAGCTTGATTCTGATAGCTTATAGGGCTTTGGGAAGCTTCAGGAAATAAATCTTTGCTGCCGTTAGAGGGTACTTTCTACAATCGAGAAATCTTCCCTGTTTGTATTACATTAAACCCTAAGGAACATAAATAGCTGCAGATCTCCTCAAACGAAAATATATCTAAAAGTAACGTGATCTCTATGTTCCATTCAACAAGGCCAAGAGACATGTCGTTTGCACACAAACGTTCCAAAACCCTGCCGCCATACTTTTTCGCTTCGTCTTCCGGTCAAACTACATTAGGAAAATTGATGGTCTCCGAATCTTTTTGTATAGGCCATTCTAGAAACTTTTCCAGCGGGGTTGCAGAAAAGCCCGTTTTTTCCCGGTTTTTTTTCGCGGCAAACGATATATATTTATTTGTGTTCCTTCCATATTTCCCTGGTATATACAAAACGCCGCGCGTTCTGGAACGAAAAGCAGAAAGTTCTTTTTTTTTGTCGGAGGGGGATAAGAACCCCTCGGCCACACACACTCGTTGGAATCGGGACTGCTGAGAGGCAGAAAAGTTCGGGAATGATTTTTCCATTCTTTCATCGTTAAAAAAAAGAGATCCTTTTCGGTCTAGTTTGGGGTGTTTTTTTTCTTTCGAAAGTTTGATTTCGGATTCATGTCGGGACAGAAAGCCGAGGGAAAAATTCGATGTCGCGTAGGGGAATAAGTTCCATTTTTTGTTCATGTGTGTACCTTCAAAAGTAAAAGTTGTGAAGCAGTATTATATTTGGGAGATTCTACTTCAGAGGGAATAATGTCACTGATGTCTGCAATCGTTTACATGTGTTCTAATGTCCCATTTGCTCCTTTTAGAACACATATTGGGTCGAGGATTTATATTTTTGAGTGAAAAAGCTGCAAAAAATCACAACTTAGTTACCTTAAAGTTTATCATAAGTAACGATATTGAAAGAATAAGATTACTTTCTGGGTTCCCAGACCTAAACGCATTCAAGCACATGTGAGAGATACTAAATAACATGGTTGACGGTCTGACACCACTTGCCAAAAATAACCCAGAGGCTAAAACTTGGCAAAAATGATGATAAGACCGATATTTCCCAATAAAACCTTAAAAAAGCCATTTAAAGTTAGCACACACGTTTTGAAAACATGCGTTGAGTTTAGGAATAACAATATTCTTAAAAAAAAACATAAAATTTTCCATTAAACACCTCTCACATAGACGTTTCTGTCACTGCTCTAAATGTGTAATGGAACATCATTATCAATGGAGGGCCCATTTACCCCCTAAGCACTTTCAGTTGAAATTTAATAAAAGTTGTTCCGCAGCAAAAATTGTATACATGGCTAGAGACAAATCCACCCCAGAAAGTAAAAATATAAGCAATCAGGATTTTTTTGGAGATGTTTTTAGAAAACCTTCAATTACACAAAACGAAGTATTAAAGGAACAGAATATGCCATACCAAATGAGAATACCATAATATTAAAGGAACAATTGAAAGTGTTTCCAATTTTTTCTTGTTTTGTCAGAATGTCCTAAAAGGGACCTTGTGCCATAAAACACCAAAAACCTACCAACCAACCAACGTCTTCCCCAGTTCCAGGCTTGTAACACAACTGTCACATTAGCTTCTAATGGATTTTATTATGTATTACACATAATGAATTCGTTATTTGGAAAAGTTATTTTACGCTAAACTGTCAAAACTAATAGGTAGTCCAGTCTTCAAACGGAATTTTCCACGGATTCACTTCCACCAGCGACAAATAACGCCACGCAAAGCAATTTATAAAAGTCACTTTCGCGCTATTAAAACGGAAACTCGATCAGCCCCTCCATCTCCCTCAAAATTTAACAACAATTTTAAAAAACACCCAAAACCCCACAGTTAACAGAGTATAAACATTTTAAAACACATCGCGCATTTATTTTCAGATAAAACAACTCCACTCCACTCTAATCGGGGCGAATCCTTCCGGCAATAAAAGCTCCCTCTCTCCTGATTGGCCGAATTTAAAAATGAAGTCACGCAAAATAGCCATCATGAGAGGCCGTTTCGCTATTTATTCATCTCTAACGGGAAGGGAGGTATTAAGGAAACTTCTTTGGTCCATGGAGAGCGGTTATTAAATTTTTAAAATCATCGTTTGGGTAATGGGCGGCAAAGAGTAATCGCGTTCGAGTTTATTCTGATTTAAAGCCTGATTTCGGGATCGATTCCGACGGTTTTTATCTTTTGTCGTTTGGTTCGATTTTGCTTTTTTCGGGGATTGGGGCGCTTTGGAATAATGGGATGGGTCTATCTATACTGTTGGAATGAGCAGGTTTGATTTACTTTGAATGTCTCTTATGAATCGATAGAGGTTTGACGGAATTATTTACTGACCCACAGAGAAAAGACCTAACAGATGGCACTGAGCTATAAATCAAACTGGAGTGACAACATCTGATGGTATAACATGTGACCGAACGTGCCGTCACGGAAGGTTACAGGCAAACCAATTTCTCCATAGGCTAACATAGAGAGCCTGTATACGAGAGAGAGACGACAACTCGCTAAAAAGCGTCTCTGCGCATCCTTGCGCGCTGTTAAAACTGCCCAAATCTCCAATTCTGTCCAAACTGTATCATGCCGCTGATCTCGCTCCCATGCTAATTCAATGGAGGGAAATCTGCGGTGAACAGAAAACGCTGTTGACCAATCAGCGAGCTACACCGGGTTGTCGCCTCTCTCGTATAGAGGCTCTCTAGGCTAACATTGTGTGAGTTGAACTTTTTCTTGAAAACCACCTTTTTTAAAAATATTATGATGAGCAAAACTTAGAACAGTCGTTTCATGCTGTGCGTCAATTGAGTAGTAAACATTTTTTCAAATTTAATTTTTCCTAACAGAATCTAATAAAAGAAAATCACCGGCAAAGAAATTTTTCAAATCCGTTCGTTAGTTTATTTTTAAATAAAAAAAACTACATGCGCAGTGGATCAGCGCATTACGTCAGTGGTGCCGAACACGTCATCGTTCGGAAGCCGAGAGGGGAAATTTGAGCACTTGATTGGTTAGAGCAGGGGTTTCCAACTGGCGGCCCGCGGGCCGCATGCGGCCCGCCGGGTCATTTTGTGCGGCCCTCGAAGCTCTCTGGAAAACCTCCAAAAAGTAGCTACAAAACACTTTTTAGCACACTAAATTTCAAAATTTTTTCGGGGGAGAACCACCGACCCCCCCCCATTTACCTCTCAGATTATGGACTAGCTACGATCGTTTTCTATGGTGCAAGAATTAAAAGCTTGAAGTTTCGAGAGGTCGTTTGTAAAACCTGAAATTCCCCCTGAGCGTAGCAAGGGGGTATGAAGGCTTTTATAACCTTTATCATGAGGAGGGACAAAATGGAGTAACAAAAAATTAGGTAAAACAATCCTCAAAGGAAAATTTACAAGCATTTTTTGAGGAAACCCTTTTCATTTAAGTAATATTCAGAATATTAAATATATTCTGTATTCCTTCGAGTTGTATAAGATTAAAAAAATTCTTATATCATCCCTCTTTTGTTGGAAAAGTTTCATATTGAAGACTCGCCCCAAAAAAATTATCATCGTTAAAGGAGCCGGATTACTATGCGGCCCGCCACTTGACTTGTGATTTCGGTTGCGGCCCGCGAGTACTTAGAAGTTGGAAACCCCTGGGTTAGAGCAGCGGTTCTTAAACTTTCTATTTTCACGGACCCCTTTATGTAGCAGCCAGACATCGCGGACCCCCAACATTTTAAACACCAAAAGTCATAACCAGATTTTTTTGAGTTTAAGATGAATTAAAATTAGTATATAAATTATAATAAATTTTACAATTACTCCAAAGGCGTATATAGAAATTTATTTCGGGAGGGGACAAAAATTATTCCTAAGCCCTCGTGTATATTTCATATGTCCAAGTAGCTTTAGTACAGTTTTAAGTACAATTTGCGTCTTAGGGAACTTAATATAAAAAGGTTATGAGTAATTAAGTTCTACCTAACAAAGGGAGATCTAGAGGTCCTCCCCCAGAAAATTTTTGGAAATTCAACTAGAAAAACAGGTTTTAAATTATTTTTGATACCCCTAGTTAGAATTTTTTTAATATAAATTTTTATGTAAGATTTGAATTTTGATTAACTTAATGTAAAAAAATAATTTATAATAATAGAGTTTTAAGAACAAAAAAGGTATCTGGGGGGGTCATCCTCAGGAAAGTTTATGATAAATTTGTCCCTAAAAACACACAGGATTTTAACTTGGTTTTGATACACTTCGCCCGAATTTCAGACTATTTCAGACTATTTGAAATTTGCCTCTTAAAACTAGTGTTTCATCTAATTTTGAAACTCTTTGGGGAATTCTAAAAGTAACTTGAGGAATTCCTCAAGGTAACTCGCGGACCCCCAGGGGTCCGCGGACCACAGTTTAAGAACCACTGGGTTAGAGCACTAACTGTGACGTCACGTCCGGTTTTTCTCCTTTGGAACTTTTAAATGAGGATTGCAAATAATTAGTGTTTTAAAAAATCTGAAAAAATTAAAAACTGGATATAGTCAAAATCACTCATTTCCATAATTGTTTTCTTCCCAATTGTGCTAACAGATGGGGAAAACTAAAAAAAAAGATGGAAATCCTTTCCGCGCAGACACACACTTCGATAAGGTGTGATGCGGTTTCGGCACGCTCAGTCGTCACTCCGGTTTGTTTTATAGCTCCCTGACAGATGGTCCAAAAGCGCTATTTTCAAATGGTATCGTATGATAGAGGGCAGCACTGTAAATACCTATGATTGGTAGAAGTTTAGGCAGTACAATTTACAGATCACAACAGTGATTGGCGGTGACGTGTTTATTCAATATGTCTTCTTTCGAAGGAGTATTGGAGGATTAGACGATTGGGATTCTATTTCTCCGCCTCTCGTGACGTCACAAGGAGGGCGTGAGTTAAATGCAATCCCAGCGCTAACAAGGCCTCTTTCACAAGACATATGGATACTAGGGTGTATCGAAAAAAACTTTTTTTTGATTTTGATGATGCCTTAGTGCGGAAAAGTTGTCTAAGGTGGCAGAGAGTACCTGTGAATTTTTTCAGAATTTTTGGATAATATCTTGAGGTGCCGCCAAGGCCCTGAATGTCCCCATGTTAATCCAATGGAGCGCGCAAGCCAAGAAGGCCGAAAATTGGTTTTTCGCCCCTCATTTCTACCCTAATCACACGACAAATGTCTTCACTCGAGTTATGGACCCTATATGATATAGGCTATCGGACAAAACTTGAATAATAGCCTAAATCTCTATATTATGTTGATTGTGGGCTCTGATTTGAACGAAGAAATACGCGATTTTCGACGAAATTGGAGCTTACAAAAAAACGTAATATAGAGATTTAGGCTATTATTCAAGTTTTGTCGGATAGCCTAGATCATATAGGGTCCATAACTCGAGTGAAGACATTTGCCGTGTGATTAGAGTTGAAATGAGGGGCGAAAAACCAATTTTCGGCCTTTTTGGCTTGCGCGCTCCATTGCATTAACATGGGGACCTTCAGGGCCTTGGCGGCACCTCAAGATATTATCCGAAAATTCTGAAAAAATTCACAGGTACTATCTGCCACCTTAGACAACTTTTCCGCACTAAGGCATCATCAAAATCAAAAAAAAGTTTTTTTCGATACACCCTAATGGATACCTTATGCTTTTTCGATTTCCATAATCCGTAGCAGCACAAACGTTCAAGATTCGTCCACTTTTAATCATGTATGGCCAAACTTCGTTTACTTTTAGTTGCAGTAACGTAAACGTAACATATTTTGTGTGAGCTGTGCTGCTAGGGATCGTTTGTGGCTGGGGACTCTCTGTTCTTGTACTCTGTGGTTTTGGACAATTAGACGACATTAGTCATGACGTCACTTGCTTGTTTGGATACATACGTTGATTCCATCCGTGATTGGAAGTAATTCCGTACGGAACCAATCACGGTTGGAATCAACTTATCCAAACAAGCAAGTGACGTCACACTAATGTTGTCTATTGCTTTTTATAGTATTTCCCATCTCAATTACACCATTACGTGCAAAACAGTGGGTTTTTTTTCAAAAGATGTAGGTAGTACTCGAACACAGACTATTTTACTGTAACTTGATAGTAAATAAGGAAAATTAGTACCAATGAGTGAAAACAGCAAAACCTTTCGAAATTTTTCTTGTTTTGGTTATTAGTTATATTTTGCGGCAACGTTTGAGATGAGGAGTCAGTTTTAACATTCACGGATAGACTGGAAGAGAGAAGATTAGATTATGTGCTTGATATTGCGAGTTGCGTATGATGCTTCAATCAAGATAAGTATTTAGAGTGCATATTTTGTACCTTTCTTTAATTCAAATGCTTGGAACAAGCTTTAAATAGCTTTTGCACTTTCTTGGTTTTAAATACTACGCCATACCAGACATTTTATTGTATTTTTTAATCTGAGTCGACATAAGGAAATCTGGGAATGCCTAATTTTGTGAAATACTAATGTAATTCTTCAAGCTATTTTTATAGTTGTTATTTTGTCAACCATTTAAAATCAATAATTCCTTTGAAAAATGCATACAAATAGTACTACTTTTAAGTAAGTTAAGCACAGGTAGTTTATAGAATAAGGGTTAGATTTTCCACAAAAACCATGTAACTTGAGTGATTGATTTTACCAAAGTTTCCCTGTTGAAATGTTGAATGAACGTAAGAATGAATCATTTAATATTTATGCATAACTTCTTATAAAATTGTATATTAATAATGCAGTCAACTCCCCTTAATGTGATAACTTTTATCCAAGAGTAGAATGATAACATTATCCGACTGATGACAATAAGCGATTTGATACTAGAGAGTTACAACATAACACGAGTGCCGCTTTAAAATCACAACCATGCATCCCTAACTGAAGTATTTAAATAGATTTCCTAGTATTTGGCAACTTTTTACATTCTTAAAATATACGAGTTGAACATCTAAAACTAATAAATTAATAACTAGTTTTGTATGATTATGTATTAAAGTCGGCCTTCAAACGGGAAAAATTAGGTTTTTTGTAAGAGGGTTTCAGCAGTTTTTTTTTTAAAATTACGCAGCATACTGATCACATAAAACTATACATTTTGAGTAGGGTGGGTTGGGGTAAAATGGGTCACTTTTTAGGTACTTTCACATTCCAAGTTTTATTTCATCAAAACTATTACTTTTTAATGACTTCTTTCAATTGGATCTTGACATTATAATCCTTCAGAGCATTTTCATCAAATTTTATCAAATATTTTTTAGTTATAAGTTGGTTAAACTTACCATCAAAAGTAATGACCTATTTTACCCCAACTTGGGGTAAAATGGGTCTCATTGCAAAAAGATGTCAAAAATATATTTATTACTAAATATACATGAAAATAAGAGAAAAGGCAATCTGCTAAGCCGTTTTTATCTGAAGAAATTTGTTTTAAGTGGTACTTAATGAAATTGTAAACGTCCGAAGTTAAATCATTGCTCAAATGTAGCAATTAAAATACTTCATTTGGAGAAAAAAAAACTTGTTTGACAGTTCAATGTATATTTGAAGGAAATAAGTTAAAAACATTGTTTTTACTTAATACAGAAAGCCTCCTAACTATGACCCATTTTACCCAAGTACGAAATATATGGTTCTTACGTATTATACCGTCGACCGTGCCGCTTATTCAAAAACGTTATCAAATGCCATTGAATTTTCTACAGGGTGTATCTGAAATGGTGCAACAAACTTTCAGGGATGACAGTACTCATCAAGACGAACAAGAATCGGTATAGAAAGGGGGGCCCCAGACCAAATCCCAGGGAGTTAAAAATGGAGCGACACCCCAAAAAATCATTGAAAAATTCACTTTGTAGAAGAACTACTATTGGTAAAAATTTAATTATGGTCTCAAAAATTGTAGTTTAATATGATCTTTAAAATTACCTCAAAAGTCTTCACTTTAAAATTTTTTTATTATGAAAAAAGTTAAAAAACACAAAAAAATGTGAAAACTCTGCCAAAACCTTATTTTGTATTTCGAAATCCTTTCTTTTGATTTGATAATCTGAAAGATCATAGTTGAAAACCCTTAAGTCCAAAGTTTCACGTAAATACAATCAATATTAAACGCTTGAGATCCTTTTAAAGTTTTTTTTTGGGTGCGCAAGCAGTTTTTTAGAGCTGTTTCTAGAACAGCTGTTAGCGCACGCAAAAAACAAACTTCAACAGGATCTCAAGCGTTTAATATTGATTGTATTTACGTGAAACTTTGGACTTAAGGGTTTTCAACTATGATCTTTCAGATTATCAAATCAAAAGAAAGGATTTCGAAATACAAAATAAGGTTTTGGCAGATTTTTCACATTTTTTCTGTTTTTTAACTTTTTCATAATAAATCGAATTTTGAGGTAATTTTAAAGATCATATTAAACCACAATTTTTGAGACCATAATTAAGTTTTTACCAATAGTAGTTCTTCTACGAATTGAATTTTTCAATGATTTTTTTGGGGTGTCGCTACATTTTTAACTCCCTGGGATTTGGTCTGGGACCCCCTTTCTATACCGATTCTTGTTCATCTTGATGAGTATTATCATCCCTGAAAGTTTGTTGCACCATTTCAGATACACCCTGTATTGATGTACCGCTTAATTTTTTTTTTTAAATAAATAATTTTATTTACAGAAAGGAAAAAAAAACAAATACATATGTTGTTCACTAAGGGGCACAAGCCCTTCCAAGTGAAGCACTAAATTAATAAATAAATATTTATACTAAGAACAAAATAAAACAAATAATCGAAATACACATACAGTCATGAACAAAATACAAATATACATACAAAATAATACACACTAAGTACACACCAGAAAAAAAAATAATAATTTGGCTAACACAGAGCAACAAAATATAGTCAAATATCAGGCCTATTACAAGACCTTTATAGATTTGTGTCTTTTAAATTCAATAAATATGTAGACAGACCCTTTTTAAAAGAAAATGTATTTGAGTTAGAGGTTAGAGAAGTTGAAAATGTTGAAATTAGACGGACACTGAACGGTTGACGTGATTATACGTAAGTACCAAAAGTTTAAAATTTATTATATTTTTAATGAACATGATGCTATTTTTCATAAAACTAATTTGGCAAAATAAAGTTTAATTTCCGTAATGCAAGTTTAAATTCCTTTACAAAATTTTGGTTCTTACGTATTGTCACGTCGACCGTACCGCTTAATCAAAAACTTCATCAAAACAGTGTAAAAAATTGCAAATGAAAATATTAAATACGTTTAACCTAGTATGAAAAATTTCTGAAATAAAATTCCCAACATAAATTAAAATGATTTTCTGATGTAAAACTTGCTAATTAATAATATTGAATCTTAAGTTTAATTATGATCAAATATGTCCTACTTGTACACGAACCATCCAATTATATACCCTCTCAAATGTCCAAAATATTTAGGGGACATCCCTCAATTACGTGAGGTGTTTTTTCAAAATCTGGACCCCCCTCCCCCCTTGGTGGGATTTAGTGAGATTTTGCTGGACCCCCCTCCCCCTACGTTAGATTTACCTAAAACCTTTAAAAATAATTTTCTATCCTATTCGCATTTTGTGCTTCACAGCACCTAAAACTTTTCCATTATTAATGATGTGGGGAAAAAGGACAGTCTTCCGCCTAAAAACACCACAGTTTCTTAGTTTCTTATCTGTGGGTATTGTTCCTTTCTAATACTTAAAAAAACGCTTAATTTCCAACTTAAAAAGTTGACTTGAGATTTTAATTGACCCCCCTCCCCCCTTGGTGAGATTTTTCCAAACCCCTACCCCCTTTTTGACCTCGCTTTTTTATTTTTGAACTTTCTTTGTTGCTGTAAATTGTAGTAGTGCAACTTACATAAAACATTGTTTATAACAAAATGACTAAAAATGGAAATTATCTTGGTATGGTAACTTGAATTAATATTATAAATAAGTAACTGCTGATAAGTTAACAGACCTACCAACTCTTGCTTTAAGCCGGAGTTTCTGGCTTTTATTTTGAATCACCAGTCTCTATTTTTACTGGGGGTTTTATCAGGCTGTTTTTATCTTCCACCCGATTTAAACAACGGAAAAAATGAAGATGGAGATGATTTGAACTAAAGGAAGAAAATTTAATCAAAAAGGAGAGTTGGCAGGTCTGAGTTAATGTTACGTTTGTTCTTTAGTATTGTAAAATGTACTCATAATAGAGTGGCTTTCAATCTCAAATGTAAAACTTTATTTAGTTCAGAATTTGACGACTTGTGTCAATCCCCCCTTGATAAGGTTTACTTTACAACATTAAATGTTAACTAAGAATAATTGATGTTAGAAAACTGAAACTCTTTAAAAGTGCATTTTATGATAGAAGCTAGTTTTATTTTTCATATTGCTGTCAGCAATAGTTTTAAATACAGAGTGTTTCAGATAAGTGTTTCATAACGTCTAGGAGAGGTGTAGGGCACACCTAAAGATTAAAATATTTTTAATACTATAATCAATTTAAAATCTTAATTGGTTGATCTTTGAAAATGTGACAGACATGTTTTGAAAACTAGTGAGTACATTTTAAAAGCGCAAAATGGAGAACTAAATTTGAAATGCAAAATACCTTTAATGAAATAGCTTTTATTAAAAGTGGTGCTTGATAATATCAGTTTTTAACTAACCAATATCCAATTGATTGTAATTTAAAAATCTTAGTTTTAAGAAAAATAAAAAATTTGAGCTGAAAAGATAGGAAGTAACAAGTTATTATAGATTTAAGGAAAGCGCAGATGGACTGTATATCAATCCCAAAAGTATAGATCTTAAACAAGCAGAGACGCCAACTTACCTGTAGATAAAGTTACAGTTTATATTGGTCTCGCATAATGGAAGAGGTAAAAATTTTTTAACACATAGGGGAGAGTGTTGTACCTCTGGACAAAAATCACGTTTGGTTTTTTCTAAGACAGGTAAAATCACATTTTGACCATTTAAAGTTCCCAACCTATAGTCCTAACCTTTGTGAGTAGAGAGATATTTTTTATTAGCCAATATCTTGAAAATTGGATTTTTAATAATTTATAACAACTTTGAAAAATTTGTGTCCAAAGGTACAACAACCTGTTGTACCTATGGACAGACCCAGTTGTACCTGTGGACACCCTTAAAAAGGGGAGTTTTAGTTGAAAAGAGCAAAGAATGAACATTTTTATTGATGCATTACCTTTTAATAACCTATTTCAAGCCTTTTTAAAATTGAAAATAGATTTTTTAAAGTAATGTAGTTTTAGATCGTAAATGATCATTAAAACGAAGTTGAATGATAAAAACTTGATTTTTTACCAAAAACACAAAAATCACATGGTGTTTTCAGATCAGAATTTAAGGTAATAGTTGCATCAATCATGCTGATTGATCTGACAACTTCACTGATCCAAAAAAAAACCAATTCGATCGACACTTATTAGTTGTGCAAGCATTTGGTGGTAATAACAATAATAATTTGGTGGTAAACATTTTTCAGTGGAAATTTTAAGTTTTTTAATCATCATACTTAAATGCAATAGGGTGCTTAGGATTTTACAACATATTTTACATTAAATTCCAAGTAGAATAATAAATTAAAAAAGTAGTTTGGATCACAAAATATTTGATTTTTCATCGAAAATTCACTTAAAAATAATTGCTGACAAATAGATTACCATTTAGAATTAATTTAACATTTATTAAAATGTATTCAGTTAAATGAAACCTGATTCTAAAACGTCGATTAGCTACAGACACCCACAAGAACGTGTCCGTAGGTACAACACTTGTGGTGTCCGAAGGTACAACATCAGGTGTATTTGCATTCAAAGTTCTATAAAAGATAAAAGAATTGAGATCTGACGATTTCTAATATCAAAACTAAAAAGTCAAAATCTCGGGGATTCCCCCATGTATCCCATTTTATCAAATCATAATCATAGGGGAAGAAAAGAATTAATGTAGTGATGCACTAAAAAAAACTTTGAGCACCTAAAAACAATATTTTTATTAAAGAAAATTTAAATAATATTTTAAACAGCTGATTTCACGTTAGCAACTAGATAGCATCTGTTTACATTCAAAATTGACCACAAATTCAAATTTACATTTTTTCCCGAATTTTAAAATGAGGTGGCTGAAGGTACAACCGTCCGTAGGTACAACACTCTCCCCTATAGTCGCTCCCAAATGCGACTGAACTTTCCGGTTTATCTAATATGTTATGAAAAATTATAAAAAGTTTCATATCTAAACGTTGAAAGTTCCCGTAATTTACCAAAATTTGTATATTTCAGATTTCATCTCTATTTGGAAACAAAGCTCATCCCTATTTTGGAATGACCAACATCTATGTGTTACTAACGATTTATCGTCGTTGCTTATCGTTAAAGACTTTAAATCAAAGGTAATTATATTTGAAGTTTACACATCAAAGTTTTTGTCAATAAAATAGGATTGATTTACCACAATTGTTTCTGAATCACTTCTTCTACATGTACTTACCTTTTAATGTACAGTGAAATAAGTGTCACAAAAAGTGGGAGATGATTGGGACTAGGTAGTTTTTTAGTGCTAGTTTTCATAAAATGTAAAGTGAAGAAGCTCTAATTATTTTAATAACATCTTTCTCAATAATAAATTTCTGCCGAGATCAATGTTTTCTATGATTCTTCAATCTTTATCCTTCCCATCTTAAAAGTAAACTAGTCTGGAAATGGACTATATTCGGCCACGCCCATATTAATCACGTGATTGGTAAAAACAAACTTACTATCAAATCATATCTCACTATCGTATCTCACTACAAATTATCTCTGGTAACCAATTGCAAGCTCAGTAGGTCGCATCACATGATGGGTAAAATGTGCCGTCAAAACGGATATTGTCCATTATGTAAACTATTGTACGAACATTATGTAGTACTGTAGTTCAAATTTAGCAATTTTCAAAGCATAGAAAAGTAAACTTTGATTATTAAAAAATGTTTTTAAACAAATTTTTCTCAACAAAGACATAGAAACCACAAAATTTTTGCTTTGATTATTCGATGAAAGTATATTCATACAATTAAAAATATAAAGATATAATATCAATCTAATCATAATCTAAAAGTATTTAAAGCAAATTTAAGTTGAAGAATAAAATTGAAAGCGTCAAAGTTGTTGAAGTCAACAAAAAATATTGTTTCCCTACTTTCCCTTAAACGCGGGCCAGACAATTAAAAATAAATGAATTTTCAATATTTTTTATACATATATTTTTATTTTATAGGTTATTTAATATTAATTTTCATTAACTGAAAAATAAGAAAAGCGGTGAAAAATTTGAATTTTTTTTATTGTAGGTACTTGCATTCCTGTAAGATCTTTGTATTCAGATATTTTCTAGGATGTATATTTTTAATGTATTGGAAATTAAACAGCTCACACAAAAAACTTTTAATAAGAGATTTTGAAGTGTTCAAAATCCATTATAAAATCTTAGTTTGGCAAATTTGAAACTAATTCTAAAAATTATATATCTTTTTAATTAACCGAACATAAATACAGGAATTCTTGATTTAAAAAAGTTTAAGTTATAGTTAATTAACTAAGTTCATTAACTAACTTAATTAAAAAGTTATTTAAAAAGTTAATTAAATAGCATGTTAAAAAAGTGCATTAATTTAAAATAAACAGTAGTAGAAGTTTCATAAGTGAAATGATTTGAAAAATTTTTTTGCTGATCTTTTTATAAAGTACCAATTTTAAATTAAAAATTTATGAAAACTAAGATAAAACAGGTTGCATGAAAAAAGTTTTTCAGACTAAAGTAACTTTCCCTCAAAATTTTTAGTGAAAGATTTTTCCCAACTCTTGCGTTCCTCTGTTAATTGTAACAAATCCAACTAAGTCGTAGGGGTACATACGTTGTGCTATTTAGTACCTTTTTCATTTCAATTTAGAAGTGTTTTTTTGCCGATTTCCTTGTATTTACTGCCATAGAAAGATATTGCAGGAATCCCTACTACCTCCTTTTTAACCAAATAACCAAGTCGTACTCGTACAGGTGATAAACAAAAATCGCTCTAGAGCATGAATATGAATAACCTTTTAAGTAAACTAACAGTTTAAAAGGGTGAATCAGTAAAAAAAATTGACTTGTGTGCGTAAGAAAATTCACAAAGCTTTTTGCTCTACACATGAGTGTAGAAAGAGGGAAAAATAACTACCCTTATTGGCAGATAAAACCCCTTGAATTTGGCGAAATAAATTTCCAGTCATAGTATTTTTTGACTGAACTTAAAGTTAAATTAATTTTTCTTTCTTATCTTATTCTTCGTACTCTAATCAGCCAAAATAAAATCCGATTATAATTTAAAAGTGTTTTTTTCTTTTTTATCTTAATTTTATTCGCCTTAGTGTTTCTGTTTTCCACTTTTGTACCGGGAACTAAGCAGAAATATATTTTAGTTGTCAGGTGTTTTTTCAAGTCCAACTACCTTTTTCAACTGTAAAATATTTTTCGATGATTATTCTGTACTCCAAGTAGGGTTCTGATTTTATAGTATGAATAACCTGTTTTTATACAGTGGAAATTCTATTACTTAGGGGCCATTCATTAATTACGTAAGGATGATTTTGGCAATTTTTGACCCCCCCCTCCCCCCATGTAAGGGTACGTAAGATTTTTCAAACCCCTCCCCCCCTATTCTTACGTAAGATTCCATTATGTTTTTCAAAACAATAAAATGTTAGAAAACTCTCCGTTTGACGTAAATCAAAGATTTTTATTTTTCAACAGATAAGTAATATTCTTGCTACATATTACTATTATATTATTATCTCTTGATTAGAATAATTGGAATTTGTTTATATTAACTAGGAAAATCTTACGTAAGAATTGGTTTGACCCCCCCACCCCCCAAGTAAGGGTATGTAGAGATTTTTCCAACCCCCCCTCCCCCTCGGGACCCTTACGTAATTAATGAATGGCCCCTTATACAGTTTTTTTTAATTTTTTCAAAACTTGGCTTTTGGACTTGTTCCCCTTTTCAAACTGGCGATTCAATTGTAAACATCAGGTGATGTTAAGCAAAAATCGCTCTAGAGCACCAATAACTTTTCTAGTACTTTTTAAATGTGTGTTTCGTGGGGGGTTGTGCTATCTCAATTTTAGACTTGCAGCTGAATGAGGAATTTGCCCGATTTTTTATTATTCTTTAAATCGATAGGGTGGGTTGGGGTAAAATGGGTCGATTTTGGGTACTTTCGCATTCTAAGTTTTATTTCATCAAAACTATTACATTTTAATGATTTCTTTCAATGAGGTATTCTCACGTTTTGAGATTAAATTTTATTAAAATAGTAGATAAAAAACCATGAAGAATAACGTTTACATCAAATATATTCGTAGCCTAGTTTTTGAGCTATAAATTTTTGAAATTTCGTTTTTTGTTTGGGCGCGAAAACACTTTCGAATCACAAATCATGCGCTGTGAGGTCACATCCAATAGAAGCCCGTTTTCGGATCACGTGAAAACAGAAAACACAATGGTTTTCATGCGCTGTGACGTCACATCCAATAGAAGACCGTTTTCTAAAAACGTGATTTTTCTGACGTTTTGGCAAAAATAAAATTGAATTTTAAATTATTTAAAACACATTTTTGAACTTAAAAATCAGAAATTTGGGAGTTTTACACCATAATGTATCGAAAAAGTATAAAATCAAGCAAATCCCTCACCCATGCAAATACCTCATTGAATCTTAACATTACAATCCTTCAGAACACTTTCATCTAATTTTATCAAATATTTTTTAGTTATAAATTGGTTAAACTTAGCATCAAAAGTAATGACCTATTTTATCCCGACGTGGGGTAAAATGGGTCTCATTGCAAAAATATGTCAAAAATATATTTATTACTAAATATACATGAAAATAAGAAAAAAGGTAATCGGCTAAGCCGTTTTTATTTGAAGAAATTTGTTTTTAGTTGTACTTTAATGAAATTGTAAACGTCCGAGGTTAATGAACATTGTTCAAATGTAGCAATTAAAATACTTAATTTGGAGAAAAAAATAAACTTATTTGACAGTTCAGTGCATATTTGAAGGAAATAAGTTAAAAACATTGTTTTTAGTTAATACAGAAGACCTAACTATGACCCATTTTACCCCAAATACAAAATATTGTTATAAAAGATAAAATATTTTATATTTTTCTAAGCTGATTGGCTTGAAATGTCTCTCAGACTTTCTTTTATGGAAAAATATTACAAAAGTCTGCTGTAATTTATTACAATATATAGATATTTGGAAGTTGGTAAACCCTGTTTTTTCGACAACACCCTTTACCGTTCAAATAAAATATTTTTTCAGTTCTCAAATTCCTAACTCTCAATTTTTGACAGTCGGAAAATGTTGCCAACAGATAAAAGATTATAATACACAAAAATGGGTGAAAATAATTCAATTTAAATTTGATTTGTATCGAGTTAATTAAAACTGACCCATTTTCCCCCATGACCTACTTTACCCCAACCCACCCCACTCCACACAAAAATAAGCCTAATGTGCGAAATTTCAGCTTGATTTGACAATTTTTTCAATTAGAAAAAGTGGATTAAAAATTCTTTTTTTAATGGTGCGAAAACGAGTTGTGACGTCACAGGCTATGATCTTCGTTTACCGCATAGAAGTACGGCCCTATTTTCATGATTGATTAAATAAGGGGCTAAGATTAGAAAAAAACGAAAAAGTAAAAGCTGTGACACGGACGCGATGAAATCAGCACGAGTCTTTCACTCGTTGTTTAAAAAACTCAACTTCATAAACTGTGACGTAAGATCGCGTTTTAAGTCGCATGTATTTTTATCAGTTTTTAAATCAAAATATGTAATTTTCTGTAAGCTACTGCAAAATTTCGACCAGATTTTCAAATTCAGCCCTCAAAAATCCTTTAGAAAATTAACAATTTGTATAAAAACCTCGCACAGGCAAATTTCCTTATTCCCGTCAGCTCTGATTGGCTTAAAATTTGGTTCCATATTTCAACGACCAATTAGGAGTTGATTCCAGGTTAATGTTAGATATTAACTGCCACATTCACCTTTAACCTATTGTGCTGTTGATTTTTAATTGTGTAGAAATGTTTGTTTCACACTTTCTTTTTTTTACAGGTGGTAAAAATAAGTAAACTTCTAGCTTCGATAGACTAAATGCTGGTCCAGAAAAGACTCGGGGCTCTTCCGGAATTCCTTTTCCAGACTTTTCACCCATTGGTGTGGTCAAGATTCCTCGTGTTGGTATGCGGACACTTAAGACTGTAACTATGACTTACTGTAACCTACTTTTTGGTTTTAATAAAAACTTTTCTCTAAACCGTGTTCTTATTTAAACTTTCATACATGTTTCACTCAGTCCACGCCGCTCAGAATGAGCATGCGCGTGGACTTAGTACATACAGGCCGCGCAGATACTCTTAGAGCGCATGCGTGAACCAGGGATAGAGTAGAAGTTTCCAGCCAACAAGGTATCCAAGCTAAGTCCTAGTCAAGGAGTAAGGAGGTTATTAGGTGAGAGTAGTTGGCGAGATACCAAAGTCAAAAAGCTAACTTTGGTTGAAAGTATTGAGTTGGAAGCTGATCTTGGTTGACAAGTCTAAGTTCATTTTTCAAATATTGGACTTAAAAAAAATCTTAATCTGAAGTTCTAAGATTTGAATAATGAACTTAGACTTGTCAACCAAGATCAGCTTCCAACTCAATACTTTCAACCAAAGTTAGCTTTTTGACTTTGGTATCTCGCCAACTACTCTCACCTAATAACCTCCTTACTCCTTGACTAGGACTTAGCTTGGATACCTTGTTGGCTGGAAACTTCTACTCTATCCCTGGTTCACGCATGCGCTCTAAGAGTATCTGCGCGGCCTGTATGTACTAAGTCCACGCGCATGCTCATTCTGAGCGGCGTGGACCAAGTAGCAAATGTGTAAATTGAATTAAAAACTACCCATGTTCAGAAATATACCTTTATTGGAAAACCTAAGTTGGGTTACAAGATTTTTCAGTGTTCCATCAAATTTTACAGTGCTGAAACATACAATCAGTGGATGAATTCTTGAGAACTGAACACTAGCTGGTAATCTCTTTTTGAGAAATAAACTCCTGTATTCATACAACGAACATATCCTATTGACAACCTAGACAAATTTCAGGATAATCTGGTGCAATTAAATTCGATTGGTGTTCTTCCGGCGAAAACTCCTCAGTAGAAACACTGCAAGAAATAAAGCCTTTTATGAATAAAAGTAGTTTGAACTTAAAACATGTCAAGACGAGTCTTAGGATTCATATTATTAATGAAGGGGGTCAAATCATAGTTTAATTATCGACAACTACCCTAGTAGCATAGCACATACCAAATATATCAAGTTTAATTAACTGCAACAAGTCTAAAATGATTCAGAACCACAAAAAGTTGAGGCAAAATGTGAATTTGACGCCTTTAAAAATAAATTGCTTTTAAACATGGAAAAAATGCCATGTTTATGGGGGAAAATGCAGAAACCACAAAATTTAACATTAGGGTGAAAAAGAAAAGTAAAGTGAACTCTGATTCCCAGTATTGCTTCCCAAGTGCGGTGCTCTAGAGAAAATTTCGGGGAGTTTGAGGCAATCTAAGGCGAAAGTCGTCAATTTTTTAAAACCTTGCAAGCTTTTATCAAACACAAGAAAATAACTCCGGGAAATTTAATATGCATATAACATGATTTTTTCCCTTAAGTGTTGATAAATTTTTTCTTGAAGGATAGGGGAAATATTTCTTAGTATAACTTATAGGGGAAGGATAGGGGTAATATTTCTTAGTATATATTCCAACTGTTTTTAATATTTTTACGAATGTTTTTCAAGAACTTAAATCGTAACAAGTTTTTGAATTTTAAAAATAAATGTTTTATTCGTTTCAGAGTGATCATGATTTTACATAAATTATCATTTTTAAAGTTAATTTAAGGTTGTTAAATTTGAAATTACTCAGGATGATGCAAAACTCATAGGAAGGAAATACTATAGGGCATTGACTACTCTAATTCAGATTCCCCTTAAAAATGAGTGTCTTCGAAGTAGAACGTGGATAAAAGTTGCCAAGAAGCAATGAAATATGGGATATTATAGGCAAACAGTTGGGGGTAGAAAGTATAAATATTTAAAAGTGATAGTTTTCTTTGATTTATTTATAATTTAATTCTTGCTCCTATATTATAATTAATTTCACTAGCAGCCAATCAGAGAATGCGAAAGTGATTCCTGATTGGATATGGAACTTCTATCAAGCGGCATTTAAATTTTATCGGTGTTGTTTTTTCCCTCCAGTCCCGATTTGGATTTGAGTGACAGCTTCAGTGGGCGAATGACAGAATTAGCAGGAATGACGTGGTACTAAAGGAGGGGATCCGTTTTGCATGAAGTTTGTCTATGGGAAAAGCCCTGATAAAAAAGTTGCCATCCTCCAACCAAAGTTGTTGAATCTAAAGCCCTAGATCCTCTACCTTAAGTAGCGACATCACGCTCAATCGGCCACCATTTTGGGGAGAACTCACTACTAGTGACGATAAGCTAGACTATCCAGACTAGTAGCGAGTTCTCCCCAAAATGGCGGCCGATTGAGCGTGATGTCGCTACTTAAGGTAGAGAGAGATCCAGGGCTTTAGTTGAATCCTCTGTTAAGCTCTATACTCTGTGGGTATAACGAAAAGGATGATTAAGGTTTTTCTCAATTAGATAATTTAATCTTTTTTCATGACACTAACTTTTCTCATCCTCCAGCTTCCGGCCCCATTTGAGCAGGTGAAGATTTTACTACATTTATGAATTTTCTATATCTTTGTTCAGGGTTCAAATGTATATCTGTTTAAGACAACTTTTGGTGATTTTAATTACCTTTATGCAGTTACAGTTAAACTAATTACTTAAACAGGAAAATTTTATCCATGTAGAAGTAGGAGCCAATTAAAATTTGAAGATTTTAATTACCTTTATGCGTTTAAATTAAAAACTTATTATTTAAACAGGAAAATATTTTCATCCATGTACCCAAGCAGTACAAACGTCCAATGTTTGTCATGTACGGCCAAAATTTCGGTAACTTCTAGTTGTAGCTACTTAAACTCGACATATTTGGTACGAACTGTGTTACTAGGGTAACAGCCAATTAATAAAAAATTCCTATCGCATTCAAATTAAGAAATACTTAATACAAATTTAAAACAAGAACAGTGAGGGACCTGTATAAAAACCAAAGCAAGAGTTGGAATTTTACTCTGGGTAGCGGACTAAATTTTGAGATGAATATTTGTTTTTAAATATTAACCCTACAAATAAGCTAAAAGTGCTTTCAATTCAAATAATGGAGAATTGCAGTATCTCTTAAAATTCTAAATATTCAATTTTAATTTATTAAAAATTATCTCTTAATTCCAAAAATACGCTTGTCTTTTCACACAAACTTTTTTAAAGGTAATTATGACATATTTTAATACAGAAAGCTCAGCCTAACAATGTGACATCACATGTGTCTCTTAGAAATGTGGGAAACATGGTTTTCATCGAAACACTGCTGTAAAAAACTAGAGCTCAGTCTTTCAAAGCGGGATGATAGCAACAAGCGGGAGCAAGGCACATTTAACGTCACAAGCTGTTTCAGCTTAGACAGAAAATAAGCTATTTTTAATTAAAAATAAATTAAAATTTAGGGCTTTGAAAGGTAAATTAAAATGTTTTTTGGAGGTTTTAAGCCATTCTGAACACATTAAGATTAAAAAAAATTTGACTGCAATTTTCCATTACAAGATGTGCGAAGGATGATAATCAAAGTAAATTACACTATGAAACAAATTATTTAAGGCAAAAAAGCATTGTCACTTACATTTTACTGTACGAAGCTTAATTAACAATTTTTCCAAAGCGAAACATATTAATCCGCAATCATTTTTGACTCCCCTTTTTTTTCCTTGGTCCACTCAGAATTCCTTTGCAAGTACAGCTGGATGACTTTGAAACCTAGAAACACATTAAGCAGTTTTAAGAGCATCAATATTAGAAAATATAATTTTTTATTTTTATACAATTTATAATACAATTTTTCTATACATCAATATATAGAAAAATTGTAGAATAGAAAGGCTAATCAAGGAAATTGGTAAAACACATACACCGTAAAAAATTGTCAACTTTGTTGTTTCCCGAGTCCTTTTTGGAGAAAAACGTTTTTAAAAAATTTTGGGGTAAATTAGTCACCAGATATAATTTTTTGGGGAGGATTCCGCCTCCCCATTTACCTATGAAGTAGGTAATTGAAGTTGTCAAATCATTTTGAAATTGTCTTTTTATGGTTTATAAAAGAACTCTCAGAAATCATGGGTACAGTTGAAAAACTATTTTTTAATTAATATCCTGCAATATTTTCTGGAAGAGTACCCCCAAGCAGAAAACTAGGTTTAAACCCCACAAAATTGAAAAATCCTAATCAAAAATCCTTTACCAACTTTTCATCTTAATTGGGAGATTGAACCAATCACGGTGGAAATGAGGAACGGCTAAACTAATACTCAAGAAACATCATTTAAACGCCTTTTGGAAAAATAACAGGTCAAAAAATACTATACGTCAAAATTTGTCGCAAATTGAAAAATTGTTTTCGAATTTGCCCATTTTTCACAGTTTTGTAAATTTCCGAATCCCCTTCTTATAAAAATTAAAAGCTGTGAATAATGCATATATAGTTAACTATCTCATCAGGACATTATAGGGATGGAAGGAAAAACCAGGTGAGATTTAATAGTATACTTAAAATATCGAGCACTGTTGTTGAATGCTCCGTTGAGCCATTATTGCTGTGCTACTCACAAGGGTAAATGTACAAAGAGGAGCCTCATAGTGAGGAAAAAAGGGTTTTAAGAGTATGTAAATTATTTCATTATAGTTATGTAATGATTTTAATGGAGAATGTAAAACAAAATACTTTGTAAACTACTTTTATTAAAACTAAAAATGACTTATTTAACAAAGTTACCTAAATTTTCCGAAAACATGACGATCTAGGGCAAAACTAAGATAATTTTTGAATTAAGTGCACAGAAAAAAAACATTAAAAATAACGACTTTAATGAAAAATTTGAGTAAAACAATTATATTTTTATATGTACTCTTTTTTTTTGTGAAATGTCTTAAATATCAAACCAGGTCATTTTAAATTTCATCCCCATTAAAACAAAAAAATTATTTTCAGGTAAACCTTAGTTGTAAAAAAATTATTTTAAATACTTTTATTTTTCTTGAAAAATTGGCATTTTTTTTCTAAACTGTCAAGAAAGGTTAAGTTCTACAGGGTGTCCCATAAATAATGGGTCACACTTCTAGGGTGGATAGTAGACACCTAGACGAGTCGGAATAACATAGGATTCGGGGGTCCCAGACCAAATCCCAAGGAGTTAAAAATGGAGCGACACTCCAAAACAATTATTGAAAAATTCAATTTGTAGAAGAACTACTATTGGTAAAAATTTAATTATGGTCTCAAATTTTGTGGTTTAATATGATTTTTAAAATTATGCTGAAAGTTTTCACTTTAAAATTTTTTTCTACAAAAAAAGTAAAAAAAACAAAAAAATGTGAAAAATCTGCCAAAATTTTATTTTGTATTTGGAAATCCTTTCTTTTGATTTAATAATCTGAAAGATCATATTTTAAAACCCTTAAGTCCAAAATTTCACGTAAATACCATCAATATTAAACGCTTGATATCCTGTTAAAGTTTGTTTTTTGAGTGCGAAAACAGCTCCAGAAAACGAACGTTCAGGGAGAATCTACGAGTTACGGATAGATAATCGCTAACTTTCTTTTCTCTCCCAGTTTGGCGAAACATACCAAGCTCCTACAGATCTCCAAGACAGCTTGGGCGATCTGTTGTTGGCGAAAGTTGGCGAGGAATCTCGTATCGCAAATAATGGCGAGAAATTTAGCGAGCATCAATCCGTAATTCGTAGATTTTCCCTCAACGTTTCTTTTCTGGATCTGTTTTCGCAAGCAAAAATCAAACTTTAATTAGATCTCAAGCGTTTAATATTGATGGTATTTAGGTGAAACTTTGGACTTAAGGGTTTTCAACTATGATCTTTCAGATTATCAAATCAAAAGAAAGAATTTCTAAATACAAAATAAAGTTTTGGCAGATTTTTCACATATTTTTGTGGTTTTTGACTTTTTTTCGTAGTAAAAAATTTTTAAAATGAAAACTTTTTAAATGATTTTAAAGATCATGTTAAACCACAAAATTTGAGACCATGATTAAGTTTTTAGCAATAGTAGTTCTTCTACAGATTGAATTTTTCAATAATTGTTTTGTGGTGTCGCTCCATTTTTAGCTCCCTGGGATTTGGTCTGGGACCCCCAAACCCTATGTGATTCTGACTCGTCTATAGGTGTCTACTATCCCCCCTAGAAGTGTGACCCAACATTTATGGGACACCCTGTATAATAAATCGGAGGTCAGTTTTAGATTCAGCACATAAAAAACTTTATAAATGGTTTTATGGAAAAATTAGTTAAAAATTTAGTATAATGAGTCCATTTTGCAAAATTTTGAGGCATTTCCCAATAAAACACGAAAACAATTGTCAGAAAAAATGACCCCAAAAAGGCTTAGACCTTTGTCCTTTAGACCACATTTTTACTTTTTTTATGCAGGGTGGTTTTATTTAAACTCCCACTTTTTCGCGATAGATTTAAACAGAAAACTGTTGTAAGTCAGAAGAGGTCATGGGATTTTATTTCCGGTGAAAATAATTTTGCTCTATATTTCGCAATAAGAGAAATATAATATTGTACAAGGTGGAGCTATAAATAACGAGACTGATGATGTTATAGAAAAGCTAAGCATGTGTCAAATTTGAACATTAGACAGTAGTGTAGTATGAATTTTTTTGTTTCAAATGGCAGAAAAAACTATTCATGGCAATTCAAAATCGCAAATCACGGAATCTCCATGAGGAATTCGCATTGGATCATTCTGTAGTGTGTCAAGACGTTTCTAGCTAAATACCCCATTCCCATCTAGGAGGCTTTGCACCTTTACTGCTCAAAAGCGATCCAAAATTCCAATGGACTTGTATTATTCTCGGACTCCCGCTCTGCCCTCTAAGCCATTTTAAGAGGCAACTCCCAACTTACCCAGGATATCATCCTGCTCTTAATTAAAATAACCACGGTACAAAGAACCTGCATTCTTCAATGGTTACCAGCACACGTCGAGATCGATGGTTATGAGAGAGATGAGCTACTCACCAAGGAGGCCCGTGACGGCCCTCAGCTTTCCAACTGCCTGACCCTTACTGATGCTGATGCAATAGCCAGCCGTAGACAACTTCATGCTTCTTCTCAGAAGCACTCCATCCCTGCCCTAAAGTGTAACCGTGCTATCTCAACAACTAAATCCAGATTGAGAACTAAACACTTAAGGAAATGAAAATATCGTCACCTTAGTATCAAAAACTACTATCTTCATTCGGCAAACTTCGGGAATCCCGATTCTTGGCGTTTAGATCGTTGTAGAAAATAACTTGATTGGTTTTGATCTTTTCTACTCGATCATGTCAGCTCTTACAAACCAAAAAAACGAGCTTCTCCACCGATCTGATCGCCAAGGATCGGGATTTCCGAAGGTTGCCGAATGGAGATAGTAGTTTTTGATACTAAGGTGACGATATCTCCTGATGGCCATTGAAGCTACAGGAGTTGTCCTCACTGCAGACACGGAACTATCTAATAGCCATATCTTTGATTGCCCTGCCATTTTGGCGAAGCTCCTCGGGATCCATCTTGATCACCCGAATCAACTCCTGTATTCCGCGGAGGTTATTGATGTGACCAGAGCTGTCTTGGACACTTTTGGATCAATTTGATCAAATTGCTCTGCTTGATGGACAAGACAACAACTCTATTCCAAAGTTAAATCATTCACCTTTTGCACCTGAATTTGCCCCATGGGACTTTTATCCGACTACCCTCGTAAAATTTTGAATTAAAAAAATCAGTAATTACGAACAGTGATATTAGGTCATATGGGCTCTCTAAAGTAAACCAGTAAGATACTTCAACTTCTATCTAAAGCCAATTTGGCGAATTTCGGCTCTTTTTTAGTTGGCTAACCTTTTGAGCTTTCCTAAATTCTACGATTAATAAGAATTTGTTTACTTCAAGTTGCCATCTATAGAAAGGTTATGTAACTAAAATTCAAATGAATTTAACTTCTAATTAAAGTAATATTTAGATTTCATAGATGATCTGCTTTCTCACAAATTGAAACTTCTTTTATCTTACTCTTGATGAGCGGCTGTGGAATTCAGTGGCGGATCCAGGATTTGGCTTTGGGGGGGGCTAAGAATTTTCATAATCAAATTAAATCTTCTTGTTAATGGTAATACGGAAATGTAGTGAATTATCCTACTCAAACCACTAAAAGGGTCTGTGGGTCCTCCCTCAGAAAAATTTTGGAAATTTAAGTCAAAAACCCCACTTTTTCAACTCGTTTTGGTACGCCTCCCGAAAGCCCCCCCCGTAGATCCGCCACTGGTGGAATTATAAGATTCCAGTAAATAATCGTCCGGATTTTTCTTAATGAAATAGTAATCCAGCCGTTTAATACGAATGGTTGTGATAGAACTATCCGCATACCTCAGAAAAAATTTAAATCTAAACTAGATTTTCCACATGTTAGAATAAGTTTAAAATTTATTTGTTTAAAGAAACTAGCCAGTTAATTGTAATTTAAAAATCTTTATTTCAAGAAAAATACTAAGTTTTGAGCTGAAAAGAAGCGAAGTAGCAAGTTATCATTAGATATAAGAAAAGCCCTCATGGAGATCATTATCAAAAACAAGCCAAGATGCCAATTTGACTTTTGATAAAGTTACAGGTTATATTGATCTCGCATATTGGAAGATAAGTAAAAAAATATAACACACGCTTGCAAATGCGACACTACTATCCGGCTTACCTAATATTACAAAATCTTTTAATTTTTCAAAGCCATGCTAGCCAGTGACTTCAGGGAGACTAAGTCCGGTCGCTTGGACAAAACGAACTTTGGATGCCCCAACTATCTATCACTTCCTGGCCTTCCTGTACACCGGAGCCGTGGAAGAGGACTGACTGCGACACTGCCGTCCAGCTAAATAACAAAGTTGTTTCTAATATTAAAAAAGAGTATAAAGGAATATAAAAAGCATACAGAACTAAACATCATCGAATATATTTTAACCTGATATGTACTAATAATTTGAAATTTAAAGAAATTAAAAGATCTCTGTTCTTTTAAATACTAATATTTTTCTTTAGAAGAATAAAACTGTTATTCTACATAAAAAATGGCAATTAAGTTAGTTGGCTTACTATACTTCACAGCAACGTTTCCTGAACCTAGTACCATCACTACGTGGAAGCAGAAAGTGAGTAAACACAAAGCCTGTTGGGTTGCTAGGAGGCGTTTCTGTACGCGAATCGTGGTAAAAAGACAATATATACATGGGTTAAACGAAATAATCATATTTTAAAATTGACGTTCTTCGTTTCACTCGAAATTCAGACACCGCGATGGGAACTACTTTGTTTGTTAATGACGTAGTAAGGTTCAACTTAAGTTGCTGTCTGGTTTAGAAGGATATTAGGCAACGGAGATTAAACTTTAAAAAAACCAAAAACCACACCATATTTAGTATGTAGTTAAATACTGCAAAATTATCGTTAAAATCACATCTATGAAATTTAAATGCATGCTATACCTTTTTAGTACGCTTAATGTTTAAGAATAGTAGGCCGAAACATTGTTTTTATAACACTTCCGAATTTAAACACATAAATCTTAAAATAGCAATAAAAATACAAATGAGTTTTATCATATACTTATTTTATGATCAGGTTTTTTAAAAATTTTTTAAAAACCGATTGCAAAAGACATTTTCTTATTGAAATTTCATTCGATGTTTAAATGAAAAATTATCTCACTAAAAATAAAAAAACTTCCATACCTGTTGAACTCGGTGTTCCTCTCGTAAAATCACACAGCTTCATAAAAAAATTTTCTCAACTGCAAATTCTTTGGATGTTATTCTCTCTCTTGATCTTCTCTTCTCCTCTTCAGAATATTCTGAATGATCTGTTGCCACCTATTGTACTGAAACCATGTGAAAAGTTCTTGAAAATGGTTGATTGATTGATTGATTTCCAGATGATTAAGAGATTAAAAAGCCACTTTTCAGCTTTTTAAGACCATGGTTAGGGCTAGGTATGTTATAAATAATTTAAAAATCAGATTAAATGAATACTTTCCTAATTTAATAATGCATCTCAAATTAAGCAGTTAACGTGTTAAAAATAAGGTATAAATTAGTGATGATTTCCCTCTAATTTCAAATATTTGATTTCCCTAGTGATTCTTACGATTATTAAATTTTGTTTACAGATCATTTTATTTGATACTTAAAAGTATACTTAAATATGAGAATTCAATACCTAAGAATAATTTGGTTTCCTTAATCTATTACACTTAATTTAGGAGAAAATTTAAAGATTGTTTTATAGAAATTTTGACCCCAAAGAAAAATGTAAGCCTTGAAATGTCTGAAATGTGAGCTGTCTGGAATAATTTATTTTAATCCTAGGGTAAGATTTGGGCAAGAGCTCCGATTGGTCTATCAAAAGGATGTGATTCCCAATATGGAAATGCCATCCTTCTGCAAGAGACATGATTGGTCCTTAAAATCAAAAGGTAATTTTACCTAGTAGGATTGGAAAATATCCATCTCAGAACACGCTAATTGTTTTGAACATCCTTTGTTTTTTATTGGTAGCAAAATAACATTTTAAAGTAAAATTTCAAGAAATCTTAATATTTATATCGTTTTAACTCAATTATCTATTTATTGCAATATATTCCAATCCCTATTTCAAAGGATGTTATCTACTTTTTGAAATATCACTGCTAGAATCTAACTAAGCATGAGTTAATTTGAGGTTCACAGATCATAGGAATAAGGTTTATAAGCTTTAGGGTTATACACATGTAGTAAAATATAAGGGCACATAATCCTTTACTTATACTAAAATGATTAATTTTATGTGAAATATGCATAATAGTATATTGAAGTACATTGCTTAAAACAGAAAATTTGATTGATAGCTAATACGCGTGCTTATTTATCATTTTTTTAAATAATTATTGTTTTAAAATCAATCGACATTGGCAGGTTTAAAACTGCATCACTTGTAAGAAGTTGAGTAAGATTAATAGAAATATGTTTGAGGAAGAGAAATTATAATTCTACTGACAATAGGCACTTGTGTTACAAATGTTCTGAAACTTTTGTCTGGATGCAATACCTATGAAACAAAAAGGGGCTTACATATATTTTCCTTTAGCCGCATATATTCCAATCGACATATTCCTCAGTATATTTACCGAAAAGATTTAACTGGCTTAACTTTCTTAAACAAAAACTTTTGAGACGTCCGAGGAACAATTTGACCCGAAAGTCCATGTCGTCTCACGGATATTTAATCTGTAAAGGGAAGGGTGTTGTTGGTATTAAAGAAAACTTTAGACAAGACTATACTAGTTTCGCAATATTGCTCTGAATTTTTCTCTGAATATCTGTACGTAAAACTAGTTTAACAAATGCCAGAACAACCTGTCTTCCAATTTATAAAGATTCGTAGTTTTTGCGAAGGCTTCTACGGCCGGAGTTGTGATTAAAACTGAGGTTTTCCGGGCAGGTTGGCCTTAGTCTTGTAGATGTAGAAAAACTAAACGTTTCGACTCCTACTACGGGAGTCATCTTCAGTAGGATAAAAAGTTTAAAGTTATGATGATCTACAAAACTTCGGCCAACAAGCCCGGAAAACCTCAGCCTTAATTCGTAGTTTTTATTTCTATTCTCTGTTTAATACGATGGCGGATCATCAAAGATTTTTATAAAAAAATAGAATTCCTATACATAGATCAATTATTCAAAGTTTATTTTATAATTATATTTTATAATTATAGGATTTCAAACTCATTCTTTTTTTATCGTTATCAATTTTGAATCTATTCAATCATTGAGGATTGTTTTTGTTTAATTTACTTCAATTATTTAAAAAAACAAGAAATATAAAAGGCTGTCGCCCCCTGCTCGCTATCGCTCGCCAACCCCCGGAAACTGCTGACGCAGTTCCCCTAGGATTGCTTCGCAATTCTGTGCTCGCTACGCTCGCTTGCCATGCGCTGGTACAGCCTAGCTGAGTTTCATTACCAACTAAATTTATTGGTTAAAATATAGTTTTATAAATAGTAATATGCAGCAGGGAAACATTAAATATGTGTATGAAAAATATGTATACAGTGTTTATCAAATTCATGGGTACTGTTGCATTAGCCAAGAAAAGCCACCATATATCAGCCAAAAAATATATCAGATGAGTACTATTAATTAACGTGTATATGTTATATTTAAAAGTTGATATGGGTGCTTTTACTTACCCCATTATTTAATCACTCCTCTAAAACTTCTTTGTAAACACAATTGTAAATACTCCTGCTTGGAGCTACAACCGTCACAGATTGGAATAATAATTTCTAGCTCTACTTAAATTCATCTTCAGATTGCTTTTAAATTTACGAAACGTAAACAAAACAAACCAACCGTTGCCAAAGGGAGAAAACAAATACCGCCAAATATCAGCGTCACGTAAGAGAAATGTATATATATATATATATATATATATATATATATATATATATATATATATATATATATATATATATATATATATATATATATATATATATATATATATATATATATAGAGAGAGAGAGAGAGAGAGAGAGAGATGCTAAGCTTGATATTATGATAATCTTCTTGGGGTATATAAATTTCGTATTACAAGGGATTCATGTTTATTTATTCAAGGGTCCCTGTTCCATTGTTATTTGAAAAGGTTCTGTTTCTTTGACTTGCAATACCTATAATCCCTGTAAACCAAAATACTTTGAATTTTATCATCGGAAATTTCCACTTTCACGTCAAGAAAATTTTAGATGGAAATGCAAAAGCAAATATTAAAAAAGATATTTATAAAAAAAACAGAATCCTCAATATATATAGATCAAATCATCATGAAGGAAATTTATTCATTTTCAAAGAAATTACTTACATAAAATTATTATTTCCTTATTATTGTGAAAATATGCAAATTTATTGCACGACTTTTAATTACATAGATTCTGCAATAAAAAATGAAAAGAAATATGAGCATGGAAGTTATTTTCCTTAATTTAATTGATCACTTTAAATTATTTAGAAGTTGTACCTTTAATTTTATTTACGAATTTGTTTGAAACAATCATACGAACACATAATACTTATTTGTAAAGTTTGGTATGTTAAAAGGAATTTTTAAGTAAGCAATAACACCAAAATTTGATTGCTTTTAAATATTACTCAAAATAAATAGGTGTTTACGTAATATAATAATTAACAAGTAAAAAAATATTTTCACGAAGTCTGGAAGAATATGGAAGTATTCTGATCAATCATTTTAAAAAAGATTAGTAAATTTGAATATAAATAGATTCTATGAGACATGGTACTAACACTTCTTATAGTTTAATTTCAAATTCTTTGACAGTAAATAACAGATGCTCATATAGATTGATATTTTCTAGAAGTTTGAATATTTTAATCCACAAGTTTAAAATACTTACGGGGTAACTTTTCCCAATCAGATTATACAACACCATATATACAATTTTATGGTGTAAAGAGTCCATACATTTTTACATTGATAACAATAGAAATTTATATCACTTTTTATACACTTCATTCAGCTACTTAATGTATTGATCTGAATAAAAAAACCTGTATAATTAATGAAAAAATCAAATAAATGGATTAGTGTGATTAAAAATTTAGGAGATAATCAATACTTTTCGCTGTTTTGACATTCTTATTTACTTATTCAAAAAAGTAGGAAAAACTTTTGTATGAATACATTTAACTCCTATTTATAAAGGTGATAAAATTATTAATGATAGTTATAAAATGTGATAATACAACTAAATATTTCTGATTGTTGAAAGAAAATGTCTGTATTAATTCCATGGAAAATGATTAAATTTTTTACAAGCTATGTTAAGCAAGTGACATTACAAATAATTCCTTCAATGCTTTAAAATTACTGAAAACCTGTCAATATTTTAGGACACAATGTCACTTAGAATTAATGATTAAAATTCTATTCAGTAACCAATTTTATAACTAAATTTTTAGTATATTTGGAAACCCCTACAAAATCAGATTTATTACCCCTGATAAAATAAACTTCTCTTTTTAAAAAAAATTCACTGAAATTTGATGTAGAAGAACCGGAAGAAAAATGAATGAAATCTTGTCAAATAATTTTTCTTATCTACAAAACAAGAGCAGAAGGTCACAATTAAATAGAAACTGTAATGAATCACGTTTTTATATCAGTACTATGGACATTTAATACAAATAACGTTAAAAATTGTTTAAGTTAAATCTCATAAGACTTTATTATATAACTGTTACCAGCTTTTTCATTTACTAATCAACAGCAAAAATCGTTAAGAAAATTTCTGTGAGCAACTTCGTTGTTACGGTTTATCACCAACCAAAGTGCCTGTACAGAGAGTACCACACACTTCAAAAACAAACTGAAATGCGTGTTACTCTTATTTATTCCGTACAAATTATGAAATTAGAATGACAGTGGAACAGTACTCTATTCCATCACTATTTCGATTAATCCAATGCCTCATCTCTCTGAAATTCCACCGTTTCATTTACACCATCACTCCAAAACTTTAATGTTCTATCACTCCCCGATTGCAACGTTACGCGACCAATATTTTATCACTCCAAAATTCCATCACTCCGAAATCCAGTTTATTCCCCTTATCACTTCAAAATTTCAACGATCCATTAATATTCCACAATGGACAATACGAGCATTTTTTGAAAACAGAAAAATGCATTTTTCCAGTAAAGGAAATAGATCTAAATCCGAAAGGCACTGTATATTTGGACGGCTTTTTTCAACTAAACTCTACTCTAATTTCCACGGCTAGGCTACAGCTCGGCGTTTCATTGGTTCAATCACTAAGCGCCGAGACTGCTACGTAATCACGAGACCTACAGCGCATGCGCCACTGGCCGTTTTGGCCGTCCAAATATACACTTCGAATCCGAAAATCGACATGAAAAGTTTCAAAAAATCGACAGGACCTTTGTCTTTGTATAGGATTGAAGTACGTCATAAATGATCCGTCCTTAAAATAACTTTGAATTGTTTAAACAATTAAAGCAGTGTTTAAAATCAAAGTATAGATTTACAGTACGTCACATTTTGAAATTTGACGTTTTCGTGCCCTTTTTAAATTCAAAATTTGAAATTAAATTAAAAATAAATAATCATCTTAATTTAAAAAAATGTTGCACGTATATTCCTCACTAGGGTACCTCTATTAAATAAAAAATAAATGCGGGATTTGACCATTCTATCATTTTATCACCTCCAAAATTCCAATGCTCCATCACTCCGAAATTCCACCATTTTACTACTTTTATCACTTCAAAATTTTAACCCTACCGTGCATACTGATGCCATTTGGCAACACGACATTTTTCCCCATTTCCTACTCGAACTTTCATTTCCAAACGGCAACAACATGCAATAAGTACAATAGATATAACATTCCATCGTATTAGCACTTTAGAATGCCAGTGGATCACAGCAGGGGCACTATTTTGAAACATTTGTTAGTGGCTAGTGAGACAAAAGTCAAGACACAGAAAACGCCAAAATAAAGGGACCATATAAATTAAAATAATAAAAAATTTTCAGCTTGAAAATAAATGTTTTGAAAAGATAAGTTGTTTTTTTATATTTTTAGATCATTTGGTTTTATTTCACTTCACAATTAATTTCACAAGAGACACAAATTAATTTCTCAAGGACAAAGTTTTTTGCAAATAAAAAGTAGAAAAAATTAAATTAATTTTTTTTAGTATTTTTTTACTAATTTACACCATAATAGAAGTCAAATAAATGATTTTCAAGTGAATTTAAAAAGTCATGCATTGTAGGGTTAACGTTCCATTACTTCACAATTCTATTGTTTCTCATCACTCCCAAATTACCACGTTTCCTCACTTAACAATTCCAATATTCCATCAATCCATAGTTTCAACATTCCATCACTCCATAGTCCAACATTTTATCGCTCCAAATTCCAACATTCTATCACTCCAAAGTCAAACATTCCCCCTGCCCTATCACTCCAAATTTCTATGCTTTATCGCTTTATCACATAAGTCCAACGTTTTATCACTCCAAAATCCCAACGTTCCATATCACTCCAAAATCCCAACACTCCATTCACTCCAATACTGCCACAATTTTTTTGTCCACAAATCCTTCGCAGCAACTCTACGTCGGTAGGTCAAAGGTGTGTTGTTCTCCGGTCCTCCTCAGCTGCTGCTGTCGCCTGGATCGAACGATGTCGAGGTGTTGCGCCACGTATCGCTCGCTGGGGGCCATGGCGGACGCCCGTTCCAGACAGGACTCCGCTTCGGCCATGAGTCCGCGTTCCACGTGAACCACGCACAGGTTGTGGAGCGCCTGCACGTTGGAAGGGTTGAAACTCAGGATACTTTCGTAGCACTGAGAAGAGAGGGAGAAAATGTTGAGGAGTTTTGGAGCAGAAGAGAAATACAGTATTCCCTCGTTATATCGAGATTGGATACCTCGAAAAGAAAATGTTATCTACAAATCTGCCTCTTTGGGGCCATCCATAAATGATTTGAAACTTTTTTCAACGTTTTTGACACCCTCCCTCTCCAATGTCACGCAGTGTCACACTTTACTATACCCCCTCTCCCCTTTTCCACATGTCACAGGCACGCTCTTCTACCAATAAAAAGCTAAGAGTAAAGTTGGTAAGAATCTAGGACTAATGTTTTTTTTTAAGTTTAAGTGCACCCCACCTTTTATAATTTCAAAGCAAACTGTTATATCGTTATGAATAGGTGCCAGAGAAATAGTGCTTTCCCCCTCGGGTAATAAGAGTGTAACCATGGTAACGCTCTTCGCGCAGCCAATAGTAAGGCTTCTTCGCCACTTTGACGTTGATAGTTGCCAAGGTTACCGATTCAGTGGTGGGGGAAGGAAATGTACTCAGGCGCCAATTCAAAATGAACAGAATATAGTAGGAATTTTATAAGGGTCGTTTTAAAAACATTTTTCAGAAAACATTGTTTTTACTGACTTTTCTATGTGATATCACCACTTTTGTGACCCCTTCCCCCTGGCCACAAATTAGTGAACTTCCTCTTTCACCTCCAATCGTGACATCATTTATGAACGGCCCCTTTTAATAATTAAAATAAAATTTCACGCCAGTTATACTCTTTGTTTTAACAGCTTTTTAGACTCTTCACAGAAGAGGAAAGAAAAATTAAATATTTATACTACCCAAATCTTCATTTATAATCAATCCCCAGTAACACTATGAAAATCAACATAATACTAGACATACTATATTCAGTTTAACAATCCTAATTGGTAAATAACTATCCGAAAAACAACACAACGACAAAATGTGATCCCCTCACTTAAAACTTTTCCAAACAAGATTACCCTAATCCGTTTGATAATAACACGATCCCTCATAAGCAACCCTCTTAAACAGGCATTACTTCCGCAAAATAGAAGATCCGACGAAGCGACAAAACACGACTCACTAGCCTTGAGCCGCTAGTTTTAAGTGTTTAAAAGGCATCGGGGATATAAGTAGTGGGACATTATTATTATTATTATTCTCTCTTATTATTATTATTTAGCAAATCGTTCAGGCTACAAAGAAAGCCAACGTCGCGTGAAATTCTTATTGGAAATTACTTGAGAATGAAGTTCTTTTACGATAATTTAATTATTCAATGAAAAGAGTTTTGTAGGATTAAGGAAGTGATGTTGGAGCTTTAAGACCGCATTCTTAAGTTCAGTCTTAAGGAGGTTGTTTCCTTAATGATTTAAGTGTTCCGTTATTATTGGATAATTGTATGGAGGACTTTGGTAGTAATGTAAGTGGTTGAAAATGACTAATCCTTCTATTACTGTAATGCTGAGTTCGTAAGCTGAGTAATATATTAATATCATTGCATTAAATTATAATCAGAGGATTAAATTTTCTTTTGATGAATTAAAATAGTATAATGGAAGTTCTCAACCTTTAGATATCAATGGTATGTTTTTATAACAGAGAATTATTCAACTTTATTCAGTTTTTTTAAATACGAGATTTTTTTTGTAAGAATTACTTCTCATCCAGAATAACACACAACTTGTATTTTAATTATTTTAAATATACTTCTATATACTTATATAGAATCTATATACTATCTATATACTTATATAGATACTTCTTTAATTATTTTATTCCATCCAACTTTTGTTGTTAATTTCTTATCAAACAAAACACATTCCAGTAAATGATTGGTTTACTACTTTTAACCCTTAGAGTTTAAAGTTTGTAGTCACATATAAACTGATATCTTAAGTGTAAAAATGTAATTTATTTCTTTAACTATTATTAAAATGGGATGTTCAGTATCTCAAGTTTGCAATGATAAAAAAAATGTCACGTACCTCTTGAGCGGCATCTAAGTCTTTGACACTATTGATGTAAATGTCTCCTAAAAGTATCAGGCCTTTTACATGGTCAGGGTGATTCTACAAAGAAACTAAAATTTAAAAAACACTACCTAGTCCTTCAGAATAGTTAGATACTTCTTAAAATTAATCCTTTTGCTTTTGTTCAAATTAAAATACAGTAGACTCCGCTTGATGTGATAACATTTGTCCAAGATCAAAATGATAACAATATCTGGTTGATAATAATAAGCGGTTTTATACTAAAAAGTGACAAACACTGTAAGACGAGTGTTTGCAGTATGATCACAATAATGTGTAATCAATATTAAGTAGGTATTTAAACGATTTTCAAGTATGTATTTTGCAACTTAACACTTTTTAAAAGGAAAATACAAGACAGGAACATATAACACTACTAAATTAATGACTCATTTTGTATGTTTGTATATTGAAATTGGCCTTCAAACGAAAAAAAGGAAGTTTTTAGAAAATTTCAACCAAATTTTGATAAAATTAAACGATACCATGAAAACATAAAACAATACATTTTGCGTTAATTTACAAAGGAGTGAACGGGACTAGTCAATTTCGATAACATTATCCAATTGGTAAGACTAACCGTGATCCCAATAAGCGGAGTCCAATGTATAATAATATCACATATTTATTATAATAAAGGACTCCTTCTTTAGACTTAAACACCAATCTCTTTATTAACTTTTAAACCAAAAGCAGCGTTTTTATTTACACAAAGGCCTGTTTTCCAAAGCCTTATTAATTTCAATATCAATGCTTTCAAAGTTAATCAGGGATTTAAAACAGCCCCCAGTATGAAAAATAGAACACATTCTACGGGCAATCCCATTACACTTATCTATATTTATGGCAGTATTAAAGACGCCAGCTCGAAAAACAAAAAAAATTACAACAGACGGAGCAGCTCTTTATCTTAGCATTTTTGAAAGATAATGAAGGGTATATGAAGGGGAGGATATTACTTCTAAAGACTGGCCATTAATAAAGGAAGGGGTTCAGATAATAATAACAATAATAATAATAATGAATACCTTTCTTAGCTGCTGTAGGAAAGGAAGGGCGTCTCTCGGTTTTTTCGCCTCGGATAGCAGCAGAGCGAGATTGAAAAGAGCGCTCCGGAAGTCGGCTCGAATCTGGAATATTTTAAAGGACAATGTAGTGCTTCGTGATGCAAAACGAAAACTTTTTGAAACGTGGAGTTTCGAGGGGTTTTATGTATGTGTGAGAGTACTTGACGTTTGGCAGCAAGTACACGTTTATATACTTTTTGGTAGTAGGTGCTCGTGTATTTTAAAGTCGAAATTAGACGATATTCAAATTTTTGTTCAATCTTAATGTGTTCGGAATAGCTTAAAACCTCCAAAAAACATTTTAAGGGGACTCAGTACGAAAAACATTTAATTTTTACTCTATTAACAGGATTTTATTATCTTTTTAGGTGTTAAATTATTTATTTACTTTATACTAATTCATATTTATCACAAAAAGCAAATTCAAAAATTGATTTATTTAAAAAATTTAAAAAAATTGGCTAAAATTACCCTACTTCAAAATGCTACTCCTCCTTTAATATACACTCTTTTCACTTGATACTTTTTCTCAACATAAATCCACCATATATTGTTAACTCTACGTATGGAAATTTAAATATCTACAAGGGTTTCGGAAAAATAAAATAAAATCTGAAATTTGACATTTTTTTTGAAAAATATGCTAAGTTTCTACTTTCTTGCTTTGTAAAAAAATTTGTAATAAATATATTTTAAAATACATACGTAGCGATGTTTAACATACATTACTGATAAGGACTACCAAGTTTTAAGTGATTTGGACAATTAGAAAAAAACCTTAGGATTTTAAACGATAAAAACCGTGTTTTACGAAAAACCCGTTTAAAGGTTGAAAGCTATGCTTCAGTAAGCCTATCTTTGGGTCAGGAAACCTCACAATTCTTATATTTAAAAACCTCATATCATTATAATTCTAAGGGTAGTATCTTCATTTTTATGGAAAAATCTCAAATTCGAAATTTTGACTAAATTTTTTTGGTACTGAGTCCCCTTAATTTACCTTCAAAGCCCAAAATTATTTTCAATTATTTCAGAGCCCTAGTTATTTTCAATTAAATATAGCTTCTTTTCTGTCTGAGCTGAAACAGCTTGTAAGGTCAAATGTGCCTTGTTCCCGCTTGTTGTTATCATCCCGCTTTGAAAGACTGAGCTCTAGTTTTTTTACAGCCTAGTGTTTCGATGAAAACGTTATTTCCCACATTTCCAAGAGACACAATATGTGACGTCACATTGTTAGGAGCTTTCTGTATTAAAGTATGTCATAATTACCTTAAAAAAAGTTTGTGGGGAAAAGACAAGCGTATTTTTGGAATCGGGAAATAATTTCTTATAAATTAAAATTGAATACTTAGAATTTTAAGAGATGCTACAATTCTCCATTCAATAAGAAACATATTGCTGATGTAAACATTTTCTTCATTAAAGAGTAGTAGATAGTTACTTTAGAGGCTATAGGGGTATCAGTTTAGTTCCGAGATATCACATTGCGAGTCAGTCTAATTATTAAAATATGTAAACACCCCAACAACTTAAAAAATATTAAATATTAAAATAAACTGAAGATATAGGTGTGTAGTACCAACTCCGTTTGGATTGGATTGGATTTGACCACACAAATTTTGCAGCCTGTGTGCTAAATTTTGCAGCCTGTCCGTTTAACATTCTTATATCAATGATAAGCAAAGCTATTACTATTTAGTTCTTTAAGTTTTTAAATGTTTCGAATCGGAAATACTTGTTACTAATTTTAAATTACCTAAGATCGTAGTCTAACTGTTTTATATGTAATGTGCTCTTTAAATATCTATACAAAAATAATTTAATTTAGGTATTTGTACTTGCAATGTGTTTTGCATATTATTGATAAATAATAGTTGATCTACAACAACACATATCAAATCCACAACCATTTGCTTTTACTATAATATCCTCCACAAATCATTAAACTACACAAAGTATACTCTTACCACTAAATACAACACTCTAAAACAAACTTATACTCAATCTCATCTACCGTCAAAACCACTAAATTTAATAACAGCGGTAAACAACACCCAACCTTGCCAAGAAAACGAAGCCAGCCGCTTTCAAAATCGATTAAAATTTTAATGCAATGCACACCGACCAAATTTATGTTACGTTCACTGCAACCAGCTGCACTTAATTACAATAAGTTACACGTGCATCCACAACCGTTACTCTGCGTCGAATTAGGGTGGATTTACATGCAACGAATATACCGACGCACCCGGTACGGGTACGCACGCATATTTACAAAGGGTTAAGACTGGAAAAACTCGTTAAATATTTTCACTCATTACTCATAACATAAAATAAAAAAAAATCGCCAATGATTCCCCAATCTTGAGCTTTTAATTGCAACCTTCACGGACATTTGTGACATAATTTTCTTAACCCTCACAAAATTGCAAGGTAATAGTTCCTTTTTGCTAATTAAGCATGAAATTTACAGGATATATTTTGGTACATAACTCCATTTTTTTAAGAACGATTTAGCTTTTATCTCATCGGGGGTAGTAATTTTTGCTATTATGTAATTGAATTTTCAGAACTCTCAAAAAACTATGTTTTTTCAGTTAGTTCTTGAATTACTTTGAATATATAGAGCGTGTTTCCTGAAATCCGCCTAAGCTTTGAATAGTAATAATCTTGGGGGAAGCACCAAATAAAAAATATGCTCGGAAAACTACCACTAAGGCTGCGTGTCAGACTAGTTCAAATAAGACGCGACTGCCCTTAATCAATTAGGGGAGAAAGCATGGAACTGAGTCTCCCCTATCCTGTCAAGATAGGGGAGGAACTTGTCTGGCACGCGCCAAAGAAAGGTTTATGGAAAGCATGAAACATGATTAATTGAATTGCTTTTACACACTAAGATGTTCAAGATTAAGCATGCATGCGCGAACCATGGAATAAAAATACGATTTGACTTCAATTTCTGTGCAGAGTGAGTTTGTGCGGTCTTCCTCTGTATCGTCACCCTGTTGTTGAAAGTATTATCATCAATTTAGGGACAGTTTTTATCCCCTCAAAATAAACAGCTGAAAGCATCAGCGAAAAAATTATTTTAATCCAATTCAATGAGCTTGAATCGGTATTTACTTAAAAATTTTTGCGTTCTGACGACCCCTTCACTGACCACTTTCAATACTCTCACAGACAACCTGTCGGTAACCACTGATATAAGAAAGTTTCAACGATGGCGTCGTTATACCGCTGCATGTAAACCCACCCTTTCTCCACTCCGTACAGTGACAAGATCTATCTATAGCGGATATCCGAACGCTCCCGCTGAAATTCCTGAATGGCTTTGTTGAGAGCGCATTGGCTGAAATTTATGGAGTTGGAATAAGTTTGCTTCATGTGGATGAAATGTTTCATATTTCGCGTTAAAGGGGAGATTCTGATACGATTCGTAAGTGAAATATCGGATTTAAGGGGAACACGTCATGGTGGTGCTGCTCAGTGAAAAGGATTTTGAATGGGGAAAACTTGAATGGAACAGGAGTTTGAGGGAGATGAGCTAACTATAGGCGTTTGGGATATTCTAAGACATTTGAGTCGGTGTTTTTTGTTATGTGGGACGAACTGAAAATGAAGGTGTTGAGATCGATGGAATGTTATTGTTAGCTCTCAGTTTAGAAAGTGTATTTTATCTATGTATAGAAGAGTCGATAGTAGCTTTGGAAGTTAAAGGGACGTCTTTTAGGAAAGGACTATTCCTAAGAGACGGTAAACTCACACCCAATGTCATCTTGTGTTTTTGTATTCTTCGATATGTTATACCAATAAGGAAGTTGCATGTGTCAGATTTTTAAAAACAAACAAGTGTTCCGTATGGTTTTTTGTATGTTAAAATGAAATATCTAGTCAGTTTTTCAAAAAAATGTACAGGTAATTAAATATTTTAGTTTAAAAGTCGAGAAAAAAACGTGACTGAAAACGTTTATTGTTTAAACTGTAGGATGACGTCAACAATAATACCATCAACTCCATTGCTTTTCAACAATGCCTATTGTAAGATGACATCACATCCAAACTCTTGGCGTTTTCACGCGCTTTTAAAAAGGGGATTTTTGTTAATTTTTTGGCAATCAAAAAATTTCTCGATCGGCCTCAAATTTTGGGTAGTTGCTTATTTTTGCAAGAAGAATCGATCAAAAAAATAAAAAAAAATCATGCAACTTCCTCATTGCTCAATACACACAAGTGCACTAATAAATTAATGAAGAATGTTTAAACAAAGTAATTTTTACCTAATTGAGATTTGAAATAATTTTTGTTTTCGAATACAAGGGTACGATACATTTAAATGTAAAACTTAGGTAAAAATATATCCAAATCTACATTTTGGACTATAATATCCATGGATATTTCCAAACAATATACTCAGACAATATACATATTCAAATTTTCAAATTTAGGTCTCAGAATCTCCTTTTTCACACTAAATAAGTAAAAAAGTTCACTGTTTTTTTATTAGTTATTCTTCTAGATAACGATTTTGACTAAATAAAAGCCAACATAAAATTACTTAACAGATATGATAACACATTACTTTAATTCAATAATTTTATCAAACATACGTATCAACCAACATTCCTTTATTTATTAACAACACCAAACCTTCTTTTCCTTCCAACCCAACTGAATCGGCCCCATTGAAAAAGTAGCTCAAATCTCGCGTTTGTCGCCACCAAGTGCCTCGAAAGGCGCCATCAGGACATCTGTCATCAGCGGGGTGTGAAGCGATCACCTGCTTGTCGTCTTCCCCCTTTTGAGAGTGCCTCTCCTTCCGCTATCAATTGTTTAAATACATTTGGGGCAGAAGTTGTTTGGTTGAAACGGATTGTGTTCATCCATCATCCTTCATTGTTGTCATCGCGTTGTGTTGTTGTTGTTTTTGAGGCTCATCCTGCGGTGGAAAAGGACGGACGTGGTTTGAAGATGACGGTTTCGCATTATTCAGTCGTAAATGTTGTATATTTTTAGTACTTACGTATTATACCGTCGGCCGTTCAACAGCCGTCTAATTCAGCGGTACGAATATAGAACAGTCAATAGGATTTCATAACATTTGAAAAATCAGCGGCACGGTCGACAGAAAAGTACCCAAGAACCAATGTTTTTTTTATCCAAGTAATAAGTAAATAGAAATGCACAAACATACTCTGGTTCTTAACGCATTATTCCATCAACCGTGCAGTTGAATTCAAAAACGTTATCAAAGCCCATTGACTCTTCTATATACCTGTGTCGCTTAATTTGACGGTCGCTGAACTGTCGACGGGAACTTAAGTACCATTCCTCTTAATTGGCCTTTGTTTCAACAGTTCGTAATTACTTTAAAACCTTATAAAAAATTACAAAATTTAAATTTATTTGTACGAAATCTGTAAAACTTTTGAAGTAATAAGTGTTGAAGTACTTAACAGAATTATTCTTTGAATTATATAAAAAAAAGTGTATTTACTTGTATCAAATGTAAAATGTTTTCCTTAATTGATTTATTCCTGGTGGACCGGTAAAAATGGAGTCTATTGTTACTGTTTAAGCTTATTTTCGTCTTATTGAACTGCGGAATACGAGAACTGTTTATGCTATAGAACTTGAAAATTATGTTTGAACCATTAGAGAATAGAAACGCTTTTATGTTCTTTCAAATTTTAGAAGACAAACGTAAAAAGTTTTTTATTACTCTAAATTTAAAATAGCAAAACAGAATGATTTACGTTCCAGTAAGTGCTGTGGTAAACTAAACTAATACTTGCGAAATCTTTAAAGTATATTTATTTTTTTATTTTGAGATAGAGTATTATTAACTGTTCGTTGTTCACAGCAATTTTAATATATCAACTAGTTACTAACATTTAGATATATTAAAGCAACTAATATCAGTAAACAAAAAAAAAATACTAGATTAATACTTGATCTTATCTAAATAGGACATTTAGCTTGATATGGAACCTTACAGAAATTCACAAGAAAAAAAATATCTCCTGGTTAATAGTCATTATAATCTGAATAAAAGAATAATGTTTCTCTTTTTTAGAAGATTTTCTTGCATTACTTAATAAAATAATATTATAAGTTTTTTTTCAATCTAGAAAGGATTACATAATTACCAGACCGTTTAGGATTGAATAAAATATATTACTCACCTCAACTGCTTTTCTGAACCATTTCTCTGCCAAAGTGAAGTTTTTATCGTCCATGGCTAGCATACCCAGATGGAAATAAACTCGCTCGTTAACTTCTTTTGCTTCCAGCAGCATCTGCAGTCTGTAAAAAAGATCCCTCCATATTTTTTTTGTTTTACAATTGAAAGTACTTTTATGTTGTGTATTAACTATACTATTTTATAAATTTTAAATTTCAAATCTTTGGGGAGAACACATTTTTTACCTTGTAATTACTGAATACAAGCGTATTTACATAAACCAAGGTTGTGAATTTAAAAAAAATCCAAGCTGATGGAATAACAACAAAAATGTGTTTTGTAAACGTGATAGTGCATGCTTGGTACTTATAATACGTTCTCCTAAAGAAAATTCGCCCCAATCACAAGTTTCAGTCTAGTGATGATGCAAATAAACTGTATTCACTAAAAATTCAAAATAAAGAATCCGAGCGAAAAAATCTTGTGCAAATGTTGACAACTCAATTGAAAAAACAACGTTTATTTTACACAATTTAAAAGTTTAAAAGCAGTAGACAATTGTTTTGGGGATCAATGGATCCCATTCGATTTTCTCGATTCGATGTTTACATTCGTCTTTCAGTACTGATGAAGGGGATCCATAGATTCCCGAAACAATTGTATACTCTTTTAAACTTTTAAATTGTATAAAATAAACTTTATTTTTTCAATTGAGTTAAAGAAACCGATTTTAACAAAAAAAATTCGAGAGATATTTTTTTAATTTTAAGAACACAAAATTTCGAAAAAACGTAGGATTTGTTCATAGATCCTTTTAGAAGGCTATGGTTGGTTGGGTTTTGTAGCACTACATTTATGAAGCTTAGAGAAAAATTTTGAAAAGGTTAAATTTGAACTCATTGACTTATTTCATTTAATGCTATATTAATAAATAAAAAATTTTCATTTGTTTCTAAAATAATGTTTTACATATAGTAATAAAAGCAAGCTGTGTATCAAACAAGCATTACTATACGAAAGAAACGTTTGTTTTGCACATTTAATTCAAAACTTAGTTAATTTTTAAATTAAATGTGCAAAATAAAGGTTGTTTTCGTATATTAATGCTTTACTTAATTCTTAACTGGTCTTTTTTAAAATCAGATGGCCGTTCTACTTACCCCATAAGAAGGGGTAAGTGGGCCAATCACTCTCTATTTTGATTGAAAGGAAGCAAAACTTAAGAGGGGGTAAGAGGGTCTTCCTTGATAAACAAACCATTCTGGAAATCTATTTCATATTAGTACTATAATCTTAAAAATAAATGAAACAAAACTCAAATATGTGCAAAACTCATTAGTGTGACAAAATATAACATGATCAATGCGGGTAAGTATGAAATGTCCTTTACATATTTTAGTTTGAGGGGAGGAACCACTTACCCCAACTAACCCTACTTCTTTTGGAAAAAATAACAATAATATCATAAAATTAGAAAAACGACGTTTCATTTGCACATTGTTTATTTAAAGATGTTAAAATCAGACATGTTTCGAGGGTGTATTGAACCCTCTTCGTCAGTGAAATGACGATTCAATGTGCAAATGAAACGTCGTTTTTCTAATTTTATCCTATTTTGCACAGTTTGCCAACTATATTTGAATAATATCATAGTTACAGTCTTTTCTATTGCATCTGTTATTTCATCATCAACCACTCAAAACGAAAAATTACATACCTATGATACGCAGTCTTCCTCATCTGTGGTAATCCAGATTCCTGAATCAAAATAGCGGAATTCAAAAGAGCTTGCTGCAAAAGAAAACCACAATCCAATTTAGAAAATCCTTACCGAATCCTTTACATCGGAATCTACATCGATAGAGAAAAACAAATGCTGAGGAAGATATAAATAACGATTCTATAGGAAAACGAAGAAATCTTGATGGGACTTATTTGAGATCAAGTTTTGAATGGGAATCTTGTGGAGGCGTATTCATCAATTTCATCATCGATTTATTGATCCTTACCATTCTATGAGAAATATATGGTGGAATATCGTTGAAAGTGGTATTCGATCTATCTGGTTTTTGAAATGAATTTCCAAATACATGATTTGTCCCTTAGCCACTAAGATCCAACTACCCTCATATGATGGCCGTTCAATAAACAGATAAATTTCTTTAAGAAATACCTTTCGAATTTTGAATAGCCGTCCCATTTAACTGGATATATTCGCTAAAACCAGTGGTAATTGTTCGAAAAAAAAATGGTGAAATCATGCAGAAAACTATCGAATTGTAAACTTTTTACAAAATGAATTTACAAACTTTTTAATCATTCCTATATTCATTTTATATTAAAACTTTCAAAATGAATTGATTTTTTAAATACGTTTAGCCATATAAGGAGTGCAATTTTAATACCATTTGTTTGCATGCATATTCCCTCTTATCCACTTCGACTATGCAATTTGCTTACACGTTATCCCATTTGGAGTAGTTTTAAGTAAGTTAAGGAGAGTAAGGAGTAGTTTTAAATACTATTATTTTTTTTCAATGGATAGAGTACACACATACTCAATGACAGATAGAAACAAAAATAAAAGAAATAAGCGCATAGATAATAAACTGAGCAAATAAAAATTACAAGTCTTAGGGAAGAAATAAAGTAATATTACCAATAAAATTTTCATTCCTATTAAACCAAAGAACGTTTATTTCATTTAATCCCATAAAATATGGGGCAATCAAATAGTATCTTAAAATACCGAAAATACTTTAAAATTTGGATGCTTCTTCAATTTGTAGAAAAAATGTTGTAGTAACAATGATCTTTGTTAGTAACTAGAAACAATTTACAAAAATCAGCCCATCATATCCTACTACTATTATAATTGTGAATGTTTGTCCGGATGTTTGTTACTCTTTCACGCAAAAACTACTGAATGGATTTTAATGAAATTTTACCATAATGTAGCTTATACATCAGAATAACACATAGGCTATAATTTATAAAGAGAAAATCAGTCCTTCATTCTTTTTTTCCCGTTTTTCCTGCTTTTTTTCACTTATTTTTCCGTGTTTGAAAACCTGTTTTACCAGTCATACAACGAGTTAAAAATAAAACATTGTTTCAAATGAGACACAGATCACTAGACTTTTTCATTTACTAGATCTTTTATTTTAGTTTTAAACACTGGTTTTAAATTTCTTAATTTGTTCACTAGACTTTTTACTACGGTTTCAAATTTGTTATTTTATAAAGGCACCAAGATATTATTAAACATTATCAGAAACATCGGAATTGTAAAAAGTGACAAGAACACCGGGATTGGAAAATTAGCGAGGACATCGGGAAGGAAAAATTACCGAGAACACTGGGATAGGAAATTTACCATAAAGACACCCAGAATACCGGAATATAAAAATTACCGTAAACACTGAGATAGGAAAATTACCGGGAACGCAGCCGGGATTAGAAAAATTACCATGATCACCGGGCAACGGGATAAGATTACCGGGAACACTGGGATAGGAAAGAGGCGCCTGGGATACCGGGATGATTTGTAATATTGCTAATTTACAAAATTATTAATGTATTTTAAGAAATATTTTAAAAAATAAATTTATACACCCCACCCGTGCAAGGCCGGGTATAACAGCTAGTACATAAATAAAACAAGATGGATTACTTACCTCATGTCTGGGGTTGATTTTGAGAGCTTTGTCGAAGGAAACAAGAGCAAGATCCGTTTTGCGTTGCTCCAGAAACACCACTCCAAGCTGGAAAAAGAAAAACTTAACGTTCTCCGTTGAAAATCTGAAAGTTTCCATCCTTCAGTATAAAGGATAAGAGGTATGAAACGTATTTAGCTCAAACTTTTTTTACATATAGCTTCAGAAATAGCATTAAAAGCTAGATCACGAATATTTAGTATTCAACATTTACTAATTATTTGTAGAAAATTTTAACAAGATGAAAGTTGGAGAACACATTTCATATTCAAATATTTTGTTTCATTGAGTTTTCCTCAGCCTATTTTTATTTTTGTTTGCAATTTATTTACTGTTGGTGAAAAAAATGTTATTTCACCAATGGTACTAAAATTTTGAAAACAATTTTGAAAATAATTGGTTTTATTCGAACTCTGATAATCTTAAAACAGCACATTTTGAACAGACACAAAAAAATAACCAACTTTAACAATTTTTGTAGATTATTTTTAAGAATATTTAAATAAGTAGGAATTCAAATAAGCAGAGTAGCCTATTTTTTACACTGAGATTAAAATCTATTCTTGTAATTTTTCTCTATTTTATGCGTTTTCCTTAAATTTACTTCATATATTAACTCAAAATTATTAAAAAACTACACTGCTGGCCATCCAAAATGGTACACCAAGAAGGAAAAGAGATATCAAAGCGAAATTTATTTCCATGATTGCACATAATATGAATGTGAATTGATTAAAAATTCAACCCTCCTGGATGTTAGGGGGCCGAGAAAACCAGGGAGGAGTGTTGTCTCCATAGGTGTCCATTACCGCCTCTTCAAGCCATGGTATTGAGTGAAAGGGGCGCTAAATGGGTTTTAAGGGATTGGAGGACCATGTAGCCTCCCCAGGTAGTCCAAGTTCATATGATGCACCAGCGGAAGTTGCCTACCGGGCTAGGTGATTTCTCCTCTTTCACCGGACATGTTTTGTGGGCGTTGGTTCTTAAGAACTGATACATCAAGGTAAAAATGCATCATAGGGGGATAAGAAAAAAGCTTGGACATTGCGTTCATCATGTGGTTGTGCATTTTTCTCTTGAGATTTGTCCGTAGGGGAGGAATGAAGGTAAGAATAGAAAACAGGTTTCCAAACTTCAATGATGAACCTCTGGTTGGTCAATGTGCTGGTAAATCATACTGAGGAAGTGTAGGAGTGGAATCCAATTCTTCATTACTGCTTTATCCTGCGTACAGAAAAAATCTGACGATTACAAAATCAACAGCTGAGTGCTCTCTTTTCTCACTGTCTTAAAGTCATCTCGAATTATCGTGGTGCTTCAGACAGAATTGGGATTCTCTCATAAACTCAGTACGATGACATTGAGATGATCTTTTCATTATTTAGGGCTCTATTGCCAACGCCAAATCCTGTGTTGAAGAGTGAAATTTTTCTGATGCTATGCGTGACAAATGGGTAGTCCCCTGCACTGTAAATGACATGCATTTCACTCCCACACTTCCTCAGTATGATTTACCAGCACATTGACAAACCATAGGTTCATCATTGAAGTTTGGAAACCTGTTTTATATCCTTACCTTCACATTCCTCCCCTACGGACAAATTTCAAGAGAAAAATGCACAAACACATGATGAACGCAATGTCCAAGCTTTTTTCTTATCCCCCTAAGATGCATTTTTACCTTGACCTATCCGTTCTTAAGAACCAACGCCAACAAAACATGTCCGGTGAAAGAGGAGAAATCACCTAGCCCGGTAGGCAACTTCCGCTGGTGCACCATATGAACTTGGACTACCTGGGGAGGCTACATGGTCCTCCAATCCCTTAAAACCCATTTAGCGCCCCTTTCACTCAATACCATGGCCTCTGGAGGCGGTAATGGACATCTATGGAGACAACACTCTTCCCTGGTTTTCTCGGCCCCCTAACATCCAGGAGGGCTGAATTTTTAATCAATTCACATTCATACTATGTGCAATCATAGAAATAAATTTCGCTTTGATATCTCTTTTCCTTCTTGGTGTACCATTTTGGATGGCCAGCAGTGTACTATTATATATTCACAAAATTTTTATAACATTACATTTAGTAATAGAATCAGACATTTTTCTTTCGCAATATAAAATCTGAATTTTCTATGTCAGTTCTTCTTCTAAAATGTCAGCAATAGTATAAGTATAATACTTGTGTAAATATTTGCAAGTATTTTTTCTAAAACATGTCCCAATCAAAATATGGTCAATTCTTTTGCATTTAATGAGAAAAAAATCTTCCAAAGGTAAGGAAATAACTTAAAATTCTTTGAAAATCTACTTCTCTCTCTCATGATCATTCTCTTAAAGGTTAACACAACCCTGTTTTATAGTACTCAGAATCTATTACACGATAATTTAATCATGAAAGTTTCAGAAAATTCAGTAAATTTGATTACGGTAAAGAAATTTCACCGAAAGGTTGTGTAGCTAATAAAAAACACGAAAAAAACATTATGTAAAGGAAATATCTAATGGCATCTCTTATTACGAAAATAAATAGTATCTGATGTAATTTGTTGCAATCCATTTCAATAAATGTAATGTTAGTAATAAATAGCAAGTTAAGGAATAAACTACTTTGATAATAGTTGTTAGAAAAGTATCTTTATCAACATTTTTAGCTATATCTACAATATAAAGCAAGAAAAATAAAATTATTCTAAATAGATCCTATGCTTTGTTAATTTCCTATTGTTCTTTTCCCTATTATTTGTATTACACCTATATTTAAGAATTAATACTGCTAGCCTTTGTGAACTGTAACTAAAATTTTATTATGCTTAATGTAAGAAAAAGATGTTTCATGAAACTAACTAAAGTAGTTTTAATGTGAATTTTACATGAAATAAAACATAGTTTGTATTATTTCTCTTTTATAACGTTTTAAATCTATTTACAAATTGAATATTCCCTATTTCAGCAACCGTCCCACGAATTTTGTTAAAACTAACCATACAGTTTTTTGAAAGAAAATATTTACTTACATTGTAATGAATATCAGCATTAGCATTATCAAGCTTCAAGGCTTTTTCGTAGACGTTTTGAGCTTCTTGAGTCCTCCAGAGAAATCAAAATCATTATTCCTTTCAAAAAAGGATTAAGTATAAATCTGCAGTCAATGATACATAACTGGAATCAGCCTACCTGTTCAAGCGTATCAGGATGTCTCCTCTGTTTATGTACGCTTCTACATAATCAGATCTCATTCGGATAGCTTCTTGATAAAGCTATAGAAAGCAAATAAAGCAGTTTGAAAATAAGGGTATGGGTTTAGAAACATTTGTATTCGCATGTAAACTATGTAGTTTAACTTTACTGAAAGAACATTTGTTCTCATCCTGAGATTGAAGTATTTGGATTATATTTTATGAGCATGTATAAATAAGATATTCTAGATTAATATTTTCAAACTGAAAAATGAGTAGTTTACTAGGTCTGTGAAGTAGTAGTCAATATGGGGAGATTTTAAGTGTGGGATAAATGGTAACACCTTTCAAAAATCATGAATACTTTAGATATTTTTTTCTTCAAAAGTTTAATTTCCTGATTTCATATTAGTTTTTCCAAATTAAATCCAATGAATTTATTTATTTTTTAAGTAGGTATTCGTTTACTCCCACGTTTAAATTTCCCCATATTGACCGTATTTAATTTTTATATAAACTTCTTTTAACTTTTTTGGTGTTAGAATTAAAAAAGTCGTTAAAACGTGTAAATAAGCATTGAGCAAATGTTTGCTTATGAAGTGCTTGTTCAGAGGTTTCAAGGTTTATTAATTTTTTTAAAGAAAGAAGTTGTAGATACATTCACCAATACATAGGCGAAGGAATAAAAATATTAGTAAAAAGGGAATAAAATTTTAATGTTTGTTAACATTCATTATTAAACAAGTTAATCACACAATGATCTCTCTTTATATATATATCTCTTTATAATTAATTAAAATCTTTGTTAAGTACAGGGTGTCCATAAAATAAGTAACCCGATTTAAGGCCCTCTAGCAACCAAACCGTTCATCGGAATAAAATGAAATTTTGGTGGAAGACGTTTTGAGGGATGGGAATTTTGAAAATTCCCAATGTAACCTTCCTTTTTTATTCGCGCTATGTGATCCAAGATGGGAAAAACACAAATAACGATGAAGCGGTACCTCTAATAAGTTGTAAACTCTCTCCTAGAGAGACAAATGAAAACAGCTATGAAACTGTTATTTTTGTGGAACCTAGACAAGTAATTGGTTAAGAAATATGACTCGTGAATTAGTGAATAACAATAAAAAGTAGTGAATTTACCAGCATACTTTGTTTTTACTTGTTTTTTATTGTTATTAAAAGGGAAGGACGAAAAACTATCATCAGAAATTTTATGTTAATGGTTTTTTTGTCCGTCTTGATTGTTTAAATCTTACAAATTTTATTTTCTTAAAGTTCAATCAACGTGTATATCTTATTGGGAATTTTCAAAACAAATTTCACTTTAACCGTAACTGATAAAGTTTAACTGCCCACCCCATACCATTCTCCTCCCCATTCTTCAAAACGTCTTCCACCAAAATTTCATTCAATTCCGATGAACGGTTTGGTTGCTAAGAGGGCCATGTTTGCGTAGCTAGTTAGCTGGTTCTAAAGCGAAGAAGCGTTGTTCTGAATAAACATCTTTATTGAAGCACACACACCGACAAGAACTGAGAATCTGGGTGTCAAAAAAGGGTTACAAGGTTGGCGGGGAGTTCCGGTCGCCAAAGGCGCATTTATACAGTACGGAACATCCCGCGCGGCGTTGAAATATTAGACATATTTCAAATATTGAAATTAAACAGTAATGCAAAACAAGTAATATTAAAAGTGCTAAATGGATATAAACATCAATTAAAATTAATTAAAAGTTAAAATTTAAAGAAGTAAAATTCACAAAAATACAATCAACACTAGAATACAATTAATCAGTTTTCAGGAGACGAAGATTGTCCTCAATAGGCAAAACACTAATCTTGGACAGTGGTCTTTTAAACCTACCCCTAGAGGTACGCACTTCAACCACTCGGACCTTTCCATCTGGACCTGGAATGGACTGAATAATCCTACCCATTAACCAATGGCAAGTCGGGAGTTGAGGATCTTTAATCACAACCATCATCCCAGGAACAATATTAGGTTGCTTAAATACCCATTTAGTACGCTGCTGTAGGTGGCTCAAATAGCTGTTTTGCCAACGTTTCCATATGCCCTGAACCAATCTCTGAGTTTTTTGCCATCTATCAAGAAGATTTTCTCTTTTATCAGTTAAGTCCGGCTCAGGGATGGCATTTAAGGGTCTCCCTATGAGAAAGTGGCCGGGGGTTAATACCTTGAAATCATCTGTATCAGTTGATAATGGGGTGAGAGGTCGTGAATTGAGAATGCCCTCAATTTGAGTAATAACGGTTAAAAACTCTTCCAGCGTAAGTTTTGCGTCACCTAATCCCCTCCTTAAATGATACTTAAACGACTTTACGCCGGCTTCCCATAGGCCGCCAAAATTGGGTGCCCTAGGTGGCAAAAATTTCCATTTTATGCCCTCTGAAGCTAACAGACCTGCAACGTCTTCATTCTTTTCGAAAAGGTTGTACAAATGTTTAAGTTCTGCTGAAGCACCCGTGAAGTTCGTAGCGTTATCGCTAAAAAGAATTGAACTCTTTCCGCGACGAGCAAAAAATCTTTTCAGAGTGGCAATTAGAGCGTCTGCAGTCAAATCGGACACGAAATCCAAATGAACTGCCTTAGTGGCCATGCAGACAAATATGACCACATAAACCTTCCGAAATGTACCCTTTCTTTGTCCCTTATATTTTATAAGAAATGGACCGCATAAATCCAACCCTGCGTTTTGAAAGGTTGAACTGGGAGTTACTCTTTCAGAAGGCAAATCTCCCATGATCTGATTGGAAACAACTGGATTAATTTTGAAGCATTCTACACATTCATGAACGACCTTTCGTGCTATGCTTTTACCACCCAAAGGCCAATATTTTAACCTCACAGTGTTAAGCAGAGCTTGTTGCCCAACATGAAAATCTCTCTTGTGGTAATAGAGAAATATTAACTTAACTAGATTATTACTGGCAGGTAGAATTATGGGATGTTTTTGGTTGGAACTTACACTAGAATGAGAAATTCTACCCCCTACCCTTAACAAACCATCCCTGTCAATAAAGGGATTGAGAAACTTTAATTTACTGGACCGAGGAACAGATGATCCTCTTTTTAAGGCAGATATCTCTGGAAAAAAATACCTCTCCTGAAAATGCTTAATCAAAAAGATTTCTGCAGTATTATACTCTTCAAGGGTAACTGAATCCCCTTGCCTTTTTCCAGCTTTACAATTCTCAATAAATCTGAAAATAAAGGCTATAATTTTAAGCAATTTATGAAACTTATTTGTAAGATTAAGCAAATTATCAATAAAATTAGAATCAATAGTTAATTTTAAAGTCAAATTAGAAATAGATTTGAGTTCACTTTCATAGTTCTGGTCAGTCACTGAACTGGATACCTGCGAGCAGCCAGGAGTAGCTGCAGCCAACTTCTCCAAATCAGGACCCTTCCACCACAAATCGTTGGCCGCAAGAGCCCTCACATCCAGACCACGGGAGATGGCATCTGCAGGGTTGCACTCAGATGGGACATGCTTCCACTGGAAATCCCTGGTTAACTGCTGGATCTGGGACACTCTATTGCCGACGAAGGTCTTGAGAAGATTTGGAGCGGTCTTTATCCATGCAAGAGCGATTGTGGAATCCGACCACAATAGCACGGACTCAATCTGCATGTTTAAAGCAGATATGACCTTTTGAGTAAGCCTTGACAGCAGAAGACACGCACTCAGTTCAAGCCTCGGTATCGTCAGGAGCTTGGTGGGAGCGACCCGGGATTTACTGCACAGGAGTTGGCAGCTTGATTCCCCGGAGATGGACACAGTCTGAACGTAAATCACAGCTGCGTAACTCTTGGAAGAAGCATCCGCAAATCCGAGAAGAACCACACTGTTGGCATTAGTCTTAAGAAAGCATCTCGGTATCTTGATTTTCTCCAAGTCAGGCAAAGTCTCGATGAAATTCTCCCATTGCTGCGAAACATCTGGAGGGAGTGTCTCATACCAGTCTAATTTACGCAACCAGAGCTGCTGCATAAAAATCTTGGCCTTGGAAATGACGGGACCCAGAAGTCCGAGGGGGTCATAAATGCGTGCGATCTGGGACAGGACGTCTCGTTTTGTATAGCTGTGATCGATGCTGACGTTGACCTTATAAGTAAAGGTATCACTTCCACTGTTCCAAATCATGCCCAGAGTCTTCACCTGGACGTCCTCGGAATTCCGGTCAAGAGAAAATTCCTCTTGCTGAGTAGTAGGAGCAAGGTTAGAACACCACTTGTGTAACGTCATTCCTCCCCTTTGAAGAAGCTGTTTCAATTCGAGCTGAAGGGTCTCGAATTCCACCAATTCAGAAGAACCCGAGAGACAGTCATCCATATAAAAGTCCTGAAGGAGAACCCCTGAAGCCAATGGAAATCTCTCCTTCTCATCCAAAGCGAGTTGCTGCAAAACCTTCGTTGCCAAGTACGGAGCGATTGCAGTGCCATATGTCACAGTTCGTAATTCATACACCTTTACGGGAGCTTCTTTACTTGATTTCCACAAGATTTTTTGTAGCTGAGTTTGAGACTCATTTACCTCAATCATTCTAAACATCTGTTTAATGTCCGCGGTGAAGGCGTAAATGTGTTTGCGGAATCTAGTAAGTATCGAGAATAGGTCATCCTGAAGTACACCTCCCTTGTACAGCAAATCATTTAGGGAATAACCGCTAGTAGTTTTAGAGCTTGCATTGAAAACGACGCGTAATTTAGTTGTCTTGCTTTCCGGTCGTAAAACGCCGTGATGAGGAAGGTAATACCCCGCTTCCAACTTTGAATCCTCCTGAACCTCCTTCATATGTTGCAAAGATTCATATTCCCTCAAAAATTCTGAATAGAGTGCCTTCATTGTGGGATCACGTTCTAAGCGTGTCCAAAGTTGATCCAATCTTTTGGATGCGATCATCTTAGAGTTTCCTAACACAGTTTCTGGCAGTTCTGGTCTCAGTGGCATAGAGACAACATATCTGCCATCTGCTTTTCGAAAATGCGTTTTTGAGAAATGTTCGTTGCAATAATTTAGTTCCTCACTATTGCATGTCTTTTGAGATTCGACCTCCTCAATTTCCCAGAAGTTGGTCAGAGTTTTGTCCAAAGCATCTAAATTTTTAGTTAGAAAGCACTGTTTGGTTGATGTATTTAAATTATCGTCCGAAATGTCACCCGAAACCAGATAGCCAAAACAGCTAGATTGCAAAAACAAATTATTCCCAATCCTAATTTTATCCTTCTCTAAAAGCGCGAAGAATAATTCTGCACCCAACAACATATCCACTTTTTGCGGGATGGAAAATGACGGGTCAGCCAAATGTATATTACTAGGAATATTCAAAAGCTCCACATTTATTTTCTTAGATGGCGAGAAGTTACTAATCTTAGGAACAAGTAAAAAGTCAGTTTCCCAATGCACATCATTATTCGCATTGGAAATTTGAGCGGAAACTTTTCTTTTTATGTTGATAGACTGGTCGCTCAAACCACCGATGGGAATGTTTATTCTTTCTTTTGGCAACCCTAAAGCATCTGCTGCTTTTGAGCTCACGAAATTTGATTCCGACGCACTATCCAAAATACATCGTAAAGGCCTTCTAATACCTCCAGAATCTTTCACATATATTATTGCAGTGTTTATCAAAATATTCTTATGATTCCCGTTAGTATGAAAGGAAACAAGAGCATTTCCTGGAACTAAATTTGTTTCCGAACCTCTTTCCCGGACTTCCGATGATGGCCCTGAAGCTTGAGTAAGCGCGTGTTGGCCGGATGCCAAAGTTGAATATCTATGTAGCAAGGTGTGATGCTTCTGTTTACAAACAAAACAAGAATTGTTCGATCTGCACTCAGCAACAACATGAAACTCACCAAGACAATTCGTGCAAACCCGAAGTTTTTTTACCAAATCAGCTCTATCAGATAATTTCATAGCCTTAAATTTATCACAGTGATACAAGGCGTGCGATTGCGTTTTGCAGGCATTACACAGCTTTAATTTGTTACTAGATTTAACAAAAAAGGATTTTGATCGATCTCGATCGCCATTCGGTTTAAAGGGAATGCCGGTATTAATGCTGCTTAAAATTTGGCACCTTCTTTCCAGAAATTCCAAACAAACATCAAAATCAGGTACTTCGTTATCTTTTAAGGTTAGTTCATACTGCTTTCGTGTTTCTCGATCTAGTTTGTCAAGCACCACATTTAATAACAATGCGCTTGACAATTTGTCTCTTTCAAAGTCTAAGATTTTCAAAGATCTCAGATTTTTATTAATGTTATCCAATAGAAAACGCAAGTCTTCAGAAGATTCACGTCTCATCACTCGTAAATTGAAAATGTTTTTGATATGACAATCTACCATAATTCGTTTGTTTTCGTATCTTAGTTCAAGAGCTTTAAAAAGCGAAGAAAAGTCATCATCAGAAGTTTCAATTATCTTAGCTTCCCCCCTCAAGGAACCACGTAAATAATGCAGTTTTTCACTATCCGAAAGCTGAGAGTTTTGATTTATGAGACTGTTAAATTGGGTTTTGAATAAATTCCACTCTTCAATTTTCCCGGTAAAGATAGGAAGGGGAATTTCAGGTAGTTTTATCGGTGTAGCCCTTTGCTGATCTGCATTGTATTTTTGCTTATCTGAATCACATTTAGACTGATTAATTGCAGCTTTCAAACTTACTTCTAAATTTTGCAGAATCTCCTCCACTGAGTTCAGATTTGGTAGCGCTTCAGTGAATAGCTCTTCATCATCGATTTTGTAATATTCATCCTTTAGTAATTCGAACTTATCCTGTAGCTTCAGTAAAACATCCAAATTAGCTTGAAGCTCTGACACTGAGAGCATTGAGTCAGCATTCGCCTGTAAATCTTTAGCCATCTTCGTTAGTTGACCTTTAATGTTCCCGCGCTTTCGATTTAAGGCAGTAATGCTTACCGGATTAGCCATGATTGAAGCTGCGTATTAGCGTATTCCAAACGACGGACCAAAATGTTTGCGTAGCTAGTTAGCTGGTTCTAAAGCGAAGAAGCGTTGTTCTGAATAAACATCTTTATTGAAGCACACACACCGACAAGAACTGAGAATCTGGGTGTCAAAAAAGGGTTACAAGGTTGGCGGGGAGTTCCGGTCGCCAAAGGCGCATTTATACAGTACGGAACAGGCCATAAATCGGGTTACTTATTTTATGGACACCCTGTATTTATAGAACAGCTAAGTTTTTTAAAAAAATCATGTGATTATTTCAAATCAAAGTATGGGTTTTATCTTTATTCATCTGTGACGTCTTCCATTGTACATGCATCTCTAGAAAGATTGCACATGACTATCGCCACGAGAAAATCTTTGAGAGAGAAAACTTTGAAAAGAAGTTGAAATCTAAATGAGTCACACAGATTTGAAACAAAACTTTTCTTCAACGTTGAGGAATTTCCATCACCACTAAACTTGAGGGGAATTACCCGTTTCCATAATAACCTCCACAATGTTGTACGACGTAAAAAGTTTTTCTTGTGACAGCTGGACTTTACAATGGTTGTGACTATTTGTACAAGTTAAATTAATAGTCCAGTCAAATTGGCCTAAAATAAGGCCATTTTGGGAAAATTTTGGGGTAGAAGATATTTTTCGCATCTGTATGTTTTTTTGGGGTGCTGAATCCGAATATGAGGTTTGCCAACAAAATTTCCTGACGGAACATTGTGAAAATTCGAAAAAATGGCAAAACTTCGTCCCTTTTTTTTCGTTTTCTGCCTCTAGAACATTACCTTTGCACTTCTGAGCTAAACCGTCAATACAAAAAATAAAGAACACTAACCAAGCTACAAAAAAGTCAATTACAACTTCCCTCTCTGACGCATAGTTTCGCCGATAGAGCCCGTTGAAAAAGGGGTTCGATTGGTAGGAAATCCAAAAAATGTCACTAGTATCTCCAAAAAACCGCATTTTTGGAACAGGATACTATAAAAACTTCCTAAATAATATTTAACATGGAATTAACCATCTAAAAACTCCAATGATGATAATTAAATGCATTTGTGTTTGGTGATTTCTCTTAAGAACGAAAGATCAACAGGAGATAATAGTATTTCTTTAACTAAGTTGCTTCTTCGAAAATACATGCAAAATGTTTCTATTCTATATGTTTATGAAGGTGCTGAATTTGAGGTTTACCAACAAAATTTCGTGCCGGAACATTGTAAAAATTCGAAAAAATGCCAAAAATTCGCCACTTTTATTAGTTTTCTGCCCTTAGAACATACACTTTGCACTTCTGAGCAAAACAGTCAATACAAGAATAAAGAAGAGAAAACAAGCTACAAAAAAGTCAGTGACAACTTTTCTCTCAGATGAAGGGTTTCAGCGCTGAATTTGGGAAGTTTTTGTTCGATTGGTGGAATATCCATAAATGTCTCTCGAATCACCGAAAAGCGGCCTGTTTTAGGATACGATAGTATATAAACCGCTTTAGTTATGTGTTACGCCCATGAAAATCAACGTTCTGTATATTTAAATGTTAATTAATTAAATGCACGTTTTATATATATTTCATATACCTATTTGTCTATATATTACTTTGATAAAGCCTTTAACAATGAGCAATATTACAATAATCCCAAAATGTTGCTAATGGTCGTATTTTATTGTTATGTTTATTAAATTATCAATTAACTTTGGAGTAAGCAGAACGTTGATTTCATGGGCTTAACACATACATAATTGAAGAAGTTCTTATACTATCCTGTTTCAAAACAGGCCGCTTTTCAGTGATACGAGTAACATTTTATGGATTTTCCACCAATCGAACAAAAAGTATGCAATATTCAGAGTTCTCTAGCGCTTAAACCCTTCATCTGAAAGAAAAGTTGTAATTGACTTTTTTGTAGCTTGTTTTCTTTTCTTTATTCTTGTAATGGCTGTTTTGCTCAGAAGTGCAAAGTGTATGTTCTAAGGGCAGAAGTGTCTATGTAGAAGTCTATGTAAGGGCAGAAAACGAATGAAATTGCGAATTTTTGGCATTTTTTCGAATTTTCACAATGTTCCGTCAAGAAGTTTTGTTGGCGAACCTCAAATTTGGATTCAGCACCTTCATAGACATATAGAGAAGTCAATAGAAAAATTTTGCATGTATTTTCGAAGAAGCAACTTAGTTATAGAAATACCATAATCTCCTGTTGAACTTTGGTTCTTAAGAGAAATCACCGAAAAAAAAATGCATTTAGTTATCATCATTGGAGTTTTTGGATGGTTAATTCCATGTGAAATAATATTTAGGCAGTTTTTATAGTACCCTGTTCCAAAAATGCGGTTTTTAGATACTAGTGAAATTTTTTGGATTTCCTACCAAACGAACGAAAATGGCCCCTTTTTCGACGGGCTCTATCGGCGAAACTATGCGTCTGAGAGAAAAGTTATAATTGACGTTTTTGTAGCTTGGTTTGTATTCTTAATTTTTTGTATTCACGGTTTAGCTCAAAAGCGCAAAGGTAATGTTCTAGGGGCAGAAAACGAAAAAAAAGGAACGAATTTTTGCCATTTTTTCGACTTTTCACAATGTTTCGTCACGAAATTTTATTGGCAAACCTCAGATTCGGATTCAGCACCCCAAAAAACATACAGATAGCGAAGAATATCTTCTACCCCAAAATTTTCCCAAAATAAATACTATTTGACTGGACTATAAGCAAAATAATAGGTATGATTTGTGCTATAGTAATCTCAAAGTCCATGTTATTTACTTTCAGAAATACTTACTGATCTAATTCCATCAATCTCGCCTTAACTAAAAACTTTATTAATTTCCAGAAAGATTCCAACTTTTTCTCCTTAGTTAAATTCAAACAAAATTGAAACAGAATAATATCGATACCATTACTCACCTTTTTTTGATATTATCGATATCCCGATACAAAACTATAATTAATCACGCAATGCAAATCCATACACGAACCTCAAAAAAACTTTTTCCGCCTTTTTTATCGTTTGGAATACCACCTCATTCATATTCCGTCTCATATTGAAAGTAAATTTCAATTTAAACGAATCAACTGATGGATGACAATATTCCATTTTTTAAGATCGGTTTATTGGCAACACTCGAAGCCAGACGATAATTACCGTCCGCCTCTAAATGATGAAATATTGCCATCGGATAAAAGAAGAATTTTGAAATATTTCGTCACCTGCTAGGGGAGGATGATCGATTGTGGAGCTTAAATCCCCATTCGATGTTTCTTCTGATAACGGTATTTTGACTTCTCTGTCTTGTTTGTTGCTATTATTTGTTTAGAACGGAAAACTGAATTGATGATGCTGGCTATGTCCATAAATCAGTCAGCCAATCAACTTTCTGCTTTGCGAGAGGTTGATGAAAAATCATTTTCGGTGTGATTTGATTGTTTCATTCGTATTTAGCGAGAAACAAATGACTACTTTGTTTCAAAATCAGGGGATCATCATTAACGGCCGTATTCTGAAGCCTCTGGCAACCTGTGATCAGGATCTCTTAGCACAAATCAGCTTGATTTGGTATTCCGAAGCACCATGAATCAGTTGACCACTGTGTGTCAAGTAATCACCGCTCAAAGCATTGATCTAGGTTGGATCACCAATCAGAATCGAGTCTGTCTTCAGCTATGATTACGAAACAAAAACATGGCGTCGCCCGTCATAAGCTATCCTGGGAAATTCACTTCGTGTCAATATAATCTAAATTAGATTAGTATTTTAGAAATAAAATATTTTTGATTCACAGTATTTTTGAGGTGTGCGTTGTCGAGTCCAATATTTATTTAAATGATTATTTCTAGTAATTAAAATCTTTTTCTCTATTGTTTTATATTTAAACTTTCTCCCGCGACTTTCGCTCCGGTAGCTTGGTGTTAAAATACACGGATATCATACGAGTGGCCCGGGTTCGATTCCCGGCGGCCGATACAATTTTTGATTAAACTTATTAAGATTTCAATTTAATTTTATTCATCATGACCATTTTTTTTAAAGGTAGCTATTATTATTACAAAATTAAATTATTTACCGATCTAAGTACAAAACTGATTCAATATTTTAAGTTCCCAATGATTGCTTAATTTATTTTATCTTTTTACCTAATCTAAAGGTTAGTATATAGAACTCCAGAATTGTGTTAATTAAAAATAAAAGATTTTTTTTATTATTTTCTTTCAAATGCAAAAATAAAATATCATCAGCTAACTACGATGCTTTATTTTTTTATTTATATTCAAATCTAAATTGGATTCCATGAAGCAAATTTCGGAAATGCGAATATTCTGATTACATGTGTTATGTTTATTTTGTTTCATTTGTATTATTCAAAACTTCAAGTTTCATATTATTTCATTAATTTTTATTAAAAATCATTGACTTTTAAAGTAAACAATCCGAGTGCTTTTTATGTCGTACTTTTTCGCAAATTTCTTTCCTATCAAATTCATCAATATAAACGATCTCAACCAATCACGATTGAGCTTTTTTTATCGCCATCGGTTTCGCTTGTTCGCCAGCTCTGGTGTTTCTGATTCACTTTTATCAATTGATCCAGGTGCTCAGACTATCAAATTTTACAGATCAGGGCTTTGCTAATATTTGTGAATCAATTGATCGGCTGTTCAAGTGATTTTAATCCAAAAGCACAGACTACGGGCGTAAGTGTTTCTTTAGTTTTATGGATGTTTTTACTGAATTCAATTTTGTATAATCGACATGCAATGTTTTCATGCGATGCAATTCATGCGTCTTTACCTGCCATTGGTTTTTCGCGTTCACCTCTCTGACGTAGTAGCGGCAAGAACCAACGACAGTGAGGAACGAGTTAGACGCGTAAATCGCATATCGCACGAAAACGTAACATGTCAATCCACCCTAAGAAGAGTAAAATATTTCGATATATAAAACGTAACAGGTGATGTTACATTTACATATGTACAATACTACAGTTGCTAGCATAACATCTATATGTTTCATATCTCACCACATGAGAAGAAAAATATTTTTAGAAAAGATTGAAATATTTAATATAATGTAACTTTTTCTCTTTTTTTCAATAAAAGAAGCCTATATTAAAGCAAGTTTCACAGTTTCTTCTTTGATGATTTTTAGTAAACTCTTGATATAGGCAGATTAACTGTTATAACTAATTAGGGGTATCATAAAAATAAGCCTCATAACCTCAATATCTCGAAATCGAAAGGATCCGAAATAACATGTTTTCGAGATGACAAAAGTGTATTGTAACTTTAAATTACTTTTGAGATATTTTTATCTCGTCTAAAAGGAATAAAACATAACTATTTTCTATTTCAAATCTATATACAGGGTGTATCTGAAATGGTGCAACAAACTTTCAGGGATGATAGTGCTTATCAAGACCAACAAGAATCGGTATAGAAAGGGGGTCCCAGACCAAATCCCAGGGAGTTAAAAATGGAGCGACACCCCAGAAAATCATTGAAAAATTCAATTTATAGAAGAACTACTATTGGTAAAAACTTAATTATGGTCTCAAAAATTGTGGTTTAATATGATCTTTAAAATTATGTCTTCTTTCTTTTTTCTCTTAATTTCTAGAGCTGTTTCCAGAACAGCTGTTTGCGCACGCAAAAAACAAACTTTAACAGGATCTCAAGCGTTTAATATTGATTGTATTTACGTGAAACTTTCGACTTAAGGGTTTTCAACTATGATCTTTCAGATTATCAAATCAAAAGAAAGGATTTCGAAATACAAAATAAGGTTTTGGCAGATTTTTCACATTTTTTCTGTTTTTTAACTTTTTCATAATAAAACAAATTTTAACGTGAAGACTTTTGAGGTAATTTTAAAGATCATATTAAACCACAATTTTTGAGACCATAATTAAGTTTTTACCAAGAGTAGTTCTTTAAAACCCTTTCAGGGGCGCTACATAAAAACATTATTTTTTTGGGTTATCAATGCTTGGAATCAACTACTAAGGCTTCTAGGATCACGAAATGGTAATTTAAAAAAATTTAGTTCTTACCGTTTTCCCAGGGGAGCCGGGTCCATAGCGCAACCACTGCCCCGGATGGGTAGAGGAAAACGCGGAGTTGCGCATTAACAGGAAAGTATAAAATGAGCTTTATTCCTCCTTTTTCTTTATGAAACTACTTAATGATACATTTTAATACAATTGCTGATGAATTATTACCGATATTTCGCCATATTTTGGCAAAAAAATATATAATTTCCTTCTCCATGGAAAGGACTTACTAAGAAACCATCAAAAAATGCTTTTGATACATCATCAGAAACTACCTCAGAAAAAGGAAACAATGCCAAAATTGTTGAAAAACGGGATACAAAAGATGTAGGGATTACTTTAGCAAAAGGGACTTGAAAATAAAACTCTAATGTGAAAGGTTCCAGAAATATATTTGTATATGGAACACAGAACTCCAATTATGTAAGGATTGCACGAATAAATGTGAGTAAATTATATTCATTTAAGATACACAAATGATAGTTTATTGTTTGTGTCTTATTTAAAGTAATATTATTTGTAAAACCAAGCAGGTTGAGTGCTAAAACGCGAGAATCCATCCCTGGGTATCACATACCCACCCGCGAGTTCCCGCGTTCGTTTCATAGGTGCGACTGCTCCCGGGTTAATTACTTAAAACAGCTTTCGTTTGGAAATTCGTATTAAATATAAGAACTCATGCTTGATTCATGATGCCATCTACGAAGGTTCAAGAGAAGTAAAATTTAGCTTTGGGGAAAAAAATTGGAACTTTGCTATGATTTAAACAGGAGATAAAAAATCACAAAGTTGCGGTTTCAAAACGCGACCACTGCGCCGCAAAGGGTTAACAAATTGAATTTTTCAATGATTTTTTGGGGTGTCGCTCCATTTTTAACTCCCTGGGATTTGGTCTGGGACCCCCCCTTTCTATACCGATTCTTGTTCGTCTTGATGAGTACTATCATCCCTGAATTGATGAGTACTATCATCCCTGAAAGTTTGTTGCACCATTTCAGATGCACCCTGTATTTCGATAAGTAGTTCCAAAAACACAAAGTATAAAAGTTGGTGAATACTTTGAAAACTAAAAATATGAAATACCTTGTCCGCCTCCTCAAGCCGGGTCCCGTCTCTGGAAATGAGATTGGCAAGATTTAGGAAAACGTTCAAGTGACTGGGGGCAACTCTAGCTTCAAATCCCTCGCCAAAAGGTGGTTTTGGAAGAAGATCCTTAGCCTGAAATGAAGAAACTCAGAAATGTTAACATTAAAACAGCTTTATCAAACTTAATTAATTTGTTTTGTGAGATAACTCAAAAGAACAATCTCAATTACTATTTTTTAACCCTTTCAATTCTAAGTCCCCAGAGATTACCATTGAATCTTATAGAAAATTTGGGGTGGCTAGTACTGAAAGGGTTAAAATAATATATATAGACTAGCTGATATGCCCGGCCTTGCACGGGTGAAGAGTATAAATTTATTATTTATGGCGTTTGCTATCAAAACCAGCTCATTCCATATGTGCATTTGCATGTTTTGAAAATTTAGAGGGTCCTTCATAACCTGGCGAAGGGATATAGCTCAAACCCAGCTCATTCCAACCCAAAATTAGATTAAAGGGTGAAAACTATGATCTCAACTGTGAAATTTCAGATCATTTGAAAAAGTTAAGTGAATGTCATTTATTTAAACTCGTAAAGACACAAATATTAACTGGTAAACTGAAAAAAAAACAATTTCACACAACTTAATTGAACAAAAAAACTGAAAAAAAGCATGAAAAATCGTGTTTTTGCATCAAAATCAGCTCATTCCAACATAGTTAGTGTAATTTCGCCCAAGGTAATGAAACTGGAATGAAAATGAAAAACTAATCAAATTCTAGGCGGTTGTACCTACAATTAAACATTTAAAACACAAATTGAGCTTTAAAACTGTGAAAGTGAGAAGTTTTTTGTCACTCCTGTATAATTTCCAAAAATGGAATAAGCTGGTTTTGATAGCAAACGCCTCATTTTTAAGTTTTCCCAAATACATTTCTAATTTTATATTATCAGCATTTACCAATCATCCCGGTATCCCAGGCGTCTTTTTCATATTCCGGTGTTCTCGGTAACTTTTCCAATCCCGGTGGTCATAGTAATTTTTCTTATCCCGGTGTTCACAGGTTGATTAAAATTCCTTCAGTTTTCAAGCAATATAATTTTTGAATGATTTCCACATGGAAAAAGTATGAAAAAAGTAACATGGAAAAAGTATTCTTAAAATTATTTAAAATTGCTTAGATCCCTTGATTAATCATATCTTCAGGAATTAACGTTTTCAGTGAAATTATTCAATAATTAAAGCTTATTCCATTTTGAAATTTAAGAAAAAAATCAATCTTTTCTAGTTGAAAGGAAGTTTTAATAGTTGTTTGTTTGTTAACCAACTTTTTTAAAAGCTAAAATATTATCACATTTTGATTTTACATCCTCGTTTCCATGGAGACTATTTTAACAACAATGGTATTCCATAAAGCTTTTAAAATATAAAAATTAGATAAACTCTCAAATAAAAATATGGTTAACTATACTTAAACTTTTAAATTTCATGGAAATATATTTTTAAAGTAGTAATATAATTTTTAAATAGACTTGTACCTAGTGTTTCTATTAAAAACTTGTTGTTTAGCATTAAATTTTCTTTGTAACAATGGAGTAAGCAGATCTCTTTTTGAATAGAAATAAAGCTATTTCAGCAAAATGACCAAAAAAAGGGTCAAAAGAGGGTCAAGGGGTCAGACTCATGATCTAAAGTTTCGGTAATTCTGGATCGGATTCGATTGAGATTGAGCTTTAGAAGGATTTCTAGTTTCATTACGAACCTTGTGACTATCCAATTTAAAATCGGCGTTCCGAGGTTTATTTTGTTTGATTGTTTTTGTCAGAATTTGCTTTAAAAAGCTCTGTTTGTTTGCTGACAGCCGCAAGACGAAGCGGCCGTGCTTTACTCCCGGCCGGAGTCTTCCCAAGACAGCACTATTGCTGCCCAAAGCACTTTTGTGCTTAAGCCAGCCTTGCTGGTCCCTCCCTCTGAGGCCCCTATGGCCAACTCAACAATTGATGCTGAGTCAAGTTCTGCGATGAAAACCCAATCGATGCCTACCCTAGAGGATTTAGAAATGAGGATGGAAAACTCTCAGCCAAATGTCTCCCCACCCGACTTGGATATCGCCCTCTCCTCTTTCAATCTTCAAAACGCCCTGCAATATGCCACAAACTGCGCTGATATTTCCCAGCTAGAGAACGCCAAACTTCACCTAATAACCCTTCAAACCGCCCTTATTGGCAAGCTGCAATCAGGATCACTCCCATTAAACGTACCGATCGCTCGGCTCTCAGAGCTCCACTCTGCCATCGGGAAAATAACGGAATGCCAGCAAAAAATTTTCCTCGAAAACTGTACCAACTCAGTAGTCCACACCTTAGCCGACATAACCGGCGGTGGAACCCATACCCCTCCTGACTCCCTCTCCAACGCAAACCCTGACAAAGACTTCACTGTTGTCAGAAGCAAGCGAACTAGAAAAAACAGCAAATCCTCCAACCCCGATGATCTACCCCTTAAAAACAAATGGCAATGCCTTGATACTGATGAAAACGGCTCTGAAAGCACAGAAATGGATGACCTCACAAACCCGGATGATGAAGATGAAATCGATCCCCCTCCGAAAAAAGGCCCACCTATATACGTTGCAAATGTGAAACATCCTAAATCCCTGCTGAAGACCCTCTCCAACCTCACCAAATCCGCCATCCTTGGAAAGAAGGAAGGAAAAGATCTGCGTATAGCTCCACCCAACCCCACAGCTCACAAAATTATCAAACGCTATCTTGCTGAGGAAAAAATTCAGAGCCACTCGTTCCCACTCAAAGAAGAAAAGCAATCTAAAGTCGTAATTAAAGGTCTGGATGTCGACTTCGACAAAGAGGAACTTAAACAAGAACTTATAGCACTAAATCTACCAGTTGAGAATATCACCCAAATGCCTGATCGCTCGGAGAACAACCAAAGAACGAAAAAATTCCTGCCAATATTTATCATCTACCTGAAAAAAACTCCCACCACTAAAGAAATATTTAACATCAAATACCTTTCGAACATTAAAATCAAAATTGAGCCCTTACGCCCCAAGAATAACACCCCCCAATGCTATCGTTGTCAACTTTACAACCATTCGTCTTATTTCTGCTCCCGTGATCCAGTGTGTGTTAAATGCGCTGGTGACCATCACTCCTTTCAATGCACAAAGCCACGCAGCGACCCACCAACCTGTGCCAACTGTAAAGGCGATCACACCGCAAATTTTTCCGGCTGCCCGAGAAACCCACAGAACCTGCCTTCCTCCAAACCTCCAACAACAAATTATTGGATCGAAAGACAACGGAAATACGAAGAAAGTAAAAAAGTTTCCACAGTCAACCACGCAGATGAAGACGTCCTGACTCCTCCCCCTGCTGTACTAACTCCACCCACCTCCTCCAATCCGATGCGAGATTCTCCAGATCCTCTCTCCGGCTTTCTCAATGCTAGATTCTTTTCCAAATTTCAAGATACATTTTCAATTGTCAAAGAATTATTAAACACCTGGAACTCCGCTGCCTCAATTTCCAGCATCTTTGGAGAAACCATGAACGCAATCAATAAAATCCTGAAAATCTGGACCCAACATGCCTAGTGCAAAGAAGCTTCACTCCATCTCAATTTTATCATGGAATGCGAACGGCATCAGGGGAAAAATCCTCGAATTTAGACATTACGTAAAAGAAAAAACTCCTGATATCATCCTCCTGCAAGAGACGCACCTCCGCCCCTGTGACTCCCTCTCTATCCCAAATTATGTCACACTCCGAAACGACCGGCTGACCCACAGAGGAGGAGGTACTGCCATCTGCATCCGAAACGGAATACCGCACCACCAGCTTGAGATCAAAACTAACTCCTTCGAGAATACAACAATAGCCTTAACCTACTCCCCTAAACGTCACTACACTTTCTCCTCCATTTACAAGCCGCCTACTTCCCACCTCAACACTGCAGAACTGAAAAAGCTTGCTAAAGAAAATGAAAAATTTATCCTGTTCGGGGACTTTAACTGCCGCCACACCAGTTGGAATACTGGTTCCGGAAACAAAGATGGGAATACACTTTTCAACTACAGCCAGGAAAACCACTACAGCATCGTAGCTCCTCCTACCGGCACCTATCAAGGATACCGGGGATCCTCTATACTTGACATCGGCCTGGCCAATGGATTGCTTCCCTCCAAAATAATCAGCGATGCAGCCCTCTCCAGCGACCATAACCCAATACTTTTAACCATCCACAATACCTCTTTCCTACCTCCTGAAGCAAGAAAAATAAGAAAAATCAGTTGGCAACTTTTCCACGACACTCTACTAAACTCCGTCCCAGGAAACCCCCCCATAGCCTCCAAATTGGACATAGATGTAGCCATCGAAGCGCTCACCACCTCCATCACGCAAGCAAGAGAGAAGGCCAGCAAGCAAAAAATAATAAACAGATCCCCCCGCAGCATCCCACCAGAAATAGTCGCCCTTATCAAGTACAAGAATAGAATCAGAAAGCTGTGGCAAGATACCAGATATCCTCCCTACAAAGCACAAGTAAACCATCTTCAAAGGAGTATAAAATCAAAACTAGCTACCTTCAGTAATAACAGCTGGAACACCTTCCTTTCTTCCCTTAACACGGAAGACGGCTCCCTCTTCAAGTTAAACAAAAAGTTGATAAATAAATACCAGCCCATTCCAACTCTCCTCCCCTCCGTGCACAACTCCACCCCTGCCATCTCTGACTTCGAGAAAGCCGAAGCACTTGGCAAAGCACTTGCCGAAACTTTCACTCCAAACTCTCATCTCTCAGTACCCATCTATGAAACAAACGTTTTCGGCACAACGCAGGCTTTCCTTAACTGCACACCTCTCTCTCCAGCCCCCTTTTTCATCACTCCAGCCGACATCGCAGAACATATCAAGAAACTAAAACCAAAGAAAGCCCCTGGCCCTGACTCTATCGAAAGCCTAGCTCTCAAGAAAATTCCAATAAATGTTACCACCAACATCTGCAAGATAATAAACTCCTGCCTCCACCACAACTATTTCCCCGACGCCTGGAAGAAAGCTAATGTAATAATGATTTCCAAACCAGGTCAACCCTCAAACAAAACCAGCAGCTATCGTCCAATATCCCTCCTTAACAACCTATCCAAAATCTACGAAAAGATAATTCTCCAAAAAATGAACCAACACTGCCGAGAAAATAACATCCTTCCACCGGAGCAGTTTGGCTTCAGAGAGCGCCACTCCACTGTTCATCAGCTTCTCCGCCTTACCAACACCATCACGGCTGGATTCAATCACAACAGACGCACTGGTGCAGTTTTCCTGGACGTGGCTAAAGCCTTTGACCGTGTTTGGCACGATGGACTAATTTATAAGCTCATTGCCTCCGAATTCCCACCCTACTTAACAAGGATAATCCACTCTTTCCTCCAAAACAGGACCTTTAAAGTCAAGGTTGCAAACGACTTTTCCACCCCTTATCCCATTAAAGCCGGCACCCCGCAAGGCGCGATCCTCAGCCCACTTCTCTATAACATCTTCATTGCTGATGTCCCAAAAACTCCTGACACCTTCCTCCACTTATTTGCCGACGACACGGCCATTGTGGCTCAGAACTCACGTCTAAGAACCATCAAAAGCAGGCTCCAGAAAGCACTTACGGATCTCGAAACCTGGTGCTGTAGGTGGAAAATTGCCCTAAATTCCTCAAAGACCCAAGCTATAATCTTCAGAAAGACACATAGAAAAATATTCCCTGAGATGCTGACTCTCCAAAAGACTAAACTCAAATGGCTTCCCTCCGCCAAATATCTAGGAGTACATCTCGACGAGAATCTAAGTTACAAGCTTCACGTTGAAAAAACTGTCGAAAAATACCACATTAAATTCAGACTCATGTACCCTCTTTTAAATAAGAAGTCCCACCTCCACCTTCGCAACAAAATCCTACTCTACAAGATGGTACTCAGACCCCATAAAGTCTTATGCATCCCCCATCTGGGCCACTACAGCGGTAACTAACCTCAAAAAACTGATGGTCATCCAAAATAAAATCCTGCGTGGTGCTGCTGGTGCTCCCCGGTGCTTCTCAACAAAAACTTTACAAAGGGAATTAAAAACCCCTAGTCTCCCTAATTTCATCCAAGATGCAGCCAGAAAATTTTATGAAGCTGTGGAGTCACATCCCAACCCATTAATCAACGTACAAGCGGTGATGAACAATCCAAATCTTGAAGAAAAATACCCTTTCACTACGACAATACTCTCCAGCCGATTTCCCGACTAGCTCCTCCCCTTATGCATTTGAGGCTGTAGCTCCGCCTACTCTCTTCCCGGCGCTCACGGCCGTTTTACCTTGGTTTTACCCTTCTATCTCATTTCTCATCTAGCTTCAATTCAATTGTATTTTTAACTCATGTGTCTACTTCAAGCGAAGTAAAAGCGCCTTCGGCGCTGAGAACTTCTTATATTGATGATGATGATGATGGTCAAGGGGTCATTAAAAGTTTTCGAAACATAGCCTATGTTTTTTTCTGAGTTTTTTACGTAGGTATACCAAGTTTGGTGCAGATCGGAAGTAAACTGTGGATTTGTATAAAAGACAAACACACACATATATTATAGCCACACTTGATTTTATTATATTAGATTAGAAACTATTGTTATGCGTTTCTTCGTATGATTCAATAGGTTCTACTAGAGAGCCTATATATATGAGAGAGAGACGACAACTCGCTTAAAAGCGTCTCTGCGCATCTAGTTCTGTCCAAAATTCTGTCCAAACTGTATCATGCCGCCGGTCTTGAGTCCAATGCTAATCCTATGACGGGAACCGGAGGGAACCGGCTGTGGAGAACAGAAAACCCGTTTACCGATCTGCGCGCGCTATACTGAGCTGTCGCCTCTCTTGTAAATACAGGCTCTCTAGGTTCTACAGTATAACTTACTACTCCTTCGATGCATACTTTTTTGATGTTTCATAAAAAGGAAAGAAAACATGGATATTATAAAAAAATAGCTTAGAAGGAAATTTTGAAAGGCGAAGCAGGTGGTATGATTTCAGGAAAAGTAAATCCAAGGCAATATAAATTTATTCAGAGTGAACTCTATTTTACGTAATTTGGTTAGTGAAAGGCTTCTTCTTTATTATTTTATGTTAAAAATTGAAAATTCGTTATTTTATAATTATACCTCGAAGTATTTCAAAATGATTTCGTATCCTTCTTAACACTTTTTCTAACAAGGAATTGACTATGATGAACTTTATTAAGTAACCAATCGGGTAATGTTTAGATAACATATTTACTTTTAAAATTATTTTGTTGCATGAAGCTTTACATTTTATTAAAGCTTTTTAAGAACAAATGCTTTATATATTTTGGTTCCATATTTGGGAAGTTTATTTTACGCCACCATTCCCTGGTAAAATAGTCTCCTATCAACTTCAGCATACTAATATGAAGTGCTTATTTACTCCTGTCTTCATAAGAAAAGCGATATGATGGCTCAAAAGAACACTATACCTTCCTAAAAGACTTCTCAGCGTCTTCAAACATCCCAAGATGACTGTGTGTCCTCCCAACATTGATGTGTGCTCCTATGTCGTTGGGCTCCACCCTTAAATAAACAGAACACGTTTTCTCAACATCCCACCCTTAATAAATAGATGACACATAAAAAGGCGTTGTGTAGAGAAAACAACTACAGGACTCCCAATCCCTAAACAAATGGAAAGTAATGTTGGGCGTTTCTTTATTTCAGCTATACAAATAAAGGATTGAAGGCAAAGGACAGGGGTTAGAAAGATTTTGTTAGGGAAATGTTCAAAGATATCTGTTAAGTTTTCTCCCTACCTTGTATAGAAGTAAACGACATTTGGTCATATACATGACAAAAATTGGATGAATCTTGAGCGATCGTGCTGCTTAGCTATTAGATTTGATTGCTAAAAACATTAGCTACCTTTCTTCACCAGCTTTTCTTAAAATTCAGGTGAGACTCCATATGGCAGGAGATTATTTTACATAATTTACTTAAAATTAATGATTCATTAAGAGTATTTTAATAGCCATTAAACAGTATTTTAATTTGGTCTTTCATATTGAACTAATGTTTATTGCTTTTACATATATATACTCTTTTTGAGTACTTGGAATTAATATTTGAATTCTATAACAATTATATATATTCAGGATAAAAACACTCTTTTATAGAAAAATGCTACCCTCTATCTATGAATTATTTTTTTTGTATGGATAAAAATGTTTACACTATATTTCCCAAAAACCAGTATCTTCTAATCACGTTTCAAAACTTAAAGTATTTACTGCTTAAATTTATTTTATTTTATTTATATATTTTATAATCAATAAACAAAGTAAATAAAATATTACATCACCTGGGATCGTTGAACGATCCATGTAGGTGAACAATAAATAGTTGGTTACAATTTGTTGCACATGGAATTACAATAAAAATTTAGACATGATTGTAAATAAAAGTATACATTACATGAAAACAAGAAAAAAAATATAAGTACAATATCAATCAGAAATTAGTAGTGGCAAACAGGGTGTCGAAAATTTGGGTCGTAAGGTAAGTAGTAGTGCAAGAAAATAAGAATGGATTATTTGTTCATCTATTTACCTGATAGCTGTGTGGAAATAGCTCAAAGCCTCTGAATATTTTCCTTGCGTTTCCAAGCAGTGACCTACGTTGTTATAGAGTTTGGCATTTCTCTGGTTAACTTCTAATCCAGACAAAAACAACGAATACTCGCTTTGCCTATGAAAAAAAGAAGTATAAACGTTGAAAAGGATTAAAAAAACATATTTCAATTCTTTTAATGATGCTACTTATTTCTAAACTTTTATACAAGATGAAAAAGTCCAGTAGATAAATTCTTATCATTACTAGGAATCAGCAGTTATATTTTTATGAAAGTAGTGACACAAATAACTTTTAAATGGGGGAGAAAAAACAATTAAATTGTAAAAACAGTACTAAACATTTTTTACAACGAATATTTAAGTACGAATAATAAAATAGAAAAGTAAAGCTTAAAGAAGCCTATTTCATAAAAGCAAGGATAACGTTTCTAGAAGAATAGAATATCATTGTAACATTAAATGATTTAACAATGGATTAGGAAAATAGCTTTCTAATGGTAAAGTTTCAATTGCTTTAGTAGTATAAAAATGCACACTTAAGTTTAAAATGCACATTATGTAAATGTCCCCTTTTCTGTGTAATTTTTTTCCTACTGTTCAACATTTAACCATTAGAATTCTTACCATATTATCTTAAAAGCATTTAAATATCATTATATGTTATCTACAGTTTATTCATCGCTGATTTTCATCATGAAGAATATCGCTTCAATATCATTTTCATCGCCGTATGTTGTTCAACAAGAAAATTATTGATGCGTCCTAAATACACCCAAGCTGTTGCCAAACACTAAAGTTTGGATGCTGTGAAACTTCCGACCCTTAACATGTTAAGAAGGAGATAATAACGCGTTTCGCTGAAAATTGCTCTGAATCAGTACAAAGACGACATGCTTGTTGCGTTTATTGATGAAGTATTTCGCTACAGTCACTGGTGCTATTAATGAAATTAAAATTGGTCTAGGCTTCTTATGGTTCTTGATTTGCAAACTTAAGTTACTTCTATCTAAAAATGTATATTAAGTAATCTTAGTAGGATGTCTGTAAATTTAAGTTAACTGTGTTTATTTCTTAAACACACACTGTTTCTTATTATGTGGAGATAATTTACATTATGCAGTTATTTATAATCAAGTTAATTTTTTTCTGGGAAAATTATCTATTGATTAATGATGAAAATTCAGAGTTTGTTAGTATGGTGTCCTAACAGAATACACACTGAATTTAAATAATCTAAAATTACTCTAAAAGTATTAAATTATTTAATTAATTTACTTATTATATACATTTCACTAAGCTTTTATTCGTAAAATTTTTTTGATTAAAAAATTATGTATTTATAAAATTTTTATTAAAAATATCTCTCTATTCTAAAAAAAAGTTTTTGGTGAACGGTTTCCAGGGAAAGGCTTTTTTAATTACTGATCCGTATAACACATATTTGGTATCAAACTGTCCGGATTCTTTTGAGGATGTGCAAAGTGCCTTTAGAATTTCTAAAAAAAATCTCAATTTTAAAATATTTCCATTTTTTTAGATTACGGATAAGGTTGCAGTTATAAAGCAAGAAACTATGAATTTCAAAAAAAATTGAAAACATATTTCACTGGTTTTTAATATTCAAATAAATTAAATAATCATCTTTCTATTTATAACACGAATTTAAAAAATATATTTTGGGTTATTTTTAACAATATTTATATTTCTGTTGTTTAAACGGTTTTAATTATATTTACAACTTATGTATAAATAATTTATCTTTTATTTTTTAAATAACAAATTAATATTTTTACATTTATCTTTGTCGTTGTGGCAACCTAATCATTGCCATATTTACAACAAAATATAAACTCGCTTTCGGAAATTTTGAACTTTTGCATTTATTTTTTACAATTATTATTATTTTTATATTCTTTTGCAAGTATGTTTTTTAAGGTAGTAAAATGTGACACCTTATTTCATAATGCCAAAACGCAAACAACTAGATAACACGGGGGACTGTTTTAGAAATTAAGATAAAAATCGAAAATGTTTGAAGTCTAAACATTCGTGTCATTGCTATGAAACTGACACAACTTCGACGTTTGTTTGTTCTCATGAAGATAAAATTCTAAATTTTTGTGATGTTTACGGTAATTACTACATTTTTCACAGCCAATCCATGAAAATAGTTACAAATTTTAAGAACGTTAAATTTATTCCTGAGATGTTTCAGTGCTTCTTAATGGATCTGTGAAAAAAACATTACCTTGGGGAAATGGTAAAGGAATGTTACATTGCTCTGTTGTTAATTTTCTTGGAATTATAAGGCGACCCGCCAATTAATGTTACCATAAAGGAACTGTTAAATTTCCGCTACTGAATGTATATCCACCATTTTCGAAAGAATACCCCGGAGAAGTACTAACCCTGTTTTAAGAATGTTTTATAAAGTGAGTAAGTGCAGTGAGCAGGGTTTTGTGAGGAATTGCGAAGCGGTTCAAACGTGTCTGCGTCAGCAGCTAACGGGGGTTGGCGAGCGATAGCGAGCAGGGGGCGGTAGCTCCCTAGTAATTTAAAAAATAATTTTTGGTATTTTATATAAAATTTTAATTTTTTTTATCATTGCGTAATTTTGTTGCAAGCCTACTGTGAATTAAACAGCTAAAGAATACAAGCACAGTGAAAATAACTATATAAAAAAGGTAGGTTCAATAGGGCAATTCGGTAATATTTTTTTCGTTATCAGTAAATTCCGTAAATTGCCAAAGAATTTATAAATAACGATTGTTGCAGTATGAAATTAATTTTACATTTAAAGTTCTATCCATATCAATACTTATCACTATTCGTGTGCCTCTTAAAAAGATAAAAACTTGTCATAAAATAAGCAGGTATATTTGTTACTTCTTTTATATTGATACAACAGTGTTTGTTAATATACATAGAATAAACACCAGACACTTGAATTTATTACTTTTTTTAGAACTAGAAGGTTATAACTACTCATTTTCGTAAGACTGAATTCTTAATATGCAGTTTAGGAACTTTTAATTACCTACTTCGAACCATTTATGACCACAGTATTTTAAAATTCGTAAATAAAAGGAAAATAACCTTTAATGAAGGTTTATTAAGTGATTTTTTAAAGTAACTCTTCAGTAAAACTTGCATAACTAATAGATAAGGAATTTGCCGTTATTACTTTTCGTACCTGTCAAACTTTTATTTTTACCAAAGATTAAGAACTCATTGTTTATCGCCGTTGCCTTAAATATAATTTAGAGTGCTTCAGATTTATTTTGTTTTCAATAAAATAGTCTGGCATTTTGTAAAATTTACATAAAACTGGTAAGGGGAGAACTACCAATAATAAATTAAGAAAGTTTTTGAAAGAAATAAATGCTTTTAAAGTTAAAAAAATTAGTATATCTCGTTCTCGTATATATTTAAATTGTTAATTTAATACTAATACATAGTTTCAAAAACAGTGGATAGTTCTTGACATGAAAACTCATATTTTAACAGTCAATGAAATGAACCCTTATTACATGGCTTGCAATAATACCAGATCCTTTTAGAACTTAAAAAAGAATAAAGGGAAAAAAGCATGTAGGAAAAGGTTTACATAGTTTAGTAAGGAAAGATTTCAATGGTTCTTGTTTACTAGATAAGTGTAAAAACAATTTGTTTTTACAATACTTCAGAAGTAATATTCATTTCACTAGAAGTGAGATACCTAAGATTCTTTTTAACAATAAACCTTTGAAAGAAAATTCTACTACTAAAAATCAAAATTAGAGGAAGGCCTTCACTGTGAAACAAATATTTTCTTTAGTATGAAAATCATATTTTCCTCTTAAAAAACGCTGTAAACTTTTTCTCTCAGTCGTTTTTTTAAAGCTAAGTTTGCGTTACTTTGACGTCATGAAGTGTTGGGAGAAAAACAATTAGCAAAAGAAATAGTATCACCTCTTTTTTTGTTTCGTTATAAAAGCAAACTTTTCTCTCCTTAATGAGTTTTTAAAAGAATATATTTTCTAGTTGAGCTAAATTTTTACCCAGCTAGAGCATTTTTTCTCTTATTAAAACAGCACCTCTATTATTTTATTTCACGTGAGAAAGGTTTTTTATATAGCTGAAGAAGGAGAGAAGTTTTGCTTTTACGGTTAGCATTCTCTTGAAAAATTATACTGTTTAAAAATATTTTATCCACATAGAATTGTATGGACTTCTAGCATGGCCACTTACACTAATAAGGCCAAAGAAGCTCCAAATTGTGACGTGCGATTGTAGGAGCTAGGAGCTACGAAAAATAAAACGTTTGAAAACTCTTAAATTAATTTAATAAAAGTTTATTAATTAGTTATTATTTAAATAATTTTTTATTTAAAAATTCAAGTGATCAACATAATTTCAAATTTTACTAAAAACAACAAAAAGCTGTAAAAAGAAATTAAAACAGTCTGATAACGGTAGGTTGGTATATTGATGTTTAGAATTGTATAAAAATCTCCTTTAAAACACATTCTGTATTATTTATCAAAATTAAAGATACAATTTTGGAGCAAAATTTAGTTCTAAAAAGCAAATATTTATACTAAACGTTTAAAATATTAAGTATTTTTATAAGTAAAAAATAAAAGTTTGAAAGATGGATTTCTAAAACACAGAATTAAACATTTGAAATATAGTTATTTGAGTTTTACACTTTCCTTTTTGAAGTAGTAAAGTACTGCATTAAGTCTTGTCAAACTTGGAAACATTCAAATAGTTTTTTACTATTCTAGATTCATGCAAATATTACATTAATATTGTGCTTGATACTTTATGTACGTTTTGAATACAAACTTGTGTAGCTACCTAAATTGGTTTCAGTAAAATAATTTAAAAGTCCTATAATATCAATGAAATAATTCTAAATAAAAACATACCAGTCTACGTTTCGTCGGACAGTTTTAGTCACATGCAGACAAATGAGTAGTAAAACACTACTCCAAACCAGAACAGGACGTCTTCTGCAAAATAAACTCGTCTTAATATCTAAAACATTTACTAAAACATTCCATAAACTACCTTTCAGCTTTGTAAACGAAAACTCCCTTTTGGAATTTCCCATTTTTTTAAATGTTTGCGTTTCACCCGATATTCTACTGTTTCAATTTATAGTTTTTTAAATAAGTTTTTAATCTTAACTATATGCTAATTTAACTACTGCTACATAAATCAACATTAACTTTAAGCATTTTTAAGTGTAAAAACTATTATAACATTTCAATTAAGTTAAGATGTTATTTTATTTAAATGTTTAGTTCAATAACAGTTTTTGATTGACTTTCAATAGCTTTCCATCAAAGAAAAGGTTTGCAAATTTTAAAATTATTTTTATTTCATAGTAGTTATTAATAAACATTAAAAAAGTACAAATGATTCAAATTAAACCAGAAAGTATTACTCTGGATTGTGTCAACTAAGACATCTGTTATGAATCAGATATGTCAGAAACATTTTTTTCTCTGTAGGATCTAATAGATGCTCCCCTCAAAACATGATTCGGTGATTCTAACTACACACAAGATCATTTGATTGATCCGTTTGTAGTCTACACTACAGCGTTAGAATGATGGATTGTGAAATCTCTCATTTTATGCCTTACAGATATTTTGACACACACCATCAGATGTTGTTGCTGGCTGCATATCAGTAAAATACTGTCTTCTCGGTTATTGATCCTGACATCCGTATCTTCTTCATGTCGTCATTGAGAAAGTAAGTGATCTATCGACAACATTGATCATAGAACTCTTTGCACATTGATACAATGATTGATGACTGTATTTACATGTTGGTTCTTCCGATATTATCAACTTTATGACCTTTTTTATAATAATAATTATTATGGTATATTTTATAACCTTATTAATAGTAGTATTTTTATTGTGCAAATTTTTTAACCTTTTGTTTAGTTTACTGCATGGTTTTAATAAACTTCGAATTTACTATAATATTAAAAATACTCTTTTCCTTTACTAAAGTGAGATAATATATTTCATAGTATTTACATTGTTAAAATGTAATGTTTTTTATTCAGAAATAGAAATGAAAATATTTATACTTGAATTGAATCTTGAAATAATTATTTTTTTTAAAAATAAACTCTTTAGATTTGAAACTTTCAAAACATTAACAAACACGCCTTTTAAAAATGTCCAAAATAAATTTAAGTGTTCCTCAAAAAAAGTTTAGAAATGTTTATTAGGTTACACGAATAGAATTACAGAGTTTAGAAGAATGACTTAAAAAGTGTTTAGTTTTTGCAAACTTGTTTTCCCCTATCTTTTAAAATGTAAAACAAGCACTACTTTCAATGGAAGCTAATGATTGCTTATTTTAATTATCTTAAGTTAATTACCCCGTTTAAAAAAGGGGCTTTTAAATTAAATGTCAACTAATGACTAGATCTTGTATTCCCTTTTTAAATAGGGGTATAAAAGAAACTTTTTGAGAAAAAAGTAGTTTTTAAACATAAGTTCTCTATCGCAATAGTTTCTCTTCTATTTACAGTATGAACAATCCGGATATTAATTTGACTATTTAACTTGAATATATTTAAAGGAAATTTCCAATGTATAAATTGTAAAATTATCTTTATTTTTAGCCTTTTTGTATGAAATATGTCTTTTAAAATAGCATTTCAATTTTAAAAACTTAAAAAGTGAAAAGCTATAAGTAATATTGATAACATTTCTAAATATAGTTGTTTTTCTTGAATCATTACAAATTGATATAAAAACTGTTTAAGAAGCATGATATGAATCTTCTAAATAAATCTTACTTAATAAAGTAATAATGTATTAAATTATTTTTTCAGATCCTAATGGTTTTTATAAGTAACTAACAATATATCACAAAAAAATCTTATTTTGTTTCATGTTCTTATTGTATAAGTATACTGAAAAACTTAAAATTCAATACAGAACCAAGAAACTTATAAAATACATTTAAGAAGATCTTTATAATAACAAAAAACTTCAAATAGCTAAAAAGAACTTTGTCAACACTGAAAACGAGCAACATGCTTAACTTTAACATATTTATAGGCTTCCGACCAAAATAGTAAAAATAAAAGTGTTATATAAAAGAGAAAATATGTTTTCTTTTTTTATAATGAGATCCATCAGTCTTTAATTTTACCGTCGAGAAGTTTTTCATTTGTACATTAAGTCAAAAGCAAATTGATGACATTTTCCTTTTGGGGTTTCTTGAAAAACACATTCTGAGAAATGAATTTTAAAAACTGTCAAGACTGAATCCGAAAAATAAGAAAGAATACGAGCTTTTTTCCAAAGAACTTAATGCATGTAATCATTTATACCAATAATGGAAATATGAATAACGCAAACCAGGAAGATTGACGCTATTTCTTTTTTTTTTAAATCTGAGCTCAAAATTCGTCAAATGAACAATTCTTTTAAAAGTAAATTTTTTATCAAACGATGGAGGATTGATCAATCCTTTTTTCATCCTTTCATTTTGAGATAAAAATCGATTTTTAATGCATTTTATGCAATCGTACGGGAGTATATAATTATTCGATAGAAATCATTATATCTTTCAGTTCAAAATAAAACATACACCAATGCATCATTGTATCAATCAATAAGCAATACTTGACACATCATGTATCTTAACAAATACATTCACTGGCTTTATGTAAGTAATTTTGGAAAATACCAGAACACACACACTTTTTGGTTTTGATAAATTTTTCAGATCAAAAGTTTATGATGCGGGATACATTAATAACTTTTTTTACTCTTTCGGGCATTCCACGATGCAAAGCTGCAACTATACTCTGTTGTGGTGTTTAATGTAGGGTGAATTTTTCATTTTATGGTTAAATGTAGGGTAAAATAATTTTCCTTTTTTTTTAAATAAAAGTTTCAACTTTTGGCTTAACTATCAAGTCGAGAAGAAAATATCCTATGAATAACCACTTTGCCGTCAGTAAAATATCGTAATAAATAACTTGTCTGTAAAAGAAAAAGACAATAGCATTTTGAAACCCCTTTTTGTTTTGATGTGGTTTTCTGCAGAATTATTTCATGTTTTATGAATTAGAAATATGATAATACTGAAACGCACACTGAATGGTTTTTATAAATAATTTGAAGAAACTTAATCGTTTATTTCTCGTTTCCACATATCGATAAACGTTTTTGAGGGGATATTTATTCAGAAATTTCGCTTCAAACCGCTTTAATACCAAACTGTACCGCTAAATATATCCATGCTATTTTAAATGACAAAAATTAGAAATATTGCTAAAAATAAGAATCAATCAGATAAAATATTTACAGTTATATCAATCCGTATTTTGAAAGTAGTAATTTACTAAGATCAGGGTTGATACTCTATCTAACATAATAAAATTCAAAAGTCTCAGAGTTTTAGTCTCAGGAGTCTCAGTTTCTCAGGGGTAAATTACAGAAAAGTCAGAAGGTAACGTGAATAACTGTTAACCTTATATGCAGTAGAATGAGTTCAGAATGAATTATAAAGCAAATAATTGCGAAAACGAGGTTAGAATTTCACAATTCAACGGAATTTTTCAATTAAAAAACATTTACTTCCAACAAATCAATAATAAAACTTTGTTTTGCTCATCACATATGGATGTTTTTTAGGAGTTAGTAAGAAAATTCAGGAGAAAAACCTAATATTCAGGAGTTTTAAGGGCCCTTAGAAAAACAAAGCAAATTTTAGGAATTTTTCGGGAATTTCAGGAGGAGTACGAACTTTTTAAGATTTTTTAACGCTGTTTGGTTATGGTCACATTAAAATACTGAATATAAGGGATAAAAGACAACACATAAGGATTTTAAAATAACTTGAGGGGGTTTGAAAAAAAATTTAACTTTTATGATCATTTTATCTTAAAACTTTGCAGTGACCCATGTAGAAAATTTGTGCAACTTACGCGGCAAGAAGACTGGATCCTTGGGCAACCAGGAGACAGAACCCCATGCTGGGGGCATAAAGAACCCTCTCTGCAACGACAAACCCGACCGGAAAGAACAAGTTGGAAGCCGGCAGAAAAGGAAAGGCAATCAACGAGAGACCCTAAAAGGAGAGAAAGAAAGTAGTAGAAGCTTATTGAGAGTGGCTTAGCTGGTTCATTTTTCTTTCGTGTAGCTGTGATAACTTTCTTTCGATTTGGGTCAGTTAGGTAACGAAATAGCCATTTAGTAGGAATTGGGGAGTCATATTTATTGCGGGATCGGTTTCAATAGTAATGGGTATAGAGTATTGGAGGTATGTTTTAGGAAAATATCGAGTTAAAATATGCATATAAGTTAATTTCTAAATAAACATTGGATATTTTTAGCTTTTACAATTCCTTTTTCGTTTAAAGATATTAACAGTGTCTACTGAAACAATATTCAGAAAGGAATATTAAAGTTTTTCTTTGAAAAGGAAATTATTTTAAACTATTTTTACATAAATAATAGTATTTAAGTTTAAAAAATGTATAATGCATTTCAACAAGTTAAATTAATGTTGCTTGATATTAAAACTTACTAAGTATAACAAAAAACTCGATTGTAAAGTAATCGAAAGAGTTAACCACTGAAATTTAATTTTTTTTTCAAAGTGCTTCATATTTATGATTGAAGTAAATAAATATACATGTCTTGCTCTACCAGATTCTAACCTATACTAAATTACAACCTCTCCGGTCAGTGACGTCACCCATTGACGTAGGATCAAGCCACACTTTCTAGCTACCTTATTGGCGAGTATGAGATGACTCTCGCTCGCTCTGTCTTTTTTACCAATAACATAGCTAGAAAGTGGGGCGTGTTCTTACGTCAACCAGTGACGTCACTGACAAGAAACGGTGTAATGAAGTATAGCCATATTTTTTAAACGTGAATAAGTGTGTACTTTAACTTGTAAATGAAAGTATATTTTAACTTGCATAAATAGTTGATTTCCAAGTGTTAATTTTTTGTTTCATAGAAAACTTATAAACTTTCCAAGAGTTTCAACTTTAGCTTTGAGACGGTTGTGCTAATAAAATCTACCTTTGTGAGAAATACGAAAAGAATTCTAAAAGCAATAAACACAAACAATAGATATTTCGAATTTTATAAGAAACATTTAGCCATACCGTCCCAAACTCACTTCCAAAAGAACTTTATTGACCTTTATTTCCTTTCTCCCCAACGACTTTAGCGGCGATTTCTCTAAAAACGATTGTTTCTGAAATATCGTTTCTCCCTTCCCCAATCGATAACAATACTTATGCCCCCGCAAAAACATTCCAAAACTCCGCGCACCCCAAAGTCGCGTTCGAAAGATAATGTTCTCTCTCACCTTCTCCAGAATACGAACAGCTGCCCGAGAAAGCTTTTATTATTATTACCTCCCCTCTCCCCCCTGTTGCAAAAGAGGGGGCAGTGGATTTTATCGGAAACAAATCCAGCAACTCCCTCGAACTGGGGATTAATGCGAGTCGAATCGTTTGAGAATTTCTCTCTTTTCTCCTGCACAGCAACTCAACTCAACTTGATCCCATTATAAATTATCGCGGATTGCTGAAAACGAGATTACACTCTGCTGATGATGCGAGGAAAGCTGGGGTCGAGGATAGGAGGGAAAGTGGCATGAGAGTTCGTAATGAATCGAGGTCTTTTTTTTAGGAAGGACGTTAGTTTGGAACTTTTTCTGGAAAGTTTTTTCGTGCTTTTTACTTGTGGAATATTGGCTTTGGAAATTTTTTTGGTGATGGATCAATGGGGTAATCTTGCGGGAAAGAGATCTTGTCAGACGGCTTATTCCTGTAGTTGTACCATTATACCAAAATTTCTAAATAAATATGATTGTTTTAAACGCTGCTCTTATTTAAAACAACTTGTTAGAAACCCCAGTTCGTTTTTTCACCTATTTTAAAACTTTTAATTGTATAAACTGTTTGTAGATTTAGAAAGTTGATATTTACGCTTGAAGTCAAATCAACAGATATTTTTACGCAATTCTTTTATTCAAAAATTTTTTTATTTAACTTTACAGATTGTTATTTTTTAGATTAGAACATATATTCACGTTAAATTTCTTTTAATAACCGGCACTCCAATTTACTTATTTTTAAAACGTGACTATTATGACCAACCTTGTTGGGCGCTTGCCTGTCGACATAATTTGTATTTGTATAAGAGGCAAAATTCCATCAATTTTTTTAACCTATAACAGACAGAATTTCTTATAGAATAATTCTTCTAAATTTAAAATTATGTTGTAAGATGTTTTATATGTATTGACTATTATTCAATTGAATCGGTTATCAGATGATTTTAAATCAACAGTAAAAAGTTAATAAAGTAAAATAAAACTATAATTTGTTCCCCTCCTATTTTCTTTCGCTTTTTATTTACTGGTTTAAATTAATTTAGGGTTATTAAAAATTTACATTCAAAATCATTGTTTTCAATTAGATTAAAATATCAAATAATATTTCCTAAACACCACAGTTAAGCTATAAACCTTTTTTTAGAAGAGAGATATTTTAATTGGTTCCGTTTTTGTTTAAAATCACATGAGTCTGAAACGGCATTTCTTATTCAACACAATGCATACCAAAATCAAATTTAAGCTTTCATTTCCTTCGTTTTATTGCAGTTGTTTCATTAATTAAATCACAGAAACAGCCAACCACTAAAAAATGTATTGAGTCGTTCCCCATTTAGAAATCCTTTGTGAATATTTTGCAGAGAAAAAGAAAAAAACTCTGACATACGTTTACTTTTTAAAAATCAGAAATTCTCTATCTTCTTTGCAACCGATAAATAAATTAGATCCGGTAAAAAAATAACAATCGGTTAACCCTGTTTTCATCGGCATTCTTTTCTTCATCCACGTATCTCTTTTTCTCTTGCGACAAACAACCGATGAAAAGACAAATTAATAAAGAAACACAATAATAGAATTAAACGATCACGGAATGCAGTTATTTCAATTAAAGTCAACCGAAACACAAAGATTCCCCGAAAGAAAAATGTTGGCAATGCAATCGCGATCGTGCAAACCAACTTCCTCAAAGGGAATTTCTATTAGCCATCAAATCTCGCCTTAGTTTCTATCCGTGACGTTTGCCGAAGTTTGAAAAGTTGTTGCCAGATTCCGCGGCCCTTTTCAAAACTTAACGGGAGCGCTAATTTGATACGTCAGCCGCGTTCTCCCTCGGTGGGGTGTGTGATTAATTAAAGGAATTCCCTTTCTCTGGAACAAAAAACTACACCTGTATCAATGTGTGTTTCTATTCCGTTATACATTTGGATTGCGAATGGCACGGTTGAAACTTTCGGCCGTGATTGCGAATGATTTATTTTCTGATGCGTTGTTATTAATTATATGATGCGGTGAATGTGGTGAGAATTTCAGTGATAAAAGTGAATAAGGTTTGCGCAATGTCGTTAATTTATTCACAGAAGCACATGATAAAGAAAAGTATCTAATTTGAAATATAAACACATAGGTTGCCATCAAATTTATGGCTTGCACAATAAAGTTATAAATTCAGGTATGAAAACTAAAGTTTTTGCAGTTTGTGTACAAACTAAATAAATATTTTCAAATTCCTGCTATTTTACATTCAATAAAATATTGTGTTTACATTTTTTCAAAATTGCGTGTTTGATAAAGATTTAAAATATGTATGTTCAACTTTTGAACGAAAAATTTAATATTTGAAGTAAGGTAAATAGCAATTTTTATCAAAGTGTATTAGAAAAGTAAAACGTTTATATAAGAGGTTAGAACTTAGAGGAATCTATTAGCTTAGATTATTAATTTCAATATTGTCTGATTCTTTTCACCATTGAGAACACTGTTTAAACCCTTGGGAAAACTTAATCTAAATAGAAATTGAGTAAATATTTCATTATTTTCTTAGTAGGCGGAATTACTTTTACGATGCACTCAAACAGGTCGCTTTCATTTACAAATAAACAAAATATTACAATACTTATATTAGTTTTTTATGTAGAAAATTTTTTTAAATTAACAGACAACAACTGATAATTTTCCCTTTTAAAATTAATTTTAAAATTCTTGAATTAAATTGAGAAAATTATTTCTCATACAAGAACGCAAAGGACGAAAGAATATCTCAACCACTTGTCTGAAAATATTCTAAAAAAGTACAAGCATAAAAATAGAGATAAGACGCGAAATTAATCAAGAAATCAATCATGGCATGAAATTTTAAGCTGAACAAAAACAATAGCTATTTCAGGTATTTCTTTTCCAATCACATTTTAACATTATTTTCAAACATCAATAAACAATTTATTATTCTGGTTAGAACATGCGGTAAACATCTCAACCGAAATCAGCTGCTATTAACTTCCCAGCTCAATAGGTAAGGCCCTGGAACTATTCAAATTAATGACGAAAGTTTCCTGCAAGGCCTTTTCCCTCGGCCTGAACTTTATAATTGGGGCTAGATGACCTACGGCACGTAACTCATAAAATGAAGTTTGTTCGAAAATTTTGTACGAACTATTTTGCTTCAAAGTACTGCATAAAGCAAATGAGGACTGGGGAAACAAATTGTTAGCTTGCGATTTTGGGTGATGAAGAATATTCATGCATTGGTTATATATTTATGGGGAGATTCTGAGGTCAGATGAATTTATTAACATATATTATTCCACACGTTTTCCCTAGTTGACGTACTTAATGAATTCTTTTGGCTGTTAAACTCATACTTCCTTCGATTACATTAAATTATAGATATTGGTTTAAGAGTACTTACTATTCATGCCAAATACTTAAGATCTTAAGTTTACATTTTTGTATAAAATATTGCTTGATATGGTATTACATTTAAAATTCGCATTTAAAATGGTTAAATCGCTCAGTAAAGTACTTAAACAAAATATAAATTCTATGAATAATTTCCGAATCTATGTTATTTTGTCTAGGTTTACGATATCCTAAAATTTATATCCGTTTAGCAATGCAAAATACTATTTTCAAAAATAGTCCGAAGAAGGAATGTCCTCAATTCATGTGACGTCAGCGATCACATGATAGCCACATTTCTAGCTTTGTTTACTAGTGAATGCATTTACTATACTAGACAGCAACTTAAGTTGAACCTACTACGTCACTGACAAACAAATTAGTTCCCATCGCGGTGTCTTAATTTCGAGTGAAACGAAGAACATCGATTTTAAAATATGATTATTTCGTTAAACCCATGTTTAAATAGTGTCTTTTTATCACAATTCGCTTATCGAAATTCCTCCTATCAAACCAACAGGCTTTGTGTTTACTCACTTTCTCCTTCCGCGTAGTGACGTACTGGGTTCAGAAAACGTTGAAGTATAACAGCATAGTATCAATTCACTTTGTTTTTGTAAGCTATCACGTGATAATCAATACTAACGCCCTCTGGTGATGAAAAATTGACCCCATTATGAAGTATTACAATTCAGCTTATTGCCGCTCACTATCCTGTGATATGTTCACGTCACTATCCTCACTATCACGTTACGCCATACATTGAATTTGGCTTTTCAGCATTTTGACTACTTTAGAGGTAAAACGTGTTTTACAGAATGCAATAATTGCAAGAAAAACAGTGATACAAGATACACCATCTTGTGTCTAGCTAGATACGGTATTGTAATTCCACTAGAAAGACCATCAGCTCATTTTTCAATATCATATTCCTGGAGAGTAATAAGATATTTTTTGTTTTATATCTTAATAGAGCCAGACTATTGTAGACAAAAATATTTAACTAGAACTAAAGCTTAAACAACTATTAAAACAAAACTAGCCTGACTATATAGCCAAACTATTTTAATATATAAAAATCAGAAAAATCAAATCGCTAAAAAGTACAAACCAATCGAATAAAATATAGTTAAACTGATTAAAAAAATTTAAGACTCATTTCAAAGTTATAATTTTAAAAAATTGGACGGTTTTTAACGGAATATATCGTTGGCTTACTTGAGAAAGGTATTAAGTCACAATGTAAACTGTAGTCACTGTAGTCACAATCTGTAAACTGTAGGAAAATACGCCAAAATTGGCAATATCCGACCGCCATCTGAACAAACCAATCGATCGTTTTTGACCTTGGCTAAATTTTAAACATAGCTTGTTCGTTGGCGCCATTCTACCGCTTTCAAAAATTTCACCAAAATAAACTTAAGTGCCTTTCTTCTCTAAGCCACTGATGTAACGGAATTTTTCCGGTAACATGCCAAATCTCAAAGAATCTGAGAACTCACCATCATAAGAACTCTCGATCTTCCATCGTCTGTCCACACACTGTTCCACAAGAGTGTGCAGAGAAGAACGTAAAGGAAAAGAGTGGCAGCATTCCTGGGGTCGTCCCAGCTCTTGACCAGAGGCACGCTGCCCATTGTCCAGTCGCAGCAGAGGTCGCTGGGGCAGAGAAGTAGCCATCCGTTCAGTGCCAGGAGGTAGTTGAAAGTCAACTGTCGGATTGGGGTTTCGGAGGCAGCGGCAGGGTTGTCAAACCTTGGAAAAAGTAATGATCAAGTATATAATAGAGGTATTTCCGTAACTAAGTTTTTATCCTTCTTATATCCTTACATTATCAGTTTTCAGTAACAATAGTTTTACTAAAGTTTTTCTTCTCCAACAGTTTTACGTTGGAGTAAGTTCATATAGTTGCCGTTACGAAGTACAGTAGAGCCCCGATTATCCGCGCAATTGGGTGGCAAGGGTACCGCGGATAGCGAAAATCGCGGATAACCCAAAAAAAGACTAAAAATAAAGTGAAAACACGAAAAAATATTTCAGCATAAAAAATATGTTTTATTGTGCATAAACAGGATATGTAAAACTTTTAAAATAGGTGCAGTACAGCAGAAACCTTTGCTCCACATCTAAAATGTCTCTAATCTCATCAAAAATTTGCTCTCATCATTAAAAATTTTTTTCCTGGCACTCGCGGATCATCCGATCGCGGATAACACTGGGGAACAATTTTTAGCATAATTTCTGTTGAGTTAAATTTTTTTCCTGTTTTAGAGTTCAATGGGCACACTGATTATAAAACTGTTGTTAGTTTTCTTCTACCACGTCAACTTTTTAAGATACAGGGTACCCCCAAAATGTGCATGAAAAGCAAAATGAATAACTTTGAACTCGATTTTCAGGGTTAAAAACCATTACTTTAGTCTTTAAATTACACGCTAGAGGACAAGAAAGGTTCAAGTTTCTAAACTATGAAAATTTGTAACAAATGGATAGGTTTAAGGGGTAATTACCCCCCAAAAATGCAAAAAAAAACGTTACAAATGATAGAGGTTATTTTACAATATTTTTTTCATTTATTTTTACGCAATTTCTCTTTAAAAGGTCTTAACCCTTCCCCAAGGATCCAAATTTAATGAAAATAGGCAGCAATGATTTTTACTAAAAGCGGTTGAGGTGTTATAGCGTCCCCGAAGCACCCGCGGAAGGGTTCAGAAAACTCTCTGGCGCTTCGGGGTCATTTTCAGGGTCAAAAACTATTACTTTAATCATTGAATTACATCCGAGAGGACAAGAAGGATTAAAGTTTCAAAAATATGAAAATTTGTAGCAAATGGATAGGTTTAAGGGGTAATTACCCCCCTAAAATGCAAAAAATAACGTTATAAAGGATAAAGGTATTTTAAGCTATTTTTCTCTTATTTTTTACGCAATTACTCTTTAAAAGGTCTTAACCCTTCCCCAAGGACGCAAATTTAAAAAAATAGGCAGCAATGATTTTTTACTGAAAGTAGTTGATGTGTTAGAGCTCCCGAAGCCCAAGAGAGTCTTTCGAACCCTTCCGCGGGTGCTTCGGGGACGCTAACACCTCAACCGCTTTTAGTAAAAATCATTGCTGCCTATTTCATTAAATTTGGATCCTTGGGGAAGGGTTAAGACCTTTTAAAGAGGAATTGCGTAAAAAATAAAAGAAAAAAATATTGTTAAATAACCTCTATCATTTTTAACGTTTTTTTTTTTCATTTTTGGGGGGTAATTACCCCTTAAACCTATCCATTCGTTACAAATTTTCATATTTTAGAAACTTGAACCTTTCTTCTCTAGCGTGCAATTTAAAGACTAAAGTAATGATTTTTTACCCTGAAAATCGAGTTCAAAGTCATTCACTTTGCTTTTTATGCACATTTTGGGGGTACCCTGTATCTTAAAAAGTTGACGTGATAGACAAAAACTACAGTTACTTTTGGATTCAGGTGCTAAAAGTGATTCAAAAACAAGTCACAGTTCTAAGTCAACGAAATGGCTGTTCCCCAGTGTAATCGGGGTTCTATATATTATTTACACTGATGTTAGCTTTACTGCATACTAACAACATCCAAGGTGAAACCCGTTCTACAGGAAGTTTGTCGGGTGTTGTACTGCAGAAAAACAAATTACAACACAGTGCAGCGTAGAGTAACACCCTGGTTTTTACTAAGGGATTTGGTGGTATTACGGTTTATAGATAAAGTATAAGAAGTATAAGAAAAAGTAAATGAAAATATTTTGAATCTTAGAAATATTTACCCCTAACTTATCTTAATTTTAATAATCGCGAGAGATTTGCTTGTTTCTCATTTAAATAAAAAGACACTCTCATATCTTAGTTAAAACGGTGCCAAAAAGGAAAGATTAAAAAGTATTTTGTGCAAACTGAATGTAACGGAGAAGCACCGTATGAATTGTACAAACAACAATTCTCACACCTTCCAACATCTATACTTTTATTTGTGCAATTTATACGTTGTTTCTCCATTACCTGCCCAAAAGTAATTTGAGAACTGTTTTTCTAAATTAAAAAACATTCCTTCAACTTCACAAATGAAGGTTATAAATAGGGATCACTTATTTAAACGCCAATTCAATTTGATTGAAATATGCTGGAATTAGGGTTAACCTTGATTCACAAAAAATTATAAAAAAATAACACCTTTAATGAAATACAAAAAATGTTATTGCTGTGTACTCTGTAAAGACTTCAAAAACCCAAAACACAATTCTTCGAAATTTTTTTTCTGTCATTTCTTTCTAGTCACAAATACAATTGAGGTCCTTACAGCAAAATTGAGCTCCAACAGCTTTCCATTGGAGTTATCTCCTTGTTGGTGCAAGTACTTCAATTCTAAACTATCAATATTATTAACACCACTTTAGTAGCAGAAATGTTTCGAATTCGCTTACTTCGTAAACACAGGGAGCTGCACCCCCATCACTTTGAGCCGGACCCCCAACAGGAAGAGAGCCCAAGTGACCAGGATGCACATCCGGCGTCCGGACAGCCCCCGGAAGCGCCGCTTCCCACCTGCCAAATCCGGCAGTCGCACCTGAAACAATAAGACAATGGACGAAGACCTGAGACAAGAAATGCCTATTCTGTTGTTTCGGGTTAACCCTTTAAACATTTAGGGTGCACTGCTGAAAGGGTTAAACTATTGAAAGAGACATCCATAATGTTTTATTTATGTAAAGACTGCTTTTAATCATTTTTTTTCAAGAATTGAACTTATTTGTTTTGTTTATTAGTAAAATTAAGAAACCAGAGGGTCCATCAGACACTGCTACCGGTGACGTCACTGGCAGCAGAAAGGGTTGTCTCGACGACTTGCCTAAGCTTCCACTAGCCAATCAGGTTTTATGGGGGGGGGAGAATTATGTAAAAAGGGAAATGTAGATTGGATAGACATCTTCTCCTCTGCCTTTTCGGTAACAAATAGTATTTACAAAGGTGACGAGCTCTTTAACTAAAATAAATATTAAAACATTAGAAGTAAGCATTTTGTTGAAACAATCATAACTTTGAAAATTTGTTTTCATTTCCGAAGATTTAATATTTGAGAATCACGCTTTGAAATTAATGGTGTTTTTAAAAATAATGTTTAGTAAAAAGGTTGCAGAGAAGGAGGTTATTAATTAGTTCTTGGTTCTGAAAATGTTTTGAAAAGAAGTTATTTGCCGATTTGAAACTAAGCAAGCTATCAAATATCTTTCCTCTGAACTATAAAATTACCATGCCACCTGTATCTTTCTCCATCTTTCCTAATTCCACCTTGGTTGATCAAACAGTAAGAAGGTGTGGAGAATGACATCACTGGTAGCGGAAACGAGACGTCACGAGATTTTTTCATAATAATGGGAAGATCCAACCTTCTATATTATATTCTCTAAACCTTGATATTAAACTATACTTTATAAGAGGGTATCCATAATTGTGGACATTGGGCTAAATCTGGCCCCCGTACTTTCATTCCCTAACTTTTTTATTGCATATTTAGAAAACTATTGAAATTTCCACCCCGAAAGATATTTTTATGCGTTGATTCATTCCAATAGTTCGGAGAGTCTTTTTAAAATATAGTAAAACACCTTTCATGCAATTTCACACAATTAACGAGATATATAGCGAAATTGGAGGTATATCATTGTTTAATACAAATCTGTTTTGAAATGGAACTCCATCAAATATTTGAATTTTAAGACATGTATTTAGGCTTGTACAAAATGAAAAATTTGTCTGAAAATTTTTGAGTTGTTTTTCATTACATAAAAAACCTGCTGTAAAAGAATATAACAAAGCATGGTGTAAAGTTAGTATTCTTCTTTTAAATATAACAAAGCTCTTAATTTTTCAAAAACAGTGTATATTTGCTGATTTTTCAAAACAAATTATTCCCTTCGCATTTGCCCAATACTTCAGAAAATATTTTTCATTTGTCTAACTTCAAAATTATTCACTTTTATTAAAAAAGACAATAAAAAATTTACTAATTCAACACAACATCGTACTTTGAGACAGATAAAGAATTTGAAACACAGTATTATCTCTTGACGGTTAATGCAACACAGTGTGGTAATGGAATAAAAGTCGCAAACACATCCCAGAAAGGACTTTAACAATTATGTTTCATCCCCCAGTAATGGCAGAGGATGGTGGAAAGAAAACAATTTTCTAGAAGGTTTTTCGCCATCGCCAACCAACTAATAGTAGCCAATATTGCTTTCTTCGCCAACTTCCTAAATAATAGAGCGTCCTCCCTGTGTTAACTCTCTTCACTTAATAGATTGACCATTAAAGGTTATAGAAATCGATTACAATACGCTACGGTTTTGATTGTTTCCTTTTAAAGAGCCAAGAAAGACACATATTTTGAATTTGCTTTTCTTCACCATTCGTATACTTTCAAAATTTGTATCAAAATTTTAAACGTACCACAATTTTCTACAAAATGCGTCGAAGTATAATAAATTAATGTGGTAACTGAAAAGATAGTTTCATGATATAGGTTAAATGGATGATAATGAGAATCTTGAAAGCAAAATGATAAAATTTAGCGACTATTTGCGGATACATAATTATTTTATTCTTCAGAGTAGATAAGTTATATACTAAACAGATATTATTTCCAAGATATTATTTTGCCACTATACAGAGGCTTGGTGAGACCTCATCTAGAGTATGCTGTTCAGTTTTGGTCTCCATACTTTAAAAAATATATTGATTCAATTGAAAGGGTTCAGCATAGGGATACTAAACTGGTCAAGGGTATATCCAGTTTAAGTTATGAGGGAAGATTAAAGAAGCTAAATATGTTCACTTTAGAGAAAAGAAGGATTAGAGGGGATTTGATTCAACTTTTTAAAAAGGTAAAGCAAGGGGACACAGAGGGACTAGATTTCAATACGGGTAATAGAACAAGGGGTCACAATTTCAAATTGAATAAAGTAAAATTTAAGACGGATTGTAGAAAGCAATATTTTTTAATAGGGTAGTGGATAGATGGAATGCGTTGCCTGAAACAATTGTAGATTCAAGTGGGGGGTAAACTAAACGAGTTCAAGAGGAAAATTGACAGGTACTGGGGTTCCGGTAGTTTGGGTTAGGAAGACTGGACCAACCTTGCAGGGCTTACGCCTGTAGTTGGTCGACTTGATTTGTATTTGTATTTAAAAAAATTGTATGTACTATTGAATTGAAATCCTTCAAATATAGCTATATTCTTTTATTTGATGCTAAGTTCAGATGAAAATTTAAACTTACCTTATGAAGTATGAACAAATCGTAAATGCAACAAACTCCCACTACTGTAATACCTTGTTCTTTTGAAAACGTAGCTAACGCTATGAGTAGTAGGGATACTCCAAGAAGGAACCAATCTGAAATTATACATTCAAAATGAGACTTTAAGTTATGTCTCTTAGAATCTTATCAGACATACTACATTTCAAGCATAATTTCATACATTTAAAGTAAGTCAAAGTTTAGGGAGGGGCTATTTGCAAATTGCTTTACTTATTTAAGAAAAGAGGGGGTTCTTTTCATGATACAATGTGACAAAGCGTTGAAGCATTTTTGACAACTCGTTTAAAATTTTTAGTACTATTCTAAAAGGATAAAAGATAATTCTTTAAAAGCTCTGACTAGGATGATTCTCAGGTTTATCGAATGTAAAGTAAGATTTAAAATATGTTAAAGTAACTTTTTTGGCATGTACTAATACGGAAAGATATACCCAAATGTTCTATGACGAAAAATATAAAAATCCTTTAGGAAAAGAAAGCCAACATTTTATGGCGTTGTGAAGTTATTGATTACGATTTTGTAAACTTTTCATTAGAAAAACATCATGAAACTACTTTTTATTGTTTAAGACAAGCAAATTAGATCAATAATTTAGAAATGAAAGGAATAGATAGCGTGTCTAAATAACTTCATTCGTACCTGTATTTGTGCGTTTAGAAGTTGCTGAAGCGTAACTAAGAAAAGCTAGTAAGTAGAAAAAGGATGAAAGGATTTCGGCCCTGCCAACAACTCCAGTTACCTAAAAAACAAATGGAACACATTCGATCATTTTCTGTAATGAAACTTAATTCCTTTAAAAAGATTTATTGTATTTTATACGTAATTCCAAAATTTTTAAATTAGCTTAGTTTTTAAGCTTGAAATAGGTACTTACGGCCTCAGTGTGCAACGGATGGACTGCGAATAGTATGGACGCAATAAAGGCAGTTCTTTCAGGAACAAAGAAAGCGCATGTTCTGAAAAGAGAGTAATGATAAAAACCATAAAGATATTTAGTATTAAAAGGCAATGAAAGCTTTGATTTCTATGACGAAATAAATCTATAATCTGCAATTCTAATTGGTATAATTTGTCCTGTAAGTAACGTTTTTTGGGTGATAAGGATTTAACTCTTAAAATACTTCTCTTAAATTTGATTTCTGGTGACGATGTTTCTTTAATCTTAACCGTATAATTTAACTGCATTAATACCTCAACCCTTTATGAACCAAATTATTTTCCTCATCCTAATCTAGAATATGTCAAGTTTACGTAACTGCAACTATAAGTAAACTAAATTTGGCCTTAAATGAAAAAAATTGGACGAATTTAAAACATTGGGAAGTGGTACTTACAAGTACCGTCGGTAAATAAAGAGTTAAGTCATGCGTTTTTAAGTAATCAATTTGTGCAGCACTGTATAAATTCTGAAAAACTCTGCTTATTTCGATTTTGAATATCAGACAACATGACAAATCTCAATTTGATTACCGATTTGAAAACTGTCAAAGATACGTTCATTAACTTAAAACCTTTAAAAGCGTCGTAGAAAAAGAAGTCTAAAACCGAAAAAAGTTTGTACTTAAAAATTTTATTATTAACAGTTTTTCTCCTCTTGAATGGAGAAAAAACTAACATCTGACAACTCAAAAATTCACTTAAGTCCATTTAAGTTGATAAAGATACTTCAAGATAAAACATCGTCAGGCCAAAAAAAAGCCAGTCTTTCATCTGGAATATGATTTACAAGAAGTTTTTTACCCTCACTTTCAAATCCCAACTGCTTTGAAGTCTCAAATCTTGATACCAGCAATCGTAAAAAAGCCTGAGCCTTATTTTTCGATTTGGCAAAGAAAGATATCGGTCTCACCAGATTGGTCCTCCTTTCACTCCCTCAAAAACCATTTACTTTCTTTCTTTTTCTTCCTTTTTTTTCTTCTACTCAATCTAGCTTATTTTCCTGGATAAACAGTCAGAAACAAAACACGTCTCTGCATGTGTAGAACCGCATGTAGGGTCGTTCCACGAATTAATCCTGATTCCTTGCCAACTTCCATGATATTTCCATTTTGCTTAAATCGAGGAGGGGTATCTACAAAGATGTGGGAATAACTAGAGTGCGAATCGGTTTATATCCTTACGTGGCTGACATGAGTGGTGGTGTTTATTGACAGGAGGATTGCGGTTGTAAAAAATTGTTTTCTCACGTAAAAACTCCCGGAAACATATGAGAAAGATGTAGAAAGATGAGAGATACTGAAAAGAATAAAGAATAATAATCCATGTTAAGTATATTTTCTATATAATTTTTTTTCGTGATGACTTAAAAAACCGCGAAACAATGAGACGCTATCCAAACGGTTTTACTACTTATTTTAAGATTTTTACATAAACTATTAATTATATATAGTGGGTAAGTTGCTTGGGTATGCAAGTGATAATGAGAGATAAATTCTGCTCGAACAGGTTTGAGAAACTTCGCGAGCTTTTTATATAACCCAGGTACACTTCTTTAATAAAACGTTACGTTTCTTCTTGGCTTATAAAGGTTTACCAAGTTTGTTACTTTAAACTTTCCGCATTATTCATAATTTTATGTGTTATTGTAAACTTTTCATTCATCGTCACTTATACTCTTTGGAAACTTATGTACCTTCCTCTATATAAATTCTATCCATTTTAATTTTTTGAACTTTTTCTATACCACAGTATTAAAAGAGCAAAATTGTGTTACAGTTCTTTCATCACCTGTTTTTTTGCCTTTGAGAACTTAGGTAATAAATTTTACTCTGCCTTATACCATCTTATTTGCATTGTTAAGCAAAAGTAGAAACGTTAAAAAACGACAATTACCTAAAAGGCTATTTCCTATTAAAAACTTCTCTTATAAGTTAGAAACCTAAATATCTCTTCTGTAAAAAGCTACGTGAGACAGAATGTTTGGTTTCCCCTTTGTACAGTACTAATATAACAAAGTTTAATAAATTTTCGATACCTAAGATTATTCAATATTAAATATCGATTCTTAAAAGTACCGATTACACTCATAAACTAATACAGTCTTTTAACGGAGCAAGAGATTTGAATCTCGTTCTATTCCTTCCAACTCTCCTCCATTAGGAGCCCTCCCTTTAAGAAAAAGATACCCGCAATTTTCCTCGAATTCCAATTTAATTTACTTCCGAGGCAATCCATTTTGCTACTCTCGGATACCGTATTAATCTGAGATGGAATTCCCCGTCGCGTCGCCATTTTTCTCTCTCTCACGAGACGCCATCACGCGAACGAGACATAAATTTAATTCAAAATTTAGACTATCTTCTTGCATGGAAATGTTATTCCGTGGATTATTATAACGCGAGGGTGCTAATGAGATCTTGGAGATCTAGTAGATGGAGATGGTTCTTGTTCTTGGAACTTGTCGGTTTGTAGTACCAACTTTTGTAAAAAAAACCTTAGATAAGCGCGGTAAGAAAATTCAAGACTAGTATAATTTACATTCTTGAAATTTTTTTTGTTTTTAATCGATGAATATGTATGAGACTTTCCGTTCGGAACACTGAGGTTTTTTAACTTTAAATTTAAGTTTATACTGTTATAATAGGTTAATGTGTGAACCTTTTTTTGTTAAATAGTAATACATCGGCAGATTATTTAGATTCCAGGAATGTAATTTACTCGGTTGAAAGTAATGGGGAAAATACGCCTAATTTGAAAAATGTCTCCTATTTGCGTAAACTTTAAACAATATAGGTATTACATTTTCAAGTAGAGTTCACCAGTGTGAATCAAGTACAGTTCAACAAAAATATGTTTCAATTTAATTTTTTTTCAGAAGAGAATAAGAAATTTTCTCCAGATGAAAACACTCTTATATATTCAACACCTTCTTATAAGACATTTATTTTGTTCAGTGGCAAGGATTTCTCTAACCCAATAAAAACTATCGATTTTATGTTCTTAAAACATAAAAGAAATTTAAAGTTATTCAATTATCTAAAAATAGCAATAATAAAATTTCTAAATTTATTCTTGAAAAAATACGATGCGATTAATATTTTATGGCTACAAAACTTATTAAAATAAATATTTATAAATTAAAATAGTTTTCAGTTTCATTATGGCCTTTATAATTTAAATGCAAAATATGACATAGTAAGGATGGTTGGATGGCATTTTTATCATTATCATCAGTTAAATTCAAACATCTTAAAAAAGAAAAATTAATTTTCTCACTAAAATTATCTCGCCATTTTTTGAACACTTTAATTTCCCACTCTAACTTGCTATAGTTTGTTTATGAGTTAGTAGTTTTGCTGTCAACAAAACATTGAAACGAAATATTGCAAAAGTTCAAGTAAAATTACAAAATAAAACATCGACAATAAAACTAAGTATTTACCTCCTATACAGCACACAGACAAGAGCGTGCAGAATCACGTTTACTAAATGGTAACCGAAAGGATCCAGACCATGAATCAAGTAGTTTAATCTGTAGGTGAACACTGACACCGGTCTGTAAGATTTGTGACTTTGTTCCTGTAAGTGCAAAAAGTAAAAATTGTGATATGTTGTGAAAATGAATAAGCGGCTTTTAAAAGGAACATTCACCCAAAAAACCCTTCACAGCCATATTCACAACCAGTGTTATTCTTAGGATTTTTTGGAGGAGTAAAAATACTCCTTGACTTTTTTAGGAGGCGTGAAATTCATTTATGAGGAGTGAAATACGAAAATAGCATAAAATATACATAAAGAAACACATTTCTTATTAAAACGCTTTTTTAATGGACAAACTGAAATAGAAAAAAATGAGAATGTTATTTTGGTTTTAACAATTATAGAATCTGTTAATATAAGTAGAAAATATTAAAAATTACAAATAAAATAATTTATTTTACATTAAACGTTCTAAATGAAATATTTATTTAATGTTACGAATTTGAGTAGAATTTTTTTTTATTTCGATGGGGTGCCATGCATTTTTTAAGCAAAACCAAAATTCAAAGCGTGAAAATACGCCTGGCTAGTTTTTAAAAGCGTATTTCCTATTTTCAATGCGTGAAATACGCTCTCAGAGGCGTTAAAATTATCACTGTTCACAACCATCAACGTAGGTGTTAAATCCTTGGTTAAAGATTGGTTCCACGAATCAGAGTAAGTGGAAAAAGCTAATAATTCTTTCTTTAGCCGTTGGTTAACACCGACAGCGACACTGATAAGCTGTAAATATGGAAGTTAGATGATTTTCAAAATAAATTTTAGTTTCTTAAAAATTACTTTTGTTTCAATGAATGTTTGCATTAATTTATTAGCATAACATTTTAAATGTCTTCTAAATCCATTCACTTCTTTTACTTTTTGTTCGTATAAAACACTTTTCTTTTTTTAACTTGATCCTTGGGATACTAATTCAGTACAACAAAAACTAAGACACAAATGTTCAAAAAAATTAGTTCCAAATACTCTTTAAATCTATGATTACGTTTTATAGCGTTTACCTACTTGATTATGTGTTTCTTTCATCAGTAAAACTGTGCAGCTCAAATTTAAAAATAAGGTTTGGAATATGATTTGTTAATGGCAATGGGCATATGGCATATGATTTATGGTAGGAAACAATTCAACGTATTTTAATGCACAATAAGTTAAAATTTACTTAAAAACATACAGTTGTTTAGGGAATCTTTGGATTAGGCATCCTCTTGATTATTCAACATTTGGATTCTCTTTCAGCACTGACGAAGGGAATCCAAAGATCCCCGAAATAATTGTATGTTTTTTTTATTAAATTATAACTTACAGTGCAATAAACTATGTTAAATTGTATCTTGCTATTGTTTGCCTATTTCATAGATACTTTTTAAACTTTCGAATATTTTTCCCATCGGCCGAACTTTTCAAAAATTTCATCAAACTAAAAGATCTTCAAAAACCTATTTCATCAAATGAAACATTTTGAAACTTCCCTATAAAAAGTTTTTGAAAAAAGGGAAATCCACATACAGCACTGTAAATGATAAAGAAACCCCAAAATTTCCTAACACAGAAACTTACGAGAAACCCCATCATCTTATCCCTCTTCCAATCTAAAATGAAAGCTTAATCCTTGACGCCGTCCATTCAAATCATGCGAGGTAAATTGCCAATCAAAAGTAACCGGGCGGAAACTGGGAAGGAAATTTATGACTTCCAATGAATAATTTAATTTAAAGCGGCTATTAAGGCAAACTCGTGTGTTGGAACCGTCTGTTACCTTTCTGCGAAGACCCCACACATCCTCAGAATCCCAATTAGGTTAATTAGCGCCACCTATAGCGCACCATACTAATTAAAGCTATGGCAGTAATGACATCTCTGGAGAGATATTGACCGTTACCCCGGTGGCGGTTGGATATTATCTCTATTTCTGATAATTCCCCTTTTGACATTCAGGGTGGTCTATTTACAGATGAATGACTGTTGGATCTATGTGTAAGATGAAGGCAAAAAGTAAAGATTTTTTCATAACCATTCCAAATGTCAGTACTTAATTCATTTATAAGCCAATATATGATTCAGTATGGTCAATCAGTGCTCCATTTTACAAATACTCTCAATTTAACAAAAACTAAGTTGGTCATGAATATTAAATCAACATAATGAAATTTTAGTTCTCATATACTAATTAATTTTAAAAATTATCTTTCATATATTAACTGTTTTTCAATTACAGTAAGCTTTATTTGTTTTCTGCAACAAATCGTTCCTTTGTCAAAAATTCATATTCGTCGTTATTTAGCTAAAGTACAAAATTTGCATTTAAGCAAAATGCTATACGAAAATTGCAAAGTGATAAGTTTAAGAATTTGCGAATCTTCTTCCAAGGCCGAAATAGTCGAAATTTTGAAAAACTTCCTATATAGTCGAAGTTTAAACTGAAAAAAAGTCGTCATGAATATTTCAAAGTTCGCGATAATTTTTTACATTATATTGCACACATTAACTTTTTCTTTTTCTTTATTATTTTAAATAATTTTCTAACTTTTTTTCCTAACACCCCTAGGAACCCTGAAATCTCTCTCAATGGATTCAGCAAAGTATCTATACTTAAGTTACAAATTACTTCCCTGACTAAAATAAATTGTTGCATATCTAGAGACCCGAAAAGAACACTAATGGCCGTATTCACCATTAACCTGCTCATCTATTAACCGGCAAAGGAAAACTAGTTTTACACCAATCAGATGTTTAGCTACCGCTTAACCACCAGTCAGTTGAGAGGTGAGCACGGCTATGATTAATTGTTGTTGTTGTCTTAGGCCACTTGGAATATTCAAGTTCCACCGCAAAGCGTAAAGGCAAAGGGGGTGAGGCTCCTAAGAAAGAGAGGCCCATGAATGGAAGGAGTCCGACTTCAGCCTCGGATGATAGATGCCGCAACCATCTATCGCCACCTCAACAATTTTGCCATGTCTCTGAAGGGAAGGGAAATAGTCTCCAGAAGACCTGGACTCATGGTAAACTGCTGCGGACCACAGGACTTTCGGACTTACAGATTTAACAAGCACGTACTCCGCATAATATACTCGGTGGGTCTTCAGGGGTGTCGGCAGTGATATTTTTAACGCTTCTGAGAACGTATTTCACGCATTGGAAATTGGAAAAACGCTTTTAAAAACTAGCCAGGCGTATTTTCACGGTTTGAATTTTTAACAAAAGCTCTTAAAGAAATGCATGGCGCTCCACTGAAATCGAATTATAATAACTTTTCGACTGAAATTTTTACATTAAATACGTATTTCATTTAGAAAGTTTAATGAAAAATAAATTGTTCTTTTTATAATGTTTAAATTTTCTACTAATTTTTAACATATGCTATATTTTAAAAACCAAAATAGCATCCTCATTTTTTCCACTTCATTTTGTCCATTAAACAAATTTGAAAAAAATTTCGTATTTCACTCCTCATAAATGAATTTCACGCCTCCTAAAAAAATCAAGGAGTACATTTACTCCTCCAAAAAAGTCCTAAGAATAACACTGGGTGTCGGGAATCGAACCTGGGACCTTCCGATCCCAAAGCCGATGTCTTAACCACTAGGCTCCCTACGGCCTCACTATGATTAATTTAACGGCTAAATTGAATTAAAATTATCATGAGCAACACACGCATATTTAAATACATACACAGGTTTGTGCATGACTGACCTTGTTCATGGGAGTTCCCCAGAAATCGTTGAGCAACAGGTTGGACCAGGGGCTGGTGGGCCTCAAGTCCCGGTTCTCTCGGATGGCGGAGATGTCGTCAAACACAAACCCGCACTCCAGGGCTCCGTGGTAGCAAAGGCTCGCTCCCGCACACAGCAATACATAGCTGAATGCTCCGCCCTATGAAAAAGAAGACAAGACATTCATTCAGAAAATATTTAGTTTGGTATTTTTCAAAACCAACTTCCATAAAAAATACCATTACACTAAGAGAACAAATATTGCACGTTTTATAACTCACCCCACGGGTTAACAAGTGGTCCAATTTTGATCAAATTTATGGTGTAAGTAGTATGGATACTGCTGTACCTCAAGCAATAATTTTTTCATTCTATTATGTTTTGTTTCGTAAAACGGGCCTTAAGAAACCACCTTTTGTAACGCCCTCGCACTACATTAGGGGCTCTAGCTCTTTAACGGTGTATGAGACCCCCCTTCCTATTCGAAATATGCTTGTCTAGGTCCCCTCTACCACCCCTCAAAGTTTGTCCACGGTGTTTCCAAACACCCTGTATTATAAAATTAGGGTCGGATGTGGTAAAATGAGTATTGGTATTTTACCTTTTTATATTTTTATGAAATTGTTTTTTGGCGTATTGTTTTTTTAGTCTCAATAAAAAAAGCCCGTCATAAATATAAATTGTTAAAAATATCTAAATCTATTTTGCTCCACAGGCTCTCTATATATTTTTATCAGTTTTCTGCATACCTGCCATTATTTTGTGTTTTTAGTAATATCACTAAAAATAAAATTCAAATTAAAACCATATAGTTGTCTTCAAAGAAGGATTGAAATGAGGTCAACATTTTCTATTTAAAATACGATAAACTCTTGTCGGTCTACTACTATTCGTCACGGCCGTTTCGGCGCTGGCCGTTTGGGTGCCAGAAATAAAATAAAAGTAAATAGAACTCTTCTATAATCCCTCTAAAAATTAGAAGAAAAAAATTTTGTTTCGTGCCCAAACGGGCCGGTGCCGAAACGGCCCGCGCCGAATCGTCCCATTCCAAACTCTTGTGAAGGGAATTGGTTAAAAATATTGTTCAATTAGTTACAGAAGCATTAATTTTCAATGAAGGGAATTGAAAGATACCCAGAGTTAACTCCAATGTAAAACTGCTTGCCCCAAACACCTTAATTTTCATGCACTAACGTTTGAAGGGTTTCTGAAGTAGCCCTCTAATGATAACAAAGAGCGGGTGACTTCTATGAATTTTTTAGAAACTTTTCTTACTTATAATCCCATTCGTGTTGAAATTGAGTATGATTTGATGGTTTTATTTACTTTAAATTCTTCCAAATACGAACTCCTTTTTATTTAAAAAATTTCACCGACAAAAATACCACAACTAGAGCTCTGCGCTCATATTCCAAAACTATATATAAGGCATCCCACTTTCACCCACAATCAACCCAATCTCCACCCCGTCCAACATTGATTCACATTCCATCGCTCCACTCGAACAGAGTGTCGCAGAACGATGACAAACAGTCAAACTGTGAATCGGAGCCGTTAACGGCATTACTTAAAAGCTAGAGAAAGATTGAGGCAAGTCGACTCAAATAAAAGAGTTATCCTCATTCCTCAAAGGAGTGAGGATTGCCTCACGAGCTCCTCTTTTGATGTCGCTTCTGTTGAATGATGGGAGAAAGAGATGGCAGTTAAGGTCTCTCGGTAGGTGAATTATTTTCGATCCAATTTGTCTTCTGGCTGTCGAAGTGGGGATAAAACGTCGGTTCCTGTTTGGTGTAAGGAAGTGATGAGGATAAATATGGATTAAGTGGGTTATATGAAGGCTATAAGAGAAACGAGAGGACGAAAACTATGTAGGGAGATGACGGTATTCAAACATGTAGGGATAATAGTTTATTCTTTTAATCTTCTGATGGTGAATCATTTTGACGTTCACTGAATAACTACATGTCTTTTAGTTTCCTTAACTAACTCCCCTTACCTTTGTGATTGGCAAACCTGAAATACGATGCTTTTTAGAATAATCCTGGACAAAGTTTTCTAAAGCCTGCCTACACTTAACTAAAAAAACTTTTTTGACTGAGTGTTTCGGGTTAACGCGTGTGGTGTAGTAAACTAAAAACGATTACGGTAGAAGCTTTTAGTAAAAACCCTCTTTCTAATTTTTTTTGAAAGAGTGGTACTTTTCCGTGGAGCGAAAAATCGCCAAATAATATAGAATTCTGGCCAATTTCTTACTTACAACCATAAGGGGATTGGGTACTTTTTGCTTGGCGACTTGGCTCCGGTTTGGTTCACAATTGGCGACCTTTGCGCCCGGCTATCGGAAAAGTACAAAAAGAGTTAACCTCAGTGAAAGTTGGCACTATTTTAGAGCTGTACTAGTGTTTAAACAAAACAAGTATCAAATATTCATTGGTTTTCAGTTGTCAAACAATGCCAACTTGGCAACCTTTATGGAAATTCGCCAAAAGAAATGGGCAAGTAATGGAATTTCCGCTGTAAAACCACCAAATTTTTACTGGAAATTTAGAATCTTATTTAGAATAAAGAATGATCATAAAAGCATTCAAAATATTCAAAACATTTAAACATATTCATTCAACATATTCACAAAACATTCAAAAATATTTTACAGGTAAAAAAAGGTGATGAACTTATTTCCTTTTTCAAACATGAAATTTCAGTCGGGAAAAATCTTAAGAACTATTTAATCGACAATTAAATTATATTTATGCTTACTTCACAGCACAAAAGAGAAAAATATAAATATTAATAAAAATAAAATAAAAACTTGCCATGAAACTGAGTCATTAAATAGTCGTTAATGGAGTAAGCGAATATCAATGCAGGAAAATATTCACGGGATAAAAATAAAGGTTAACTTTTAAATTAAAAAAAGTTTTTGCTTAGTTTACAGCTCAAATAATAAGAAAAGAACGACACATTAACTTAAATTTCGATTTTAATAAAAAAAAATACAATGGATGGACATCGATTTTACCTAATTCATCTGTTTATAAATTCATCTGGTTTATATCTGTTTATTGGGGGTAGTTACATGTGTAGAGCAAACCATGGGGATTTTTTTTTAATACAAAAAGATAATTTGCTATTTTTTGGCATATTTGGATTTGCAATTTTTTGGACCCTATTTTACACAAACGATTCAATTGTAAGTAATTTATTCTAAGCTGAAAATATTTTGTTTGCTTCAACTGAAAGTTATTATTCTTCAAATTTTCAGGAAATCTACATCACTATTAATTTTCAACCAAAAACGTATCTCACTACGAATTATCAAAGTAAACAAAACCACTGCAAATTAGTTTTTCCATAAATACTCGAGGCTGGGCATCATTTATCAAACCATTATAAAAAAGAACCCAAAACAAATTGCCCGAACTCTGTTTCATAATGGATGGATTTAAGATCTCTGCGTGAGACTGGAGATAAAGCATTGCGTTTTAAAAACCCACCATCCGCTGTGGGCAAAAACCGCTGCGTTCTCTGCTAAAATGGAAGAAAGCATTTGCCTAAGTCTAGGTATATTTAAATTCGAGTCGCTGGTTCTTAAACACGCCATCTTGTCTTTCACTATCTTAAGGATTTATAGATTTACCTAAGACACAATAGTAGGTTGCGTGAAGAGGGATTTGAGAGTTTTGGATGAGAAAAGTGCCCGCTTTTCGGTAGAAATATCCGATTTTATTCAGTTGAATGTACAGAATTGATTTGTTTGGGCGAAATACCGTGTTTTCTGGTGCCTTGTCTTTGTGATATGTAAATATTTTTGAGATGGTTTGTTATGAGATGTTTTGTTTGTGTATCAAAATCCTATTGATTATGGATTACTCGTTATCATGCCATGGAAAGAGCTATACCAAACACTATGGAGACAATGATTTCCTTTCCAGTCTTTCTGAAACTTAATAAAAGAGATCTATTTATGAAAAAATCAACAATATCGACTAAAATTCCATTTTCTCAATTTTTACCATTTGAATTTTGTAAAGAAATAATCTCTCTTCAAAAGAAAAGGCCTAATTAGAAAATTTTATAACTCAAAATTTTTGATATTCTCCTCTCAGCAATGCTCACATATTACACAGGGTGATTCAAACTAATGGGCAAAAAAGTATAACAGCTGTAGACTATCCAAATACAATTCAGAATCATCCTAGAAAGAAATCCCCCCGATAGAAATCCAATAATGTTTTAGAGCGCAGGCAGAAATTCCCATCAAAGGCAGAGAAAAATAAGTTATTGTGGACTAACGTTTAATAATGGGTAAGGAATATGTGTCAGTAAAAAATATTTGATTGTCGCATTTTTGAAGACGACCTCCTATGGCATAATACTTAACCATTCGTTTTATAAATAAGTTAAAGCATGATAATTGGCGCTAGAATTATATTCCTATACCCAACCATTTATGCCCATGAGTTTTGAATAACCTTGTATACTATATTCAAATTTTCAAAGAATTGTTCACTTGAGTTGAAAGGTGAAAATATCAACTTTAATATAAACATCACATTTAAATACTACAATTTTCATACGAACTAGTGACTAAAAATGCCTGAAGGGGACGTGTAGGAACGCATTGGAAATTTTTTACATTTTTTTGTTATGTTTGTTGTTAGTGTTTGTATCCATAATTTTGGGCATAACACTAACCAAAGTAGCTAACACGTTTAAGATTCGTCCAATTATTGTACTTTATGGCCAAATTTCGTTTCCTTTATTTTTGCAGTTACTAAAATATTTGGTATGAGCTATGCTACTAGGGAAATGGACTTACACAGGGAAATTACAAATCAGAACAAATTAAATCCCCCAATACCAAATCAACTCCCTCACAAAAAGAAATTGGATTCCACTTCCCCTATCAGGGCTTCCCTGTACAAACCCAGAACAAGAATTATTACGCAATTAGCCAAAGATCCGAAAACCGGAAAAATCCCCCAATCCGGACACAGCGAAAGAAACCCGACCTTACCCCGTATTTCCCAGAGAAAAAAACCAAACCTCCGGAATCTCCCTTTCCGGGAATGGAGATTTAATTTTTTTCATCCTGTTTTTGTCATTCCTTGTTTTGTTTGGTGCATTTCAATTTTCCGGATCACTTCCCGTATTCGCTGCAACCTGGTGGTCCAGGATAGACCAGGACCGTGTGCCCATTTGCATCCCTACTAGGACGTCCATACAGGGTGCATTTGGGGGACTGTTTGGTCCTCTTCTTTTTCTTTCTCTTGTGTTTGATGGATTGGATTGAAAGTTTCTGGGTTCTGATGATGCGATTCCGAATTCTTTTTTGCCTGCTTAGCATTTCATAGTAGTCCGAGACGAGGTAGGAATGCTCGATAAGGCCTGTTTTATGGGAAAGGGTTGAAGTTGTTTGTGTATAGGGAAATGAAATCTGAAATGTATTTTGTATAGACTAAAAACAGTATGTATGATGGTGCGGTGCGACGCCTAAAGCCTAATCGCCAAAAGGGAGAATACGGCGAGTTACTCCTGTGCCAGATCGCCAAAGCCCTAGGCGCATCTTCTTCAAGGCGCATCTCCTTCTGCGCTGGCAGCGCTGCTCCAAAACTGTATAAAGCTTGCTGCTCTTGTTAATTTACTTGCCTTTTGCCTTTCCGTTATGTTAATGTTCTAATAAAGTGTTGAATTGCTAAACACGCCTTGGTCCCTGCCACTGATGAGCCGGACGTGATTGTAAGGTCAAAAACATGGTAAGCACTGGTCGATCTCTGTCTGGTCAGATTTTTTTAACCACTTAATTGCCCTGACAAGTACAATTAAGTGGTTAAAGTACAAGGCATTAAGTACAAGGCATTAAAAAAACGTCTGATTGAGGAATTTTCGGACTCTGAAAATGCGCGAATAAAAAAATTGCTTACTGATCTCCCCCTTGGAGACGAGAAACCATCTCATCTCTTACGTAGGATGCGAGAGTTAGCGGGACAATCGGTCCAGGATGATTTCTTGAAAAACATCTGGTCGCAACGGTTACCTGTGGACATGCAAACGATTCTTGCGGTGAACCCAGAATCACTAGATAACCTAGCTAGGTTAGCTGACACTGTCGCAGAGGTACGCTTAAACCCCTCAAATAATGTTTTTGCTGCCAGTGGCAGTTCTGTGTCTACGGTGACAAAAGAATCGGCACTTGATGAGAACAGTTCTTTACGCTCAGAAATCGCTGCATTACGCCGCGAAGTTGAACGCCTTTCGCGCGGTCGCTCTCGAAGCCGCCGCCGGGGACGATTTAATAAGTCACCCCACCACCGTAAAAATTCCCAGGGTAAGTTTTGTTACTACCATACAAAGTTTGGTAATGAGGCTAGGAAGTGCCAGGAACCATGTTCTTTTAAAAACCAGGAAAACTAGGAGGGGCTGTCGGAAAAAAAGTATCGGCGACCAACTCACCGGTAGCCATTAACTCCAGTCGCCTTTTTATCTTTGATAAGCAATCTCATCTTAAATTTTTGATAGATTCTGGTTCGGATGTCTCATGTATCCCAGTTCCAAAAAGGGCTAGAAACCTAAAACCTGACCCTTTAAAGCTTTTCGCTGCAAACGATTCCCAAATCTTTACTTATGGAACTAAGTTGCTAGGTGTAGACATAGGTCTACGTCGTAATCTAGAATGGAAATTCTTGATAGCTTCCGTTCCGATCCCTATCATTGGGGCTGATTTTTTAAAACACTTTGGCATTTTGATCGATCTAAAAAATCGGAGATTGATCGATAGTGTTACTAAATTATCTACGTCAGGTTTTCAAGCTAAACTTGATTTTGGATCTACCATCAAACTTATTTCTGGAGAAAACCATTACCTCAAAATTTTAGCTGAATTCCCAGAATTAACTAGTTTGACCCCACAAGTAAAACCAGTAAAGCACAAAACTGAACACTTTATTGAAACAACTGGTCCTCCTGTGTACTGCAAACCTAGGAGGTTAAACCCAAAATTGTACGAGTTGGTCAAACAGGAATTCCAATACATGGTGAATCAGGGCATCTGCAGACCTTCAAAGTCCCCCTGGTCTTCTCCATTACACGTTGTGTCAAAAAGTTCGGGTAGTATCCGCCCTGTGGGGGATTACAGGAAACTTAATGCTTGTACAATACCTGATCGTTACCCCATCCCCCACATCCAAGACTTCTCAAATACTTTGTACGGGAAAGCGATATTTTCAAAAATTGACCTGGTAAAAGCATATTTTCACATACCCGTCCACCCGGAGCACATCCCTAAAACGGCTGTCAGTACACCGTTTGGACTCTTTGAATTTCCTTACTTGAATTTTGGGCTTTGCGGAGCCGCACAAACATTCCAACGGTTTATGAACGAAATTCTTGGGGAACTCCCATTTTGTTACGTATACATTGATGACATACTGATCTTCAGTGATAACGAAAGGGATCATGAAAATCACTTACGTTTAGTTTTTAAAAAACTGAATGATTACGGTTTAACTATTAATGTCTCCAAATGCACCCTAGGTGTGTCGGAGATTTCCTTCCTTGGGCACCATATTTCTAAACTGGGTACAAAACCCCTACCAGATAAAGTCCAACCAATTTTGGATTACCCCCGTCCCAAAACCATTAAGGAACTTCGACGTTTCTTAGGTTTACTGAACTTTTTTCGTCGGTTTCTGCCTCACGCGGCACACAACCAGACAACCCTTAATTCGTTTTTACGGGGTAGCAAAAAGAATGACAACAGAGTCATAGATTGGACGGAAAAATCTGAGGAAGAGTTCACAAACTGTAAAAAATTAATTTCAAGCGCAACTTTGCTAGCGCATCCAAAACAGGATGCTAAACTGATTTTGCAAGTCGATGCCTCCGATTTTGCTATTGGAGGGGCGCTTATGCAGTTGATCGGACAAGAGTGTCAGCCATTGGCATTCTTTTCCAGAAAACTCTCAAAAAGTGAGTGTAAATATAGCGCCTATGACCGCGAGTTATTGGCCGCTTACGCTTCGGTTAAGCAGTTTAGGTATATGCTCGAAGGACGAGTATTTTCTTTGTACACAGATCACAAACCTTTGTGTTATGCATTTTCCCAACGATCTGAAAAGTGTTCCCCCAGACAATGCCGTCATTTAGAATATTTGTCACAATTCACGACGGACATTCGTTACATAAAGGGGTCAGAAAACATTGTTGCAGACATGCTTTCTAGGGTTAGTACCATTTCTATGCCTGAGCCTATAAACTACAAAGAAATTGCCGAAGCTCAGTTAAATGATGAGGAATTAAAAGATTTGTTGAATTCTGAAAACTTGCAACTAAAAAAAGTAAATTTACCCAACACGGACATATCCATTTACTGTGATATATCTACGGGAACTGTCAAACCCTACATCCCTAAGGAATTTCGTAGGCAGGTTTTTCTTTGTTTACATAATTTATCCCACCCTGGAATAAAAGCTTCAACCAAACTAGTTAAATCTAGGTTTATATGGCCTTCAATAAACAAAGATTGTAAGGATTGGGCTAAACAATGTATTCCTTGCCAGAAATCTAAAATATTCAGACACACTAAAACCCCATTAGGTACTTTTCCTGACCAGATTAAGAGATTTGACCATGTGCACCTTGACCTAGTAGGACCATTACCTCCCTCTAAAGGATTCTCCTACATTTTGACGATGATCGACAGAGCTACCCGGTGGCCGGAAGCTGTCCCCATCAAGGATATAACTGCTGAGAGCGTGGCCGAGACCTTCTACTCTACTTGGATCTCCCGATTTGGAGTACCGTCCTGCATAACGACTGACCAAGGACGCCAGTTCGAGAGCAGACTCTTCAGCGCCATGCTTAACCTTTTGGGGATAAAAAGGTATCGCTCATCTCCCTACCATCCTCAGGCTAATGGGTTAGTCGAGCAGTTCCATCGCCCACTAAAAGCTGCCATGAAGTGCCTCAATGCAGAAAACTGGTCAACGGTTCTACCTACAATCCTACTTGGTTTTCGTTCTGTCTACAGAGAAGGTTTGGAAGCCACAACCGCCGACTTGGTGTATGGACGTAGCCTCAGACTTCCCGGAGAAATTTTTTCCCCATCGCCATCAATCGACGAATCAACCCCCAAACAATTCCTACTGGACCTGAAGGAATCTTTCTCCCGCATTCGCCCCGTGCCCACTTCTAGCCATGGACCCACTAGTGTTTTTATTCACCCAGAACTTAATACCTGTTCCCATGTGCTATTGCGCAAAGGCGGAGTTCGTACAGCTCTCCAAGCTCCGTATGACGGACCTTATAAAGTGCTATGCCGCAATGCCAAGACGTACGACATTGATATCAGCGGTCGAAAGAGCACCATATCACTCGATCGTCTTAAGCCTGTGTTTCTCTCTTCGGACACTGAATCCAACAAAGAGATCGAAACCCACGATTGCGCGACAGAGGCTGTCAATTGTGATTCTAAAAAAGACTTTGGTTCTTCAACTCAAGACGTTATCCTCTCTCCCGGAACTACTACACGTTCTGGCAGAAAGAGTAAACCGCCAAAACGGTTTGTAACTTTTCGTTGAACTGCGGGGGGAGTATGCGGTGCGACGCCTAAAGCCTAATCGCCAAAAGGGAGAATACGGCGAGTTACTCCTGTGCCAGATCGCCAAAGCCCTAGGCGCATCTTCTTCAAGGCGCATCTCCTTCTGCGCTGGCAGCGCTGCTCCAAAACTGTATAAAGCTTGCTGCTCTTGTTAATTTACTTGCCTTTTGCCTTTCCGTTATGTTAATGTTCTAATAAAGTGTTGAATTGCTAAACACGCCTTGGTCCCTTTCAATGGTTTTAATGATGTCCTACATAATGATCCGCAGTATTGAAACACGGGATGTTTATTTTAAGTTAACTTAATATCTTAAAATATAGCGCAGTATCTGTTGTTATACTCTATTTATTTTGAATAGGCGGCGGAAATGCTGAAAATATGTCCTTCCTCCACCACCGAATCGGTAACCATAGCAACTATCAACGTCAAAGTGACGAAGAAGGTTTACTATTGGCTGCGCGAAGAGCGTAACTATGGATTATGCTTTTACTGAGGGGGAAAGCACTATTTTTCAGCAGCTTATTCTAATTGAGCATAGTATAATCCAATCCGGATAAATAAAAAAGAGGACATTTTTACAAAAGCTGTCAAAAAATAAATTGCAATAAGTATAGTAGTGATTGTAAATCAACAGACAGTAGAGCATAAAATTGTAAAATAAAAGATTTAAAAAATAAAACATCACATAATAAAAAATAAAAAGTTATTAGAGAAAAAACAATAAAACGATTTTGTGCTTTTATATCCTGACTAAAATATTGTGATTAACAGGGGAACTTTGCATTCAGAAAGTTTTTCAACCAAAATAACCAATTTATTAAGTTTGCAAATTGATGAATAGGCTTAGAAGGTTTAGAAACCTGTTGATGAGAACGAATAAGAGGTGCAAGAATGAAGAAAAATTAGTGACTATTAATGTAGAAAAAAATCAGGTTTTAATGACAAAATGTAGGTAATAAAGAGATAAAATCATGTTCTTTTCGGATCATATATTTAAAAATTACAATAGGCATGCCACTATGTTCTACATAACTATATAATTTGGCTATTATAAAGATTTTAAAAATATTCCTCAACATATTTGGCTCTTTCCACGAACCAATTTTTCAACCGTTGTTAGTAACGCTTTACCTTAATAAATATCTTAAAAATATATATTTTTCCCTTGAGAAATATCTTTCAGTAAAGATACATTTTTCTAAAGGCCATGTTGCCATAAAAGCTATGGCACAACACAAAAAGTTTAAGTTTTCATAAATTTATAAAGCCTCATTATTTCAGAATATAAGACTATTTTATGGAACCCTTTTTAAAAGAAAAATATAAGGAAAAGATAAATTACCACGAATATATGGATTTATGTTTAGAAGAGAAATCATTATGCTAAGTACCTGAGGATATCACTGATTTGTAACACAATGATGCAAGCTACCACCTTCGTATGAAAGAGGATTTCCACATTTATTAGCTTTAGAGGCAAATGGTGAATAATGGGAATTTATAATAGAAGTCCATTATAAGGAATCACTTAAAGATAATTAGAGTGTATTATGAAATGAGCTTTCATTCTTAGAAAAAAGTCATCTAAGGACAAAATATATGGCTATTCACTTTATTCAGCTATAATCAGTAAGATAGATTATCTATAAAAATTTTACCTATTACACAAGAGTACAAAAAGTACTTCGATATAGACTAAAATTGATGATCAGCGAGAGAATAGCACAATAAAATAAAACTTTCATTTTCATAATTTTATACAGCAAAAAATAATTAAAAAACAAAGATAAGTTCAACTGAAATATTTTTATCCCACTCTACGAACAATTATGAATTAAAATCCGTCAAAAAAATAGTAACGTAAGCAGTGAATTTTATGAAGGTTAGAAAAAAAGTATACCAGCCCCACCCCTCTTTGAAATTGAAACACTCGAGTAATTTCAACATCTTATTCATATGATGTAGATAAGAATTTCTTAAGGCCCAATAACCGCGCCCTGTTGAAAAGTTTTTTAAACCAAGATGGAAGACGGAACTCTTCAAGTATTCGATTACATGGATGACTGCCTTAAAAAACTATCGAACTTAAGCTCAATACAGAAACATGTAGACATTCTCCCGTGATTAGAAGACAATAACAGCTCCGTCAGAAGTTATTTCTCCCTCTTTGATCCCTTTAAGGGATTTTAAATCCCGAAGATTTTTAAAAACACTGTCCCGATCTCTGCGTGTCGTTGAAAAGTTTCGAGCGAAGTTTTAGCTTGTCCTTCCGGAGTGGATTCTTGGAATTGTTGTTGGGCGGAAGATAACATTGATTCCAAAGGAATAAAACTTCCTTTTGGGGGTGCCTTTTCTATAACATTCCGAATGAATTAAACGAAACGGATATTCAAAATTTCGAATCGAGAAACTTTTCTTTTACGCATGGTTTGATATCATACTCTAGTAAAAGCAGGGTTGTTACGTTTAAAACACTCGTTATACCCCGTTCGCACTGGCTTTTATTTTTGCCTTTATTTTCGTTAGCACTTTGTTGTCATGGAAACAGGTAAAATCGCACAATCTTTTGAAAACGGCGTTTGCACTGACAAGGGGCGAAAATAAGCACTTTACTGTGTGTAAACAATAACAGCATGATTTGTAAAATAATTAAAAATTTAATTTCTCAATACAACTTAAAACTAATGAATAAAATCACCAAAAATACATAAATAAGTAAAAATACATAAAGGATTATAATTGACTAGTGAATTGATTAGTGTGTTTCCATGACAACAAAGTGCTAACGAAAATAAAGGCAAAAATAAAGACCAGTGAGAACGGGGTATTATAAACACGTTTAAAACAAAGCAAAAACCGTGCTTCAAACACATATTTTTTTAGCAAGTTGCTCCCTTTATTTAGGCAACAAACTTACAATTTTCAATGAGGAAGTTGCATGATTTTTTTTTATTTTTTTAATCGATTCCTCTTGCAAAAATAAGCAACTACCCAAAATTTGAGGCCGATCGAGAAATTTTTTGATTATCAAAAAAATTAACAAAAATCCCCTTTTTAAAAGCGCGCGAAAACGCCAAGAGTTTGGATGTGACTTCATCTTATACTAAACATTGTTGTAAAGCAATGGAGTTGATGGTATTATTGTTGACGTCATCTTATAGTTTAAACAATAAACGTTTTCAGTCACGTGTTTTTTTCTCGACTTTTAAATTAAAATATTTAACTACCTGTACATTTTTTTGAAAAACTGACGAGATATTTCATTTTGCCATACAAAAAACCATACGGAACACTTGTTTGTTTTTGAAAATCTGACACATGCAACTTCCTTATTGTGGATCACTCAGAGCTTAAAAAGGTGGTGTCTTGGGTGGTGTCAAGTATAAGGCTTGGGTACAAGCCACCAAATCTCCATGACATTGTTTTAAACAAAAAAAACGTTTAAAACAAATAAACATATTTTTTGTTTTTTATTTAAAAAACATGTTTTTTCCAACTCTGAGTAAAGTGAACAGATTGAGAAATCATGTTTCATCTCAAACAAAAGTTTCAGAACTTATAGGCGCTTGATTTATCTGAGGCAACGACACTCGCCAGTTAAATACTCAGTTAATTTTACTATTAATTTAACTGTATCGACGAAAATATCAACTGATATTTACGCAACGTATTACGACCCATACTTTTGAATAGTATTGAATTTCCCAAAGATTTTACCCCAATGATTATTGACACCGCTAAGCTATAGTCCAACAACCACCAGCAAAACTTTTGACGCCGTAGAATATAGTGGAGATAGTCATTAAAACAGGTTATGCACCATAATTTTGGTCGTTGATGGTAATTCATAAGCACTGAAAAAACTTTTTGAGCCAAATCTGTGTGACTATCATTTAGATTTGAATTTCTTTTCAAAGTTTTATTTTTTGTCAACGTTTTTCTCATGGCGGTCGGACTGTACAGTTCCTATATCCTTCCAGTTAAAAACTGTCAAGCTGGTTTAGACGCTACATAACTATAGAGACTTTATAGAAACCAGTCAGCCATCACTCGTAAACATAACAAATTTGTTAAAAGTGTATAAACAGATTAGTAAAAACGTAACGTGAAACAGACAGATTAAAAAGTAATCTGACAATCTCTTTTGCTCGAACAACAAGCTTGTGCCTTTATTCATGGGGAGGCGATTGCGCCGTCAGGCGCGTGCGGGTCGTCACCTAAAACATCTTAAAGTATCGCTTCTTCACTTCTATAAATCTTACTTCTATAAAAAAATTGAATGTCTCGATTCCCACATAACAATTTTACCGAAAATGGACAATATTCGTGCCACGCTCATTTAATCCCGTGATGGGGAAAAACAAACTCACTATCAAATCATATCTCACTATCATATCTCATTACAAGCTATATCTGTGGTAACCAATTGCAAGCTCAGTAGGTCACATGATGAGGAAAATGTGACGTCAGACGGATATGGTCCATTGCGAAAATTAACTAATTATAGTATTTGATGTATGGATGACATCAATAAAGTTTTGGCGATAGTTAAATATTTCGGGGGAGCAAACAGCTTGTTGATTTTTCACTAGGCAGATAACGGAATAGCCCTCAAAAGTCTTTAAACAAGAGTTTTATGTTACCATCGTTACCCTCTAAGAATTTTTCCACTTCGTTCAATCTACAACTCTAAGATTTCACTGTATGAATATAACCTTCATTACTACGAACTACTTCGCGAACATTATCGAACTCTTCCGAACACTCCACACATTTCGACCTATCAACTCGATGCAAATTCCTGCTCCTAAATCAGCCCGAAACGATGCCATTACCAAAACAAACGATACGATTCCTCCAAATCTAACGACGCAAATAAATTCCAAAAACACCACCCAGAAAAAGAAACATGCACTCTCCCCGGCCTTTCCAACAGGGTCATAATTCCCCTACCGATTATCCGATAGCGACGTTTTCCAAGATGGGTTTGGAAATGCCATTAAATACTTTTTCGACGCAGAGAGTTTGAAAAAATCAGCTACAGGTGACGGGACATCACCGATTTTGTCATCGCACCCTTGATAGATGGCCTAAAAGTGGGAGAGAAGAGTTATCTACGAGTTGATACTTTGACGTTAATAAGTGCGTTAAAAGTTACAAAGTTGTATTCTGGCGTTATGGACGCGTATGAAAAAAGTAGGGCCGAGTAGAGAGTAGGATGCTGGAGTAGATTGGTCCCAGTTGTAGATAAGATATGTCAAGGAAAGCGTGCTGTTTTTTTGTTTGGTAAAGTATCCATTATAACAGGCCTGCAAAAAATAAGGCCCGCCAGGCGGATACTCCCCACCAGTTCTTTTTTGTGACTTGATGAACACCTTGAGTTATTCTAAAAACTGAAGGGATTGAGGTACTTTAATTAAAAATATGCATTTATTTTGTAAATCTTTAAGAATTTGCTAAGAAATAACTCGAGGAAAGATGATGAAGTCTTTCTTCAATTCGCCAATGGATAGTTCCCATATTTTTTTAAAATTAGATAAAAAGCAATGTTTTCAGTAAAACAAATGGTTTTACTTTCAAAAATCAGCTTTAAAGTTTTAAAAAAATTTCTTTAATTAGATATTTGAAAATAAAAATAGCTAAATTTGAGTTGCCGTCGAAACGGGCGTGACGTAATTTGGTACAAACTAACATCAAGAATTGCCAAAAGGCTATTTCTGATTGGCTGATCGTACTGTTTGTTATTCATACCAACTGACGTCACACAACTGTTTGTGACGTAGCAGCCGTTTTCGCGCCTTTTTAAAGAGACAGACTTTGAAATTAAATTAAAAAGTAACTAAACATGGAAATAAAAAAAAATTTGCGCTAAAATTCCTTTTCCATCGATCTCTATCAAATAAAAAAATAATAAAATGCGGGAATTGTCCATTGCACACAAATGGAAATAAAAGAAATGAAGGTCACACAGAAATTTCGTTGAAATTATAATACTCAAACATGCAGTATCTCCTGAAAATACATACTATGTGATAATTTTACTCTGTTATTCAAGTATTAATGATTAGTCTTAATTTCATGAGAAAATAAAGGCAATTTTTATAGATATTTTTGCCTGCAAGAACAGATCAAATGAACTGTTTGGCCCACGGCAAGGTGCGTCGTCATAATTTGACCGGAATTATGGTTGAAGTTGAGCAAGCTTGTATTATGAAGTTAATGAAATCTATTGTCAAATAATAAAAAATGCATTGCTTAATCGCAAATATAAAGCAGGTTATTTAATACTCTGGAAGTATCTAAAACTTTCTAATTTGAGTTATATGTATTAGGAAAACAGGAATATAAGAAGTTCTTTCCACATTTACCTTTTATAATTTATTTATGAATAAATGATTAAATTACCTTAACAACAGTGTGGAAGTAGTTAAATGCTTTAAGAAAAAAGATTTCAACCCATAAATTATTACCTACGTATAAGATAAAACCTTGTACCAGTTACTAACCAAATCTAACTTTTTCACAAAAAAATTAAAATAACTTAATGTTGAATAACAACAGTGTAGTTAGTTTTTGAAGAATCATTAACAAATACTAATATATAATAAGAAAATCCTTTAGCTAACTTTCTCCTATGAGCATTCGATTTCTGTAGAACGTTTTTCTTCTTCATAGAAGGTTGTATGCAAAGAAAAAAACTTGGCGTGTTAAGTTTCAGCTTCACTAGCATCTACCGCCGTGAACTGCTTTAAGGTTTGTGTTATCAATACAGAGAAGATGATAGATGAATTCGTGATTTCTGAAAATGTTTTGCTTAAGAACGCAGTATTTCTCACTTTTCTTTTTAGTTATTAAAAGTTATTTTAAAAAAATAGTAAAATTTAATTAGTAGCTTCAGGTATACACTTTATTATTGTTAAAATTCGCATTTTAGGTATTTCCAAGAAAATTCATTTATCTTATTAGTTATAAGCTGATATAAGTCCCTTTATTATCAAAACCTAACCCGACAAAAAGTTTTAGATGCTTGGAAATTCTTTTAACTTATTACAGTAGGGATCCCTCGTGTAAAGAATAAGTATCTCAGAAATTTCCTACCTCCACACTTGGGGAGCAAAATATAACGTTTTTAATTAAGTAATTTAACAAAAATGTTGAAATTGTATCATAAGTAAAACACACGTTAACCTTACTCACTGATCTAGACATTTAATCAAGACACTAACTAAGTTAGCAATAAATTACCCTACTTACAAAAACGTAATTTATCACTTTTGAACTTAACTCTGATAGGAAGAGGGCTTTTTGCTAAAATAGAAAGAGAGAAAAAGCTCTTATGGACTACTTTTTACTTTCGTAAAAAGAGGCTATTGTAAAAAATATGTATAAAAATACATAAAAAGTATTAAAATATCAATGCGTGTAAGAGGGAAAATGTTATGTTACTTTTCCTAATCTAAAAATTTTAAACTACAAACGTCTGCTTGGCTACCAAAGCTGAGGCATTAAAAATCATTAAACAATTTACAAAAACAAAATTTGCATTCTTTTGTAGTCATTTATAATTTTACTTGTGTGAATATGCTTGTTTTTCTAATGTAATCTATCCTTTTCTTTTCATTCCTCGCACAGAATCCTCTTTTGCGCATTTTAAATGCAATGTCTTAAAGTAATTTAAAGATATAACAGAACTAAGCATGGGAAAAATTACATCTATTTATATATATAAGAAAGTTAAATACACTGCTCACAACAATTAAAGGATATTGGTGGTTATGGCACATATTGGCAAGCAAATAAAAAATGTGCAGTGGTTCAAGCATTTTTCATAAACTTTGGGTCATTTCAAAGCTAAATCCATGCAGTTATCAAAATAAAAATTTTCTTTTTACTTTTTTTTATCAAAATTGGAAAATGCACATTTTGTGTAGTTAAGCGAAAAAACTGAAAAATCTATCAATACTTAATTGAAACCCCTTTTCGCTTGGGGTATGCTTTCTCCTGACTTAAAACAACGTTGTGGGACTGTTTGTCACCAGGTTTGTTTGTTTATTTTTGAGGGGGTGGGGTGTTTTCTCCATTTTCCCCTTTTAGAGCCTTTTCAGCACCTGAGCTGTTTGGGAGGTATTGGATGGGCAGAAATTGGTTTCTCAAGCATGTCCTAGACTTGTTCTATTGGATTCATGTCGAGAGAACGTGCTGGTCGATCCCTATCTAGCGATTTCTTCGTCCTGAAGAAAATCATTAACTAAGGTGGCACAATGTTTTCTTCAATTACCAGCCCTGAAAGTTAAATTATTGCCGATTTCTCCTGCATGAGGGGCAACCAGATGTGTAAGGATATTGACCTTATTAACCTGAACCACCAGAAACGGCCCCTTTGGCTGTGGGGGGTCTTTATTCCATAGATAGAGATGGTGCTCTATTTCATCACTCCACATCTTCAAATCTGACTCTCAGTTCATCCTGATAACTTCTAATTTTTGTCTGGTGGGTACAAGGAACACAAAAGAACCCCTTTTTTGTACAAGAAGAAGTCACATTTGAAGATGTGGAGTGATGAAATAGAGCACCATCTCTATCTATGGAATAAAGATCCCCACAGCCAAAGGGGCCGTTTCTGGTGGTTGAGGATAATAAGGTCAATATCCTTACACATCTGGTTGCCCCTCATGCAGGAGAAATCGGTGATAATTTAACTTTCAGGGCTGGTAATTGCAGAAAACATTGTGCTACCTTAGTTAATGATTTTCTTCAGGATGAAGAAATCACTAGAAAGGGATTGACCAGCACGTTCTCTCGACATGAATCCAATAGAACAAGTCTAGGACATGCTTGAGAAACTAATTTCTGCCCATCCAATACCTCTCAAACAGCTCAAGTGCTGAAAAATGCTCTAAAAGGGGAAAATGGAGAAAACATCCCAGCCCCTCAAAAATAAACAAACAAACCTGGTGGCAAACAGTCCCACAACGTTGTTTTAAGTCAGGAGAAAGCATACCCCAAGCGAAATGGGGTTTGAATTAAGTATTGATAGATTTTTCAGTTTTTTTGCTTAACTACACAAAATGTGCATTTTCCAATTTTGGTAAAAAAAATAAAAATAAAATTTTTCTTTTGATAACTGCATGGATTTAGCTTTGAAATGGCCGAAAGTTTATGAAAAATGCCAGAACCACTGCAAATTTTTTATTTGCTTGCCAATATGTACCAAAACCACCAATATCCTTTAATTGTTGTGAGCAGTGTATATATAAGAAATATTTTCTTTTGAGTTACTTCAGTTACAAATCTTCCGTGATGATTATTTATAACAATGTTCAAAATTAAATTATTATTCATAAGATACGCCATAATCTACGTAACAAGCTATAGACGTATTAATTCACTAGACTTACTCTATAGAAATATTAGGTCTAGACATGTTATTATGCTAACCCATAAGGATAATATAGATAAGATACACTTCTTTTGTCAGCTGTTGCTCTAAGATATAGGACTGTAATCTGTCTGTCCTTCGACTATATTCAGCTTTCTGCAAGAGCGTCTTTCTTTCTTTCACATAGTATTAATTACAATAAGCCAATAAGTTTTTAACGTACTTTTGACTTCATCTTCGAAATACTAGTTATTATTCTTGTATGTGAAAGGATTAAATCTAACATACTGAAAAAATTATAAGGGAAGATATTGTAATATAAAAATCGGAGCATGTGATCGTAGAATAATAGTGTAGGTTAAGCACGAGGGGATTGTGTTTTAATCTAAAAGGAGTATGGTAAGTAATGAAATTTTAAAAATGGATCTGAAAAATTTTTATACATAACTAAAAAGTGTTTTATAAGTATAATTTGACTATATTTAAAAAAATACTTCATACTAAATTTATTTTTGAACAAATTTCACATAAAATTTGAGTTTATGCAAAATATCTTACAGTTTTCTGATTTATCGAAGATGCTTAGAATCTCCTCTAAAAGAACCCAATACCTCTCTAATAAATACTCATACCTCCCGAAGGCGAAAAGAATTTTTGATTAAAGGTAATGGCCAGAGGTAAAAAATTCCTCCCGCTTTTTAAAAACAAGCAAGAATTTAGACGATAAAACATATACATTTCTAGCTTTCACTGAAAAATTGTGCTTACTTCTTTTAAAGATCAAAGATATCCAGATTTAAGCTTTTCTTACTTAAAAATTTGGGATAACCCCTCTTTCACGTTCAGTACCAAAAAAAGCGAGAAGTTTATTTATAGAAAACTCTATAGCAACTTTTATTGTTTTTGATTTGCAAATACTATCTATTACACTTGTAGAATCTCAAAACTTTTAACAATGATGCATCATCGGTTCCACAATTATTGGGAAAATGCAAATTAAACCTGTTGCATAAATACTTGATAGTATCCAAATGATTCATCAATTCAGAACCTTATTCTTTTAAAAGCAATGATTGGATTCTAAAATCTAATCTAAATCAGAAACACTCCCTTGTAAAATAGTAAATTCCTTTTTGATTCCTAATGAATAGATTAAAGTTTTTGCAAATATTGCATCATAAAGTAAAAAGTACTTTAAAAAAGAAAATAAACAACTGTTCTATAGATGCATAAATTTTCTGATATAAATGTCAACCTTTAATAGACGATCACAATGTTTTTACAATAAAAAAAATAATTCGAAATGTTTTTAACTTTTGTTATTTAACGTTTGTCACACGCTTAGTTTAGTACAGTCTTGTATTTTTACGGCAGTAACTTTCATCAAAAAATGAATCTGCATAAAATTTTACCTTTCTTTTTCAGTTGATGATTACAAAAGTTTTTACCTTTCCATACTTTCCCAAGAAACTTTTCAACTCTCTTCCGCGCTCTTTCAAATTCAGAGTAAATTCCATCCACAGATTCATCATCACAACTTGGAAACAAGACACGAAATTTTCCATTTCGTCAGTTTTCGCCTTCCGACTCAATACCTCCAGTGTTTACTCTGAGAAAGAAAAAGAGCACGTTTTAGCATGATGAAACCGCGCATCCACAAAAGCCGTGCTCACGAGCGTTCGAATTTCGATCACTCCGCCTGTGAAGTTATTTTCACGTGCTTTCATTCATTTTCTCCCATGGCATCACAACAAAGCGCCATCTGTCGGACAGTATAGCAACTGCTTCGGTTTCCAGCTGAGCGGTGTTATTCTTTGGAACTCTTCGGCATTATCCTTTATATTGTTTTTAAAATTATATCGAACACGGTCTGTCATCGAGTCCCCTAAAAATTGTTTTAATACCGTTTTATAAAGTTTACTAAGATTCTTAATTTCCAAATTCAGATCAATCAGATGTAATATGACCTTTATTATTTTGCGTTTACTTGTTGCTTCTTATTTTGAAGAAAAGAACCTCTATAACGGAATTACATAAAGGAATTTCAGTATTTTACCATTTAATTGTATCTAATGAATTGACGTACCATAGATAAACAAATTCTTTTTATACCGAGAGAAAAAAATTTCGAGTTTTTGAGGAAATCCTTTTGTAAAAACTTGATACGTAATATCCAACTAAATGTTGCCATGTTTTATTTTAGTAAAGCAAATTTTTTCAAAAAGGTTTTTAAAAAAATCAATACAGAAAACGGATATTTATTTATGACTATAGCCACAAGTGAAGATTTTCTTTTACATTGTGTGTTACCGATTTAAATTTTTACAAAAATAGATTTTGAATAGTAAAATTAGATAAGGTTAACTTTAAAAACCAGTCAATTTAATTAGGGTGGCATAAATAAATTAATTTTAGTACTACTTATACTTGGGCAGCAAAATAATTCTTTTTTTTAAGTTCTATTTTTTGATTTAATGGTTATAATTTGACCCATCAATGAAAACTAACTATCACCTTATTTGAAGTTCATTTTTCCGCAATGCAACAAATGCGAGAAGCCGATTTTACGGCTGCGGCCTTATAACAAGCTTCTCTTGAAGTTTGGTTGCATTGCGGGGAGGTGAAGAATTCCAATGAGTGGGTTTTTCTGTAATATACAACCAACACACGAGGAGAAGCTAGACTTCTACAGTCCAGATAATTACGTTTATCATGGAAAATAGTGAAAATTCAAAGGTTTTGAACATTTTTAAAAAAATAATCATAAACTAATAATTATTTCATGAAAGGTGCTGTCCTCCTGGAAAGCTATCTCATTTATTTGGATGCCTCGTTTTTCGGAAGCTGCATCGCTGGCCTTTGGATTCTTTCTAACTCTAGGGCCCGTCCATATCAAGGCATAGAGTTCCATTTACCTCGTAGGTTATTGAAAAGTTTCAGTCTTTTTTTCCTATGGTCAAAAAATTATATCCTGTAAATCCTGTAGTATCAGTGTAGTTTCGAAGTAACCTGAAATTCCCCTTAAATAAGGGGTTAGGAGGACCAGGCGCGTTATCGCTAGCTTAGCAATTTCAAAAGGGTTACAGGCTGGTGTGCTTTAGCTTGGTGACAAATTACGAAGCCAAGAACTTTACTATTGTAGTTATACCACCAGGAGAAAAATGTTTTGACGCCATGTAATATTGTAATGTAAGGTGAACAGGTTTTTCCTTTCATTTTCACGGGTGACGGTTGAAAAAACATTTTGTGCAAAATCTGATGGGCTATCTACAGGGTGATTCAGAAATAATCATCAATAATTGGAGGGGAGGTAGAGGGGCCTTAGACAAGCATATTTCGAATAGGGATGGTGGGGCGCAGCCTTACCGTTAAAGAGCTAGGACCTAATGTAGTGCGAGCGCGTTTCAAAAGGTTGTTTTTAGAAGGCCCGTATGACGAAACAAAACATAATAAAATGAAAAAATCTATTGCATGAGGTAAGGAAGTATCCCTACTACCTACGCCATGAATTCGATAGACTTTGAACTACTTTCTAAACCGTGGAGTGAGTTTCAAAAGTGCAATATTAATCTTTTAGTCAAAGAATGGAGTTCCCTTAATGGTATTTAAAAAAATGATGATCGGGGAAGGAATTTTCAATGATCGTAACAGTGATCATTGAAACTGTTTGATCATTGAAAATTCCTTCCCCGATCATCATTTTTCCAAATACCATTAAGGGAACTCCATTGTTTGACTAAGAGATTAATATTGCACGTTTTAAAACTCACCCACGGTTTAGCAAGTGGTCCAATTTCTATCACATTGAGGATTTAAGTAGTACGGATACTTTTGTACCTCATGCAATAATGTTTTTCATTTTATTATGTTTTGTTTCGTCATACCGGCTTTCTAAAAGCGGCCTTTTGAAACGCGCTCGCACTACATTAGGTCCTAGCTCTTTAACGGTAAGGGTGCACCCCATCATCCCTATTCGAAAAATGCTTGTCTAGTGCCCCTCTACCAAACCCCCAATTATTGATGATTATTTCTGAATCACCCTGTATTTGTACTTCTTTTCGGAGTTTTAGTTTTTTTTTGTCAAAGTTTCTCTCCTGGCGTGGCGGTATGACTATATACACTGCATGTGGTACAAAAAGTGTGGCAGTGAAAACAATATCCAGTAATTGACTCAATGTAATCAAGTAATTTATTCATACATCTCATTTTAACTTTTTATTATCTAACGAAAAACTTGTCCCCTTTTAACCATTTCGCCCCTAATTTTTATGAAAGTTCAATAATAATTATTCTTTAAGTCACATTTGTGTGCAAAGATTTTTTTTGTTTTGTAAGTGAGGTGTGTTTGAGACAAAAATGAGTTCACTCCAATGTAAAACTATACTGGAGTTAACTCATTGTTGCCCCAAACATCTCGATCTTAAATGTTTGCAACAAATTGCGGTTTCGTTAAACAGTTAAATTTACAACAAAACGTTTTGTAAAAGTTGTTAAAACTCAACAATGACATAATTTGTTTAAGAAATTGGTACAAAATGCAACAATGAATTTGGTCATTTGGGGATCAATTACCAAAATTAAAGCAGATCCCAGACATTTTCTTCATTTTCATCTTAACTCTGTTTATTCTAAATATCTGGAATGACAAATAGCTTATGTCTGGCTGTAAAATGCCTCAACCTTTTCCATAAACATCAACATCATCATTTTTTCATAATCATTTCAAGTTTCCTGGAGCCGAATGCCACAATGGGTTGAAAATAATTTTCAGGTAAGTTTTTTTTCAGATTTTAACACAATGGTCAATTTAGATAAAAGTTAGTCAGAAATTAAGATTAAAATTTGATTTTATGGGAGCTGAAAAACTGTTTATTGGATTGATCTTTATTATAACAATCTTACTGTAGTTCCTAACAATTTACTATTAGTTTTATTCACGTATAACATTCATGACTTCCTTTTAGGAAAGTCATTCCTAAAGTCCTATTTTCTAAACTCCCATTTCCAAATAGCCAATAATTTGTGGGTTCAATTCCGTTAAAGGTCCCGCTAAATATCACCAAGTTTTTATGATCTCCATATATTCAAATATCGACTAATTTTTCTGTTTTTTATTGATAAACTAAACAGTTATTTATCTATCAGTTTCAAAATCAAATATCAACTATCAAAATTTTAATCTATTAGTTTGAAATTATTTAGCAATATTTCTACTTTTGGGTTACCAAAAGAGCATGGCGGTATTTAGCGGGACCTTTAATGGAATTGAACCATTTGTGTCTGTCTAACCTTTTTAGCATATGTCTCCCCTTTTTTGTGTCTGCTTTACCTATTTTTAGGAATTTATGTCTGTGTTTCATTTTTTTATGTCTGTCTCCTTTTTTATTTCTGTCTCCCCTATTTTTGTGTATACGTCTTCCATTTGGTGAAACCAAAGAAACTGGGCCTGGGTGAACTTTTTGTGCAATTTGGTAAGGTCAGAGCCGTTTATTTATTCGGGAGAAAGCAACTCAACTTCTATAGAACTGGGATGCCAGATCAACTATTTTATCACAAATCTAATGTACTTGTATTATCACAAAAATTATTTCTTTGCTTTAAAGAAAACTTTTGTTTCGGAATTTTTTTCGTTTTTTTTTATTTTAAAAAATGAATTACTTAGTATAAAATAAAAGTAGAAATCGGTTTAACTTTACAAGCAGAGGCCAAGAAAATCTTGCCAAGGGCGCCAAACAGGTCCAAAGATGCCCAGGCGCTAATAGCTCATAGGGTTACCTAAACTTTCTTAGCAATAACGTAAGAAACTTTATTGCTAAGTTGACGAAAAATGCCTCGGCTTAAAGATTAACCTAGAAATTTTCTAATGTTTTTTAATGTCTGTAGCCAATTTGATAGCAAACTGAACTCAAAGATAAGGTTCAATTCCGTTAAAGTTCCCGCTAAATATCTCCATGCTCTTTTGAGCGCCATTTATTAAAATATCCACAAATTTTCTGATTTTTATTGATAAACTTAACATTTATTGATCTAAAATTTTAATCAATTGGTTTTGAAATTATTTAGCATTATTTCTACTTTTTGGAGTTCAAAGGAGCATGACGGTGTTAAGCGGGAGCGTAAACGGAATTTAACCAAAGATAATAATTAATAATTATACAGTTGTTAGTTCCAAATTCATACGAAATAATGTAATTCCTTAATTAATTATGTAATTCATGTCCATATTTTATTTTTAGTTTGTATTATTTCAAGATTAACTCATTTTATAATTTTATCTTCATAAATTTACAACAATCAATTTTGTAAAGCTTTGTTGAAACTCAACAATAACATAATTATCATAACTTATTTAAGAAATTGGTAAAAAATGCAACAATGAATTTGCACATTTTGTGATCAACTTTAAAAATTAAGGCAGTTTGCAAATAGTTTTCTTCTTAACGATCTTCGATCTTATCCTAAAATCATTTACATATATCAGTTTTATTTTTAAATATATCTCCTAAAATGTAAGTAAAGAGATCCTTGAGAAATTTAAGGTTAGTTAGAAATGTGAATTGTTTAGTGTTATAAAAGAGTAATGTTCTATAGGTTATCCTCTTCTTCGTTTTTTTTCAGATGCAGAAGAGAAAGTTTTAAAACAGAAAATGCAAAGATATTTGAATTACCTCCATTGGAACCTGGATGCCACAGAGAAAGGAGAAATATTTCAGATAAGTTTTTCTTTATGTAATCGAATTCCATAATTCCAGAATTAATGTAATAAGTAATATCGCGATTGTTGGTACCAATATCTAGAATTGAATTATGTAAAATTGGTTAAATTAAAGAAAAATTGAACTATGTAAAATTGGTTAAATTAAAGAAAAATTTAATTATTTTAACTTTTGATAATCAGGTAAACTTTAATAAACTAAAAATTTGATAGTTTTAATTCAAAAGACAATAGATTTAACTGCTGTAGAAGGTACTAAAATGATTATTTATTTTTACTATTTAGTACTTTCAGGGGGTATTCGCATTCGGCTGGTGTAAAACGTTTAGAGGGATGAGGAAAAAAATTTGGGGGAGAGGTTGTAAAACTTTTCGGAGGTTTTTAAGATTTCCTTCCTTACTTTTACCTACTAAGAGATGGTTCCTCTAGCTTCAGTAGGGTGTTTCCTCTATAGTTACCAAGAGAGGGACCTATTTGCTTCCGTGGGGTATTCCTCTAGCTTCCGTGGGGTATTTCTTCAGCTTCCGAGGGGGTAGTTCTTTCAGCTTCCGAGGGGGCAGTTCCTTCAGCTTCCGAGGGGGTAGTTCCTTCAGCTTCCGCAGGGGAGTTCCTTCAGCTTCCGAGGGGGGTAGTTCCTTCAGCTTCCGAGGGGGTAGTTCCTTCAGCTTCCGAGGGGGTGGTTCCTTCAGCTTCCGCAGGGGAGTTCCTTCAGCTTCCGAGGGGGGTAGTTCCTTCAGCTTCCAAGGGGGTAGTTCCTTCAGCTTCCGAGGGGGTAGTTCCTTCAGCTTCAGAGGGGGTAGTTCCTTCAGCTTCCGCAGGGGAGTTCCTTCAGCTTCCGAAGGGGTAGTTTCTTCAGCTTCCGAGGGGGTAGTTCCTTCAGCTTCGGAGGGGGTAGCTCCTTCAACTTCCGAGGGGTAGTTCCTTCAGCTTCCATGGGGCAGTTCCTCTAGATTCCTGGGGTGGTTCCTCTAGCTTCCTGGGGCGGTTCATCTAGCTTCCTTGGGATGGTTCCTCTAGCTTCTAGTGGTGGTTCCTCTAACTTCTAATGGCGGTTCCTCTAGCTTTCTGGGGCGGTTCCTCTAGCTTTCTGGGGCGGTTCCTCTAGCTTCTAGGGGTGGTTCCTCTAGCTTCTAGTGGTGGTTCCTCTAGCTTCTAGGGGTGGTTCCTCTAGCTTCCTGGGGTTGTTCCTCTAGCTTCTAGGGGTGGTTCTTCTAGCTTCCTGGGGTGATTCTTCTAGCTTCCCGGCGTGGTTCCTCTAGTTGGGAGCCACTGCCGGGAAGTTGGGAGCCACTGCCAAGAAGTTGGGAGCCACTGTCGGGAAGTTGGGAACCCCTGCCGGGAAGTTGGGAACCCCTGCCGGGAAGTTGGGAACCCCAGCCGGGAAGTTGGGAACTGCTGCCGGGAAGTTGGGAACTGCTACCGGGAAGTTGGGAACTGCTGCCGGGAAGTTGGGAGCCACTGCTTGGAAGTTGGGATCCGCTACCGGGAAGTTCAGAGCCACTGCCGGGAAGTTGGGAACTGCTGACGGGAAGTTGAGAACCGCTGCCGGGAAGTTGGGAACTGCTAGGGGTGGTTCCTCTAGCTTCCTGGGGTGGTTTCTCTAGCTTCTTAAGGTGGTTCCTCTAGCTTTCTGGGGCGGTTCCTCTAGCTTCCTGGGGGTGGTTCTTCTAGCTTTCTGAGGTGGTTCCTCTAGCTTCCCGGGGTGGTTCCTCTACTTGGGAGCTACTGCTGGGAAAGGGGAAGCCACTGCCCGGAAGTTGGGAGTCACTGCCGGGAAGTTGAGAACTGCTGCCGGGAAGTTAGGAGCCACTGCTGAGAAGTCAGGGACCGCTGCCGGGAAGTTGGGAGCCACTGCCGGGAAGTTGGGAGCCACTGCCGGGAAGTTGGGAGCCACTGCCGGGAAGTTGGGAACTGCTGCCGGGAAGTTGTGAACCGCCGCCGGGAAGTTGGGAACTGCTAGGGGTGGTTCCTCTAGCTTCCTTGGGCAGTTTCCCTAGCTTCCTGGAGCAGTTCCTTTAGCTTCCTGGGGCGGTTCTTCTGGCTTCCTGGGTGGTTCCTCTAGCTTCTAGGGGTGGTTCCTCTAGCTTCCTGGGGCTGTTCCTCTAGCTTCTAGGGGTGGTTCTTCTAGCTTCAAGGGGTGATTCTTCTAGCTTCCCGGGGTGGCTCCTCTAGTTGGGAGCCACTGCGGGAAGTTGGAAGCCACTACATGGAAGTTGGGAGCCACTGTCGGAAAGTTGGGAACTGCTGCCGGGAAGTTGGGAACCGCTGCTGGGAACTTAGGAGCCACTGCTGGGAAGTTGGGGACCGCTGCCGGGAAGTTGGGAACTGCTGCGGGGGAGTTGGGAACCGCTTCCGGGAAGTCGGGAGCGACTGCCGGAAAGTTGGGAGCCACTGCCGGAAAGTTGGGAGCCACTGCCGGGAAGTTGGGAACTGCTAGGGGTGGTTCCTCTATCCTCCTGGGGTGGTTCCCAAACTTTCTGGGGGGTTCCTCTAGCTTCCTGGGGCGGTTCTTCTAGCTTCCTTGGGGCGGTTCTTCTTGCTTCCTTGGGGCGGTTCCTCTAGCTTCCTGGGGCGGTTCTTTTAGCTTCCTGGGGCGGTTCCTTTTGCTTCCTTTGGCGGTTCCTCTTGCTTCCTGGGGTGGTACTCTAGCTTCCTTGGGGCGGTTCCTTTAGCTTCATTTGGCGGTTCCTCTAGCTTCCTGAGGTGGTACTCTAGCTTCCTTGGGGCGGTTCTTCTAGCTTCTTGGGTTGGTTCCTCTAGCTTCCAGGTTCTTCTAGCTTCCCGGGGTGGTTCCTCTTGTTGAGAACCGCTGCCGGGAAGCTGGGAGCCACTGCCGGGAAGCTGGGAGCCACTGCCGGGAAGTTGGGAACTGCTGCCGGGAAGTTGGGAACCGCTGCCGGGAAGTTGGGAACTGCTTCCCGGAAGTTGGGAACTGCTGCCGGAAGTTAGGAGCCACTGCTGGGAAGTTGGAGACCGCTGCCGGGAAGTTGGGAACCGCTGCCGGGAAGTTGGGAACCGCTGCCGGGAAGTTGGGAACCGCTGCCGGGAAGTTGGGAGCCTCTGCCGGGAAGTTGGGAGCCACTGCCGGGAAGTTGGGAACCACTGCCGGGAAGTTGGGAACCGCTGCCAGGAAGTTGGGAACCGCTGCCAGGAAGTTGGGAGTTACTGCCGAGAAGTTGGGAATTGCTTCCGGGAAGTTGGGAGTTACTGCCGAGAAGTTGGGAATTGCTTCCGGGAAGTTGGGAGCCACTGCTGGGAAGTTGGGAGTCATTCCAGGGAATGAAGGTTAGGGATAGGTTAGATGGATTCCCATTGTGGATAGAATTTTTAGGGAAAATAATTTTACTGTTTTAGGCATCATAGCGATAGATAGCCGAACTTAAGTTGAGGGGATCCGAAGTTTCCAAGCTTGATACTGAATTTGGGGTTAAAAAAAGTTCGCCTTAGACAGTTGAATTTGAAAATGTTTTAAATGAAAATCAACAGAATAAGCTAGATATTGGGAGGTTTTCTTGAATTAACAGGGTTTGGGCTTTTTCGTTAGGGGAAAGTGACACCAAGAGTCATGTCGTGATGTCAAGGGTACTATTGAAGGAGGAGTTTTGCAAGGAAGATCTCAATAGTCCCAGTTTATATTGTGGGGGTACCGGTGAGAAAAATCCCCATGAGCATTTAATGAGTTTTTTTTCCACGAAAAGGTATCCCGATCAGCCAGGTAGAAATAAATGGGATAATTTCTATGGAATAAAGCGTTTTCTGATTTGTTGAAAGGTAGAAGTTCTAAACAGTAATAGTCTAGAGAGGTGGGGGTTTTCCGACTTAATCCGGGAGATGTGGAGTGGATCAGTGGCAATATGTTGGGAGAGCAAAGGAATGAAAAGGGGGCAAAGAAACATGCAGGGATTTGACAGTTGAAAAAGAATATAGAGAGAATACTTTTAGTATATGCGCAAGAGATATTTTCAGTCAATCTTTATGGAAAAAAGAAGTAAGCAACTGCAAAAGAAATTTGGTAACTATCAGAGATAAGTCTGCATGATTGAGCTCTCGGAATCTCAGCTAGAAACCTTTCAATAAGAATTTGTTCCTATTATTGCAGATATTTTACGTTAAATTCATTTCAAGAATATATCTTTAAATATTTTTATTACATTTTTCTGAAGGATATTTTTTTCTTTTAGACTGAAACTGATCACTTGAAAACAGTAAACACAATGGTTTTCTTGCGCTATGATGTCATATCTAATAGAAGTCCGTTTTCTGGTAACGTGACTTTTCTGGCACTTTGGTAAACATAAAATTGAATTTTAAAGTATATAAAACACATTTTTGAACTTAAAAATCAGAAATTTGGGAGTTTTAAACCATAATGTATCAAAAAAAGTATAAAATAAAGCATATCCCTCACTCATTCAAATACCTCATTATGTTACCCAAATTAAATTCGTCTTCACAGTTAAACAAAAAAAATTATTTGTAGTTTTTATAAGAAAATAGCTAAATCTAACCAGAGGTAGTGGTGAAGCACTCCATTTTTTTAAACAGCAAATTCTTTAAAAATTTTTAATTTTCGGGGTCATAATCAATGATAGTCATTCTAAATAACGAGCACCAATGCTTTGTTTTCAGAAATAATATAATTTATTGTTAAAAGGTGATTGGATTTATCTGATATGTAATTACTATGTGAATTCTCATCAGTGATTTATTTTTTAGATTTTAAATATTTTCCATTCCAAATGCAGAATTAACTTCAAAGGAAAATTCCGTCTCTTAAAAAACCCCAAGAAACAGTAGTATTCCAAGTCGACCAGTCCAATTGTATTATGTGAAAGATTGGATCCGTGGTTGTTTGCAGTCCTAGATGACGGTGGCTTCTGTTGGGGTAAGGAACATTTCCTATTGTTAATTCCCAGGATAGACTGTAGTTTGGGTAAAGGAACAGTGAAGCCAAAAATCCGCCTTTATACTAACCATCCACAACCACATCCATCCTAACTTAACACGCTTTTTTTATATTGTAAAAGCTTTGTTTAAAATGCGAAATGAAACGTCAGATTTACATTAGTGTAAGAAGTCAATAATTCTCTACAAATCGTCGCTGTGAAATCAAACCGGCATATCTGCAAAAATTAAGTTTTTGAGTTATTGGGGTCAAAAAATTCCTTTTTTTTTTCAGTCTATTTTTATGACAAACCGGCATATCTCTAAGTTGAATATAACTCCGTCAGATCACGTTGGATCGGTATGGCTGTAATCGGGAATATAGCCATTTTGTTTATCAGAAGACAGATCTATTGCGCAATACACCAGTTGCTTCAAAATCTTCAAGATGGAAAGATGACCGTTTTCCGTCATCTAAGTAAAATGGAACTATCTCACAATATTGCATTGTTATTATTATTTTAAGTATCACATGCGAAAACTTTAAAGATCTCTAGTGAAAAATGTGCATTTTGCAGATATGCCGGTTTGATTTCACAGCGACGAAATGAGGACGTAACTACTAAGTCATGCAACGGCAGGACAATATTCCAAAAATCCTTAAGCCCGTTCCCTGAAATCCTTACTATCGTGGGGGGAATTTAGTTAATTAATGATTACAGAGTCCCCGAAAAAGTGTTTGATAACATCAAGTCATTAGGGGCCATTCATTAATTACGTAAGGGTCCCGAGGGGGAGGGGGGGTTGGAAAAATCTCTACATACCCTTACTTGGGGGGTGGGGGGGTCAAACCCATTCTTACGTAAGATTTTTTAAGTTAATGTAAACAAATTCCAATTATTCTAATCAAATTACTATTGAATAAACCCAGAAAAACTTAAAAATGCTGACGACCTCGGTATCTTATCGAAGCTTTAATTTTTTTAGAAAATGAAGGTATATCAGATGTATCTTTTTTATTGGAGTAGTATTAAGTTAAGATAAAAAATAAAACTGTTAAATCAATCAAAAGTCGAAACAAAACAAAAGCAAAAAGATAGAAATCTTTATTATTTTGAAAAACGAAATGGAATCTTACGTAAGAATAGGGGGGGGGGAGGGGTTTGAAAAATCTTACGTACCCTTACATGGGGGTAGGGGGGGTCAAAAACTGCCAAAATCATCCTTACGTAATTAATGAATGGCCCCTTAGCCTTATTTTAAATTAGTCATTGACCTTTAACACTTCTTGTTTTCTCTACGTTCTTCTCAGTAACATCTTTAATTATAATGAATATTGATATTATTATAGACTTCAAAAAAATGTAAGTTGTGTAACCTAATGTAGAGCACTACAACGTCGCTGATTATTAATACGCAGATTTAAGTTTTAAAAAAGACAAATACATCATTACAGGGTCTGAAAGATAAGTAAGTTTTGGATCAATTTTGGAGACATGGAATATGGATTTGGAAATTTTCAAGTCCACCGTAGTTGCACAGCTCATAACAAATATGTCAAGCTTACGTTACTTCAATTAGAACTAATTACCAAATTTTTCTATACAGGATGAAAATTGGACGATTGATTCGTGAATATTTGTGCGGTTTGGAAATGAAGAATTTCATCAACGAGTACTTAAGTCTTGTAACGTTCCTTAGCTAAAACAGTTTAAATAAAAATATGTGTCTCCAAATGATGTCCTTATTTTGTAGTTCCATATTGCACTTGATACTAGGTCCCCAAGAAAGTTCGCTCAAAAAAGACGTAACTTAGGAACTAATTGTAAAATAAGTTTGATGGTTGATTCTTATAAGAAATTTTCCTTAGAAAACGATGGTGAAAAAAATTACCGAACTACGATGACAAGTAGTATAGTTTTGCCTTAAATTTTTAGTCTTGAAACTTAAGTATAATACAAAATTAACAAATACGTTTTTAAGTAAAATTTTGAGTCTACTGAAGCGATATCTTATAACTCTCTTATAAGTTTATTTATTTTAAAATATAATTATGTCATTCATAAAGAAAAAAATGCTTACTCATCTGACTGCCTTAGAATGCACCCACATTCACAGGCGTCTACTCTAAAGTGGAGTAAAGGAGACATGATCAAAATATTCGACACATTTAACAAAAAAAAGAATTTTCGTTCAAATTCATCAGGGGTTTGTCCCCTATAAAGTTTTGTTGGAGATGATACTTATGCGTCCATATTGCTCAATATGCGTCCATATTATTGTTATTATTTTTTACAATAACTATAATTATGAATAAAACTATATTCTTTTAAAACCATATAAATTAATTTCATTTTAATTATTCATGGGTTGAATTTTTTTCCCGCATCAATCTGTTGAATAATTGACTAATAGACTAATATTCAACTTCATTCCACTCAATAATAATTAATCATGCATTTATAATTAAATCAAGATTGCTTTTATTTACTCAATTACTTGATCTCAGAGAAGAAAATGTGTGCATATTATTAATCTATGGATCTATGCTAATTTAGTTACAACTATTACATATTCTAATTAAACCTCTCACTGTTCACCAAGGCTCCTAGAATAATATGTTCTAAATAATCTGCCCAAAAATAATGAAAATCAGTTAAAATGAGCCGAAATTTCTTTAATAAATGTCAAAGCAAAATGATCAAAGATAATAATAAGAGAAGGATGTAAGGGAGCTTGATAATTAAGATAGTGTAAATTATTCTCACAGCCAAATAAGAGTGATAAGAACTATCCATAATCTGAGTTAAGTACACTTTGTCTGATATTTTGCATAATTTGAATTGACAAAAACTATAAAAGTATTTAAGGGGCCGTTCAAATATTACGTAAGCACCAGGGGAGAGGGGGTTTGCTCTTTGCTTATTTTTCCTGAAAAGGGGGGGAGGGGATGTAGGATTGATGCTTAAGTAAGATCTTACAAACACTGCATTTTCGAAAATATCTTGTTTCTTGCATAAATTACTTCAAAATTCAACCAAAAATGAAATTTACAAAAAAATGAACAAGGAAATAATTTTCATGCATTTTGACTTTTACAAGAAGAAGAACAAAGGGGGTGATAGGACAGTTTTCTTATGTAGTTACGAGCTTATCTTTTCTGACAAAGGTCAAAAATGACCAAAAATATGCTTACGAATAGTATTTAAACTGTTCTTAATTTCTTATGCACGCCTAATTTGCTAGGTATACATTAATAATTACAATTATACGCTAGCAGCGGAAATCACTAAAAGCAAACAATTTATGTCACAATCAATGATATTTTTCAATGAATCTTCCCTATAATCAATATAATGATTTGCAAAATATCAACCACACCGAGGTGTCTTGGACTGCTCAAAGCCGTTTCGAAATGATTGGCTTTTATCATCAACGCTAGCTACCTAATTTAATTCATCCATTAATGTGGCTACAGAGTTCATCAATCACTACAATTAAAGCCCGCCCAAAGTGTCAGAGCGGGAGGCTGTAAATTTGGATGCAAGTGGTACGTTAAATGACATGACGGGAAAATGGCCTTCAGTGAAGAGATTTAGAATGTTTGTACAAACCTTATATGGAATAAACTGTCCTTGAGAAGTTTTTAGATAACACTCATAGACTAATTCGACTCAAAGTTTGAACCGTTTGAACGAACGACTTGGGAATTTCAATTGTGTGTTTCATAACACTGAAGATAAATCGTGTTTCCAGTTTGAAGTTGGCGGTCATCTTTAAATTAAAACATTATTTTAATAACTTACAAATTATATTGACTGATTTTAATTTCCTACAAATTATTGAGTATAGACGAGTTCAAGCGAAACAACATGCTGCTTTGACCAGAAAGGCCCTTGATTACTTCTGGCGAATTTCATAACATTAAGATGTATCGTATTTCCTGTTAACCTATAGGGATAAGCGGAAGTGTTCTTAGGCTTTGTGACGTCACACACAGCTGACGTAAAAATTCTGCTTCAAAAGCTATTGCAATTTAGGATATTTTGTAATAACATTTTATCAATCTGCTTCAATATTTCAGAAAGTTTTAGATGAAAAACAGTTCTTGTTGTTGGGATAAGTTCAATAAAATTTGGTATTAAATATTATAAAAATAGTTTTTTATGTATTTTTTATATGAAAAATCTCAGTTGTAACGCATCATTATTCTTATTAATGGTACAAACTGCCAAAATCCATCAATTTTTAATGTCACATCATTAAATATTAATAAAGAAACCACAATTTCCTATGAATAAATCTTAAAATAAAGTATATTTTGGTTCGAGAAATTCGATTCTATTTCAACTAGGTTGAGTTTTATTTCTCATGAAAGACAAATAGAAATCTTGGAGCAATGTTTGGAGTTTCGCCAAAATCTATTCTTTCAAACTTTTTGAACTTGAATCGAGAATTCATTTTTTTTATCATCAAAAGTCCAATGATTTCCGTAAGCCAAAAAATAAATTTCCTACCTTTGTGTTAAAATAATATTTTTTTATCGATAACATCATTTAAAAATACGACATGGAATATTCATTTTAGGAAAATATTTTTCTTGAGTGCAAATTAACATTTTAGTTTTGAAGTGAAAATGCCATTAAAATATAGACGTAAATTAAATTACCAACAAATAAATATCATAAATCCTCCAAATCTTACTGAAATTCAAAAATTTAATTTGATAAGCAGCTTTGTTTAAATACCTTTTATACGCGCTCTTCTTTTTTTTTTCTGAAAATTTTATAAGTAAAATAACACAATCAGCTCAGACCCTAAAAAGTTCCTTTATAAAGTCAAATATGACACCTTTCTTTGGCATATTTTAACAGTTTATCACCTAACCTAACATATATATGTATAACATTTTCTTTAAACTGTATTAAAGACAGAATATTCAATCCATTCAAGAAATTGGCTTGTTAAAAATTCAAAAGCAGCTTAAGAATATGACAACAGAGATCAGGGTAACTAATAATGGCGTCTTGGTATCGCCCTTTTAGGATTTTAAGCATAAAGCATTTATTGTCCCTTAAAAAGGTTTGCACTTGGAGATTAGTTAGAACAGAAAAAGAATGGAAAACGTTAATACACTTAAAATGATTAGAAATGGTGCAATGATGGCTTTACGAAAATTGCTCTTTGATGCATATAACTTACTTGTTATTAAGAGTTTTTATTGTATTATTTTTGAATATCTGTTTCAAAATAATAAGTACTATATATTAGTGTATCTGTTATATTCGTATTCGTTTAACCCTTCAAATATATTTAGATGCTGGGAATTTTATATATTTTTATCATTACAAACAAAAGATTAGAATTAAGTAAAACATGATAAACTCTCCATGTATCACATGTAACTTGTAACTTTTTATAATTGTTAGAATTGTAAACATGTAACTTTTTTCGGAAGGCGGTTAGTTCAACCTTAAAACGTGCCTTTTGATTCCGTAGTTCTTAGCCCCCTTTTAAGAAAAGGCAAACCTATAACAACGAAATTTCGGATATTCCAAATTTCTTTCAACTTACATATTTAATTGAAACTTATCCCGTATTTCTTTCATCTATAAGAAAAAATAAATGTAATTTCAGATTATCTCACATGATTTGTGTACCCCAGAGCGCAAAACAATTGAAATCTCCAATAACGATATTTTCAGTGCGGAAAAACGAATTAGATTTCTAATTTATTTTTCTATTCAAAAAAGAAAGGAAAGGTTATTTTTGCAAGTATTATCTAACGCTAACTGAGCGAAAACGGTAATGATTAAAATATGCAAAAACCGCTTTGCAACTGTAATTCTATTACATTTGACCAAACACTTTGGGACAGCTGAATCTATTCGGATTTATTATCTTTTATTGAAGACTTGCCAGAACTTTGTTAATGTTTGAGCTGTTGCCAGATTTACTCTACTCAATAATTCATGCAGTTAATTTTTTTTAAGCTAGCAGCAGAGACGAACAGAATAGAATTATCTCTGAAAAACTCGAACACAGAGGGAAAATGTTGTTTTTGTTTAATTTTACCCGGTTTTCTTCCTTATCTAAATTAGAAATTTTCTTTCACTTCCCTGTCTGTTTGCGCGTAGCAGGTCTTAATATTGATTTAATGTTCTGTTTCCATTTCCTTTTTCTTATTGTAATGCATTCGCTTGTCTTTTCAGGTCATTATTTCTAGCTTAATTTTATTGTTTGGTTTAAATTTCCTTTTCCCGCTATTTTTTTACGTCCTCGAAAATCTGATAGCAGATTTTATTCGGTTTCTTTTTCCTCCATAGAATTTCAAGAGCAATCGTAATTATTGAGTTTTGTCGGAACTTGAAAAAAAATCCAGTATTGGACATCCTATCCTTTTTCCAATTTTATTTTATCCTCTTAAAATTCTCAGTCCTTTACTCTTTTGATGTTTCACTCATATTTTCAGTTTATAGTAAAAACAAATTTTTAATATTTATTTTAAAGTATTTAAATGAACTATATAAATGACTGGGTTAAAACTAAACCCAGCACATTCCGCACTCTCAAAATTGCCTTTCCTGTTAATTTTTTTCAAACTTGATAATTTTTTTCCCAAATATTAGAGTTACTTAAGTTAAAAAGCTATTTTAAAAACTATTATACTTTAAAACATGGTGGGAAGGATTAAAAAGTTTTCCGTTTCTTTTGAGAAATTTATTAAGGTTCGATTGGTTTTTAAAGTTGGCTTTGCTGTACAGTTTCATTCATAAAGGAAAAGATCGTTTTACAGGCAACTAAAAGCAAGAAGGAAAAGACACATTTAAGGAAATTTTATGTTTTAACATTTTTAAGATTAGACGCCCGAATTTGCCATTAAATCCTATCGGGAATTTGAGGCGTCAAAGACTGAAAGGGTTAAAATAAAGGAAGACATTTTTTATCACTCAAAAACTTATGAATTAAATGTAAGAGTCAATTAATCGAGTTAATTTAAGGGTCAAGTCGATTTAAAAATGTACCAATTTTTTATTTATTTTTTTCTTAAAATTAGTTTTATTTTTATTTTTCATTTTGAGGGGTAGGTCCCCCTCCCCCCATATATACGATTCTGAAATACGGCCACTACTCCCCAAGTGGCTATTGGTGGTATGGAACACATATGGCGATCAGGGCTGCAGATGTGCAACTTTTTGTTATATAAAATAACACAGAGCAGTCTGAACTATTCTTTCACGAAGAAATCATGCAACACGCGTTGTTGTTGGTTGCCCTTTAAACAACGGTGAGAGCGAGAGAAATCAAAGCAACAGGGATATACTTACCCTATGAACTGCAAGGTTGTTAAGTATTTAAATACTTAGTAACGGAAATACTTTTTAAATACTTCAAAAGTATTTAGTTACATTCGTTACTTTTTTAGTATCGAACTGGTATTTAACTATAAAAGTTTAAAAGTAACTTAAATCTTTAGTACTTAAGTACCTATTCTGTACTTCAGTTACTTTTCTTAACCCAAAATTTAAAAAACGCAATCCAAACATTGCAGGGGACAACAAAACTATTCCTGTTTTCCTCTGCTCCCGACCCGAGGGGAAAAAGTGACCTCGGCGGGCGATGATTCGACCCGACCCCTTGTCCACTTGCAGCCGGCGAGTTGGGGACAGGGGCTCGGTATGGTAACTCAATACCATGCGCTGACAATCGTCAACAAGAAAATTTATAGCCCAGCCGCGATAGGACACCGTTTTATGGCCATTAATTGTTCGTATTTTCTCGTTTTCCACTCTACCTCCCAAGTTGACCGATGGGAAGAAACATTTTTTTTCTGGTGGGTGACAAGTTTTTCAAGAAGATACCCTTCAGTCTCTTTTTGTTGTGCTCTCGGAAAGGCTGTTGGTTTTGGCGCTGGGCGTTTTCGCGCGCGGACGATTCGGCATGAGAAATAAAATGAAGTTAAATAAAACTCTTTCAAAATCATTCTAAAAAACTAGAAAATATTTTTTTGTCTCGTGCCGAATCGTCCCATTCCGCTACCTGGATTAACTTAGTTTGCTAAAAGCATAATGTCCCAAAAAGAGGTATGGTTTTTTCATAATTATTTTTTTAAAAAGTAGTGAGTGGATTTATGATTTCTTTATATTTTTATCTTGATAATTGCAATGGATTTTTATGTTTTGTCATTTCTATGACATGTAGCTTTAAAATATCCCATTTTTCCCTAATAGGGTTAAAATCTGTTTTTTTTAACTTTTTACTCTCATGCAAGCCTTTAAGTAGTATATAGTCTTACAAGATTCTATAAAAAAATTAGTTTATTATGACATTCTTTCTTCCTCACTTTCTTGAAGAAAAACTGCAAGTAATGAAATAGTTTTTTTTATTTTTTAAAATGATCTAAAAAATTGTCTGCTAAATACGAATATTCCGTTGAAATTGGAGAAAAAATCAAAATATAAATTAAAAGATTGAATTCAAAAATTTGATAATCGAAGGAATTAAAATATGATGGGATATTTGATATTTGCTCAAAACTACAAAATAACTGCAAAAGAAGTAATTCCCATGTTTTCCCCTAGAAAATACCTAAATAGTGATACTATAATTGGTAAAAGTGGGACAAATAAAAAAATTTATTTTTTCAATTTTTTTTGCCTAAAAATCGACCTTTTTTAAAACTCCTGTTTAAAACTTTTGAGGCATTTGTCGAGGTTATTTTTCCATGAATATTGTAATTATATAGCTCTAGTCTGTAACATAAAGAAACACTAATTAATTTATTATAATGAACTTATTTATGAAAATGAATGAAAATATTTTGACAATATTTGGTAACAAATCATCTAAAAATAATTAAATTTTACAGACAAAAATATATTTTTAAAAATTTAAATTTTAAGCAAATTGAATTTTTAGGAAGAAAATTTTTATGTGTATAGAATAGACTATACTTTAGTGCTCTTTACGATTGTCAGGCCAATTTTGCAATAAAATATAGAATATGTTTGGAAATATTAAAGCATTTAAAACAAAAGTATTAATAATATAAATGCTTCAATTTGTAAATGAAATTAAATTTCAAAAGAAAGAAGGGGAAAGAAAATGAAATGCTTTTTTTACTAGCTTATGAAAATAATTTTTTTACTAAAAATTGGATAATTATGAAAGGAGGAAACCATTATCTCATCTTATTAAAGTAAAAGTAACCTTAAATTTAGAGTTAAATGTAACTTCTTAAAAAATTAATTACTTTAACAATTTATGCTTAGTTAAATTTTCTTATATTTTTATATTATGGTTTAAATTATTAATTAAATTATTATGTAGTCAAAAATTCAAAAATGTGGAGCATCGGTTGCTTCCACCTTTTTCCAGTCAAGAAGACATCATTATCCCAAAAATACTATTAAAATTTTGTTTTATTAAAATTACATTTCAATTTTTTTAAAATTCAAAAATAAATTTTATTAATTAAATTAAAATTTATTTAAAAAATGAATTTATTGATTAAATTACAATTTATTTAAAAAATGAATTCATTAGTTTAAATTTTAAATTTAAATTGAAAATTTGCGGGTAAAGTAACTGAAGGAAGTCTTAAATACTTTTCATATACTCTATTTAGTTACTTTTTTGGGGTAAAACTTAATACTCAGTTACTTTTTTTGAAACACTTGTATTTGTACTCAAATACTATTTCAAAGTAACTTTAACAACCTTGATGAACTGTTATATTTTCACCTATGCTGACAAAAGATTCTGTTTTGATTAGTTGCAGGATAAAGTAGCTCAATTGCAAGAAATAGTGTTTCATAGTACCGTGCTTCTCTAATTATTGTTTTCTTTGGGCTATGGACACCTGCCTGCTTTTCCGATTGTGCCCGATGATAAGGCTACTGAAACACCGTTCCTTGGTAACTTTATATCAGGGGTGCAACTGACTTTAATGCCACGAAATCCGGAAAGTTAACAGATAAAAAAAGTCCTTCTTCTGAAGGTAGTTTTCCCACAAAAGGGGGAGACAGAATGGACGGGAATGTTTCAAAAACGCGACTCAAGTTCAAGTTGGGGATATTAGAGGTATTTGCTTGCTCTACTAGGAGCCGCTTAAACCCTCTTCCAAAAAGTACTTAAAAAAGTTCTTTTTAACGCGAATCAATCGTAGCTACGTAGGCGAAAAACTTCTTTTACGATTACGTACAGCAACTTCGCAATCGCGCTTAGGACATATGTTGGAGGCGGATTAGTCATAAAAAGATGTTGTTTATACACTGCAGCCCTGCAGTTATTTTTTCAATTGGATCTAATTTTACTCTTTATTGTTGGGCTCAAGATTTTTAAAAAATTTGATAAAACTTGCTTCTTCTTTGGAAGGTTGCACATTTTCCCGCCTTTTTGTGAACAGCCCTTTTTAATTCAAAATAACAGATATTAATCATTGTACTACTACCATTTTGTAATGTCTTATAAATTGTTATTACAAGTCTAATAAGTTGTCCAATAAAACTCCATAAACTGTTCTTCATTTAAATTCAATGGATAAAACCATATTTTAAAATGAAATAATTCAATAGTTCTTTAACAGCGAAATGACTTTTTTATCAGGCTTAGCAAATTATTTAGACTATTTGTGGATATAGGTTTGATTTTTTTGTGTTTAAATGGAATTTTTTATATTATGTTTGATGTGGAGTCAACTAAAATGGGACAGAAGCAAAAGCGAGAAGCAGGAAACGAAGAACAAGGCAGCCATGATAGCAATTTTGAAAGCTTTCGGTACTTAACGAATTTTTTGCCTTCTCATCGGCATTTGCAACCGAGAAGAAGGTAATCAGGAAGAAAATTCTTTCCTTCGCAGACCGCTCTCGACTTCCCGATTGCACAGCTTGCGTCAAAGTATTAGAAGCTTTAATACACAAATAGTATCAAAAACGTTTTTTATTATTCAATTCAATAACAAAATATAAATAACAATACATCAGGGGTTTTTTAATAATAGTTTACAACATAAATAATATGACATGAAGCTGAAAATAAATAAGTTCATAGGAAGATGGGGATAAAATGAATGGTCAACAAGTGTGTTTTATCACTAAAACTACCATGATTATTACACATATCGAAGGAAATAAATAAAAGCTATTTTGCACAGCTTAGCAGCAATCATCTTCTATACACAAGCATATGGCACATGCTTTTGAAATGTACAAAATTATACAAAACTATATATTATTTTACATGATACAAAAATAGCATCCCATTGAGACAAAGCTAGTGAGTTGTTTTGTTATTTGTTTTTCATATCATGATTTCAAAATGCCGTAGTATCACGAAACTCTCACTACGGCATTTCAAACAATATCACAAGTTAGATTTGAGGCAAAGTTCCGTCAACAAGCTAAAGCTTTCAAGAAAAACAAAATTGACAATGACATGTCCTAAGTTCATAAGAAATTGCATTGCATGCTTTAAAACAAAAGTAGCCGCAAATCTGAAACTTCACCGACAAGGCATATATAAATAGTCAAGGCACATCAGATCTTAAGAAATATTTTTCAAACATCCATTTAGTATTAATCAAAGTAGCACAAGGTACTAACCTAATGAAAAATTATATGTATATGCAGTGTTTTTACTTTAAGTTATAACTATCAATTTTATTTCTCTCTGACCACACTGCATAAACTTAATTATAATATTAAAAAATAATTTTTTAGCTCATTTTATCTTTTATATACAAATTTCCAAACCTCCCAGGCTAAATTCAGAAGAGACTAATTTAATTTTCTCTTTAAAATAAACACTCCATGGACAGAGAAGTAATTTGATTATTGAATAAACATAAAATTGGGTGAATCTCTTTACTCAACATTTTTGGTTTTGTTTATTAATACATCTGTTAGCCACAGCTGGTCATCAAGTCTTGATTTGAACACTTAAATAACACTAACTTTTAAGGTTCTTTATAAAATGACAGGAATTTTTTAATGAGCAGATCCCTCAAGATGGGTCATCAAGTTTGAAGGAAAGTCCAGTTTGAAAAGTATCTGCATTGTTGCTTTCTTCTCTCAAGACAACTTGGTTGTAAGATTCTGTCGCAGATGGAGTTTTGATTGGAAGCATGAAGTTTTTACCATCGCTGGTGACTAAGGTGATCTGTAAGATCGAAAAACTTTTCGTTATATACATGCTACTTTAAATTTAAGAAACATTTCAGCTCTATCTTATATGGTTAAAGAGGATAAAAGAATTAATACTCTTCATTGTTTCCCAAAATTTTATTAAAATGTACCACCACAGTTGATCTAAAATTTAAAAGTACTCTTTATGTAACAAATATTTAATTTTCAATGATAAAAAGTTACCAGAAAGTAACCAGTAAATTTCTCCCAACATATTATTTGAATTGGCTGGTTTTTTCCGAGTTTTTTATAGTCCAGCAGTCATATGAGGCACTCTTATGCAACAAATGATACAGGGTGTTCCAAAAATGACTGACACAATTTAAAAATTAAAAAGTAAATATCTATGTTTGCTGGTTAAAAAGTAAATATAATCAAAATAGTTGTAGCTAGACTTTAGATTTGTTATAGCTATCACAAAGGAAAGGCTATTTTTTGTCCCTAACATTTATGCAAACAAGCACAAATACGTTATTAGTACACTATTATCAGTAAAAAAATTAAACTACCATTTTTGAAGTTTCATTTGGCACTGTCAAGAAAGACAGATTTTCAGAAGGCAGTAAGTTGGCAGCATCCAAACCATTTATCACAATTTGTCCATTTTGAGCACCGAGAATATTGTCTGTTGGATTTAAAATTAGCTGGTTAGGTTGCACTGAGTCCAACTTTTCATTGGAGGTAGTATTCACTTCAACTATACTTTGAGGGGGTTCTGACTCTAGAAAAAAGAAATTGGCAGGTTAATGCAAATAACAGCAAATTTTGAAGTTCTTGCAATAAAAAGTTATTGCTAAAAATAATTGTGTAAAAAAAACTTTAACCACAGATATTAAATTTCAATAAGGGAAAAGCTGTATTATTAACAATGATCACTGATCAGTAATGATATTCAATGTTCAACTATGTTTAAAATTTACAAACCAAAGATTTATTATTAATGAATACATAACAATTTTGCACAAATAGAAACATCAGAGAGTAATTTCAATTTTCCCTTATGTTTGGCTGGGATAGAGCAAAAGATCCACACAAAATCATACTTGACAACTATTGGTTGTTGATAAATGATCAGCACAAAAATATTAAATTTCCACAACAACTTCATTTCAGCAGAAAGGAACAGAATACATCTAAGTAGGTCGAAAAGATGAGGATGAAAACAATATATAACAGAATTATCTTAACCCTACAGTGCATACTGTTGCCATTTGGCAACACGACATTTTTCCCCATTTCCTACTTGATCTTTCATTTCCAAACGGCAACACCATGCAATAAGTACAATAGATATAACATTTCATTGTATTAGCACTTTAGACTGCCAGTAGATCACAGCAGGGGTACTATTTTGAGACATTTGTTAGTAGCTAGTGAGACGAAAGTCAAGACACAGAAAACGCCAAAATAAAAGGACCATATAAATTAAAATAAAAAAAAATTTTCAGCTTGAAAAAAAATGTTTTGAAAAGATAAGCTGTTTTTTTATATTTTTAGAGTATTTGGTTTTATTTCACTTCACAATTAATTTCACAAGGACAAAGTTTTTTGCCAATAAAAAGCAGAAAAAAAAATTTTTTTTAGTATTTTTTTACTAATTTACACCATAATAGAAGTCACATAAATGATTTTCAAGCGAATTTAAAAAATCATGCATTGTAGGGTTAAACAGAAATCCTAAGGCAAACAATAACAATCCCATCAGATGATTTAATAATTTTATGTTAGTTCTCACCTAACATATCAAGAGGCATGTCTTCCAAAACTTGGGATTCATTACTATCATCTGTTTGTAAGGAGTTTTCTAACTCTAGCTTTGGATCTACTGGATTTCCTAAACATAGACCACTATTTCTATGTTCCTGCAAATTACAAAACACTATATTCATGTAATATCAGATTAATGTAAATAAAAGTTTTGGTTCAATTCCGTTAGAGTCCCCGCTAAATATCGCCTATCTCTTTTGGACACCAAAAAGTATAAATATTGCTAAATAATTTTAAATTCATGGATTAATATATTTAATTAGATGTATAACTGTTCAGTTTATCATTAAAAATTTTGAAAAATTGTTTACATTTGAAAATTAAGCGTTCAAGAGATTGGCGATATTTAGCGGGGACTCTAACGGAATTGAACCAAAGTTTTTTATAAGTTGAGAACAAAGATTGTGAGAACTAAAAAACTGGGAATGGGTTTTGATTTTGGTAGTCATGTTACATAAAATTGTACATGAATGCGAACGTAATAAAAAAAATAAAAAATTATAACATTAACTCAAACAATTAGATTAAGAACATGAGTATGCTACACATTTTTTAAAAATAAATGTTCAGAATAAATATCCTTTAATTGTTTTCATAGCATTTAGCACAAAATTTTTCACTGAAATAAAGCAACATTTGTCATTTCAAATATTTATAGTTAAACTTGCTTTTTAAATTCAAGTGAAAAAGTAATATTTTCTTTAATGGGTAAATGGTTCATGCTTTCAAAAAGGAGTCTTACACATCTAACATTTTAATTAACAAATATTTTTAATGTTATAATACTACACAACTGAAGTCCTTCAAACATTAGGGGCCATTCAAATATTACGAAAGCACCTAAGGGGGAGGGGGTTTGCTATTTGCTTATTCATGGTTCCCACTCTTTGAAAACATTGAAAATCAAGGACTTTCAAGAACTTTTCAAGGACCTTTACAAAATCTTTCAAGGACCTTTTTCACAGACATTTAAAAATTTGTCGTATTTCAAGACAAGTTATTTTTCCCACATACAATCGGAACAAGAGGAGAAGTGGCTCTTCACTGTCAGTTTGTAAAACTGGCCGCAAGTTATGTTCATTAGAGTAGTTTTAAAGAAAATTTCAAGAAAAAAACAAAGAAAGATCTGAAAAAATTAAGTTCGATTAGAGGCTGAGTGAAAATTCAAGGACCTAAGTCATTTTTCCAGGACCTAGAACGTTTTTCAAGGATTTTCAAGTACCTAAATTTAGCCTTAAAAAATTCAAGGACTTTTGAGGACTTTCAAGGACCGTGGGAACCCTGTTATTTTTCCTGACAAGGCGGGAGGGTGGATATGAGTGATGCTTACGTAAGACTGCATTTTCGAAAATATCTTGTTTCTTGCATAAATAATTTTAAAACTCAACCAAAATTAAATTTAACAAAAAATTTAATTAGGAAATCTGACATAAGCACTTTTTTCTGGGGATGGACCCCCCAAACACTGATATTTTAACCCCAAAAAGTAGTGTTTCGACTCATTTTTGAGCCCTCAGGGTTACACCCAAAAAGAACAGCTCCTTGTATGTCACCTAATTTTCAAGGAGAAAAAAAACAGTACTTACTAAAAGGGAAGTCAAAATTCCGGGGGGGGGGGGGTCCGGCAGTTTCTTACGTAATTATGGTGGGGGGTTGAGGTTTGCTTATCTTTGCTGACAAGGGGGGGGTTAAAAACGACCAAAAAAGTGCTTACGTAATATTTGAATGGCCCCTTATAAGTCAATGCAACAGTTGGCACTTACCTCCAGCTCCTCACCAGATTTGAATACTGATGAACACCCTGTGCATGTGTTACCTTTCATATCAGCATGCCGCCTTTCTATGTGTTTCCGAATGTCTGTGAAGGTATAACCATAAAAGTTACAAATTCCACATTTGTAGTCTCGTTGTTTGTAGTGCCTAAAGAACAGGAGCATGAAATAAGATTTCTTTCCTTTGTGATACACATGAATACCACCATTTAAAAGTCCCATACCTTTTTAAATGCAATTCCTTATTTTTCAAGTGTCGAAAGGCTTTATCACACAGGTGACACTTATGCTTGGGGGCTTCATGGATAAGAAGATGCTTTGTAATGTCCGACTTTTCACAACCCCTGAAGAAAATAATATTCCCCATTATAATTATGTCATAATAACAACCCAATTTTAACCCAAGCGAGAAATATTTGAATTATTTATAAACAGTTGGGTTACTTATATAAATGCTGAAACTAAAATTACAAAAATTACTTTTTTCTAAAATTTGAATGGGATGGTAAAAAAATTATTTTTTACACAGAAAAGGTAATGTAATATCAATAAAAGCACTTAAGTGGTTGTATTTTGTTATTTGATAATTATTATTTTAATTAAAAATTTGCAGCATAGGGCAGCAATCAGCTCAAAATATTTTGATTTATTATTTTTTATTTATGTGTTTTTTTAGTCATAACCCTCAAAGAAAAAAGTAATATGTTGCTTTAATATTAATATAAAGAAACACATAAAAATAACCAACACATATAAATATACCATACCATACAATACAACAGGGTAAAATACCCTTTTACTTGGGTTACTTCTACATAAACTATTTTTACACAAAAAGTAAAATGAGTATACGATACTTTTCTAATATCCATACACAGTAAACTATTTCAAACCATTTTAGAAGCTAGATATTGATTAAAAGATAACTCTTTTTTTATATAAATTATTGTTATTTCTATCATTATAACTATGTTGAAATCAGTAGGTTTACTGCTGGCATCGAAACAACTTAGGAATTTTTACATTTAACATGGAAGTTAATAAAAATAAAAATACAATCAATGAAAGCATGTTACCTATAGTTGCAAAATGAGCACTTGTATTGTCGATGAGGTGCATGAATTCTGAGATGCCTTTTCAAATGGGCTTTTCTATTGAATTGCTTCTCACATATTTCACATGTAAAAATTACATCGGCCGGTAAATGAACCATTTTAATGTGAATTTTCAAAATATAGTGATCCTGAAAGCAATAGTCAGAAGGTTGGTTAATATTCTTAAGTACAGCCGAGTAGAAATTGAGAAACATAAAAATTGAAGCACAGTATCAGAACATCCAACTTCCTTAAATCCAATCCTAACTTCAGAAGACAGGAAAAGTTTATGATGTTTCGGCTTACATCATTTACACGCAAATGTCAATTAGCAAGAAAAATAAATTGAGAATTTGCATGAAAATAATTTTAAAAACTAAAATTTTATCTGAATAAAATACATACAATCTAATAATACATTAAAAATCCCTTGTGGGCGTAAGTGTTAACGTAAGTATTAAATAGTAGAAGGGATTTTATGCATTCAAATAATTTTGTAAAAACTACAAGCACAATTATCTTTTTACACATATAATGTATTCTATGTTAGCTAAAAGTTAGAAATTTAAAGAATTAAGTAAAACCTAGACAAGATTCTTTTGAGTACATAAAAAAATCTACCTTATAGTGTTTTCCACACAAGTGACATGCTATGACCTTTTCTGAATGTCTTATAGAATGTCTTTTTATCACATAAGCATGGTCAGCCATATAATTACAGTGAGTGCAAATGCACTTGGGATGTTCAGCCTGAAAATAAATAGCATTTCAATTAAAAAAAATCAAAGCAACATTGGCTTTTCAGCATAGATTACCTTTACCTTTAGTTCATAAGTATTTTGACAAATACATTTATTCTAAATTTGAGAAGACTTTAACTTAATTAACTTTTTTCTTTGAGATGTTAGTAATATGATTGCAATAACTCAAACTACTGCTGTGAAACTTTAACAAGCATAATTTTATATTGGATAAAGTGTTTACAAAACTGTCTTCAAATTCAGGAAAATGCATTTTGTTAAAATACCTTTGAGTGCTACAGTATACTTTAAAAACAATTTTTTTAACTACTTACCTTGTAATGTTTTATGAGTTCTTCATCAGTAAAGTAAGGTCTTTGACATACTTTACATTTTTTGGATCCTAAAATATCAAAAGCCAGTTAAATACAAAAATAACCTTTGATTTTTTTTGGTACAGTCGAATCCGCTTAATGTGATCACGGTTAATGTTATCGAAATCGACAGGTCCCGATCATTCCTATTTAATCATAACGTTTAATGTGATCAACTATGAATCATCGCTTTGCTTAATATTATCAAAATTTGTCCATAAAACGACCGCTTTTGAGTTCGAGTTTTATTTTGAAGGTCAATTTTTACAAGTAAATATCTGTATCCATGAGAACATCTGGCGCTTTTTTTCTGAAACTCAGTATAAAAAAAGACATATTCCACATATTATTGACAGAAAACGGTTATGGGGGGTCCGAAAATCCATACTTGTGATTGGTTAAAGAAACACAAAGATCCACGCTTTACAGGTGTTTCTGAAAAGAGATTTTGATTTCCCCTTGTTCACTGGAATTCAGATTATGTAATAAATAAGTGGTTTATTGGAGTGGAAGGATATAATGGAGCGGTAAAAAGATACCTTTCTAAAAAATTAAAAAGAAAGCGATTATTTTAATTTTATTAACTGAACTACTCTTTATTTTCCCCTTAAAATTTTACCTAGTGTAAAAATAGAGTTTTGAATACCTTTATTACGATTACACACTGTGTTTGCTGTTTTTTTATAAGAGATCGCTTATTGTTATCGATCGGATAATGTTATCAGTTTAGTCTCTGACAATTGCGATCACATTAAGTGGACTCGACTGTACATGCATTATCTGCATGACAGAAATTACCAATCAAACATTTTACTGTGTTCATCAGGTTTGTTTTCTTTGATTTTGTTCTTGTTAAAACCTTGTACTGATTGGATTGTATGCACTTTTTATTTTTGAAAAAAAAAGCTTTTTTATTCAAACATTCAAAAATACACTTATCTCTCCTTTGATAATTAATACCACTTCACAATTTCTGCTTAAATAAAGGTAGGAATCACTGGTGTTGATTAGTATAAATTTGCAGTACATATTACCATACTAAAAGGGTGTTCAAAGAAGTGTATCTTTCCCATGAAATCTATGTGGGTTCCCAATGGGTTTCTTACCAAGAGGATATAAAGGGGAATGAAGCTGCTAATGCACACTGAAGAAAAAATGCAGGAACCAAATGTTGGAAAGACATTCAATTCCAATACAGAGAAGAGTGGTAGCAACATCAGATGGGAAATCATGGAACATGCAAGATCTGTTAAGTAAAATGTTCTGAACAAAGTGCAGTTTGCAATTATATATGGTTTCTACTGATTTAGACAATGCTGTTTCTCCCCTAGTCCTGAGATGACATCTTTTTGTAGCCAATTCATGCAGTTTTTTCTTGACTATCTGATCTTTCTACTGATTTGTACATTCTTTAAAAAGAATCAAATAGCCTAACTCTTTTATCTGCGGACAATTTTTTAAAATGTGCAACTTACAGTGCTGTTCAGCACTCTAGCCTTTCCAAAAATTTAAGAGTTTTACAAAAATAATGATCATTGCACAACTATTAGTAAAAAAACCCATTCAGTTACAGCATTGCGATAGACAAATGCTTAGACCAAGTCGAGCATGTTCAGATGACCATCCTTCACTTGATTTGGAAATTCAAACAATGGATTGCACTGCTTGGAATGTAGGGAAATATTCCCTAAACCAAAGGATTCCTTGCCCAGCACACTTAACTAATGACTAAAGCTGGGAATCTGTAGTTGAAGCTTCTAACAGTTGAGGACATTCAAACAATGGATGGACTGATGGATATAGTTTATTACAATAAAGTAAATGGGTTAAGTTGTACCATAAAAACGTAGAAATAAGTTCATAACAGTCATTCTTTGCAACCACACTTTTTAGGGTACAACACAAGAGGGGATCATTTGTATAACTACCCTTGAACTGTAGCATTTGGAAACCAAGGGTGTTAGTAAATATTTAATTTTAAAAAAGGATTTGTTGGCAAAAAGTTGAGACAGTGGCACACATCAGTAAGTAGCACATACAGTAACGGACCCTTTATCCGGGAACCCAAAATCCGGAAGGACCCGAAATCCGGCTCGCGTTTAGAATTTGGTTTTTTATATTTTGACGAATTTTTAGCGAGTAAATGCTGTTACGACGCGCAATGGTTGCGCTGCACCTTTTGTGACATCGTCTCGGTGCGGAATGGGACGATTCGGCGCGGGCCGATGCGGCCGAATCGTATCGTCCCCGCGCTTAAACGGCCGTTCCAAAATCGGCTGCTGCCTTGCAATCGGTTCTTGCCGCGACGACCCGGAAGTTTTTTTGCTGGATCCGTTACGATTGGATGCGCAGCGCCTATTGTGACATCGTCTCGGTGCGGAATGGGACGATTCGGCGCGGGCCGACGCGGCCGAATCATATCGTCTCCGCGCTTACCGTTCCAAATCGGCTGCTGCTTCACTATCGGTCCTTGCCGCGACGACCCACGTGCTTTGCCGGAAGTTTTTTTGCTGGATCCGTTACGATTGGAACGGACTATGTCGTTTCAGCGGGTATTTTGGTTTTACTAAAGCAGCTGCGTCTTAATGGCGTTTTTTCCAGAAACGGACCCGAAATCCGGAAAATTCCAAAGTCCGGGATGATGTCGGCCCCGAGCTTGCCGGATAAAGGGTCCGTTACTGTACTATGAAAGTCAGCCTAGTTACCTGGCAGATCTTTAGAAAGAACTATAGGTAATAGTTTATCAGCCATTTCCAACTGTTGACCAGAAGACACAGGCATCACAGTAGCAGTGGGAGTAGAAACGAGAGAATTGTCAGACGCTGCACTGGTAAGTAGAGAAGTGATCCTGTCCATAGGTAAAATGGGTTGAAATGAACTAACTCTGGGATTTTGTTCAGTTTGAATCTTTTCTTTAGGTTTAGGTTGAGCAAGTAGATTATGATCATGCTCTATACTGCTGATTATAGAGTTACTATGAATTGCACTTTTATCTACACTGGAATCAACAGTAGAATCAGTCAAATCACAATTTAAAAAGTCATAACTTTTATCACTTTTCCCACCAGAGTCAAATTCAGTTGATCGCTCAGGTGCAGATTGCTTTCCACTTCTGACATCATTAGTCACATTCTCGGCAGTATATTCACTCTCAAAGTCCTTCAGGGCACTGCTATCACTCAGTATGTATTCTTGAACAGACGACACATTGGAGTCCCTGATAGCCGAGATCTGATCCAGACATGATTCAGTCAGTTGGGAATGGGAGGAGCTACTCACAACATTAGCCAATAGTTGTTGAAGGTTCATTTTTTCTTTCAAGAAGTCTGCGCTCATCAGAAAGTCCTTGGTCATTTGGAACTGTCCGAAGGAGTTTTCAATGTCCTGCTCATCCTGCCTAGCACCAGCCATAGGATCACTGAAGCTTTCTGGAAGACTGTTGAGAACTGATGAAGTATTGATGAATGAGGAGGATGTTGAAACAGGAAGACTTTCTTCTGATGTTGCAGGTATTTCTATAGTAGCCAATTGTTCTTGATGTTCTGATAAAAAGGCCTCTGGCTCATTGCAGTTGGATTGAGCACTTTCTCCACCTAAGTGTAATAAAGTCATAAATATTATAATAAATACGACAGATATGAGAGAAATAAAGTACAGTCGAATCCGCTTAATGTGATCACGGTTAATGTTATCAATCGGATAATGTTATCGAAATCGACAAGTCCCGATTATTCCTATTAAATTTAATGTAAAATGCATCGCTTAATGTGATCAGCTATGGATCAACACGCCGCTTAATGTTATCGAAATTCGTCCAAATCTCTTAAAAAACTTCTGCTTTCGGGTTTTGTTTTGATTTGAAGGTCAATTTTTACAAGTAGTAATCATCTGCCCCACCCTAGAGCATCTGGTGCTTCTTTTTTCTGAAACTAATGAGCAAGGAAAAGAAAACACACATTCCCCATATTATTGAAAGAAAACGGAAACGGTTAAAGGGGGGACCGATTCCATGCCTGTGATTAAGAACCATCGACGCCTTGCAGATGTTTCTGATAAGAGATTTGATTCCCTTGTTCACAGGAATTCAGATTATATGAAGTGATTTATTGAATTGGAAGGATAAAACGAAGCGCATACAAATATAAATAAAATTACAAAGTAGTTATTTTATTTTGTTATTTGAACTATAAGATTTTCCTCTAAAAGTTTTAAGGTGCTGAATGTAAATTTTTTTAATTATTTTTATGTAATTTTGATTTTAAAGCAAACAATCTAGTTACACTGTATGTTTGTTGCTTTTTGATATAAAATTGCTTATTGTTATCAATCGGATAATGTTATCAGTTTGATCTCAGACAGTTGCGATCACATTAAGCGGATTCGACTGTATAACAAGGATTTTCACATAAATTTTCCTAGTTGAAAAATTTTCCTTGCATTATCTTTGGTTTGAAAAGCTAATTTTTTATGTAATATCAAACATCAAACTTAAATTTTGATGTGTTTGCTGGACATAAAAATCTTAAAAGCCTAGTGCATATTACTATAGCCCATTACATTATAGGTATTATTGATTTTATATATGGAAACTATTACTCATAAACTTTTGCAATAATCACTACATTGGAATCCCGTTACAAAGAATACCAATACAACGAAAAATCCCGTTATTACGAAAGTTCTGAAAGTCCCCAACTGTTTTTATTTGAATTATCAAAATAACAGGATTTTACTGAATTTTTTGGAGTTAACTTATTAAATATATTGTGCATGGTAATATTTATTCTTTCACTTACTCATCAAGATATTTTCCTGAACTGATGTAACCTCATTTTCAATATTAGATACTGAAATAGGATCAGGCAGAATTTGTTCTTCAACTGATGAAAGAGCACCATCCCCTGATTGGTCCAACATGGAAGACTCGGAAGCCAATCCTAAACTTTGGTCATTAATGCCTTTCTCCAAAGGCTGAAATAGGTTTCCAAGATCTGTTACAGTGTTGTTTGCCTATAAGAAAATAATGGTTTTTAAAACAAATATATAATACAAAAATTTTTATTAATTAATCAAATGAAATAAAACAGACTCTTGCAGTATTTGCTCACTCTTGATAAATTGGTTTTACCCAGGGATGAGTTTGACAAAAAAGCAAAAAGTCTGAAAAACTGTGTGAGTGACATTTTCAATATTGTTTTCCAATACATATTTAGGTAGTATTTGCATGTTAATGAACTTAATATAAAAAATATTTGAAAAATAGAATTCCAAGAACTAATAGTCCAGTCAACGTAGAGCAAAAAAAGGCCGGCTCCGGAAATAATTTATATAGTTTTGAAATTTGGCACACTTGTTCGGATGGGTCTGGGGGTGTTTCACACAAAAGTCCACTAAATTTGGTCTGGAGGGTTTTCCGCTACGGCCATTTAAGTGGTCAGTTTTTAAAAACACGCTTCGCCAAATCGGCAATAGTGCGCCAATAGTGGAACAACCGGTTAGTACTGAAAACAGTGGGCGCCTTCGGGGGTTTGGCAACGCGTCTGGCGTAGTTTTCGTTTGGCGATCATGAGCACTCGCGGAAGGAGTTAATAGTAAGCTCTAATTATGATATGCTTTCCTCGGATAAAATACATTTTTTGAACTCAGATTGTAGAAATAATTTAAGAAAATCAATTGAGTTTTGAAATGAAGTTTTAAAAGTGCTTTTAAATAGTTTTAACAGATTTTTAAGGTCACATCTGATACATCGGCTTACGCAAAGTAAAACCTGAGATCAAATTTATAGTTGTCCGACGCTAAATTATATTTTACATGTAGCTCAACAGCCGTGAATAAATATTTATTTCATATTCTTGCAATTCCCTTTGAACAAGAAAGTATTATTTAGTAATGAAAGTATCCTGAAAAATCATTTCAAGAAAACAAAAAACAAATTCTGTAATAATAAGTATTCCGATTATTGAGTTTTTTTTAGTTCATATTGTTTAAATGATTTTAATATTTAAAATTGAGCAAATTAAGTTTTTTTCCTTTTTAATTGTTCAATATTCCCAGTTCCGATAGAGTTTTTATGAAAAGTACAGTGCAACACACATGAATATTAAATACTAAAAAAATTTACTCATAAGGTTGCATCTAAATAAATCATCGCATATAGGAAAGGTAAAATCTGAAATCAAATTTAGTTTCCCATCCCGACGCTAAACTATATTGCATTACATTATGTGCGATGCATTAAGTTTTATTGTAGAGCTACCTGTAGCTCAACAGCTGTAAATGAATATTTATTTTATATTCGTCCACTTTACCACTTTTCTTTAAACAAAAAAGTATTAAAATCACACCTACGAAAAAATATTTCAAGGGACCTAAAAATAATGGCTTTTAAACAGTAAAATTTTAAGTTGATAACCCGATAGATATGATAGCGTGTAGTTTTGTTATCAAAATTTTCATAAGATACTTACCTGGTTATTGAAGGAGTATATTCTAGAATAAACGAAAATTAAATATGCAGCAGTAAATATCCTTTTCATCTCAGTCATGACCCATCATTTTGATGTTTTTGATGTTATTATCCTTGTATCCTACTCCTTTTTTTACAGACACCTACATTTTTCTTCTTGTTATTAACTTGCTCGCTGTTAAATGGTTTTATTTATTTCTAATTGTTTTTAAGCTAACACAAAATTAATAATCTTATTTAAAAATGAAAAATCATGTTTCAGTCTCGATAATTTCTTAAAATACACAGTTTATGAAGAATTTCGTGAATTGTATTGTAACATCAAACCCTATAGATTATTTAAAACAACTAGATTATCTAAACTATCATTTACTCTTAGAATAATTAAAAACAAACGGTTTATGGACAAGTGAAGCAATATAAAATATCTTTGAAAATTAAGCTGCATGTTTTGAAAAGATAAAGCTACAATTGTAATGAAAGATAGAAAAAGAAAGATAATAAAATATAACACATAAGAAAGTAATAAAATATTTTATAGTAAACTTTGTTATTTGCTTATGCATATAGGAATATTTGGCTTTCAAATTAACGTTGCTTTTGCTATTTAGATATTTAGTGACATTTTTGGCCTTAAAAATTTGAAATAAAAACCACAATTGATTTCAATAAAAATAAAGTATTAGTAATAGAAAAATAAATAAATTAAATCTTTTGTTTAAGTGAACAATGATTTTCAATTAATTGAACTTCAAGCTTAGAGTTTTAAAGTAGATTATTCTTTTTTCACAAACATTAGTTTCGTTTTTTTATGGTTTACTTGATTCATCGGTTAATTCATGATATCCATTCAATGAGTTATGACGACTAAAGTAGTAATTAGGGGTTGTTCTTGGACAATTTTGGTGGAGTGTTTCTCTTACCCAAAAAGCTGAGATTTTATTTTTATTACAGATATATGGAAAATTTTTCGGGAACGTTAATGGAATTGAACCCAGGATCTTAATAACCTAAAATATTAGCCATTATTTTGAAAATGTTTTAAAATAATTTGTAACTCTCATATTTTTATACATAAGAAAATACTCATTCTCAACTGCAAAAATTAAAATTAAGTTGAGTTTTGAAACGGATTAGTATTTTGCACAACACAGTCTTTCGGGAAACATTTTAAATTTTTAGGGATGTTTTTAAGTACTTTTCTCAATAACCTTTAATTTCATTGATCTATGCAGTACCCAGTACTTTATAAAATATCAAGGGCCTTAATGAGTAAATATTTATTTGTATATTTAATATTCATGTGTGTTGCATTGTATATTCATTCATAAGAAAACTCTATCGGAACTGGGAATATTGAAAAATTAAAAAGGAAAAAAACTCAAAATGATCGGAATACTTATTTTTACAGAATTTGTTTCTTGTTTTCTTGAAAGGATTTTTCAGGATGCTTTCGTTACTAAATAATACTTCCTTGTTCAAAGAGAATTGCAAGAATATGAAATAAATATTTAGGTATTCACGGCTGTTGAGCTACATGTAAAATATAATTTAGCGTCGGACAACAATAAATTTGATCTCAGGTTTTACTTTGCCAAAGCCGATATATCTAGATGTGACCTTAAAAATCTGTTAAAACTATTTAAAAGCACTTTTAAAACTTCATTTCAAAACTCAGTTGATTTTCTTAAATTATTTCTACAATCTGAGTTCAAAAAATGTATTTTATCCTAGTGAAGCATCTCATAATTAGAGCTTACTATTAACTCTTTCCCATGTTGCCCATGATCGCCAAACGAAAACTACGCCAGACGCGTCGCCAGACCCCCGAAGGCGCCCACTGTTTTCAGTACTAACCGGTTGTTCCACTATTGGCGCGTTATCGCCGATTTGGCGACGCGAGTTTTTAAAAACTGACCACTTAAATGGCCGTAGCGGAAAATCCTCCAGGCCAAATTTAGTGGACTTTTGTGTGAAACACCCCCAGACTCACCCGAACAAGTGTGCCAAATTTCAAAACTATATAAATTATTTCCGGAGCGAAGTTGATTTTGACTGGACTATAAAAGGGGAGTTTGGGGTACTCCCCCAGAAATTTTTTTGAAATTTGATCCTAAAATTGAAGGTTTTAGCGTATTTTTAACATCTTGTCCGAATTTTTTGAAGTGGGAGGTTTGAGGAAAAAATTCTGAAAATTCTTATAAAAATCGTATAAAAAGTCGGGAAATCCAACAAAAATCGGAATAATTCCATGCCTGTATACCACAAGAAAATAGTAGAGAAGTTTATATTGTATTTTAATATTTTAGAGAGGTCTTCAAATATATCTTTGAGTGTGATATTGAGTACTTGGAAGATCAAAGGAGGTAAACAATTTTTGTCTCATTTCCCACCAAAATGGCAGTTGGAACACTATCTGCTGCATTTTAGGATTACTAAGCAACAAAAAATCATTAATGATGAAAATCAGTTCTTCCTAAGAGTCACTATACACTGTGAAGATGAGCTGGGCTGGGGAACTTTCAAATTTATTTTTCTCAAAATCATCTTTCAAGGACATGTACTATTTTTCCCCTTACATCTTTATTCAATATGTTAGGGAAGTTTAAATAAAGATGATGACTTGGTATTTCAATATCTAAGATTATGTTATTTCTAAAATACACAGTTTAAATAGTTTACAAATGCCTGATAAAAAACACAACAATTTGTGATTAGTTAGTTTAATGCTTACTTGGCTGAGGCTAAAATTCAGCTTGTTTGCTATGTTTTGAGCAACTTCTTCAAGTGAAAGCCCTTCGGGAATGCTTGACATTGGAACTTGCATCATCAAGGTTTGGCCATCTACAGTTTGTACTAAAAATGCCTGAGTGGGTTCAGTGGTAGGAACTTGTTTTCGAGGTCTACCTCTTGAGCGCTTCATACCTGAAAGCATACAAAAGTTTGAAAACATAACTTTGGTGTTTTATCAAATAAATCTTTAAAGAAATTAAATAAGTAGAGTGTAACTTGGCAGGGACTAATGCAGGCCAAATTTGGTAATGTTTGCCCCTTCACAAAAAATGTACAAACAAAAATGACACCTTCATAAAAAATTATTATAAAATAATTTTTAAATGATATAGGAATTGCTTATAATTAATTGACTATTTAAATTGCTATTAAACTGAAGAAATAAGTATTTTAATGCTGCTTTCATTAATTGTATAGTTCCTATTAAAAATAGCTACAAAAATGTTCATATGAATTAAAAAGCTGTAACAATTTTTAAAAACTAACATGAGCAATGTTTTCACAAAATTTAAAAACCTGGATTGGTTCCTGCTTTTTACTTTGTCAGAAACAAAATTAAGAACGTCAAGAATAAAATAATTTATAAGCTTATCAGAAAAGCTCAGAATTTCAACGATATTTTTACCAGGGTGTCCACTCAGTTTTTTAAATTAAATTCTTACACTTTTCCAGGATAACTTTGAAGATTTTCAGGAAAAAAAAACTAGCAATCCACTGCATTTTAAAAAATATTTCTTATCTAAAATAAATTTAATCCTTACCATTATTAACAGGAGGATCAGAAACTTTTTTCTCAAGAGGAGGAAGAGGGTACTTCCTAGGCCTCCCGACATTTTTCGCCTTTTTCCTATGAGACAGCAGTTCTGGATCTAGTTCCCCAACAGCTTCATCATCAACATCACTTCCAAGCTCTTGCTTTAGGTTGCCTGTCTCATAATCTGTGAAAACAAAGTATGTTAACTATAAAGCAAAACAAAAATAAAACAAGTTTTTATCAAGATATTTTAACGAAGCTTTTTTTATCCAACCTGCAATTAAGTAAATAAAGATATTCACATTTAACATGGATGACTTTCTCTCAATATAATTTTAATGCAATGATATATCAATCTTCTAAAAGGATTTTTCTGAATATATTGTATAGTAAACAAAGTACTTTGAAATATTATCTATTTATAAAACAACATATCGAACCGGTACTAATTCATAACATAAATTTTTGAGAATTATAAGGTTTAACATAAAAATAATTTTCCAGCAATACTTGTCTAATAAGAACTTAAAGAATATCTGAAATGAAAATTTAAATGTCTTCAGCCAGTTGCAAGTTACCTTAAATGCAATAAACACTTTTAAAAGCATAAATAAGCAGCTTTAAGATTAACAGTTTTGAATGCAATACAAATTTTATTTTACCTTTTAAAACTTTGGCCTTTTTTCTTTTTCTAGAACTTCTTCTGACCATAGAACCATCTGAAAAATTAAACCTTAAAATTAATTCATTTGTATAATCTAAACAGCTTCCAATCTCAGCTGGATTTAATATAGATTTAATTATAGATTTTTCAGTCATTTTGTCTTTAGCATAAATGAAATAAACTAAATCAGTGCTGTACTATAACCGTTTTAGCCCTGAGATTGACATTTGATCCTATGGAAAGTTTGTAGTGGCTAGGACTAAAAGGGTAAAAAAGGAGGATTCTTGCCCTTTTTATAGGAGGCACAGAAGACCAAATATTTAACTGGATGGTCTGAACATTTCGAGGAGATTTCTGGGAGGGCGTCTCCATGTATCCTCACACAATCTCAATACAAACAAAGGAAGTTAAAAGCAACATAATCAAAAGTAAGGATGTCATGCTGGTACGCCAAGTATAGCTCAACAGAGCAACAATCATCGCGAGAAACATGAGAAGCATTTAAATAAGAAGAGGAATTGTAATGATTGTTTTGAAAAATGTTAGAAATATCTTTTCATCTCCAAATCCTGTAAATAATAAACTTCTGTTATTAATTTTTGGTGGTAATTTATCATAATTAACGAAACAATCCACGCCATCAGCACAAGGATGACAAAGAACAAAAGAAAACAGGTGAAGAGAAAACAAAGGAACTTAAATAGTACAGAAAAATGTACACAACAGCAAATATAAACGGAAAGTTCCCAAATCTTTTACATCCGAATAAACATAGTAACTGCATTTGAAGACAATTAGGAAAGGTCAATGAAGTATAAAAGGTTTTCAACAAAAAAATATTTAAAAGCAAATTTAAAACAAAAATGAAAGATTTTTTTCAATGTATTAAACTCAAAGAAACACCAGTAAAAGAGAAAACAGAGAAACATTTAATTCCCAAACAAACCAGAGTGTGAAAGAATACAAATTCTAAGAAGGAAATATTGTGCTTTACTCTAGAGCAGGGGTTCTCAACCGGTGGGTCGCGACCCCCCAGGGGGTCGCGGGGCATGCCTAGGGGGGTCGTGAAACAAAAATTAAAAACAGTCATATTTACAGAGTTTTATACAGACACAACGATTTTCAAAACATATAGATTACACTAGTCGACAAAATTTAACTTTTTTTCCTAACAAAAATGATATTAGGTATTTCCGACTAATTTCAGGGTGTAGAATTCAGAAGTAGTTGTGAAAAAGCTGCAGCACGTACAGTTTTTTTGTTACAAATATGGCACGAATACTGTAAGAAACGGACAAAAGCGTTGAAAACACTCATTTTTAACAGTATCTCATTATTTCAGCATAAAATACTATCATAATTAAGATTATATACATGTTTCAGACAATATAAAACTAAAAATAATGAAACATTCATTAAATACGATGCGATTTTATTACTTTTTGTCTCTGAAGTGGCGTTAAATCTCCTCTTTCAATGAACCAAGAGCTGTAGCCCCAAATTGCTATTTTTCAGTGACCTATGTATCGAGTCAATGTCCTAAAGGAATATTTACCCTTGTTTATGATTGACTACAGTGAGATTTTCCGGAAATAAGTTCAAACGTGGATGTTAAATATGAATTTTGAGTGATGCTCAACATTCTTTGGCTTGGTCAGACTAAAGAGAACCTTCTACTGGGATTAAAACATTTTTATCGTTCCTATTTTCTAAAAATCATCTTACCACTCTCCTAAAAACCATTTCCAAGCTGATAATGTGTTTTTATTAAATGTTCCTTCATAAGGAGGGTCATGAATTATTTTTTAATCAGAGGCTCCTACTGAGTTTGAGTTGTCTTCTCTTAATGGCGAAAAAATGTCCTTTAAATACTTTTTGAAATGTTTTTTCTGTATTTGTCACTGATATTAAATAACCAAGATAATTTGAATGTCCTCCCCATACTATAGGGATAGTAATTTTCATAGAACTACTGTTGACTCTTACGCACTTAAAAAGAGCCACATTCTAACTTCTGCAACACACTTGAGGAGCCCGGATTTCATTTTAGTCTCCTATTTGGACCCAAATCAGTGGGAAAAAACGTTTTCCCACTTTTTCTGTTAAATATTACCGTTGAATTGTAATTTAAACCGTACCCAAATTGAGCCAAACGCATTGTGCATAAATGTGCAAAATTTACACTGAAAACTCGTCAATTTTCAAAATGAACTGCAGTTCAAAAACATAGCCACACTTTTAAAAGAATGTCTACATACTGGGATACTAGAAATAAATTAATTGGATGGGATTGCAGGGTTGCTATTGGACAAAAATGACGCTTAAAACGCAAAAATTAAGAAAAAAATCAGAAAATCTAAAATTTTTGTTGCACAAAAATGGTACGTGGTGGAACTTTTTTACTTGCAGATATTTGAATAACTATATGAATTAGTAACAGAAATAGTAATTTGGTTGTTGTTAGAAAACCACTGTCGACTAGTGTTATTAGAGAGAATAGTTCGTTTCATGCATGAATTATTTTGAATAAGAGTAAATATAGGATGCATTGGCAGCGTATTGCGAGTGAAATGACTTCTAAATGGTAGATAATTATTAAGTCTTAACATTTTAGGTCTGAGGGGGTTGCCAAAATATTTTCCCTGAAAAGGGGGTCGCGGAGTCAAAATGGTTGAGAACCCCTGCTCTAAAGAACCTGACTTACCATCTGCAATAACTTCAAGCAAACCCTTCTCTTTTCCTTCATCCGAAGCATTTTCTGGTTCAGGAGGACTTTCTGAATTTTGTAATGAATCGAGACTGTTTTGTTCCACAGAAGATTTCCTAAGAAATTTTTAAATGTTAAAATGAAGTATTTGCACTCAACATCTTTACAAAGACAAAAAATATTATTGCATTTACTAAACAAGTCATTTCAAAAACTGTCTAAGTTTAGCATAGTCTTGTGGTGTCAGCACAAAAATATTACATAGGTCTAAATATGTGTGACGACGATAGAACACAGATGTTGATTAAGGTGCAAATTAAGAAGCTGGTATTTTTAAAAGTGAATAACTAGAACTCTGATATTGTAAGTAAAAAAGATGGTGCTCACTTTGAGATTATTATAAGGTAAGTTCACCTGTAATATCTCTATTCTAAAAAAAAGTTTTTGGTGAACGGTTTCCAGAGAAAGGCTTTTTAATTACTGAACCAAATGACACATATACAGTATCAAAATGTCCGAATTCTTTCCGGATTTCCGAGTAAGCCCTTCGATTTTTCAAAAAAATTCTTAATTTTAAAATATTTCCATTTTTTTAGATTTCGGATAAGGTCGCAACTAAAAGCAAGAAACTATGAATTTTAAAACAATTGAAAATATATTTCACTGGTTTTTTTAACATTCAAATACATTAAATAATCATCTTTCTATTTATCACACTAATTTAAAAAATATATATTGGATTCTTTTTAACAATATTTATATTTTTGCTGTTCAAACGATTTTAATTATATTTAAAACTAATGTATAATTAATTTATCTTTTATTTTTAAATAATTAATTCATATTTATATATTTATCTTTGTCGTTGTGGCAACCTAATCATTACTATATTTACAATAAAATATAAACTCGCTTTCATAAATTTAGAACTTTTGCATTTATTTATTACATTAATAATTATTTTTATATCCTTTTGCAAGTTATATTATTTAAGGTAGTAAAAGGTAACTTTTTTTATAATGCCAAAATGCAAAACTAGATATGGCGGGGGAAAGTTTTAGAAATAAAGATAAAAATCGAAAGTCAGAACATTCGTGTCATTGCTAGGAAACTGACACAATTTCGATGTTTATTTGTTCTCATGAAGCAAAATTCTAAATTTTCGTGATGTTTACGATAATTACTACATTTTTCACAGACAATCAATGAAAATTATTACAAATTTTAAGAAAGTAAAATTTATTCCGGAGATGTTTCAGTGCTTCTGAATGGATCTGTGTGAGAAAAACATTACCTTGGGAAAATGGTAAAAGAAAGTTTACACTGCTTTGTTACTAATTTTCTTGGAATTAAATGGCGATCCGCCAATTCATATTGCCATAAAGGAACTGTTAAAATTTTGCCGCTGAATGAATATTCCCCTTTTTTGAAAGAATACTCCAGAGAAGTAGTTCACCTGTTTTAAGAATGTTTTATAAAATGAGTAAGTGCTGTGAGCTGTATTTTGTGAGGATGGCAAAGAGATCCTTAAGTATCAGCGTCAGCAGTTAACGGGGGTTGGCGAGCGATAGCGAGCAGGGGGCGGTAGCTCCCTAGTACTAATAAACAATCTAAAATGTTTAAGGCTATATTTCCATACAATTAATTATTTAGTAGGAAGGCTCAAGGTAGGTTGAGAACTGGATCCAAACATTAATATATAAAAATTTCAAATTTGACCAAACTACCTAGGTCGTCCTCTTCTCCGACGAGGTTTATCTTGTTCTTTAACTGGATATGCAATGACTTGACCGGTTTGTGGATCCTGCTGAAGAACACACTTCTGACCATTAACCATTATGAGAGAATTCTGTGACAATTGGATGGGCTTTGAAACATCAATCATCACCACATCTTCAGGAGGATCTGAAAAATAACATTAAAATAGGGAAAAATTTACTATTTTTGAAAGAATGAATATTTCTTTCACAGCATGTTTTTTTTCTATAAACCTACATCTAAATAATACAGAATAGTTAAGTATGCATGTTTTACTCTGGATCTATCCTTGTAATGTTATTTTAAAATCTACTTTGTAAATTTTTAAGGGGAACATGAACCAAACAAAATGTAATTATTTTAGTAAGATATTTGCTAGAAAACTAAATTGAAGCTTAAATTGACAAACAATAAAACAAGGATTATGTTTTCTCTCAACATACTCAAACAAAATTATTCTTTTAATTCATTTCATAATTTAATTCATTATTATTCATTTAAAATTGTTACAATTTGTTTAAAAAATCTGAATATCTGCTCAATAAAAACTCTTGTTAATCCCAGATGACCTTGTATTATTTATAACATTCCCAAATCCAAAAAACAAATTTTTCATGTTTTTTTTACCTAGCACCTAAATATCTTAATAGTTTACCCTTAGATATTCAAACAGCACCAAGGGTTACTATTTAAAAAAAATCGTTAAAGCAATTTTTATTTACTTCTGAAAATGTACTGGCTTCTTAATATTTCCTTATGCCGTCTTCTTGTACAAATATTCTTTTTTTATATTGCACATGTTTTTTGACTTTCCAGGTCTTTCCTTTTTTAGTAATTTTGGGTGTTTAATTATGTACAACTGACACCTTTGCCAATCTGTAATTCTAATTTTATTTCTAATATTTTTTTCAATTTTGTTTATAATTCCTATCCATATACATATTTAAATATTTTTTCACTTTAATGGGATTTTTACTCCCCAGAGTGTAAAAGCTTCAATTGTAAGTAATGTATGTATACAAATATAATTGAATTGAAAAAAAGCATAATAAAGTCAAATGATTTTAAATTAAAATTTGCAATCTGAATTTTGATAACAAAATTTAAAAGGGATGGCCTGATTCTTAAACCAATAATCCGGAAATTTCAAAATAGGAATACAAAGGTTTGAAAATACAGAGGTGATTTTTATATTATCTAATGTAGTTACAAAAAATAGTTAAAATCTCAGTTTTCACGAAAAAAGGTGACTGACAATTTATTTTACTGCAATCTGTGTACAATAGGGTGTCCCTTATTTAGGCTTTTTTTCAAAAAGTCGGGGAAACTTTTGCGACACCCCCCAATTTTTTTCCTTTTGGTACCCTAAGAAAGTGTGCAAAATCTTAAATCAATCAGATAATATTAACACGTGCCCCAAACGGCCTAAAGTTAGAAAAATTTAAATTTTTTCTCATTTTTTCGAAAATTTTTAAAAATGTGTTTAAAAAATCCATGGCAGAATATTAGTGCTCTTACACATTTAAACAATCTTATTTGACGGTTTTTCATTACTAGTTAGGCCAAAATGCCCATTTTGTAACTTAGTCATTAAACAGAAAATCCTCAAATTTGTCCATTTTATACTGAGAATAGAAGAATCAAAAAGCTGTGTTAAATGACTTAAAACCGCAAAATTCCATGATTAAACACCATTTGTAGACCATATTGATGTGGAGATAATTTATCTGGAGCTCAAATTAATTATTGGTTGCTTAATTACAGACGCCATATTGGATTGCATTAAAACTAAAAAAAATCTAGAAAAACGGTATGGGCATGTTTGATATCGGGTAATGGGTTTATGAGGTTTCTAAACTCAATTAAGACTAATAAAATCATCTTACACTCCTTTTTAAGGATCTTTACCCAATTGTAAGGGCCATCAGATCTCCTAATACAAGTGCAAACCATGATTTCAGAACTATAGATGGTAATAAATATAAATTCTATACTCATAAAATCGGCAAGAGAAATTCTGGAAATAAGTTAATAATAAGACTCTACAGTGTGTCCACGAGTATTTTAATCCGTAAGTTATCCGTCCGTATCATCCGTAAGAAGATACAAAATTAACTCGTTCATCATAATGATTGGAGTTATACTCTGTGAAGGTGTGAAGATAAGCAATTAACCATGTTTATAGAGACAGTTCTTGTATTTTATAATAAATTTATACATTAACATTAAAATACCTGCAATTCAACAAATTAGGCTCTTTAAAAACTAAGACACTTAAATTGGCTACGTGAATATCATAAATATTAACAACAGTTTCTGAAAATCATTCCTTCTTTAAAGTCTGTTTTTAAGTTAGAGCTATTCTTCGCTCTAAGTTTCCTACCTCTACATTCTCAAAGAAGGCTTTGAGGGTTTAAAATAATTTAATTTCATAAACAATTTTCATGAAAAACTTACTCGAAATCTAAGTACTTCTTCCAGGACGTTTACTGGTGATAAGTCGTTAGCGCGAAGAAGAACTAAGGATATAGTAGAAGAGTTATAGAAACTGAAGTTTATATTTAACATTCTTACAGCCTCAAACAAAATATCAGTGTTTTATTGTTTTAATGACACTGATTTGTTAAATTGCAGGTATTTTTTTATGTTTATGTATAAATTTATGATAAAATACAAGAACAATCTCTATAAACATGATTAATTGCTTATCTTCACATAGTATAACTCAATCATTATGAAGAGCGGGTTAATTTTGTATCTTCTTCAGCTTTTCAACTAACTTACGGAATAAAATACTCGTGGACACACTGTGGAGTCTTACTATTAATTAACTTATTTCCAGAATTTCTCTGGCCGATTTTATGAGTATAGAATTTATTACCATCTATAGTTCTGAAATCATGGTTTGCACTTGTATTAGGAGATCTGATGGCCCTTATAATTGCTTAAGAGCTTTAAAAAGTTGTGTAAGAGGATTTTATTAGTCTTAATTGGGATTAGAAACCTCATACACACATTACCCGATATCAAACATGCCCATACCGTTTTTCTAGAATTTTTTATAGTTTTAATGCAACCCAAAATGGCGTCTGTAATTAAGCAACCCATAATTAATTTGAGCTCCAGATAATTTATCTCCACATCAATATGGTACAAATGGTGTTTAATCATGGAATTTTGCGGTTTTTAGTCATTTACCACTGCATTTTGATTCTTCTATTCTCAGTGTAAAATGGACAAATTTGAGGATTTTCTGATTGATGGCTAGGTTACAAACTGGGCATTTTGGCCTAACTAGTAATGAAAAAAGGTCAAATAAGATTGTTTAAATGTGTTAGAGCCCTATTATTCGGCAACGGATTTATTGAACACATTTTTAAAAATTTTCGAAAAAATGAGAAAAAAGTCAAACTTTTTCTAACTTTAAGCCGTTTGGGGCACGTGTTAATATTATCTGATCGATTTAAGATTTTGCACACAGTCTTAGGGTACCAAAAGGAAAAAAATTGGGGGGTGTCGCAAAAGTTTCCCCGACCTTCGATTTTAAGGGACACCCTAGTGTACAATGAAATTTCTTAAAACATTATTAAAACTAACTATAAACCAAAAACCACAAAAATAAACTAAAAATATAGATTTCACCCAATTTTCTTAAAAATTTTGATAATGAGCAGAAAACACGAAAGAAAATATTTTTAAGATATATCGGAAAATTCAAATAAAGAAGTAATATTATTTCTCATAATGACAGCTAAGATAGTACCTGAACAAATATACAAGCCAAATATTCACTCATCATAAGAGTTTGAGAATAAGGCATTACTTTCTGAAAGAACAGGTTGCTCCAAGTCTTTGTTCTCGGGCATCGGATTCGGCAAATTACTTTGAAGGACATCTTCAAATGACTCTGCGGCTGCAGCAGCCATCATCCTCTGCAAATCATTAATGGAAGCATCAGTCAGGTTTTTAGAGCTGGAAACAGCATCACTCTCTACGGCGTCATTCAAAAAGCTTAGGTCGAGGTCCGTTATGTTTCCTTCAGAACAGATGGGAACTTCGGACACGGAGGATTCGGCGGCCGACTCAACTATCATGCTCGAGACGGCCGAAGGATCTTGGCTTTCGATGAGCTCAGTGCCAAATGAGGAGTCCTTAAATACGATGGTGGCATTGCTGGAAGTTCCATTAGAAAGTTCTTTCATGGGAGGGACAGCCACTATTGTGGAGTCGGGAAGTATTTGCAAGACTGTACCTGAAAAAATTAAGGAATTTTTTAAAAATTTTGATGAACATTTGGAGAGATAACAAATTTAGCAAATTTGTACAGTATATTTTCCAAATCAAAGATACAAGGTTATACGATGATGCCAGCGATATTTCAAATGAAATTTTATTTTTACACTTAACCTGGTAAAAGAACTATCACAGGTAGCGATGCAATAATAGAATTATGAATAATAATGTAGACTTATCTAGTTTTCAAATTTTTAGAACAAATCTTCACATAAAAAAAGACAAATGATAACATTCAGCCTTCAAGGTAGTTAACAAAGGCAAAAATAAAAAAGAGAGCGAGAGAGATCCTGATCTGGTATGAAAGCTCAGAAAAATGGTAAGTAGACTCTTATTAAAAATGTGGGTTTTTTACACATTGTCTGTGTATCAATTTCACTCTTTTAAAAATAAAAAAATACTGATTACTGAAAAGTCAATTAACACAACCGTGAAAATATCGTAAAGTACCTTCTGGGAACGTTCCCGACAAATCGGCAGTAGTATACAGACATGAGTTTTCCACCATCATACTTGGGTTAAGAAACACAGTTCCATCCTCCAACTGCGAAACAATGGTGTTACAATTAGACGGCACAGATACAGAGGTTTCAAGATTGGAGCTCTGGTTGAGCAAAGATGCACTATCAACATTTTCAGTCATATCTGAAATTCAAAAAAATATATGAGGTAATCAATGTATTTACATTTAGTTTTACAAAATAAGACATGTCTTGTTTAATTATTTTGCATATGAAACAACAAAGATTCTTTAAAAAATGGTTCCCTCTAGATCTAGGCTTCCCAAAAGGGTCGGTAGGGGGTTGATGAAAGTTAAACAGTCATAAAAAAGAAACGTGCAGAAAAAATTATCACTTTTTCTCAAACCAGGCTCACCCTTCTCATTTATGTAGTTGGTTGTCAATATTTGTATTTGAATATATTCTGTAATTATATATACCCTTAATTGTATTGTATTAATATTAATTTTCGTTTCTGAATTTTTTAATTAAAATTATATACTTTTATTGTATTTTAGTTTAAATTTTGAGTGTTTCAAAATTTCTTCTTCTTTTAGGGTTTTTTTATTTCGATAAAATCTTGCTATCTTATTGTACAATGCAATGCTGTTGATGATTCAAAGAATTTTCCTGGTCCCTTGAACTTCCTTTACATACTAACTTATAATTTCATAGTTTTGAAAGATAAATGCTTGTTTGGTGGTGTATTGCTTATTTGGTTCATGTAAGAATTATCCAAATTGAACTGTACGTGTACATTACTAGTGAATGAAACCGGCTGTAAAATTTTAGTTAGATTTTCAATCATAAATAATTTTTCCTCAAGAATTTAGTTGGATTTTTGAAAGGGGGTCGATGGCCTAGGTAAAATACTACCAAAGGGTCGATGCATGAAAAAGTTTGGGAAACCCCCTGATCTAGATCAATGGTTCCCAGCTCATAAAAGTATGTGGGCCACTAATTGTAACATTGAAGCCTTTACAGACCACCCTTTGTGTCTTTCTTTTCACTTTTTCGTACCATACCTCTTATAAGTACATCAATGGAGTGGAGGCTCATCTAAAGGAGCATATGAACCCCCAATGAAAATGAAATAAGTCTAAATCCGCCAGTAATAAAATAATTGAAATGCTTTTTTTAATATCAACTTGTATCTCATTTAGGAGGAACTTCCACCCCCCTTCTGTTCTAAATGTGATAATTTTATTTAAATTGTATTTTCAAAATTTAATTTTGAATCTCCCGCTTGAACTACCCAGGAACTGAGAAATAAAGTCCAGATGCCCACAATAGGAGATAATTAAGCTTTATAACAGGAGAACAATAAAGGATAGATTTTGATTCTTGGTACATTAATTTTTTATATTTTGTAGGTAAAATAGAAAGCGATCTGAGGGTCCTTCAGAGAAAGTTTTTTCTTAAAAGGGTTTTTAAACATCTTTTAGTAAACTGTGAGGCAGTACAAATTGTTTTAGGAAATTCACAAAATATCTAAATGCTCTACAAGGAAAAACTCCGACTCTTTACTTAAAACCCTTCACACTCGCAGAAAACTGGAGGAGGAAATTCATATGATGTTTTAACTCTATAGTATTTTTAGAACAAGAATTTTATCTCTGATATGTAGTTATTTCTGCTATAGTATATAATTAAATCTTCAAAACCCACTAAAAGGTAAATTTTGTCGTTATCAGACAACTCTTGATTGCACTTTAAATGTGTATACAAGCCATGGGTTCATCCAGGTTTCTCTGCCAGGGTTTTGTTTTAGGAATTTTGTGATAAGTTAAATGGAATTCTGTAAAAAAGCTAAATAGAATTTTGTGAAAACAAAGGGTTTGTAGAAAAACTACAGCTTTCCTAACTTTTAAAATGGGCCCAAAATATGGCAAATTCTTTTTCAAAATGATAGTTTGGCATATTTTGAAACCACTTTTCAATCTTCTGTGAAGTGTCCATTTTTGGGAACTGGAATTTTGTAAAGGGTCCTTTTTTGTTGATTAGAATTTTGTGAAGGGTCCTTAAACAGACCCATTTTCTCTCCCCCTGCGAAGCGGAAAGTGTTGTTAATAATTTAACAAATTAAAGAGCTGAAAATCCTCAGGGCCAGCATAATACAATTTTGTTTAATGTGCACAATTTTTTAATGATCACTTCTTTGTGGGCTGTCGGTCCTCCTTCAAGGACCATTTGTTGAGTACCACAGATCTAGATGAACTTAAAAAATCTAAATAAACCTTATGCTTCTCACTAACAAAGCAAATATGGTTAAATGTAATATTAATGGATTGTAATTATTTCATACAAATTCAACAATTGAAACATTTGCAATGAGCTAACTCCAATAAAGCTTTTCACTGGAATTAGCTCGTTATTGTGGCAAACACCTCCATTGAAGTTACATGAAAGATCATTTTTGTTCTTATAGTTTTTTAATTGATTTTTTAACTTTCTTAGTCCATCACAAGGAGTAAGAGAAGTTGGATCTAAATATTATAAAAGCAGTAAAACAGACGTTTCAAACACCTTCACAAACACTTCTATGAAAGGACCAGGGCCCTGAGGTGAAAATATTGTATTCTTTATAATTTTTTTTCCAAATAATAAATTTCCTTAAAAATAGTAAGATTATTAAAAAAATTTTTTTTCTAATGGGCGGGTACAACTGGACAATATCCATTTACCACTGAAATGCCCTACGAAGTACCTACTTAGCGTTACCCAGCGAGCACCTGTGGACCGAAGCCATGGAGGTGAGGTACTGTTGCCCGCGCCACACACACATTCACTTGCACAACCCCTTTTTACAGAGGGGCCACATTCATTCATCATACTAGGACAGAAATTAACATTATCATTGTATTTGTATAGTATTTTTTTAAGGAAGCAACAGTTTTCTTTTTTAACAACAGGAATCTAAAAAGGAAGCTCTTATATCAGGGACTAATACAGGCCAATTTTGAGACTGTTTATTCTCACCTTCACGAAAATTCTTCTTAAGTTATTATTAAAAGTTTCCAAAAAAAGTTATTTTTTCTGAAACTGCAAGACTGAACTTGAGCTATCTTTATCCCCCAGTCTATATTTTGAATTAAATCTGTATCTGTGTGTAAAAGAGTATTATTTCTTAACAAAATGTACGATAGTATTGAAACTTAGTATGAAACGCTGCTGAGAGAGATCAGTCGCTCGATTTTGTTATAAATGAAAGGTACTTTTCCATTATGCCGGCGCAGGTGATAAAGTCGCCAACGGAAGTTGCTTCGTGTGATTTCTTCCGGAACTCTGCCCGTCAAGATTTGCGCCCTGGTATAATGGAAAAGTACCAAATGAAAAATTAACTTTCCAAAAAACTTAATCCAAATTCAACTAGAAAATTAAATAACTCAAGTGCATTAATTTTAAATGTGATATTTGAAGTGAAAAAGGTATAAAGTGTATATGAATCATCTAGTTTCAAAACCAGGTAGATCCATTTTGGCACAGCTTCAGTAAGAGTCAACGTAGTAGCCAAATGGAAGACAAGTTGGCGCTATATCACGGCTGGTCACACGTTCTGGCCGCCATGTTTTACCACTACTAAAATGCACTTAAGTGAGTTATAAGAAATATAATGTTCTTATTTTCAAATTAGATAATTACCGGGGATCGAAATATATATCTCCCGCATGCAGAGCGTGCACCATACCGCAGAGCCAGCGGAATATACTGAAATCGTAATAACTTGTTATAATATCCTTTTTCTTGGGTCAATCTTCATTTGAGTCGTGGTAAATCATGGCGGCCGGAACGGTGACCGGCCGTGATAGAGCGCCCACTAGTCTTCCATTTGGCGACCGATTCGCTGTCACCAAATGGTCAACCCTTTTATCAAAGCTGTGTCAAAGTGGATCTACCTGGTTTTGAAACTAGACGACTCATATCATATAAAAGGTTGGGTTATTAAAATAGTAGCTCTCTAGAAACAGTATTACACAAATGTCAAAAATTGGGTTCACTTTAAGATACAGGTGCCCTGTTCCCTCGTCAACACAAGATCCTGTACCCAGCCTATCAGTTTTAGCCAAGTGATTGGTTGATTAAAATTTTGGTTCAATTCCGTTAACATCCCCGCTAAATACTACCAAGCTTTTTTGAACGCCATACATTCAAATATCCACAAATTTTGATAAACTGAACAGCTATTGATCTTATTAAAATAATTTTAATCTATGATTTTGAAATTATTCAGCAATATTTCTACTTTTGGTATCCAAAAAAGTATGGCAGTATTAGGAGGGAACGTTAACAGAATTGAACCGAAATTTCTCTTAAAAAATATAATAATTTTTAACAAAAAAACCGTAGATAGAACCCATGAACAGTTGCATGCAAAGCAAGCATCCTATCAATGCTCCAGGGGAGAATCAGTAACTTTAAAACTTATTATAACATCTTCCTCATTGTTGATAGAGGTGCAGTGTAACAGATTGTAAAAACTGAAAGGCTGTGAATACTGGCTTACCTCATCAACACTAACTAGGGTTTAAGGGATTATTGGTTCAATTCCGTTAATGTTCCTGCTATATCGCCAAACTTTTAGGACACCAAAAAGTAGAAATATTGCTAAATAATTTCAAATTCATAGATTATAATGTTAATTAGATCAATAACTGTTCAGTTTATCAGTAAAAATTCTTGATATTTGAATACACCGCATTCAAAAAAATTGGGCGATTTTTAGCGGGAACGTTAACAGAATTGAACTAGATTATCAAACATGACACCTGGAGTAGTAAAAGAAAGTGCCAATAATGTTACTTATATGAGTGTTCCTTCTATAAATTGAAAGATCAAAGAAAAAGACATACTTGGATAGTAAAAACATTTATTTCCATGTTAAAGTCACTTTGTGCATGTGTGTGCTAAGTTTATTTTCAATTCATAGTTAAGTCTCAATTATCTGTGTTCATATTAATCAAGCTATCAAATACTTTCAGAATCCTGTTATCTTTGAAACTGAAAAAAAATTGCTATAAAAATGCCAATATAGCATAAAACTACTCCCGGATATTATCAATTTCATATGGAACTGTATCTGTAAAACTTTTGTTTTGTTAAAATAATACATTTAAACCATCATGATTTAACGTACAATTTTAGAATGAAAAGTTTTTCGGTTATTCGAGTTTGTTTGGTCCACAAAAACTCGGATAATCAAGCCTTAACAGTACTTAGTAATTCTTTCTATTGTAAGGCATTAGTGGTTCTTAAATAACTCGCACTAGACTTGAGTGAATATAAAAGTATAATATTATGGTAGTATACTTGAGGACACTAAACAAGTTGCTTATGAAATAAGAGTCAGTGAGTGAACCAAAAAAATATAGTTTAACACATGTAACTTAAAAAAATGCTCAATTCACTGAAAGAATTTAATGCATGAAAAAATAAAACAAGAACTATACAAATATACTGAATTTATTTCAATTAAATGGAATGAATACACCTCTACAAGTTCTCAAGTCAAAAATTTTAACTTCTATTTAATGGCTGATTGTTTATTAATAATATATTCTATTATGAAATAGAACCAATTAAATTTACTGAAAACTATCCCGCAATTTATGAGTTAAATGTTTATTTACAAAATATAAGATGGCGCTCCTCATAATGTAGCTCCGCGTGAACGAACAAAAATTAAAATTATTGTTAAGAACTAAAAAGAATAAACCTAATCAATCTAAAAATTTTTCTAACCAATATACAGTAGAATAAAGTTATTTTAAAACAGTAATAATTGGTTTTTGTCTTACCTAGCGCGCAGAAAATTACTTTCAATTTTCAACATTTCTTCGGGATAAAACGATTGTGTACATTTTAATACCACCGGAAGATAGGTCCTGCCCTCTACTTCAATTCTAGAATCATAAATTCTTCAAAAAAATTCTTTTTTTATAACAAGAAACCATTTAGGTATTTATGCATCCACCTTCTTTAAATATAATGTTAGAGCATATTCAGGATTTTATCTTAGTATAATAGTCAGAATTTATGGAAATATTAGTTCTTGAGTCATTCTCTTGCAGTCATCTGTTTCTTACATAAGAACTGAACTGATTCCACCATAAAATTCTGGGTGGAAGGAATATCGGATCCAGCAAAGTTCGTGTGACGTCACGGACCGGAAACAGCACATCGTTGATCTGGTTGCTCCTAGCAACCGAAGTAACCTCGTCCGCGTCCGTATTTGTTTTGTTAGGTTACTTATTAGAATATGGATTCTGCTAATTCTTTTGACGCTTTTAAAGATATAATAAAAAATTACGAAATAAAAACATTTCCGAAATTTAATGTTTTTAAAAGGTCAAAAGGATTTTTGGATGAAAAACGAGAGTAGTTTCTCAGTATTAAAATTTTAGCCTATTAGAAAGGATTGAGAAAGATTCACATTTACTTCAAAATTTCCAATTATATGATTTAACTTCCTAAAATTTTTTTATGAACAAAAAATTTTTATTTTATGTGGAGGTTAAAGGGTATTTTATCTATATTTGAAATAAAAATGTTTAATGATAAATTTGAAGACATAAGTTCAGACCCCTGAGCATAACTTTTCAACCATGAAATCACCTGTATTATACTGAATAAAGAGCAATAAGCCCACAAAATATTTTTTATTATATATATAATTACATTGTATAGATTTCTTATTGCAATCTTGAAAATTTATTTCATCTCATGTAAATCTTACCCTGTTCCTATATTCATCACCTCCATATCGAGGTGAAATTTCTGCAGATATGAATATCCACTGGAAAGATGGACGCCCTAATTTTCATTTAGGGTCAAGAATTTACACTTATCAAGGGAAATATAAAAATCGTGGGAAAAAGCGGAAATACATGGAAACAAAGCAAGGGCAGGTAGAAATTAGACTGATGCTAGTTGCGCTATATATGTTTACTTGACATTTATTTTGATAATGATATATTAACAGTATACAACATTAACATAGATGAAAATTTCATGGTCCTCATGTCTGGGTCACCAATGAAATAGTCCAACAAAATAATAACATTTTATTAAAAAACACTAAACCTTTATTTCCTTATCTTAAACCAAACTAAATTTTTAAACAATCGCAAAAGATGATGATGATATAGTTACCAGCAGTTAAAAGGGCAGGCCGTGCTCTGTGTTGCAGTCGTATTTATTTGAATTTTGATGACGAACCTCATGGTTCGCCACACACATAAGATTGTTTCATCGGGTTGCCACTGATGAGTCCCCTTTTAGATTGCTTTTATTGGCATTTAATACTATGAATATACATATTTCTGTATTAGCATCATACCAAAGTGTATTTAATGATTCTATCCAAACAGATAGGAGTTAAGTTTGTGAAATGGTCTTATAATTTTTTACAATGCGAAATATGGGAGAAAACAATCGTCATTGTTTACTTCCAAAAGTTATGTACTTAATCATACCTGGAACAGGCCTTAGATAAAATTTCAGGACTATTTTAGGATTTAAATATCACATTATATGATAGATAGGTTATGTTCTTAATCTACATTCAATCCAATAATATTTTTAGAATCAAATTAATAGGTATGAAAAGCAGAGCAACTGTAACTATGAATATTTAACTTAGGTTCAATATCAATCTGTATGAATTATATTCCTTTCTAATTTCCTTTGGTTCGGCAAAAGGTGACCACTGTTTTCAAAACACGTACAATTTGACCCATCCAAACTACCAAGAAATTGGATTGTCCAGCATCGATAACAAATCCAGGTGCAAATAAAAGTCAGAAGCAGTATATAAAGCTCAAAACCTTTGCTAAAAAGGGATTAGCAGGGAGAGTAGGAATGAAAGTCCATGCAATGAAAAAGGCAAGAAAATTAATTGTAACTAGTTAAAAATGAAAATTTATGAATGAAAATTAATTTATCATTCTAACTATGCTTTTTCTAAATAAATACAGTAGAACTTACATAGTGCCACCCCTTCCGAGACCAAAAAATAGTTGTTTTAACTAATATACCTAATTGTCACTGTTATAAAATAATTGGTACTTTTTTACTAATTGTCATGATGCAGGCCCACACTTTATCAAGGGGATGTGTTGTTATATAGGTTCTACTTTATAACAAAATCACACGTAAATAAACACAAATCTGGTAAAATGATGTAAATTATATGGTAATGTAAGATTTAATTATCTTAAAGAAAAAATTTTTAAAGGTAAGGTTTCCATAAAGATGATAAAACATTTGTTGTTATGAGTACTTAAGTATAAATTTAATAAATTAAAGGTAATACTTTAAAGAAAAGTTTTTTACCTGTAAATATTTTTTGGGATACTTTTATTTGATCATACAGTTTCCTTCCCCAATGATCATTTTTCTAAATACCATTACACTAATGGAACTCCCTTCTTTGGCTAAACGATTAATATTGCACGTTCTAAAACTTGCCCCTCATTTTAGCAAGTTGTCCAATTTCTATAAAATTTATGGTGTAAGTAGTACGGATACTGCTGTACCTTATGCAATAATTTTTTTCATTTTATTATGTTTTGTTTAACGTGCCTGGCAAAATGTCCCTTTGTAACGCTCTCACCCTACATTAGGTCCTAGCTCTTTAACAGGGTATCTGTGTCACCCCATTCCTATTGGAAATAAGCTTGCCTAGGTTTCCTCCCTACCAAATATTGATGATGAATTCAGAATTACCCTGTATATGTACTATTAAATGTTTCTTGAAAAAAATTAAGGCTAAAGAAACACCTGTAGTACTCACTATCTATAAGACATACTTCAAAAGTACAAACAATAATTATGTTATTCATGCAAATCGCAGTTATGATGTCCCCCTTACTATATAATTGCATATTTTATCAAAGTATTAGAGTTCTACTGTTATGCATAAACTATTGATATCAGGACTCAAACTCATTTAAACATACTGACATAAATACTAAAAAGCTTATATGTTACAAGATTTTCCTATATTATTCATGGAAATGCATATTATAAATTGATAAATATTTGTGTTATAACATACCAGAAGTGTTAATCACATAGTTATGAAGATAAACGAAGACATCGGCCAACTGATGGGATTTATTACGTTGAATATAAAGCCTAAGAAGTGTCACTGAGAAATGTGAAGTTAAAACCACCAGCAAACCTCAGTGACATTTTTTGGGCCAGAAGATCGTTACTCGAAAAAAGGAAGTTACCAATTTACGGTTAGGTTTAATCATTCAACAGTAGCACAAGAACATCGGAAAAACTAATTAATAGGCCAAGTGAAAATATTATACTTCCAAAAGATTACTAGAAGTACATAAAAATAAAATTCTGACTAAAGACGCCATCGACGTAAATGTCAACAAAAACAAAGCGAAACAGAACGTTTACACGGTAGGGGCGCCACGGGTGCTGTTTCCGGTCCGTGACGTCACACAAACTTTGCTGGATCCGATATTCCCTCGACCAAAATTCTGCAAAGCAAATGAAAAAGTGAAGACAAAAGTTAAAAGTTATATTTGGACATAATTATATCATGTAATTAATCTATAAATGTAAGTATTCAATATTTTTACAATTCTAATTATAAATTAAGCTCCAGTTTTTCATTACCATCAAATAAACTTTATCTACTCTTTCTCAGTTGTCGAAAAAGTGTTAGATCATTGTCAGGCTTATAATAATAAAATTAATCAAAATTTTCTAATCTGTTAGTTTTTGGCTTTAATTCACAGTGATTACTTTTCAATTTTAATAATCCTGATTTGTTTTTTGATCGTGGGATAGGGGTTTAATATGCCATCTACAATTAGCATATTGTAAACAAAGTAGTAAACTGGCGTAGTTGTAAACAAAGATGAGTAGTGTTTATACTTAACCTTGGTACTTCTTTTAATCACGTATCATCGTAAATTAAATTGCATGTATATAGGTAGCCAGGATATATCCGATAATCTTTCATTTTATTGCCTAAAAATTTTGCCCAGAACCACTCATTGTTTATGCAGTGCGTATGTACCATCTCAAAATGTATGACGACTTCTCTTTGAAATTTTCTTCGCTTTATCATGCCTTAATTTACGGTTAATTCAGTTTGATTATTAAATCCTCAAACTCATTATAATCTGAAATCCCTTTACTGAGATTGTCTCATCATCAAAACATTTAAATGGATGTGCCCTCCTATAAAATAATAACAAACACATGTGGTAAATTTTTAATGAATAATCCCTATGTAGCAATTTAGGTAGCCTTTTCAATGGTCATGCATCATTCCATAGAGCAAGTTAAAAAAATCCTTGTTACTTATACATTTGCAATATTCAAGTGTTTGTGTTAATATGTTATTTAAGAATATTCAGTTCAATTAAATGTTTTCCCTCAGTTTAATTCTATCAGTCTTTTTCAAAATGAAATGCATTTTCAAACAGATTTGGAATATATACTAGAAATTATTGTAGAGATACATGCTTGTCTTGTAAAAAACATTATTTTTTTGTCCTAAAATCAGATAGTAAATCAGCTACAGGGACTTCTGAAAAGAGTTAACATTTAATATCATTATTCTAATATAACCATCCAATTAGATGAAAATTGTTAATTAATTTGTTACATCACTTATTGCGAGTAAATTTGAGGTGTAAGCTTGACCGGGTAAATTCCCAGACATAAATCTATAGTACAAAATCTAACAAAGCTAGTGATAGTTTTTGGCATGGAATAAGCATTACTTGACAACAAACAGTATTAAACAAATTTCTGTTTCACTGTCACTAGCTTATAATTTTAGTAATTATAGTTAATTGGTAGTCTAGAAATTACCCCGGTAAACCCTATATTGATATTGACTTTAAATTCAATTAATAATATTACTCCTTAAAATATATCTGAAGTTAAATGAAATTTCAACAACTAACATTTAATCGTATTTTCTGGATATAATTCTGGTAAAAACCAACTTCTTTTTCATTTTTTTTATCTCTTTATGCATACAGAATGTTAATCCTTTTTTCTTTCATGCTTTAGAAAAATGAGTAAGGTCTCTTTTTAAAAATAATTAAATGATCAGGGGTCAATCCAGCCAAAAATCAGGGTCGTTTTGTTTTGTGACTCCTTCACAAAATTCAACTTTGCAAAAACAGCCCTTTCACAAAATTTCAAGTCCCATGAAATAAATAACCATTTTCTAATTTTAAGTTAAGCACAACAAAGATTCTAAAACCAAAACTTATTCTCAAACAATAAAAAATCAGCTACCAGTCTTACGGTTGTAACTCACTTTGAAGATAAACAAAGCCTGCATGTATCACAGAATGTGTATTATGCAGTCCGGCAACCTTAGGCAAGGTGTGGAGCGCGTATATATTTTGTTTTGAATGATATGAAATCATTCTTTCTTCTATGAATCAATCCTTTGAAGCAGCTCATTTCCATCTGGCAACCCATTGCCCGCGTCAGCATTTTTTTCTCTCGTTGGATAGCTTCTGCTTATAATAAATCAGCTTATCACATGCCATAAAACCCGAAACAACCAATCATCTATTGGGTGGTGGTAGTAGTAGTTTAGGTTGATATGGATAATTTCTTAACCCTTTCAGGGGCGCTACATAAAAACACTATTTTTTCGGGTTAGAAATGCTTGGAATCAATTACTAAGACTTCTAGGATCACAAAATGGTAATTTAAAAAAATTTAGCCCTTACCGTTTTTCCAGGGGAGCCGGGTCCATACCGCAACCACTGCCCCGGATGGGTAGAGGAAAACGCGGAGTTGCGCATTAACAGGAAGGCATAAAATGAGCTCTCTTCCGCCTATTTCTTAATTTAACAACTTAATAATTCAATTTAATGCAATTGCTAATGAATTATTACCGATATTTCACCATATTTTATAAAAAAATAAGTAATTTTCTTCTCCATGATGAATATTTATTTGAGAAACATAGATACAATAATTCTTTAAACACTGAATAAAGTGGATGAATAATTCAATCAATGCAGCAAACTCATAAATCAAATCCAAACACATAACAGCAGAACCATAAATGAAATAAATAACCCACCAACTCTCATCTCAATGAATGAAAAAGAACTTGAATCTCATAAACCATCGTAATTCTCAAACACTTCCAGATGAATCAAATAAAAAAACAGAAAGAGTGCTGATAGTCTCAATGTAAGCAATCCTAATGCTCATTCAACCCCCCCTTAGAGTACCCCCCATAAAAAAAGAGGAGTAATAAACAATATATTTAGAGAGGGGTGTTGAGGAATAGGTTTCAAATTTCGCGGCGCTCGATCGCAGAGAAAGATCTCTTATACCCATCCGGGGCAGTGGTCGCTTTACAAACCCGCCAACTTAGAGGGGCTCAAAAGGGGTGTTAAAAATGTGTTTCACCTAGAAAAAAATTATATTATGGTTCTTTCTGACCCAAACCCAAATAACAGAATTAGATGGTTAAATTAAAAATTTTGACTATCTTTTACGCTAAAAATTGAGTTTATTTTTAATTACTTAAAACAGCTTTCGTTTGGAAATTCGTATTAAATATAAAAACTCTTGCTTGATTCATGATGCCATCTACGAAGGTTCAAGAGAAGTAAAATTTAGCTTTGGGAAAAAAATTGGAACTTTGCTATGATTTAAACAGGAGATAAAAAATCGCAAAGTAGCGGTTTCAAAACGCGACCACTGCGCCGCAAAGGGTTAAAGAAAATAAGAAAGAAAATGCTATTCAATTTTGTTAAATAAGCTCTGCAGAAAGATTCTAGTTATTCAGTTTAAACATCATGTTTTAAGTAATTTCAAACTAATAAAAAAACACATCTTCAAAGAATCTTAAAAATAAACTTTAACCTAGGTCTTTTGCTGTGCTGATTTGAAGGGTGTTTGTTAAAAACTTATTTTAACAAACAGCAGCTGCAGCTGTCTTTTACTATGCCTTAGTGCAGCGTTTCTCAATCTTTTTTTACTCTCACGGAACCCTTTTGACAAAGTCCAAGTTCCGGGGAACCCTAGTGACCATGCAACATTGGCGTACGAGTATATAGAAATTTATTTCGGGAGGGGCCCAAAAGTATTACTCAACCCCTCCAATCATGGTTCCCACTCTTTGAAATCATTGAAAATCAAGGACTTTTCAAGGACCTCCTCAAAATTTTTCAAGGACCTTTTTCGCAGACATTAAAAAATTAGTCGCATTTCAAGACAAGTCATTTTTTCCGCGTACAATCGGAACGAGAGAAGTCGCTCTTCACTGTCAGTTTGTAAAACTGGCCGCAAGTTATGTTCATGAGAGTAGTTTTTTAAAAAATTCTAGAAAAAAAAACAAAGAAAGATCTGAAAAAATTAAGTTCGATTAGTGGCTGAGTGAAAATTCAAGGACCCAAGGCATTTTTCCAGGACCTAGAACGTTTTTCAAGGACTTACCTAAGGAGTACCTAAATTTAGCCTTAAAATTTCAAGGACCGTGGGAACCCTGTCCAATACATATTTAAAATAGGTTTAACGTAGCAGTTTAATGCATTTTTAGGTGATATTTGCATTCAAAAGAACTTAATATCATAAAAATTGTGATTAATAAAGTTTTTAAGTAGGAAAGAGGGGTCTGGGGGGTCCTGCCCCAGAGAATTTTTAGAAATTTGACCCAACAAACTGGGTTTTAAATTGTTTTTGTAATATTTCATCCAAATTTTGGGCATACATTTTTAGGTAGGATTATAGCTTTCATGAAAGCATAATAAAAAATAATACAATTTCATGTACTAAAGGGGGGTTTGGGGGTCCTCCCCAAGAAAAATTTTGAAAATTTGACCCTAAATAGCAGGGTTTTAACGTGTTTTGGTATGCCTAGTCCAAATTTCGGAGGTAGGGAGCCACTGCAATGATACAATATTTTTTCTTGCTGTTTTGTCCTCCCTCAGAATTTATTTTGAAAACTCTCCTTTAAACTAGTGTTTTATCTCCATTTCAAACTTTTTGTGCAACACCCAAGGAGAAAAGCTTCTTGAGACAGCAGAATGTTCAATGGAAAAACACTGTATAACAGGCGTCAAAATTTTTGAGGGAATTTCGGAGTTCTGCCTTGAAAATGTTTCGAAATTTGCCACTTAAAGTAGAGTTTCGGCGTATTTTAAGACCCCTTGAGTTTCATTTGAAAAGAACAGTTCCTTGTAAAACACAGAATTTTCAAGGGGGGAAATGTAATTAACGTCAAAATTTTAAGGGGGGCTAGGGGTCCTCCCTCAGAAATTTATTTTGAAATTTCCCTTCAAGCTAGTGTTTATTTTCTGTGTCTTATCTTTAGAACACCGAAAAGCTACGGAAGCAGAAGAAAATGTTCAACGGAAAAACACTAGCTCGCATTTGGCTGGCTGTTCCTTAATTTATTTAGGGTTATCCTAAAATGTACGAAAAAAAGAGATTTTCAGATCCCTCGCGGAACCCTTGAGGAAGGCTCGCGGAACCCCGGTTGAGAAACGCTGCCTTAGTGTTTCAATGTTTCAACTCTTTGGGATGGGTATCTATTTTTTTAAAAGTGCTTAGGTCTCTTTCTATATTGATACAAGTTTTTTTTACTGTTGAAACCATTGTTTTAAAATTACTTTCATAAACCATTTTCTTATTACTTCGTAAACTATTACTTAAACTATCGTACAACTGTTTCAATGATGTCTTAATTTCTTTACAAAGTTATTTTTTATGGAATTAAATTGACTGATTTTACATGTTTTAATACTTTACTTGTTAAGGCAAGGTCCTTCCAACAGTATCAATATTTATTGCAGCTGCATTGGATACATTTTGATTCCTGTTTAAAGCAAATTACAAGTCTCAATCCAGCCTCAATCCCAACTTGAATCTTGAAGCCCGTTTCAACTTGCAGCTGTTCCCAATGGACGAGAAAATGATAGTTTATGAAGGAGGTAGGGATGCGTGGTCAAATTCTACGCTCCTTTTTTGGGAAGACTGGAATGTCTTTGTTCCTATATAAAGTTTCCCAACTTTTCAGTAGTTATGCATTGGACTTGTGTAAAAGGGTGTTACCTGGTATTTTTTGCCCTTTCATTTCCAATTAATGGGAAAAGCTTTTCTGATTGCATATTCTACTGAAGTTTCTCAGCTGCAGTGTCTCATCTCAGAAACTTGACTTGATCTGGCAGAGTGGCATACTCGTGTTTATGTCTTGTTTCTTCAGATTTTAAAATGAAAATTGGGGTTACCTTTGGTGTAAGTTCAGCTTGCCAAAGTAACTCAAATGTTTTGTTAAAATAGTTTGCCTCTCAAATTGAGAGTCTTTAGATATCGAGATTTCTAGAATTAAAAGCACAAGCTTGGCATTTAAGGACTGGATAACTTTTACTTTAAATATGACTTTTGAGGTATAAAAATCAGATTGATGTTTAATTTATTACTTGTAAGATTTTGTCAAGTAACTACTAGACTGCAATGTTACTTGACCCTGGAGAAACAAGCTGAGAGAACAAAGAAGGTACTTCCCAGCAAGGTGCCTGAATTATGAGTGAAATTAAGAACTTCAATTTAGAAATATTATTAGTTTTTTAAACCTGTGTATATATAGATTCTTTTTATCATGATTTGAGTACTAAAACTCCTAGCAATCCATCAGGATTTCCTTTTACTTAGTTTTTCCTTTCTCGTAGTGACGTCATAGGGTCAACAAACATTGCAACCAAGAGACAAGCTAGCTTTTATACTCAAGAGATTTACCCACAACAGTAGTTAATTCCTTTTTTTCTTCAACATCCTTTATTACCTCTAGTTTTGTCTACCATGAAAGTTCCACCTGCTAACTCATTACACTGTTCAAGGATGCTTTTGCAATTTCCTCACCTCTAACGACACATTTGTTTACATTTTCCAGCTTTTTGTGAAGTTATGACTGATCAGTATCCTAGCCCAGCGCCTTCCGCTGTGGCTGTGGACGAGGACCTCGGCTTCAAGTGGAAGCAGAAATTCGAGCAGAAGACGCTGACCTCGGATGACTTCCGCCTCCACTGGGCCAAGACTGTCCCTTTCATCTACCACCCCAATGCCTCCAACCAGAATGAAGAGGAGGTTCTCTTCACCCCCATGGAGCAGTTCATTGCTGGCTCCAAGGACATTTCGCAGGCGTTTGAAAACCTGAAGAAGCTCAATGACACACCTTCGCTCTGCGGGAAGGTGTTCAAGTCTGGGGAGCCTACATACTCCTGTCGAGAGTGCGGACTAGATCCAACTTGTGTTCTCTGCGTCGATTGTTTTACTAACAGGTATGTTGCGTTTCTGTTCAACTGGTTTTGCTAGCTTTTCTGATCTAGAATATGATGAGTGCCACTCTTCAGTCCCGAGAACTTCTTAAAAATTCTGTGAACAGAACTCCATCCTGGTTTTAATAAATTGAGAACCAATCGGCTGTGATTTGTACTGAATTTTAGCTTTAAACTTGACCCCCAATTTTTATAAAAAAACATTAGACTGTAAATGACGACAGTCTTGCAATTTTTGAGGAGTGGCACCCATGTAGAATATCAATTTTCTAGTTCAGTGATGATGAAATCACATTTTTTAATGTTATCTTTAAGACTAAATTTATGTCTACATTCATGAATAAATAGTAAGTAATGCTATTTTTACCTTCATTTTATCCACTGTTTTTTTGGAGTTAGCATTCCAGCTTCTAAAATAGCTTAATGCTCAATGTAGCATTAGTCATAAAATTTATCAAACATATGTGGATAACTGTTTCTGAGGGTAGGATTTTCAAAAAGTTTTCAGATTGAGACCCTCTGAACCCCATAATTGTTAGAGTTTTTAAGTTCAAAACAATATGCAATCCTGACATTTTACATCCTGTACTCAAGAGTACAGGACTACAGGAACTTAAACAGGTGAGGACTGAGGAGGTCTTTCCCCCTTAGTTTTTAAGGTAAAGGGGCAAACAAGTATATTCTTATATAGTACTTTAGTCATCAGTTTGAGGAGTAAATTAAGATATGTGTTGAAGTAACAATCCTTTTAATTAACTGGATTTTTCTATAACTTAGGTTTTTACCCTAAGTTGTCTAGGAATTTCAAAATCTACAAGTCCAGGATTCGCTTGTTTTTGCCCAAACCTTAAAAAATTACATATCTTCTTGATTTCATTTTCATTATAGTAAAAATGCGAGTTGTACATGAATCTTGGTTAATTTTATAGTTGACTCTATAGTAATAAAAATTTAATATTAAATTTAATATATAAAATTTAACTATTTTTCTTTTGATTATTTCTTACTTTAAAAATTGATTGTTGTTAAATTCATGATTACTTGCATTCAAAGTTAACATGAAGGTCTTTTTCAGTGAACACAGAAACCATCGTTATAAGATGAGTGCCAGTGGAGGTGGTGGTTACTGTGATTGTGGAGATGAAGAAGCATGGAAGTTTTATAGTTACTGTAACAACCATCATGGGAAGTCACAGGTATAAATTATCTTCAATTTTCTATTGGGGTTTGTATGTCATCTGAAATTTGCTTCATTTTTCTAAGGACCCTTAAAATTCCTGAAAATTATGGGGGGGTTTTTCGGATTTTTTCCTCTGACTCCTTAAAAAGATCTATCCAAAAGCAAAATGAAGTTTAATTATCAATTTGGGGGAAGTAATTGAATTTTGAATCAATACAATTCCACTGAAATGTGAAATTATCATCTCTTTTACAATACTTTTTTTTATAATTCATTCTGCTAAAAAGTTAATAACTGGGTTTTTTTTTGTAATTTACTCCTTAAAGACTCCTGAATTTTACTATGTTAGATAGAGTATGATATATGTAATATTGGATTTTTCTCATTAATTGACTTCATCCAGAAAGAAAATGGGTCACCCTTCACAAAATTCCAATTCCCAAAAAGGGACCTATCACAAAATTCTAATCTTCAAAGAGGGACCCTTCACAAAATTCTAAAGATCAAAAGGGGTTTGAAAATTGTTTTTAAAATGAGTCTCCCTCATTTTTGAATGAAATTTGCCAATTTTTGGGCCAACTTCAAAAGTTATGAATGTTGCGGTTGTACTACAAGCCTTTCATTTTCACCAAATTCCTTTGATTTTTCACAAAATTCTTAAAACAGGAACCTGACAGAAAAACCTGGATGAACCTGTCTACTTCAGTAGTATTTCTATGGTTATATGCTGTGGTTGAGTATGTTGTGGGTGGCTGGTGAATTCACTGATATATCAATGAAACATGCACTGTGTTGTCTTTTGCAGAGTTCTGAAACCTCTAGTCCTTTGGATAAACTGCCAACTGACCTTGTCGAGAGATTCCGAAAAGTTCTGCATACTGTGATCGAATACTGCCACACCATTCTGACCTGGGAGCAAGTCAGCAATCTGCCATCCGAGTTACAGGACGGGTCTGCTAGAGTATTGGAGGACACCTACTGTACCATTCTCTTTAATGACGAAACACACACTTATGAACAAGTGAGTGGGAAACTTCGTACTCAGCATGGAGTGAAAAAATGGGTATAGTTAGATTTAACCAATTTCGTTTATTCAAAATTTGTTTCAAGGACTCAAAAAGTACTTAATTTAGGAGAGTTTTAAATACTAAACACAAAATTACCTTGAGTCCTTGATTTTTCTTCCTTTATTTATGACTTAAGCTATATGAATGACAAAGTTTGCGTTTTTATGCAGACACAGATTATATGTGCTTCTCAAACCTCTTCTTCACCCAGAAATGCATACATTCCAACTCTCCGACTTATTCAGGAGGCTCCTGAAACACCCCTTCATCTCCCTAACTACCCTTTTTATATAAATATCCTGAATTTCGTCAAAAATCAGGAGAAACCATAAAAAGGGAATTTGAACAAGAAAATAGAGAATTTCAATCAATCGGATCTAGAAAAGTAAAACAACCCATGTGGTAATACAGAGCAGGGCTTTTTTACTTTTTAATATCTATTCCTAATAAAATTTAATTTTAGTTAGCTTTTTTGTAAAATCCCTAATACACCTGAAATTTCTTACCAAACCTACATGAATTTGGTTTCAATCTTAAATCTTTTCATGCAAAAGTTCCTGAATTTTCAGTCCCGAATGTTGGTAGCCATAAAAATGGTCTAAACACATGCATTTGATTCATTAGTTTTCAAATGTAAAAGCACAACCTCTTTTCAATCTTTTTTAAACTATGGATTTGGAGTTTTCTTACAACATTGGATCTTAATCTCAATAAACCAATGACTGGGCTTATAACAGAGTGTTAATCAGTAGTTGTGCCAAGTAAAAATTAAAATGCTTGTGTTTAATGTTTTTAAAATACTTTCTTCCAGGTAATAGACACTCTTACTAAAGCCATATCCTGCACCAAAAAAGTAGCCATAGACTATGCAACTACTATAGATCGAGAAGGGAGAAGTATAGTTAAATGTGCTCCTTTTAGTGAATGCAATAGTGTTCGACATTTCATTGAAAGAGTCACCTCAAGACTTGCTAGCAAACTGAAAGTGATGGTCATGCATACAGAAATAATATCACATCAGACTTTTGCCTTAAAATTGCTCAGTTGGTTACAGACAATTTTAGGCCTTAATAAAGGTATTTGTTTGTCAGTTGATGTTAAGTTTCTTAAATTCACTGCTTTAATTTTTCTTATAACCTATTCATGCTTTAAAAGGCAAGGTTCCCACTGTCCTGGAAATTCCTTAAAAGTTCTTGAATTTTTATAGGCTAAATTTAAGTACTGTAAAATGGGGTGAATCTCTGATCACTTTTTAACTTTGAACTGCTGCCAAAAATTTCCAAATGAAGATTTTGGAATGCTTAAAAAAGAATATTTTGTTTTTAAATCAATACTTTTAGAACCCGTTGAAAAAATTCAATTACCTTGAATGGTTGAATTTATACAGTAAAGCACCGTTTATACGTCTCTCATTTATACGTCGTTTTCGCTAAGTCCCAATTCATTCAAATAATCAAAATTGTTTTCAATTATACGTCTTTTCATTTATACGCCGTTTTACGTCGGTCCCTTGAAAGACGTATAAACGGTGCTTTACTGTACTTATTTTTAAGTGTTATCCGATTTACCTTCAATGCAGTGTGAATCGGATGCCTGTTAATGTCGAAAAAATGCAGGCATCCTTAAGTGATACAAGATCCTAAAATTAGCCTTTACTTCTAATAATGTAAACTGAATAAACTTAACTAAAATGAATGAAAAAATGTTTATAGAGAGAAGCGAACCTTTGAGTTTGATATTTTAGGTTTTAGGAGTTTTTTGTAGCAACTAGTTTTTAGGCCGCATTTATGCTAATAACCTTGTAAAACATAAATACGGCCTACCTCAAACATTCAATGCTTTTCCTTTTAATGCTGCCCACCTTTTTTGCTATATAAGTATTTGTCTGCAGATCTTTTAAGTTACTTTAATATGATTAAACAGGGGTGCATCTAGAAAGAAATTATGGCCTTTACTTTAACGGACTTTAATCAAGCTATATGCACTCGCTTAGTGTAATTTTATTTTAAAAAATTATATATTTACAGAAATAGGACCTTATTTTAGAATAAAAAATTATTTTCACAAAATTCAATTCCGTTTTTCACAAAATTCCCAAAAACAGCCCCTGGCAAAAAATCCTGGATGCACCCCTGTTAAAAGAAGTTTCCATTTTAAATTCGTCTTTTTCTTTAACTACCACAAGCTTCTACACAAACTTTTAATTTTTAATAACTCTCCCAGGCTTCTGCCACGTGTTCACCAACGCCATAATGGAAGACGGCCTTCTAGAAAGCATCATGCTGGTGGACACGCACCTGTGGAAGACGGCACGCAACCAGTGGCACCAGCTCTTCATCTCCGGCATGCTGATGGAGATGACCTGCAAGAAGGCGTTCGCCAAGAGCTTCATCTCGGTCTACCCCACGCTCATGAAGGAGTTCATCGCCGACGACCACGACCACGCCATCTCGGTCACCTCGCTCTCGGTGCAGATCTTCACGGTGCCCACGCTCGCCCACGCCCTCATTCAGGAAGAGAACGCCGTCTCGGTGGTGCTGAGGGCGTTTCTCTCGGAGTGCGAGCGGCGCCACGTCAATGCCGCCGGGAAGCTGCACTTCCAGAGGAACCTGAACAACGGGAACTTTCGGCGGGCGCAGTACATGCTGTACGATCTGAGTTACCTGGTGACTGTGCCGCCGCCGCAGTGGAACGATCAGCTGAGGAAGAACTTTCGCAACGGCATGCAGTCCTTTTTCACGCTGCTGGGGATGATGCAGGATATGGACCCGGTTGTGCGGCAGGTGAGTGAGCACATTTGTTGATTTGGTGGGCATTTACAGGGTTTGAATGCCTCCTGAAAAACTCCTGAAGTTTGTTATATTTTCCCAAAGGCCCTTACAACTCCTGAAAATTATATTTTTTCTCCTGAATTTACCCTGACTCCTGAAAAACATCTGTCTAAGACATGGGGTTGGCAACCATTTGAAACGGAAGAGCCAAAAGTTACAATTTAAAAAATTTCCCAGTTTTTAAAGAGCCATTGATTTTTCAGTTTCAATTTTATAGTATTTGCCTGGTGGGGTATATATTATATAGTATACCTGGTGGGGACCATTATAGTATTGGGAGGGTGATTTTAGTTTACCCAACATTTTTTCTGAAGTGCCTCCTTTTGGGTTCTTTTTTGCATCAAGAGTTAGATGACTTATATATACACATTGTAAATTAATTTTAGTGAACTAAATCTCAAATTTTTGTAAACATGTGAATTCCAAGAAAAACTGGGGGTCTTATCCCAGAAACAATATTGGAAATTTCCCCTTCAAAATAGCATTTTAGCTCATTTTTAAGCCTTTTTGGATTGCACCCTAAGAGCACTGCTCATTATTTAAGTGACAAAATTTTCAAGGAAAAACTTGAACAGCAAAATTGAGGGGGGTGGGGGACCTACTTCAAAAAAATTTTGGAAATTTTACTCATTTTTTAGAACTTCTACTTATAGACCATATGAGAATAACTCCTCATACGTCACAGAATTTTCAAAGAAAAACAGTACACATATTATGTTCCAAAATTTTGAGGGATATTTGGGGGTTCTCCCCCAGAAATTGTTAGGAGTTTTTACCCTTAAAAGGTAGTGTTTTGACTCATCTTGAGAACTTTGGGTTACACCGCTCCTTTTGAGTCACATTGATTTGATTAGGTACTTAAAAATAAATTTTCTAGCTTTTTAAGGGATTTGAAACTTTTGATATATTAAAAATTTTTTCGTAATGATTTGTGGCTTCAAGAGCCTGAGCACCGCGACCAATGGTCTAAATTTTTTTCGTATGGAACTGGAGAGCTGCAACTTTACATCAAAAGAGCCGCAGGTTGCCGACCCTTGGTCTAAGAGAAAAACGAAGTTTTATTATCAATTTGACTGAAATAGTTGTTTTTTTTTAAATTGATAAAATTCCATTGGGAAAACTAACCACTTTTGAAATTCCTTGTTCCAGACTTCATTCTGAATCATTCTACTAGTAACATACCAAGTTGTTTAAGATCAATAATTATTCACATTACCCCCTGATTTTTTAGGTAATTTATACTCCTTAAGACTCCTGAATTTTACTATGTTAGATAGAGTACCCTACATTTAGACTCAGCATGAGACTCTCAAGGTCCTTACATTTTTTTATGCTCAAATTTAATATCTGAAGAAGGGTTCAGGTGTACAAATTTTTAATGAACTGCACCTCCTGAAATATCCTTAATTTTTCTAAGGGCCCTTTAAACTTAACTGAAAATTTGTTTTTTTCTCCTGAATTTTTCCTCAGACTCCTGAAAAACATCCATCTGTGAGCAAAGCAAAGTTTTACTAAAGGTTAATGATTCACATTACCTCCTGAGTTTTTACTTTTAGTAAGACTTCAGAATTTTTCTATTATATGAACCCTGCTACTCCCTTTCTGGATTCCATTAAAAAAGAATAAGCTAAATTACCATAAGTGCTACTCTTCAGCACTGAGAACAGAATTCAGTCTACTTAATAAATTCTGTTAACAGGATTTTGTAAAATGGGGAACCAATCTTTAGAGCTTCACCACTAACCTTCTACATTTTGCCAAAAAATGCCAAGATAAGAAATTATTCTTACAGATTAAAAAAAATTTTTTGGTTGAATTTTGTTAGTCAATTTGAAAGTTTCAATAACGAATCACTGCCCAAACTGTATTTTATTTTCAGATTTGCACCAATACTGAGTTGTCTTAGTAAAATTTAATAAACCCAGCAAACTGTGTTTTTGAAAATTTTGTTGAGTTGTATTAAAAAACATTAAACTGGGTAAAATTATTAAGTAAATAGTTTGGTCTTGCAATTTATGAACAGAACAGTGGCACCCATGTTAATTACATATCTCAGTGATGTTCTTGAGACTTCCTGAAATAGTGTTGGGAAAAAATTCTTTTATTCCTTGTAATTTACTTTCTCCCCTGCTTATCTTATACTAGATAGCAACTTAAGTTGAACCTACTACGTCACTAACAAAGTAGTTCCCATCGCGGTGTTTGAATTTCAAATGAAACTAAGAACGTCAATTTTAAAATATGATTATTTTGTTAAACCCTTGTATAAATAGTGTCTTTTTATCACGATTCGCATGTCGAATTCCCTCTTATCAACCCAACAGGATTTGTTTTCTCACTTTCTTCTTCCACGTAGTGACGTACTGGGTTCAGAAAACGTTGCTGTGAAGTATAGCATTCAAATTCTGACAACTTGTTAGAGCAAGTTGTGTTGCACATCTCTTGGCTCCCTATAAAACACATTATTTTGAATTTCAGGTTGGTCAGCATGTGGAGTATGAAGCAGAATGGGAGAGCGGCATAAACCTCCAACTCCGTGTGTCCCCCGTGACTACCCTGCTGCTCAAACTCTGCTGCAACGACTACTCAGTCTTTGTCCGCATCCTGCGGGCAAACATCAAGCACTTCCAGACGTCCCAGCAGAAGAACAAGTTCATCGGGGTTGAGCTCGCTGACCACTCTGCATCCTGCATAGAGTATGACGTTTCAACAGAGCCAGTGTCCATCCACCTGCCACTAGTGAGGTTCATGGCCGGACTCTTGCTGCACATGGACAAGTTTGGCCTGTCCTACGATGACCAGCAGTTCCTCATAGAGAACGTGGAGAGGCCAAGTCCTGTGCAGCTTATGGAGCTGCCCTTGAGGACATTAGTGATGCTTGCTCAGTTCAGGGCGGGAATGTGGCGTAGAAACGGCTATTCTTTGCTCAATCAGGTGTACTTTTACCACACTGTGCGTCTAAGGGATGAGATGTTTGACAGAGACATTCTTATGCTTCAGATTGCAGCTTCCATGATTGAAAGTAATGAGTTTTTGATACACCTCATTTACAAGTATGGTTTGCTGAACTGGGCAGCCGAAAGCTTTGATGGCCCCAATCGAAAACCCGAAGACGATAACATTAGGCATATTATAACTGTTGCAGAGGAGTTTCTGAGTCTCCTTCTAGTTGTACTATCTGAAAGGTTCACTCCGGGTTTGGGAAAAGTGACGGAGTCTGAAAGCATCAAGAAGGAAATAATTCAGTTGCTTTGCATAGAGCCCATGCCTCACAGCTTATTGTTAAAACTCTTGCCTAAAGACCCAACGGGTGATATGGGTATCGAGGCAGCCATCAAAGAGGTGGCGACATTCAAGATGCCCACAGGCCCCGGTGTGGGAAAGTACGAACTCAAACCCGAGTATTACAAGTGCTTCAACCCTTTTTACTACCACTACACCCGTGAAGAACAATCGAAGGCGGAAGAAGCTCAAATGAAGAGGAAGAAGCAGCTGTGCGAGGAAGTGTGCTGCCCTCCTCCCGTCCCCCCGGAGTTCGCCCCGCGCTTCTCGATTATTATCAATCTGCTGCAGTGCGATGTGATGCTGCACATCATGGAGCTGGTGCTGCGGCGAACACCCAACCTGCACTCGCTCGCCTTCTCAGAGACCCAGATGGAGAAGGTGATGCATCTAATCGGCATCGCCTTGCACGAAGAAGAGCGGGCGATAAAGGCGGACAAGGAGAACTCCTTCTTCTGCTTCACCTCGAAGGCCAACAAGAAGGGCTTCGTCAACCTGCTGGAAGAGTGCCTCAAGTGCCCCAGGGTGGACGTCTGCGGCGAGCCGCAGAAGGACCTCATCTCGTGGGTCATCACCAAGTTCAAGTACGTCGAGGGCCTGCACTCGCTCAACGACGAGCAGATGCAGGTGTCCGACGTCGCCACGACATCGGGGGCCAGCCGCAATTCGGCGAGGGACCGCAAGCGGAAGACGGAGATGGCGGCGGCCCGGCGCACCAGGATCATGGCGCAGATGTCCGCCATGCAGAAGAGCTTCATCAAGGAGCACGCGGAAATGTTCAAGGAGACCCTGGTGGAAGACTCGAGCCTCTCCAAGTCGGAGATGGACATTTACTCGGAGCTATGCGAGGAGGACCCGGTTTGCTTCTTCCGGAACTCCAAGTGGAAGGTTCCGGCCCCCAGCGCCTTCACTTGCATCCTGTGCCGGGAGGACCAGGAGCTGAGTTGCTCCGGCAGGGCCCTGGTGCTGTCCGCCTTCAACCAGAGGTCGTCGATCCTGTCGAAGAACCGCAAGCACCAGATGAAGAGTGCGGATTCGTACGACCCCCTGCTGTTGCCCGCAGATCTCTTTTGGTCTGTTCATGTGAGCACGTGTGGACATGTTATGCATAGTGACTGTTGGCAAAAATTCTTTGAGTCTGTTGTGCACAAGGAACAGAGAAGACCTGTTAGGTAACCTTTACTTCCCGTAGCTCTTATGCATTTTAATTACTTAACAACCATTATTAATACAGCAAAACCTTGACAAAGTGACCCTATTCATGATTCCTCAGATATTTTGCTAAAATTTTCCTTACCTAAAACACCATTACCTTTAAAAAAAATTTTTGAGTAGTATAACCTAATTCATAACCAACCACTTTTTTCTGAGATGAAACCCTTTCTACTAGTTTGTTGATCATTTTCAGCAATATTTCTTGTCTTGGGTGTTAAAAACTGTTGAATGATTTTTAAAAGGATGAATAGCTGAAAGGAAAATTAATCTTGGTAAAAATTTCTTACACTGATGTCTGTTAAGCAGTTTAAAAAATGTGTTTTAGAAGCTATGAGAAATATTAACTAAATGTTTACTCCAATTTTTGCATTTTGTGACATTTACTTCATAATAAGGTTGCTACCTTAGTTAATTGTTAGTAAATAATACAACTTTTCCTCATAAATCGTCGGAATTACAGCAGGTTTTGTACTTTTTATTTTAAGGGGGTTTGCATAGGTTTTCCTGTTAAATATGTTATGTAATTTTCCTGTAGTAAAAACATTTGGTAAATATTTAGCTTTTATTAATTTTGGAAATCTTTTAGATTTGGTCGTCATACTAGTTTCGATGTAGAGAAGAAAGAGTTCTTGTGTCCACTATGTGAGAGGTTAAGTAACTGTGTTATACCCTTGATTCCTCCCCTTTCTACACTAACACCACCTGAAGTGAGGACAAAAGATTTCGACATTTCTATAGATGAGTGGTTGCGAGTAATGAAAAAAGTTTGTGAAGGATTTGTAGTAAATTCTGACCTTCCAGAAGTGGGTAAGATAAGATTTATCGCTTTTATTGCTTTTATTTTTTTTCACTCTGTCATTGCTATGTTTAAAACTATACACATGTTTTAATCAAGGGTTGTGGAAATATTTATGATTGCTTAAAGCAAGCTTACTGTTAGCACTATTCAAGCCTTATTTAAAACATTGCACATTAGAAGTATAAAAGTTCCTAAATTTTTTATCAATGCAGTTTTTTAAAAAATCATCCCTAGTTCTTGATACAGCAGTATAAAAACATTAAGCTACTCAATTTAAAAATAAATAAAATGTATTGAAAATTCATGTGTTTATTGATGGATCTTATTTACAGCATTTTTGACTCAATATTCACACAGAAATAACAATTTCATAAAATTTTAGGGATTCAGTTTCTAAAATATTAATTTCAACTAAATTTTTTCTTTTGAAATTAAAGAATTTCAGCTTTTTAGTAAATACAAATCCATTAGAACTAATTTATATTCCCCTAACACAGGTGAAGGTCCATCTCGTTTCCCCTTTTATTACAAAGCCAAAACTTTGGAGGAAGCAGTAAAAGACGTCAGTGAAGATGTGCAAGAAAAATTTAGGGCTTTATTTTCTTCCTTCGAAGTAGAGGAGGATGCTGCATCAGGGACTCAAACCTTTTCACAAAACCTAATAGACATGATGAAGCTGTTTTCTGAGGCCACTTACACCGTGAGTTATTTAGTTCTTTCATGTTTTCTTGCTTGCATTACATCTTATTAGTTTTATAACGGCAGCAAAATGTTGTGATTTTTGTCTTGGCAATATAGCTTTGTGAGATGAAAAATTAGGTGTTTCCGATTTTTCTTTAAAATTTGATACCAAGATTGGTTATTTTAAGTAAGCCAAATAAATAGTAAAATTAAAAACCAGACAAATTATTCTTTTATTCTAACTTTTCATGGTTGTATGAATTTATTTTTGCACTGTCTTATTAATCTTGTTTGTAGGAAATACTTTTCAAGGTTGCTTTTGTGGCATACAATCTTAAATCTAATTAACTAACCTAACTTTTAGCTTTCTCAAAACTTAATAGACATGATGAAGCTGTTTTCTGAAGCCACTTACACTCAGTTATCTCATGTTTTCATGCATGCATTACAACTTGACTTTCTAACTTTTTTCTTTGTCATTTGCAAAAGATGGAAACTTTTGTGCTGTTCTGTTTCTTCCAACACTCCTCACAAAGGCTCTATGCAATGATTCCATACTGATCATTACTGTATCTTATCATACCAAGTGTGTATTTAAATAACAATGTTCTGCAAATCATTCATATCACCTTCTTCATTTCAGGTTGGCCTGAACACAGTCATCAACTCATCAGACGTCCGTGTGCCCTCCATGTCCTGGTTTTCCGGCACCTACACCATCCACGCAATGGAGTGGCTGCTACGAGACCGACGCAAGGCGCTCTTTGGTGCCCACTCCTCTCGCAACGCCCTCTGCCTGGACGGCATAATCCGCTTCTGCGGCGCCAGCCTGCGCGTGTTCGACCGCGCCGTTGTGCGCACCAACTGTGTCCGCATGCTACACTACCTCTTGCTGGGCGACCACTACCTCTCCAGTCCCCAGTGCTGCCTCGATCTGGACGCTTTCTCGGTGCTTTCTTTCCTCGTCCTGGCCATGCCTGTGCTGTTCGAGCCGTCAGGGCAGCCTGGTAAGGTACCCGTGCTGCACCCGTTGGGCAATGTCCTGGACAAGCACTTGTTGCATCTGATGCTGGTGTTCCACTTTGTGCAGGTGCTGCTCACCTACCCCTTCCAGGTGAGGTTTCTGTCTGTCCTTGCTAGTGTAACCCAAAATGAGCGAGGCCATTCACTTCCTATGGTTGGGGAGCTATAAAGAGAGCCAAACTCGTAATTTCTTGCCTATAACTTCCCCCTACTCCCTTCCTTCCCTCTTCTTTAAACAGAAGATGCTTAAGTATCCTAGCTAGCTATCCAAATTTCTTGCACCCCCACTTGAACTTGGATTTCCCTGTTCCCAACCCCCTAGCCAAGAAAGGCAATAATGCTTCTTGTGATTGCAAATAATGTGCCCACAAATTCTACCGTTCTATCTGATAAGTTAAGTGGTAATTTAGGGTATGAAATATGGTTATCTTTGGACAAACTGACCTTTTACATGGTGCCCATTTAAAATGAATGTTTGAATCTTGCTACTAGATTTCAAATAGTTAGATTCAATAGTTTGAGTTTTGAAAACATAACTATTTTTAAAATCATTGTAAGTTTGTTTTGCAAGAACTTACATTACAAAAAATGGTAATGAAATATTAAAAATATATGAATTAAGCTTTAAAAGAAAACCTTATAAACATGCAGAAAAAATTTTAATGTAATCCCATTGTCATTTTTCCTTTTAGGGTTTTGAATGCTCTATTTTATGGTTTGCATGGGTCAGGGAATTTAAATTTGGTCAAAAAAAAGTCACGGAATAAGCAGGGAAAATTGCTAATTTTAGGTAAAACCTGGAAAATTAATACTGAACACCTGGAATAGAGCCAATTTCCAAATTAGCTTCTTATTTTTACCCTAGAAAATAAAAATAAGTCCTTTTTTATACAAATTTTTAGGGATGAGATTTTTCAGACTTTTTAAAACTTTTTAACAAAAATGTCAACTAAAACTACACATTTTTCATTTTTTGTGAATGTTCTTGGTTTATGATGCTGCTTCCTATGGTAAATTTTCATATCTGAGGCAGCTAAATAATTTTTTTTTGGTTAGGTTTACGATCTTCTCATCGATTCTTGCAGTTTCCAGACTTTTTGCTTTTTTGTCAAACTGATCCCAGATTTCTTTTAAAAAAATCAAGAAATATAAAAAAAAGTTTCTGTGGATGGGTAGTTTTTTGACCAAGAAAACACTACATAATTAACCTGGAAAAGCTGCTTCCTACTACTATTATAATTGTGAATGTTTGTCTGTATGTTTGTTACTCTTTCACGCAAAAACTACTGAATGGATTTTAATGAAATTTTGCAATAATGTAGCTTATACATCAGAATAGGACATAGGCTATAATTTATAAAGAGAAAATCCGTCCTTCATTCTTTTTTTCCCATTTTTCCTGCTTTTTTTCACTTATTTTTCCGTGTTTGAAAACCTGTTTTACCAGTCATGCAAGCCAATAATAGGAAACTTTAGTACCAGTGTTGTAGTTACTAGGCAATTTTATTAATCTCTATATAAATAAAAACGTTTGTGGCTGTGTGTGTGTGTATGTATGTGTGTTCCGCGTCTCCTTTTAGACCACACCGAAGGCGTGGACATTTCCTCCATTTCAAGATTTTTTCCTTTGAAATAAATATATATTTACTGAAAAATAAATTTTTTTTTATGGAAAACGAGTTAAAAATAAAACATTGTTTCAAATGAGACAGATCACTAGACTTTTTCATTTACAAGACTTTTTATTATAGTTTCAAATTTGCTATTTTATAAAGGCACCATGATATTTTTAACATTATAAGGAACATCGGGATTGTAAAAAGTGACAAGAACACGGGGATTGGAAAATTAGCGGGAACATCGGGATAGGAAAATTTACCGGGTTATAAAAACTACCGAGAACACCGAGATAGGAAATTTACCAAAAACACACCGGGAATACCGGATTATAAAAATTACTGGAAACACCGAGATAGGAAAATTACCGGGAACGCCGGGATTAGAAAAATTACCGGGAACACCGGGATAGGAAAGAGGCTCCTGGGATACCGGGATGATTTGTAATATTGCTATTTTACAAAATTATAAATGTATTTTAAGAAAACTTTTAAAAAATAAATTTATACACCCCACCCGTGCAAGGCCGGGTATAACAGCTAGTTATTTCATATATTAACCCTACAGAGCATACTGTTGCCATTTGGCAACACAACATTTTTCCCCATTTCCTACTCGAACTTCCATTTCCAAATGGCAACACCATGCAATAAGTACAATAAATATAACATTTCATTGTTTTAGCACTTTAGACAGCCAGTAGATCGTAGCAGGGGTACTATTTTGAGACATTTGTTAGTAGCTAGTGAGAAGAAAGTCAAGACACAGAAAATGCCAAAATAAAAGGACCATATAAATTAAAATAAAAAAAAATTTCAGCTTGAAAAAAAAAATTGTTTTGAAAAGATGTTTTTTTATATTTTTAGAGCAATTGGTTTTATTTCACTTCACAATTAATTTCACAAGGACAAAATTTTTCTTCAATTAAATGTAGAAAAAAATTAAATTAAATTTTTTTAGTATTTTTTTACTAATTTACACCATAATAGAAGTCAAATGAATGATTTTCAAGTGAATTTAAAAAATCATGCATTGTAGGGTTAAATAGTGGCAACCCCCTGCTTTTTGTAAGAAAGAGGAAATAAGATTTTTTTTAAATGAAGCCATTTTCCAGTTGCCATCCATTTAGATATTTTCTTTAGTCTTATTACTTGTCTACCATCGGAAGGCAGACGAAAACCGGTTTTCTCTGCCTTCCACAATGCAGAGAAACCGGTTTTTCTCCGCCAAGCGACAGTAGACAAATAATACTTTACTCCCTCTCTCCCCCACAGGAGGAAGAGAAGATGGAAACGGAACCCAGCAGCCTGCAGAGCGAATCCACCCGTCCCCACGGCGAGAGCGTAACAGCCCTGCTCTTCTACGAGGAGGTCCGCACGGCGGCCGGCTTCGACCGCTGGAACCCGGCCCCCTCCGGCCACACCATCGTCCACTGCCTCAAGACTGGCTCGCTGCCCTTCCTGCGGTGTGCGGCCATCTTCTTCCACGTGCTGACGGACACCCCGCCCCCACTCTCACTGCAGCAGGAACAGAGGGAGAACGGGGAGAGCTTCGAGAGTATCTGCTCCTACCTGGGGTTCCCCTCGACACTCGATGAGCTGCTGGCGTCCACGTCGCTCAAGCACTTGGCGCTCAGGTGGGAATTTTGTATGGTCTTGTAGTATTGTGTGTTGAGTAATATTTTTCGGTGGGTGTTGTTTTTAGTGTTTGAAACACTCCATTTAAAAAATTGGTTTCAGCATTTATAGACCCCTCGTCCATTACTTCTCTTATGCAATTTTTTATTTGAAAGTTCAGCTATGTTTTGTGAAGATACCAGTCAAGTGCATTAAGTTTTGATTTGTTTCTGTAAAGTAGGGGAAATTTGAAACTTGTTTGTACTGTCTAAAATTATCCTAATTAAGATATCAACATCAAGCAAAACATCACACACATTTCTAAAGATATAGTGTGATTCTACATCCTACAGGGATGAAATTCCTTGGACCTTCCTTGATATATTTTCCTGCTTTTTATGAAATTTCAAGACTTTTCTTTGTATTTAAGCATATTTTCTGAAATTTTATTAGAATTTGCAAATGTTGTATAATTTGATATAATCAGTCTTAATACTTTTGAGGTAATTCAATAAGCCATTTTTTCTTCCACTTAAATTATGCTTTCTTATGAGTAGTTTTTATTTCTTTCAGATCGTTTGTACACAGTAGAATTTTTAAAGTGCGAGAATTCCCTATTGAAAAAAGTTAACCCCTTCCCTTATTACTTTTTGGATCTATTCTTACTTTAAGCTTGAAGCTAAATTGTGTATAAATACTGTCAATCAAATGTCATTTGCACAATTTTTTGCTTTTCTGCGAATATCTTATCCTGAGGTTTGTTTAGTTTTTCTTCTTGCTAACGTACTGGCCAGAGCATATGACTGTGAAGTCGTACGTCTGGGGTTTGAATCCCCATTTAGCATGGATGTTAGTTTCTGTCCGTGTGTGTGATGAATGAATGTGGCCCCCTATAAAAAGGGGTTCTGCGAGCGAATGCTTGTGTGTGGCGAGGGCAACAGTACTTACCTCCCTGGCTTCGGTCCACAGGGGCCCACTGGGCAACGTGAAGTAAGTACTGATTTCGGCTTGTATGAAGTAATGACCTCGGTCACAGTGTGTGTGTTGTGCTCTGCCATTGGACCAAAAAAAATTTAGTTTTTCTGAAATAAATTTAGTACTTGCCTAGTTTCTAAATTAATTAACTCAACAAATAAAAGGTACCATTGATAGCATTCAAATGCAAATTTAGCTAAATGTCTAAAATCTTTTCCTCCAGCTGGGCCCGACACCCGCGAACCCTCCACCTCCTGATGAACCCCGACCCCACCGAGACGGAGAGCCTGGTGCGGCACCCGCTCTCCATCAACCGGCTGGTGCCCCTGCCCGCCGACTACAGCGACCTCATCAACAGCGTGTCGCAGTTCTCGTGCGAAGGCGACGACAGCCGCAACCCTACCATGTGCCTGGTGTGCGGGGAGATCCTGTGCTCGCAGAGTTACTGCTGTCAGCGCGACCTCGGCGGGACGCTCGTCGGGGCCTGCACGTTCCACGCCCAGCACTGCGGCTCCGGGGTGGGCATCTTCCTCCGGATCCGGGACTGCAAGATACTGCTCTTGTCCGACAAGAATAAAGGTGAGAGTAAGTTTTTTTTCTCGCTTTTTTTGTTTTGGTCGTGGGCAGAGCTGGAAAAAGTTTCCCGAACCTAATAAAATTCGCCCAAACCTTATGTATTGCTCCAATGGAGCTGGCAGAAGCTTCCCCCAAACCAGGTTTGTAGGTTCGGGCACTTTTTCCAGGTCTGGTCATGGGTGCCACTCTTCGGTCCCGGGGATGAAAATCAAGATTTTTCAACAGAATTCTGTCTGGGCTTAACTTAAAATTTAAGGACCTATTTAATCGTTCGGGTGATGTTTTATGGCTTTTTTTTGCAATTTTAAAGATCCACTAGATTGGTAGAAAATGATTTAAAAGATAGTTCAAGTTCACGAAGTTTAATCTTGCATTTTTTGAAGAGTAGCACCCATGGTATAGGTTTTGATTTTGTTAAATATTTGGGGGTGTTTTGAGAATATTAGTTTTTGAGTTGTAGGGTCGTGGTAGCGTCGTTATTGATTTATAGTCGGGAATTTCTTTAATTAATTGCCGAGCTTGATGAATCCAGTTATAGTGTATTTGCTAAAGAAATTATCAACTGAAAATGAATTTTAAAGCTATGCTCATCTCCGTTTTCTTGACTGGGGCCCTGTAATGCTAGGCATATGTCCTGGTTAGGTGGTCAGCTGGTCAGCCTAACGCAAGACTCCAGCTTGTAGTTCCCAAGCGCGCCTGGTCCTCATTTTATCGACCCACTGAAAGTCTGAGTCGACCTTGCCCAGCCCGGGGCCCAAGAATTGAACCCTGGACCTGTATGTGTGAAACGCTACAACTATGCCACTGGGCTAAGTGACTTTATTCCTCATTAGAGATGGGAATGGCCGGAAAAAAACCGGAAACTTATGGAAAAAAACCGGTTTTTTTCAGGTTTTTTTCCGAAGGGTTTATTTCTTTCCGGAAAAATTTAAATGTTAATTTCAAATACTTTTTACAGAACTATTTTACCGATATTAATTAAAAATGTGTTAGATGATATTCTTATACAATACTTAAAAATGAAGTTTCAACCATATATTAAGCATATTTTTCCCCAAAAAAGTTGGATTCCACTCGGGAAAAATTGAAAAATTTTAAGTTTGTAATAAAAAAATTTTACAGAAACATATTACAGTTACTTTGCAATGCTTTTTCTTTAGGTATTTAATGTCACACATGAAAACATTTAACTTAAAAAATGTAAGCTGCAAGTGATAAACTAATTTTAATGTACATCTAAGTATTGCTTGCTATTTTTCTACATAAACAAAAATGTGCATTCAAAATTATATTAATGAACACTGAACAGTTGCACAATTATGATAAATTTGATAATTTTATAAACAATTATTAAATCCAGTACTTTAAAAATAATATTTGAACCATATACCTAATAGAACCCACGTTTTTATGAAGTGGGTTTATTTTTACTTGAAAAATTGAAATTTTATTTTGGAAGTATTATAAAATAATTTTTAATGATTAATTTATATTTTAATTTATAATATTTTATTTTACTAATGATTTATTTATTATACAATGAATGATTATTTAAGTAGTTTCCAAAAAATATGTAAAAAAATGCTCTTTTCTATGCAAAAAAGGTCAATTTTTCCCACTTTTCCAATTTTTCCGGAAAAAAACCGGTTTTTTTCTGGTTTTTTTCCGCCTTCTCAAAATTTCCGGAAATTTTCCATCTCTATTCCTCATAGAACCTTTCTAACCAATGCAGATGTATGCTGTAGGTATAAATAATTCCTTTACAGGATTCCCATCAATCAGGGAAAACCTGGAAAAGTCAGGGCGTTTAAATTGGACCAAAAAAGCTGCTTTTTTAGAAATGCTAAAAATTGCTTTTTTAGCATAAAACCTAAAAAGTAATACAGAAAACCTGGAAAAATATAAATTTTTAATGTCAGTCTCATTTTTGGATCTGAAAAGGATAGATTTAGATTAAATTACATAGATGAAACGAAGCGTGGTTTTCATATTTTGAGGTTCTAGAAGCATAGTTCGGGCATATATAATTTGAATGTTCAGGGCTGGGGTAAATGGTGCGTCTGTAAAGAAATGTGTTTGCATTTGCGTTGCGAGGGTTAGTGAAGAATAGTGAACAGGTGTGGTTAAAAATAAATAAAATTTGAAGATCTAATTTAACATAAGATGCTTGATTTACCATCAGTACTTACCCAGTTAATTTCATTTCAGGGTGTTTCACTGCTCCTCCCTATGTGGACGACTATGGTGAAACCGACCAGGGACTGTACAGAGGAAACCCCTTGCACTTGTGCACCAAGCGCTATGCAGAGCTTCATGAACTGTGGTTGAGTCACAACATACCTGAAAAGGTGTCTCACAACATGGAACAGTCGACCACCTTACCCAACTGGCAGTTATTGTGATGGAAATGCAATTAGTCCTAATTTATTCTAATGATGTTATTTTTTTCGCCTATTCCCTCTCTGGTTATTTTAGCATCGGCGCATTTATTCGGTGATTCTCGTTAAATTCTCGTCCTACCTTCCTTCTGAGAGGAAGAATCTCAGTTTCGATCATTGATCCTGTTAGCTTGTAAGATAATTTGAATTTGTCTCTTTATGATTTACGCTTCGTTTTTAAACTGACCGAATTTTTAACGAAGTTGACAGTCCAGTTCTGCTGCTTTTGGTTGAGCTAACTGACCGGTCTTTTTTTTTCTTCTTCTTCTTTGCAACAACTTCTCTTGTGACCTGAGTGTTTTTCATTATGTCGAGAGGAAACTGCTAACAGTTTCTATCCAGTTGTACAGATTTCGGAGAGGTTCAGCGTGAATACTTTTAGGCTTACTTATTCAATGCAATCAAGGGCTCAAATTTGGTGGCTGATATTGGATTGATTTGACTGTACAATTGAATATCTAATAATAAATGAATTTTATTTCTAGTGTATTTTTTATTATACTTAATTGATCTTGATATTTATTCTTGTTTAAATGTTTTCTCTTCAATGTTTAGTTTTTCGATTTTGAAAGTAGTTTAAAGTTTGGAAATATCCTAATGTACTTTATTTATTGAATGGGGTATTTTCAATTTAGTACTTTTACTTCGAGTCTTTTAATTACGATTAAAAAAACTTTTCTTTTTAGTTGTCTGATTTAGAAGTGAAGTTAAAAGAAACTTTATTTAAACATTGTTCTAAAATTTATATCCTATTTTTTTTTAAATCCTTGTTCATTTGATTGAGGTGAAATGTTTTTTTTATTAATTAATGATAGAGGTAAGGGAACGTATCCATACTATGTGACCAGTTCAGGGGGAGGGGTGTTAAAGATACCACGCTTGGTCACAGGGGGGCTTAGGGTTTTGTCAGGTAGTCAATAGGACAAAATTAAGCCTAACTAATTATTAAAATTAGCCAAATTCAGAAATTAATTTTTTCAAACTTTCTGTGCAAAAACTGACTGAAAACCATATTTACAAATTACTACTTGAAAACTAGAGGGGGAGGTGGGGTCTTGGCATATACTACGGATGATCACCAAGGGGGGAGGGGGTCAAAAATAGAAAAAAATGGGTCACGTAGTATGGATATGTTCCCTAAAAGATGAGAGCACCTGCATACCTAGCTCAATGTTTGTGTGTAACATTTCTGATGCAAACATTTTTAAATGCTCTATTTGATTTAATTATTTAATAAAACAATTGTTACATTTTAAGATAAAAATGTGTGTTTTTTTTAACAAATATGGTACATAAGTGTGAAGACTACATATTTTTTATTACAATCTAGCTCAAGCACAGCACAGGAACTACTAAAAAGATACAAGGTGTTACAAAAGTCAGTTTCACAGCTTTTTTTTTGGAACCAACGTCTCCTTGGGTTATGGATGTACGGTTAACCCCAAGGTAAGTGACCCCGGAGAATGCATTTAGATGATTTACAGCGCCCCTAGTGGCAAATTAAAAAAAATCATTTAAAAACTAAAAGAGAGCAAAACCACCTATGAGAGTATTGTTGCCAACGTTAAGAACTCACTTAAAATATCATGAATATTCGCAGGGATATTAGCATTTAAAAATGGCACTTTTTCTGCCCTCATAAAAGAAAAAATTTGCACGTTTTTTGGATTTTTTTTACTAAATTTTGTTTTTATTTAACACTAAAAAAACATAAAACTGAAAAACTTGCAAATTTACAAACTTCTTTTTTGAGGCCTGCAGAAGTGCTATTTTCACATGCTAATATCTCCGCGAATATATATTCTCGATATTTTCATGAAATTTTTTCAGTGAGTTTTTCTTAATTTTGGCTACAATACTCTCATTGAGGTTTTTGCTCCATCTTAACTTTTTTAAACTTTTATTTCGCCGCTAGATGTGATGCAAGTCATATCAATGCAATCTCCAGGGGCACTTTCCTAGGGGTAGACCTTACTTCCATGACCCTAGGGGACTTTGGTTTGGCTTTTGAAACATCCTGTATATCTAAATTGTCTTTTTTGGAACTAGGAGCACTTTTTCAGGGCCTACTTATAGAAACATTCCTTAATCTTGTAATCAAAGTTATAGGGAAATGCATCATGTTTTCTACATTTGAACCAAAATTTGTATACTTAGAAGAGTGTAGTTCTATTCAGTAAATAAGGTCCATTGAAGTACTCCTAAAATAATCATACAAATCAATTTTAAAATTTAACAAACCTATTAAACCCAACCAATACTTAAAAATTTAGTGAAACTATTTAAACAAGTTCCCCCAAAGTTTTATACAGACATATAAAATTTGATCATGATTTCTGGATAATTAGAGTTGCTTTGTAAAATAAACTGCTTCTGTGCATACATTATTTTTGGGACTGATTAAAAAAAGTGTTCTAAATCCTACTGATTAGATTTCTTTTTTTACCCAATTCTTTAAAAATCACAGATTTTTTAAATCTCAAGATTTAAAAATCACTATACTATAGATTTTTAAGCCTTCTATAACATGAAAATATGCTTTTTCAACAATAGTATTTCAAACAGTTGTTTGTTGCAATTATTTGTAAGATTATCCTTGTAACAAGAATTTGTACTGTTCTTGTAAGTAAATGAGTAGTGGGGAAGCAGCTACATATAAATCTTGCACTTATTCTCCCGAATTAGACCCTTATTAATTAGATGGGTTTATAACAGTGGTTTCTTATATATTATTATAAATATTTAAATACATATTAATTAAGAGTAATAACCTCACTTGAAGCGATCCCACATATTGGATTACCAATAAAAACCTTCAAATGATGGTTCTTTTATTAAGAGTTAACAACTTGGCATTGTTATAAATAGGTCAAAATGGATTGGGGTCATATTTTTACTCCCTTTCTGATACTACTAGTATTTCAGAACTAAATCATTCAATTAAATTTGGTAGTCTGGTTAAATGTCCTAAAAATGTTAAGACTATATTTTTGTGTAGTATTTTTTTTTTTATTTTTCTGCATTTTGTTTTGATTATTTATGAAAGTAAAATCTGTTTTTTCTGATAGCCTTGTATTCAGACTAGTATTACAACATTGTATTAACTTTAACTGTCAATAATATTGTTACTGATTTAAAAATTAATTCATAAGTTGTTTTCTTCAGGTTTTAGAAAGTAAACAAAATTTCAATTACTAAATAAAAAGGGTGCATAAAAAATTCTTATGCACCTAGCTTTTTTCTTTTTAATTTCTACTGAAATTCTATTTTTTAAACTTTTTCCTTTATCTTTAAGGTATAGATAAACAAAATTTTTTTTTCTAAAATTTAATTTTGCCATCTTACATCAAAAAAGGTTCTTAGTTTTACTTTTTGGTAATTAATTTAAATTATTTTTGATATATAAATAACAACTTTTTTTTATAAATAATTTATCACAGTGCTGGGGTTTTTTAGATGGTGAGAATATAGAAGTTACTGAAAGTTTATCCTTTTTTTAAACAAGGTTACTTACCTTGTATTATTTAATAAAAAAGGAAATATCCTCAGATAATCTTGTAAATGTTCTTAAACTTGTGCCTTTTGTTGCTATATTTTATCAACTATTTGTTTGAAACTACAGTATAACCTCGATAGAGCAACCCCTTCTGGTCAACCAGAAGTCGTTTTAATGAAAGGACGTTATGATGAATAACATTTTAGTATGATGAAACAATTGTATTTTTATTACTGTTTGTAATGGGGGTTGTTGTAAGAGGTTTTACTGTATTTTACACTAACATCTGGCCTGTTTCAATTTTGGTTCTTATGAATTTCTTTGCAAATTTATTTTTATTAAATTCGGTTGAATTAAAACTCCCAGTTAAAGTTCAATTCATCTTTTCGATGTTTGTTATTTTTTAGTTATGTCAGTCAAGAACACTCCACTTGCACAAATCTGCAAATCTCCCCAAGTAGACTTTTTACAAGGATGAGAATTTTCCGCCTTTTAGCGGATTTTCCGCTTTTTTGTTATTTTCGAAAATTTCCGCTTTTGCTTCGATTTTTAAAAATTCCGCCTTTTTTTAACTTTCGGAAGTTTTCAGCTTAAAATTTTCCTTTTTGTTTAAAAAAAACTAAATTTTTACTGGTCGATTAACCATGTTATCCCCGCACGTGGAACTTCCATTGTAGCGATCGGAGTACCCCTGAAGGCGCGCGTTGTTTGCAACGCGATAACGAACTTCCTCTTTTCGGCATCCTAGCTCGCACGCGCATCGGCGCGATACGTTCGCGCGACTCGGCCTGTAAAGGCGCCTTCTCCTCGTTTGTTTACTGTATTACGGAAAAACGACTTTTATTGGAAGAGAGCCGTGTTCATGCTGTTCCTACCATGCAGCCTAAAGATGAGGAGAAGCCTATTTTACGGGGCGTAATCGTCGGCTTCTCGCATTTGGTGTATTGTGGAAAACGGACTTGAGCTTTTTCATGGAGAGATATTCTTAAGTCAAAGACTTGCTTATGAAGTCTTATTTAATTGGTGCTCTAATTAAATTATTTTGAGTAGAAAAATTGAAAGAAACTTTATCGGAAAACTTGAATTTCTGCTTAAGTCTTAATTTAAATTTAAGACTTTCATAGTTATAGTATGGTTGTGAGTGATAGGTAGTTTTTTCCTCCAAAAAATATAACCTGAAAAGATTTTCAGCTTATTTATGAAAATATATAATGAAATTTCTGTATAAGGTAGTCTTTATACACAAATAGGATCCTTTACATAAAATTGAAGTTTTAATTTTTCTCAGTTAAATTTCTGAATAAAAGCCTTTTAAAGTTAATTTTTACTGAAGGCTCCTGATTATCAATTAAACATTTCTCAATTTTGGTTTTTTAGAATAATTTGAAGATCAAATATAATCTGACTTTAGTTTTCATTAAAATAATTTCATTTCGCAAAAATGCACCCCCAAAAATTAAACCATGAGTACACCCATTCTAGCCAGTGTATTGTAAAGTCATTTCACAAATCTTGTATTCCTTTTGAGCTCTTGCTCAGTCTCAGAATTGGTCGAAGCTTTTCTAGAGAAAAAGAAAACTGTTAATTTTTCTCAATGAGTAAAACATCTGTAAATTAAATGTCTAATTTTAAAAATAATGTATCATTCAACCAATTACTAATACTAATCTATAGAAGATATTTTTTCAGTTATTTTTTATCAAGTTTATTTAATATATGGTATGAATAGAAGGAAAATAAAAGTTCCATCTTGTCACCAAAAATAAAAAAAACGCCTTAAAGCTTTAGTTTGACCGAACCTGGAAAATAAAAAAAATTGTCCTGGAAAACCTGGAAAACTCGGGGAATTTTTATTCAAATAGAATAATATTTTGTACAAAAAGAATTTGTTATAGTTAATCAAGAATTAAATAAAGATGTATTTAACTATACCAATTGTATTGAATTTGTTGTTACTGTTTGAATTTTATTTAGAAAATATAGCTTTGTTTATCTTGTAGAAATATATAAAATCTAAATTCAATTAAAAAAATTTAAAGCATTTATGTGTCAAAAAAAGGTTAAAAACAAAAAGAAACAATGTTTTCTCAACCCTGATTTATAGTAATATTTCATGATCTCATTTTTAGTGGTTCTCAGAGAAAGTAACAAAAAAGTAATATTCCAATTCAAGGAATTATTTATCAGTAAATAAATTCAAACTTGATACAATTTTATGTCCTGAAATTAACTTAGTTTCCTTTGAAATCACCTATTGAATATTACTTTTAACTCGCCCATTTTTTATTCAATTTTATAAAATAATATTAAGCTACTAATTTGTTAATTTCGTTGCTTTATAAGGTTTGAGGTAAATAGAACAAAAAATTTAAGAAACATTGGTATTAGGTTTCCTATTTCCTTAAGAGCACCTATTTTTGATGAAATTCAGCCTTGCCATTCTAGCTTCATTTGGTCACTAATTTAGAATCTCTTTTTGATATTTTTATAAATAGTTAGAGAGAAAAATTATTTTATTTTCTCTTTTTGAAGTTATTTAATTTATTCAACTTCAATTAAACTTTATTCAATTTATTTAAAACTTCTCAATTTCTATTCAAATATCCTTATCCAGAGTATTTTAGATTATATAAAAAGAATAAGCCTTTATATTTCAAAGAATGTAAGTTTTACTGATGTGTACTGCATATAAGGGGACATTGTACCATCAATGTATGAAATGCTGTGTAAGTAAATATTAAAAAATTACATTACTATTTTCCTTTTGAATGCAAATTATGCAATAATAAAATGCATTATTATTTCAAAAATTTTATGCACGTAATTTATTAGTATTAAATTCAATAAAAAAAACTTCCGCGTGGTTTTCAGCTTTTTTCCCATTCTCATCCCTGCTTTTTAGCAACAGCACAGTCGCCTGCCGGAACAAATCACACAAAGAAAAGGTGGAAACAAAACCAAAAAAGGCAAAAGGTTACCACCGGCAATATTCCGTTTAGAGTTGGTTGCATCATTATTGGCGACTTATCGCCTGCACCAGTATAATGGAAAAGTACCAAATCTACTTGTTTGTTTATATTTTTGCAGCTAATGATGACTGATCATTAACCTAGCCCAATGGATTCTGCTGTGGACGAAGATCTTGCCTTCAAGTGGAAGCAGAAGTTTGAGCAGAAAGCCCTGAGTGCAGATGACTTTCAGAGACACTGGGCTAAGACTGTCCCTTTCGTCTACCACCCCAATGCCTCCAAACAGAATAAAGAAGAGGTTCTCTTCACCCCCTTGGAGCAATTCATTGCAGGGTCAAAAGACGTTTCTGAAGTGTTCCAGAATCTGAAGCTCAGCGATACGCCTACCCTGTGTCGGAAGATTTTGAAACCTGGGGAGCTTATGTACTCCTGTCAGGAGTGTAGCCTTGATCCAACATGTGTTCTATGCATTGACTGCTTCGCTAACAGGTATAATGCATTCCTGTTAATTTTGCTCATAAATTTTTCGGTTCTAGGAGATTGAACTTGTAGATATTGTCACAACTTTATCTTTTCCCTATTAGACTAAACTGTTGTCCACATTTGTCAACAGTATTATTGCCTTGGGAATCTTCAAACAATTTGCCCATTGCCCTAAATCGGTTGAGCTCTTAATTATTAAAAGGGCATTTGATGTGGGACAAGTGCCTTTTGATGTCTGTAAAAAATATCCTGATTTCTTTATTTTGAAGGGTTTGAAGCTATGCTACTTAAGCTTTACTTTTACTTTAAACTGATCTGACAAAATTAGTTATTGAATTTCAAAAATTATATTGTAAAATATCTAACAACTAACTAACTACATCTAACAACAAAAACATTAAGAACTCAGTAACTTGATTGTAGTTACTGAGTTCTATTTTTACATGATTTACTTTGTTTACTTCCTTGCTTTAAAAAGGTATACCTATTTTTAGCTTTAGAATTACTTTTTAAGCATATCAGCCTATAAATATTCTTTATAGTGAACACAGAAATCATCATTTTAAGATGAATACAGGCAAACAACAATTACCAGACTACAATAGTAACAAGATCACAAGTGCAGTTGGAGCGTTCTGCAAATGTGGAGACCAGAAAGCCTGGAAGTCATTTAGTGAATGTGCAAACCATCATGAAGACTCGCAGGTACAAATTACTTTTATTTCATACAATTTCTTACTGCTTAAAAATAATTTAGTGTGTTGCAGCAGTAATTGAAATTGTGAAGCTTTATTGTCAGTTTGAAAAAAGGCAGTCAGCTGAGAACTTAGTTTATATTGAATGAATACAGGGAAGATTACATTGATTGAGAGCAAAACAGGGGTACTACAGAATTAATTGTTATCTGACAAATATTCACCCAAGAGAATCCCCTCAAAGGGATTATAAAATTCAGAAAGTCAAAGCTCGACAGAAACAATATTTGGGAGAATTTTTGAGATGTATGTTTGTCTAAAGGCAGGCCAAAGAGAAAAAAACTTTTATCAAAGCCCCCAAGAAACCATTAATGAGAATATTTCAAGATGTCTGTTTGGCTCAAGGCTAGAGATAATTATCTAATATCTTAAAGCACCAATTATCTTATCAATTACCTTATAGCATTTAAAAATGGTTTTATTTATAGTTTTTCTTTCGATTGGCATGTGTCCTATACTTATTGATTGTTGGTGCATCTGATATGATATTTATTTGAATTATTTGGTTTTTACTCAACCTTGCTGCTAATGTTTCTTATTCTGAAAGCATTCAAGTTAAATAAAATGACCTGGGTTGTGTTTGAATTTCACCAATTAATTTCTATAGCTTTTTATTTATGGGTTTGAGTTAAGAATTTTCATTATCAAACATTATTCCTCAATGAACTTTCTGAACCTAAGCAAGTGCCAAGTCTGTACTGAACTTGTTTATTTTTGCAGTGTTCCGAAACCTCTAGTCCTTTGAATAAACTGTCAACTGACCTTGTCCAGAGATTCCAAATAGTTCTGAAAACTGTGATTGAATACTGCCATACTATGTTGACCTGTAAGGAAGTCTGCAAACTACCATCTGAGTGGACGTTGGGGGCCACAAAAGTATCAGAAGATATTTACTGCACCTTTATTTTAAAAGATGACACTTACCCTTCTAAATATGTGAGTAAAAAGTTCCTAATATGTAGGCAGCATAGATGGAATTAAAATGTAGTGGGGTATTATAGTTAGATTATAAATTGTTCCAGAGTTTTAATGATATTCAAAGATTTAAAATGTACACCTTGTCAGTGGCGGATCCAGGATTTGGTTTTGGGGGGGCTAAGAATTTTCGTAATCCAATTGAATCTTCTTGTTAATGTTTATACGGAAAAGGAGTGAAATATCCTGCTCCAACTTCCAAAAGGGGGGTTTGGGGGTCCTCCCCCAGAAAGTTTTTCAAAAGTTAAGTCAAAACCCCCAATTTTTCAACTCCTTTTGGTAACGCTTCACATGAATTTCGGATATAGATTTTTTGAGTTTTGACACAAACTTAGTAAAATGTAGTTGTAATAACAGAGTTACAAAAGTGCCAAGGGGGTCTGGGGGCTTCCCCCAGAAAATTTTTTAAAATTGACCTTAAAATAACAGGGTTTTAACTCATTTTGGTACATAAAATGTCATTATATGGAGTAAAACTTTTCATTTTGGGGGGGGGCTTGAGCCCCCTAGCCCCCCCCTTGGATCCGCTAGTGCACCTTGTATCAATAGTGATATTAAATCAATCTTAGTTGTTGTTTTTTAAGAAAGGGTTTAAATAGGGAAAATTAGGAATAACACAGGTCTGCAAAAAAAACTTTTTTCAAGCTGTTTTGGATATTTCACCTGAACTTTGTTATTTTTGGTGCGCTGAATCCAAAAATGACCTCAATTTTTTCCTGGGACGTCACGTTTTTTGACAATTCAGATTTTTAGGTTTTATTGGGAAATGCCTTAAAATTTTGTTAAATTAACTTTTAATACTAAATTTTTTATTCAAATTTTTTTCACCAAATCTTTTTTTATGTTTTTTGATGTGCTGAATCTAAAACTGACCTCCGTTTTGTCTTAGGACTTCACCTTTTTTCACAATTTGAGTAAATATGTCAATTTTTTAAGAAAGTAAATATTTTAAAAAATTATTTTTCGACTCAAACTTTATTTGAAAACAATTTTTTATGATTTTTGGTGAGCTGAATCCAAAAAATACCTCTTTTGATTTTTAAGACACCATATTTTGTAACAAATTGAGCAAATATAGCAACATTTCACATAAAATGTAAGTATACTTACGAAGTAGATTTTTTAGTGAAAATTTATTTTTAAGGTTGTAACTTCCAAGGTTTTTTTGTGCCCCGAGTTCAAAAATGGTCTCTGTTTTGTTTTGCCATAGAATGTCATGTTTCCTGACAATTTAGGTAAAAATGTAAAATAAGTCATTATTTCAATTTTCATGAAAATAGGTTCATAAAATAAAATTATTGTTACATATTCTTCATGAAAATCATTATATAACTATAATAAACTTATTTACACAATCTAAAGCCAATTTTTCCTCCTCATGAAACTCCCCTTGGTACCTTTACCCTTGTGAGTAGCAAAAAGAACGTTCCTTTGAACTATACAACAAAAATCCTTCATTATTCCCCGATTAAATCTTCCCTAATATTTTCTTTCAATCTCTATAATGTCCTGATGAGATAGTTTACTATATGCACCATTCACAGCTCCTAATTTTTAAAACTAAAGGAGCTAGAAATGCACAAAAACTATGAAAAATGGGCAAATTCGAATATAATTTTGCAATTTGTGAAAAATCCTGACGTATAGGATTTTTTTCAATATTTTTTTCGTAATCAGCACATCAAAATACATAGGAAATCGCTAAAATTATTCAAACAGCGTTTTCATTGCAGACCTGTGTAATTAGACCAAATAATAAACTTGAAACTCTTGTTCCCTTCCAGCTGTTAAGCCTTTTTATATTTTCTAGATTTCTTTAAATTTCTATAGAATTTTTACAGTGTAAAACCTTTAAGTTCAAACTTAACCTCTACCTAGCTTAACAAAGAATTTTCAGTTGTGATAAAAATCTTACCTTTTTTAACTAAAGTCTTAACTTTTTTAAATTCTAGACTTTTCTGGTCTAGTGCTTGGATAATAGCTTTCCTTAATTGAATTACTGTGAAAATGCTTATTAAATGATAACCCTTTAACCACAAAGGTAAAAATCAATCACACTGATGATGTAATAAGAAGTCAGTTATTATGCCCTATAAAAAACTCTTCCCTGGCTCTCTTTTTTCTAAGATGGGTCTTGCAACATGAAAAATTAATCAACCTTCCAACCAGCCAGATAAAAATAAAATTCAAATATCTTTGTTACATAATTCACAATTATTTGTTCTAGATTATGGATGATGTTATTAGAGCCATATCCCACTTTAAAAAACTACCTATAAACTTTGTTCATAGTATTCAAGAAGAAAGAATTATCGTGAAATGGGGTCCTTTTTCTGAATGTGAAAGTGTTCGACATTTCATTGAAAGAATCTCCTCAAAATATTATTTAAGCTGGAAAGCGATGGTCATGCATACCGAATTAATTTCTCATCAGACTTATGCCTTAAAATTGCTTGATTGGTTACAAACAATTTTCAGTCTTAATAAAGGTAATATATTTTTATTTTTACCTGTTGTGTGACGTAAAAATTCTTTAAATCAAGTATTTTAAATCGATAATTTATCTTATTTTTTAATCTTGCTTTCTAAAATAACTTTATTGAATTCTGGATTAGATTTGTAGCAGTCATATGTATTTTCAAAGTGTCATAATAGTTTTAGATGGGATACTTGGACAAGAATGTATTAAAAAGTATTCTTATAATTAATTTATATATATTTTCTTTATTTCTTAATATGTCTGTATTTGAGTTGCCCAGTTTCAAAACTTGGTAATTTCATTGTTAAAAGAATTTATTCTTTGAATTTTCAATTGAATTGACCATAAATGCCCATCTAGAATTGCTAAAAAAACTGGTAAGGGATTGTTCAACATTATTTCTAAGGTACCTCGTCACGAGTACGTAGAGTTTTAGATCACTGTGTCAGAATAGCAGAGCGTTCTAAGGTACCAGACTCAAGGTATCCTTTCCAGTATGACTGGTTTCGAGTGTTCTGGTCCATTTATGTGGGCAAATAAGCTTCTTTTACTCAGATACAGCAGCTTTAACTTAAAATTTAAGTAACTATTTAACTGCTCATCTGCAGTTTTTGAAAAATTTGCTAGACGGGAAAAATGATAGTTTAAAGTTCCGTCTTGCAATTTTTGAAGAGTGGCACCCATGGTACTACCCTAATAAAACAATTGGGGCTTTAATTACCAGTTATTATTACATAGAAGTTGATATATTGGTTGGATATTCTTAAGGTCCGACCTGGAAAAAATGCCCGAACCTGCGAACCTGGTTCGGGCTTACATAGGTGTAATACATAAGGTTTGGGTAAATTTCGGTTAGGTTCGGGGGAAGGTTACAACTTTTTCCAGGTCTGCTTATGGTTATTGGTATTACTGATCCTTATAATATTTCTTTTTTTTCTGTATTGGCTTCATGTCTTGAAGCCTACTTGTTCCTTCTGCTAGGTTTCTGCCACGCCTTTACCAATGTCATCACAGAGGGCGGTCTACTAAAAAGCATCATGCTCATCGACACTCACCTGTGGAAGACGGCACGCAAACAGTGGCACCAGCTCTTCATCAGCGGCATGTTGGTGGACACGACCTGTAAGAAGGCCTTTGCCAAGACCTTCCTCTCAGTCTACCCCACACTCATGAAGGAGTTCATCGGGGACGACCGTGAACACTCCAACTCGGTCACCTCCCTCTCGTTGCAACTGTTCACGGTCCCCGAACTGGCCCACGCCCTCATCGAGGAGGAGAATGCCCTCTCGATGGTACTCCGGACGTTGCTTTCAGAGTACGAGCGCTACCACTTAAATGCTGGAGGGAAGCTGCGCTTCCAGTCGCGCCGCCCCTTTGTAGTTTGCACTTTTTACATGCTGTACGATCTCAATTATCTGGTGAAAGTGCCGCCCCCGGAGTGGAACGACCGGTTGCGGAAGAACGTCCGCAATGGCATGCAATCGTTCTTTACCCTGCTCGGCATGATGCAGGAGATGGACCCCCATGTGCAACAGGTGACTGACCTTTTCGATTGTTTTTTAGGGGGAGGAATTCAAATTTTTTATGTCTTGATGGGCAGTGTAAACTTAAAATGTTTAATATTGTTTAAACCAGACATGTGAACGACTTACTCCAGCAGGGTATCTATGGCAAATGGGCAAAATCTACCATTTATGTTTTTTCAGTGAGCAGTTATTTTTTAATAGTCAATTAATTGTATTGGGAGAAAAAGTTATTGAAGGTGGACGGGCATAGTGAGAGGAGGGGGGGAATACTATTTGGATATAGGGATATATCCCCCCAAAAGTAAGAAAATTAAAAAAATTTGTTTTAAAAACCCTCCCCTTCAGAAATTCCAATATCCCCCTCTGATATTTTTTCTAGCTATGCCACTGATGGTTGAGGCGGGGTATGGCTCAATAAGAAGTCAAGGAACATTGAATTGAGACCTTTTTATTGTACTAATGAGTATAAATGTGTAGGGTAACACCTCTTAAGGGTAACTTTAAAAATATTATTGATTTCAAATTTTAGGACTATGATTGGGGAGGTCTAGACAACCGCCACAGATCCCATAACCTGCAACTTGCAGTGTGCCCTGTAATTACGCTGCTGCTCAAACTGTGCTGCAATGACTACTCGGTCTTTGTCCACATCCTTCAAGCCAACATCAAGCACCTCCAGATGACCCAGCAGAAGAACAAGTTCATTGAGGTCGAGCTTGCTGACCACTCTGCGTCGTGCATAAAGTATGACGTTGCAACAGAGCCAGTGTCCATCCACCTGCCTCTGGTGAGGTTCATGGCGGGACTCTTGCTTCACATGGACAAGTTCGACCTGTCCTACAACAAAAAGCAGTTAATATTTGAGAATTTGGATAAACCGAGCCCTGTGCAGCTCTTGGAGCTTCCCTTGAGGAGCTTAGTGAACCTTGCTCACTTTAGAGCCGGGATGTACCATGACTACATTGATTTTGATCCGCTGTACTCGTATGCCAGAGAGATGAGATCTCTGAAAGATGAGATGTTTGAGAGGGATATTCTTATGCTTCAGATTGTAGCTTCTATGATGGAAAGTAACAGGTTTTTGATACATCTTGTTTACAAGTACGGTTTGCTGAACTGGGCTGACGTAAGCTTCGACAGCACCAGTCAGATACTAGATGAAGAAAGAAACAGGCATATTATAACTGTTGCTGAAGAGTTTCTTATTCTTCTTTTGGCTGTGTTATCTGAAAGGTTCACTCCGGGTTTGGGAGAAGTGTCTGAGTCCGAAAGTATCAAGAAGGAAATAATTCAGTTGCTTTGCATAGAGCCCATGCCTCATAGCTCGTTGCTGAAGCTTTTACCTAAAGATCTAACGGGTGATATGGGTATCGAAGCCGCCATCAATAAGATGACAATACACAAGATGTCGACTGGTATAAAAAAGTACGAACTCAAGCCTGAGTATTATGAGTACTTCAATCCGTTTTATATTTTCTACACTCGTGAAAAACAATCAAAGGCACATGAAGCTCAAATGACCAGGAAGAAGCAGCTGCGTGAGAAGCTGTGTTGCCCTCCTCCTATCCCTCCAAAATTCACGCCTCGTTTCTCGATCATCATCAATCTGTTGAAGTGCGATGTAATGTTGCACATCATGGAGCTGGTGCTGAGAAGGACTCTGAACTTGCACTCCCCCGCCTTCTCCAAAAAGCACGTGGAGATTGTTATACACTTGATCGGCATCGCTCTCTATGAGGAGGAACGGACCATGAAGGTGAACCAGGCGAACTCTGTTTTCTGCTTTACTACCAAGGCCAACGAGAAAGGCTTTTTCAACCTGCTGGAAGAGTGCCTCAAGTGCCCGAGGTTGGACGATAGCCGTGAACTGCGAGACCTCATTTCGTGGGTCATTGCCAAGTTTGAGTTTGTCGAGAGCCTGCACTCCCTCAATGACGATCAGATGTGTGACCTTGCTGTGGTGTCCAGCCACGAATCAAAGAAGGACCGCAGACAGCAAAGCCAGGCTGAGATGCTGATGACCGTTATACAAAAGAGCTTCGTCAAGGAGCAAGCTGAAAAGTTCAAGGAGATATTTTTGGAAGACTCTAACCTCTACCAGGCAGAGACGGACATGTTCTCTGAAGAAGATCCAGTTTGCGTCTTCAGAAAATCTGAGAGGAAAGTTCCGACCGCGAGCACTTTCACTTGCATCCTGTGCCAAGAAGACCAGGAACTGAGTACATCTGGCAGGGCTCTGGTGCTGCCCGCTTTCGTTCAGCGGTCATCTGTTTTGTCCGAGAATTGCAAGCGCCGAATGAAAAGTTTCGACTCGCACGAACCCCTGCAGTTGCCTGCCGATCTCTTTCCGTCTGTTCACGTCAGCACTTGCGGACATGTTGTGCATAGTGACTGTTGGGAAATGTTCTTTGATTATGTTGTGCACAGCAATCGGCAAAGATATGAGAGGTAACTTTTATTTTCAGTAGCTCTTGCGGACTGCATTTTTTATTTATAAATGGAATTAATGTCTAAAGCACATTGGTTGTAGATGTTTCTAAATTTTGTCTTTGATGCTTTATCCCGTCTTCTCAAACACTTCACAGCCAGATTCTTTGTGTATAGTATATAAAATGCTCACACTACTATACCTCTACAACTCATAGTTTTCAAAATAATTGAGACATAAAAAGGTATGACATATCTGTTTCAGGTAAAAAAGGGTCATTTAGATATGTTTGCACTCTATAATAAAAATTTTCATTATGCCTGTATGCATGGCCTCTGGAGTAAAATAATGTTGTTTCTAATCTATCTCCTACATTATCTGACGCATTCACACCATGTCCAGGAATCCGTAGAAAATAATTATTGTATTAAATTTGTGTTTGATGTGACGTCACATTTTTTAAAATATAAGTCATTGTGAAGGTATAGTTCTTGGGGCATTTTTCTGTACAATGCTCGAGGAATCTTTCTGTGCAGAGTTTGGTTGCATTTGCATAGCTGCCAACTCTTCCGTTTTAGCCGGAAGATTTCCGTTTTTTAAGAGAATCTTCCGTCATCCGTTTTTCAATCAATTTCTTCCGTTTTTTGTCCAAACTATTTTTGCAACTGGAAGAAAGGTTTTGAAAGGTGTTTGATAACAATTTACTAAAAAAAGTTGAATCTTGCGCATATCAGGCTTAAAAAAATTAAGATTAAGAATAATATTCAAAAAGAAATAAATTTGTATTGATCTGGAATTAGTGTTTTATTAATGTGTGTAAGGTTATGTAGGTAAGAGTGCTCATTTGATATTAATTTTTTTCTTTGATTTTTGACCTGAAAGATATCCATTCATGCTACCTGCTAATAACTTGGGTGTAGTAACTATGGTAGACAGTCTTGACTTAGATTAAGAAAAAAATGTCATGGGTACCTTGATTTTTAAAATCTTCCTTTTTTTATAATCCCAATGTTGGCAGGTTTGCATTCGTTGAAATACCCTATTTTATACATTTACTCCAACAAAATTACAATCAGCTTATTATGTTTATAGATAAGTTACATTTTTCATAAAAAAATCATGCTATTAAAAATTGATAAGAATTCTGAGCTCTTACTAATAATTGGAAACTTTTAGATTCGACCTTCCTACTAGATACAATGTAGAGAAAAAGGAGTTTCTGTGTCCACTATGCGATAGATTGAGCAACTGTGTCATACCTTTGGTTCCTCCACTTCCTATGCTCACACCACCTGAAGTTAGAGCTAAAGATATTGAAATTTCAATTGATGAGTGGTTGAAAGTTATGGAAAAAGTCTGTGGGGGATTTGTAAAAAATTATGACCTTCCTGAAGTGGGTAAGGTAAACCATTTTTATACATTTAATCTTTTTATTTTGTTTCCTATTTTATTTCTGTATTTGAAAGTACCACTGTTGATCAAACTCTTAGTTACTCTGCATCTTATCTATCAGCCCCCTTAATCTGTGTTTATACTCGATGTACTCATAGCCCTATATTTCTCTTTAATAGTAATCTTTATTTACAATGATAGAAATACACAAACGAATACAAACCTTTAGTATTCATATCTTCTCAAAAGTACTGAGGTAAAACTATTTTAAATAAGTATAACTATTAATTCTAATACTAATAACAAAATGTCAAATTGCAAGATTTCATAACTTATCATATCCATCCCACTAAGTAAAGTTTTCACTAAACATCACTAATTCCCCTTAGCTTCTTACCTACTCAAATATAAATATTGGATTAAATAGATTTTAGTTATTAAGTTGAGAAAAGTCAATCAGTACTGATCATTAAATTTCCTTTTCTAAGGTCAAGGTCCATCTCGGTTCCCATTTTATTACAATGGTAAAACTTTAGAGGAAGCAGTGAAAGACATCAGTGAAGATATGCAAGATAAATTTAGAGCTTTATTTTCTTCTTTTGAAGTAGAGAAGAATACTGTATCAGGAACTTGGGCCTTTTCTGAAGACCTAATCAACATGATGGAGCTCTTTTCTGAGGCTATATACACTGTGAGTTACTTTGTCTTCATTTGTTTTTATCTGCATCTATTATTTTTCTTAGTTAGGCTTAAGATTATCTTAAAATTTTATGATATCAATGAACACCAAGGCCAGACCAAAAATACATAGATAAAAGAAGTTATTTTGTAAGATTTTCATATATAATAGTACTATCAAATGAATTTAAGTTATGAATAAAAACTGGTTAAACTATATATCATTTACATATTTATTACATTATACGTACAGGTTTTTACTTACATATATTCTATATTAGCGTAGATAAAGGGAAATTTGTAATAAAGTATACAGTATCTTCAATGAACAGAACACAAGCTAACTCCTACAGCTTTACATTTAGAATTACCCTTTTGTTGTTCCAAGTGCCTCAATTGTAGAAAAACTTTAAGCAGACTTAAATAACTGCTGTTTAATTAAATAGTTCTTCAGTTTTGGGTTGTTGCAAGAGTTAAAAATGTTATCTTATGTGGGAAAGACGGAATGCATTGCAGAAATTTAAAATAGAGGATTTTGAGTTAGAGCTAAATTGTAGTGGGGCATCTCCAAGATTTTTAAATATTATCACTTTAACAACTTGATCTAACTTTTGACCACAATTAACAAATTATCTTGCAAATCCCAGAATAAAACATATTTTCATTTCCATCAGATATTTTTTCTCTACATGTTTCAGTTTCATTTCAATCCACACTTAATTCAAAATTTTTTACAGGTGGGCCTCAACAGCGATATCAATTGGTCAGATGTACGCATCCCCTCCTTATCATGGTTCTCCGGCACCTACACTATCCAAGCAATAGAACAGCTGTTGCGGAACTCTGACAAGCCACTCTTTGGAGCCCACTCCTCCCGCAATGCCCTCTGCCTTGACAGCGTTATCCGCTTCTGCGGTGCCAGCCTGCGTACGTTCGACCACGCCGTTGTGCGCACCAACTGCGTCCACATGCTACACTACCTCTTGCTGGGCGACCACTACCTCTCCAGTCCTCAGTGTTGCCTCGACCTGGACGCTTTCTCGGTGCTGGCTTTTCTCGTCTTGGCCATGCCTGTTCTGTTTGAGCCATCCGGGCAGCCTGGCAGGGTACCTGTGCTTCACCCGTTGGGCAGTGTCTTAGACAAGCACCTGTTGCATCTGATGCTGGTGTTCCGCTTTGTGCAAGTCCTGCTCACCTACCCCTTCCAAGTGAGGTTTCTGTCTTTCTGATGCTACTTGAGGTTGCGTGCCCACAAAAGTAGTTTAAACTGATTTGTTAGTTTGGGGTAATTAATTATAAGATACAGCTACAGCTACATTTATACAATTATAAGATACAGCTACCCTTGATAAACTGCCCTTTTGCATGGCTCAACTTTATAATGAATGGTTGAATTATCTTTATATTCTTGAAGTCTGTTTATTTCACAAAAAGTGTTGGTATTTTTTTAGTAAGACCATAAGAAATTATTTTTAAGAAATAAATGTTTGTGGTATAAGTGACTGATATAAAAAGGTTGAATTATTTTTAAATTGATTATGATTGTTATAGTTTGTTTCTTATTTAGAAGATTTTTTTAAAATTTGATTTAGTTTAAAGAAGATAACCACCTAGCGTACAAAAATAAATTAAAGTTGAACTCTGAGTAATAAAACAAAGATACAGGCTTCAAAAAGATATTCTAATTATTATTAGTTCTTTTTGAATGTTTTAAATGCAACTTTAATGTAAAAAATTAGCCCTACCTAAAGAGAAAGTAAATAAACAACTTTTTATAAGAGAATGTAGTAATTTTCTAAGTACCATTCCACTCAGGGGCCGCGCTAACCATTCGCCAATTCGCCAAATGCGAGTAAATCGCGAAAATGGCGAGAAAAAAGTAATTTTGGCGAAAGTACGGGCGAAGACTTTTTCCGTTTTAGTGAACTTCCAAAAGTAATCGATAAATTTCAGAACTTAACTTTCGTTTTTAAAAGTCGCCCGTGTGCGATTACTCGCCAAAAATGGTTTGGCTGTACAGCCGCGAGCATTCGCGCAATGCGCGAAATCGTATTTCCGCGTGCACCGCGCCGCGAGCACCGAAACAATCGTTCGCGGCTTCGCTTTGGCTCTAATTGTATGTTTATTATGATTATTAACACAATCTACTGAACATAATTAAAAAATAATCATAATTTTATTTTATTAAGATTCTCAGGAAGAATTTTGTTTAACGACTGCCTCATATTGGAAGGCATGCATTTATTTCTGAGGGAGCATTATTATTATTTAAGTACTTGTTGATAATAAAAAAATAATCGATCTTGAGCAAAAAGCTTGCTGTATAGATTATTATCTTAATGATTTAGAATTTTTTTACATAATTAATGAGCCGATTGACTTGGATTTAAAAAGTATCTTTTTAACTGATTTTGAGAATCGAAACCTGTCTAGTAGATAAGCGATAAATACAGCGCCATCTATATGATGGCGCTGTATTTATTAGCTGTTTTATGTAATGAAGCTATGTTTTACCGGTTTTACCCGATATCCGATTGCGCCAGCCACGGACGCTTTAATTTTTGGATGGAGTAACTTTAAAAAATCATGCAATTTCAATTAGATTTTACTCAAAAAAATATGGCTAATAGCTAATAAATTTGTCTAATAAATTTATGATTTGGCTAATTCACTGGCGAATGTTTTGAAAACCTTAGCGCGGCCCCTGCCACTACCTGTTTTTTTACACCAAGGTTCAAAATATCTGCTCACTATATCACCATAGATAAGCAAATATTTTAGACTCGGGAATAAATTTTACGCTTTGCATTAAACTAACCACTCTCCGAATAGGGCCTCAATCTGATGGCAAGTGAATACTTTAGCCTTGCTAGTAACCTTAAAAATGAAATCTCATGTCATACCCTATGGCGATTTTCTGCTCCCCAGGAAGAAGAGGAAATGAGCACAGATCCCAGTAGCCCACTCCTCGAGAGCTCGACAGCCCTGTCCTTCTACGAAGAGGTTCACTCTGCAGCCGGCTTCCCCCTCTCTGATCCTGTTCCTTCTGGCAGCACCATCGATCGCTGCCTCAAGACTGGCTCGCTGCCCTTCCTGCGCTGTGCTGCCCTCTTCTTCAGTGTGCTCACGGACACTCCACTGCAGCAAAGGAAAAATGTAGAGAGCTTCGAGGGCATCTGCTCCTATTTGGGGCTTCCCTCCACCCTCTGTGAGCTTCTAGCCTTCTCCTCACTGAAGGACTTGGCGTCTAGGTGGGGACAATTCGTTTTTTCCTCAGATGTTTTGTTTATCCTTGTTTTTCCGTTACATGTGGGTGCAACTCTTCAGTCCTGGGGGCTGGACTCCATCTTTTTTAAAGTTTTGCAAACGAATTTCCATTCTGGGTTTAGTATGAAAAGTAAAATTTGCCAACTGATCAGCAACAGCCTGTACTTAACCTTGGGACTTACTGGCAGCTATATTTTTCTTTTGTATTTTTTCTTTCTTTATTTTTCATTGTGTCCATGTGTTAACCCCTTTCCTTAGTCATCATCACCATCTTTGGTGTGCAAGCCCAGGGTGGGCCAAAGTCATATCATTCCATTCAGACATTATTTTCCAGCTGCCCCTAATAGCAACCAAACTTCTCAAATTTATTTTGAGGATAAAACAGTCTTCCAACCATCTATGTTTTGGTCATCCTCTTCTCTTTTTGGTACTCGGTTTAGCTGTGAAAATTTTCTTCGTATGTTACTGTCATTCATACAAATAACATTCCCCACTCAATTTAGTTGGCTTATTTTTATATGAATTAAAAAATACTATAGAAACCCATTGATAAAACATTCAAAATACAAATTAAGCTAAACGTCTAAAACCTTTTCCAGCTGGGCCAGACACCTGCGAACCCTCCACCTCCTGATGAACCCAGACCCCACAGAGTCAGAGATCCTGGTGAGACACCCGCTCTCTGTCAACCAGTTGGTCCCCCTCCCTGCCAACTACTGTGACCTGATCAACATTGTGTCTCATTTAACGTGCACGGCGAACGTTATTCGCAACCCCACCATGTGCCTGGTTTGTGGTGAGATCCTGTGCTCTCAGAGCTATTGCTGCCAGTGGAGCCTCGAAGGGACACTCGTTGGGGCCTGCTCCTTCCACGCCCAGCACTGCGGGTTCGGAGTTGGGATCTTTCTCAGGATCAGGGACTGCAAGATAGTTCTCATGTCGGACAAGAATAAAGGTGAGGGGGTTAGCTGGTTTGATGTTTAGTCATTTATTTAGATATGTACTAAGTAATCTGTAAAAAATCTGCAAACTTGTTTACGTGAAACTAACAGTTCTTCATGTTATTTATCTTAATTTGCAAAATCAAAAGTAATTCTTTTTGTGGGTTTAAATTTTATTTTTGTAGTTTTCCAATTACAATTTTGTTTCCCCCGTTTGAATTGCCCACGAGCTTGATGCTTTTAAGTTCTCAACCACTGCCCATCAGGGTGAATAGTTTAAAACTTTTTTATTGTTAACTATGCCTATTTAAAATTTAAGTAATACTACCTACCTGTAAATAGGACTAATTAAAAGATATGCAACTGAAAATAACTCCAATGTACTCTACCTTATAATTATTGACCCCTTCTAATCAATTTAGTTATTGTAACTAACCAATGATAACCATGCAATTTATGACTAAACATGGAGGAAATTGCTTTGTTCGGTATTTTTTTAGGGTTTCGAACAAAATTTTGGAAGTGAATAAATTCACTGTAAGGGAAGTGGATAAGCTTTTTGAAACCAATTTATTTTAAAAACAGGATTTTTTTCTAGAATTTATGTAACACAGCGTGTATATTTATAAAAACTTCTGAGCTTGAAGTAAAAAATTGAAATTTAAGTATCTGATATGGTGAAAGGTTTGATTTACCACATTAGTACTGACCCAGTTTATTTTTTTCAGGCTGTTTCATTGCTCCTCCCTATGTAGACATCTATGGGGAAACTGACCAGGGGCTGTACAGAGGAAAACCCTTGCTCTTGTGCGCCAAGCGCTATGCAGAGCTTCATGAACTGTGGTTGGGTCACAACATACCTGAAAAGGTGTCCTATGACATGGAAAAGTCACCCCTAAACGACTGGCTCTTACCATACTAAATTAACAATTCTGTTTTGCTGTTAGCTGCACAAATTTGCCCTGTATGTTTTGTTTCTTTACAATAACTTCTTTTTTTTTACCAAAGTAATGTTCATTATCTTGGAAGAAATTGTTAAAGGATTCTATTCAGTTGTGTACCAATTTTAGAAATGCTCTGTGATCATTCTTTTAGGCTTTCTTATCTCTAATTTAGTGGCTTATATAAAATAACTTTTTGTCTACACTATTATCTGTTTGATATAATAAATTTTTATTTCTAGTCAATTTATTGTTGTCTAAATGCTTTTTTCAATGGGTACTTTTAATTTGAGTTAATAAGTATTTTTAAGTGTGGAATAAAATTAAATATCTGGCTTAGACATGGTTGGCCAACCTTTTTGGAGAGTGTCACTTTTCCAATCTATACTAAAACCATAAAGTGAAAAATATTCATAGACTGATTATGATAAAATATTACATAATAGACATTGTTTCTGGTGCATGTCTGAGTAGGGTGTCTCAAAAAAAACTTTTTTTCGAAAAACCTCGCTCCCCAGGGCTTTTCCCATTCCTTTTGGTCCTAAATGATAGTGTGTAAAGTTTCAGCCCCCTAAGTTAACTCTAGGGTTTGCCTGTAGAGCCCCAAAGTTTGAAAAGAGTGTAAAAATGACCAATTTTCAGAATTTTTAAAAATTATATTTTAAGTTTGATACTTCGATAAAACCGGTTCAGATGTGTCATTTAGGACTTATTTAGATGGAATATATTTATTTATGTGTATTAACTGCACCCTATAGCCCCTATAATTTAAGATTAAAACGTACTTAGGGACGTTGCACTCGACAAAGCTTATAATGCACTACCGGTGGACGAAATGAGTTATATTTGAATTTCTTTGAAGGAACTCCCTCAAATGATGCCATTTGGTGCTAAATTGATATTATAAATTACAAAAACCATTGAAATAACAATAATGAGGTCTTCCACTGAGCTTTTAATGTAAAAAGTGATTTTCTTCAAAATTTCTCTTATCCAGCTGATCAAACCCAAAATTTATATTAAAAAGAGGGTTGTTGTACTTTTTTAGATACAAAACATTGAAACCTTTATATGGGTTTCATTTTTAATAAGTAGAATTAAAATTTAAACCGCACAGATCGGAAATGACATGGATATTTCCTATATACCAGATGTGAAAATGGATTTTCTTTTTTCAAAATTAGGAAAATAGTTTAAAGCTTGTGAATCTTGGTTGAAATATTAAAGAAAGAAGTTTTTAATTAAAATTTTCCCCAAATACGTTAAAAGGAAGTAATTTTCCAAACTTGAAAAAAGAAAATCGATTTTAACGTCTGGTGTAGGAAATATCCATGTCATTTCCGATCTGTGCGGTTTAAAATATAATTCTACTTATTAAAAATGAAACCCCTATAAAGGTTTCAATGTTTGGTATCTAAAAAAGTACAACAACCCTCTTTTTTAATATAAATTTTGGGTTTGATCAGCTGGAAAGAAGAAATTTTGAAGAAAATCACTTTTTACATTAAAAGCTCAGTGGAAGACCTCATTATTGTTATTTCAATGGTTTTTATAATTTATAATATCAATTTAGCACCAAATGGCATCATTTAAGGGAGTTCCTTCAAAGAAATTCAAATTTAATTCATCTCATCCACCGGTAGTGCATTATAAGCTTTGGAGAGTGCAACGTCCCTAAGTAGAACGTTTTAATCTTAAATTATAGGGGCTATAGGGTGCAGTTAATACTCATAAATAAATATATTCCATCTAAATAAGTCCTAAATGACACATCTGAACGGTTTTATCGCAGTATCAATCTTAAAATATAATTTTTAAAAATTCTGAAAATTAGTCATTTTTTACACTCTTTTCAAACTTTGGGGCTCTACAGGCAAACCCTAGAGTTAACTTAGGGGGCTGAAACTTTACACACTATCATTTGGGACCAAAAGGAATGGGAAAAGCCCTGGGGAGCTAGGTTTTTCGAAAAAAAGTTTTTTTTGAGACACCCTAATGTCTGAGCAATAGAGTTGCAAAATTTACTATGGAATAATTCCCCTAAAAATTTTGTAAATAAATAAAAGTTTTGTGAAAAAAATTAGGCATTGTCTAGCACCACGAAAGTAACAACTCAAGTCTAATTAATTTCGAAAAGGTAAAAGCACTTAAACAAAAAATAAAATTTTAAATTCTAACTCGGAGAAAATTTAAAAAGTTTAACGTGGTTGGGGGCAAGGGGGGTGGCTCCTGAGAAAGTGGGGCCCATAAATGGCAGGAGTCCGAATAAAGCCTCATAATATGTGTATATAAATACATTTAAAAGCTATTTCTTAATTGCCCTTTCAAAAATAATATTTATAACTTCTAAAATAACATTTAGAAAAATTATACTATATTTATTTAATTTAAAGCTACATGAGATATTATAGTATACCTACATTATGAGAAATCTCTTTTTGAAGGGTGTAATATGTTGGAGTGGCTGAATGGTGGGAGTAACACCCCCCATGAGTCATCTCTAGTTACGCCACTGGTAGCCATAGAAGAGTAATCGATTTCCCTGAATAGCACTGTAAAAAAATACGGCACTATACACAAAAAAGTGGTGGAAAGTAGTTATCTCAATATCAATGACAATGAGGGATATTTACACCACGATACAGAGGGACCTCCCACGAAGTTTAGATGGGAGGTCTCTCCTAATCGCGGAGTTACATCTCTCAATGATATTGGGTGCATCGAAAATTTTACTACCCCGACGACCGTCAACACCGAACAATTTGATACCAATGACGAGGCTCCTTTGGGCATTCGGGGGAGATTAGGGGCATTGATAATCTCCCCCTACCCCCTTCCTTTTGTGTGGTTAGCTGAGGTCAATTAGCGAACAAAAGAGGTTCCCCTCCACCAAAAGAGGTATCATAAATTTTTCGGTGTTGGCTGCAGCTAGAGATCGTTTTCCCGTTGATTGTCAAAACGAAAGATTTATGAGCAGGGGAACATCTTTGGTCCGCTAATTGACCTAAGCTAACCACACAAAAGGACCAGGCTCCTTCGGGGGGAGATTCGGAGCATTGATAATATCACCTTCCTTTTGTGTGGTTAGCTGAGGTCTATTAGCGGGTCTCCTGCTCATAAATCTTTCGTTTTGACAATCAACGGGGAGACGATCTCTAGCTGCAGTTGTTGACGGTCGTCGGGGTAATAAAACTTTAGTTGTGCACCTATTGAGGCGACTTCTTTCCACCACTTTTTTATGTTAAGGTGCAAAATACACTGAGCGGCTTATAGTCGCTACTGCAATCAATCTCCATTAAAAAAGCATGGGGAAAGCCTAGTCCCCTATCTTGACAGGAAAGAAGATTCCTGTCTAGATAGGGTGAGTCTCAGGCTTGAACTCCATGCTTTCTCCCTATCTTGATTTACGACTCGAGTCGCTATAGTGTGGCTCCCGCTTAAGTGCCGTATTTTTTTTACAGATGACTGACTAAACTAGTCCAAGTCCTGACTATAGTCTTTCCCTCCCCTTTTTCTTTCCCCATTCTTTTATGAATATAAGACAATACCCATCGGATTTTAAGCCCCCTAAAGTAAGTTTTTATGCTCCATACTCATAACATTGCAGATTTCGACCTAATGTATGACGTCACACGTCCTAGTTGTGAGGCCATATCTACAGAGGTAGTCCCGACTACTGCGTTTGATAAGTGCGTACTTGTATAATAAAGAATCCTCGATTGACTAGTTTAATAATGAAAAGTACGTAAGAGTTGTGTGAGGGAGGAGCGGCAATTGCCGAGAGCTATGCGCTATCGGCTGTCGGAATCTTCGTTCCCACGGGCCGCTAGTCACGAGGCCCCATTCCGCATTCGGCGCGCGTGAGGAGCCTTGACCCCCGCTCCCAAAGTAAACTAATGGAAATTAATTTGACTTTCTCGCACCTCGACCTCCGGGATTAGGAGATGAAATCACTGCCGGGATAATCCAGGGCCGCCATTGGGCCTTGTTCCGCGAAGGGGCGGGGACCTTGGCGAGCAATTTGTCCAAATTAAAATGTTCTTGTATAAATACTGCCTCAACAAGATAAAAAGGGAAGAATAACGTTTATTTGCACATAAAAACTTAAAATAATCAAATCAACATCAAGTTTATCTGTAAATCTGTTTGGATTTGATGTCTGGTTATATTGCTCCACCAAGCTTCGTCAGCGATAGCAGTTAATTTACTTTGAATTGTTATTGAATTTAATTATTTAAGTAATTGAATTTATTTTCAATTTATTTTGAAAATGGTTTAAAGCAGTTTTTACCCAATAGCCGTCGAGTTAATGACAATTAAACCAGGGACTGAACTGTGGTTTCCAACTTGCCAGTCTAGTGGAGCACCGCAAAGTAATCATCGTGCTCCTTCCTCTCTTATCCATGATATAATTATTTTATGGGGGTCCACCCCACCTACTTTTTAGAAATTTCTGTAAAAATAGTGTTTGGATAAACACCTAAGGTCTAAGTATCATAGCCAGGAAAAGAATTCGGAAGGGGATATTGGAATTTAGGGGGATATGGGGTATATTAAGTCCTTTTTAATGGTTAAAAAGGGAAATTTTCTGAATTTCAGGGGGATATATCCCCAAATCTCCCCCTCTGGCTCTTGTTCCCATATCGTTCCGAGATTCGAATCTTTTTTTTACACTTTTTGTGGTCCGTTAAATAGTTTTCCAAACTTTGGAACAGGTACTTACTATCGAAAAAAAAGTCATAAATATGTTATGTAAGTAATTGAAATCTAGTGCACAATATATATATAATTATTTGAAAGTGTGTGTTCTTGGCTCCCCTCACCTGTTACACACTTATAAACAGTTATACGCTTGATAATACAAAGTGTATGAATGGCTCATGGTAAGAGAAAAATATATCATTATTTTTTAAACTAATTTCAAATTCAAAAGTGCTAAAATTATATATTTTTTAAATAAATCTTGGAGGTATAAAAGTTTAAAACAATTTGGCACCATTTGGGAAAGTATGCCATATTGGCTAACTACGCATCGTAGATCGGTAGACTTTTCACCATCGTGTTCTAAGGAAAATTTCATTTAAGAACCAACCATCAAACTTTTTTACAATTATAGTTCCTTAAGTTAACCTCCTTTTTGTACAAACTTTCTTGGGGACCCTAGTATCAAGTGCAATATGGAACTACGAAATAAAGACATTATTTGGAAACACATCTTTTTATTTAAACTGTTTTAGTTTACAAGACTTAAGTACTCGTTGATGATATTCTTCAATTCTGAACCGCACAAATATTCACGAATCAATCGTCCGATTTTCGTCAGGTAGGATAGAAAAATTTGGTTATTAGTTCTTATTGCAGTAACAAAAACTTGACATATTTGTTAGTATCAGCTGTGCAACTACGGTGGACTAAAAAATTTCCAAATCCATATTCCATGTCTCCAATTGATCCAAAACTTGCTATCTTTCAGACCCTGTAATGAGAAGTATTTGTCTTTTTTAAAACATAAACCTGCGTATCTATAATCAGCGACGGTTGCAGTGCTCTACAATCATTCTATAATCATTAATTAATTAATTCCCCCCTGCGATAGTAAGGATTCAGGGAACTGGCTTTTATTTTGGCCCAACTTTTTATTTTTCTTAAATATTTGGTAAAATTATAGTAAATAGCCCCAAAACAACTGGAAGAATAGTGAAAAAAAATCCCAGGTTAATTTAAATTTTTACACCAAAATTAAAAAACGTCCCTAAAAACGGACTCTAGGCACGAATGCCCTCGTGTTTTTCCCTATAGTAAAGGCATGCCAAAATCATCCTTACGTAATTAATGAATGGCCCCTTATTAAGTGCAGCAAAAGTGATCGGAACCATACTGTAACATGAAATGAACAAAAAAATAATTAATCATCTAGTTAACTGTAAAATTAACCTTAATTAACGTAATTTAAGCATTTTTATGCTCTAAAACACGTTTTTGCCTCCCAAATCTATGTTAATTGCACTAATACAAATTAAATAATTCCTTATAATTTGAGACTTTTTATTCCATTAATTTAGCAAAAATAACAGCATTCCCCCCAAAAAATAATAATGCTTTATAAGCTAAAAGGAAAATAATATTATGAATATCAGTTATTTAATTAATTTCATAAGAATCGAACGCGTGTTTAGGAAATAAATAAGGAAACGCTAGCATTTTACTATGGGGAAAAACACGGGGGCATTCGTGCCTAGCGTCCCTTTTCAGGAACGCTTTTCGAGGGTCCAAAACAAGGTCAGGATAAAATACTTTGGAAAAATAAAAAAACACTCTAACTGATTTAATGTATAAACAGTAATATATATCGGCATTGAAATCTTTTTTAAATAACTAATATCCTGATGTGGATCATCCACTCAGCCTTTCATCCCTTCAGTGGGTCGATAAAATGAGGACCAAGCATGCTTGGGAACTAAACACTGGGGGTCTCGCGTTGTGCTGACCACCTAACCGGGACGTTTGCCTAGCACCCCAGGCCCCACGGTCACGAAAACGAAGATGGGCATCGTAGGCCTTGGCCCACTAGGGCTGTTGCGCCGATGGTTTAGTTTAGGTTTTTGATGTGGATCATGCGCCATAAAACTCCAACCGCAACCAACCTTTTTTAAATAACAACTAGGATTTTTAAGCTTTTTCTTTTAAAATTTAAAAAAAGCTCTTTTCTGAAAAATTCTATCTTCCAACTTTAAAAAGGTGAAACAAATTTTGAATTTTGCTTTCTTGTGTTCTCTATGATCTATGAAGATCAGAAATACATCAGTGCGAATTTTTATTCAAAGGAACAATTTTTGTAGAAATAGGAGGATTAAAAAAAACCCCTAAAAAGGGACGCCAGGCAGTAATGGGTAAAGGATTTTTGTAATCTTGAACTGCCGATGCATGACTTAGTAGAGTAACATCCTCATTTGTAGGGAATTATTGACTTCTTACACATATGTAAATCTGACGTCATTTCGCATGGTAAACAAAGCTTTTACATAATAAAAAAAGCGTGTTAAGTTAGGATGGATGTGGTTGTGGAGGGATAGTATGAAGGCCGGTTTTTGGCTTCACTGTTCCTTAACCCAAACTAGCGTCTATCTGATAATAAACAATAGGAAAATGTTGCTTACCCCAACAGAAGCTACCGTCAACTAGGACTTATACAACCGCTGCATCCATCTTTCACATAATTCAATTTGGAATGGAAAATATTTAAAATTTAAAAATAAAAATCACTGATGAGAATTCACATAGTAATTACATGTCAGATAAATTCAATCACCTTTTAACAATAAATAATATTATTTCTGAAAACAAAGCATTGGTGCTAGTTATTTAGAATGACTATCATTAATTATGACCCCAAATATTAAAAAATTTTTAAGAATTTGCGATTTTCTTATAAAACTATTAAACTTAAAAACTATTTTTTTTGTTTAACTGTGAAGACGAATTTGTTTAAGGTAACATAATTTAATATAAAATTTAAAATGTTTAAGATATAATATAAATATTTTTTAATATCTTATCAAAGAACTTTAAGAATATTAAAATTATAGCATTGAATGTTTTAAAGCCTATATTTGAACTTGTTTTCAGTCGAGAGAAAAAGTTTTAATCTGAAAGAAAAAAATATCCTTCAGAGAAATGTAATAAAATATTTAAAGATATATATTCTTGAAATGAATTTAACGTAAAATATCTGCAATAATAGGAACAAATTCTTATTGAAAGGTTTCTAGCTGAGATTCCGAGAGCTCAATCATGCACACTTATCTCTGATAGTTACCAAATTTCTTTTGCTGTTGCTAACTTAAAGTATTCTCTCTATATTCTTTTTCAACTCTCAAATCCCCGCATGTTTCTTTGCCCCTTTTTATTCCTTTGCTCTCTCAACATATAGCTACTGATCCACTCCACATCTCACGAGATTAAGTCGGAAAACCCCCACCTCTCTAGACTATTACTGTTTATAACTTCTACCTTTCAACAAATCAGAAAACGCTTTATTCCATGGAATTATCCCATTAGTTTCTACCTGGCTGATCGGGATATCTTTCCGCGGAAAAACAACTCATTAAATGCTTATGGGGATTTTTCCTCACCGGTACCCCCACAGTAAACTGGGACTATTGAGATCTCCTTCAATAGTACCCTTGACATCGCGACTGTCACTTTCCCCTAACGAGAAGGACCATACCCTGTTAATCCAAGGAAACCTCCTAATATCTAGTTTATTCTGTTGATTTTCACTTAAAAAAAATTTTTTCATTCAACTGTCTACGGCGACGTTTTTTCACCCCAAATTCAGTATCAAACTTGGAAATTTCGGAACCCCTCTACTAAAGTTCGGCTATCTATCGCTATGGTGCCTCAACCAGTAAAATAATTTCCCTAAAAATTCTATCCGCAATGGGAATCAATCTAACCTATCCCTAACCTTCATTCCCTGGAATGGCTCCCAACTTCCCGGCAGCGGTTCCCAACTTCCCGGCAGTAGCTCCCAACTTCCCGGCAGCGGTTCCCAACTTCCCGTCAGCGGTTCCCAACATCCCGGCAGCTGTTCCCAACTTCCCGGCAGAGGTTCCCAACTTCCCGGCAGCGGTTCCCAACTTCCTGGCAGTGGCTCCCAACTTCCCGGCAATGGTTCCCAACTTCCCGGCAGAGGTTCCCAACTTCCCGGCAGCGGTTCCCAACTTCCCGGCAGCGGTTCCCAACTTCCCGGCAGCGGTTCCCAACTTCCCGGCAGTGGATCCCAACTTCCCGGCAGTGGATCCCAACTTCCCGGCAATGGTTCCCAACTTCCTGGCAGCGGTTCCCAACTTCCCGGCAGCGGTTCCCAACTTTCCGGCAATGGCTCCCAACTTCCCGGCAATGGTTCCCAACTTCCCGGCAGTGGATCCCAACTTCCCGGCAATGGTTCCCAACTTCCTGGCAGCGGTTCCCAACTTCCCGGCAGCGGTTCCCAACTTCCCGGCAGCGGTTCTCAACTTCCCAGCAGCGGTTCCCAACTTCCCGGCAGCGGTTCCCAACTTCCCGGCAGTGGCTCCCAACTAGAGGAACCACCCCGGGAAGCTAGAAGAATCACCCCTGGAAGCTAGAAGAACCACCCATAGAAGCTAGAGGAACAACCGCAGGAAGCTAGAGGAACCAACCCAGAAAGCTAGAGGAACCGCCCCAGGAAGCTAGAACCACCCCAGGAAGCTAGGAGAGCCGCCCCAAAGAAGCTAGAGGAACAACCCCAGGAAGCTAGAGGAACCGCCACAGGAAGCTAAAGGAACCGCCCCAGGTATCTAGAGGAACCGCCCCAGGAAGCTAGAGGAACCGCCCCAGGAAGCTAGAGGAACCGCTCCAGGAAGCTAGAGGAACTGCCCCAGGAAGCTAGAGGAACCGCCCCTGGAAGCTAGAGGAACTGTCCCAGGAAGCTAGAGGAACCACCCCTAGCAGTTCCTAACTTCCCGGCAGAGGTTCCCAACTTCCCGGCAGCGGTTCCCAACTTCCCGGCAGTGGCTCCCAACTTCCCGGCAATGGTTCCCAACTTCCCGGCAATGGTTCCCAACTTCCCGGCAGTGGATCCCAACTTCCCGGCAGTGGATCCCAACTTCCCGGCAATGGTTCCCAACCTCCTGGCAGCGGTTCCCAACTTCCCGGCAGAGGTTCCCAACTTCCCGGCAATGGTTCCCAACTTCCCGGCAGTGGATCCCAACTTCCCGGCAGTGGATCCCAACTTCCCGGCAATGGTTCCCAACTTCCTGGCAGCGGTTCCCAACTTCCCGGCAGCGGTTCCCAACTTCCCAGCAGCGGTTCTCAACTTCCCAGCAGCGGTTCCCAACTTCCCGGCAGCGGTTCCCAACTTCCCGGCAGTGGCTCCCAACTAGAGGAACCACCCCGGGAAGCTAGAAGAATCACCCCTGGAAGCTAGAAGAACCACCCATAGAAGCTAGAGGAACAACCTCAGGAAGCTAGAGGAACCAACCCAGAAAGCTAAAGGAACCGCCCCAGGAAGCTAGAAGAACCGCCCCAGGAAGCTTGAACCACCCCAGGAAGCTAGGAGAGCCGCCCCAAGGAAGCTAGAGGAACAACCCCAGGAAGCTAGAGGAACCTCCACAGAAAGCTAAAGGAACCGCCCCAGGAAGCTAGGGGAACCGCCCCAGGAAGCTAGAGGAACCACCCCAGGAAGCTAGAGGAACCACCCCTAGCAGTTCCTAACTTCCCGGCAGCGGCTCCCAACTTCCCGGCAGTGGCTCCCAACTTCCCGGCAGTGGTTCCCAACTTCCCGGCAGTGGCTCCCAACTTCCCGGCAGCAGTTCACAACTTCCCGGCAGTGGCTCCCAACTTCCGGGCAATGGCTTCCATTTTCCCGGCAGTGGCTCCCAACTAGAGGAACCACCCCGGGAAGCTAGAAGAATCACCCCTGGTAGCTAGAAGAACCACCCCTAGAAGCTAGAGGAACAACCGCAGGAAGCTAGAGGAACCACCCCTAGCAGTTCCTAACTTCCCGGCAGCGGATCCCAACTTCCCGGCAGCGGATCCCAACTTCCCGGCAGCGGATCCCAACTTCCCGGCAGCGGTTCCCAACTTCCCGGCAGCAGTTCCCAACTTCCGGGGAGGGGCTTCCAACTTCCCGGCAGTAGCTCCCAACTAGAGGAACCACCCCGGGAAGCTAGAAGAATCACCCCAGGAAGCTAGAAGAACCACCCCTAGAAGCTAGAGGAACCAACCCAGAAAGCTAGAGGAACCGCCCCAGGAAGCTAGAGGAACCGCCCCAGGAAGTTAGAAGAACCGCCCAAAGGAAGTTAAAGGAACCGCCCCCGGAAGCTAGAGGAACCACTCCTAGAAGCTAGAGGAACCACCCTAGGGATCTAGAGGAACCGCTCCAGGAAGCTAGAGGAACCACCCCAGGAAGCTAGAGGAACCACCCCAGGAAGCTAGAGGAACCGCCCAAGGAAGCTAGAGGAACCGCCCAAGGAAGCTAGAGGAACCGCTCCAGGAAGCTAGAGGAACCCCCCCAGGAAGCTAAAGGAACCGCCCCAGGAAGCTAGAGGAACCGCCCCAGGAAGCTAGAGGAACCACCCCAAGGAAGCTAGAGGAACCGCTAAAGGAAGCTAGAGGAACTACCCCTCGGAAGCTGAAAGAACTACCCCACGGAAGCTGAAGGAACTACTCCAATGAATCTGAAGGAACCACCCCTCGGAAGCTGAAGGAACTACCCCACGGAAGCTGAAGGAACTACCCACTCGGAAGCTGAAGGAACTACCCCCTCGGAAGCTGAAGGAACTACCCCCTTAGAAGATGAAGGAACTACCCCCTCGGAAGCTGAAGGAACTAACCCCTCGGAAGCTGAAGGAACTCCCCTGCGGAAGCTGAAGGAACTACCCCCTCGGAAGCTGAAGGAACTACCCCCTCTGAAGCTGAAGGAACTACCTCCTTGGAAGCTGAAGGAACTACCCCCTCGGAAGCTGAAAGAACCACCCCCTCGGAAGCTGAAGGAACTACCCCCTTGGAATCTGAAGAAACTACCTTCTCGGAATCTGAAGGAACTACCCCCTCGGAAGCTGAAGGAACCACCCCCTCGGAAGCTGAAGGAACTACCCCCTTGGAATCTGAAGAAACTACCTTCTCGGAATCTGAAGGAACTACCCCCTCGGAAGCTGAAGGAACTACCCCCTCGGAAGCTGAAGGAACTTCCCCCTCCGAAGCTGAAAGAACTACCCCCTCGGAAGCTGAAGGAACTACCCCTTGGAAGCTCAAGGATTTACCCCTCTGAAGCTGAAGGAACTACCCCACGGAAGCTGAAGAAATACCCCACGGAAGCTAGAGGAATACCTCACGGAAGCAAATGGATCCCTCTCTTGGTAACTTTAGAGGAAACACCTACTGAAGCCAGAGGAACCATCTCTTAGTAGGAAGCTAGAGCCCAAGGAAGCTAGAGGAACCGCCCCTGGAAGCTAGAGGAACTGCCCCAGGAAGCTAGAGGAACCACCCCTAGCAGTTCCTAACTTCCCGGCAGAGGTTCCCAACTTCCCGGCAGAGGTTCCCAACTTCCCGGCAGCGGTTCCCAACTTCCCAGCAGTGGCTCCCAACTTCCCGGCAATGGTTCCCAACTTCCTGTCAGCGGTTCCCAACTTCCCGGCAGTGGATCCCAACTTCCCGGCAGTGGATCCCAACTTCCCGGCAATGGTTCCCAACTTCCTGGCAGCGGTTCCCAACTTCCCGGCAGCGGTTCTCAACTTCCCGGCAGCGGTTCTCAACTTCCCAGCAGCGGTTCCCAACTTCCCGGCAGCGGTTCCCAACTTCCCGGCAGTGGCTCCCAACTAGAGGAACCTACCCGGGAAGCTAGAAGAATCACCCCTGGAAGCTAGAAGAACCACCCATAGAAGCTAGAGGAACAACCGCAGGAAGCTAGAGGAACCAACCCAGAAAGCTAGAGGAACCGCCCCAGGAAGCTAGAACCACCCCAGGAAGCTAGGAGAGCCGCCCCAAAGAAGCTAGAGGAACAACCCCAGGAAGCTAGAGGAACCGCCCCAGGAAGCTAGAGGAACCGCCCCAGGAAGCTAGAGGAACTGCCCCAGGAAGCTAGAGGAACCGCCCCTGGAAGCTAGAGGAACTGCCCCAGGAAGCTAGACGAACCACCCCTAGCAGTTCCTAACTTCCCGGCAGAGGTTCCCAACTTCCCGGCAGGGGTTCCCAACTTCCCGGCAGCGGTTCCCAACTTCCCGGCAGTGGCTCCCAACTTCCCGGCAATGGTTCCCAACTTCCTGTCAGCGGTTCCCAACTTCCCGGCAGTGGATCCCAACTTCCCGGCAGTGGATCCCAACTTCCCGGCAATGGTTCCCAACCTCCTGGCGGCGGTTCCCAACTTCCCGGCAGAGGTTCCCAACTTCCCGGCAATGGTTCCCAACTTCCCGGCAGTGGATCCCAACTTCCCGGCAGTGGATCCCAACTTCCCGGCAATGGTTCCCAACTTCCTGGCAGCGGTTCCCAACTTCCCGGCAGCGGTTCCCAACTTCCCGGCAGCGGTTCTCAACTTCCCAGCAGCGGTTCCCAACTTCCCGGCAGCGGTTCCCAACTTCCCGGCAGTGGCTCCCAACTAGAGGAACCACCCCGGGAAGCTAGAAGAATCACCCCTGGAAGATAGAAGAACCACCCATAGAAGCTAGAGGAACAACCGCAGGAAGCTAGAAGAACCAACCCAGAAAGCTAAAGGAACCGCCCCAGGAAGCTAGAACCACCCCAGGAAGCTAGGAGAGCCGCCCCAAGGAAGCTAGAGGAACAACCCCAGGAAGCTAGAGGAACCTTCACAGGAAGCTAAAGGAACCGCCCCAGGAAGCTAGGGGAACCGCCCCAGGAAGCTAGAGGAACCGCCCCAGGAAGCTAGAGGAACTTCCCCAGGAAGCTAGAGGAACCGCCCCTGGAAGCTAGAGGAACTGCCCCAGGAAGCTAGAGGAACCACCCCTAGCAGTTCCTAACTTCCCGGCAGCGGCTCCCAACTTCCCGGCAGTGGCTCCCAACTTCCCGGCAGTGGTTCCCAACTTCCCGGCAGTGGCTCCCAACTTCCCGGCAGCAGTTCCCAACTTCCCGGCAGTGGCTCCCAACTTCCGGGCAATGGCTTCCATTTTCCCGGCAGTGGCTCCCAACTAGAGGAACCACCCCGGGAAGCTAGAAGAATCACCCCTGGTAGCTAGAAGAACCACCCCTAGAAGCTAGAGGAACAACCGCAGGAAGCTAGAGGAACCACCCCTAGCAGTTCCTAACTTCCCGGCAGCGGATCCCAACTTCCCGGCAGCGGATCCCAACTTCCCAGCAGCGGCTCCCAACTTCCCGGCAGCGGTTCCCAACTTCCCGGCAGCAGTTCCCAACTTCCGGGCAGGGGCTTCCAACTTCCCGGCAGTAGCTCCCAACTAGAGGAACCACCCCGGGAAGCTAGAAGAATCACCCCAGGAAGCTAGAAGAACCACCCCTTGAAGCTAGAGGAACCAACCCAGAAAGCTAGAGGAACCGCCCCAGGAAGCTAGAGGAACCGCCCCAGGAAGTTAGAAGAACCGCCCAAAGGAAGTTAAAGGAACCGCCCCCGGAAGCTAGAGGAACCACTCCTAGAAGCTAGAGGAACCGCCCTAGGGATCTAGAGGAACCGCTCCAGGAAGCTAGAGGAACCACCCCAGGAAGCTAGAGGAACCGCCCCAGGAAGCTAGAGGAACCGCCCAAGGAAGCTAGAGGAACCGCTCCAGGAAGCTAGAGGAACCCCCCCCAGGAAGCTAAAGGAACCGCCCCAGGAAGCTAGAGGAACCGCCCCAGGAAGCTAGAGGAACCACCCCAAGGAAGCTAGAGGAACCGCTCAAGGAAGCTAGAGGAACTACCCCTCGGAAGCTGAAAGAACAACCCCACGGAAGCTGAAGGAACTACTCCAATGAAGCTGAAGGAACCACCCCTCGGAAGCTGAAGGAACTACCCCACGGAAGCTGAAGGAACTACCCACTCGGAAGCTGAAGGAACTACCCCCTCGGAAGCTGAAGGAACTACCCCCTTGGAAGCTGAAGGAACTACCCCCTCGGAAGCTGAAGGAACTAACCCCTCGGAAGCTGAAGGAACTCCCCTGCGGAAGCTGAAGGAAGTACCCCCTCGGAAGCTGAAGGAACTACCCCCTCTGAAGCTGAAGGAACTACCTCCTTGGAAGCTGAAGGAACTACCCCCTCGGAAGCTGAAGGAACCACCCCCTCGGAAGCTGAAGGAACTACCCCCTTGGAATCTGAAGAAACTACCATCTCAGAATCTGAAGGAACTACCCCCTCGGAAGCTGATGGAACTCCCCTGCGGAAGCGGAAGGAACTACCCCCTCGGAAGCTGAAGGAACTACCCCCTCGGAAGCTGAAGGAACTTCCCCCTCCGAAGCTGAAAGAACTACCCCCTCGGAAGCTGAAGGAACTACCCCTTGGAAGCTCAAGGATTTACCCCTCTGAAGCTGAAGGAACTACCCCACGGAAGCTGAAGAAATACCCCACGGAAGCTAGAGGAATACCCCACGGAAGCAAATGGATCCCTCTCTTGGTAACTTTAGAGGAAACACCTACTGAAGCTAGAGGAACCATCTCTTAGTAGGTAAAAGTAAGGAAGGAAATCTTAAAAACCTCCGAAAAGTTTTACAACCTCTCACCCAAATTTTTTTCCTCTTCCCTCGAAACGTTTTACACAAGCCGAAAGCGAATACCCCTTGAAAGTACTAAATAATAAAAATAAATAATCATTTTAGTACCCTACAGCAGTTAAATCTAATTTTTTTTTAATTAAAACTATCAAATTTTTAGTTTATTAAAGTTTACCTGATTATCAAAAGTTAAAATAATTCAATTTTTCTTTATGGAACGAATTTTACATAATTCAATTATAGATATTGTTATCAATAATAGTGGTCGCGATATTACTTATTACATTAATTCTGGAATTAGGGATTTCGATTACTTAAAGAAAAACTTATCTGAAATATTTCTCCTTTTTTCTGTGACATCCAGATTCCAATGGAGGTAATTCAAATATCTTTGCATTTTCTGTTTTGAAACTTTCTCTTCTGCATCTGAAAAAAAAACAAAGAAGAGGATTACCTATAGAACATTACTCTTTTATAACACTAAACAGTTCAAAATTCTAACTAACCTTAAATTTCTCAAGGATCTCTTTACTTACATTTTAGGAGATATATTTAAAAATAAAAATAAAATTTCATATGTAAATGATTTTAGGATAAGATCAAAGATCGTTAAGAAGAAAATTATTTGAAAACTGCTTTAATAAGTTGATCTCAAAATGTGCAAATTCATTGTTGCATTTTTTACCAATTTCTTAAATAAGTTATGATAATTATGTTATTGTTGAGTTTCAACAAAGCTTTACAAAATTGATTGTTGTAAATTTAAGTGCCCTACGAAAATATTCGCTGTTTGTTTCATGGACTTCACAATTTACTCAATATTTTACATAAGTTAAAATTATAAAATGAGTTAATTCTGAAATAATACAAACTAAAAATGAAAAATGGACATGAATTACACAATTAATTACGGAATCATATTATTTCATATAAATTTAGGACTAACAACTGTATGAATATTAATTATCTTTGGTTCAATTCCGTTAACGCTAGCGCTTAACACCGCCATGCTCGTGGACTCCAAAAAGTAGAAATATTGCTAAATAATTTCAAAACCCATCGATTTAAATTTTAGATCAATAAATGTTAATTTTATCAATAAAAATCAGAAAATTTGTCGACATTTTAATCAATGGCGCTCAAAAGAGCATGGAGATATTTAGCGGGAACTTTAACGGAATTGAACCTCATCTTGGTTAATCTTTAAGCCGAGGCATTTTTCGTCTACTTAGCAATAAAGTTTCTATACTCAGTTTCAACTTAACTTGAGCCTGTAGAAATATGCTGAGAGCAACCAAAGAAAGTAGTTCCCCGCGCGGTATCTGAATTTTGAGTGAAATTTAGAGCTTCAATTTTGAATAATGATTAGTTTTTTAAATCCACGTATATTAAGCACCTTTTCATCCCGATATGCATAAAATGTTCAGTGTTACTATTTTTTCCAGTTGCGTAGCGCGTAGTAGTACAACTCGCTCTCAAACTTGCCAGCCAATAAGAGCTTCTAGCAACCCAGCATGCTTTCTATGTTTACTCAGATTTTCTTCCCCGTGGCCATGACGTCAGGCTCAACTAAAGTTGCAATCGAGTATAACGTTAGTGCTAAGAAAGTTTAAGGTAACCCTATGAGCTATTAGCGCTTGGGCATCTTTGGACCTGTTTGGCGCCCTTGGCAAGATTTTCTTGGTCTCGGTTTGTAAAGTTAAACCAATTTCTACTTTTATTCTATACCAAATTTCACAAAAAGTTCACCCAGGCCCAGTTCCTTTGATTTCACCAAAGGAAAAACGTGTACACAAAGATAGGGGAGACAGAAATAAAAAAGAAGACAGACATAAAAAAATGAAACACAGACATAAAGTCATAAAAATAGGAAACGCAGATACAAAAAAGGGGAGACATATACTAAAAAGGTTAGACAGACACAAATTATTGGCTATTTGGAAATAGGACACCCTAAAAGGAAGTCATGAATGTTATATGGAAATAAAACTAATAGTAAATTGTTAGGAACTACAGTAAGATTGTTATAATAAAGATCAATCCAATAAACAATTTTCCAACTCCAATAATCAAATTTTAATCTTAATTTCTGACTAACTTTTATGTAAATTGACCATTGTGTTAAAATCTGAAAAAAAAAAACTTACCTGAAAATTCTTTTCATCTCATTGTGACATTCGGCTCCAGGAAACTTAAAATGATTATGAAAAAATTTTGATGTTGGTGTTTATGGAAAAGGTTGAGGCATTTTACAGCCAGACATAGGCTATTCGTCCTTCCAGAAATTTAGAATATACAGAGTTAAGGTGAAAAATGAAGAAAATGTTTGGGATCTGCTTTAATTTTGGTAATTTATCCCCAAATGACCAAATTCATTGTTGCATTTTGTACCAATTTCTTAAACAGATTATGTCATTGTTGAGTTTAAACAAAGCTTCCCAAAACCTTTTGTTGTAAATTTAACTGTTTAAACGAAAATATCTGCAATTTTTTACATACCTTTAAGATTGAGGTGTTTGGGGCAACAATGAGTTAACTCCAGTATAGTTTTACATTGGAGTGAACTCATTTTTGTCTCAAACACACCTCAATTATAAAATATAAAAAAATCTTTATGTGACTTAAAGAATAATTATTGAACTTTCATAAAAATTGGGGACCAAATGGTTAAAAGGGGACAAGTTTTTCTTTAAATAATAAAAAGTTAAAATGAGATATATGAATAAATTACTTGATTACATTGAGTCAATTACTGGATATTGTTTTCACTGCCACACTTTTAGTACCACATGCAGTGTATATAGTCATACCGCCTCGCCAGGAGAGAAACTTTGACAAAAAAACTCCGAAAAGAAGTACAAAAATAGATAGGCAAGCAGAGTTTCCACAAAATGTTTTTTTAACCTTCATGAATAACCATCACCCCTGAAGTTGAATGGAAAAACCCGTTCACCTAACAATCGTAACAATATTACAAGACGTAAAAATATTTTTCTCCGACTACAATAGTTTAATTCTTGGCGTCGTGTTTTGTCACCAAGCTATAGCACACCAGCCTGTAATACTTTTGAAATTGCTATGCTAGCAATAACGCGCGCTCCTAACCCCTTACTACACCAAGAGGGATTTCAGGCAGCTCTGAAATTACAAGGATATTACAGGATATACAAGAAACAATTTTTTGACCATAGAAAACGACTGAAACGTTTCAATAACATCTACGACTACGAGGTAAATTGAACTCGATGCCCTGTGCCATAAAAATCTAACTAACCAACCTACGAGGTAAATGGGGAGTCTTCCCCTGAAAGTTCTTGAATTAAAGAATGCCGAAAATTGTTCTGAAACTCCTTTTTTGAGGGGTTCTCGTAAGGCATAAACATAGAATTAGAACATAAACATAGATTTCCCCTTCCGGGAATCGCCGTCTTCAGATGCTTCAGATGACTTCGCAGGCCATAAAATTAGAATGAATCCAAAGGCCAGATGAAGCTTCCGAAAAAAGAGGAATCCAAATAAATGAGATAGCTTTCCACAAGGACAGCCCCTTTCATGAAATAATTATTAAATTATGATTATTTTCAAAAAAAATTTTCAAAACCTTTGAATTTTCACGATTTTTCATTATTAACATTATTTATTCCCTATCCGGCCTGTAAAAGTCTAGCTTCTCCTTGTGTGTTGGTTGTATATTACAGAAAAACTCACTTATTGGAAGAGGGACATTCTTCACTTTCCCGCAATGCAACAAAACTGCAAGGAGAAGCTGGTTTTTAAGGCCGCAGCCGTAAAATCGGCTTCTCGCATTTGCTGCATTACGGAAAAACGAACTTGAAATAGGGTGATAGTTTTTTAATTTAAAGGCTTGCTTAAATGAAGTTATTTTTCATTGATGGGTCAAATTATAACCATTAAATCAAAAAATAGAACTTAAAAAAAAGAATTACTTAGCTGCCCCCCCAAGTATAAGTAGGACTAAAATGAATTTCTTTATGCCACCTTAATTAAATTGACTGGTTTTTAAAGTTAACCTTATCTAATTTCATTATTCAAAATCTATTTCCGTAAAAATTTAAATCGGTAACCCACAATGTAAAAGAAAATCTTCAATTGTGACTATAGCCATAAATGAAGATCCGTTTTTTTTGTGTGGAACAATTTTTTGAAAAAAAAACCCTTATAAAAGATTCTAAATATATACTCGTGTCCAAAAATTAAAGGTTGTTTGTAATTTTAAGAATATAATGATTAAAAAAATCAGTACCATATCAACATAATTAATGTAATTAAATAATCTTCTCGAGTGGGAATGTAAGTTATGCATCAAGTTACTCAAACAATAATTTCTGGGGGTACACTACACAGTGGCCCTCCATTAATAATGGAAGTTCCAGACACATTTGGAACACCAGAAACGTCCAAGTCAGAAGTATTAAGCAAAATTTTCACTCATTTGTAAGGACTATGATATTTCTAATATGCGTGGGCATGATTTCAAGTGGGTGGAATACCTGTAAATATGATTTTTTCGAATTTGTACGGATATCCATTATTTGGAGGGCCTTTTTACCCCTTAAACCAGGGCTGGGCAAATAGCGGCCAGCGGGCCGCATGCGGCCCTCGAAGGGATATTCGGTGGCCCGCCAAGACATTCGGAAAAATAAGAAAAATTCTGAATTTAATAGTTCAGTGTTTTACATTTTTTTCTCTCATGCATCGTTCACGTTTGAATCAGCTCAATTTCGGTCTTGCTTTCACTTCTTGTAACGTTGTCTCGGCCCCGCTTCCCTCTCCACCCACGAAAATTAACCCTCCAGATGCAGGTGGCGGGTCAAGGATCATTTGCACGGAGTGGGTGCAGAAAGAAAAGGGGGAGAAAAGGCCGCGCGCGAAAAGACAGAGAGGGGGTTCAAAACATAAATAATTTCTGATTTATTGACGTCACGACAGAGATCCTCCCTACCCCATCCACAAGTACACCCCCATTCCACCGTCTGGGATTTTCAGGGGTCATTCACTTCATTAACGCGACGCGTACTTGTCACTGTGAATTCCTTGTCTTTCTTGTCCGTGTTCTATTTAATTTTGCTTAAGATTGTGGAGATATTTTCTTCAGAAAGGATTACATTTTTTGTGGGTAAGTTGGATGATTTGATTCTGAGATTTCTAATTTACTTTGATACTAGTGCAGTGTTTGTTATTACCATGATAAATTCGTTACATTTTATGCAAAACTCGTTAAATATTATTTCTTCAACATATTCAGTAGTTATTATAATTTTTTAATGATGAAAAATTAAAAACCGATAATATGAAGTTGAAGGAACCAAGAGAAATCATTGAAATTAAGTTTAAATTATCCAAGTTGTTCTGTACATAGTACAAGCGCGGATTCAGAGGGGTGGTACTCTGGACAGTGTTTCCCTTTGGACCCAAAAATGTTTTCAAAATGAGTTAAAACCCTACTTATACAAGCCAAATTTCATAAAAATTCCTGGGGGAGGACCCCCATACCCCCCTCAGTTGGTACCACAAGGGTATCTTGCGTGATACTTTTTTTGGAAATCACCAATATTTTGACATTTTGTATTAAAAGAAAGGTGATGGTCTGGAAAAGTGCCCCCCTTCTTGGACCCACGCTTGATACAGCATCACATTATTTTATTTATTTATTTCTTAATTATACTTGTAAAATGCAAAGTTAACTTGGTAATGCAATTATTTTACATAATCTGCGGCCCGCCGTTAGCTTCTTCTTTAATAAAGTGGCCCCCGAGACAAAACAATTGCCCACCCCTGCCTTAAACTATTGTTTGATTAATTTGATCTCGGAGCATATGTTTCCATTCCTGGATGATTCTATAACATGAATATCATTGATAAGGAGTTTAAATATGTACCACAATATCTTTAAATTACAAACTATCCTTAATTTTTGGACACGACGAGTGTATTATAATATTTTCTCAAAAACTATGTAATTTCTCTTTTTAACTTAATGGGTAACGGAATTTAATGTAGCAAATGTGGTCCCTATAAGCTATAAACTTTGGGGATCCCTTCTTTACTTTAAAAAGGCATCACCAGTTGGTGTTGACGCTTTCACCTAAAAGTTTCTGTGTTGTTGAAGGTGAAAGGTACTGTTAAAGACCTATCCTTCACCATATAAGTTCAAAACAAGGCATTCGTTTGAAAAACGCCGATGTTAGTAATAATATTACCAACAAGCAGCAAAAAAGGAGCATAATGATTTAGCAATCTTCAAAATCTCAGATCGAAATCTCGCTCCCCCAGAACCCCTGACTAGTACTTTCTCTGCCCCGTAGCGGAGAAATCATCATCCTCTTCATCTCCTATCATTACCGAATACGCATAGCAGAGATAAGGACTCGGTAAATAATTTTCCCTTTAAGTCTAGCTGACATTGTAACCCTGCGTTGCCGCATTCAAAGGGAGCCGGGGTGTAATGTAGGTTATCTCTTCGTCGAAACGAGGCTTTATCAGAGATGGAATCCGACAGTTCTTGCTCTTTAAAAAGCGACTCGTAAATGGTTTCCTCACGAACAATTTATCTCATCACGAGGTGCCGCTGCGATGCATTTGAGAACTGCGGTGTGATGTCTCTGTTCTTAAGTGTGGATATGCGTGTGGAATGAACGAATACGGTTGCAGTTCTTAATTACAGTTATCGTGGTCGCAGTTACAGTGATTCGAATAAATGCATTCGAGATTTCTTATCTTTTACTGTAAATAAGACATTAGGCTTGAAGAATCTGCCTTTTAGCAACCGATAAGTACCTGGATCTGGAAGAACATTATTGTTGAAAGAAAAATTGTAGTAATTTTTAGAGAAAAACCAAAAATTAGCTTTTAAAATTTTCTTGAAATGTTGATGGTTTGATACTTTTTGTTGTAAAATTTTGTTTTACTTAATGGCATCTAGTCTATAATAAAAGCAATTAATACACCGAACATTTTTTTTAAATAATTATTAGGTTAATTAAATATAAACAAATATATTTATTATTTTAATCTTTACCAAAATAATCTTAAATAAAATTTATGTTCGACTTCAGAAAGCAAAAAGAGCAAACGATCTTCAAAATTAAATTTTATAGCAAAGTAAACAATCGTTTGACTAAGCATTTGCAATATACAATCAAATCAGTAAGTTAATTAAATTATTCTTTATCTTTCTTTTTAAACACTACTTTTTCCTGTTTACATATTGTAGTAGATTTCAAGCATTTTAGACAGGAAAATGTCCTTACGTAAGTATATGGAATTATAAATAAGAGTTTAAACAATTTGTTGTAAAAAACGCAATTTGTGTTTATGAAAAATTTACGATGTAGCACTATATATTATTTTTGAAGAGAGCACATTTTCGCTATATGATATAGAGCAGGGGTCGGCAACTGGCGGACCGCTGAAGTTATTTCTTGGACCGCCAAAACATTTTGAAAATCATTATGCCATGTATTTTTACACTATAAAAATTAGTTTTAACGGCTTTTTAAGGGTAAAATTTAAAAAAAAATTCGTGGAGGAAATCCCAGACCCCCATTTTTAATGTAAAAACTTCTAATAGTATTAAAATTTTACAATTTAATAAAGCTGGTAGCGTACTCAAATTACATCTTTGTAAAAAATATGTGTATCTGAAGATAAGATAATTTATTAGTAGTAATAACCTATTTTTTCTCCGGACCTCGATGAAAATTTTCAAAATAATTCGGACCCCAAGTAAAATTACTTCCCGACCCCTGATGTAGAGTCTAGAGCTTTGTGTAGTTGAGCATTAACAGAGACATGTGCTGACTATGGGGAGTCACTTAGCTTTGTGTGTGTGTGTACTATCAGGTAACTCTAACGAAATAATAAATTTTCATGCGTTGTATTATTGCTCCATGTTGGTATGGAGTAAAAAGAGTCTCTTCCTCCTTAGCGTTCTGATAAGCAGAAAAAAAAACAACCGCCTTTAGTGTTATTGTCTATCAACTATCATTAGCAAAAAAATCACGTTATTTTAAAGGTTGATTGAGGAGAATTTTCTTTATCAAATTACCTACAAGAACTAAAAAACATCTAAAAAAATCTTTATAAATGTTTAATTAAAAATTAACATTTCCATTTCTAGAGCATAAAGTTTTCCTGAAACTATTTGCATTTATTAACCAACTTTTCAGTACCGTAGCCATAAAATATTTTGAAGGGCAATGCTATTGAATTTTTTGTGAGGAAAATGCGGGTAGTACATTAAATATTTTTCGAGGGTAAAAAAATTAAGTTCCTCACTCTCAGGGAATATCCCGAAATACCTATTTCCCCATGTGCTTTACATTTATCCTACTACTATTATAATTGTGAAATGTTTGTCTGGATGTTTGTTACTCTTCCTACTACTATTATAATTGTGAAATGTTTGTCTGGATGTTTGTTACTCTTTCACGCAAAAACTACTGAATGGATTTTAATGAAATTTTACTATAATGTAGCTTATACATCAGAATAACACATAGGCCATAATTTATAAAGAGAAAATCGGTCCTTCATTCTTTTTTTCCAATTTTTCTTCTTTTTTCACTTATTTTTCCGTGTTTGAAAACCTGTTTTACCAGTCATACAACGAGTTAAAAATAAAACATTGTTTCAAATGAGACAGATCACTAGACTTTTTCATTTACTAGATCTTTTATTTTAGTTTTAAACACTGGTTTTAAATTTGTTAATTTGTTCACTAGACTTACTAATTTACTAGACTTTTTATTATGGTTTCAAATTTGTTATTTTATAAAGGCACCAAGATATTAAACATTATCAGGAACATCGGGATTGTAAAAAGTGACAAGAACACCGGGATTGGAAAATTAGCGAGAACATCGGGATGGAAAAAATTACCGGGTCATAAAAATTACCGAGAACACTGGGATAGGAAATTTACCATAAAGACACCGGGAATACCGGAATATAAAAATTACCGTAAACACTGAGATAGGAAAATTACCGGGACCGCCGGGATTAGAAAAATTACCGTGACCACCGGGATAAGATTACCGGGAACACTGGGATAGGAAAGAGGTGCCTGGGATACTGGGATGATTTGTAATATTGCTAATTTACAAAATTATAAATGTATTTTAAGAAATATTTAAAAAAATAAATTTATAAACTCCCCCCCGTGCAAGGCCGGGTATAACAGCTAGTAATCTCTATAGGGAGAAACTTGTTTCATTCAATTTTCCCTACTTGACTTGGAAAATAGGTTTACTTTAACTAAAGCAAGATATTAAATGAATCCAGTACAAAAATTTTTTTTATTACAGTAGTAGAAGCTCTTAACCAGATGTGTATAAAAACCAGACATCTCCCCTTTTAAAATATCCAATTGGGTCACCAATTTGGCATTGTTTCATTACTATATGAGTATTCGAGATTTCTTTTGTTTGAACAACATATCAGCTCTTTAAAATACCGCCAATTTGGCTACAGTTAAAGATTTTTGCCGAAGTTACCTCTTTCAAAAGGTGAGGGCTGGGTTTTAAAAGAGCGTTTACTGCATAAAATTCCTCAACCTACATAAGTCATATTTCATTTCTTAATAGGGAAACATTCATTCCACATGATTAAATGTAGTTATCAATTTTTTTTCTTTTGGAAATTCCACAACAGCTAAATCATTTCTCCTGAAAATAGGTGAACTCTCCCCCCCTCTGCGGAATTACTCGTACTTAACTTATGCATCATCGAGGCTTCTTGCCATCCCCAGCAACTTCTTCAAAAGTTGGCTACCCTTCAACCCTTGAGTCTCCAAGTTAATTACGCGATGTCATAAGGTTATGAAGCATGAGTTAAAAATTTTTATCAGTTCATCGAAAAACTCTCTCTCCGATTCCCAATTACTATAAATCTCTAGAGCATAAGTTCACATTCCGCCTCGTTCACGTTTACTTTTTCGATTCCTTTGATCTGGAGGCCCGATAAAACACCTAACGAAGGGCCGCGCATCGAGAGAAAACTTTAATGAAATTAATCTCTTCCAGAATAAACGACCTTCCGCAATCGGCACATCTCGGATATAAGCGCTAATTTAGAAGGCGTGATGTCCGACATCCAAAACTCTTACCAGCTTACGAATTTTCATGCGTAGCACTCAGATTAAACACAATGGCGCTCGGCGGAGAGAGAGAGAGGGTCCATCAATAACTCGGTTCCCTGAGAGCCCCTCCCACTCGAGAGTTGGTTTTTCTCTTTGACACGTTTTTTGATGGGCAATATGATGGTCGATTACATGCTTGGCGGTTCGTTCACGTCACTGTGGTGCTGCGTGGAGGTTTTTTATTTTTAGAAGGAGCGTGTAATTTCTCGGTTGACGCGGACCGGCTCTGTCAGTGTTGTTGCCGGGAGCCCTAGTAACACATCTTATACCAAATATGTTGTAACAAAGTGTAAGAAATTTACAAAAGAAATAACTACGACTTGTTCTGTTGAAGAAAAGGTGCCATTTCTTTTGAGTCGTCCAGAGAATTTTTGAATAAAAGAGGTATTTTTTGTAAATAGTTTCCTTCATTTTGTAAAGAGCTTCCTTAGGTTTTTGCTGAACGAAGAATTGCTCAACTTATCAAGAAACCACAAGTGGGAATATTTGTTTCCATAATGAGGAAGTTGCATGATTTTTTTTTATTTTTTTAATCGATTCTTCTTGCAAAAATAAGCAACTACCCAAAATTTGAGGCCGATCGAGAAAATAACAAAAATCCCCTTTTTAAAAGCGCGCGAAAACGCCAAGAGTTTGGATGTGACGTCATCTTATACTAGGCATTGTTGAAAAGCAATGGAGTTGAGGGTATTATTGTTGACGTCATCTTATAGTTTAAACAATAAACGTTTTCAGTCACGTGTTTTTTTTCGACTTTTAAATTAAAATATTTAATTTCCTGTACATTTTTTTGAAAAACTGACTAGATATTTCATTTTACCATACAAAAAACCATACGGAACACTTGTTTGTTTTTGAAAATCTGACACATGCAACTTCCTTATTTTGATCCTACACAGTTTCGGGCAAATCAGTAAAATAGTTTCCTAAGTTTTTAGCCCAAGGGTCATATTTTTTCAAGTATTACGTTACTGCGACCCTAAAGTCAAGACATAGATCTTCCGTTCATTATTATAGTACACTAGTAGTACACCATTATCATTTTTTGCAATAAAATAAGCGGCTATAGTCTTAAACAGTTTCCTTACATTTTTATATTTGTTAGGAAACTTACGGGTTTTTCCACCCCTATTTTAAAAGCTCTATGCTAAACTTATGTTTTGTTGAAAAACATTATTTTTAACCCATTAATGCCCAACTTTTTATTTTTCTTAAATATTTGGTAAAAACATAGTAAATAGCCCCAAAACAACTGGAAAAATAGTGAAAAAAATTCCAGGTTAAAATTTTAATTTCTACACCAAAATTAAAAAACGTCCCTAAAAAGGGACGTCAGGCACGAGTGCCCCCGTTGTTTTTCCCTATAGTAAACGCATGGTAGAAAACTTTTTTAAAGCCTCAAAAACATCTTCTACCTTTTTAAGTGCAGCAAAAGTGATCGGAACCATACTGTAACAAGAATATGAACAAAAAATATTAATTATTTATCCAATTAACTGTACAATTAACCCTAATTAACGTAATTTGAGCATTTTTTATGCTCTAAAACACGTTTTTTCCTCCCAAATCTATGTTAATTGCAAATTAATTAAGGTTTTTAATTGAAAAAGGCATTCTTTGTTTATATGTTACCTAATATTAAATATTGATTACTTTTACACACCTCAAATCCATCAGAATATCTCAATTTGTGAAGTTTAAGTCTTTCTAATGCCCATACTTTTTTCATTTTATTAAATTTAATTGTGCGGCACACGAATTTCTCCCCAAAAATCAAGCATTAGTGGGATGTGCATTAGCAAGCCAGATGATATAGATTGATCTGCAGTATAGAACACCATGATTAGCGACATCTAATTAGAAAAAAGGCCGAAAATTTATCACAAAAGCGACTTCTTTGGCAATTTTAATGACAAAAGGTCATTATAACTAATAATTATTAAACATTTAATTAAAATATTACCGGAATATATTTGCATAAGTAATAAATATAGTAAAATAATTAATTTATTCCTTTTAATTAATACAAATTAATTAATTCCTTATAATTTAAGACTTTTTATTCCATTAATTTAGCAGAAATAACAGTATTTTCAAAAAAAAAATAAACAAAAATAATAAATTTAGTAGCTAAAATTAAATTAATTTTATAAATATCAGTTATTTAATTCATTTCATAAGAATCGAACGCCTTTTTATGAAAAAATGAAGGAAACACTAGCATTTCACTACGGGGAAAACCACGGGGGCATTTGTGCCTGACGTCCCATTTTAGGGACGCTTTTCGAGGGTCCAAAATAAGGTCAAGATAAAATATTTTGGAAAAATAAAAAAACAATCCAACTGATTTAATGTATAAACAGTAATATATATCGGCATTGAAATTTTTTTAAAATAACAACTAGGATTTTTAAGCTTTTTCTTTAAAAATTTTTAAAAAAGCACTTTTCTGAAAAATTCTATCTCCCAACTTTAAAAAAGTGAAAATTTTTTAAAATTCTGCTTTCTTCTTGTGTTCTTTATGTTCTATGAAGATCAGAGATACATCCGTGCAAATTTTGATTGAAAGGAACAATTTTTGTAGAAATAGGAGGATTTTTAAAAAACGTCCCTAAAAAGGGACGTCAGGCAGTAATGGGTTAAAGGAAAATCCTTAGCCATATATTTTAAAATTTTTATGCCAAATTTTTTAAAATCCCCCCCCAAAATATGATATTAATACAATCCCATACAGTCCTTTTCTGCGTTTGTAAATAGTGCCTGCATTTCACAAAAATTTTATAAGTTAAATCAAAACTAATCTATAGAACTAGATGGCTGCATCAAAATATTAATCTTCCTTTTAGAAAAACATTTTTGCAGCTTCGAAAGAATGGAAAAACCACATCCTTGTTATAAAATGAAGCTTTCATTTCTCAAGGGGGGCTCTATGCTAAATATAAAAATTCCTCTTCTGCGTTTTGAGCTTAGATCGGTCATCTAAAACTATCTAAACACTTCCGAAAACCACAAGACTTCGTGATGTCTGGTCAAAACCACGAGATTGGAAAATTATTGGATTATAAATCAGAAACAATCAAAATAGCTACGCATGAGCATGGTTATGAAAATAAATAATTGTGGTATCCATGTTTGCTCCCTCTTCCCAATATACCCATCTATTCGCGTTCTGAAACTGTACAATTCCTTTAAAATTAGCCATGATGCTGTCTACTATTTTCTAAGGGAATTCTATCCCAAGTCAAACTATCTTGGAGTTTTTTACCATCGGAAACTCCCCCTCGTTCAGGAAGAAACTTATCTGACCGAATCCATCTGATATGGAACAGCACAACGTATAATAAAAAGGCCAAAGGCTTCTCGTATCTTCAAACATACTTACTCTTTTCACTTCTTATTGCGTTAGTAAAACCTCTCATTGCGCTGTCTGTCATGTAGACTTAGATCTCCAGATAAACGTTGCTTCTGATGCTTTTGTGCTCCAACAGTAGCTGCCCACTGTCCTTGAGAGATTATGGTCGAACTGAAGTTCGTGGGGGAAGATAAGACTGGGTATTGCTCACCTATTAGTTTACCTTGGTTGAGGGGGTAATTTAAGTGTCATGAATGGAGTTAGTACTTTTTTTTGGAATTCGAATTTCGTAAAAGAAACCTCATACTTGTTGGAGACAAATTCAAATCCAAATTTTATTATTGCATCTCTCAGTTTATTAGTATCGATAGATATTTTTTGTGAAACTATAAATAAAGTGGAAGTCTTTCTTGGTTAGCAACAATAATACGGCATTTTCGCAAGATAAGGCTAGTAATAATATAAATATGTCCGCATGGGCGTAGCCAAGAGCAGGCCCGTGCTGGCCAGGGGGACGTGTCCCCCTGCGCCCTTTGCTTGCTCAGGCGCCCTTTTAAAGAGACACTTTTCTACAATTGGTAATTTACTCTTGAACTTCTCAATGTTTTTATGGGCTCTTTTTTCATCTAACTTTAGTGGTGAACAAATAGTGGTTTTACAATTGAATCGTCAGTTGGAAGAAGGGAATAAGTCCAAAAACCAAGTTTTGAGAAAATCGAAAAAAAACTGTATAAGTAATAGAATTTCCATTGTATAATCACCAAATTGTTACTGGAAGTTCACAACCCTATTTAGAAAATAGAGCAAACATCAAAACAATTATAAGTATATTCAAAAATATTTTACAGTCAAAATAAGTTGATGGACTTATTCCCTTCTTCAACCTTATGAAATTTTTCTGATGAAAAATTCTTTAAAAACCCTTAAATTCAAATTTAAATTATATTTCTCCTTAGTTTACACCACAAAAGGGTGAAATAAAAGGAATAAGACAAATAAAATTCAAAATTATAGTGAAACTGAGTTATTAGAGCAGTATCAATGGAGTGAGTGAATGTGAATGGAGTTAAACATTCCTTGCATAAAAAAAGTTTGAAACAATTTTAAATTAAAAGAAAATTTCATTTTAACTTAGTTTACAGCTCAAAGAATAGGAAAAGAAAGACAAATTAACTTTAACTCCAAATTAACTTGAAAAATACAATGAATGGACATAGATTTCACAACTTCAAGGGGCGATATATATCTCCCTATAGAGGTTAGTTATTTTCCCCCTCTTTTCACCCATGTGTAGAGCAAAGCTTGAAGATTGTTTTAAGCACAAAAAGTCAATTTGTCATTTTTAGGACTTATTCCCTTCTTCAAACTGACGATTCAATTGAAGCGTTTGCTATCAAAACCTGCTCATTCCATTTTTGGAAATTTTACTGGAGAGACAAAAAACTTCTCACGTCCACAGTTCAAAGCTAATTTTTTTTTAATTTTTAATTGTAGGTATAACCGTCAAGAATTTGATTAGTTTTTCATTTTCATTCCAGATGAATTACCTTGCGCGTAAGTACACTAATTAGGTTGGAATAAGCTGATTTTGATGCAATTCAATTAAGTTGTTTGAAATTGGTGTTTTCCAGTTTACCAGTTAATATTTGTGTCTTTACGAGTTTTAAATAAATCACATCCACTTAACTTATTCAAACGATCTGAAATTTCACAGTTGAGATCACAGATTTCACCTTTTCATCTAATTTTGGGTTTGAATAAGCTAGATTTGAGCTATATCCCTTCTTCAGGTTATGAAGGACCCTCTAAACTTTCAAAATATGCAAAAAAGTGGATTTCAGAAAAATATGGAATGAGCTGGTTTTGATAGCAAACGCTTCAATTCATTCTTGGTTCATCAAGTCTGAAGCGCGAACTCATCTAAAAGTTTTTTAATCCTCCCCATTTTTACCTTACCATCAAATTTCGTCAGAAATTTTTATTTTCAGGGCGCCTTTATTTAAAGATTAAATTCGAAATAACAAGGTAAGGTGGTTTATATTCAAGGCGTCGAATCCCTTAATTAAACCGTTGAAATTGCTAGGGCGCTCTCATTTAAACTGTCAAATGGAGACCCTCTTACTTCAAAATTCATTAGTTTTCCATTAGGGCACACTAATTGAAAAAATTAGGGGAAGACAGGGGGTGTTTGCAGGGCACCCTTTTTTACGCAAGCAAGCTATTTTAAAAGTTTCGCTCAAATTTTCGCCCACGCACCAAGGGCTTCTTGACCAAGGGGTTCCTTTAGCCAAAATAATAATTACCTTTGAAAATGTAAATTCAGGGAGATTTTTTTAGCAATCCCTGAAATTCTGACATATTTTTATGTTATATTTTCTTTCCAATTTTTGTCCTCTGGGTGTAATTCAAAGTGTCTCAAAATGAGTCTAAACACTACTTTTAAGAGTAAAAATTCAAAAATTTTTCTGGGGGAGGACCCCCAGACCCCCTTTCAAATTCCTTAAATCTTTATAGGGGGTTTTCTAACTTGATTTCGCGTGCTTTTTCCAGATTATGCTTAGTGAAAATAGCCATTTTGTTCCTTAGAATCTGTAGTTTACGAATCGCAACGGTGGACACTTCGGGTGTGCGACTGGGGATGGCGAGAGGCGCAGAAGTGGAAAATCGACGAGTTTCAATTTTGTGTTGTTTGGAGTCAAAATGGTTCCTTTTATTTCTTTTATTTGCTCAAATACTCCATAATACGGTAGAGGCGAGGGAGGACTATCGGGACATAGAGTTTGGAAAGGATCAGTTCACTCCAATCGAAGGGGTGGAAGGATAAAGTGGAACGTAAAAATTTGTAAGCCTATTTTCTCTGAGGCGCAGGCTTATAGTCGTCCATTAGCGTAATGAAAGGTGCCATTCTTTTCCTTATTCTCAGGCAAAAAAGAATTGCGATAGTAGAAATCTGGCAACACTCACTAGGGGTAGGGAGAGGGACAGGAAAAAATTACGAAAATCGGCAATATCTCATGAAAAATAATTTCTTTTCTGCACCACCTGCGGTTGAATGTTTTGTAAAATGACACCAAAAAAGGGTAAGATGCATTAAACAGATTTTCGAACGATTCTTCTACTTAAAATAGGGCCTGAAAGGTGTAGAAAAAAATAAGGGGAAATTCTCAACTTTTAAGTCTTTTAAAAACATATTTTTCCTTGTGAAGAAGCACTAATTTCAGGCTAATTTTTCCCTTTATACACTTAAGAATACGAAATACCATTGTAGATATCTGGGACCTGCGATTAAGGAGGGGGACAGGGGCAGAAAAAAATATTCCTGTTTTTATACTCTTCGTGGGAGTCAAATTCAAAATTTTCTACTTTTAGTAGAGTCATAAGTGGTGCAAATAAAGAAGATAGATACCTGACATGTCTAACAGCCCGTTAGAAAAGAGTTCCTCCCATTGGAAGATGAAATGGAAGGGTTAAGCGGAACATAAGGAATTATTTGGGATGTTTTGAAAAAAATTGTGTCTATTTTAGTGAAATAATGTAGAAATCTATTTGAGCAGGTTCTATGTAATCTGTAGAACTGGAAATGCGACAATAAGTAACTTTCATTCTCGACCGAGGATAATAATTGGGGCAGAAAAAAAGTTAAAATTATACTTTACTGAGAAAAAGAGTAATTATCCTGTTTAAAAGGTTTTCAGGACTGAAATTTTTGATTGGGGTCACTCAAGGTGGTTCATCCTGAGAAGCATAAACTCATCTTTGGGGGTTGAATGGATGAAATGGAATACAAATTCGATTTTTTGACAAATGGCGTGAAATTTCTTGAAAGAGAGTGATAATAAACAAATCAATTTCTCTCTCCAACTCTCTCGAATAGGTTACCCGACAATGAAATTTGGGAATCAAGACAAGGGTCCGTGGTCGGCGCAGAAAAAATTTTATACATTAAATTTTAGTTTGTAAAATGGTGTCTAAATAAGATAAAATATCCCTAAAATAAGAAAATTCATAGCAGACATGAAGGAGACCCATGTTAAAACTGTTTCTTGGAGGGTAAGAGGATAAAATAGAATATTAGGGGGTATTACATTTTACTATTTTACTAAAAAGTGAGAATTTTTCGAAAAAAATGCATTAAATGGATTCGATTTTCCAATTTTACTCCATGGAATATAATACGTATAAGATAAATCTGTAGTATTAGGCAGGGGAAGGTTAGTAGGGCAAAAAAAACTTTATAATATTATAAATTTTTGAGAAATATTTAAATGTCTTAAATTTGTAATAATTACGGGGTTTTTTTGCCCAACTAACCTTCCCCTGCCTAATACTACAGATTTATCTTATACGTATTATATTCCATGGAGTAAAATTGGAAAATCGAATCCTTTTAAGGGGTCATAGGACTGTTAAAACGCAATGCAGTGAAAAAAACTTTACATTTTCCAAAAAAATTAATATCTTTTTTCTAATTTATGAAAAGACTCGGTTTAAACAAATTTTTAATCCTTATTTATTAAACTTTATGTAAAAAAATAATTGAATACTTAATAGACATAGTTAAGTTTATACATTGAGTCGAAAAAAAGCAACTTTGACGGTTAAATGTTAGTATGCAGTGGCTTTCATGCAAGATAATTAACTAACTATTAAATGGAAATTCAAAATTTCAATTCACATATATACTATATGAGTATACAATCAAGCCCTACCAGATATTTTAAGTTTGACAGTCAATAAATATTTTTTATTATAATTTGAACTTAGGTGTCAAAAACACAAAAAAATTATAAGTTCACAATCTCAAAAAATAATGAAATATAGGTTCAAAACTCTAAAAAGAGGTAGGGCTTTATTGTCACTACTAAATATTGATGCTCTCAAAGTTTCAAGGATATATTCTTATTACTTCAAATTTTATCATGCATGGAACACAAAAAAATCACATTTTGAGAAAAATGACCTCAAAGTTCTAAAGTTAGTAATCTCCTTGGGTTTCTTGTTTCAGAATTTTAGCCATAACTTCTGAAATAATACGAATTTTTGCATACGGTTTTTTTTAAATTGTTAAGAAATATCTAGGCTATCACATATATTTTTTTCAAAAAATCGATTGTTTGGATGATTTAACAGTCCTATGACCCCTTAATGCATTTTTTTCAAACATTCTCACTCCATTCAACCCCCAAAGAGATGAGTTTATGCTTCTCAGGATGGACCACCTTGAGTGACCCCAATCAAAAATTTCAGTCCTGAAAACCTTTTAAACAGGATAATTACTCTTTTTCTCAGTAAAGTATAATTTTAACTTTTTTTCTGCCCCATTTATTATCCTCGGTCGAGAATGAAAGTTACTTATTGTCGCATTTCCAGTTCTACAGATTACATAGAACCTGCTCAAATAGATTTCTACATTATTTCACTACAATAGACACAATTTTTTTCAAAACATCCCAAATAATTCCTTATGTTCCGCTTAACCCTTCCATTTCATCTTCCAATGGGAGGAACTCTTTTCTAACGGGCTGTTAGACATGTCAGGCACCACTTATGACTCTACTAAAAGTAGAAAATTTTGAATTTGACTCCCACGAAGAGTATAAAAACAGGAATATTTTTTTTGCCCCTGTCCCCCTCCTTAATCGCAGGTCCCAGATATCTACAATGGTATTTCGTATTCTTAAGTGTATAAAGGGAAAAATTAGCCTGAAATTAGTGCTTCTTCACAAGGAAAAATATGTTTTTAAAAGACTTAAAAGTTGAGAATTTCCCCTTATTTTTTTCTACACCTTTCAGGCCCTACTTTAAGTAGAAGAATCGTTCGAAAATCTGTTTAATGCATTTTACCCTCTTTTGGTGTCATTTTACAAAACATTCAACCGCAGTTGGTGCAGAAAAGAAATTATTTTTCATGAGATATTGCTGATTTTCGTAATTTTTTCCTGTCCCTCTCCCTACCCCTAGTGAGCGTTGCCAGATTTCTACTATCGCAATTCTTTCTTGCCTGAGAATAAGGAAAAGAATGGCATCTTTCATTACGTTAATGGACGACTATAAGCCTGCGCCTCAGAGAAAATAGGATTACAAATTTTTCCGTTCCACTTTATCCTTCCACCCCTTCGACTGGAGTGAACTGATCCTTTCCAAACTCTATGTCCCGTTAGTCCTTCCTCGCCTCTCTCCTATTATGGAGTATTTGAACAAATTAAGAAAATAAAAAGGGACCATTTTGACTCCAAAAAACACAAAAATGAAACTCGTCGATTTTCCACTTCTGCGCCTCTCACCATCCCCTGGCGCAGACCCGAAGTGTCCACCGTTGCGATTCGTAAACTACAGATTCTAAGGAACAAAATGGCTATTTTCACTAAGCATAATCTCGAAAAAGCACGCGAAACCCATTTTCGTGAAGTTAGAAATCCCACTATTATGTACCGCTTTTCTGAAGAAGAATGAAATTCTGAAGATTATGATAAGGAGGGATTTCACCTCGAGTGTCACCTAAATGGTCCCTAATGTCCAAAAATGAGTCATAAAACTACTTTTTAGGGTAAAATTACAAAAAAATTCTGGGTAGGGACTCCAGACTCTTCTTTGTTTGGGGCTGTTTTATCCACAAAAGGTTTTCATTGATTTCATGAAAGTTCCGAAACCCTTATATCTCGGGACTTTAAAATTGGTCTCCAGCACAAACATAAAAAAGGTCGACCCTACTTGCCCCCCCCCCTTTCTAAGCGGAACCCTTGTATGTCAGGCTGGTTTCCTAAAGAAGGCTTAACTAACCAGATTTGTTACAATTTTAAACATTGATGTACGTTTTTTGTGAAATCCTATGGAAAAAGGGAAGTCCTGGTAGCTCTGGAACACTACACTGTAAAGAATAACAGTAACGTTCCTCATAAATTCCAGAAACGTTCCTGCTTTTTATGAGTTTTTACAGCAATTTAACACTCACCTGGAAAATTCTGGCTGGTTTTCCTCTCTGAAACGTTACTGAATACTGCTGCACAGGCAGCCATTGTAATCTTTTCTTTTCACGCTCACCACTAAAAGAGTCAAATTATTTAGATGAGGTGTAAGAACCGACTGTAGCGAATAACTCTGGAGTATACTTATACTCTGTTCATTTAGAATAAGCGCCTGAGGCGTGGAAAATTAGAAGCAGTTTCTTTTGTAATTGAAGGGCTTGGTGGATGAGGGGGCTATGTTACAAGGCCGGTCCCGAAAGTAACGAGACTGAATTCCCTGACTCTGACTGGAATTTAGTCTCGTTAATTTTGGGACAGACGTTGTAACATAGCCCCTTCATCCACCAAGCCCGTAATTCACGTTTGTCTCAGGAGCGTAACGAGCCGTGCTAAATGCCCATGCGTTTGGACTTTATTTTTGATATTTTTGGAAAATACAATAAAATAATAACTGGGGATTGAACCCAGGAACTACCGCATGCTATGCAGGCACGCTACCACTGCTCCAGCGGGACTTCAGTAACTTTAAAACTCATTAAAATATCTTCTTTCTTTTTGACGCATGCGCATTTAGCACGGCTCATTACGCTCCTGAGACATATATCTTAAACCTCATCGAAAAATTTTCTTGTGCAACGTCAAGGTAGCCTAAACAGAAGTAGTTAAAATACTGTAAAAGAATCGGTCGCTGAAGTTGCATGATGAGCGTTATTAGGCTTTTTTGAGCTTTTTAATCCTGTTTAAGGTGTCTTTTCTAAATGAACAGACTATAGTAAACTCCGATCAGAAGTTTTCTAGGACCTTCCTGGTTCGATACCTCCCATGAGTCATAATTTACCACATTGGTAAAACACAAAACACACAAAAAAACAAGTAATTGCTGAGATATGAATCGTTCCAGCCCTGTTATAAAATCCAGGAAATTTTTTATATTTTATAGAAAGCTTTTTGGTTTTTCTGTGGAACGTTTCAGTATTTTCCAGTAACGTTCCTGATATTTCACAGACAGTTTACTGGTATTTCTGCGAAACATTTCAGCATTTTCCAGTAACGTTCCTGATATTTTCCAGGAACGTTACTTAAAGCGTTAGAACATTTACTTTAAAAAATGGGTGACTCAGCTGCCCAGTTTTTTTAAGTAACGTTCCCGAATCTTTTTTACAGTGTACCACAGTACACAGCATAGATGTTCCCCGTGTAAGATATGGCCGCTGCTGCATCATACGGGGCATTGATTCCGGGCGGAGGGAGGCAGCATCCTCACGAAAGGCCATCCGTCATCATGTAATAGAGATTAAGCGATAACCCTTCTCCTTTCAATCAATTAGCACTAATGCCCCCACGCATAGGGCCTGGCATGCGGATGCGAGCCCCGACCCTGCGCCATAAATCAGCCTCCCCAGCACACAATGCAACAAGTGTCGACGGAACAAAACGAGAAACTAATAAGGCGTTTTATCACCACCGGGAGAGACTTCGATAGTCTCTTTTTTGAAACACGATTCGAGGCATTAGCGTCTTTAACCTATCGTCGTGCGGACGAGGGCTAATTGAAAGAAGAAGTGAAGAGGAGATGGGGCGATTTATCTCGTCGAGGAGGTTCTAACCCCTGGAGCTGTTGTAAGTTATAGTTATGGGGCTGGGGGATGATGGTAGTCTTTATCGGATGTGAGGAAGGCTGTGGAGGTGGTCTGCCCATGTGTGTGAGCTTGCTGTTTTGTGAAGGAGGAGTTAGGAGAATGTGTGTAGAGCAGTGGCAGATCCACTCAGATCAGGATTCAAGGGGGTGCACTCAGGAAAATGCCCTCTCTTTGTACTGAAAAATAAGAGTGGAAAGTAGATTCTGAGAGCAAAACATCGTTTCAATAATTTAAAAATGTAATTTTTCTTCTTTCAACTCTTTTTCCTCATTGGTCCCATTTTTTAGCCCAGGGGGACAACCTTCCCCAGATTGTTAAATTTTTTTTTGAGTTCGTCAAGAATCAGGTATTGTTATGGTAATGAAGGTGGGATAGTATGGCTCCTCCCAAATCGAGTCTCTGAATTCGGCAATGGTTTAGAGCAGGGGTTCCCAACCGGTGGTACGCGTACCACTGGTGGTACGCGGGAACGTTTCAGGTGGCACGCGTGAGTCAAAGCGATATATATGTAAAGCGAGGACAGTCCAATGGGGATACCGCTCGCTTCTTTATCGTTAATTTTTTGCTGTGTTTGTACTAATTTTTTATTTGTATGTTTTTAGACCTATGGGTATAGTAAATAAAACTGTAAATTAATACCATTTTCATCTTTTTAATTCTCCTTTATTACAAGCATGTTATAAATAAACAAATATCTAACCATTAAATCTGAAGTTTTCTCAGGAATTTAATTCAAAAAGCCTTTGAACACTTTTAGAAGAGTAAATATTATACGTTTATTAAAATATCTAGGTCTGGTGGTACGCCAAAATTTCTCAAAAATTCAAGTGGTACGCAGGTGCAAAAAGGTTGGTTCCCGACTCGTAAAAAAAGCCCATAGAGCACTAAGCCTAAAATCGGAACCTTCTCAGACCACCCCATTATAACTTCAAATCCTTTACTTTCATAAAATTGTAACACGAAAGTTCATTTGCATACATTAAGTATGAAAATTTATAACATGTTCTTTAGTAAACACTATTTTAAGAAAAATATCTATTTCATTTTACAAGAGAATTAATTATTAGTCAGAATATCCTGTTAATCTTTAAGGAACCCACTCAAAAATTTTCGCCGTTTTTTTAAAGCTTTTGCTTTCATAATACTAGTGGTTAAAAGAATTGCTAACATTTTAGTGGTGTGGCTATTATTCCCAGTCGAAATAAGTCATCGGTACATTCAGAGATATTTTTAACGCCTCTGAGAGCGTATTTCCCGCATTGAAAATCCGAAATACGCTTTTAAAAACTAGCAAGGCGTATTTTCACGCTTTGAATTTTTAACTAAGGCTTAAAGAAATGCATAGCGCTCCACTGAAATCGAATATTGATAAATTTTCTACTGAAATTTGTTATAAGTATTATTAGGCAATTAGGCAACCCGAGCCAACCCCCCCCCAACCTTGCGGTTTATGGGGTATATATATTATGGGGTATATAAGTATTATTAAATAATATTTCATTTAGATTATGTTTAGTGAAAAATAAATTGTTTTATTTGTAATGTTTAATATTTTTTACTAATTTTTAACAGATGCTATATTTTAAAAACCAAAATAGGTTCCTTATTTTTTTCTTTTTCATTTTGTCCATTAATTAATTTTATATAAAATTTGTTTCCTCTTGTCTACTATTTTCGTATTTCTCTCCTCATAAATGAATTTCACGCCTCCTAAAAAAGTCAAGGAGTATTTTTACTCCTTCAAAAAAGTCCTAAGAATAACACTGGGGTACATGGATATACAGTAAAATCCCGTTATAACGAACTTCACCGGACCGTAAAATTTCTTCGTTGTAACCGAAATTTAGTTGTAACCGTACTATCGCTAATTCAAATAAAACGGTTGGGGACTTTCTGGACTTTCGTAATAACAGGATTTTTTGTTGTATCGGTATTCGTTGTAACGGGATTTCACTGTAATTCAATCTTTCCGCTATCAATTTGCTCAAATTTCAGTACAGGATTGGACATTTTTAGTGTGCTACCAGGATCCTTCACAGACAGCTTTCAAGAAATTGAGTCCTTTTTAGATGGAAATTTAGTTATTTTCAATCAGTAAAGAAAAAGAAAATAAAATCTGTGATTTTCTGAAAAATATATGTTCTCAAGTTTTCCTTAGGCTACTCACCTGTAAAGCAAATCATTCTTTCATTTGCTTTCAACAGATGCACCAACGGAATAGAAAACTTATTTTCCTATATTCCATGAGACGAGTTTTTCTAGTCTTCATTAAAAGATGATCAGACAGGAACTTCTTATGTTGTAGGTGGAAATTAAACATCAAGTTCCAACTTCAGAAAACTTGATTTTCTTTAGGAAAAAACGTATAGGGTTTGGGAAAAACTGGTCCAGAGAGAGATTATGTGAACCCTATCCTGTGGGCATTTATGACAAAAGAAAAACATCGTTAAAAATATCTTCCAATTGAAAACTGGGAAAAGTTCAATCACAACTCTTCATCACTTTCGTAAATGATTACACAGCATCGTGATGGATAGAGATGAATTAAGGCCGCTCAGAATGACCGAAATGCTTAGACCGCTTCATTATGTGAGCGTGAGTGTTTTATTAGCATCACGGAGCTCATGGATAAATCATACCTAACATACAGGCTTACACCCATGTCGGATTCCTCAAAATACGACCCGCAGATCTGATTAATTTTTGTTCGGTATTATTAATTATACAATTAAGTAATATCTAGTTAGTTGGTCATCAGCCTTGTATGTGTATTCACTGTAAATAAAATATAGCACATTACATAATAAAGTGATGGAAAGAAATTGGTTCCACTGTGGGACCTCCCTCCGAGTCTATACTCTGTTCATTTTGAACTGGTGCTTGAAAATATTTCCTTCCCCCACCACCGATCGGTAACCATAGCACCTATCCTCGTCAAAGTGACGAAGAAGGCTTAATATTGGCTACGCGAAGAGCGTAACTATGGTTACGCTTCTAGCGTGGGGGAAAGCACTATTTCTCAAGCGCCAATTCTAAATGAATTGAGTATAGGTGGTAGCTTCCTCTGTGTCGCGGTGTAACGTTTCTCAATGATATGGTGCCCTTTTCTTTCTACCACTTTATTGTGTAACATGCCATATTTTTTAGTGTCTTAATGATTAATGTTCTGATGAAAACTCATGATATTCCAACCCAATTACTCCTGTTCCTCCATGTTATCCCAATCAAAACTTGCCAAGAGAAATTTAGACCAACCAATCAGAGCCGATTTTGCTAAAACTGACAGTCTGGGATTGGGGTCTCGTTCTCTGATCTGATTTACGACACTTGACACTCATGCCATTATTATTGCCACTGATATCCAAACTATGTCTATGGGAAATAAGAAAAGAAAGAACCTTTAACCAACCATGCCGTTTCAATCACAAACAACCTTTCACAACCCTCAATCAAAGCAAATGAGAACCGTACGAAAACAAAAGAACTTGCAAAAGAGTTAACTCCATGCATCCATCCAAGGGCATGCACTCACTCATTTCCCATATTATAATGAATAAAATCGACGCACTTTGAGAAACAACAACGGCAATTACGCGCTCTTAATTCCGCTAATTTGACAAGAGAAGGTGCCCACGCTTCTCTCAGCAACACTTTGACACCCGGGCAGATCTGGGTGTGGTCATCCCCTGATTAATGCATATGCTGGAGGGAGGGAGGACCTTCGAGCAAACAACTCTGTGGAGGGAGCGTAGTAATTAGGGGCCGTTTGTTTTTTGTGAGGGTCAGTGTGAGCTTGAACCCTCATGGATGTGTTGGGAGAAAGGTTTTTTAATGTCTTGTTTAAAATGGGGATTTTTTTCCCTCTATTATGTGATATGGAATGTGTTGTGTTGCATGCAGTTAATTGTGGCTGGATGATGATGATGAAACTGAGGAAAAGTTGTTAGTTTGTTTTTTTGTGAGGAAAATACTGACCTTTATTGTTTGATATCGATTGAGGTTGATGGAGGATTCTTTTCTTGGATACTCCATTTTCACCCTTTGAGGTGTAGCGGCGATACGGAGATGCACAGATATATATTATCTCATCGCAGAGGCGGATCCATGTTTGACTTCTGGAAGGGCACCAGGATGTTTGAAACATCCCCAGCAGCACAAACTACTATGTTTTTAAAAGTATTGAAGGATAATATAATTTTTTGGCTCTAAAGCTACCCAATAAAGCATTTAATAGCTTCAAAATTACGATGATTTTTTATTTTAGAAATTATCTTCAGGTGTCATTTTATCCAATAAACTTTTACCCTTCTGGGGGGGCACGTGTCGTGCCAGCGTGCCACCCCCAGGATCCGCTACTGTCTCATTATTGAGAGGCTTTCCCTTTTCTTTTAATTCAAGGAAAATTGACAGATACTGGGATTCCGGTAGTTTGGGTTAAAAAGACTGGACCAACCTTGCTGGGCTAACGCCTGTAGTTGGTCGACTTAATTTGTATTTGTATTATTCACGAAATTCCTTTAAAAAAATCCCCATTCACCTGGTTAATCAACTTCAGGAATGTCTCCTCTCCATTTACTAGTTGACAAAGCTCATTTAAAATCTTAAGTAAAAGTAAATAATGTGTGTGTGTGTGTTTCGAATTAGTAATTTGAATTTTCCGATAACTTTCATTATTTAATAAATATAAATTCATAATGTTTTTGTCTTAAAATTCGTTGTAAATTTAAGATGTTTTGAAATAAAATTGATCAGTGAGGCAAGACGTCACCTTTAGATGGAGAAATGAATGGGAGAAGAAGATATTCCGAAAGTGGATTGACCTGTTTTTTTTTAGGAATTTCGTAAATACCATGAGGGTCTTTAATTACTATTAAATTACTTGGGAAAATGTATCATTTGAGAGATACCTCCTATGTTAAAGTGCAATAAGGCCTAAATGATTTTTAAAGGTTTTTTGTTAAATGGTAGGATTTTGAGAAAACAAATAAACTGATATTATTGTGTATGTGCGAGCTTCATAAAATGAACATTGTCTCGGAAAGTTATAGATACTGTAAAGCACCTTGAAATGGACTATGTTCAAAAATTTTCCCAATAAAGTTTAGAAACTCTCAGTTTAAAGAGCGTAAATTTTTTTTCGTTTTGTTTCAAAACCTAGTGATGTAAAATGGTGGGCTTCTCGAATCAATACATGTAATGAACTATATGCTCTTTAAAATGGTATACTGTTATTGAGAATTTCTATCCTGTTTTAATGTGACTTCCCCAACTTATAATTCAAATATTTTTATACAGGGCGTTTCATCATTGCGTGGAGTGCATAAAAATTGTCCAGAGTGCCATATACCTCTAAGACCCATGGTTTCAAGGAATGAATTCGCAGCAGAAAAGGTATGACAGCACATCCGGTTTCTCCAAAAAGGTGAGGTTTATGAAAAACATTGAATTTTTTTAATTTTTTCACATAGGTTATTTTGTTTGTTTGATTATAAAAATTATATATTGCGCATGCATGCGGCTACCCTGGAATGAAATAATTAAGTTTTTATCGCATATGATGTCAGTTTTCGAAAAATAAAAGTCGTCGTATACTGCTCAGCTCAGCCAACGATAGTAAAAGGGTCACGTGATTTTTACAGACTTTGCACTGCCGATAGTTGGGTAACCGGTGATAGTTGGGTCTTGCTTCTATGTACAAGCAAATGTCTCTTCCTCTTTCGATAAACTGTTTCCCCTCCTCCTTTTACTATCGTTGGTTAAGCAGTAAGTAAATTTGTTTGGGCAAATTTTATTCACTCCAAGCAATGTTCCTTTGCAGAGGACTTGTTGCAACATCCTGTAATATCGTTGAGACCAAATCCTTAAATAGCTTAAAATTTAATTCTCCGAACTGTTGATTCCACTCCGAAACAAAAGCTCTTCATCACACTCTCCTACCTTACGACGCTTCCGTAAGGGGGGGCCGTTCAAATATTGCGTAAGCACCTATGGGAACGTACCCATACTACGTGACCCTTCCAGGGGGGAGGGGTCTTCAAAATACCACGCTTGGTCACAGGGGGAAGGGGGGCTTAGGGTTCGCCACGTAGTTAATTTCCTCTAGTCAATACGACAAAATTAAGCCAAATTAACTTTTTTAAACTTTCTGTTTACAAAAAATAAAACCGTATTTATGAATTACTACGTGAAAACTAGAGGGGGAGAGGGGGTCAAAAATAGTAAAAAAGGGCTCACGTAGTATGGGTACGTTCCCTAAGGGGGAGAGAAGAGTTTGCTCTTTGCTTATTTTTCCTGTATAGGGGGATAGGAGACGTAGATGTTACAAACTGCATTTTCGAAAACATCTCGTTTCTTGCATAAATAATTTCAAAATTCTACCAAAAGCAAATTTTATTTTTTTAAAAAAAATTGAACTAGGAAAAACTTTTAAGCATATTGAAGCATTTCAAGCACATTGACAATTTTTAAGTGTAGGTATTCATAGAAAACAATGAATTTCTGGAATCTAAGCACTGTTAAACATATTTTACAAAAAAAAGGGGCGGTGAGCCCTATTGGAAAATTTTTTCTGGTGTTTCATAAACCAGTATCAAATTATACTGTATCCAGTATCCTTTACACTGGTTCAAGTATCATTTATACTGGTTTCAGTATCATTTATACTGGATCCAGTATAATTTGATACTGGTTTATGAAACACCAAAAAAAGGGAGATAGGGAGTTTTCTTACGTAATGAGGAAGTTGCATGATTTTTTATTATTTTTTTAATCGATTCCTCTTGCAAATATAAGCAACTTCCCAAAATTTGAGGCCGATCGAGAAATTTTTTGATTGTCAAAAAAATTAACGAAAATCCCCTTTTTAAAAGCGCGCGAAAACGCCAAGAGTTTGGATGTGACGTCATCTTATACTAAACATTGTTGTAAAGCAATGGAGTTGATGGTATTATTGTTGACGTCATCTTATAGTTTAAACAATAAACGTTTTCAGTCACGTGTTTTTTTCTCGACTTTTAAATTAAAATATTTAATTACCTGTACATTTTTTTGAAAAACTGACTGGATATTTCATTTTACCATACAAAAAACCATACGGAACACTTGTTTGTTTTTGAAAATCTGACACATGCAACTTCCTTATTATAAAGGGGGGTTTGCAGTTTGCTTATCTTTTCTGATGAGAGGGAGGAGGTCAAAAATGACCAAAGGCATGCTTACGTAATATTTGACTGGTCCCAAAACAGATTCACCACAAGGTATCAGCAACAAAAAAAAACAGGCGCGATAGCGCAGAGTGTGGCCGATTCGATGATGATCAAAGAGAGAAAAAAGCAACCAAAAATAAAAAGATTCCATTAGACCCTCATTAGCGGCCATCAGCACTTGGCGTTCGAAGCGTGAGGGTCGAGGATCGCCTTCTTAATGAGCTGAAGCATTAATTAATTGTTTCTTGGCGAGAGAAGACAAAAGAAGCGATGAGCTTTTCGGCTAAGTGATTGCCAGCATGATGTATTGTCTACGTGGGGGTTCCTTGACGCTGTGCTAGTGTATATAGTATTGCTGTGCGGACTTATTTAGCATTCTATTCCTGTGTGTTTGGATGTTCTTATGCGTATTTTGCCAATTAGGCTTCGAGTTTTGGGGGCAATTCGTCATTTTTTTGGTATGGTATTGGCTATTTGTGAGGGGGTCAGAGTCGTATTCCAGAAGGTCGGTTGCCTCTGTCAGCCGAGGAAAGGTTGAATAGTTTTTTTTTCTTTTCCTTTTAACGTGAGTATTGAGACTGTTAAATCCTGTTTCTTTTCATGGAAGAAGGAATGTTTCGCCTTTGGTATATTATCAAAATTTATTAACGGATGAGGATTTTCATGCAATGTCAATAAAACTGTGGAATGAGAAAAACTGTTCAAACAGGGGTCAAATGATGTATATCTTACAAGGAAACATTCTTAGGGTGAACTCACAGAAATGCACGAAAATTTTACAGGCATAAGAAGATGACTCAAAACACTTACTGTGAAAAAATTAGCTGCTGAATTTCAATAGGAAAGGAGTTATTTAAATTTGAAATTTGGGTTCTGAGTTGCCAAATACATTCATTTAGCACCACTTGGCGACTTTCCAATCGGATGGAATGAGAAATTTGATTCGAAGTGTCTATCTAAATCCACGAAAGTTGGCCCTTGCTAAAGTATTAGCGAAATTTGTTAGAGTTGAGTTGTTACTTTCGTGGATTTAGACAGTGCCATAAAATATATAGTTTCCAATGCATTTTTAAAAAATATGCGGCAAACAGATAACTCCTAAAAATTGAATGCTAAATAGATGTTGGATTCTTTTTAATTTGCATATAATTTTGTATTGCTTCATGCGTTATTTACTTTAATTTTCCTTCTTTAATTAATTTTTATTCCTGTTTTGCTGAACTTTTTTTATTCGCTCATTTAAGTGGCATCAGAGAAAACGCGGCCAGTTCATTCTAGCATTTGGCGTTCTCTCTGCGTTTCTCGCCTTGTAGGGTTACATTTGGCGTTAAATATGATAATTTTCAATAATTTTTTACAGCTTTTCTACTGTAATTCAGCAGCTAATTTTTTTACAGAAGGTGTTTTGAGTCATATACTAACCCCTGTAAAATTTTCGTCCAATTCTGTGAGTTCATCCTGAGAATGTTTCCTTGTTAGCCATAAAATGTGATTTTGACAAATTATAAGAACTTTAAACTCTTTTATAAAAATGAAACAGTTATAATTTAAGAAGAACTATGGGTATTAAAAACCTACAATTAATTTTGAAAACTTATGAAAACAAAAACCTTTTATATAAAACTTGACCATCAACATAGAAAAACTTTATTTAATGAGGAGGGGGAATTTTTTCTAATTCTGTAGTCTAAAAAACTACATAATAGAATATTCTCATGAAAAATTAAGTAAATATTTCACAATTTTTTTTATTCACTTCGCCTATGTTTTTGTAAATTTCTTTCGAAAAATAATGATAATCACACAATTATTTTCCAAACTAAATAGACCACAATCTATTTGATTTGCGTTGATAATTTTTTATCTATTTGATAAAAGTATAAAATAGCACCAAGTAACAAAAAATATCAGTTAAATTCATGTGGGTTTCGTGACCGGTTCGTACTACTATTTGGCGCGGCCGTTTCGGCGCTGGCCGTTTGAGAACGGGGCCAATTCGGCAGTGGTTGATCGGCGACAAAAATTAAATTAAAGTAAATAGAACTCTTTCATAATCCTTCTAAAAATTAGAAGAAAAAATTTTGTTTCGTGCAGAAATGGCCCGCGCCCAAACGGCGAGCGCCGAAACGGCCGTCCCGAATCGTCCCATTCCGTTTGGTGACTGTCACTATTTTAAAAACCAAAGGAATCCCACTTTGGGAGGATTATAATTGAAGCAAAAGATTACTCACTTTAATTCAGCAATTTTGCTTTGGATTTCCTTTGACCAAGAATAGCGCCTGAGTCTTGCAAGAGGTATTTCTGTCGAATTATTTTGTGAATCCTTTATTTAGAGAAAAGTTTAAAATAGCAACGAGAAACAAATACGGGTTTAATTTATGTGGGTTTGGTGACATTCACCACTTTAAAAACCAAACGAATTTTATTAGGTAGAATCCAAGCCCAGTTGAAGACATGCTCAGGTTTCTCTTCATAACGTGCTAATCTTTCGCCTTTTACTAAAGATCACCGTGGAGAGGAGCACTCTAATGAGCTTTTACCTAATTTTTGGAATCATACTTTGGTGTGATTATAATTGAGATAATAGATTACTCATTTTAATTCAGCAATTTTGCTTTGGATTTCCTCTGACCAAGAATAGCGCCTGAGTCTTGCAAGAGGTATTTCTGTCGAATGATTTTGTGAATATTTTATTTAGAGGAAAGTTTAAAATAGCAACGAGAAACAAACACGGGTTAAATTTATGTGGGGTTGGGGACATTCACCACTTTAAAAACCAAACGAATTTTATTAGGTAGAATCCTAGCCCAGTTGAAGACATGCTCAGGTTTTTCTTCATAACGTGCTAATCTTTCGCCTTTTACTAAAGATCACCTTGGAGAGGAGCACTCTAATGAGCTTTTACCTAATTTTTGGAATCCCACTTTGGTGGGATTATAATTGAACTAAAAGATAACTCACTTTAAATCAGCAATTTTGCTTTGGATTTCCTCTGACCAAGAATAGCGCCTGAGTCTTGCAAGTGGTATTTTTGCCGAATGATTTTGTGAATCCTCTATTTAGAGAAAAGTTTAAAATAGCAACGAGAAACAAACACGGGTTAAATTTATGTGGGTTTGGTGACATTCACCACTTTAAAAACCAAACGAATTTTATTAGGTAGAATCCTAGCCCAGTTGAAGACATGCTCAGGTTTCTATTCATAACGTGCTAATCTTTCCCCTTTTACTAAAGATCACCGTGGAGAGGAGCACTCTAACGAGCTTTTACCTAATTTTTGGAATCCCACTTTAAAGGGATTATAATTGAAATAAAAGATAACTCACTTTAAATGAGCAATTTTTGCTTTGGATTTCCTCTGACCAAGAATAGCGCCTGAGTCTTGCAAGAGGTATTTTTGCCGAATGATTTTGTGAATCCTCTATTTAGAGAAAAGTTTAAAATAGCAACGAGAAACAAACACGGGTTAAATTTATGTGGGTTTGGTGACATTCACCACTTTAAAAACCAAACGAATTTTATTAGGTAGAATCCAAGCCCAGTTGAAGACATGCTCAGGTTTCTCTTCATAACGTGCTAATCTTTCGCCTTTTACTAAAGATCAACGTGGTGAGGAGCACTCTAATGAGCTTTTACCTAATTTTTGGAATCATACTTTGGTGTGATTATAATTGAGATAATAGATTACTCATTTTAATTCAGCAATTTTGCTTTGGATTTCCTCTGACCAAGAATAGCGCCTGAGTCTTGCAAGAGGTATTTCTGTCGAATGATTTTGTGAATATTTTATTTAGAGGAAAGTTTAAAATAGCAACGAGAAACAAACACGGGTTAAATTTATGTGGGGTTGGGGACATTCACCACTTTAAAAACCAAACGAATTTTATTAGGTAGAATCCTAGCCCAGTTGAAGACATGCTCAGGTTTTTCTTCATAACGTGCTAATCTTTCGCCTTTTACTAAAGATCACCGTGGAGAGGAGCACTCTAATGAGCTTTTACCTAATTTTTGGAATCCCACTTTGGTGGGATTATAATTGAAATAATAGATTTCTCATTTTAATTCAGCGATTTTGCTTTGGATTTCCTCTGACCAAGAATAGTGCCTGAGTCTTGCAAGAGGTATTTCTGTCGAATGATTTTGTGAATATTTTATTTAGAGGAAAGTTTAAAATAGCAACGAGAAACAAATATGGGTTAAATTTATGTGGGTTTGGTGACATTCACCACTTAAAAAACCAAACGAATTTTATGAGGTAGAATCCTAGCCCAGTTGAAGACATGCTCAGGTTTCTATTCATAACGTGCTAATCTTTCCCCTTTTACTAAAGATCACCGTGGAGAGGAGCACTCTAACGAGCTTTTACCTAATTTTTGGAATCCCACTTTAAAGGGATTATAATTGAAATAAAAGATAACTCACTTTAAATGAGCAATTTTTGCTTTGGATTTCCTCTGACCAAGAATAGCGCCTGAGTCTTGCAAGAGGTATTTTTGTCGAATGATTTTGTGAATCCTCTATTTAGAGAAAAGTTTAAAATAGCAACGAGAAACAAACACGGGTTAAATTTATGTGGGGTTGGGGACATTCACCACTTTAAAAACCAAACGAATTTTATTAGGTAGAATCCTAGCCCAGTTGAAGACATGCTCAGGTTTCTCTTCATAACGTGCTAATCTTTCGCCTTTTACTAAAGATCACCGTGGAGAGGAGCACTCTAATGAGCTTTTACCTAATTTTTGGAATCCCACTTTGGTGGGATTATAATTGAAATAAAAGATAACTCACTTTAAATCAACAATTTTGCTTTGGATTTCCTCTGACCAAGAATAGCGCCTGAGTCTTGCAAGTGGTATTTTTGTCGAATGATTTTGTGAATCCTCTATTTAGAGAAAAGTTTAAAATAGCAACGAGAAACAAACACGGGTTAAATTTATGTGGGGTTGGGGACATTCACCACTTTAAAAACCAAACGAATTTTATTAGGTAGAATCCTAGCCCTGTTGAAGACATGCTCAGGTTTCTCTTCATAACGTGCTAATCTTTCGCCTTTTACTAAAGATCACCGTGGAGAGGAGCACTCTAATGAGCTTTTACCTAATTTTTGGAATCCCACTTTGGTGGGATTATAATTGAAATAAAAGATAACTCACTTAAATTCAGCGATTTTGCTTTGGATTTCCTTTGACCAAGAATAGCGCCTGAGTCTTGCAAGTGGTATTTTTGTCGAATGATTTTGTGAATCCTCTATTTAGAGAAAAGTTTAAAATAGCAACGAAAAACAAATATGGGTTAAATTTGTGTGGGTTTGGTGACATTCACCACTTAAAAAACCATACGAATTTTATGAGGTACACTGTAAAAAAATCTTTCTTCAATAAACGTAAATTTCCCGCCGGATTATTTTCATCATTTGAGAAGGTATCCGTATTTTCTTTCTCCGTCATTTGAGGGAATGTCCGTTTTGTATTATTCTGTGAAAGGAGGGAAACCTTCCGTTATTTTAGAGAACGTTCGTTTAATATCTTTTCGTCATTGGAGTGGAACTTTCCGTTATTTTAGGGATTGTTCGTATTATTACTAATATTATTGTGATTCAGTATATTCCTGATTATAATTTTGAAAAAAAAATGACAAACAATCCGTAAAATCCAAATAGACGATTCTTTTAAATAATTTACACTACCGATCACAGTAATACAAGTCTAATCAAAAGTTACAAGTTATCACAACTATTTAGATCACATTTTTGCGATCTAATAAGACTAGTTAGGTATGCAATATTTTAAGACTTCAGCTACGTGGTGAAGAAAGCTATCGTACGATGTTTAAATATCTGTTTAAAAATAGTATATCAGAGTATTTCTATTTTAAAGCATGGTAACGTTTACTACGGCCGTTGCTAGGCTGCCGACGTTCTGTTTTGTACTGTATTTCACAATCCCAGCAAGATTTTTATACTTTATTAGCAATGCGCATCCTTGAGGACTTGATTCTTGATGTTTCTATAAAATATTTTAGCGAAATAATTTTATTTTCAATTAATTAATAATTAAAAAAAATTAAAAAAAAAATTAGATAAAGTAAAACATTTAAAAAAACACAATGAATTTAATTAAATAAGGAATGATTGTTAAACAAGAGAAATTAATTCTTGCAATTTTTAATGGAATAATAAAAATTTAAAATTAAATTTACTGAAAAACAATTACTGGGGTTTGAACCTACGACCATTGGCACTCTAGACTAACGCGCTACCACAACCCCATTCGAGCTCCGCTAGGTTCCATCCTAAATACTTAAAACCCACGCCTTTAACCCGATCATGCGCACAACGGCTACCCGTCGGCAGCCTAGTCATTCCCGATTACGGCCAATAATACAAAAAATAAAACAATATATTTAACTTACACCCATAATAAATTTGCTGAAGGTTCGTTTCGCCTGAAGACGCTTGCACAAACTTCCATTACTTATTTACAACTATATTTGAGTCTCACCAGAACTAGTGGAGAAATCGTACAATACGCATGCGTGAGGAGAGGAAAATTAAAAAAACGGAAACTTCACGATGAAAATTCCGTTTTGTAGTTTACGGAATTAATCCATGAAAAATTCACGGAAAATAATACGTCAAAAGACGTTCTTTTTTTACGGTGTAGAATCCTAGCCCAGTTGAAGACATGCTCAGGTTTCTATTCATAACGTGCTAATATTTCGCCTTTTACTAAAGATCACCGTGGAGAGGAGCACTCTAATGAGCTTTTACCTAATTTTTGGAATCCCACTTTGGTGGGATTATAATTGAAATAAAAGATAACTCACTTTAAATCAGCAATTTTGCTTTGGATTTCCTCTGACCAAGAATAGCGCCTGAGTCTTGCAAGTGGTATTTTTGTCGAATGATTTTGTGAATCCTCTATTTAGAGAAAAGTTAAAAATAGCAACGAGAAACAAACACGGGTTAAATTTATGTGGGTTTGGTGACATTCACCACTTTAAAAACCAAACGAATTTTATTAGGTAGAATCCTAGCCCAGTTGAGGACATGCTCAGGTTTCTCTTCATAACGTGCTTATCTTTCGCCTTTTACTAAAGATCACCGTGGAGAGGAGCACTCTAATGAGCTTTTACCTAATATTTGGAATCCCACTTTCGTGGGATTATAATTGAAATAATAGATTACTCATTTTAATTCAGCAATTTTGCTTTGGATTTCCTCTGACCAAGAATAGCGCCTGAGTCTTGCAAGAGGTATTTTTGTCGAATGATTTTGTGAATCCTATATTTAGAGAAAAGTTTAAAATAGCAACGAGAAACAAACACGGGTTAAATTTATGTGGGGTTGGGGACATTCACCACTTTAAAAACCAAACGAATTTTATTAGGTAGAATCCTAGCCCAGTTGGAGACATGCTCAGGTTTCTCTTCATAACGTGCTAATCTTTCGCCTTTTACTAAAGATCACCGTGGAGAGGAGCACTCTAACGAGCTTTTACCTAGTTTTTGGAATCCCACTTTGGTGGGATTATAATTGAAATAAAAGATAACTCACTTTAAATCAGCAATTTTGCTTTGGATTTCCTCTGACCAAGAATAGCGCCTGAGTCATGCAAGTGGTATTTTTGTCGAATGATTTTGTGAATCCTCTATTTAGAGAAAAGTTTAAAATAGCAACCAGAAACAAACACGGGTTAAATTTATGTGGGGTTGGGGACATTCACCACTTTAAAAACCAAACTAATTTTATGAGGTAGAATCCTAGCCCAGTTGAAGACATGCTCAGGTTTCTCTTCATAACGTGCTAATCTTTCGCCTTTTACTAAAGATCAACGTGGAGAGGAGCACTCTAACGAGCTTCTACCTAATTTTTGGAATCCCACTTTGGTGGGATTATAATTGAAATAAAAGATAACTCACTTTAAATCAGCAATTTTGCTTTGGATTTCCTCTGACCAAGAATAGCGCCTGAGTCTTGCAAGTGGTATTTTTGTCGAATGGTTTTGTGAATCCTCTATTTAGAGAAAAGTTTAAAATAGCAACGAGAAACAAACACGCGTTTAATTTATGTGGGTTTGGTGACATTCACCACTTTAAAAACCAAACGAATTTTATTGGGTAGAATCCTAGCCCAGTTGAAGACATGCTCAGTATTCTCTTCATAACGTGATAATCTTTCGCCTTTTACTAAAGATCACCGTGGAGAGGAGCACTCTAATGAGCTTTTACCTAATTTTTGGAATCCCACTTTGGTGGGATTATATATGAAATAATAGATTACTCATTTTAATTCAGCAATTTTGCTTTGGATTTCCTCTGACCAAGAATAGCGCCTGAGTCTTGCAAGAGGTATTTCTGTCGAATGATTTTGTGAATATTTTATTTAGAGGAAAGTTTAAAATAGCATCGAGAAACAAATATGGGTTAAATTTATGTGGGTTTGGTGACATTCACCACTTAAAAAACCAAACGAACTTTATGAGGTAGAATCCTAGCCCAGTTGAAGACATGCTCAGGTTTCTCTTCATAACGTGCTAATCTTTCGCCTTTTACTAAAGATCACCGTGGAGAGGAGCACTCTAATGAGCTTTTACCTAATTTTTGGAATCTTACTTTGGTGGGATTATAATTGAAATAAAAGATAACTCACTTTAAATCAGCAATTTTGCTTTGGATTTCCTCTGACCAAGAATAGCGCCTGAGTCTTGCAAGTGGTATTTTTGTCGAATGATTTTGTGAATCCTCTATTTAGAGAAAAGTTTAAAATAGCAACGAGAAAAAAACACGGGTTAAATTTATGTGGGGTTGGGGACATTCACCACTTTAAAAACCAAACGAATTTTATGAGGTAGAATCCTAACCCAGTTGAAGACATGCTCAGGTTTCTCTTCATAACGTGCTAATCTTTCGCCTTTTACTAAAGATCACCGTGGAGAGGAGCACTCTAACGTGCTTTTACCTAGTTTTTGGAATCCCACTTTGGTGGGATTATAATTGAAATAAAAGATAACTCACTTTAAATCAGCAATTTTGCTTTGGATTTCCTCTGACCAAGAATAGCGCCTGAGTCTTGCAAGTGGTATTTTTGTCGAATGATTTTGTGAATCCTCTATTTAGAGAAAAGTTTAAAATAGCAACGAGAAAAAAACACGGGTTAAATTTATGTGGGGTTGGGGACATTCACCACTTTAAAAACCAAACGAATTTTATGAGGTAGAATCCTAGCCCAGTTGAAGACATGCTCAGGTTTCTCTTCATAACGTGCTAATCTTTCGCCTTTTACTAAAGATCACCGTGGAGAGGAGCACTCTAACGAGCTTTTACCTAGTTTTTGGAATCCCACTTTGGTGGGATTATAATTGAAATAAAAGATAACTCACTTTAAATCAGCAATTTTGCTTTGGATTTCCTCTGACCAAGTATAGCGCCTGAGTCATGCAAGTGGTATTTTTGTCGAATGATTTTGTGAATCCTCTATTTAGAGAAAAGTTTAAAATAGCAACCAGAAACAAACACGGGTTAAATTTATGTGGGGTTGGGGACATTCACCACTTTAAAAACCAAACGAATTTTATTAGGTAGAATCCTAGCCCAGTTGAAGACATGCTCAGGTTTCTCTTCATAACGGGATTATAATTGAAATAAAAGATAACTCATTTTAAATCAGCAATTTTGCTTTGGATTTCCTCTGACCAAGAATAGCGCCTGAGTCTTGCAAGTGGTATTTTTGTCGAATGATTTTGTGAATCCTCTATTTAGAGAAAAGTTTAAAATAGCAACGAGAAAAAAACACGGGTTAAATTTATGTGGGGTTGGGGACATTCACCACTTTAAAAACCAAACGAATTTTATGAGGTAGAATCCTAGCCCAGTTGAAGACATGCTCAGGTTTCTCTTCATAACGTGCTAATCTTTCGCCTTTTACTAAAGATCACCGTGGAGAGGAGCACTCTAACGAGCTTTTACCTAGTTTTTGGAATCCCACTTTGGTGGGATTATAATTGAAATAAAAGATAACTCACTTTAAATCAGCAATTTTGCTTTGGATTTCCTCTGACCAAGAATAGCGCCTGAGTCTTGCAAGTGGTATTTTTGTCGAATGATTTTGTGAATCCTCTATTTAGAGAAAAGTTTAAAATAGCAACGAGAAAAAAACACGGGTTAAATTTATGTGGGGTTGGGGACATTCACCACTTTAAAAACCAAACGAATTTTATGAGGTAGAATCCTAGCCCAGTTGAAGACATGCTCAGGTTTCTCTTCATAACGTGCTAATCTTTCGCCTTTTACTAAAGATCACCGTGGAGAGGAGCACTCTAACGAGCTTTTACCTAATTTTTGGAATCCCACTTTGGTGGGATTATAATTGAAATAAAAGATAACTCACTTTAAATCAGCAATTTTGCTTTGGATTTCCTCTGACCAAGAATAGCGCCTGAGTCATGCAAGTGGTATTTTTGTCGAATGATTTTGTGAATCCTCTATTTAGAGAAAAGTTTAAAATAGCAACCAGAAACAAACACGGGTTAAATTTATGTGGGGTTGGGGACATTCACCACTTTAAAAACCAAACGAATTTTATTAGGTAGAATCCTAGCCCAGTTGTAGACATGCTCAGGTTTCTCTTCATAACGTGCTAATCTTTCGCCTTTTACTAAAGATCACCGTGGAGAGGAGCACTCTAATGAGCTTTTACCTAATTTTTGGAATCCCACTTTGGTGGGATTATAATTGAAATAAAAGATAACTCACTTTAAATCAGCAATTTTGCTTTGGATTTCCTCTGACCAAGAATAGCGCCTGAGTCTTGCAAGTGGTATTTTTGTCGAATGATTTTGTGAATCCTCTATTTAGAGAAAAGTTTAAAATAGCAACGAGAAACAAACACGGATTAAATTTATGTGGGTTTGGGGACATTCACCACTTTAAAAACCAAACGAATTTTATTAGGTAGAATCCTAGCCCAGTTGAAGACATGCTCAGGTTTCTCTTCATATCGTGCTAATCTTTCGCCTTTTACTAAAGATCACCGTGGAGAGGAGCACTCTAACGAGCTTTTTACTAATTTTTGGAATCCCACTTTGGTGGGATTATAATTGAAATAAAAGATAACTCACTTTAAATCAGCAATTTTGCTTTGGATTTCCTCTGACCAAGAATAGCGCCTGAGTCTTGCAAGAGGTATTTCTGTCGAATGATTTTGTGAATATTTTATTTAGAGGAAAGTTTAAAATAGCAACGAGAAACAAATATGGGTTAAATTTATGAGGGGTTGGGGACATTCACCACTTTAAAAACCAAACGAATTTTATGAGGTAGAATCCTAGCCCAGTTGAAGACATGCTCAGGTTTCTCTTCATAACGTGCTAATCTTTCGCCTTTTACTAAAGATCACCGTGGAGAGGAGCACTCTAACGAGCTTTTACCTAATTTTTGGAATCCCACTTTGGTGGGATTATAATTGAAATAAAAGATAACTCACTTTAAATCAGCAATTTTGCTTTGGATTTCCTCTGACCAAGAATAGCGCCTGAGTCATGCAAGTGGTATTTTTGTCGAATGATTTTGTGAATCCTCTATTTAGAGAAAAGTTTAAAATAGCAACCAGAAACAAACACGGGTTAAATTTATGTGGGGTTGGGGACATTCACCACTTTAAAAACCAAACGAATTTTATTAGGTAGAATCCTAGCCCAGTTGTAGACATGCTCAGGTTTCTCTTCATAACGTGCTAATCTTTCGCCTTTTACTAAAGATCACCGTGGAGAGGAGCACTCTAATGAGCTTTTACCTAATTTTTGGAATCCCACTTTGGTGGGATTATAATTGAAATAAAAGATAACTCACTTTAAATCAGCAATTTTGCTTTGGATTTCCTCTGACCAAGAATAGCGCCTGAGTCTTGCAAGTGGTATTTTTGTCGAATGATTTTGTGAATCCTCTATTTAGAGAAAAGTTTAAAATAGCAACGAGAAACAAACACGGATTAAATTTATGTGGGTTTGGGGACATTCACCACTTTAAAAACCAAACGAATTTTATTAGGTAGAATCCTAGCCCAGTTGAAGACATGCTCAGGTTTCTCTTCATATCGTGCTAATCTTTCGCCTTTTACTAAAGATCACCGTGGAGAGGAGCACTCTAACGAGCTTTTTACTAATTTTTGGAATCCCACTTTGGTGGGATTATAATTGAAATAAAAGATAAGTCACTTTAAATCAGCAATTTTGCTTTGGATTTCCTCCGACCAAGAATAGCGCCTGAGTCTTGCAAGTGGTATTTTTGTCGAATGATTTTGTGAATCCTCTATTTAGAGAAAAGTTTAAAATAGCAACGAGAAAAAAACACGGGTTAAATTTATGTGGGGTTGGGGACATTCACCACTTTAAAAACCAAACGAATTTTATTAGGTAGAATCCTAGCCCAGTTGAAGACATGCTCAGGTTTCTCTTCATAACGTGCTAATCTTTCGCCTTTTACTAAAGATCACCGTGGAGAGGAGCACTCTAACGAGCTTTTACCTAATTTTTGGAATCCCACTTTGGTGGGATTATAATTGAAATAAAAGATAACTCACTTTAAATCAGCAATTTTGCTTTGGATTTCCTCTGACCAAGAATAGCGCCTGAGTCTTGCAAGAGGTATTTCTGTCGAATGATTTTGTGAATATTTTATTTAGAGGAAAGTTTAAAATAGCAACGAGAAACAAATATGGGTTAAATTTATGAGGGGTTGGGGACATTCACCACTTTAAAAACCAAACGAATTTTATTAGGTAGAATAATAGCCCAGTTGAAGACATGCTCAGGTTTCTCTTCATAACGTGCTAATCTTTCGCCTTTTACTAAAGATCACCGTGGAGAGGAGCACTCTAACGAGCTTTTACCTAATTTTTGGAATCCCACTTTGGTGGGATTATAATTGAAATAAAAGATAACTCACTTTAAATCAGCAATTTTGCTTTGGATTTCCTCTGACCAAGAATAGCGCCTGAGTCTTGCAAGTGGTATTTTTGTCGAATGATTTTGTGAATCCTCTATTTAGAGAAAAGTTTAAAATAGCAACGAGAAACAAACATGGGTTAAATTTATGTGGGGTTGGGGACATTCACCACTTTAAAAACCAAACGAATTTTATTAGGTAGAATCCTAGCCCAGTTGAAGACATGCTCAGGTTTCTCTTCATAACGTGCTAATCTTTCGCCTTTTACTAAAGATCACCGTGGAGAGGAGCACTCTAACGAGCTTTTACCTAATTTTTGGAATCCCACTTTGGTGGGATTATAATTGAAATAATAGATTACTCATTTTAATTCAGCAATTTTGCTTTGGATTTCCTCTGACCAAGAATAGCGCCTGAGTCTTGCAAGAGGTATATCTGTCGAATGATTTTGTGAATATTTTATTAAAGGAAAGTTTAAAATAGCAACGAGACACAAATATGGGTTAAATTTATGTGGGTTTGGTGACATTCACCACTTAAAAAACCAAACGAATTTTATGAGGTAGAATACTAGCCCAGTTGAAGACATGCTCAGGTTTCTCTTCATAACGTGCTAATCTTTCGCCTTTTACTAAAGATCACCGTGGAGAGGAGCACTCTAACGAGCTTTTACCTAATTTTTGGAATCCCACTTTGTGGGATTATAATTAAAATAAAAGATATCTCACTTTAAATCAGCAATATTGCTTTGGATTTCCTCTGACCAAGAATAGCGCTTGAGTCTTGCAAGTGGTATTTTTGTCGAATGATTTTGTGAATCCTCTATTTAGAGAAAAGTTTAAAATAGCAACGAGAAACAAACACGGGTTAAATTTATGAGGGGTTGGGGACATTCACCACTTTAAAAACCAAACGAATTTTATTAGGTAGAATAATAGCCCAGTTGAAGACATGCTCAGGTTTCTCTTCATAACGTGCTAATCTTTCGCCTTTTACTAAAGATCACCGTGGAGAGGAGCACTCTAACGAGCTTTTACCTAATTTTTGGAATCCCACTTTGGTGGGATTATAATTGAAATAAAAGATAACTCACTTTAAATCAGCAATTTTGCTTTGGATTTCCTCTGACCAAGAATAGCGCCTGAGTCTTGCAAGTGGTATTTTTGTCGAATGATTTTGTGAATCCTCTATTTAGAGAAAAGTTTAAAATAGCAACGAGAAACAAACATGGGTTAAATTTATGTGGGGTTGGGGACATTCACCACTTTAAAAACCAAACGAATTTTATTAGGTAGAATCCTAGCCCAGTTGAAGACATGCTCAGGTTTCTCTTCATAACGTGCTAATCTTTCGCCTTTTACTAAAGATCACCGTGGAGAGGAGCACTCTAACGAGCTTTTACCTAATTTTTGGAATCCCACTTTGGTGGGATTATAATTGAAATAATAGATTACTCATTTTAATTCAGCAATTTTGCTTTGGATTTCCTCTGACCAAGAATAGCGCCTGAGTCTTGCAAGAGGTATATCTGTCGAATGATTTTGTGAATATTTTATTAAAGGAAAGTTTAAAATAGCAACGAGACACAAATATGGGTTAAATTTATGTGGGTTTGGTGACATTCACCACTTAAAAAACCAAACGAATTTTATGAGGTAGAATACTAGCCCAGTTGAAGACATGCTCAGGTTTCTCTTCATAACGTGCTAATCTTTCGCCTTTTACTAAAGATCACCGTGGAGAGGAGCACTCTAACGAGCTTTTACCTAATTTTTGGAATCCCACTTTGTGGGATTATAATTAAAATAAAAGATATCTCACTTTAAATCAGCAATATTGCTTTGGATTTCCTCTGACCAAGAATAGCGCTTGAGTCTTGCAAGTGGTATTTTTGTCGAATGATTTTGTGAATCCTCTATTTAGAGAAAAGTTTAAAATAGCAACGAGAAACAAACACGGGTTAAATTTATGAGGGGTTGGGGACATTCACCACTTTAAAAACCAAACGAATTTTATTAGGTAGAATAATAGCCCAGTTGAAGACATGCTCAGGTTTCTCTTCATAACGTGCTAATCTTTCGCCTTTTACTAAAGATCACCGTGGAGAGGAGCACTCTAACGAGCTTTTACCTAATTTTTGGAATCCCACTTTGGTGGGATTATAATTGAAATAAAAGATAACTCACTTTAAATCAGCAATTTTGCTTTGGATTTCCTCTGACCAAGAATAGCGCCTGAGTCTTGCAAGTGGTATTTTTGTCGAATGATTTTGTGAATATTTTATTTAGAGGAAAGTTTAAAATAGCAACGAGAAACAAATATGGGTTAAATTTATGTGGGTTTGGTGACATTCACCACTTTAAAAACCAAACGAATTTTATTAGGTAGAATCCTAGCCTAGTTGAGGACATGCTCAGGTTTCTCTTCATAACGTGCTAATCTTTCGCCTTTTACTAAAGATCACCGTGGAGAGGAGCACTCTAATGAGCTTTTACCTAATATTTGGAATCCCACTTTCGTGGGATTATAATTGAAATAATAGATTACTCATTTTAATTCAGCAATTTTGCTTTGGATTTCCTCTGACCAAGAATAGCGCCTGAGTCTTGCAAGAGGTATTTTTGTCGAATGATTTTGTGAATCCTATATTTAGAGAAAAGTTTAAAATAGCAACGAGAAACAAACACGGGTTAAATTTATGTGGGGTTGGGGACATTCACCACTTTAAAAACCAAACGAATTTTATTAGGTAGAATCCTAGCCCAATTGAAGACATGCTCAGGTTTCTCTTCATAACGTGCTAATCTTTCGCCTTTTACTAAAGATCACCGTGGAGAGGAGCACTCTAACGAGCTTTTACCTAGTTTTTGGAATCCCACTTTGGTGGGATTATAATTGAAATAAAAGATAACTCACTTTAAATCAGCAATTTTGCTTTGGATTTCCTCTGACCAAGAATAGCGCCTGAGTCTTGCAAGTGGTATTTTTGTCGAATGATTTTGTGAATCCTCTATTTAGAGAAAAGTTTAAAATAGCAACGAGAAACAAACACGGGTTAAATTTATGTGGGTTTGGGGACATTCACCACTTTAAAAACCAAACGAATTTTATTAGGTAGAATCCTAGCCCAGTTGAAGACATGCTCAGGTTTCTCTTCATAACGTGCTAATCTTTCGCCTTTTACTAAAGATCACCGTGGAGAGGAGCACTCTAACGAGCTTTTACCTAATTTTTGGAATCCCACTTTTGTGGGATTATATATGAAATAATAGAATACTCATTTTACTTCAGCAATTTTGCTTTGGATTTCCTCTGACCAAGAATAGCGCCTGAGTCTTGCAAGAGGTATTTCTGTCGAATGATTTTGTGAATATTTTATTTAGAGGAAAGTTTAAAATAGCATCGAGAAACAAATATGGGTTAAATTTATGTGGGTTTGGTGACATTCACCACTTAAAAAACCAAACGAATTTTATGAGGTAGAATCCTAGCCCAGTTGAAGACATGCTCAGGTTTCTCTTCATAACGTGCTAATCTTTCGCCTTTTACTAAAGATCACCGTGGAGAGGAGCACTCTAATGAGCTTTTACCTAATTTTTGGAATCCCACTTTGGTGGGATTATATTTGAAATAAAAGATAACTCACTTTAAATCAGCAATTTTGCTTTGGATTTCCTCTGACCAAGAATAGCGCCTGAATCTTGCAAGTGGTATTTTTGTCGAATGATTTTGTGAATCCTCTATTTAGAGAAAAGTTTAAAATAGCAACGAGAAAAAAACACGGGTTAAATTTATGTGGGGTTGGGGACATTCACCACTTTAAAAACCAAACGAATTTTATTAGGTAGAATCCTAGCCTAGTTGAGGACATGCTCAGGTTTCTCTTCATAACGTGCTAATCTTTCGCCTTTTACTAAAGATCACCGTGGAGAGGAGCACTCTAACGAGCTTTTACCTAGTTTTTGGAATCCCACTTTGGTGGGATTATAATTGAAATAAAAGATAACTCACTTTAAATCAGCAATTTTGCTTTGGATTTCCTCTGACCAAGAATAGCGCCTGAGTCATGCAAGTGGTATTTTTGTCGAATGATTTTGTGAATCCTCTATTTAGAGAAAAGTTTAAAATAGCAACCAGAAACAAACACGGGTTAAATTTATGTGGGGTTGGGGACATTCACCACTTTAAAAACCAAACGAATTTTATTAGGTAGAATCCTAGCCCAGTTGAAGACATGCTCAGGTTTCTCTTCATAACGTGCTAATCTTTCGCCTTTTACTAAAGATCACCGTGGAGAGGAGCACTCTAATGAGCTTTTACCTAATTTTTGGAATCCCACTTTGGTGGGATTATAATTGAAATAAAAGATAACTCACTTTAAATCAGCAATTTTGCTTTGGATTTCCTCTGACCAAGAATAGCGCCTGAGTCTTGCAAGTGGTATTTTTGTCGAATGATTTTGTGAATCCTCTATTTAGAGAAAAGTTTAAAATAGCAACGAGAAACAAACACGGGTTAAATTTATGTGGGTTTGGGGACATTCACCACTTTAAAAACCAAACGAATTTTATTAGGTAGAATCCTAGCCCAGTTGAAGACATGCTCAGGTTTCTCTTCATAACGTGCTAATCTTTCGCCTTTTACTAAAGATCACCGTGGAGAGGAGCACTCTAACGAGCTTTTACCTAATTTTTGGAATCCCACTTTGGTGGGATTATAATTGAAATAAAAGATAACTCACTTTAAATCAGCAATTTTGCTTTGGATTTCCTCTGACCAAGAATAGCGCCTGAGTCTTGCAAGAGGTATTTCTGTCGAATGATTTTGTGAATATTTTATTTAGAGGAAAGTTTAAAATAGCAACGAGAAACAAATATGGGTTAAATTTATGTGGGTTTGGTGACATTCACCACTTAAAAAACGAAACTAATTTTATGAGGTAGAATCCTAGCCCAGTTGAAGACATGCTCAGGTTTCTTTTCATAACGTGCTAATCTTTCGCCTTTTACTAAAGATCAACGTGGAGAGGAGCACTCTAACGAGCTTCTACCTAATTTTTGGAATCCCACTTTGGTGGGATTATAATTGAAATAAAAGATAACTCACTTTAAATCAGCAATTTTGCTTTGGATTTCCTCTGACCAAGAATAGCGCCTGAGTCTTGCAAGTGGTATTTTTGTCGAATGGTTTTGTGAATCCTCTATTTAGAGAAAAGTTTAAAATAGCAACGAGAAACAAACACGCGTTAAATTTATGTGGGTTTGGTGACATTCACCACTTTAAAAACCAAACGAATTTTATTAGGTAGAATCCTAGCCCAGTTGAAGACATGCTCAGGTTTCTCTTCATAACGTGCTAATCTTTCGCCTTTTACTAAAGATCACCGTGGAGAGGAGCACTCTAATGAGCTTTTACCTAATTTTTGGAATCCCACTTTGGTGGGATTATATATGAAATAATAGATTTCTCATTTTAATTCAGCAATTTTGCTTTGGATTTCCTCTGACCAAGAATAGCGCCTGAGTCTTGCAAGAGGTATTTCTGTCGAATGATTTTGTGAATATTTTATTTAGAGGAAAGTTTAAAATAGCATCGAGAAACAAATATGGGTTAAATTTATGTGGGTTTGGTGACATTCACCACTTAAAAAACCAAACGAATTTTATGAGGTAGAATCCTAGCCCAGTTGAAGACATGCTCAGGTTTCTCTTCATAACGTGCTAATCTTTCGCCTTTTACTAAAGATCACCGTGGAGAGGAGCACTCTAATGAGCTTTTATCTAATTTTTGGAATCCCACTTTGGTGGGATTATAATTGAAATAAAAGATAACTCACTTTAAATCAGCAATTTTGCTTTGGATTTCCTCTGACCAAGAATAGCGCCTGAGTCTTGCAAGTGGTATTTTTGTCGAATGGTTTTGTGAATCCTCTATTTAGAGAAAAGCTTAAAATAGCAACCAGAAACAAACACGGGTTAAATTTATGTGGGGTTGGGGACATTCACCACTTTAAAAACCAAACGAATTTTATTAGGTAGAATCCTAGCCCAGTTGAAGACATGCTCAGGTTTCCCTTCATAACGTGCTAATCTTTCGCCTTTTACTAAAGATCACCGTGGAAAGGAGCACTCTAATGAGCTTTTACCTAATTTTTGGAATCCCACTTTGGTGGGATTATAATTGAAATAAAAGATAACTCTTTTTAAATCAGCAATTTTGCTTTGGATTTCCTCTGACCAAGAATAGCGCCTGAGTCATGCAAGTGGTATTTTTGTCGAATGATTTTGTGAATCCTCTATTTAGAGAAAAGTTTAAAATAGCAACCAGAAACAAACACGGGTTAAATTTATGTGGGGTTGGGGACATTCACCACTTTAAAAACCAAACGAATTTTATTAGGTAGAATCCTAGCCCAGTTGAAGACATGCTCAGGTTTATAACGTGCTAATCTTTCGCCTTTTACTAAAGATCACCGTGGAGAGGAGCACTCTAATGAGCTTTTACCTAATTTTTGGAATCCCACTTTGGTGGGATTATAATTGAAATAAAAGATAACTCACTTTAAATCAGCAATTTTGCTTTGGATTTCCTCTGACCAAGAATAGCGCCTGAGTCATGCAAGTGGTATTTTTGTCGAATGATTTTGTGAATCCTCTATTTAGAGAAAAGTTTAAAATAGCAACCAGAAACAAACACGGGTTAAATTTATGTGGGGTTGGGGACATTCACCACTTTAAAAACCAAACGAATTTTATTAGGTAGAATCCTAGCCCAGTTGAAGACATGCTCAGGTTTCTCTTCATAACGTGCTAATCTTTCGCCTTTTACTAAAGATCACCGTGGAGAGGAGCACTCTAATGAGCTTTTACCTAATTTTTGGAATCCCACTTTGGTGGGATTATAATTGAAATAAAAGATAACTCACTTTAAATCAGCAATTTTGCTTTGGATTTCCTCTGCCCAAGAATAGCGCCGGAGTCTTGCAAGTATTATTTTTGTCGAATGATTTTGTGAATCCTCTATTTAGAGAAAAGTTTAAAATAGCAACGAGAAACAAACACACGGGTTAAATTTATGTGGGGTTGGGGACATTCACCACTTTAAAAACCAAACGAATTTTATTACGTAGAATCCTAGCCCAGTTGAAGACATGCTCAGGTTTCTCTTCATAACGTGCTAATTATTCGCCTTTTACTAAAGATCACCGTGGAGAGTAGCACTCTAACGAGCTTTTACCTAATTTTTGGAATCCCACTTTGGTGGGATTATAATTGAAATAAAAGATAACTCACTTTAAATCAGCAATTTTGCCTTGGATTTCCTCTGACCAAGAATAGCGGCTGAGTCATGCAAGTGGTATTTTTGTCGAATGATTTTGTGAATCCTCTATTTAGAGAAAAGTTTAAAATAGCAACCAGAAACAAACACGGGTTAAATTTATGTGGGGTTGGGGACATTCACCACTTTAAAACCAAACGAATTTTATTAGGTAGAATCCTAGCCCAGTTGAAGACATGCTCAGGTTTCTCTTCATAACGTGCTAATCTTTCGCCTTTTACTAAAGATCACCGTGGAGAGGAGCACTCTAATGAGCTTTTACCTAATTTTTGGAATCCCACTTTGGTGGGATTATAATTGAAATAAAAGATAACTCACTTTAAATCAGCAATTTTGCTTTGGATTTCCTCTGACCAAGAATAGCGCCTGAGTCTTGCAAGAGGTATTTCTGTCGAATGATTTTGTGAATATTTTATTTAGAGGAAAGTTTAAAATAGCAACGAGAAACAAATATGGGTTAAATTTATGTGGGTTTGGTGACATTCACCACTTAAAAAAACAAACTAATTTTATGAGGTAGAATTCTAGCCCAGTTGAAGACATGCTCAGGTTTCTCTTCATAACGTGCTAATCTTTCGCCTTTTACTAATGATCACCGTGGAGAGGAGCACTCTAACGAGCTTTTACCTAATTTTTGGAATCCCACTTTAAAGGGATTATAATTGAAATAAAAGATAACTCACTTTAAATGAGCAATTTTTGCTTTGGATTTCCTCTGACCAAGAATAGCGCCTGAGTCTTGCAAGAGGTATTTTTGCCGAATGATTTTGTGAATCCTCTATTTAGAGAAAAGTTTAAAATAGCAACGAGAAACAAACACGGGTTAAATTTATGTGGGTTTGGTGACATTCACCACTTAAAAAACCAAACGAATTTTATTAGGTAGAATCCAAGCCCAGTTGAAGACATGCTCAGGTTTCTCTTCATAACGTGCTAATCTTTCGCCTTTTACTAAAGATCAACGTGGTGAGGAGCACTCTAATGAGCTTTTACCTAATTTTTGGAATCATACTTTGGTGTGATTATAATTGAGATAATAGATTACTCATTTTAATTCAGCAATTTTGCTTTGGATTTCCTCTGACCAAGAATAGCGCCTGAGTCATGCAAGTGGTATTTTTGTCGAATGATTTTGTGAATCCTCTATTTAGAGAAAAGTTTAAAATAGCAACCAGAAACAAACACGGGTTAAATTTATGTGGGGTTGGGGACATTCACCACTTTAAAAACCAAACGAATTTTATTAGGTAGAATCCTAGCCCAGTTGAAGACATGCTCAGGTTTCTCTTCATAACGTGCTAATCTTTCGCCTTTTACTAAAGATCAACGTGGAGAGGAGCACTCTAACGAGCTTCTACCTAATTTTTGGAATCCCACTTTGGTGGGATTATAATTGAAATAAAAGATAACTCACTTTAAATCAGCAATTTTGCTTTGGATTTCCTCTGACCAAGAATAGCGCCTGAGTCTTGCAAGTGGTATTTTTGTCGAATGGTTTTGTGAATCCTCTATTTAGAGAAAAGCTTAAAATAGCAACCAGAAACAAACACGGGTTAAATTTATGTGGGGTTGGGGACATTCACCACTTTAAAAACCAAACGAATTTTATTAGGTAGAATCCTAGCCCAGTTGAAGACATGCTCAGGTTTCCCTTCATAACGTGCTAATCTTTCGCCTTTTACTAAAGATCACCGTGGAAAGGAGCACTCTAATGAGCTTTTACCTAATTTTTGGAATCCCACTTTGGTGGGATTATAATTGAAATAAAAGATAACTCTTTTTAAATCAGCAATTTTGCTTTGGATTTCCTCTGACCAAGAATAGCGCCTGAGTCATGCAAGTGGTATTTTTGTCGAATGATTTTGTGAATCCTCTATTTAGAGAAAAGTTTAAAATAGCAACCAGAAACAAACACGGGTTAAATTTATGTGGGGTTGGGGACATTCACCACTTTAAAAACCAAACGAATTTTATTAGGTAGAATCCTAGCCCAGTTGAAGACATGCTCAGGTTTATAACGTGCTAATCTTTCGCCTTTTACTAAAGATCACCGTGGAGAGGAGCACTCTAATGAGCTTTTACCTAATTTTTGGAATCCCACTTTGGTGGGATTATAATTGAAATAAAAGATAACTCACTTTAAATCAGCAATTTTGCTTTGGATTTCCTCTGACCAAGAATAGCGCCTGAGTCATGCAAGTGGTATTTTTGTCGAATGATTTTGTGAATCCTCTATTTAGAGAAAAGTTTAAAATAGCAACCAGAAACAAACACGGGTTAAATTTATGTGGGGTTGGGGACATTCACCACTTTAAAAACCAAACGAATTTTATTAGGTAGAATCCTAGCCCAGTTGAAGACATGCTCAGGTTTCTCTTCATAACGTGCTAATCTTTCGCCTTTTACTAAAGATCACCGTGGAGAGGAGCACTCTAATGAGCTTTTACCTAATTTTTGGAATCCCACTTTGGTGGGATTATAATTGAAATAAAAGATAACTCACTTTAAATCAGCAATTTTGCTTTGGATTTCCTCTGCCCAAGAATAGCGCCTGAGTCTTGCAAGTATTATTTTTGTCGAATGATTTTGTGAATCCTCTATTTAGAGAAAAGTTTAAAATAGCAACGAGAAACAAACACACGGGTTAAATTTATGTGGGGTTGGGGACATTCACCACTTTAAAAACCAAACGAATTTTATTACGTAGAATCCTAGCCCAGTTGAAGACATGCTCAGGTTTCTCTTCATAACGTGCTAATTATTCGCCTTTTACTAAAGATCACCGTGGAGAGTAGCACTCTAACGAGCTTTTACCTAATTTTTGGAATCCCACTTTGGTGGGATTATAATTGAAATAAAAGATAACTCACTTTAAATCAGCAATTTTGCCTTGGATTTCCTCTGACCAAGAATAGCGGCTGAGTCATGCAAGTGGTATTTTTGTCGAATGATTTTGTGAATCCTCTATTTAGAGAAAAGTTTAAAATAGCAACCAGAAACAAACACGGGTTAAATTTATGTGGGGTTGGGGACATTCACCACTTTAAAAACCAAACGAATTTTATTAGGTAGAATCCTAGCCCAGTTGAAGACATGCTCAGGTTTCTCTTCATAACGTGCTAATCTTTCGCCTTTTACTAAAGATCACCGTGGAGAGGAGCACTCTAATGAGCTTTTACCTAATTTTTGGAATCCCACTTTGGTGGGATTATAATTGAAATAAAAGATAACTCACTTTAAATCAGCAATTTTGCTTTGGATTTCCTCTGACCAAGAATAGCGCCTGAGTCTTGCAAGAGGTATTTCTGTCGAATGATTTTGTGAATATTTTATTTAGAGGAAAGTTTAAAATAGCAACGAGAAACAAATATGGGTTAAATTTATGTGGGTTTGGTGACATTCACCACTTAAAAAAACAAACTAATTTTATGAGGTAGAATTCTAGCCCAGTTGAAGACATGCTCAGGTTTCTCTTCATAACGTGCTAATCTTTCGCCTTTTACTAATGATCACCGTGGAGAGGAGCACTCTAACGAGCTTTTACCTAATTTTTGGAATCCCACTTTAAAGGGATTATAATTGAAATAAAAGATAACTCACTTTAAATGAGCAATTTTTGCTTTGGATTTCCTCTGACCAAGAATAGCGCCTGAGTCTTGCAAGAGGTATTTTTGCCGAATGATTTTGTGAATCCTCTATTTAGAGAAAAGTTTAAAATAGCAACGAGAAACAAACACGGGTTAAATTTATGTGGGTTTGGTGACATTCACCACTTTAAAAACCAAACGAATTTTATTAGGTAGAATCCAAGCCCAGTTGAAGACATGCTCAGGTTTCTCTTCATAACGTGCTAATCTTTCGCCTTTTACTAAAGATCAACGTGGTGAGGAGCACTCTAATGAGCTTTTACCTAATTTTTGGAATCATACTTTGGTGTGATTATAATTGAGATAATAGATTACTCATTTTAATTCAGCAATTTTGCTTTGGATTTCCTCTGACCAAGAATAGCGCCTGAGTCTTGCAAGAGGTATTTCTGTCGAATGATTTTGTGAATATTTTATTTAGAGGAAAGTTTAAAATAGCAACGAGAAACAAACACGGGTTAAATTTATGTGGGGTTGGGGACATTCACCACTTTAAAAACCAAACGAATTTTATTAGGTAGAATCCTAGCCCAGTTGAAGACATGCTCAGGTTTTTCTTCATAACGTGCTAATCTTTCGCCTTTTACTAAAGATCACCGTGGAGAGGAGCACTCTAATGAGCTTTTACCTAATTTTTGGAATCCCACTTTGGTTGGATTATAATTGAAATAATAGATTTCTCATTTTAATTCAGCGATTTTGCTTTGGATTTCCTCTGACCAAGAATAGTGCCTGAGTCTTGCAAGAGGTATTTCTGTCGAATGATTTTGTGAATATTTTATTTAGAGGAAAGTTTAAAATAGCAACGAGAAACAAATATGGGTTAAATTTATGTGGGTTTGGTGACATTCACCACTTAAAAAACCAAACGAATTTTATGAGGTAGAATCCTAGCCCAGTTGAAGACATGCTCAGGTTTCTCTTCATAACGTGCTAATCTTTCGCCTTTTACTAAAGATCACCGTGGAGAGGAGCACTCTAATGAGCTTTTACCTAATTTTTGGAATCCCACTTTGGTGGGATTATAATTGAAATAAAAGATAACTCACTTTAAATCAGCAATTTTGCTTTGGATTTCCTCTGCCCAAGAATAGCGCCTGAGTCTTGCAAGTAGTATTTTTGTCGAATGATTTTGTGAATCCTCTATTTAGAGAAAAGTTTAAAATAGCAACGAGAAACAAACACACGGGTTAAATTTATGTGGGGTTGGGGACATTCACCACTTTAAAAACCAAACGAATTTTATTACGTAGAATCCTAGCCCAGTTGAAGACATGCTCAGGTTTCTCTTCATAACGTGCTAATTATTCGCCTTTTACTAAAGATCACCGTGGAGAGTAGCACTCTAACGAGCTTTTACCTAATTTTTGGAATCCCACTTTGGTGGGATTATAATTGAAATAAAAGATAACTCACTTTAAATCAGCAATTTTGCCTTGGATTTCCTCTGACCAAGAATAGCGGCTGAGTCATGCAAGTGGTATTTTTGTCGAATGATTTTGTGAATCCTCTATTTAGAGAAAAGTTTAAAATAGCAACCAGAAACAAACACGGGTTAAATTTATGTGGGGTTGGGGACATTCACCACTTTAAAAACCAAACGAATTTTATTAGGTAGAATCCTAGCCCAGTTGAAGACATGCTCAGGTTTCTCTTCATAACGTGCTAATCTTTCGCCTTTTACTAAAGATCACCGTGGAGAGGAGCACTCTAATGAGCTTTTACCTAATTTTTGGAATCCCACTTTGGTGGGATTATAATTGAAATAAAAGATAACTCACTTTAAATCAGCAATTTTGCTTTGGATTTCCTCTGACCAAGAATAGCGCCTGAGTCTTGCAAGAGGTATTTCTGTCGAATGATTTTGTGAATATTTTATTTAGAGGAAAGTTTAAAATAGCAACGAGAAACAAATATGGGTTAAATTTATGTGGGTTTGGTGACATTCACCACTTAAAAAAACAAACTAATTTTATGAGGTAGAATCCTAGCCCAGTTGAAGACATGCTCAGGTTTCTCTTCATAACGTGCTAATCTTTCGCCTTTTACTAATGATCACCGTGGAGAGGAGCACTCTAACGAGCTTTTACCTAATTTTTGGAATCCCACTTTAAAGGGATTATAATTGAAATAAAAGATAACTCACTTTAAATGAGCAATTTTTGCTTTGGATTTCCTCTGACCAAGAATAGCGCCTGAGTCTTGCAAGAGGTATTTTTGCCGAATGATTTTGTGAATCCTCTATTTAGAGAAAAGTTTAAAATAGCAACGAGAAACAAACACGGGTTAAATTTATGTGGGTTTGGTGACATTCACCACTTTAAAAACCAAACGAATTTTATTAGGTAGAATCCAAGCCCAGTTGAAGACATGCTCAGGTTTCTCTTCATAACGTGCTAATCTTTCGCCTTTTACTAAAGATCAACGTGGTGAGGAGCACTCTAATGAGCTTTTACCTAATTTTTGGAATCATACTTTGGTGTGATTATAATTGAGATAATAGATTACTCATTTTAATTCAGCAATTTTGCTTTGGATTTCCTCTGACCAAGAATAGCGCCTGAGTCTTGCAAGAGGTATTTCTGTCGAATGATTTTGTGAATATTTTATTTAGAGGAAAGTTTAAAATAGCAACGAGAAAAAAACACGGGTTAAATTTATGTGGGGTTGGGGACATTCACCACTTTAAAAACCAAACGAATTTTATTAGGTAGAATCCTAGCCCAGTTGAAGACATGCTCAGGTTTTTCTTCATAACGTGCTAATCTTTCGCCTTTTACTAAAGATCACCGTGGAGAGGAGCACTCTAATGAGCTTTTACCTAATTTTTGGAATCCCACTTTGGTGGGATTATAATTGAAATAATAGATTTCTCATTTTAATTCAGCGATTTTGCTTTGGATTTCCTCTGACCAAGAATAGTGCCTGAGTCTTGCAAGAGGTATTTCTGTCGAATGATTTTGTGAATATTTTATTTAGAGGAAAGTTTAAAATAGCAACGAGAAAAAAACACGGGTTAAATTTATGTGGGGTTGGGGACATTCACCACTTTAAAAACCAAACGAATTTTATGAGGTAGAATCCTAGCCCAGTTGAAGACATGCTCAGGTTTTTCTTCATAACGTGCTAATCTTTCGCCTTTTACTAAAGATCACCGTGGAGAGGAGCACTCTAACGAGCTTTTACCTAGTTTTTGGAATCCCACTTTGGTGGGATTATAATTGAAATAAAAGATAACTCACTTTAAATCAGCAATTTTGCTTTGGATTTCCTCTGACCAAGAATAGCGCCTGAGTCATGCAAGTGGTATTTTTGTCGAATGATTTTGTGAATCCTCTATTTAGAGAAAAGTTTAAAATAGCAACCAGAAACAAACACGGGTTAAATTTATGTGGGGTTGGGGACATTCACCACTTTAAAAACCAAACGAATTTTATTAGGTAGAATCCTAGCCCAGTTGAAGACATGCTCAGGTTTCTCTTCATAACGTGCTAATCTTTCGCCTTTTACTAAAGATCAACGTGGAGAGGAGCACTCTAACGAGCTTCTACCTAATTTTTGGAATCCCACTTTGGTGGGATTATAATTGAAATAAAAGATAACTCACTTTAAATCAGCAATTTTGCTTTGGATTTCCTCTGACCAAGAATAGCGCCTGAGTCTTGCAAGTGGTATTTTTGTCGAATGGTTTTGTGAATCCTCTATTTAGAGAAAAGTTTAAAATAGCAACCAGAAACAAACACGGGTTAAATTTATGTGGGGTTGGGGACATTCACCACTTTAAAAACCAAACGAATTTTATTAGGTAGAATCCTAGCCCAGTTGAAGACATGCTCAGGTTTCCCTTCATAACGTGCTAATCTTTCGCCTTTTACTAAAGATCACCGTGGAAAGGAGCACTCTAATGAGCTTTTACCTAATTTTTGGAATCCCACTTTGGTGGGATTATAATTGAAATAAAAGATAACTCTTTTTAAATCAGCAATTTTGCTTTGGATTTCCTCTGACCAAGAATAGCGCCTGAGTCATGCAAGTGGTATTTTTGTCGAATGATTTTGTGAATCCTCTATTTAGAGAAAAGTTTAAAATAGCAACCAGAAACAAACACGGGTTAAATTTATGTGGGGTTGGGGACATTCACCACTTTAAAAACCAAACGAATTTTATTAGGTAGAATCCTAGCCCAGTTGAAGACATGCTCAGGTTTATAACGTGCTAATCTTTCGCCTTTTACTAAAGATCACCGTGGAGAGGAGCACTCTAATGAGCTTTTACCTAATTTTTGGAATCCCACTTTGGTGGGATTATAATTGAAATAAAAGATCAATCACTTTAAATCAGCAATTTTGCTTTGGATTTCCTCTGACCAAGAATAGCGCCTGAGTCATGCAAGTGGTATTTTTGTCGAATGATTTTGTGAATCCTCTATTTAGAGAAAAGTTTAAAATAGCAACCAGAAACAAACACGGGTTAAATTTATGTGGGGTTGGGGACATTCACCACTTTAAAAACCAAACGAATTTTATTAGGTAGAATCCTAGCCCAGTTGAAGACATGCTCAGGTTTCTCTTCATAACGTGCTAATCTTTCGCCTTTTACTAAAGATCACCGTGGAGAGGAGCACTCTAATGAGCTTTTACCTAATTTTTGGAATCCCACTTTGGTGGGATTATAATTGAAATAAAAGATAACTCACTTTAAATCAGCAATTTTGCTTTGGATTTCCTCTGCCCAAGAATAGCGCCTGAGTCTTGCAAGTATTATTTTTGTCGAATGATTTTGTGAATCCTCTATTTAGAGAAAAGTTTAAAATAGCAACGAGAAACAAACACACGGGTTAAATTTATGTGGGGTTGGGGACATTCACCACTTTAAAAACCAAACGAATTTTATTACGTAGAATCCTAGCCCAGTTGAAGACATGCTCAGGTTTCTCTTCATAACGTGCTAATTATTCGCCTTTTACTAAAGATCACCGTGGAGAGTAGCACTCTAACGAGCTTTTACCTAATTTTTGGAATCCCACTTTGGTGGGATTATAATTGAAATAAAAGATAACTCACTTTAAATCAGCAATTTTGCCTTGGATTTCCTCTGACCAAGAATAGCGGCTGAGTCATGCAAGTGGTATTTTTGTCGAATGATTTTGTGAATCCTCTATTTAGAGAAAAGTTTAAAATAGCAACCAGAAACAAACACGGGTTAAATTTATGTGGGGTTGGGGACATTCACCACTTTAAAAACCAAACGAATTTTATTAGGTAGAATCCTAGCCCAGTTGAAGACATGCTCAGGTTTCTCTTCATAACGTGCTAATCTTTCGCCTTTTACTAAAGATCACCGTGGAGAGGAGCACTCTAATGAGCTTTTACCTAATTTTTGGAATCCCACTTTGGTGGGATTATAATTGAAATAAAAGATAACTCACTTTAAATCAGCAATTTTGCTTTGGATTTCCTCTGACCAAGAATAGCGCCTGAGTCTTGCAAGAGGTATTTCTGTCGAATGATTTTGTGAATATTTTATTTAGAGGAAAGTTTAAAATAGCAACGAGAAACAAATATGGGTTAAATTTATGTGGGTTTGGTGACATTCACCACTTAAAAAAACAAACTAATTTTATGAGGTAGAATCCTAGCCCAGTTGAAGACATGCTCAGGTTTCTCTTCATAACGTGCTAATCTTTCGCCTTTTACTAATGATCACCGTGGAGAGGAGCACTCTAACGAGCTTTTACCTAATTTTTGGAATCCCACTTTAAAGGGATTATAATTGAAATAAAAGATAACTCACTTTAAATGAGCAATTTTTGCTTTGGATTTCCTCTGACCAAGAATAGCGCCTGAGTCTTGCAAGAGGTATTTTTGCCGAATGATTTTGTGAATCCTCTATTTAGAGAAAAGTTTAAAATAGCAACGAGAAACAAACACGGGTTAAATTTATGTGGGTTTGGTGACATTCACCACTTTAAAAACCAAACGAATTTTATTAGGTAGAATCCAAGCCCAGTTGAAGACATGCTCAGGTTTCTCTTCATAACGTGCTAATCTTTCGCCTTTTACTAAAGATCAACGTGGTGAGGAGCACTCTAATGAGCTTTTACCTAATTTTTGGAATCATACTTTGGTGTGATTATAATTGAGATAATAGATTACTCATTTTAATTCAGCAATTTTGCTTTGGATTTCCTCTGACCAAGAATAGCGCCTGAGTCTTGCAAGAGGTATTTCTGTCGAATGATTTTGTGAATATTTTATTTAGAGGAAAGTTTAAAATAGCAACGAGAAACAAACACGGGTTAAATTTATGTGGGGTTGGGGACATTCACCACTTTAAAAACCAAACGAATTTTATTAGGTAGAATCCTAGCCCAGTTGAAGACATGCTCAGGTTTTTCTTCATAACGTGCTAATCTTTCGCCTTTTACTAAAGATCACCGTGGAGAGGAGCACTCTAATGAGCTTTTACCTAATTTTTGGAATCCCACTTTGGTTGGATTATAATTGAAATAATAGATTTCTCATTTTAATTCAGCGATTTTGCTTTGGATTTCCTCTGACCAAGAATAGTGCCTGAGTCTTGCAAGAGGTATTTCTGTCGAATGATTTTGTGAATATTTTATTTAGAGGAAAGTTTAAAATAGCAACGAGAAACAAATATGGGTTAAATTTATGTGGGTTTGGTGACATTCACCACTTAAAAAACCAAACGAATTTTATGAGGTAGAATCCTAGCCCAGTTGAAGACATGCTCAGGTTTCTCTTCATAACGTGCTAATCTTTCGCCTTTTACTAAAGATCACCGTGGAGAGGAGCACTCTAATGAGCTTTTACCTAATTTTTGGAATCCCACTTTGGTGGGATTATAATTGAAATAAAAGATAACTCACTTTAAATCAGCAATTTTGCTTTGGATTTCCTCTGCCCAAGAATAGCGCCTGAGTCTTGCAAGTAGTATTTTTGTCGAATGATTTTGTGAATCCTCTATTTAGAGAAAAGTTTAAAATAGCAACGAGAAACAAACACACGGGTTAAATTTATGTGGGGTTGGGGACATTCACCACTTTAAAAACCAAACGAATTTTATTACGTAGAATCCTAGCCCAGTTGAAGACATGCTCAGGTTTCTCTTCATAACGTGCTAATTATTCGCCTTTTACTAAAGATCACCGTGGAGAGTAGCACTCTAACGAGCTTTTACCTAATTTTTGGAATCCCACTTTGGTGGGATTATAATTGAAATAAAAGATAACTCACTTTAAATCAGCAATTTTGCCTTGGATTTCCTCTGACCAAGAATAGCGGCTGAGTCATGCAAGTGGTATTTTTGTCGAATGATTTTGTGAATCCTCTATTTAGAGAAAAGTTTAAAATAGCAACCAGAAACAAACACGGGATAAATTTATGTGGGGTTGGGGACATTCACCACTTTAAAAACCAAACGAATTTTATTAGGTAGAATCCTAGCCCAGTTGAAGACATGCTCAGGTTTCTCTTCATAACGTGCTAATCTTTCGCCTTTTACTAAAGATCACCGTGGAGAGGAGCACTCTAATGAGCTTTTACCTAATTTTTGGAATCCCACTTTGGTGGGATTATAATTGAAATAAAAGATAACTCACTTTAAATCAGCAATTTTGCTTTGGATTTCCTCTGACCAAGAATAGCGCCTGAGTCTTGCAAGAGGTATTTCTGTCGAATGATTTTGTGAATATTTTATTTAGAGGAAAGTTTAAAATAGCAACGAGAAACAAATATGGGTTAAATTTATGTGGGTTTGGTGACATTCACCACTTAAAAAAACAAACTAATTTTATGAGGTAGAATCCTAGCCCAGTTGAAGACATGCTCAGGTTTCTCTTCATAACGTGCTAATCTTTCGCCTTTTACTAATGATCACCGTGGAGAGGAGCACTCTAACGAGCTTTTACCTAATTTTTGGAATCCCACTTTAAAGGGATTATAATTGAAATAAAAGATAACTCACTTTAAATGAGCAATTTTTGCTTTGGATTTCCTCTGACCAAGAATAGCGCCTGAGTCTTGCAAGAGGTATTTTTGCCGAATGATTTTGTGAATCCTCTATTTAGAGAAAAGTTTAAAATAGCAACGAGAAACAAACACGGGTTAAATTTATGTGGGTTTGGTGACATTCACCACTTTAAAAACCAAACGAATTTTATTAGGTAGAATCCAAGCCCAGTTGAAGACATGCTCAGGTTTCTCTTCATAACGTGCTAATCTTTCGCCTTTTACTAAAGATCAACGTGGTGAGGAGCACTCTAATGAGCTTTTACCTAATTTTTGGAATCATACTTTGGTGTGATTATAATTGAGATAATAGATTACTCATTTTAATTCAGCAATTTTGCTTTGGATTTCCTCTGACCAAGAATAGCGCCTGAGTCTTGCAAGAGGTATTTCTGTCGAATGATTTTGTGAATATTTTATTTAGAGGAAAGTTTAAAATAGCAACGAGAAACAAACACGGGTTAAATTTATGTGGGGTTGGGGACATTCACCACTTTAAAAACCAAACGAATTTTATTAGGTAGAATCCTAGCCCAGTTGAAGACATGCTCAGGTTTTTCTTCATAACGTGCTAATCTTTCGCCTTTTACTAAAGATCACCGTGGAGAGGAGCACTCTAATGAGCTTTTACCTAATTTTTGGAATCCCACTTTGGTTGGATTATAATTGAAATAATAGATTTCTCATTTTAATTCAGCGATTTTGCTTTGGATTTCCTCTGACCAAGAATAGTGCCTGAGTCTTGCAAGAGGTATTTCTGTCGAATGATTTTGTGAATATTTTATTTAGAGGAAAGTTTAAAATAGCAACGAGAAACAAATATGGGTTAAATTTATGTGGGTTTGGTGACATTCACCACTTAAAAAACCAAACGAATTTTATGAGGTAGAATCCTAGCCCAGTTGAAGACATGCTCAGGTTTCTCTTCATAACGTGCTAATCTTTCGCCTTTTACTAAAGATCACCGTGGAGAGGAGCACTCTAATGAGCTTTTACCTAATTTTTGGAATCCCACTTTGGTGGGATTATAATTGAAATAAAAGATAACTCACTTTAAATCAGCAATTTTGCTTTGGATTTCCTCTGCCCAAGAATAGCGCCTGAGTCTTGCAAGTAGTATTTTTGTCGAATGATTTTGTGAATCCTCTATTTAGAGAAAAGTTTAAAATAGCAACGAGAAACAAACACACGGGTTAAATTTATGTGGGGTTGGGGACATTCACCACTTTAAAAACCAAACGAATTTTATTACGTAGAATCCTAGCCCAGTTGAAGACATGCTCAGGTTTCTCTTCATAACGTGCTAATTATTCGCCTTTTACTAAAGATCACCGTGGAGAGTAGCACTCTAACGAGCTTTTACCTAATTTTTGGAATCCCACTTTGGTGGGATTATAATTGAAATAAAAGATAACTCACTTTAAATCAGCAATTTTGCCTTGGATTTCCTCTGACCAAGAATAGCGGCTGAGTCATGCAAGTGGTATTTTTGTCGAATGATTTTGTGAATCCTCTATTTAGAGAAAAGTTTAAAATAGCAACCAGAAACAAACACGGGTTAAATTTATGTGGGGTTGGGGACATTCACCACTTTAAAAACCAAACGAATTTTATTAGGTAGAATCCTAGCCCAGTTGAAGACATGCTCAGGTTTCTCTTCATAACGTGCTAATCTTTCGCCTTTTACTAAAGATCACCGTGGAGAGGAGCACTCTAATGAGCTTTTACCTAATTTTTGGAATCCCACTTTGGTGGGATTATAATTGAAATAAAAGATAACTCACTTTAAATCAGCAATTTTGCTTTGGATTTCCTCTGACCAAGAATAGCGCCTGAGTCTTGCAAGAGGTATTTCTGTCGAATGATTTTGTGAATATTTTATTTAGAGGAAAGTTTAAAATAGCAACGAGAAACAAATATGGGTTAAATTTATGTGGGTTTGGTGACATTCACCACTTAAAAAAACAAACTAATTTTATGAGGTAGAATCCTAGCCCAGTTGAAGACATGCTCAGGTTTCTCTTCATAACGTGCTAATCTTTCGCCTTTTACTAATGATCACCGTGGAGAGGAGCACTCTAACGAGCTTTTACCTAATTTTTGGAATCCCACTTTAAAGGGATTATAATTGAAATAAAAGATAACTCACTTTAAATGAGCAATTTTTGCTTTGGATTTCCTCTGACCAAGAATAGCGCCTGAGTCTTGCAAGAGGTATTTTTGCCGAATGATTTTGTGAATCCTCTATTTAGAGAAAAGTTTAAAATAGCAACGAGAAACAAACACGGGTTAAATTTATGTGGGTTTGGTGACATTCACCACTTTAAAAACCAAACGAATTTTATTAGGTAGAATCCAAGCCCAGTTGAAGACATGCTCAGGTTTCTCTTCATAACGTGCTAATCTTTCGCCTTTTACTAAAGATCAACGTGGTGAGGAGCACTCTAATGAGCTTTTACCTAATTTTTGGAATCATACTTTGGTGTGATTATAATTGAGATAATAGATTACTCATTTTAATTCAGCAATTTTGCTTTGGATTTCCTCTGACCAAGAATAGCGCCTGAGTCTTGCAAGAGGTATTTCTGTCGAATGATTTTGTGAATATTTTATTTAGAGGAAAGTTTAAAATAGCAACGAGAAACAAACACGGGTTAAATTTATGTGGGGTTGGGGACATTCACCACTTTAAAAACCAAACGAATTTTATTAGGTAGAATCCTAGCCCAGTTGAAGACATGCTCAGGTTTTTCTTCATAACGTGCTAATCTTTCGCCTTTTACTAAAGATCACCGTGGAGAGGAGCACTCTAATGAGCTTTTACCTAATTTTTGGAATCCCACTTTGGTGGGATTATAATTGAAATAATAGATTTCTCATTTTAATTCAGCGATTTTGCTTTGGATTTCCTCTGACCAAGAATAGTGCCTGAGTCTTGCAAGAGGTATTTCTGTCGAATGATTTTGTGAATATTTTATTTAGAGGAAAGTTTAAAATAGCAACGAGAAACAAATATGGGTTAAATTTATGTGGGTTTGGTGACATTCACCACTTAAAAAACCAAACGAATTTTATGAGGTAGAATCCTAGCCCAGTTGAAGACATGCTCAGGTTTCTATTCATAACGTGCTAATCTTTCCCCTTTTACTAAAGATCACCGTGGAGAGGAGCACTCTAACGAGCTTTTACCTAATTTTTGGAATCCCACTTTAAAGGGATTATAATTGAAATAAAAGATAACTCACTTTAAATGAGCAATTTTTGCTTTGGATTTCCTCTGACCAAGAATAGCGCCTGAGTCTTGCAAGAGGTATTTTTGTCGAATGATTTTGTGAATCCTCTATTTAGAGAAAAGTTTAAAATAGCAACGAGAAACAAACACGGGTTAAATTTATGTGGGGTTGGGGACATTCACCACTTTAAAAACCAAACGAATTTTATTAGGTAGAATCCTAGCCCAGTTGAAGACATGCTCAGGTTTCTCTTCATAACGTGCTAATCTTTCGCCTTTTACTAAAGATCACCGTGGAGAGGAGCACTCTAATGAGCTTTTACCTAATTTTTGGAATCCCACTTTGGTGGGATTATAATTGAAATAAAAGATAACTCACTTTAAATCAACAATTTTGCTTTGGATTTCCTCTGACCAAGAATAGCGCCTGAGTCTTGCAAGTGGTATTTTTGTCGAATGATTTTGTGAATCCTCTATTTAGAGAAAAGTTTAAAATAGCAACGAGAAACAAACACGGGTTAAATTTATGTGGGGTTGGGGACATTCACCACTTTAAAAACCAAACGAATTTTATTAGGTAGAATCCTAGCCCTGTTGAAGACATGCTCAGGTTTCTCTTCATAACGTGCTAATCTTTCGCCTTTTACTAAAGATCACCGTGGAGAGGAGCACTCTAATGAGCTTTTACCTAATTTTTGGAATCCCACTTTGGTGGGATTATAATTGAAATAAAAGATAACTCACTTAAATTCAGCGATTTTGCTTTGGATTTCCTTTGACCAAGAATAGCGCCTGAGTCTTGCAAGTGGTATTTTTGTCGAATGATTTTGTGAATCCTCTATTTAGAGAAAAGTTTAAAATAGCAACGAGAAACAAATATGGGTTAAATTTGTGTGGGTTTGGTGACATTCACCACTTAAAAAACCATACGAATTTTATGAGGTACACTGTAAAAAAATCTTTCTTCAATAAACGTAAATTTCCCGCCGGATTATTTTCATCATTTGAGAAGGTATCCGTATTTTCTTTCTCCGTCATTTGAGGGAATGTCCGTTTTGTATTATTCTGTGAAAGGAGGGAAACCTTCCGTTATTTTAGAGAACGTTCGTTTAATATCTTTTCGTCATTGGAGTGGAACTTTCCGTTATTTTAGGGATTGTTCGTATTATTACTAATATTATTGTGATTCAGTATATTCCTGATTATAATTTTGAAAAAAAAATGACAAACAATCCGTAAAATCCAAATAGACGATTCTTTTAAATAATTTACACTACCGATCACAGTAATACAAGTCTAATCAAAAGTTACAAGTTATCACAACTATTTAGATCACATTTTTGCGATCTAATAAGACTAGTTAGGTATGCAATATTTTAAGACTTCAGCTACGTGGTGAAGAAAGCGATCGTACGATGTTTAAATATCTGTTTAAAAATAGTATATCAGAGTATTTCTATTTTAAAGCATGGTAACGTTTACTACGGCCGTTGCTAGGCTGCCGACGTTCTGTTTTGTACTGTATTTCACAATCCCAGCAAGATTTTTATACTTTATTAGCAATGCGCATCCTTGAGGACTTGATTCTTGATGTTTCTATAAAATATTTTAGCGAAATAATTTTATTTTCAATTAATTAATAATTAAAAAAAATTAAAAAAAAAATTAGATAAAGTAAAACATTTAAAAAAACACAATGAATTTAATTAAATAAGGAATGATTGTTAAACAAGAGAAATTAATTCTTGCAATTTTTAATGGAATAATAAAAATTTAAAATTAAATTTACTGAAAAACAATTACTGGGGTTTGAACCTACGACCATGGGCACTCTAGACTAACGCGCTACCACAACCCCATTCGAGCTCCGCTAGGTTCCATCCTAAATACTTAAAACCCACGCCTTTAACCCGATCATGCGCACAACGGCTACCCGTCGGCAGCCTAGTCATTCCCGATTACGGCCAATAATACAAAAAATAAAACAATATATTTAACTTACACCCATAATAAATTTGCTGAAGGTTCGTTTCGCCTGAAGACGCTTGCACAAACTTCCATTACTTATTTACAACTATATTTGAGTCTCACCAGAACTAGTGGAGAAATCGTACAATACGCATGCGTGAGGAGAGGAAAATTAAAAAAACGGAAACTTCACGATGAAAATTCCGTTTTGTAGTTTACGGAATTAATCCATGAAAAATTCACGGAAAATAATACGTCAAAAGACGTTCTTTTTTTACGGTGTAGAATCCTAGCCCAGTTGAAGACATGCTCAGGTTTCTATTCATAACGTGCTAATATTTCGCCTTTTACTAAAGATCACCGTGGAGAGGAGCACTCTAATGAGCTTTTACCTAATTTTTGGAATCCCACTTTGGTGGGATTATAATTGAAATAAAAGATAACTCACTTTAAATCAGCAATTTTGCTTTGGATTTCCTCTGACCAAGAATAGCGCCTGAGTCTTGCAAGTGGTATTTTTGTCGAATGATTTTGTGAATCCTCTATTTAGAGAAAAGTTAAAAATAGCAACGAGAAACAAACACGGGTTAAATTTATGTGGGTTTGGTGACATTCACCACTTTAAAAACCAAACGAATTTTATTAGGTAGAATCCTAGCCCAGTTGAGGACATGCTCAGGTTTCTCTTCATAACGTGCTTATCTTTCGCCTTTTACTAAAGATCACCGTGGAGAGGAGCACTCTAATGAGCTTTTACCTAATATTTGGAATCCCACTTTCGTGGGATTATAATTGAAATAATAGATTACTCATTTTAATTCAGCAATTTTGCTTTGGATTTCCTCTGACCAAGAATAGCGCCTGAGTCTTGCAAGAGGTATTTTTGTCGAATGATTTTGTGAATCCTATATTTAGAGAAAAGTTTAAAATAGCAACGAGAAACAAACACGGGTTAAATTTATGTGGGGTTGGGGACATTCACCACTTTAAAAACCAAACGAATTTTATTAGGTAGAATCCTAGCCCAGTTGGAGACATGCTCAGGTTTCTCTTCATAACGTGCTAATCTTTCGCCTTTTACTAAAGATCACCGTGGAGAGGAGCACTCTAACGAGCTTTTACCTAGTTTTTGGAATCCCACTTTGGTGGGATTATAATTGAAATAAAAGATAACTCACTTTAAATCAGCAATTTTGCTTTGGATTTCCTCTGACCAAGAATAGCGCCTGAGTCATGCAAGTGGTATTTTTGTCGAATGATTTTGTGAATCCTCTATTTAGAGAAAAGTTTAAAATAGCAACCAGAAACAAACACGGGTTAAATTTATGTGGGGTTGGGGACATTCACCACTTTAAAAACCAAACTAATTTTATGAGGTAGAATCCTAGCCCAGTTGAAGACATGCTCAGGTTTCTCTTCATAACGTGCTAATCTTTCGCCTTTTACTAAAGATCAACGTGGAGAGGAGCACTCTAACGAGCTTCTACCTAATTTTTGGAATCCCACTTTGGTGGGATTATAATTGAAATAAAAGATAACTCACTTTAAATCAGCAATTTTGCTTTGGATTTCCTCTGACCAAGAATAGCGCCTGAGTCTTGCAAGTGGTATTTTTGTCGAATGGTTTTGTGAATCCTCTATTTAGAGAAAAGTTTAAAATAGCAACGAGAAACAAACACGCGTTAAATTTATGTGGGTTTGGTGACATTCACCACTTTAAAAACCAAACGAATTTTATTGGGTAGAATCCTAGCCCAGTTGAAGACATGCTCAGGTTTCTCTTCATAACGTGATAATCTTTCGCCTTTTACTAAAGATCACCGTGGAGAGGAGCACTCTAATGAGCTTTTACCTAATTTTTGGAATCCCACTTTGGTGGGATTATATATGAAATAATAGATTACTCATTTTAATTCAGCAATTTTGCTTTGGATTTCTTCTGACCAAGAATAGCGCCTGAGTCTTGCAAGAGGTATTTCTGTCGAATGATTTTGTGAATATTTTATTTAGAGGAAAGTTTAAAATAGCATCGAGAAACAAATATGGGTTAAATTTATGTGGGTTTGGTGACATTCACCACTTAAAAAACCAAACGAACTTTATGAGGTAGAATCCTAGCCCAGTTGAAGACATGCTCAGGTTTCTCTTCATAACGTGCTAATCTTTCGCCTTTTACTAAAGATCACCGTGGAGAGGAGCACTCTAATGAGCTTTTACCTAATTTTTGGAATCTTACTTTTGTGGGATTATAATTGAAATAAAAGATAACTCACTTTAAATCAGCAATTTTGCTTTGGATTTCCTCTGACCAAGAATAGCGCCTGAGTCTTGCAAGTGGTATTTTTGTCGAATGATTTTGTGAATCCTCTATTTAGAGAAAAGTTTAAAATAGCAACGAGAAAAAAACACGGGTTAAATTTATGTGGGGTTGGGGACATTCACCACTTTAAAAACCAAACGAATTTTATGAGGTAGAATCCTAACCCAGTTGAAGACATGCTCAGGTTTCTCTTCATAACGTGCTAATCTTTCGCCTTTTACTAAATATCACCGTGGAGAGGAGCACTCTAACGTGCTTTTACCTAGTTTTTGGAATCCCACTTTGGTGGGATTATAATTGAAATAAAAGATAACTCACTTTAAATCAGCAATTTTGCTTTGGATTTCCTCTGACCAAGAATAGCGCCTGAGTCTTGCAAGTGGTATTTTTGTCGAATGATTTTGTGAATCCTCTATTTAGAGAAAAGTTTAAAATAGCAACGAGAAAAAAACACGGGTTAAATTTATGTGGGGTTGGGGACATTCACCACTTTAAAAACCAAACGAATTTTATGAGGTAGAATCCTAGCCCAGTTGAAGACATGCTCAGGTTTCTCTTCATAACGTGCTAATCTTTCGCCTTTTACTAAAGATCACCGTGGAGAGGAGCACTCTAACGAGCTTTTACCTAGTTTTTGGAATCCCACTTTGGTGGGATTATAATTGAAATAAAAGATAACTCACTTTAAATCAGCAATTTTGCTTTGGATTTCCTCTGACCAAGTATAGCGCCTGAGTCATGCAAGTGGTATTTTTGTCGAATGATTTTGTGAATCCTCTATTTAGAGAAAAGTTTAAAATAGCAACCAGAAACAAACACGGGTTAAATTTATGTGGGGTTGGGGACATTCACCACTTTAAAAACCAAACGAATTTTATTAGGTAGAATCCTAGCCCAGTTGAAGACATGCTCAGGTTTCTCTTCATAACGGGATTATAATTGAAATAAAAGATAACTCATTTTAAATCAGCAATTTTGCTTTGGATTTCCTCTGACCAAGAATAGCGCCTGAGTCTTGCAAGTGGTATTTTTGTCGAATGATTTTGTGAATCCTCTATTTAGAGAAAAGTTTAAAATAGCAACGAGAAAAAAACACGGGTTAAATTTATGTGGGGTTGGGGACATTCACCACTTTAAAAACCAAACGAATTTTATGAGGTAGAATCCTAGCCCAGTTGAAGACATGCTCAGGTTTCTCTTCATAACGTGCTAATCTTTCGCCTTTTACTAAAGATCACCGTGGAGAGGAGCACTCTAACGAGCTTTTACCTAGTTTTTGGAATCCCACTTTGGTGGGATTATAATTGAAATAAAAGATAACTCACTTTAAATCAGCAATTTTGCTTTGGATTTCCTCTGACCAAGAATAGCGCCTGAGTCTTGCAAGTGGTATTTTTGTCGAATGATTTTGTGAATCCTCTATTTAGAGAAAAGTTTAAAATAGCAACGAGAAAAAAACACGGGTTAAATTTATGTGGGGTTGGGGACATTCACCACTTTAAAAACCAAACGAATTTTATGAGGTAGAATCCTAGCCCAGTTGAAGACATGCTCAGGTTTCTCTTCATAACGTGCTAATCTTTCGCCTTTTACTAAAGATCACCGTGGAGAGGAGCACTCTAACGAGCTTTTACCTAATTTTTGGAATCCCACTTTGGTGGGATTATAATTGAAATAAAAGATAACTCACTTTAAATCAGCAATTTTGCTTTGGATTTCCTCTGACCAAGAATAGCGCCTGAGTCATGCAAGTGGTATTTTTGTCGAATGATTTTGTGAATCCTCTATTTAGAGAAAAGTTTAAAATAGCAACCAGAAACAAACACGGGTTAAATTTATGTGGGGTTGGGGACATTCACCACTTTAAAAACCAAACGAATTTTATTAGGTAGAATCCTAGCCCAGTTGAAGACATGCTCAGGTTTCTCTTCATAACGTGCTAATCTTTCGCCTTTTACTAAAGATCACCGTGGAGAGGAGCACTCTAATGAGCTTTTACCTAATTTTTGGAATCCCACTTTGGTGGGATTATAATTGAAATAAAAGATAACTCACTTTAAATCAGCAATTTTGCTTTGGATTTCCTCTGACCAAGAATAGCGCCTGAGTCTTGCAAGTGGTATTTTTGTCGAATGATTTTGTGAATCCTCTATTTAGAGAAAAGTTTAAAGTAGCAACGAGAAACAAACACGGATTAAATTTATGTGGGTTTGGGGACATTCACCACTTTAAAAACCAAACGAATTTTATTAGGTAGAATCCTAGCCCAGTTGAAGACATGCTCAGGTTTCTCTTCATAACGTGCTAATCTTTCGCCTTTAACTAAAGATCACCGTGGAGAGGAGCACTCTAACGAGCTTTTTACTAATTTTTGGAATCCCACTTTGGTGGGATTATAATTGAAATAAAAGATAAGTCACTTTAAATCAGCAATTTTGCTTTGGATTTCCTCCGACCAAGAATAGCGCCTGAGTCTTGCAAGTGGTATTTTTGTCGAATGATTTTGTGAATCCTCTATTTAGAGAAAAGTTTAAAATAGCAACGAGAAAAAAACACGGGTTAAATTTATGTGGGGTTGGGGACATTCACCACTTTAAAAACCAAACGAATTTTATTAGGTAGAATCCTAGCCCAGTTGAAGACATGCTCAGGTTTCTCTTCATAACGTGCTAATCTTTCGCCTTTTACTAAAGATCACCGTGGAGAGGAGCACTCTAACGAGCTTTTACCTAATTTTTGGAATCCCACTTTGGTGGGATTATAATTGAAATAAAAGATAACTCACTTTAAATCAGCAATTTTGCTTTGGATTTCCTCTGACCAAGAATAGCGCCTGAGTCTTGCAAGAGGTATTTCTGTCGAATGATTTTGTGAATATTTTATTTAGAGGAAAGTTTAAAATAGCAACGAGAAACAAATATGGGTTAAATTTATGAGGGGTTGGGGACATTCACCACTTTAAAAACCAAACGAATTTTATTAGGTAGAATAATAGCCCAGTTGAAGACATGCTCAGGTTTCTCTTCATAACGTGCTAATCTTTCGCCTTTTACTAAAGATCACCGTGGAGAGGAGCACTCTAACGAGCTTTTACCTAATTTTTGGAATCCCACTTTGGTGGGATTATAATTGAAATAAAAGATAACTCACTTTAAATCAGCAATTTTGCTTTGGATTTCCTCTGACCAAGAATAGCGCCTGAGTCTTGCAAGTGGTATTTTTGTCGAATGATTTTGTGAATCCTCTATTTAGAGAAAAGTTTAAAATAGCAACGAGAAACAAACATGGGTTAAATTTATGTGGGGTTGGGGACATTCACCACTTTAAAAACCAAACGAATTTTATTAGGTAGAATCCTAGCCCAGTTGAAGACATGCTCAGGTTTCTCTTCATAACGTGCTAATCTTTCGCCTTTTACTAAAGATCACCGTGGAGAGGAGCACTCTAACGAGCTTTTACCTAATTTTTGGAATCCCACTTTGGTGGGATTATAATTGAAATAATAGATTACTCATTTTAATTCAGCAATTTTGCTTTGGATTTCCTCTGACCAAGAATAGCGCCTGAGTCTTGCAAGAGGTATATCTGTCGAATGATTTTGTGAATATTTTATTAAAGGAAAGTTTAAAATAGCAACGAGACACAAATATGGGTTAAATTTATGTGGGTTTGGTGACATTCACCACTTAAAAAACCAAACGAATTTTATGAGGTAGAATCCTAGCCCAGTTGAAGACATGCTCAGGTTTCTCTTCATAACGTGCTAATCTTTCGCCTTTTACTAAAGATCACCGTGGAGAGGAGCACTCTAACGAGCTTTTACCTAATTTTTGGAATCCCACTTTGTGGGATTATAATTGAAATAAAAGATAACTCACTTTAAATCAGCAATATTGCTTTGGATTTCCTCTGACCAAGAATAGCGCTTGAGTCTTGCAAGTGGTATTTTTGTCGAATGATTTTGTGAATCCTCTATTTAGAGAAAAGTTTAAAATAGCAACGAGAAACAAACACGGGTTAAATTTATGAGGGGTTGGGGACATTCACCACTTTAAAAACCAAACGAATTTTATTAGGTAGAATAATAGCCCAGTTGAAGACATGCTCAGGTTTCTCTTCATAACGTGCTAATCTTTCGCCTTTTACTAAAGATCACCGTGGAGAGGAGCACTCTAACGAGCTTTTACCTAATTTTTGGAATCCCACTTTGGTGGGATTATAATTGAAATAAAAGATAACTCACTTTAAATCAGCAATTTTGCTTTGGATTTCCTCTGACCAAGAATAGCGCCTGAGTCTTGCAAGTGGTATTTTTGTCGAATGAGTTTGTGAATCCTCTATTTAGAGAAAAGTTTAAAATAGCAACGAGAAACAAACACGGGTTAAATTTATGTGGGGTTGGGGACATTCACCACTTTAAAAACCAAACGAATTTTATTAGGTAGAATCCTAGCCCAGTTGAAGACATGCTCAGGTTTCTCTTCATAACGTGCTAATCTTTCGCCTTTTACTAAAGATCACCGTGGAGAGGAGCACTCTAACGAGCTTTTACCTAATTTTTGGAATCCCACTTTGGTGGGATTATAATTGAAATAAAAGATAACTCACTTTAAATCAGCAATTTTGCTTTGGATTTCCTCTGACCAAGAATAGCGCCTGAGTCTTGCAAGTGGTATTTTTGTCGAATGGTTTTGTGAATCCTCTATTTAGAGAAAAGTTTAAAATAGCAACGAGAAACAAACACGCGTTAAATTTATGTGGGTTTGGTGACATTCACCACTTTAAAAACCAAACGAATTTTATTAGGTAGAATCCTAGCCCCGTTGAAGACATGCTCAGGTTTCTCTTCATAACGTGCTAATCTTTCGCCTTTTACTAAAGATCACCGTGGAGAGGAGCACTCTAATGAGCTTTTACCTAATTTTTGGAATCCCAGTTTGGTGGGATTATATATGAAATAATAGATTACTCATTTTAATTCAGCAATTTTGCTTTGGATTTCCTCTGAACAAGAATAGCACCTGAGTCTTGCAAGAGGTATTTCTGTCGAATGATTTTGTGAATATTTTATTTAGAGGAAAGTTTAAAATAGCAACGAGAAACAAATATGGGTTAAATTTATGTGGGTTTGGTGACATTCACCACTTTAAAAACCAAACGAATTTTATTAGGTAGAATCCTAGCCTAGTTGAGGACATGCTCAGGTTTCTCTTCATAACGTGCTAATCTTTCGCCTTTTACTAAAGATCACCGTGGAGAGGAGCACTCTAATGAGCTTTTACCTAATATTTGGAATCCCACTTTCGTGGGATTATAATTGAAATAATAGATTACTCATTTTAATTCAGCAATTTTGCTTTGGATTTCCTCTGACCAAGAATAGCGCCTGAGTCTTGCAAGAGGTATTTTTGTCGAATGATTTTGTGAATCCTATATTTAGAGAAAAGTTTAAAATAGCAACGAGAAACAAACACGGGTTAAATTTATGTGGGGTTGGGGACATTCACCACTTTAAAAACCAAACGAATTTTATTAGGTAGAATCCTAGCCCAATTGAAGACATGCTCAGGGTTCTCTTCATAACGTGCTAATCTTTCGCCTTTTACTAAAGATCACCGTGGAGAGGAGCACTCTAACGAGCTTTTACCTAGTTTTTGGAATCCCACTTTGGTTGGATTATAATTGAAATAAAAGATAACTCACTTTAAATCAGCAATTTTGCTTTGGATTTCCTCTGACCAAGAATAGCGCCTGAGTCATGCAAGTTGTATTTTTGTCGAATGATTTTGTGAATCCTCTATTTAGAGAAAAGTTTAAAATAGCAACCAGAAACAAACACGGGTTAAATTTATGTGGGGTTGGGGACATTCACCACTTTAAAAACCAAACGAATTTTATTAGGTAGAATCCTAGCCCAGTTGAAGACATGCTCAGGTTTCTCTTCATAACGTGCTAATCTTTCGCCTTTTACTAAAGATCACCGTGGAGAGGAGCACTCTAATGAGCTTTTACCTAATTTTTGGAATCCCACTTTGGTGGGATTATAATTGAAATAAAAGATAACTCACTTTAAATCAGCAATTTTGCTTTGGATTTCCTCTGACCAAGAATAGCGCCTGAGTCTTGCAAGTGGTATTTTTGTCGAATGATTTTGTGAATCCTCTATTTAGAGAAAAGTTTAAAATAGCAACGAGAAACAAACACGGGTTAAATTTATGTGGGTTTGGGGACATTCACCACTTTAAAAACCAAACGAATTTTATTAGGTAGAATCCTAGCCCAGTTGAAGACATGCTCAGGTTTCTCTTCATAACGTGCTAATCTTTCGCCTTTTACTAAAGATCACCGTGGAGAGGAGCACTCTAACGAGCTTTTACCTAATTTTTGGAATCCCACTTTGGTGGGATTATAATTGAAATAAAAGATAACTCACTTTAAATCAGCAATTTTGCTTTGGATTTCCTCTGACCAAGAATAGCGCCTGAGTCTTGCAAGTGGTATTTTTGTCGAATGGTTTTGTGAATCCTCTATTTAGAGAAAAGTTTAAAATAGCAACGAGAAACAAACACGCGTTAAATTTATGTGGGTTTGGTGACATTCACCACTTTAAAAACCAAACGAATTTTATTAGGTAGAATCCTAGCCCAGTTGAAGACATGCTCAGGTTTCTCTTCATAACGTGCTAATCTTTCGCCTTTTACTAAAGATCACCGTGGAGAGGAGCACTCTAATGAGCTTTTACCTAATTTTTGGAATCCCACTTTGGTGGGATTATATATGAAATAATAGAATACTCATTTTAATTCAGCAATTTTGCTTTGGATTTCCTCTGACCAAGAATAGCGCCTGAGTCTTGCAAGAGGTATTTCTGTCGAATGATTTTGTGAATATTTTATTTAGAGGAAAGTTTAAAATAGCATCGAGAAACAAATATGGGTTAAATTTATGTGGGTTTGGTGACATTCACCACTTAAAAAACCAAACGAATTTTATGAGGTAGAATCCTAGCCCAGTTGAAGACATGCTCAGGTTTCTCTTCATAACGTGCTAATCTTTCGCCTTTTACTAAAGATCACCGTGGAGAGGAGCACTCTAATGAGCTTTTACCTAATTTTTGGAATCCCACTTTGGTGGGATTATATTTGAAATAAAAGATAACTCACTTTAAATCAGCAATTTTGCTTTGGATTTCCTCTGACCAAGAATAGCGCCTGAATCTTGCAAGTGGTATTTTTGTCGAATGATTTTGTGAATCCTCTATTTAGAGAAAAGTTTAAAATAGCAACGAGAAAAAAACACGGGTTAAATTTATGTGGGGTTGGGGACATTCACCACTTTAAAAACCAAACGAATTTTATTAGGTAGAATCCTAGCCTAGTTGAGGACATGCTCAGGTTTCTCTTCATAACGTGCTAATCTTTCGCCTTTTACTAAAGATCACCGTGGAGAGGAGCACTCTAACGAGCTTTTACCTAGTTTTTGGAATCCCACTTTGGTGGGATTATAATTGAAATAAAAGATAACTCACTTTAAATCAGCAATTTTGCTTTGGATTTCCTCTGACCAAGAATAGCGCCTGAGTCATGCAAGTGGTATTTTTGTCGAATGATTTTGTGAATCCTCTATTTAGAGAAAAGTTTAAAATAGCAACCAGAAACAAACACGGGTTAAATTTATGTGGGGTTGGGGACATTCACCACTTTAAAAACCTAACGAATTTTATTAGGTAGAATCCTAGCCCAGTTGAAGACATGCTCAGGTTTCTCTTCATAACGTGCTAATCTTTCGCCTTTTACTAAAGATCACCGTGGAGAGGAGCACTCTAATGAGCTTTTACCTAATTTTTGGAATCCCACTTTGGTGGGATTATAATTGAAATAAAAGATAACTCACTTTAAATCAGCAATTTTGCTTTGGATTTCCTCTGACCAAGAATAGCGCCTGAGTCTTGCAAGTGGTATTTTTGTCGAATGATTTTGTGAATCCTCTATTTAGAGAAAAGTTTAAAATAGCAACGAGAAACAAACACGGGTTAAATTTATGTGGGTTTGGGGACATTCACCACTTTAAAAACCAAACGAATTTTATTAGGTAGAATCCTAGCCCAGTTGAAGACATGCTCAGGTTTCTCTTCATAACGTGCTAATCTTTCGCCTTTTACTAAAGATCACCGTGGAGAGGAGCACTCTAACGAGCTTTTACCTAATTTTTGGAATCCCACTTTGGTGGGATTATAATTGAAATAAAAGATAACTCACTTTAAATCAGCAATTTTGCTTTGGATTTCCTCTGACCAAGAATAGCGCCTGAGTCTTGCAAGAGGTATTTCTGTCGAATGATTTTGTGAATATTTTATTTAGAGGAAAGTTTAAAATAGCAACGAGAAACAAATATGGGTTAAATTTATGTGGGTTTGGTGACATTCACCACTTAAAAAACGAAACTAATTTTATGAGGTAGAATCCTAGCCCAGTTGAAGACATGCTCAGGTTTCTTTTCATAACGTGCTAATCTTTCGCCTTTTACTAAAGATCAACGTGGAGAGGAGCACTCTAACGAGCTTCTACCTAATTTTTGGAATCCCACTTTGGTGGGATTATAATTGAAATAAAAGATAACTCACTTTAAATCAGCAATTTTGCTTTGGATTTCCTCTGACCAAGAATAGCGCCTGAGTCTTGCAAGTGGTATTTTTGTCGAATGGTTTTGTGAATCCTCTATTTAGAGAAAAGTTTAAAATAGCAACGAGAAACAAACACGCGTTAAATTTATGTGGGTTTGGTGACATTCACCACTTTAAAAACCAAACGAATTTTATTAGGTAGAATCCTAGCCCAGTTGAAGACATGCTCAGGTTTCTCTTCATAACGTGCTAATCTTTCGCCTTTTACTAAAGATCACCGTGGAGAGGAGCACTCTAATGAGCTTTTACCTAATTTTTGGAATCCCACTTTGGTGGGATTATATATGAAATAATAGATTTCTCATTTTAATTCAGCAATTTTGCTTTGGATTTCCTCTGACCAAGAATAGCGCCTGAGTCTTGCAAGAGGTATTTCTGTCGAATGATTTTGTGAATATTTTATTTAGAGGAAAGTTTAAAATAGCATCGAGAAACAAATATGGGTTAAATTTATGTGGGTTTGGTGACATTCACCACTTAAAAAACCAAACGAATTTTATGAGGTAGAATCCTAGCCCAGTTGAAGACATGCTCAGGTTTCTCTTCATAACGTGCTAATCTTTCGCCTTTTACTAAAGATCACCGTGGAGAGGAGCACTCTAATGAGCTTTTACCTAATTTTTGGAATCCCACTTTGGTGGGATTATATTTGAAATAAAAGATAACTCACTTTAAATCAGCAATTTTGCTTTGGATTTCCTCTGACCAAGAATAGCGCCTGAATCTTGCAAGTGGTATTTTTGTCGAATGATTTTGTGAATCCTCTATTTAGAGAAAAGTTTAAAATAGCAACGAGAAAAAAACACGGGTTAAATTTATGTGGGGTTGGGGACATTCACCACTTTAAAAACCAAACGAATTTTATGAGGTAGAATCCTAGCCCAGTTGAAGACATGCTCAGGTTTTTCTTCATAACGTGCTAATCTTTCGCCTTTTACTAAAGATCACCGTGGAGAGGAGCACTCTAACGAGCTTTTACCTAGTTTTTGGAATCCCACTTTGGTGGGATTATAATTGAAATAAAAGATAACTCACTTTAAATCAGCAATTTTGCTTTGGATTTCCTCTGACCAAGAATAGCGCCTGAGTCATGCAAGTGGTATTTTTGTCGAATGATTTTGTGAATCCTCTATTTAGAGAAAAGTTTAAAATAGCAACCAGAAACAAACACGGGTTAAATTTATGTGGGGTTGGGGACATTCACCACTTTAAAAACCAAACGAATTTTATTAGGTAGAATCCTAGCCCAGTTGAAGACATGCTCAGGTTTCTCTTCATAACGTGCTAATCTTTCGCCTTTTACTAAAGATCAACGTGGAGAGGAGCACTCTAACGAGCTTCTACCTAATTTTTGGAATCCCACTTTGGTGGGATTATAATTGAAATAAAAGATAAGTCACTTTAAATCAGCAATTTTGCTTTGGATTTCCTCTGACCAAGAATAGCGCCTGAGTCTTGCAAGTGGTATTTTTGTCGAATGGTTTTGTGAATCCTCTATTTAGAGAAAAGTTTAAAATAGCAACCAGAAACAAACACGGGTTAAATTTATGTGGGGTTGGGGACATTCACCACTTTAAAAACCAAACGAATTTTATTAGGTAGAATCCTAGCCCAGTTGAAGACATGCTCAGGTTTCCCTTCATAACGTGCTAATCTTTCGCCTTTTACTAAAGATCACCGTGGAAAGGAGCACTCTAATGAGCTTTTACCTAATTTTTGGAATCCCACTTTGGTGGGATTATAATTGAAATAAAAGATTACTCTTTTTAAATCAGCAATTTTGCTTTGGATTTCCTCTGACCAAGAATAGCGCCTGAGTCATGCAAGTGGTATTTTTGTCGAATGATTTTGTGAATCCTCTATTTAGAGAAAAGTTTAAAATAGCAACCAGAAACAAACACGGGTTAAATTTATGTGGGGTTGGGGACATTCACCACTTTAAAAACCAAACGAATTTTATTAGGTAGAATCCTAGCCCAGTTGAAGACATGCTCTGGTTTCCCTTCATAACGTGCTAATCTTTCGCCTTTTACTAAAGATCACCGTGGAGAGGAGCACTCTAATGAGCTTTTACCTAATTTTTGGAATCCCACTTTGGTGGGATTATAATTGAAATAAAAGATAACTCACTTTAAATCAGCAATTTTGCTTTGGATTTCCTCTGACCAAGAATAGCGCCTGAGTCATGCAAGTGGTATTTTTGTCGAATGATTTTGTGAATCCTCTATTTAGAGAAAAGTTTAAAATAGCAACCAGAAACAAACACGGGTTAAATTTATGTGGGGTTGGGGACATTCACCACTTTAAAAACCAAACGAATTTTATTAGGTAGAATCCTAGCCCAGTTGAAGACATGCTCAGGTTTCTCTTCATAACGTGCTAATCTTTCGCCTTTTACTAAAGATCACCGTGGAGAGGAGCACTCTAATGAGCTTTTACCTAATTTTTGGAATCCCACTTTGGTGGGATTATAATTGAAATAAAAGATAACTCACTTTAAATCAGCAATTTTGCTTTGGATTTCCTCTGCCCAAGAATAGCGCCTGAGTCTTGCAAGTAGTATTTTTGTCGAATGATTTTGTGAATCCTCTATTTAGAGAAAAGTTTAAAATAGCAACGAGAAACAAACACACGGGTTAAATTTATGTGGGGTTGGGGACATTCACCACTTTAAAAACCAAACGAATTTTATTACGTAGAATCCTAGCCCAGTTGAAGACATGCTCAGGTTTCTCTTCATAACGTGCTAATTATTCGCCTTTTACTAAAGATCACCGTGGAGAGTAGCACTCTAACGAGCTTTTACCTAATTTTTGGAATCCCACTTTGGTGGGATTATAATTGAAATAAAAGATAACTCACTTTAAATCAGCAATTTTGCCTTGGATTTCCTCTGACCAAGAATAGCGGCTGAGTCATGCAAGTGGTATTTTTGTCGAATGATTTTGTGAATCCTCTATTTAGAGAAAAGTTTAAAATAGCAACCAGAAACAAACACGGGTTAAATTTATGTGGGGTTGGGGACATTCACCACTTTAAAAACCAAACGAATTTTATTAGGTAGAATCCTAGCCCAGTTGAAGACATGCTCAGGTTTCTCTTCATAACGTGCTAATCTTTCGCCTTTTACTAAAGATCACCGTGGAGAGGAGCACTCTAATGAGCTTTTACCTAATTTTTGGAATCCCACTTTGGTGGGATTATAATTGAAATAAAAGATAACTCACTTTAAATCAGCAATTTTGCTTTGGATTTCCTCTGACCAAGAATAGCGCCTGAGTCTTGCAAGAGGTATTTCTGTCTAATGATTTTGTGAATATTTTATTTAGAGGAAAGTTTAAAATAGCAACGAGAAACAAATATGGGTTAAATTTATGTGGGTTTGGTGACATTCACCACTTAAAAAAACAAACTAATTTTATGAGGTAGAATCCTAGCCCAGTTGAAGACATGCTCAGGTTTCTCTTCATAACGTGCTAATCTTTCGCCTTTTACTAATGATCACCGTGGAGAGGAGCACTCTAACGAGCTTCTACCTAATTTTTGGAATCCCACTTTGGTGGGATTATAATTGAAATAAAAGATAACTCACTTTAAATCAGCAATTTTGCTTTGGATTTCCTCTGACCAAGAATAGCGCCTGAGTCTTGCAAGTGGTATTTTTGTCGAATGGTTTTGTGAATCCTCTATTTAGAGAAAAGTTTAAAATAGCAACGAGAAACAAACACGCGTTAAATTTATGTGGGTTTGGTGACATTCACCACTTTAAAAACCAAACGAATTTTATTAGGTAGAATCCTAGCCCAGTTGAAGACATGCTCAGGTTTCTCTTCATAACGTGCTAATCTTTCGCCTTTTACTAAAGATCACCGTGGAGAGGAGCACTCTAGTGAGCTTTTACCTAATTTTTGGATCTCACTTTGGTGGGATTATATATGAAATAATAGATTACTCATTTTAATTCAGCAATTTTGCTTTGGATTTCCTCTGACCAAGAATAGCGCCTGAGTCTTGCAAGAGGTATTTCTGTCGAATGATTTTGTGAATCCTCTATTTAGAGAAAAGTTTAAAATAGCAACGAGAAACAAATATGGGTTAAATTTGTGTGGGTTTGGTGACATTCACCACTTAAAAAACCATACGAATTTTATGAGGTACACTGTAAAAAAATCTTTCTTCAATAAACGTAAATTTCCCGCCGGATTATTTTCATCATTTGAGAAGGTATCCGTATTTTCTTTCTCCGTCATTTGAGGGAATGTCCGTTTTGTATTATTCTGTGAAAGGAGGGAAACCTTCCGTTATTTTAGAGAACGTTCGTTTAATATCTTTTCGTCATTGGAGTGGAACTTTCCGTTATTTTAGGGATTGTTCGTATTATTACTAATATTATTGTGATTCAGTATATTCCTGATTATAATTTTGAAAAAAAAAATGACAAACAACCCGTAAAATCCAAATAGACGATTCTTTTAAATAATTTACACTACCGATCACAGTAATACAAGTCTAATCAAAAGTTACAAGTTATCACAACTATTTAGATCACATTTTTGCGATCTAATAAGACTAGTTAGGTATGCAATATTTTAAGACTTCAGCTACGTGGTGAAGAAAGCGATCGTACGATGTTTAAATATCTGTTTAAAAATAGTATATCAGAGTATTTCTATTTTAAAGCATGGTAACGTTTACAACGGCCGTTGCTAGGCTGCCGACGTTCTGTTTTGTACTGTATTTCACAATCCCTGCAAGATTTTTATACTTTATTAGCAATGCGCATCCTTGTGGACTTGATTCTTGATGTTTCTATAAAATATTTTAGCGAAATAATTTTATTTTCAATTAATTAATAATTAAAAAAAATTAAAAAAAAATTAGATAAAGTAAAACATTTAAAAAAACACAATGAATTTAATTAAATAAGGAATGATTGTTAAACAAGAGAAATTAATTCTTGCAATCTTTAATGGAATAATAAAAATTTAAAATTAAATTTACTGAAAAATAATTACTGGGGTTTGAACCTACGACCATGGGCACTCTAGACTAACGCGCTACCTCAACCCCATTCGAGTTCCGCTAGGTTCCATCCTAAATACTTAAAACCCACGCCTTTAACCCGATCATGCGCACAACGGCTACCCGTCGGCAGCCTAGTCATTCCCGATTACGGCCAATAATACAAAAAATAAAAACAATATATTTAACTTACACCCATAATAAATTTGCTGAAGGTTCGTTTCGCCTGAAGACGCTTGCACAAACTTCCATTACTTATTTACAACTATATTTGAGTCTCACCAGAACTAGTGGAGAAATCGTACAATACGCATGCGTGAGGAGAGGAAAATTAAAAAAACGGAAACTTCACGATGAAAATTCCGTTTTGTAGTTTACGGAATTAATCCATGAAAAATTCACGGAAAATAATACGTCAAAAGACGTTCTTTTTTTACAGTGTAGAATCCTAGCCCAGTTGAAGACATGCTCAGGTTTCTATTCATAACGTGCTAATCTTTCGCCTTTTACTAAAGATCACCGTGGAGAGGAGCACTCTAATGAGCTTTTACCTAATTTTTGGAATCCCACTTTGGTGGGATTATAGTTGAAATAAAAGATAACTCACTTTAAATGATCAATTTTTGCTTTGGATTTCCTCTGACCAAGAATAGCGCCTGAGTCTTGCAAGAGGTATTTTTGTCGAATGATTTTGTGAATCCTCTATTTAGAGAAAAGTTTAAAATAGCAACGAGAAACAAACACGGGTTAAATTTATGAGGGGTTGGGGACATTCACCACTTTAAAAACCAAACGAATTTTATTAGGTAGAATAATAGCCCAGTTGAAGACATGCTCAGGTTTCTCTTCATAACGTTCTAATCTTTCGCCTTTTACTAAAGATCACCGTGGAGAGGAGCACTCTAACGAGCTTTTACCTAATTTTTGGAATCCCACTTTGGTGGGATTATAGTTGAAATAATAGATTACTCATTTTAATTCAGCAATTTTGCTTTGGATTTCCTCTGACCAAGAATAGCGCCTGAGTCTTGCAAGAGGTATATCTGTCGAATGATTTTGTGAATATTTTATTAAAGGAAAGTTTAAAATAGCAACGAGACACAAATATGGGTTAAATTTATGTGGGTTTGGTGACATTCACCACTTAAAAAACCAAACGAATTTTATGAGGTAGAATCCTAGCCCAGTTGAAGACATGCTCAGGTTTCTCTTCATAACGTGCTAATCTTTCGCCTTTTACTAAAGATCACCGTGGAGAGGAGCACTCTAACGAGCTTTTACCTAATTTTTGGAATCCCACTTTGTGGGATTATAATTGAAATAAAAGATAACTCACTTTAAATCAGCAATTTTGCTTTGGATTTCCTCTGACCAAGAATAGCGCTTGAGTCTTGCAAGTGGTATTTTTGTCGAATGATTTTGTGAATCCTCTATTTAGAGAAAAGTTTAAAATAGCAACGAGAAACAAATATGGGTTAAATTTATGTGGGTTTGGTGACATTAAACTAAAAAAAAAAACTAAACCATCGGCGCAACAGCCCTAGTGGGCCAAGGCCTACGATGCCCATCTTCGTTTTCGTGACCGTGGGGCCTGGGGTGCTAGGCAAATGTCCCGGTTAGGTGGTCAGCACAACGCGAAGTTTGGTGACATTCACCACTTAAAAAACCAAACGAATTTTATGAGGTACACTGTAAAAAATCTTTCTTCAATAAACGTAAATTTCCCGGCAGCTTAGCTGCCGGATTATTTTCATCATTTGAGAAGGTATCCGTATTTTCTTTTTCCGTCATTTGAGGGAATGTCCGTTTTGTATTTTTCTGTGAAAGGAGGGAAACCTTCCGTTATTTTAGAGAACGTTCGTTTAATATCTTTTCGTCATTGGAGTGGAACTTTCCGTTATTTTAGGGATTGTTCGTATTATTACTAATATTATTGTGATTCAGTATATTCCTGATTATAATTTTGAAAAAAAAAATGACAAACAACCCGTAAAATCCAAATAGACGATTCTTTTAAATAATTTACACTACCGATCACAGTAATACAAGTCTAATCAAAAGTTACAAGTTATCACAACTATTTAGATCACATTTTTGCGATCTAATAAGACTAGTTAGGTATGCAATATTTTAAGACTTCAGCTACGTGGTGAAGAAAGCGATCGTACGATGTTTAAATATCTGTTTAAAAATAGTATATCAGAGTATTTCTATTTTAAAGCATGGTAACGTTTACAACGGCCGTTGCTAGGCTGCCGACGTTCTGTTTTGTACTGTATTTCACAATCCCTGCAAGATTTTTATACTTTATTAGCAATGCGCATCCTTGTGGACTTGATTCTTGATGTTTCTATAAAATATTTTAGCGAAATAATTTTATTTTCAATTAATTAATAATTAAAAAAAATTAAAAAAAAATTAGATAAAGTAAAACATTTAAAAAAACACAATGAATTTAATTAAATAAGGAATGATTGTTAAACAAGAGAAATTAATTCTTGCAATCTTTAATGGAATAATAAAAATTTAAAATTAAATTTACTGAAAAATAATTACTGGGGTTTGAACCTACGACCATGGGCACTCTAGACTAACGCGCTACCTCAACCCCATTCGAGTTCCGCTAGGTTCCATCCTAAATACTTAAAACCCACGCCTTTAACCCGATCATGCGCACAACGGCTACCCGTCGGCAGCCTAGTCATTCCCGATTACGGCCAATAATACAAAAAATAAAAACAATATATTTAACTTACACCCATAATAAATTTGCTGAAGGTTCGTTTCGCCTGAAGACGCTTGCACAAACTTCCATTACTTATTTACAACTATATTTGAGTCTCACCAGAACTAGTGGAGAAATCGTACAATACGCATGCGTGAGGAGAGGAAAATTAAAAAAACGGAAACTTCACGATGAAAATTCCGTTTTGTAGTTTACGGAATTAATCCATGAAAAATTCACGGAAAATAATACGTCAAAAGACGTTCTTTTTTACAGTGTAGAATCCTAGCCCAGTTGAAGACATGCTCAGGTTTCTATTCATAACGTGCTAATCTTTCGCCTTTTACTAAAGATCACCGTGGAGAGGAGCACTCTAATGAGCTTTTACCTAATTTTTGGAATCCCACTTTGTGGGATTATAATTGAAATAAAAGATAACTCACTTTAAATCAGCAATTTTGCTTTGGATTTCCTCTGACCAAGAATAGCGCTTGAGTCTTGCAAGTGGTATTTTTGTCGAATGATTTTGTGAATCCTCTATTTAGAGAAAAGTTTAAAATAGCAACGAGAAACAAATATGGGTTAAATTTATGTGGGTTTGGTGACATTAAACTAAAAAAAAAAACTAAACCATCGGCGCAACAGCCCTAGTGGGCCAAGGCCTACGATGCCCATCTTCGTTTTCGTGACCGTGGGGCCTGGGGTGCTAGGCAAATGTCCCGGTTAGGTGGTCAGCACAACGCGAAGTTTGGTGACATTCACCACTTAAAAAACCAAACGAATTTTATGAGGTACACTGTAAAAAATCTTTCTTCAATAAACGTAAATTTCCCGGCAGCTTAGCTGCCGGATTATTTTCATCATTTGAGAAGGTATCCGTATTTTCTTTTTCCGTCATTTGAGGGAATGTCCGTTTTGTATTTTTCTGTGAAAGGAGGGAAACCTTCCGTTATTTTAGAGAACGTTCGTTTAATATCTTTTCGTCATTGGAGTGGAACTTTCCGTTATTTTAGGGATTGTTCGTATTATTACTAATATTATTGTGATTCAGTATATTCCTGATTATAATTTTGAAAAAAAAAATGACAAACAACCCGTAAAATCCAAATAGACGATTCTTTTAAATAATTTACACTACCGATCACAGTAATACAAGTCTAATCAAAAGTTACAAGTTATCACAACTATTTAGATCACATTTTTGCGATCTAATAAGACTAGTTAGGTATGCAATATTTTAAGACTTCAGCTACGTGGTGAAGAAAGCGATCGTACGATGTTTAAATATCTGTTTAAAAATAGTATATCAGAGTATTTCTATTTTAAAGCATGGTAACGTTTACAACGGCCGTTGCTAGGCTGCCGACGTTCTGTTTTGTACTGTATTTCACAATCCCTGCAAGATTTTTATACTTTATTAGCAATGCGCATCCTTGTGGACTTGATTCTTGATGTTTCTATAAAATATTTTAGCGAAATAATTTTATTTTCAATTAATTAATAATTAAAAAAAATTAAAAAAAAATTAGATAAAGTAAAACATTTAAAAAAACACAATGAATTTAATTAAATAAGGAATGATTGTTAAACAAGAGAAATTAATTCTTGCAATCTTTAATGGAATAATAAAAATTTAAAATTAAATTTACTGAAAAATAATTACTGGGGTTTGAACCTACGACCATGGGCACTCTAGACTAACGCGCTACCTCAACCCCATTCGAGTTCCGCTAGGTTCCATCCTAAATACTTAAAACCCACGCCTTTAACCCGATCATGCGCACAACGGCTACCCGTCGGCAGCCTAGTCATTCCCGATTACGGCCAATAATACAAAAAATAAAAACAATATATTTAACTTACACCCATAATAAATTTGCTGAAGGTTCGTTTCGCCTGAAGACGCTTGCACAAACTTCCATTACTTATTTACAACTATATTTGAGTCTCACCAGAACTAGTGGAGAAATCGTACAATACGCATGCGTGAGGAGAGGAAAATTAAAAAAACGGAAACTTCACGATGAAAATTCCGTTTTGTAGTTTACGGAATTAATCCATGAAAAATTCACGGAAAATAATACGTCAAAAGACGTTCTTTTTTACAGTGTAGAATCCTAGCCCAGTTGAAGACATGCTCAGGTTTCTATTCATAACGTGCTAATCTTTCGCCTTTTACTAAAGATCACCGTGGAGAGGAGCACTCTAATGAGCTTTTACCTAATTTTTGGAATCCCACTTTGGTGGGATTATAGTTGAAATAAAAGATAACTCACTTTAAATGATCAATTTTTGCTTTGGATTTCCTCTGACCAAGAATAGCGCCTGAGTCTTGCAAGAGGTATTTTTGTCGAATGATTTTGTGAATCCTCTATTTAGAGAAAAGTTTAAAATAGCAACGAGAAACAAACACGGGTTAAATTTATGAGGGGTTGGGGACATTCACCACTTTAAAAACCAAACGAATTTTATTAGGTAGAATAATAGCCCAGTTGAAGACATGCTCAGGTTTCTCTTCATAACGTGCTAATCTTTCGCCTTTTACTAAAGATCACCGTGGAGTGGAGCACTCTAACGAGCTTTTACCTAATTTTTGGAATCCCACTTTGGTGGGATTATAATTGAAATAATAGATTACTCATTTTAATTCAGCAATTTTGCTTTGGATTTCCTCTGACCAAGAATAGCGCCTGAGTCTTGCAAGAGGTATATCTGTCGAATGATTTTGTGAATATTTTATTAAAGGAAAGTTTAAAATAGCAACGAGACACAAATATGGGTTAAATTTATGTGGGTTTGGTGACATTCACCACTTTAAAAACCAAACGAATTTTATTAGGTAGAATAATAGCCCAGTTGAAGACATGCTCAGGTTTCTCTTCATAACGTGCTAATCTTTCGCCTTTTACTAAAGATCACCGTGGAGAGGAGCACTCTAACGAGCTTTTACCTAATTTTTGGAATCCCACTTTGTGGGATTATAATTGAAATAAAAGATAACTCACTTTAAATCAGCAATTTTGCTTTGGATTTCCTCTGACCAAGAATAGCGCTTGAGTCTTGCAAGTGGTATTTTTGTCGAATGATTTTGTGAATCCTCTATTTAGAGAAAAGTTTAAAATAGCAACGAGAAACAAATATGGGTTAAATTTATGTGGGTTTGGTGACATTAAACTAAAAAAAAAAACTAAACCATCGGCGCAACAGCCCTAGTGGGCCAAGGCCTACGATGCCCATCTTCGTTTTCGTGACCGTGGGGCCTGGGGTGCTAGGCAAATGTCCCGGTTAGGTGGTCAGCACAACGCGAAGTTTGGTGACATTCACCACTTAAAAAACCAAACGAATTTTATGAGGTACACTGTAAAAAATCTTTCTTCAATAAACGTAAATTTCCCGGCAGCTTAGCTGCCGGATTATTTTCATCATTTGAGAAGGTATCCGTATTTTCTTTTTCCGTCATTTGAGGGAATGTCCGTTTTGTATATTTCTGTGAAAGGAGGGAAACCTTCCGTTATTTTAGAGAACGTTCGTTTAATATCTTTTCGTCATTGGAGTGGAACTTTCCGTTATTTTAAGGATTGTTCGTATTATTACTAATATTATTGTGAGTCAGTATATTCCTGATTATAATTTTAAAAAAAACTGACAAACAATCCGTAAAATCCAAATAGATGATTCTTTTAAATAATTTACACTACCGATCACAGTAATACAAGTCTAATCAAAAGTTACAAGTTATCACAACTATTTAGATCACAATTTTTGCGATCTAATAAGACTAGTTAGGTATGCAATATTTTAAGACTTCAGCTACGTGGTGAAGAAAGCGATCGTACGATGTTTAAATATCTGTTTAAAAATAGTATATCAGAGTATTTCTATTTTAAAGCATGGTAACGTTTACAACGGCCGTTGCTAGGCTGCCGACGTTCTGTTTTGTACTGTATTTCACAATCCCTGCAAGATTTTTATACTTTATTAGCAATGCGCATCCTTGTGGACTTGATTCTTGATGTTTCTATAAAATATTTTAGCGAAATAATTTTATTTTCAATTAATTAATAATTAAAAAAAAATTTTAAAAATTAGATAAAGTAAAACATTTAAAAAAACACAATGAATTTAATTAAATAAGGAATGATTGTTAAACAAGAGAAATTAATTCTTGCAATCTTTAATGGAATAATAAAAATTTAAAATTAAATTTACTGAAAAATAATTACTGGGGTTTGAACCTACGACCATGGGCACTCTAGACTAACGCGCTACCACAACCCCATTCGAGCTCCGCTAGGTTCCATCCTAAATACTTAAAACCCACGCCTTTGTCGCCTTTAACCCGATCATGCGCACAACGGCTACCCGTCGGCAGCCTAGTCATTCCCGATTACGGCCAATAATACAAAAAATAAAAACAATATATTTAACTTACACCCATAATAAATTTGCTGAAGGTTCGTTTCGCCTGAAGACGCTTGCACAAACTTCCATTACTTATTTACAACTATATTTGAGTCTCACCAGAACTAGTGGAGAAATCGTACAATACGCATGCGTGAGGAGAGGAAAATTAAAAAAACGGAAACTTCACGATGAAAATTCCGTTTTGTAGTTTACGGAATTAATCCATGAAAAATTCACGGAAAATAATACGTCAAAAGACGTTCATTTTTTACAGTGTAGAATCCTAGCCCAGTTGAAGACATGTTCAGGTTTCTCGTCGATCTTCATAACGTTTTAATCTTTCGCCTTTTACTAAAGATCACCGTGGAGAGGAGCACTCTAATGAGCTTTTACCTAATTTTTGGAATCCCACTTTGGTGGAATTATAATTGAAATGAAAGATAACTCACTTTAAATCAGCAATTTTGCTTTGGATTTCCTCTGACCTATAATAGCACATGAGTCTTGCAAGAGGTATTTCTGTCGAATGATTTTATGAATCGCTTATTTAGAGAAAAGTTTTAAATAGCAACGAGAAACAAACACGGGTTAAATTTATGTTCGAAAATTTGCAAAAGTTCGAATATTTGCAAATTTTTCAGTGTTATTGTGTAGTTTTGTGTTTTTTTTAGTTGAATGAACACAAAATTTAATCAAAAAATCAAAAGAATTTGCAAATATGCGAACTTTTTCCTTTGTGACCCCTGAAAAAGTGCTATTTTCACATGCTAATATCTCGGCGAATATTCAAGATATTTTAATGAATTTTTTTTCGGTGAGTTCTACGTGACGTTGGCAACAATACTCTCCGTGAGGTTTTTGCTCTATCTCCTTTAGTTTTTTAATTAATTTTTTAAACTTTTTAATTTTACCGCTAGGGGCGCTGTACGTCATCTCAATGGATTCTCCAGGCTCACTTACCTAGGGGTAGACCTTACTTCCATGACCCTAGGAGGCGTTGGTTCCGAATAAAAGCCGTGCAACGCAATTTTGAAACACCCTGTACAATGTACAGGGTGTTTCAAAAATGACTGACACATTTTAAAAATTTTTAATTAAAAAACTAAAAAAGATAAACATTAAACATACGCGGTTTATTGCATCCTACTCATAAGACCGTACATACTGTAATACTTAGTGATTATCTTATTTCTTATAAATCTTATTTTACTTGTAATTTTTAATATTGTTTTTTTTTGTTGGTTTTATTTGTAGTTAGAATTTTTACTCTTTACCAAAAAATTAGTCTTAAAAAAGGATAAGTCAAATACTTTCCATTTAATTAGAATAGCTAGAATTATTAGTAAATATATGAAAGTTAAATTATTATATACTGTTATCTGAGTTCATGTGCATTTTTATGGATAAATTTCTTTTAGCGAATTTATATCATAGGAGTTTTAAAAATATTACATTAAACGACAAAATTAGTGCTATTTTTATAATTATACACGGTGTTTCAGGTAAAACAAAACCAAAATAATTTGTACAGGGCATAAAATATCTTAGAAAATAAAATTCTAATCAAAATGACACAAACTACAACTTTCTAGGGTAGATAGAACTTGATTTATGGTAACTTTAGTAATGCAGGAAAAACAACTTCACGAATAACTTGTAATGTTAAAAAAAATTATTACTCCTAAACGAAGAGTAGTAAAAATATGAAACCAACTGCCAACTATAAGGTAGGATAGTAGATTATCCTAGAAAAATTATGAACTTTATATAAAAATTTTATCTTGGAGGTTTCGGTCAATTTATTGAAAAATGAGGCAATTTCCAAAACTTTGGCCCGATTCCGGGGGACCTAAACATTTTTTGATCGGGATGAAATTTTTCATGGTGAATATGTGACCCCTAAGGCAACTTTTTTTCAGTATGCCTTTTTGAATTTCGAAAAAAAGTTTTTCGTGATACGCCCTACTGTACATACATATAAATAAAAAAATCAATAATTTAATACATATATAATAAGCATATTTATACATAACCGAGAATTAAAGAATTTATTAGTGAATAAAAATTTAAAAAATAAAAAAAATAAATGAAAAAAAAACAGATTTAGTAATAGGTTGAATAATCAAGGAACAAGTTGGCAAAAGTCTGGTTTAATAAGAAATTTGCTTCGTTTTATATCTGAAAATAACATTCTAAGTCGTCCAAGTTTATTATGAAATTAAAAAGTTCACGTTTAAAAGTAGAATATTTATCTATATTTTGAAGATAAAGAGGCAAAATGTTATAGATTTTAGGTGCTAAGTAGTAAAAATGTTTCCGAAATATTTCTTTTGAAAAATGTGTTATTTTATAAATTTCATTAGGTCTTCTTTGAGAGATATTCACTTTTAAATCACAAATTAATTTGTTGCGATGCAAAAAAAGTGCAACACGGAAAAGGAAATCATATTTTAAAGGTAGTAAGTTAAGATCTCTAAAGTTATTGACGTGTGAGTGACCAGATTTTAAAATTTTGAAGTATTTATTTTGAATTGAAATTAGCGGTAGCAAATTGTATTTATAATCACCTCCCCAAATAATAATACCATAATTCAGTAATGAGTAGAACCAAGAATAATAAAGTATATTTTAAAAAACTTTGCATCAATTTTACTTTTTAGATGGTAAAACTTAATTAAAACGAAACGCAACCTATTACTTAACTCTTTTATATGAGTTTTCCATTTTAAGTTTGAATCAACATGAAGAACTAAATATTTAATGCTAGAAACTGACTGCAATAAGTAGCATTGACAGTTTCAGGTATTATTGCATGATGTTGAATGAAATTTAATATTAAGATCAAGTTCAGTTGGCCTTAGACCAAAATAAATATACTTGGTTTTGTTAAGGTTTAAATTTAGATCATTGGCTGAAAACCACATCCCTAATTCCAGTAAGTCAGATTGAATTTGCCGTTCAAGTTCATCAATATCACAGCATGAATATAAAAGCACAGAGTCATCAGCATATGTAAGCATTTTTCCAAATAACTAATTTACATAGGTCATTAATAAAAATAAGAAATAATAAAGGACCCAATATAGAACCTTGAGGAACTCCACGATTAGATAAAATATATTCACTGAAACTATTTTTAATTTTTACGCGTTGTTCTCTGTTTGATAGATAAGACTTTAACCAATCTAAAACATTACCTCGAAAACCGACCATTTCCAACTTTTGTGTTAAAATAGCATGATTAACATTATCAAAGGCTTTAGAAATATCAAGAAATATAGCCACTGTTTTTTTATTATCGTCTATTCTTTCATAAATAAATTTTGAAAATTCTAAAAGAGCACCTTCTGTATTTCGTCCTTTAATAAAGCCAAATTGATTATCAGCAAAGAAGTTAGTTTTACCCAAAAAATCATACATTCGGTTGGCCAATGCTTTTTCAATGATTTTAGAGAATTATTGAGGGAGAATTGATATTGGTCTGTAGTTTGAAATGGATGATTTATCTCCAGATTTATAAATTGGGGTTACTGTTGCTCTTTTGAGTGACTTGGGAAATTCACCTTTAATTATTGATGTATTAACAAAATTTGTGAAAAAGTTTAGGTTATTATGAGAAATTTGTTTAATAATCCTTACGTTAATACCATCGTAGTCGTATGAGTCAGTATTACAAAATGTTTTGAGTAAATTTGAAACCTCAAGGTTACTGTAATCAAAGTAAACGAAAGAGTTTACGTTTGGGGTGATATACTTACGAAATTTCGTCAAGTCCAATTCTATGTTATTAGAAGGAATGTTAATGAAAAATTGATTGAATTTAAGGGCAGATTGATGGTTATTTAAATCATTTGGTATAGGTAAATTCCTTGTTTTTTTACCTATAATCTCATTAATTATATCCCATTTTTGCTTAGATGAAGTGCAATTCATAAATTTATTTTTAAAATAATCTGATTTATTTGTTTTAATAGCCTGTTTCAATTCTGAAAGAGTAGTGCGATATGCTGTTTTGTAAATAATGTCAAAAGGATATTTTCTTAACTTCTTAAATAGTTTTTCTTTTCTTCTAATTAAAAGCAGAATATTATTACTTATCCATTCATGTTTTGGTTTTTTGAAAAATTTTACAGGGCGTTTAAAGTTATTTTTAATCTTATTTATTACAAATATCAAAGACTGATAATGTTGATCGAGTGAGCATCCATTATTCCAATTAAATATGTATGAGTTTAGGTATTCATTAAATTTGTGGAAATTTACAGATAGAAGGATTGAATTTATATCAGATTCTTATGCTAACTTCTGAATACATTCTAGTTTACATAAAGTTATGAAATGATCAGAGATATCACTTATACAAATTCCTGTGGATACTGAAAAATATTTATGAATACTTTATTTAGAGAAAAGTTTAAAATAGCAACGAGAAACAAACACGGGTTAAATTTATATGGATTTGGTGACAGTCACCACTTTAAAAACCAAACGAATTTTATTAGGTAGAATCCTAGCCCAGTTGAAGACATGCCTAGGTTTCTCTTCATAACGTGCTAATCTTCCGCCTTTTACTAAAGATCACCATGGAGAGGAGCACTCTAATAAGCTTTTACCTAATTTTTGGAAGCCCACTTTGGTGGGATTATAATTGAAATAAAAGATTACTTACTTTAATTCAGCAATTTTGCTTTGGATTTCCTCTGATTAAGAATAGCGCCTGAGTCTTGCAAGAGGTATTTCTGTCGAATGATTTGGTGAATCCTTTATTTAGAGAAAAGTTTAAAATAGCAACGAGAAACAAACACGGGTTAAATTTATGTGGGTTTGATGACAGTCACCACTTTAAAAACCAAACGAATTTTATTAGGTAGAATCCTAGCCCAGTTGAAGACATGCTCAGGTTTCTCTTCATTACGTGCTAATCTTTCGCCTTTTACTAAAGATCACCGTGGTGAGGAGCACTCTAATGAGCTTTTACCTAATTTTTGGAATCCCACTTTGGTGGGATTATAATTGAAATAAAAGATAACTCACTTTAGTTCAGTAATTTCGCTTTGGATTTCCTCTGATTAAGAATAGCGCCTGAGTCTTGCAAGAGGTATTTCTGTCGAATTATTTTGTGAATCCTTTATTTATAGTCCAAGAAAGTTAAGGGTTGAGGTGGAACAAATTGTAAAAGAAAGTTTGATGGGTGATTCTTATAGGAAATTTTCTGTAGAAAACGATGGTGAAACGTTTACCAAAATTAACCTCATCCTTTAGCCAATATGGCGGATTTTCCAAAATGGCGGACAATCGTTTTTAACTTATAACTTCCTAAAAAATGTTAATAAAATTATAAATTTTGCAGTAAATGATTAGAATTTAGTAGCAAAAACAATGGGACACTGTTTTTTTTCTCTTACGATTTGTCATTTATCCAATATGGCGGATTTTCCAAAATGGCGTCCACTAATGTTTATAGAAAAAAAAATTATGAGGATAAATTCGTAATTTTTTCAGGATATGGTAAGAATTAAGTCATAATAATATTCATATAAATTTCCTTTCCTCAATGTATCAAATATGGCGGATTTTTCAAAATGGCGGACAATCGTGTTTTACTAATATGCTAAAATTCGTTAATAAAATAAAACTTTTGCTGTAAATTATTAGAATTTAGTAGCAAAAATAATGTGGAACTGTTTTTTGTCTCTTACGATAAGTCATTTATCCAATATGGCGGATTTTCCAAAATGGCGTCCACCTAATGTTTAAAATAAATAAATTATGATAATTAATTCGTAATTTTTACAGGATATGGTAAACATTAAGTCATAATAATATTCATATCAGTTTCCTCCCCCTCAATGTATCAAATATGGCGGATTTTTCCAAAATGGCGGCCACTTATTTAGAGCCTTTTTAATTTTTAATTTTTTTTCTTAATAATTAGAAATATTAAATTTTATTTGGTAAAATATAAGCAGAATACTTATATTTTACTAAAATTTACTGGTAAATAATGTTAAAGGTAGGTAGAAATTCAAAAATTACCATTTACCACTAAGTTTGAAATATGGGGCCGTCTTTTTGGAAATTATTTCTATGTATCGCAAAATCTTGGTTAATATACTATTTTATAGGTAATTTAATATATAAATACTATGTTATGCCAAAATAAAATTTATTTATATGTAAAAACGTTAAAAATAAAAAGGCTCCAAATATGTGGCCACCATTTTGGAAAATCCGCCATATTTGATACATTGAGGAGGAGGAAACTGATATGAATATTATTATGACTTAATGTTTACCATATCCTGTAAAAATTACGAATTAATTATCATAATTTATTTATTTTAAACATTAGGTGGACGCCATTTTGGAAAATCCGCCATATTGGATAAATGACTTATCGTAAGAGACAAAAAACAGTTCCACATTATTTTTGCTACTAAATTCTAATAATTTACAGCAAAAGTTTTATTTTATTAACGAATTTTAGCATATTAGTAAAACACGATTGTCCGCCATTTTGAAAAATCCGCCATATTTGATACATTGAGGAAAAGAAATTTATATGAATATTATTATGACTTAATTCTTACCATATCCTGAAAAAATTACGAATTTATCATCATAATTTTTTTTATTATAAACATTAGTGGACGCCATTTTGGAGAATCCGCCATATTGGATAAATGACAAATCGTAAGAGAAAAAAAACAGTGTCCCATTGTTTTTGCTACTAAATTCTAATCATTTACTGCAAAATTTATAATTTTATTACATTTTTTAGGAAGTTATAAGTTAAAAACGATTGTCCGCCATTTTGGAAAATCCGACATATTGGCTAAAGGACGAGGTTAATTTTGGTATACCATTCACCATCGTTTTCTACGGAAAATTTCCTATAAGAATCACCCATCAAACTTTCTTTTACAATTTGTTCCACCTCAACCCCTTTTTTGAGCTAACTTTCTTGGACTATTAGAGAAAAGTTTAAAATAGCAACGAGAAACAAACACGGTTTGAATTTATGTGGGTTTGGTGACTCCTTTAGTTTTTAAATTAATATTTTTAACTTTTTAATTTCGTCGCTAGGGGCCCTGTAAGTTCTCTCAATGGATTCTCCAGGCTCATTTACCTAGGGGTAGACCATACATCTGTAACCCTAGGAGGCGTTGGTTCCATATAAAAGCCATTCAACGCAATTTTGAAACATCCTGTATAGGCTGGAGGTGATAGTCGCCACTTTAAAACAATAATTTATTTCTTTATTTAGTTGCGTGCCAAAAAGCTTCTATATTGATCAGATTATGGATTTTGATCAGGATAAAATGCGTAAAGTTTTTTATTGTCCAGTCCTTCTTTGCCTCCACCACTGTAATTGGATTTTTTGTTGTGTGTGTTTTTTATAAAAAAAAATGTTCTTAATAATAATAAAGTGGGGTTTATTTCAGCCTGAATATAAATACCGGGTTAGTTGGTTCTTGCTAATTTTTTGCTTGACATTATTTTTTTAAGCGAGCATGGCATATGGGGAATGTTTGACACTTTGTGACAAGTAGGAGGGAGGGGTTCAGAAATTTTGAGAATATGTGTGACATCATTTATGGACAGCACTTTATGAGATAAACAGAAGGCGATATTACGTCACGCTCAGAGGGAGAAAGAGGTAAAACAATTTGTAACTGTTTGTGACAAGAGGAGGTGGGTTCAAAAGTTGTGAGAGCACAGTCTGAAGCTGAAAATCCTCCAAAAAAACAACAGCTCAAATAAATAAAAAGGTTCCGGAAAATTTCAAACCCTGTATTAGACATATTGTTGGTTTAAGAGCGTTACATGTGACATAGTTTGAGGGGGCAAAACTGGGCACAAAAAAGTGTGACATCATTTATGGATGTTTCCATTTAGACCAGTGGTTCCCAAACTATTTTGGTCGTGGAACCCCCAAATTTGTTGCCAATGATCGCGGAACCCTGAATATTTTTTAATCAATGACTTTTCAAAATTTAATATCTGATATTAAATGAAACCAGGCGTTGATCCAGCACTGGTCCAGGGGGCATTTTTCCAGACAATTACCTTTACCTTTTGGCAAAAATGTCAAATTCTTGGGGATTTTCTAAATCCCCTTGTGGTACAGCTGGGGGGTGTGGGAGTCCTCCCCCCAGAAAATTTTTTAAATTTGACTTGTAAAAGTATAGTTTTAACTCATTTTGAGAAGCTTTTTGGGTCCAAGGGGGGACCTTTCCGGACCATTACCTTTATCTTTTGACAAAAAATATCAAAATGTTGGGGATTTTCCAAAAAGTATCGCGCAAGATCCCCTTGTGGAACCGTGGGGGGGTCTGGGAGTCCTCCCCAGAAAAATTTTGAAATTCGACTGGTAAAAGTAGGGTTTTAACTCATTTTGAGAACCTTTTTGGTCCAAGGGGGGCGGCACTGTCTATTCTTATTTGTTTAAAGTGAAATAAAGTTTGGACCCTTTAAAACATGGAACCCCTTAAACACCCATTTAAACATGGAACCTTTAAATTTTTTCGAGAAACCGACTTTGGGAACCACTGTCATAGACTGATAATTTTTTATTGAACTTGTTTAGCAAATCTTCGCAGTATAATGCATCTCCCGTTTGAATGAGGGGTTATGTTTTTTCCCCTTAAGAGAAAACAGTTCCCCAAGCATTTCCCGTAACGCCGTTCCGGTATATACAACATCCGCGTCCACCAAACCGCCAATTAAAGAGGTTATCGCACAGTCCATTTTTCAGCCCAACGAGGGGTCGTGCGGGAATGTGTGATTACGCGGCTTCCAAGAGCACATATTGACGCTGAACCCCTATCATCACCTTATGCGCTGACCCACGCGATGAAGTAATTTTCACCTCACTCGCCGCTCACACACAGCCTGTGATTATCACTTTATAGCTTTATTATTTGTCGTGGAGCTGTGTTTTTTTCTCTTTTCGTTTATGTGAGGGGGTCGTTCTTTAAGTGCGGAGGGTTGTTCGATGAGATCTCAGGATGGTTTTGGTTGTGTTCTAAGTAGAGATGTAAAATTCCCACATTTTTTTGGGAGGCGGGAAAAAATCCAGGATTTTTGGGAGTAAACCGGGAATTCTAGGGGAATATTGAACGTCCACAACGATATTTCATCATCAGTTTTCATTTTCTAGGCACTCTTTTGAGAAGTTTGACAATGTTTTATATAAACTCACTGAAAGACCATTCTGCAAATGAAATTCTTATTAATAATGAAGTAATTTAGCAAATTAGTTACAAAGAACATCTAAATTCCCCGTCTAAATACAATTTTGCACTGCAAGTTGAAAAGTAAAATCGAGGATGATATTTTAAACATGATCGCAAACATCAGTTATTGATAGTTCTTTCTTTAAACTATTTATATTATTTCATGAGCTTTATAATATTATATATCGCTTACTTCTGTTTTTAGCTTAAACCGAAATCCAAGTCTTAGAATTAAAATTAACCTTAAAATTTTTAAAATTTCAATGTCAATCAGGAGTTGAACTGTTCTTTTCTGAAAATTTTCGGGAATATTCAAAATTCCCATTCCAAAAAACCGGGTTTATTCCCGGGAATAAACCCGGTTTTTCCAGCCTTTAAATCTCTAGTTCCAAGTTGGAGAATTTGGAGATAAACGACGAACTCCGCACTTAAATAAATGGTTTAAGCAACTTTTAGAACCATTACTTGAAATTCCCCCCTTGGTTTATTTGTTTTGAACTGGGACTCATGTTATTATTACAAGAGGAATTTAAATTATTATAATTTACTCTCTGAGAGAGAGATCGAGTAAAGGGAAAATAAGGGAGAGAGTAAAGAGAGAGAGTAAGAGAAAGAGTAAAGATAGAAAGAGAGGCAGGACCAGACTTTTAGGCAAGATGATCATTTGATTGAAACTACAAACCGATAAGTGAAGTTCTGCTGACAAGTTAATACCTAAAGTAAAATTTTAAAATACTCCGATCCTAGAAGAATGAAAAGAATACGAATTAATTACAAGAGATTAAAGAATAACTCTTTAGAAGAACGCGATGTTAACTTATATTCATCTGATATCAACCGATAATATATCGTAGACGTAGATTATTATAATTTGAATATGTAAGAAAATCAATAATGATTCATTTCGTGAGTTACTAAAAGAAGGGTTCTTGAATGTGGCGACGTATTTTGCAAGATGTAAAAATTAAACAGCTTAAAAAGTAAGGAAGTCCATAAATTTTTAAAATGCCTGTCTTCCCGAAGCCGATACCAGGCTGTTACCAAAACAGGCCCGTTATTACAACTGATAGTGTAATGTGCGTAGATATACAATTCCTTTTTTAAACAATAATTCCAAGTTCCTCTTTAAACATAAAAGAAAAAAATCAATCTCAGGAGAACTCTTCATTGCAATTAAATTACGTTCCCTTCTCCCCATAGGATCCTCTCATCACACTCTCGTAAGAACAAGCGATGAGTTTTCAATTCTTAACTGGTTATACGCGCATAGCTCTGTTATTATCTCTTTCTCCGGGTGTTGGATGAAGTGGGAAAAAATTCGTTTTCTCGTTTTGACAAGTTACGCGACCCAGGGTGTTATTATGTTCGTTTGTAAATGGGTGTTCTCCATAAGCGGCGGCGTCTTCATATCGTATGTTCCGCGGAGGGAATAATTGAGCTGGGTGTCACAAATAGGCGCTTTGCAACTTTGAGGATACGTGACAAAATGCGTAATTTTGGTAAGGGTATGGTTCAAAAAGTAGGGGAGAGTGGGGTAATAAGATTCAAATGGGGTAATAAGAAACATTAAAAATTCCACAGGATTCTCCTTTAAGTTTATGAAGCTGATTTTTTTACAGAATGTTTGCTTCATTAATAGCTTTCTTTGAAAAAATAATGAACTTCTTAAGTAAAAGGGGAAGGGGAGTTTTTACTTGTTTCTTATTACCCCAAGCGACTGTATCTTATTACCCCGTTTGGGGTATAGGAAACAAGCCAGCCAGTTATATGCTAACTAAAACAATTAAAAATCAAATGAAGGTATTAATATAATCTCTAAAGATAATTTTATAACCCCAGTAATTTTCAGACATTTTCATTTAAAACCTTTCGATATATGCCTAGTTAAAAATTAGTCTTAAGTAAAGTAAAAGTTGAAAGTTATAAGCAACACTATATTTTTATACAAAATATTTGAAAATCATGACAAAATTAATAAAATGGAGTTTCTCTTACTTCCTTTTGTGATACTAATTGGTTATTCTCCCCCAAAATCAACTCAATTTTTTTTGCAAGCTCAGTTTTTTAAGGTCGGTTCCACTTTCTCTGTATAAACTCAGCGCTACCCTATTTCTTCAAGTTTGAATGGTTCAGGAAGTTTATAAAGACACCCTCAAACCTACTCCCCACCCCGTGCGTTTCCAATATTGTTTTAATTAATTTCACGGAAAATTAAATACATAAAAAACGACTTAATATTTTAGTTTACTCACCATAACTTAAATTAAAACGTAAAATTTATATAAACTGTCGATCGAATTACTTATAACTTTTTTAACAAACTAGAGTGGTGAGTAAGAGTTGTCTTTCAACCCACCTACTTCAGGAAAATTAAGTAGAAATAAAATTAATTGAATTTACAAGTTTTAATTTGATAAATGAATTAAGAACAATAAAATATTAGTATAATAAAGAGAAAAATTCGTTAAATTTTCATGCATAAAATGCTAGTGTTTCTTATTACCCCATAATTTTGATTAAATGCGGTAATAAGAAACAGGGCACTTTTAAGAATGATCCACAACCCTAAATTGAAGAACAAAAGGTGAATTATATAGCCCATTTAACCTCCTTAAAAGTTCACTAATAAAATTGAATAAGAATTTAATAGCAAATACAAGATAAATTGAAATTGTTGAAAAAGCATGACTTTAGGTCAGCGGTTCCCAAAGTGGTCCATATGGACCCCCAGGGGTCCACAGCAACTGCCAGGGGGTCCACAGGCATGAAAATGAAAATTGGGGGTCCACAGCAATTTCTAGGGGGTCCACGGAGAAAATTTCATTAAAATGAAAAATTTTGTCTTTTATAATCCAATTTTGTTATATGAAAAGTTGGTTATCAGTGAGACCTTGCAAACGCGAGCAGGGGAGATGGAATCTTTGTCAAAAATTAAATGTTATATTAATAAATAATTAAAACATTAAAACTAACCCTACACTGCAAAAAATTTCACAGTAAATTTACAGCAAAAATCACTGGCAATATGGGTGCCAGCTCTTTTTGCAGTGATTTTACAGCAATTTTGTAATTTTTGACTTTAACAGCAATTTTGTAAATTAACAGCAATTTTGTAAATTTAACACAGCAATTCTGTATTTTTACAGCTATTTTGTAATTTTACAGAATTTTGTGTTAACATTACAGCGATACTGTAATTATTCCGCAGAAAAACTAGAAAGCAATGTGCACATCTCAGTTATGTCTTGTTCTTCCATGTTTCTACAAGTATTCAAAATGTGGCATATTATGAACCACGGGAGATACCGATCCGATCTACGAAGGTTATACTTCATAGCTTTAGAATCATGTTGGTTCTTACACCTCATCTAAATAATTTGACTCAAACATAATTGACAAAAACAAACATTGGTTTCCTGTCCACAAGGATTCAGAAATGAAAACCAGAATTTTCCAGGAAAGTATTAAACTGCTGTAAAAACTCATAAAATCAGGAACGTTACTCATTTAAATGCATTCAATAAACAAGAATTTCATTTTCTTTTAATATTTATTTCGATGACCAATTAAAGAACTACAGATATTACAAGGAAAACTACCAGGAAAATTACTATGTATATTTAATTTATACTAATGTAGGTGGCGCTTCAAATTTACAGCTAAAAAGGCAGTTTTTTTAGATTACAGCAAATGCGTAAAATATTAACAGCAGTTTTTGCTGTGAAATTTTTCGTTTTTTTTGCAGTGTGTATCTGGTCACTAGCACAGCAGTTGCCATCAGTAAACTATAGCAGGTGGCGCTTCGAATTTACAGCTAAAAAGGCAGTGTTTTGAGATTACAGCAAATGCGTAAAATATTTACAGCAGTTTTTGCTGTTAAATTTCCGTTTTTTTTTTGCAGTGTATAGTTAACCTCGGTTACATTTAGCCTTAGCCATTGATGGTCATTTTCTCATGTGTAACTTGTTAAACGTCAATAATAAAGGCGTGTTTTCAAGATTTGAACCTCGCAAGAACCTAATTTTTTAAATTTAAATATCATTTTGTTTATACTTTAATTTTGATAATCGCTTTTTACGATTGAATATTTTCATTAACGGTTCTCCTTTGGTGAAACTTAACTATCAGTATTTTTTCTTCTATGGAAAACTCATGAAGTTTTTCAAAATTTATAAATGCTGCTGTTCAATATCATATGTAAATGCACATATTTCTTAATGTATGTATAAAAAGCAACATATATTTTTTTATTGCAAAAACTTTGTTTCTCAATTTCATAAAAAACTCTATTTTTGTAGTGTATGATTTAATTTCTTTTCATAGTTGAACTTTATTAAGTATTGTTTGTTAACATGCCATATATTAATTTAAATATTTCTGAAATTTTATGATTTGGTGAATGAATAACTCACTTATAAGCCATTAACTTTAACAAGTTTGCGACCAACACTTTAATTGCTAAAGCTAAAAGTTTTTGTGCTTTGAAATGTAATGATATTGAAAGGTTAGTGTTGTTTTTAGTTTTAAACTTTTAAAATGTTTGATTTTTATAATTTCATTAAAAATGTTGAGTAACCATATCGATGACAATTTGATTTCTATTCATAGTTCAATTTAATAACATATTGTTTGTTAACATTCCATATATTAATTTTAATTAATTCTAAAAATTTTATGATTTGGTGAATGAATAACTTACTCATAAGCCATTAACTTTAAGAAGCTTGCAACCAAAACTTATTCTTAAAATAAAAAAGTTTCTGTCTTGAAATGCAGTGATATTAAAAGTTTATATTTATTTTTATTTCAAACTTTTAAAATGTTTGATTGTTATAATATACTTAAAAATATCAATTCACCTTATGAATGGCAAAAGTTTAAAAAACCACAAGTTTTTTTTTAAAAATATGTAAAAGTGTGAAATAAATGCTTATTAACGCACTAAAAAACACTTGAAAAAAATTACAAAATTTATACGTGGCTTAGAAATATGTATCATAAACATAAGATTAGGTCCCTAAAACAGGGGGTCCACGGGGTACGAAAAATGTCGTCAGGGGGTCCACGGGCCAAAAAAGTTTGGGAACCCCTGCTTAGGTGGATGATTTTGCTGACCTGATTATTTCAAACGGGAATTTTTCACTGAAGTAATGATTCTAAAACGATAAATTTTTTGGGGGATATAGAGTATGTCTTGAAGATATTCTGTGATTTTTTTTTAGATTTTTTATGCTCACACACAAATCTGCAAATTAAATGTTTCTTATTCCCCCAATTTCTTATTACCCCACTCTCTCCTATTTGCTTTGTTACGATGCGTATACAGAAATATGCGGACTCGTCAACGTAAAACTGAATTATGTGTGAAGGCTCATATTGACACTTATCACTAGGGCTAGGATTTATATGTAATTACATATTTGTTCAGAAATCTGATATTAAAGTGTGCTCTTGAATTCTATACGTTTTAAAATATTTTCAATCAATTAAGACCATGTTTATTTTACATATTTTCACATATTTCGGTTTATTTACATATTTTTACATATTCTACTTATAACTACATATTTTTATTACATATTTATCCATTTTCAAGTTTTTCAAAAATAATCAAACGTTTTACCAATTTTCAAATTAAAGTAACCCATAAAATGAAATACACATTCAAATTGTAGTTAAAATTAGTGCCCCAATGCTGAATTTAACTTTTAAAAGGTTGTGAAGTCGGGATCGTCAGATGAAACGTGTCAGGCGCGCAAAGAAGGGAAATAGGCACATGGTTTTCCTTTTTTCTCGCGACAAGACAGCAAAAAAAACATGAGTTGTCGTCAAATAGCTAAAACCAACCTTCCCTACTATGTGCTTGCGTAATATTTGAAGATCCCTTTTAAAAAATTACTTAACAGTTTTTTTATTATTACATATTTGGCATTTTTTAATACATATTTTGCTAAAATAAACACATATTACCTGTACATATTTTGGATTTTTAATTACATATAAATCACAGCCCTAGTGATTAGTTTTGTACAATTTTTTCCTTTAAATGTGTGTTGTGTAAAAAAATTAGTCCATTCTAATTGTCTAAAATTGAATTAAAACACTGTTTTAAAGTCAAATTTTCAAAATTTTTCTTTTTAACAGTGCTTTAGAGTCAATTATGTGTAACTAGAACTAGAAAAATAAAATTAAATTTGGGTTTTGAGCAGGGTTGGCAAAAATCCTTGTTTTTTTAAAAAAAACCAAGTAGGTTGGGTTTTTTCGGGTTTTTTCTATAAAACCCTAAAAAAACATATAAAACTGGGTTTTTTCAAAATTATGTGGTTTTCTCCTATATAGTTAGTGGGTTTTTTCAAATTTTAGTGAGTTCTTTCTATGTTAAATGTGTTCTGTCAAAATAATGTCAGTTTTTCCATGGCTAAGTGGGTTTTTTCCAGGGTTGGCTGGATTGAACCCAATTGGGTTGGACCCAATGGGTTTTTTCGAAAAACCCATGTGAAAAAACCCACATTTTGGACACATTTTTGGGTTTTTTCAAGAAAAATCAAGATTTTGGTAGTTCTTTCAAAATGTAATGTGTTTTTTCAAAGTTTAGGATATTTTTACAATTTTAATGGGTTTTTTTCAAAATTTAAACTAGGTTTTAAAAATTAAATGGTGTTTTTTCAATTTCAGGGAGCTTTTTTTTAAAGTTAAATAGGTTCTTTCATTATTCAGTGGGTTTTTCAATATTGAATGGGTTTTTTTTCAAAATTTAAGACGTTTAAAGTTCAAACTAGATATAAAAATAAAAAATAAGGAAGATTTTTTTGACTTTCAGTGGGTTTTTTCAAAGTTGAATAAATTTCTTTCAATATTAAATGGGTTTTTTCAAAGTTTAGGATATTTTTTTAATTTTAGTGGGTTTTTTCAAAATTTAAACCAGGTTTCAGTAAATAAGGGATGTTTTTACCATTTCAGTGGGTTTTTTCAAAGTATAAAAACTTTGAAAAATCCCACTTAACTGTGGAAAAACTGACATTATTTTGACAGAACACATTTAACATAGAAAGAACTCACTAAAATTTGAAAAAACCCACTTACTTTACAGGAGAAAACCACTTAATTTTGAAAAAACCCACACTTCTTCCTAAAAAACCCAGTTTTATGTGGGTTTTTTCAGGGTTTTATTGAAAAAACCCGATAAAACCAACCCACTTGGGTTTTTTCAAAAAAACCCGGGTTTTTGCCAACCCTGGTTTTTTCAAAGTTGAAACTTTTTATACTTTGAAAAAACCCACTAAAATTTTTAAAAAATATCCTAAACTTTAGTGAACCTGAAACATCGGCTAACACAAATCGCAAACTTTTAATTCAACAACAACAACCACCATCTCCAAAGAAATTTTAAAGAGGTACGAAAATTACCCATCATAGGTAAACAGCACAGCCCAAGCAAACACCCGCAATTACCCGAAGCAGAGATCATCGGAGGAAGGGTTCGATCGTGAGTCAACAAGAGCAGGGGCGCAGCAGCGCTACCTTATTAAATTACCCAGTGGCCATCCATCAGGGCTGCTTAGGGCCGGGGTCGCGGGCGATTAGGGGCGTAATGGGGCTTCACCCCGGATCTGGCGTTTTCCATTAGGCGGTCGTGATGCCCCATTACATCATGCCAAATGAAATCATTTGGCGAGAGGTGGTCGGGCCTGTTTGGACTCGTTTAGAGGTGGTGCTCGATTGGGGGAGGGATCATGCTTGGTCGTCTGAGGTGTTTGAGACGATTTCTTTTAGGGGGTGGGATGGGGTGTTTTGTTTTCTGGTGGTTAAGTACTGGGATTGAGTTGGTAAGGGGTGTCACGAAAAAATTGGTGTGTCTCTTCCCTAGTGTTTTTTTTTCTGATGATCTTTTTCCCCCTCTTTCTCTTATCAATTTCTTTAAAGGACTGTTTTACTTTCGATGTTCTTTTGAACATCTTCAGCATTATCAGAACATCAACATTATCTTCTTTTGTCCTGAGTGACTCCTGTGAATGGCTAGTTTGCATAGAAAAGTGAAGGAGTATGTAGTAAAATAATGCCAAGTTACATGATTAACATTTTATTTACCAACAGTACTTATAAGTACCATTTCCCAATGTTCGAAATTCGTTCAATTTTCGTCATGTAAGGCCAAATTTAGTTTACTTATAGTTGCAGTTACGTAAACTTGACATATTTTGGATGAGGAAAATAATTTGGTATATAAAGGGTTAAGACGTTTTCTTTTGGGGGTTAACTGTGATAGTTTTCTTTAAATTGGTTAAGTACTGTGATTGAGAAAAAATTGTGTTTTCTCTCTTTTTCCGATACTTCTTTCACTTTCATTATCTTTTTTACCATCTCTTTAACCCTAAACTATTCTTTTTTTTCTCTTTAGTCATTCATCTTTCTCATTAATTTTCACTTTCAATGACTTTCTTTCATCAGGGGCCGTTCAAATATTAAGTAAGCATGTTTTTGGTAATTTTTTACCCCCCTTCCCCCCTTGTCAGCAAAGATAAGCAAACCACGAACCTTTGCCTCACAATGGATAACTGCAACAATTTTCAATTTTGCTTTTAATGTGTTCCGAATGTCTTAAAACTTCTAGAAAACATTTTATTTCTTAGATTTACGCGCCCAATAATTAATTATTTGCAATTAAAAATCACCTAGTTTCGGAATCACTTTGAAAAGGCAGTCATGTGACTTGAATGGCTGTGACGTAACATGTGTTAAATACTAGTTGTTTTAGTTAGATATCCCATAGCGTGTAGTATGTTTTATTATTTATAATTAATTCTTCTGGTTATTCTCACCCAGAATTGGCGCGAATTTTTTTTTCCTTTTACAATAACTCTTCAAAGAATCCTAATTAATTTTTTTGGGTTGTTCTGATCGGAATAATGCTGTCGGCAATTTATTTTAAGAGCCTATGTTCTCAACAATGAGAAAAAGCAAGTATCGAGCTGTGATAAAATTATTTTTAAAAGAAGCGATGTCGCCAAATTAAAGTTCCGATCCGAAATGTGTAAATGGACTCTTTAGCTTTATTTTACGAGTGAAAAAATAAGCGTCGAAGATTTAACTTGGGTGTGAGAGCATTCATTAAGAACCATGGTGGAAAAAGTTTAAAAAGAGCGACCATGCCGGAAATAATCGAAAAGTGTCCCCTAGAAGATTGATGAAAGGTGGGGAACATTTGTAATTGTCTAATCTATATAGGGGTATCAGAGGAACACGCAAATTATTTTTGCATGAGGAATTGCACTTGAAAACACTGCTCAAGATGGGTGCCACGAATCCTAAATGCGGCACAAAAGTGCATTTTGACATGACGACTTAAATGCGATTTTTAACGCGATTTTCATAAAATAAAAGCTATTTTATGCGTCTACAGGCAAACATGGACATAACTTTGAACATTTAAGTAAAACAATAATCAATGCAATGGATAATAGTCAGTTTTTCAGCACAAAAAAGTCCTATCGGCTGGCAAAGTCATGGCGTAATAACTCTATGATTTAAGGAAAATTCTGTCTATGAATTATAGGGGGAAGGCTATGAATATAATTGGAGAATACTTAACTAAACGATTGCTAAGATTTTCGGAGAAAAAATACCTATTCAGCAATTCAAGGATTTGGATTAAAAATTTTTAAAACACCCATCCCGTCACCCAGATTTGGAATCTTCAAACTTATATTTCTCCCCCAAAGTGACAATTTTTCTATGTGGACACCGTTTTTCTTCGAATTAAGAAGTAATTGTGAGTTGAATAGGTTTTTTTGCCGAAATTCCAGAAGCACCCCCAAAAGAGGGGAAATATGACCGGACTGTCCGAATAAGAAGTGAGGTAGCTTAAAAGGAAGCAATGTTAAAAAATAAACAGTTCTTTAAACCATAAGTTATCATTTTCATGGTCAGGCCGAAAATCTTTTTAACTACCCTCGTATTAATATCATTAGATATGGTTATAAGGCATGAGAGCTGTGGATTAATATGGCGATCTGAACGAATATAAGTTTCATATCATCCACAAGAATCTGGATAAAATTAGAAGAAAATATAGCTAGAACTAACATTCTTAGCCCAAAAAAAGGTTAAAACACCAAACACCATAATATATTGTACATTACATTTAAAAAAACATTTAGGAGTATACTATATAATTTGCTTATAAGGCTATTTTTCAAGGATAACCCCTCTTTTTATGTTTAAGTAGAATAAGGAATCAATGCATGAAATTTTAAGCTCAACAATATTAAGCAGTATAAATAACTTAAATTTTGTTAAATACGACTTAAAACACACACAAATTCTATATTAAGTTAAAAAATATATAAAATATGCCACCAAAGTGTTTTTATCCACATTTCTTGCTAAATGCTGTTAGATATAAATAGCATTTTTCTGGAACTTTCTTAGTTCCTTCATCTAGAATTCATTTGCAAGAAGTTTAGAAAAATCTAAAACAAATATTAAGAATATTTTATTTGGGGATAAAAATATTTTACCTTTGATCCTAAGATTTCCACAGAAAAAAATCCTTTATTAGCAGTGAAGAACTGTGGAATAATAATTTCGGAATTTTGTGGCAAATGATCCATTTTTATCTTCCACTTCTTGTTAGAATTAAGAATTACTATTAAATAAAAATAAAAAGCAAAGCAGAAAGTCTCACACTTACTATATAAACAAAACAACTAAAACTAAACAAAACAAAAGCTTTGCTATTGTCTGAGTGAGTTATGGCACCCGACACGTCACGACGGTAACATCCAATCATAGTGCGTTTCTGGTTGCATCACTTTTCGCTCATTTTTAATTGTTAATAATAAAAGAACTAATTATTTTTGAGATTTAAAAATGTGATATTCGGAATCAGAATACCAAATTTTACTAAGAACAAACTAAATAAAGATAATTTAAGAGATGCTGCAGTTATCCACCCCCCCCCTTTTTTTTGTACAAAATAAAAAAATTATTTTTGGTTTAATATTGAAACTATTTATGCAAGAAAATGAAGTAATTGTAACATCTTACGTAAGCATCACTCATACCACCCTAACCCCCCTCCCCTTGTCAGGAAAATAAGCAAAAGGCAAACCCCATCTCCCTAAGGTGCTTACGTTATATTTTAACGTCCCTTTCCTAGTCTGTAATTGGCCTTCAATTTCATATTTACTTCTTTACTCAGTCCTCTCTATTTCATTCTCTTTCCTTTTTCTTTTTTCTCTTTCATTCTCTTCTTTCTTTCTGTCTTTTAAAAGATAAAAAAGATTCTACGAGGTTAATTAGGCAATCAAAGAAGGAAGATAGCCTTATTGAAAACACTTTACTTTGCCTGAAAAGTTGGATTAATATGCTACAAATCTTTTAGGAATATCCTTTGATCTTTAAATTAAATATTTAAAAAAAAAAGCGGGTTCCAAGAAAACTTAAACTATTAAATTTTAGTAGCACTCAAGCTATTTTTTTTAATAAAACATTAGAATTAATTACTCTAATTTATATAGAAAATGAAAATTTTACTGCGAAGTTTTAAATTTGAATCGTCATTGTGAAAAAGGGAATAAGTCCAAAATAGACAAATTGACTTTGTGCTCTTTGATTAAATTTGAAAAGTTCATTTGTTTTTCTTTTCTTATTCTGTAAACTTAGCTAAAATAAATACCGATTTTAATTTAAGAGTGTTTTTACTTTTTTTTATCTAGTGAATGTTCGATTCCATTGATATATTCGCTTACTCTATTGAGACTGCCTTGACTAAGTTTTAAAATAAATTTTAGTTTTATTCATCTTAGTCTTTCTATTTTCCCTTTTGTGCTGAAAACTTAGCATAAAAGTTATTTAATTGTCGATTGAAGGGGTTCTTAAGATTTTTTTTCAACTGAGATTTCAACTGAGATGAGGTTGAAAAAGGAAATTTATAATTTTTTCATCATCAGTCATAAGTCATTCTTTCAAGTGTGAATTTTTTTTAATTACACTTTTTCAATAATTATTCGGTACTCTAAATAGGATCATGAATTTCCCGCAAAAATTTGGTGATTATACTATAAATATTCCATTAACTATACCGGGTTTTTTTTCCGATTTTCTCAAAACTTGCTTTTTGGACTTATTCCTTTTATTTACTGACGACTCAATCCCCCTACAACACTTCGATTAGTCAAGAACAATTTTTAGATAGGAAAAAATAAACTAATCATTGATAAATTGAATCGTCAGTTTGAAGAAGGGAATAAGTCCAAAAATTGACAAATTGACTTTTTGTGCTCAAAACAATCTCCAAGCTTTGCTCTACACATGGGTGAAAAGAAGGGGGAAATAACTAATACCCCTATAGGAAGATATGACCCCTTAAAGTTGTGAAATCGATGTCCATTCATTGTATTTTTTAAGTTAATTTGGAATTAAAGTTAATTTGTCTTTCTTTTCATATTCTTTGTGTTGTAAACTGAGTTAAAATAAAATTTTCTCTTAATTTCAATTTTTTCAAACTTTTTTTATGTAGGGAATGTTTGACTCCATTCATATTCACTCACTCCATTGATACTGCTTTAAAATACCTCAGTTTCACTATAATTTTGAATTTTATTTATCTTATTCTTTTTATTTCACCCTTTTGTGGTGTAAACTAAGAAGAAAAATAATTTAGAGGTGAATTTAAGGGTTTTTTAAAAGATTTTTTCATCAGAAAAATTTCATAAGGTGGAAGAAGGGAATGAATAAGTCCCTCAACTTATTTTGACGAATATTTTTGAATATACTTATATTTGTTCTGATGATTTCTCTGTTTTCTAAATAGGGTACTGAACTTCCTGTAAAAATATGGTGGTTATACAATGAAAATTCCATCACTTATACAATTTTTTTCGATTGCTCAAAACTTGGTTTTTGAACTTATTCCCTTCTTCCAACTGGCTATTCAATTATTGTTTCAAGTTTTCTGTAAAATTATCATCTTAAATTATTTTTAACTTCTCGGGTGGGAAAAGTCGTATATTATTCTATATATTATAGTCGTATATACTAGTATCGTAGTAGGGAAGTTTTAGAAATACCTTAAACGTTTTGAAAGGTAAACCTTTTGTTTACCTTTAGTATTTCTAAAACTTCTTTATTGTTGAAATCTGAATTTATCACTTTGTTAGCATCTAAGCAACTACCTTTTTCTGTCCCCAGTTTTTTCATAATGGAGGTACTATTTGTTCATTATCACATGAGTTCTTGAAATGTAAAAACTTCTACTTTTGAAAAATGTTACTGTAGTAGAATATGGCTATAACCAGGACTGGAATATATCGAGCAAAAGTTGGTGGTCCCATCGTGTTTATTTTGTGCGTGGTCTATTGTGCATTAACCACTGAAATATGTCCGCCTTCTAATTATTAATAAAAGAGTTCTACCTGAAACCACAACCCCGAAGAAAAATTTTATGGTGTCTTTCGTAACTTTGCGGTTTTATTTTCGTACGCTTTATCTCACAAGTATTCAAACGTTCTTCATTGGAAAAGTAAGAGCTTTGAAGAAAGTAAAAAAATGTAAGAGAAGCAGAAAGCGGGACTGAAGGATGGACGGAGAAAAGAACTTAACAGGACTCATTTAAGAGACACTTAAGGTGAGAAAGCAAAGAAAGTAAACAGAATTCTCTTTTTCTGTAATTTTCTTAACTTTATACTAATAATAGAATTAAAATAAGAAAGAGAAAAATAAGAATAGAATGAGATTGAACTAAAGAAGTAAAATAAGAGACTTACATACAAGTTTAAAAATAGAAAGACGAAAAAAGAAAGAGTAGCAAAGAAAGATAAATCGAACCCTCTTAGACGAGCGCTAATGGTTCGACCACATTGAATCATTAAATTCGATTCCGGGTCATATCCAGGCTGTAAAAAATCCTGATGTTTTTGATACATGTTTTTAACATAATAGAGTATTCAAGAACATTTAACTACTCGAATTAAAACAAAGAATATAAGAGATTAAAAAGAAACGACATCAATAATTATATTTTCTCCAGTTCAGAGTAAAAAATTATCTTGCTTTAATAGAATGAGTGAAGAGAGTAAAAGACATTTAGTTCTGCACCAACCAAATGTATCTTATCTACTGCTTAACCAAAGATACTAAAAGGGTCACGTGATTTTGACATTCTCGGAGGGGAGAAAGGAAGAAGCTGAGGGGCAGTTGACCGAAAGAGGAAGATACATTTACTCTCTCTAACCTTAGTTATACCCTCTATATACATAAAAAATCAGTATATTTTAAATAAAATAAAAAATACTGAAGCAAAAAATCACGTGACCCGTATAGTATTGTTGGTTCAACAGTACTCGCTAAAACTGTGCTTTCGTTACACACGATCTCTCTATAAGTGGACTACTCTGAAAACAACAGTTTCAAAACTAAAAATTACTCAAGTTTTGATATAATGTCACACACTCAAACTGGCTTCGAGTCAAATTTATTCAAATTTGAAAACATGCATGTAGGTAATATTTATTTCTGAAAATGTCTCTGATACTAAAAAATGAGACATCATGTCTACATTTTTGAGTTAGTGCATGGCATTCTCCTAAAGGGGAAAGCGACTTTTGTTACCTTTACTATGACGCAAGATAACTATCACGTGGTTATCTAATTTTATATTGGGAGAGACATCGAAACTTCGTGTCTCAGTCTCGCGAATATCTCTCTGTTTGATCTCTCTGCTAAAATTCCTGATTTTCAAACATAAGTTAAAAATAAATATAATTCCAGTGGTGAGCATAGCATTGTTTGAAACCGAGAAAGTCTGGTTGTCTGGTGTTTCAAAATTAAAGAATGGATCGTCATATTTGAAAGAAAATGTTTCATACCTAATTGAAAACAGCGATTTATTCAATTTTGAAAGTGTGCAACATCATTCAGAGCAACTGTATGTTCCGAAACGACCTTCAAGCGCTATTTAATCACTACCCAACACCAAAAAAAATAAGCACAACAAACACCAAGGGAAGAAAACGAAACGCATCAGTTATCAAACACGACACAGATTTCCATCAGATTAGAACATTCCACCAACAATTCCTCAACTCCCCGAGGCGTCACCCACAGACAATAACTCACCCTCACTCATCCCTGATTGGTCCAGACGGAACCCCACACATCGGGGGAAAACCCCACAAAACCAAAACAAACAACCATATCCCTCTCATCCCCATCCATCCTCTGCGCTTCGATATCGTCTGCGCTCCTCCGCATCCCATCTCTGACGTCACGTAATTGGGCCGTCACGATCCCTCATGCCCATTGGTCGGTAAGGTGCACTTCCTGGTGCGAGGGGGCGTGGCGAGATGACTCCCCCCCTACACAACCAATACCTGCCTGGTGGGGAGATGCATCAGGTAAACAATCCTTTGCTCACTGGATATTCGTGAACAACACCTGTTGCTCCTGTTGTGCTTAGCCCGCAGTGGATGGGGTGTGTAACAGGTAGGGATTTTTTTTATTGTTGGTGCGATGAAGTAGACCACCTCGGGTTGGTCTAGTTGTTTGAATTGGGTTTCGATCCCGATATTGTGTTTTTATAATTGTTGTGTATAAATGCAAAGGTGTTCGATCGCACTATTTATTGTTTCAATATGGTAAGCTGCTGTATTAACTGTGTCCTTTGTTTTAAAAGTAGATTAGGTTTTTTTAAACATTCTATAGTTTGATTTCATTTTAAATTTTATTGTAATCTCTCATATAAAAGCCCACGTCACTCACTGACTCACTGATTCTGGAACGCTCGCTGCGCACTAATAATGCGCGCGATAATGTGGCATTATCGCGATCAAGAAAGGCGCCGTAGGCGCCCCATAACAGACTAGTTAATAATATTATGGTAAATATTATTAATTGAAAAGCAAATATGCACATATGATGTCACGATTTATTTTCCGGTATGGTACGCAGCAGAATTGTGTCCTTTGTTTTGAAATGAAACTGGGCTAGGTTTGAAATAGATATTATATAGTGTGATATCATTAAAAATATTGATTAATAATATTATTATCTATGTTATTAACATAAATGCAAATTTTTACGATAGATCAATTTATTGTTTCAATATGGGTACGCGGCAGCATTAATTGTGTCCATTGGTTTTTTAGTAGATTAAGTTTTTAAAAATATTCCATAGTATGATATCATTATAAACATCAAATAATAATAATATCATTGTAAATATTATTAATTTAAATGCAAAGGGGAACGATAGCATAATTTATTTTTTCCGATATGGTACGCGGCACAAATTTTCAAATAATAATTCACTACAAAAAATCGTGGGGTAATAAGATTCAAATGGGGTAATAAGAAACATTCAAAGTTCCACAGGATTTTCCTTTATGTTTATGAAGCTGATTTTGTTACAAAATGTTTACATCAATATCAGCTTTCTTAGAAAAAATAATACACTTTCTAAGTTAAAGAGGAAGGGGATTTTTTACTTGTTTCTTATTACTCCAAGCGACCCCCCAAGCGAATCTTGTTACCCCACGAGGGGTAATAAATAACAAGCCAGTAATTTTACTAATTAAAACAATTAAAAATCAAATGAAGGCATTATTATAAAATTATAATTTAAAGGTTATCTTATAACTCCAGTAATTTTCAAAAATTTTCATTTAAAATCTTTCTATTTATGCCCAGTTAAAAATTAGCTTTTAAAAAGTACAAGTTGAAAGTCATAAACAATGCTATATCCATAATGATATAATAGCTTTACGATTCATTCATTCATTCACCTATCAACGCACAGCAAAATCTACCGGGGCTAAAGACTTGAAACTTGGTGAGGTGGGAGACCTTACGGTGTATACGCGCACTCAGAAGGGATTTTTCGAAATTCTTTTTTCTGAACCCCAGGGTGCTGGGAGTGTTTCCTACGTTTTTGAGCTCAGCACCGTCCTAAATGATCCTAGATCTTCGCAATTTCGCAGGAAGTTACACCTAGACACAATATCTAGAAAGGCTTTTTTCAAATTTTCGATATTCGAATTTTAAGGGGGCTAAAAATTTCAAAAACCCGTTTTTCCTGAGCTTAAACACAGTTTTACATTTTCGAAGAAAAACATACTAATAATTTAATATTTCGAGGCAACCTGTTGGTAATACCTTCTTAAGAATATTTCAAATCAAGTAATTTCTGGATTTTTCGATATTCCATTCTGGAGGAGGTGCACGGGGGTTTGAATATTTACTCCCGTTTTTAGTTTTTGGATTCTAGCAACCATAATATTAATGCGAGATTTTTTTGAAATTTTGACTTGTTGTTCCTCACACAACCAGAAAGGTTTGCAAAAGTGAATTTTCAAAATTTCAAGTCTTTTTTGGTCCTTTACTAAAATCTTATCCGTAGCTTAAATGTTAAAATGATATCGGTAATTACTCCTTCCAGTTGGCACAAAACTTCTATTGTTAGAAATATTCATTTAAAAATATTTTATAACAGGTGGAATTTTCTAAAAATCTGATAAATAAATCATTCTTGATAATTAAATATTTTTTACTATAACCAAAAACTATTTAACCGAAAAATTTATATTTTTTTCTATTAAATCAAATTTAAATATTTTCTGGAAAATCTAAATAAATTTAACAACATATCAGAAGCATTTTAAATAGTTGGTGTCAATTCAAATGAAGTTTTCATGTTTTAAGGCAATTTTTTTTCAGAGAATGAGTTGGTAATAAATTAACAAAGAGGGGTTCAGTTGGTCTCCCCCTGACCTTTTTTTAAAACTTTATTTTAAAAACTGGTCATTAACACTTTTATTCCACAAGTTTTTTAGGTTTTGTTTTACATCTTAGAAAAGTATTTATTTTTTAATTGTTTAGTAATTTTTCTGAAAACATAGCGGGATGAAGGAGAAATAAATATAAGTCTTAAGAAATTGTTGCTCAATAGTAGGACCTTTACCTTTATTGCGTGTGGAAGAATTTGGATCAACTATGCATTCCTATTGCAAAAATGGTTGGAGTGAACAAGTATATTGAAAAGAACAAAGATATAACACTTTGTAATTAGGGGGTTAAGAGGGTCTCCCTCTAACTTCTTCTTTTTATATCTTAAGGAAGTATAGCATCAGAGAAGAATCCTAACGGGAAGGCAGTTGATTCATTGCCCCTAAATGACGCTCTGGAAAGGGATATAGTGAAGAAAATAATTCTTATTCATTTTAACACTCATTTCTAAAATCCTTTTCTCCCGACCCGAGCAACGGCGGGTATATCAGCTAGTTTTTATATAAAATATTTGAAAATCATGACAAATCAAATTGTGTTTTTTGTAATTCATTTTGTGATACTATAAGCCTATTCTCCTTCAAAATCAAATCAATTTTTTTTAAATAAACTCAGTTTTTTAAGGTCCGTTCCACTTCCCTTTTCTTCAGGTTTGAATGGTTCAGGAAGTTTAAGAAGACGAACTCGAACTTATTCCCCACCCCTTGTGTTTCAATATTGTTTTTAATTAATTTCTCGGAAAAATGAATGTAGAAATCTTTTTAATAGTTTACTGTACTGTCCATAACTTAAATTAAAACGCAAAATTGATATAAAATGTTGATCAAATTATTTATAAATTTTTTACTTAACTTTGAAGTGATGAGTAAAAGTAGTCTTTCTACCCACCGTTTTCAGGAAAATTAAGTAAAATAAACTTAATTAAAGTTTTGACTTGATAAATGAAATAAGAACATTAAAATGTTAATATAATAAAGAGAAAAATTCAATAAATAAATATTCAAGGATAAAATGCTAGTGTTTCTTATTTACCCCATAGTTTTGTTTAAATGGGGTAATAAGAAACCGGGCACTTTTAAGAATGATCCATAACCCTAAATTGAAGAACATAAAGTGAAGTGAATATTATACACCCTTTAACCTCCTAAAAAGTTCACTAAAAAAACAAGATAAATTGAAATACTTTACATGATTCTTCTGTCCGCATCACCTTCAATGGGTAATTTTTCACTGAAATAATTGAATCGCTTAATTCTGAAACGTGTCAAACGCCACTTTTTTCAAAAATGAGTTATTGGTGTCATAGGATTCTCTATAGGGGTAAACGTACATTTTAAAGTAAGAATTATAAAAATAACGCGTGAATTTTTAAAATAGTTTCTCTGCATTTTAAATTTCAGCTTTAGTGCAGAAGCATGTCAAACGACGTCGCTTGACTGATTTCTGCAGGGGTATTAAAAGGGGACATCAAATCTATACCCCAGATCATAATATTGAACTAATTAACTGATTTTGTAGGCTTTTAAAGTAAAATCGTTTTACTGTCCCCAAAGTTACATCTAAACAATTATCTAATTGACTTCCAAGATGTCTATATTAACATTTTGAATTGGCTGACTACTATTTTTGAGTCTAGAGTTGAAATCATTTATAAAAAAGGAATTTATACATCTACATACTAACCAAAAGAGAAAAAATAAGAATTCTATAATAATTTTATGGATTAGTATTTAATAAGGAAATGTTATTTTCAACGAATACTCCTACTTTTATTTACAAATCCTTAAATAAATTGAATCGTCAGTTTGAAGAAGGGAATAAGTCCAAAAATCAAGTTTTGAGAAAATCGTAAAAAAAGTAATGGAATTTTCATTGTATGGACGTCGATTTCACAACTTCAAGGGGCGATATCTCCCTATAGGGGTTAGTTATTTTCCCCCTCTTTTCATCCATCTGTAGAGCAAAGCTTGAAGATTGTTTTGAGCACAAAAAGTCAATTTGTCATTTTTTGGACTTATTCCCTTCTTCAAACTGACGATTCAATTAGAGTTAAGCTATGAAAATTGGCATGAATACTCTGTTTATTGCAGAAGCCTGTCAAATGCAAATATTTTAATAATTTTTTATGAAAAGAATAAAAACATTAAAAAATTATTTTTGCCTGTAAAATATCCAAATAAGGTCTACTTTAAGAAAAAAATTACTAAACATCTTCATAAAAATGTAGTGAGCTTGTAAACAGCTTTTCACGTTTATCTCAAAACAAGAAATGTGATGTTTGACATGTTTCAGAAATAAGCGATTGTAGGGAGAGAGGGAGACTTATGCTAAGTAATTGGCTCGGACCCAAAAGATAACCAAATATGTATACATGAAACATTTAATAAGGACTAAAGGACAGTTACAAATGCACATTATACACATTGACAAGTAAATCTTTTATGGACCGATACAATTTACCAAAATCTGCGGTTCGTAAACACACCGCCATTCCCATCGTCCCGCTCGCTCGCTCTAGTCTCATTCTCCGTTCGGGGAAATTCCCTTCTCTACTGTTTATTGTTTTTCTCCGCGCACACAGTTACAGTTACTGGAAGTTCTTTAATATGAAAGTGCACAGAGGTGATGTGAGGTGATGGAAGTCACTGTTACATCCTCCCCCTCTGACCCCGACGACGTCCCGATGAGGGGTCAGCAGAGAGAAGACGTGGTGGACGGGCAGGAGACACAACAGGGTCAGTTCCAGGAGCTTTGGCTGCAGGAGGTCTACCCCTTTTTCTAAGTGGTCGCACAGGTACGTGAGAAGAATCTTGTGTGAATGGTGACAATGCCGAAGAATGATACACACCGATCACTTCACTGGGTTTGTCTCTGTTAGCAACTTCGTAAGAGGTTAGGGATCTTTGTGTGACAATCACAAACGGTCCATCTTTGCGAGGAGCAAATTTCGCTGAATAGCCTTTCTTCTTGTTACTTAGTGGATGTGTTGTGACATAGACAAGTTCACCAGGTAAGTATTGGGGTCCTTGTCGTCTACGTTTGTCGGCGTAATACTTTTGTCGATCTTGTTCCGTCTCAACAATCTCCTGAATTTGTTTGGAGAAGTGGGTAAATTTCTTTAAATATGGCGTAATTTCAGCTACGAAGTTGTCATTTTCGATGATTGCGCGAAGATCATTTTGGACATCGTAAGGCGTTTTCAGTTCGCGACCAAACTGTAGAAATGCAGCTGTCTGACCAGTGGATGTACACTTGGCTGTATTCATTGAAAATCGAATGACTGGTAGTTTGTCTTTCCAGTCTGTGTGGTCATCTCCAACCAACATTGCTAGGCGAGGTTTTAAGTCTCGATTTTTGCGCTCGACCGGATTAGCTGCCGGGTGATAAACAGGGATCAAATTCTGTGATATTCCAAGGATGTAGCACACTTGCTGCATCGTTGCACTAGCAAACTGTGAACCGTTGTCACTAATAATCCGTCGTGGGATTCCATACCTGAGGAAAACTTCTTCATGTAAGGTCTTTGCACATTCCTCAGCCGATGCGGTTTTTAAGGCGAAAAGTTCGACCCAACGGGTATTGCAGTCTTCAACAACAAAAATCCAGTTGTATCCATCAGAAGTTCTCGGCAAAGGGCCAAACAGGTCTATGGCGAGGACTTCAAAACGCTGATTGTAGATAGGAGTTTGTAATAAACCAGCAGGTTTTTGATTAGAGGCTTTGAATCGTTGACATTCCACGCAGTTTTTTACATAGTCGGTGACAAATTTTCGCATACCGACCCAGAAGTAACTGTTTGCAATTCTGTGCAAGGTCTTTTCAATTCCATAGTGACCCGCAGTAGGTGCATCATGGTACTGCTGTAGAATCTTCGTCCATTCATGTTGTGGAACTACTATTTGAGCTTCTTCGGAATCGCTTTCAGGAGCATATCTGTATAGAATTCCATTATTCATGAGATATCCTCTTTCCGTCCAATTTGCATGGTTATCGTTGGTCTCGTCTTCAAAACATCTAATTATTTTTGCAAGCTGTTCATCTTTGAGCTGTTCATCTCTTATGTTTTTGGAACTTTTCGATGGTATATCTACAGTAATTGTGCATAGCTCACAGGATTCTTCCATGTGGTTACAAAACGGTCGGGATAACAAATCCGCAATGAGGTTCTGTTTGCCAGGGATGTATTGGAGGTTTAGATGGAAGGATTGAATTTCAAGTGCCCATCTGGCAAGTCGGCCAGTTGGTGATTTTAACGTTAGAAGCCACTTGAGTGGTTGGTGGTCCGAGGCGACTATTATTTCTTGTCCCTCTACATACGCTCGAAATTTCTTAAGAGCCCAGACCACCGCCAGTGCCTCTCTTTCAGTAGTTGAATAATTTCGTTCTGCCGGTGTCAACAAGCGACTGGCATATTCAATGGGGTGCTCCGTTGAACCCTCACCCTGCAAAAGAACAGCACCAATGGCATATCCGCTGGCATCAGTGCGAAGGACATAGGGTTTAGTAGGATCATTTTGCCCCAACACTGGTGGTGACACCAACAGTTCTTTCAATTTCTGGAAAGCAGTCTCTTCTGCAGAGGACCATTGGAACTTAGCATTTTTCTTTGTCAAGTTGCTCAAGGGGCGTGAAATTTCTGCAAAATTTGCAATGAAGCGCCTGTACCATGAACAAGTCTGAAGGAAAGACTGAACTTGCTTTACCGTCTTTGGAGCTGCCATCTGCTGAATAGCCGCAGTCTTCTCGTGGTCGACTTCCAACCCAGAAGGAGTAATGTAATGGCCAAGATATTTCACTTTGTTACATATAAAGTGACATTTTTCACGATTGGCATGTAGTTTGAATTCCTTCAACTTTTCAAACACAGCATCCAAGTCAGCAATGTGCTGTTCAAAGGTATCCGACATTACAATGATGTCATCCAAATACGAAAGCATCTTGACTTGAGGTAATGAATTTCTGAAGAGGTCAATGAGACGCTGAAAGGTAGATGGGGAATTCCGCAATCCAAACGGCATACGTTTGTATCTGAAGGTTCCAAAGGGACTTATAAATGCAGTTTTGTCCCTGTGGTCCTTAAAAACTTCTATCTGATGGTAAGCTGCTTGAAGGTCGAGTGTAGACATAAACTGTGTATATTTAGCTTCATGCAGTAAGTCCTCCATTCTTGGAATTGGGTATGTTATTGGTACCGTAATGCTGTTCAGTTGTCTGTAGTCAACGCATAGCCGGAACTTTCCATTTGGCTTCGGTACAAGAACCACAGGTGATGCATATGAGGCTTCACACTCTTCAATAACCCCCTCTTCAAGGAGTTCGTCGATTTCTTTACGAAGTATCCCCTTCTTTTGTGGTGACATCCTGTATGGAGGCACCGCAACTGGGGTATTCGTCGTTGTTTCAATATAGTGCTTTATTTTAGGAGTTGGTTCTCCCCCTGAACGAAACGTATCGGAATGTTTTTTCAGGAGTGAGTTAAATAAATTTTCCTGTTCCTTGTTAATTGTGCACCCTTCACTATCCCTCAGATGACTCAGGTTGATGTCCTTCTTGTTGGGGTTTTCAGGAAATTCCACTTCTTTGGCAAAAGAAATTTTGTAACAGGGGTGGTTACAAAAATACCAGCATCTGTTTCTAGTATCCAGAACAATTCCTGCTCTTTCGAGGAAGTCCACACCAAGAAGAGTGCGATTTCCCCGAGCATTGGGAAGGAAAACCATCTTTGTATTTACACACTTCCCCTTTATCCAGATAGGAATTTCACACTCCTTGACTTGTACAGTTCTGTTCTCACCATCGGCAAAGGTTAAACTCATTTCCAGGTCCCTAAATGTTTGATTTCTATTTACAAGGAATATATACAACAATTCGCCACCAACGGTGCGGGAAGCGCCGGTATCAGCACACACCGTGGCTTTTGCATCATAAATTTTGATGTCAATCAAAGGAATCTTTGGGTGTGATTCGCTGCACGACAGAAGCTTTAAAGCATTGAGCTTGACATCTTTGTTTGGAATATGGCAGTTTGGACATTGGGTTCTTATGTAACCAGGTTTGCCACAACCATAGCATGAAATTTCTTTTCTCACTTCTGTAATGTCTGAAGTAGGTCTGCCGTGTGAAAAGGAGTCCCGCCTACTGTTACTGGGAACCCCGGGATCCCGCCTACTGTTACTGGGGATCCCTGACAGATCCTGTCTACTGTAGTTTTGCGAATAACTTTCTCTAGCAGACTCTGGAGGTAATGGTGCACAGGACGGGCAGGTTTTCTTGGTAAACCCAGGCGCACCGCAGCCAAAACAGGTTTTCAAGGGAGTATCCGAAGCAGGTTTAGAGAGCTGATGGTCTACCGGACTTCTTTTGTCTTTGGGTTTGTGAAATCTACGCGAACCAGTAGATGAATCGAAACTTTTGGATTTCAAGGTGCGCACATCTTCAAAAGAGTCTAACTTTTCTGCAAGTTTCATTGGATCTGACAGGTCACTCCAGCTATGCAAGAAATGTTCTTTGGCTTCCGTTGAGGCATGTCGCTTCAACTGCTCAGCAATGTGTAGGTTTTTTAACTGGTCGAACGTGGTTATCTTTAGTTCTTTTAACCAACCGTCGTAGAAATTTTTTATTTCATAGACGTAGTCACGGAATGTATTTTCCGGCATTTTCCGATGTTGCACAAAAAGTTGACGGAATTTTTCAGCACTCATCTTGAATCGCTTTAGAAGGATGTCTTTAACCACAGAAAATTCTTGGACATCTGAGTCAGATTCCTGTGCGACCAACTTAGCAATATCACTGGGGAGGAGACCCAGCAAATAAATGACCCATTTCGAAGAAGGTATTTGTAGAAAAGTCATTTGCTTCTCGAACAAATTGAGAAACAGACTAATATCATCACGCTTCGGATTAAAATTTGGAATGAGCTTTTGAAGCTCTAGTTTCGGGGTATCCTTTGCTACTTGAGGGGACGGTAAATTTTCCCTAATAGGTGTATTAGCAGCTATCTGAGCTTCCAGTTTAAGCTTTTCGAGCTCAAACTGTCGGGTGAGGGCAAGCTTACGCTCATCCTCAGCAAGCCTATGCTCATCCTCAGCACGCCTACGCTCATCCTCAGCTGTTTTCTCGTCTGTGAGGCGTTTCTCTATGATACCAAGGTAGAGTTCCTTAGTATATTCCTCATTATAACCAGGACTTTTTTTTATAGCGTCGGTTAAGGTTGCTCTATTTGATTTTTCAGTTAAGGTCACACTCAGGAGATTCAGCTCCTTAACGAGTTCAATGAGGTCAGTTTTAAGACCTTTAGCTAAATAAGCCATCTTTAAGATTAACTTTAAACCACAAAAGGGTTGTGACACACACACTATAGATAATATATTATGAGGGATATATAATCAGTAAACAATAATCTCAGTTAAATTCTTACTGGAAAAAATTATCAATTTCAAAAAATTAATATATTGATAATTATGCACTACTATTCAATGTTTCAAATTAAACAATAATTAATATTCTGGATGATCATATGCACCTAAATTAGCAACATAAACACTCACAAACGTTGGTAATTCTATCAAACTAATATTTGAATTAGCAAAATTCACGATAAATAGTGCACCATGAGTGCTTAAATTAACCAGAACCAAAGTTTATAAGAATGGTAAAGAACTGTGAATCAATTTCAATACTAATGAAACACCACATGAATACTCAAATACCATACTAAATAATCATACCAAATGAATACCATTAGATCAAAGATTACCTTTGCACAGTATACAACTTAGATAAAAATAATTTTTATTTTCAAAAACACAACTCAAAATTTTCTTTTTCAAAAGAGCTGAAACAAATAGTATTGACCAACATTCAGTTTTAAAAGGAAAGTTACCCTTTTGTAAAGCACAGTTTATTAATTTACCACAAATTTTTAAATGCAAAATTATCAAGTATTCTCAAACAGGTAATTAATACCAGCTTGAAGACAGCAATGTCACACAGAAAAAGGGTCTAACCTAGTTTTGTCAAAAATGAAACCAAGATTTTACAGGTAATCTTAAACCTACCCTGTGTCACTTAGGTGAACACAGAAAAACAAATTCTAGCAATTGTTAAATTAACATCAACATTTGAAGCATAATCACCATAAGCTGATAAAATTTATTAACCTTACAGAAAATATAATTTCAAAACAAAAATCAAACCTGTTGTTGATATCATATGCTTGCAATTTAGTTAACTTTTTTTTTTCAATTCAAGTTCACTTCTGTTTTTCAATACGCTCATATATGCGAGCAATAATTACCTTGAGAAACTAAAACAGGTGAGAAGAAACAAATTAGAAGAAATACAACAAATTTTCAACTAATACACAAGAAAATTCAATTCTTCAATCAAGTTCCATTTCAGTGAAGCAATAAGAGTGGCGCCGAAATCTATCACAAGATATAGAGGTATAAGATACATACAGGCCGTCAACCGACATATAAGCCACATGAAATCAAAATATCTTAACTCTAGCACCCTTTATAAGAACTCAATAGCTCACAAGGAAACATGGAATCGAAACTCAATTAAAATTTTCAGGTAGTTTCTTTTTGTAAACATCCGTTGTACAAAGCAACAAATAACTAACATAATCATAATAGACATCTCTTAAGGAACAATCGTTCAAATAATTCACTTAAATTATCCATTACAACTTAAGTTTTTGTTTTCGTTGGGCGCCAATTTGTAGGGAGAGAGGGAGACTTATGCTAAGTAATTGGCTCGGACCCAAAAGATAACCAAATATGTATACATGAAACATTTAATAAGGACTAAAGGACAGTTACAAATGCACATTATACACATTGACAAGTAAATCTTTTATGGACCGATACAATTTACCAAAATCTGCGGTTCGTAAACACACCGCCATTCCCATCGTCCCGCTCGCTCGCTCTAGTCTCATTCTCCGTTCGGGGAAATTCCCTTCTCTACTGTTTATTGTTTTTCTCCGCGCACACAGTTACAGTTACTGGAAGTTCTTTAATATGAAAGTGCACAGAGGTGATGTGAGGTGATGGAAGTCACTGTTACACGATTCAATTATTCTAAAACAATAAAAATTTGAGTTGTACTATAACAATAATATAATCCTTCTAAACCATAAATCCCCCCCATGAAATTCTAGATTTTTGAAAATTCATTCTCTGGGGTGTGTAGAATGAATCTAATATATTCTATGGAAGGGAAATAAAAATTATTTTTCAATTCTAAGAGTTTTTAATGTTGGAGCTCAATGTGAGAAATATTCGATGGAAGAAAGATTAGTTTGTTATCCCACTGTTCATGCGAAAAAAAACATTTTGCTGTCATCTTTTATGGTCCAAAAGTATTAGAATGTGATTTTAAGGAAGCCTGATTTTAAGGAACAAAAATACGTTTGAACACAGAAACATAAATTGTCTTTTTCAGTAATTTTTGAAGTTTTCCTATTACTAAATGCAAAATGAAATAAAATGGCATTTTAATCACCCTCCCTTTTTCTTCTAATATCCACCATCTTTTTACTTACGTATTCCTAATTTTAAAAGCGTGTATGCATTTTTAGAATTTTCCCCCCTTTTTAACGATAAAATAAAACGATAAATTAACATTTTTGCTTGCGTTTTTTAAAGACTCAGTATCTTAATCATCATTAGATCCAAGTTTTTATAACCAATCTCTCCATTAAAACTGTATAAACACTTTGTCATTCTTTTTTCAAACATAATTGGTTCAATAATGCTTAGTATAATTTCAAATTACACTTTTATCTTGATGACCCCAATTTACGTAGACGTAAGACCAAGTACAGCCGTCAAGAGCATACTTAAGGAAAGTTTGATCCAACACTTGAGGTAGGGGAAATTGAATTACCTTTAATTCGAACGAACTGGAAACCACCCTCGTAGAATATCAATTTCATGCGAGTTACGGACTCCTCGCGTGTAGCCTGACAAGTAAATTAATACCCAGAGTGGAGACGCTGAAAGCGAAACGAGAAATTTGGGTGCGCCTGTAATAAAGATGAGTCTCTCTTCTGTTGATCAATCTTTGTAGCTGTCTGTGGGATATGTTTGCAAAATGAACCGTTAAGTGTTTGTAAGGACTTTGTGTGTGTGTTTATTTATTTTGTGTGAGAGGGGTTTTCTAAATATATATGCGCAGCAAACGCTTCGCACAAAAATAAACACATAAAAACAAAAAAACACATTATGTAAACACCTTTAAAAACACAGCTTATTTTTATCCTCAACTTAACAATACTTTAAGGTACACTTTAACACGTTATTGTGTTGTGTTAGTGTACTGAATAGTCTTTGAAACGTGTTATAAAAATCGTGCACAAAATATGATTAGAATCCAAAAGTTTTCTTAAGTTTTGATCCAAACACTTATCAGAATACTTTTTTTGTTTCTGAAATTTTTATTAACACTTTTACAATATTACTCACGTCACAAATCCCCATCACAATACAAGCGTAAAATACAATCAAAACTGCTTTTAATTAGAAGTGTTTATTATTGCGTGTTGTATGTTAGCATTTTAGTTTTAGCACACAAAAATTCTTTTCCTGTGCATTTTTTTATTAATTAACTGAATTAGGATGAATAATAACCGTATACATACATACATCTTTATTAGGAGCGCACAGCGCCGAAGGCGCTTTATCTCCGCCTGAAATAACAACATGAGATTAAAGGGACATGAATACAAATTTTTGCTTGAAGTTGGTCATGGTACCAATAAATATAACAAAGAAAAGAAGTGTGGAAGTGGGATTATTCATCATCATCAGGCGATTGGTAGAAAATAGTCATTAGTCAAAGTCAGTCTGAAATTAGTTAATATCAACAGGTGATAATATCAGGTGATTGGTGACGTCATCAGGGAGGATGCAGACGTTGGGTAATCGTGGTGGTGGAGTATGGAAATTTATTTGCAGGACTAGGATCTGAATGGATCATTTGAACATTGATTAGGGTGTTGGGGTGAGTTTGAACTGAGTGAAAGAAATGCTTGGATGTGTCTTCGATGAATTTAGAAAGGTCTTCGGTTTTGAGGTCAAGTTGTAGATCTTTGTTCCTGACATACCAGGGAGCGTCTGTGATACATCGGAGGATTTTGTTTTGGAGAATTAGCAGTTTCTTCATGTTGGTGTTTGCAGCAGTAGCCCAGATAGGAGAAGCGTACGTGATTAGTGGTCTTAGGATCATTTTATAGAGAAGTACTTTGTTCTTTAAGGATAGTTTGGATCTTCTGTTTAGTAGAGGGTACATTAGATGGAGTTTTCTCTTGTATTTTTTGATTGTTTCTTCTATGTGTTTCTTGAAATTTAGTTTCACGTCAAAGTGAACGCCAAGATACTTGATAGATTTGATCCATTTTAGTTTGTCGTTGAAAAGCTGAAGTTGTCCTGGAAATTTGTTTTTGCGTTTTCTTCTGAATATTATGGCTTGAGTTTTTGAAGTGTTTATGTCAATCTTCCAATTTTTGCACCAGTCTTCGATGTTAGTAAGGGAGTTTTGGAGGTTTTTCTTGATTTTCGTTACTCGGTATTCTTGGGTGATGACCGCTGTATCGTCAGCAAAAAGGTGAAGGTAGGTGTTCGGGGTCTTGGGTATATCGTAGGTGAAGATATTGTAGAGTATGGGAGACAGAATAGCACCTTGTGGAGTACCAGCCTTGATGTTGAAGGGGATAGAGAGATCTTTTCCGATTCTGACTTTAAAAGCTCTATTGTGGAGGAATGAGTGGATAATTCTAATAAGGTGTGGAGGAAACTTGAGGACAATGAGTTTGTATAGAAGACCTTCATGCCAAACTCGATCAAAAGCCTTGGCAACGTCAAGGAAAACAGCACCGGTACATTTTTTATGGAGGAAGCCAGCGTTGATTGCGTTAGTGATTCTAAGTAGTTGGTGTACAGTGGAATGCTTTTCCCGGAAGCCAAATTGTTCAGGAGGAAGGATATTATTGATATTACAGTGTTGAAGGATGTGAGGGTAGAGAATTTTTTCGAAGATTTTGGAGAAGCTATTGAGGAGGGAGATGGGTCTGTAGCTGGATGTTAAGTTCCTTGGTTGTCCTGGCTTAGGAATCATAATAACATTAGCAATTTTCCAAGCATCGGGAAAGTGGTTGAATCTAAGACAAGAATTGATGATCTTGGTTAAATTGGTTACAACATTAATGGGACAATTCTTGAGGGTGAAGTTGTCGATAGAGTCAGGTCCAGGCGATTTCTTATTCTTGAGGTTTTTTATGATATCAGCAATTTGCTTAGGAGAAACAAAGAATGGAGCTGGGGAAGGAGAACAAGAGAGAAAGGCTTGAGTAGTTCTACAAACATTCCTGTCGTTGAATGGGTTGCAAAGATGACGATTAGGTTGAAATGTATTGGCCAGGGAGGAACCAAATAAGTTAGCTTTGTCGAGGTCCGTGATGGCAACAGTCGAGCTATTATCAGGTTTTGTTAGAGGAGGAATGGGTTGAAATTTGTTGACTAGCTTTTTATTGATTTTGTAGAGTGAGTTGTTTTCTGTGGAGAGTTGAGAGAGGAATTCTTCCCAGCTGTTATTGTTGAAGTCGGATAGCTTTTTCTTTATGTCTCTCTGCAATCTGTTGAGTAATTGTTTGTATGGAGGGAATTTGGTGTCTTGCCACATTTTTCGAATTCTATTCTTGTGTTTTATCATGATAAGTATTTCACGAGGCATTTTCTTTTGAGATTTAAATATAGTTTTGAAGGTGCTGGCTCTGTCTCTGGCGGAGTTTATGGAGTGGGTAAGGGCCGCTATTGATATGTCTATTTCATCCACGTTACTGGCAGGGGGATTTCCGGGAACAGTAGAGAGTAAAATATCATGGAATTTGTTCCAGTTGGTAATTCGGAGCTGGCTTTCGTCAGGAGGGATGAGAGCTGTATCATGTATTGAAAGGATAACAGGATTGTGATCACTTGATAGAGCTGAGATGCTTTGAATGTTTGAAGGAAGCAACTTGAAAGAAAGACCAATATCAAGGGTGGAAGATCCTCTGGTGCAGTGGAACGTGGGCGTGAGAGGAGCGACAATTTCGAGTAATTGGTTGTTGCAGAACTGGTAGAGGAGATTCCCATCAGCGTTAGAGGTACTTTTACTCCACGAGGGGTGGCGGCAGTTGAAGTCTCCGTAAAGCAGGAATTTTTCGTTTAATTGAGTTAGCTGAGATAATTCGTTGAAGTCCATTCTTTTGAGAGGGGGTTTATAGATAGACGAGATGGTATAAGGAGAACTGCCGTGGGTTTTCAGGGCTATTGTAGTGTGCTCGAAGGAGGAGGTGTTGAGATGAAGGAGATGGTGTTGGAAACCATTTTTGATGCACAGTGCTGTACCACCACCACGATGAGTCAGGCGGTCAGAACGATGAACGATGTAGTTAGGGATAGAGAGAGAGTATCGCTGGGTCTAAGATGCGTTTCTTGTAGAAGTATGATATCAGGATTCTGATGGTTTACAAAAGAGCGAAGTTCTAGGATTTTCCCTCTGATTCCGTTAGAGTTCCAGGAGAGAATTGATATGGTGTGCCTTTTGGGCGTGCGAGACATATTAGGGTTTCCAAATTTTGAAAAGTGATTCAATAGCCTTGATGGCGCATCCGATTTTGCTTACTAGAGAGTCCGAAGAGTTCCAGAGTGTGATTACATCTTGAACTATTTGAAATGTGGCTTGGAATTGGGTAGTTGAACTTGATTCTGACAGGTTTTGGAAGGCTGGAGAGGAGTTTGAAGGAGCAGTGAAATTTGAGTTTGAGGTCTGTTCTGGGGAGGATGTTGATGGTGGAGTTGTAGGGGATGAGCTTGAATTTAATGCAGATTCTGTTTTCGCTTTCTGCTGTTGTTCCATTCGTTCAATCCAAATGTTTCTTTTTGGAGGTTGAGGAGGAGGTAGGTTGAGTGGGTTTTTGGGGCAGCCACTGTAGTTGGCCGGATGGTCACCTTTGCAGTTGGCACAGGTGGCTGGGGTATCTCTAGTCTTGATGCATTGGAAAGAAAGGTGATCACCAGCGCACTTGACACATACTGGGTCACGGGTACAAAATAGGGACGAGTGATTGAACTGTTGACATCTGAAGCATTGTGCTGGACTGTGACGAGGTCTAAGTGGCTCCACGCGAATTTTAATGTGGGATATGTACTTGATGTTATGAATATCTTTAGCTTTTTCGTTTTTTAGTAGATGGACAATAAATATGGGAAGGTATTTCTTGAATTTTTTCTCTGATCTGTCAGGCATTTGGGAAATGTGAGCAACAGGAAAATCCATGTCAAGGAGCTCGTTTTTGAGGTCATCAGGGTTGAAGTTGACGTCAAGGCCTTTAATGACGACTTTGAGTTGTCTCTCTTCTTTTAAAGGGAATGAGTGGCTTTGGAGTTTTTTGATAGATAGGTGATTTTTAATGATTCTGTGGGCTTCAGGGGTGGGTGGGGTAATTTTGAGATCCTTGTTTTTCATAATGCCGAAGATTGGCTCTCCAACAACAGCAGTTAATTCTTTAAGGAGCTGTTTAGGATTAGTAGCGTTTGCAACGAAGATGGGAGGCCCTTTTTTGACTGCAGGGGGGTCAGGTTCTTTCTCTGATTCGTCATTGTCCATTTCTAAGTTTTGGTGTGAGTCATCGGGGCGAAGGCAGTGGAACCTTTTAGAGAGTTCGATAGTCTCAGTAGGGGAGGCGGGTCTGCTTCTTTGACGTTTCCTTCGAACTGTTTGGAAATCCATGTCTTCGTTAGTTGAGTTCATGTTAGGGGAGTTGATATCTTTACTTGAGATCTCATCCAGGGATTTTAGGACACCTCCAGTGCAGCTTTCACTGAAGCAGCGTGCAGTGAACAGACGGTTAAGCCTATCGCTTATTTGTATAGAAGCTGTATGGAGGTCAGCCAATGTGGCTAATTTCATGTTTGGAGGAAGGGTTTGGGCGTTAACTTTCCCAATTAGGGTGGACAATAATATGTTTACGTTTTGGCGAGCCTTTTCTAATACGGAAATGTCATTGCAAGTTTCAACAAAACGAAAACACTGGTTTATATCAAAAGACAGCAATATGGAATCCAAATTTTCGTACTCACCCAGAGCAGGGTAGAGATCAGGAGTAGTATGCAGTTGAGGCCTCTCTGTTGATGGCGCTGATGATTCCGAAGGTAGCATCCATGATGACTGCAATGAAGGTATCGTCACAGGGGAAGCAAGGGGTGTCTTCTGCGTAGACATCTCCAAAGGGACCTCCATAGGAAGGTCAGAAATCAACTTTGAACAAGAAGAACCAAACGAAACTAGTTTGGCGGGAAATATTAGCCAAGCCTACTTTTAGGCTTAAACAGGAGCTCTGAAAACGAGTGACCGTATCTATCGGCAACTAGAATCAGAATGATCGGTTGAGAGTCGTATCTGGAATAATAACCGTTTGTTAAGCCATGTATATATTGGTAGAAAATAATTCTAATAAACTGGTGAATTTTGGGGTTTTTTTTCAATACAAGCTAAAATGTGCTAATATTGTTGGACAATATTTTTACATGTTTCATGCATCTCTCTATTCTAAAAAAAAGGTTTTGGTGAACGGTTTCCAGAGAAAGGCTTTTTAATTACTAATCCGTATAACACATTTCTGGTATCAAACTGTTCGGATTCTTTTGAGGATGTGCATAAGCCCTTAGAATTTCTAAAAAAAATTCTCAATTTTAAAATATTTACATTTTTTTAGATTACGGATAAGGTCGCAGTTACAAAGCAAGTACTATCCATACTATCAAACAACTTATGCATCCAATCACAACGAACAATGGACGCCATATTTTATAATGAAACCTGAGATAAAATTTTTAACTTTTTAAAACTGTACTTTAGAGTACTTTCTAAATTAAATAGCATTAAATTACCGATAAAAGTATTCTAAAAACTTACAGTTGCGATATTTCAGGCTAATATTACACATATTTTCTCTGAAATTTATAATTTTTAGTCTGATAATCGAAATTAAATGTAAACATTAAGTGTCGTGTAGGTTTTGTCTCTTATTATTTTCAATGGATTAAAAAGTATTGTTTAACAAGTCTACAAGGTCAGGGTTGAAACATAAATATCAATCACAAAACACTGGTGTTCTGGATGTACTAGGTACAATTAAATATAAATATTCATTGGGGAACTGGTTTTTTTTCCAGAATGTTGATTAACAATGAGGAAGTTGCATGATTTTTTTTTATTTTTTTAATCGATTCCTCTTGCAAAAATAAGCAACTACCCATTATAAACTAACAAGGTAGGCTCATAAGTGACGTCACCCAGGATATAAAATAACGGACCAATCAATGACGAGCATATCAGCCAATACAACGCCATTGCAATGCAACAGATCGTAGATACATCAGGATTAATTGGGTCAATATTATTGAAATTCATTATTTAGTTTGTTTTTAAACTTATGAATAAAATCACCCACTTATTTAAAAAATTAGTATAAAAATGTTAAAAAAGATAATTAAAGTGACAGACGATTTTAAGAATACTATTTCTGAATCTCAAATAAAAATAAACAAGCTGACTGGACTGTAAAAGGATCATTAAAAGTAAATGCACTAAAATTTTGAATAAATCCATTATTAAATTAATTAGTTCTTAGATTTTAGCTCATTGTTTTCCATATTTTCAAGTACTTGATTTATTTAGATACTGAATATTTTTTGTTTTAAAAATCTAAACTGCTTCGATACAATGGATATTCAAGTTTGACATAGCAGAACAGCGATATTAATTTTATCATAACAAGAATGTTCTGAAAAGTTTTCATGATTGAATATTTGCTTAATATTTTGTTTTCTTTGTATCAGCAGCTGTTTTAATTTCATTTATACAAGTTAGTAATTAAAATCAATAAGCAGAGAGATTGAAGCACATCGTTGTAGAGCTCAAGGTTCATATTTTTGATCGGCTATTATTGAGTTAAAATTATTGTTCTAATTCAAAACACTTGATAAGCTATAAACATGTTCATAATTGTGTCCAGTGTAAACTGTTATAAAAGTTTCTTTGGTCCTTATTTTAAGAAAAATCGCCAAAAATAAGCATTTTCCCATGCTGTGAATAGGGAATATATCCTGGGTGACGTCATTTTCAAAAGCCACGCCTTTTTCGCCGGAAGAGCATACCTTGTTAGTTTATATACCTTGGCAACTACCCAAAATTTGAGGCCGATCGAGAAATTTTTTGATTGCCAAAAAAATTAACAAAAATCCCCTTTTTAAAAGCGCGCGAAAACGCCAAGAGTTTGGATGTGACGTCATCTTATACTAAACATTGTTGTAAAGCAATGGAGTTGATGGTATTATTGTTGACGTCATCTTATAGTTTAAACAATAAACGTTTTCAGTCACGTGTTTTTTTCTCGACTTTTAAATTAAAATATTTAATTACCTGTAAATTGTTTTGAAAAACTGACTAGATATTTCATTTTACCATACAAAAAACCATACGGAACACTTGTTTGTTTTTGAAAATCTGACACATGCAACTTCCTTATTTTTATTTTTAGCAATAGTTAATTAATATAATAGTAACAGAAAAAATTAATTATGCTGGATATTTAAAAACATTTTGATTAAATTATTAATAATAAGGAGATAATAAATATTCAAACGTTTTAGGGAGATTTATTAATGGAGATGGTCTTGTGATGTATATTTGGAAAGTTGGTTGTTGTTTATTCTGCAAATTGTTTTTGGTTTTTACGAATGTTTTATACAGTGAGTTATGTACAGTGATTTGGGTTTTGCGAAGCAATTTGGGAAAGGTTCTGCGTCAGCAGTTAACAGGGGTTGGTGAGCGATAGCGAGCAGGGGGCGGTAGCTCCCTAGACTCTCTATTCTAAAAAAAAGTTTTTGGTTACCGGTTTCCAGAGAAAGGCTTTTTAATTACTGAACCGAATGACACGTATAAGGTATCAAAATGTCCGGATTCTTTCCGGATTTCCGAGTAGGCCCTTCGATTTTTCAAAAAAATTCTCAAATTTAAAATATTTCCATTTTTTTAGATTTCGGATAAGGTCGCAGTTACAAAGCAAGAAACTATGAATTTTAAAACAATTGAAAACATATTTCACTGGTTTTTTATTATTCAAATAGATTAAATAATCATTTTTCTATTGATAACACGAATTTAAAAAATATATTTTGGGTTATTTTTAACAATATTTATATTTTTGTTGTTCAAACGGTTTTAATTATATTTGAAAATATTGTATAATTAATTTATACTAGCTGTTACAACCCGGCAAAGCCGGGTTTTACAGCTAGCCTTCTTCGGCGCTGAAGCGAGATTCGCTCGTTACTACCTGTTCTTATTTATTCATTCCCTATAATTAAATATGCAGTTTTAATTCATTATCTTCGAAAAGGGTTAGTCTCCGATTTCACATAGAATTGTCACAAATTTATTACATTGAAATAATTGTCATGTAATTTTGACCGGTCGTCAGCCCAATCCACTGAACCGGATCTGTACAAACTTGTTCTTAAATGAAATCTTACTACCCCTATATAAACTCATTTTAAGTGGCATCCTCCCAAAACCTTCCACTTTAAATAATTATTTGATTTTTATTTGTCTCATTGTTTGAAGTTAAATGTTTATCCCCTTCTGTGAAAAGGGAAAGAATAAATAAACAATCAAACATGTACCATAATTTTTTATAAATTCAATACGGCTCTAGTATCCCGTTGGGATAAATCTAGTGAACCGTCAAAACTTTGAAATTTAATTTCAATGTAGATTTTCTTCACGCTCTTTCAAGGACGTTTTGCCTGTGTTGATAAAAATATTAACTAAAAAACAAAGGGGCAAATTTAAATCAATTTGTAATTAAAAAATGGAATGCTTTGGAAGAATGCGACCTAAAACTGGCTCATCTAGGGGTGGAAAGCTTCCATTTAAGGCCTAGTTTGTCCAAATCGGATCGGGGGTTGGGGCTGGCGGCCGGCGGAACGGAACCTCTCCATAGACTTAACATGGGGGCAAAACTAAAAGAACACATAATTTTTAAATGGAAGGTTTTGGTGGAACGTGTTGTATTATTGGCTCATCTAGGGAGGAAAAGCTTTCGGTCAAGATAGAGTTTGTCCAAATCGGTTCAGGGGTTCGGCCTGGCGGCCGGCCGAAAGGAACCTCTCCAGCATAGACTTAACATTGGAGCAAAACGAAAAGAACGAATAATTTTATAATGGAATGTTTTGAAGGAACGTGACACACTGTTAGCTCATCTACGGGTGGGGACCGAGTATGTCCAAATCGGTTCGGGGGTTCGGGCTGGGGGCCGGCGGAAAGCTCCCTCATAAAGTTAACATTAGAGAAAAGTGAAAAGAACGCATAATTTTAAAATGGAAGGTTTTAATGGAACGTGTTATATTATTGGCTCATCTAGGGGTGGAAAGCTTTCGATGAAGACCGAGTTTGTCCAAATCGGTTCAGGGGTTCGGGCTGGCGGCCGGCGGAACGGAACCTCTCCATAGACTTAACATTAGAGAAAAGTGAAAAGAACACATAATTTTAAAATGGAATGTTTGGGAGGATCTTGTTATATTATTGGCTCATCTAGGGGTGGAAAGCTTTCGATCAAGACCAAGTTTGTCCAAATCGGTTCAGGGATTTGGCCTGGCGGCCGGCCGAAAGGAACCTCTCCATTGACTTAACATGGGGGCAAAACGAAAAAAACGCACAATTTTAAATTGGAAGGTTTTGGAGGAATGCGACCTAAAATGGGCTCATCTAGGGGTGGAAAGCTTTCGATCGAGACCGAGTTTGTCCAAATCGGTTGGGGGGTTCGGCCTGGCGGCCGGCCGAAAGAAAAACCCAATTATTTCAATATATAAGATCTTATTTTTAAGTAATAAATTGATATTTTTGTATTTATATTTGTCGTTGTGGCATCGCGACAACCTAATCATTACTATATACAGGGTGTCCGTAAAATAAGTAACCCGATTTAAGGGCCTCTAGAAGCCAAACCGTTCATCAGAATTGAATGAAATTTTGGTGGAAGACGTTTTGAGGGATGGGGAGGAGAATGGTATGGGGTGGGGCAGTTAAACTTTATCAGTTACGGTTAAAGTGAAAAATTTTTTGAAAATTCCCAATGTAACCCCCCTTTTTTATTCACGCTATATGATCCCTGGTGTCTAAAAGCACAAATAGCGTTGAAACGGTACCTCTAAGTTGTAAACTCGCTTCTAGAGAGACAAATGAAAACAGCTATGAAACTGTTATTTCTGTAGAAGCTAGACTAGTGAATGGTTAAGAAAATATGACTAGTGTATCAGGAAATAAAAATAAAAACTATTAAAATCAAAGTATGCTAAGAAGTTCACTAGTTTTTATTGTTATTTCCTGATTCACTAGTCATAATTTTTTAACAATTCACTAGTCCAGCTCCTACCAAAATAACAGTTTCATAGCTGTTTTCATTTGTCTCTCTAGAAGTGAGTTTACAACTTAAAGGTACCGTTTCAACGCTATTTCTGTTTTTAGACATCTGGGATCACATAGAACGAATAAAAAAGGGGGGTTACATTGGGAATTTTCAAAAAAAATTTCACTTTAACCGTAACTGATAAAGTTTAACAGCCCCACTCCATACCATTCTCCTCCCCATCCCTCAAAACGTCTTCCACCAAAATTTCATTCAATTCTGATGAACGGTTTGGCCTCTAGAGGCCCTTAAATCGGGTTACTTATTTTATGGACACCCGTATTTACAATAAAATATAAACTCGCTCCTTATAGAGTTCATCTTCTCCATGCGAGTTTATTCTCCATTTCTCTTCTAACTCTTCCTCATACTCTTTAACAGTCCCTAAATAGAACTCAACAGTACCTGTTCTCCATGCGTGCTATATGTCTGCGAATGTGGAAGCAAAAAGCACCAAAACAAAATACCCAACCAACTATAAACTCGCTTTCGGAAATTTTGAACTTTTGCCTTTATTTTTTACAATAATTATTATTTTTTATATCTTTTTGCAAGTATGTTTTTAAAGTAGTAAAATGTAACTTTTTATTTCATAATGCCAAAACGCAAAAAAACTAGATAACACGGGTGAATATTTTAGAAATAAAGATAAAAATCGAAAATGTTAAAAGTCTAGACATTCGTGTCATTGCTATGAAACTGATACAACTTCGACGTTTGTTTGTTCTAATGAAGATAAAATTATAAATTTCCCCGATGTTTACGATAATTACTACATTTTTCACAGCCAATCGATAAAAATCATTACAAATTTTAAGAAAGTTAAATTTATTCCTGAGATGTCTCAGTGCTTCTTAATGAATCTGTGAAAAAACATTACCTTGATGGGGAAATAGTAAAAGAATGTTTACATTGCTCTGCTGTTAATTTTATTGGAATTATAGGGCGATCCTCCAATTCATGTTACTATGGAGGAACTGTTAAAATTCCGCCACTGAATAAATATCCGTCATTTTTGAAAGAATACCCCGGAGAAGTACTACCCCTGCTTTAAGAATGTTTTATAAAGTGAGTAAGTGCAGTGAGCTGGGTTTTGTGAGGATTGCGAATATTTCTGAGCAAGCAGTTAACGGGGGTTGGCGAGCGATAGCGAGCAGGGGGCGGCAGCCCCCTAGTAGTCAAAAAATTTCATTTGAGTAATTTGATAACGACCCATAATTGTTTTACACAATCATAATGTTTTTTAAAATTTCTATTTTAAAACTGAAATAAATAAATCGAATTATCATAGTATTTTAGTTTCTATTCGACTTAGATAGTCGTTTCTTTTATAAAAAAATTAACTTCATCCTTTTCAAATTCATTTCATCCTTCCCCTTCAAATTCTCTCTCTCCTTTTTCAATTAAATTTTTAATGGAAAACGTTTTTAGCAATTAAATTGTTAATTTTATTCGTATGGTTCATGCAAATTTCAAGCATGAAAATTCACTTTTTGAAGTTAGGGAAGAATGGGTATGAAATAGGGGTAGTAAGAAACATTTTTTTCCTGCTTTGTGTCTGGGGCTGAAAATCAGAAATAAATCACAGAATACCTTTAAGACTTACTTTATATCCCATTAAAATTTATCGTTTTAGAATAGTTATTTCAGTGAAAAATGCCGCCAGCAATTGTGGATCAATCTTGAAAATTCCATGTTTCTTATTACCCCATTCAAATAAAACCATGTAAATGTAAGAAACAAAAACTTTTATCCCTGAAATTTTATTTATGCTATTTTTCTTTTTGTAATTTTAATATTTTATTGTTTTTTATTTTGATTATCAAGGTAAAAAAGTTGAATTCAACTAAATTCTTCATTACTTCAGGGTGGGGATGTTACCGCTAAAGTTGATAATTAGTTAATCTGAAGAATACCTAGGTAAACTTAAGATTAACTGATTTCTGTCGTTAATGTGCGGATTTTTGAGTTTTTCGCATTTTACCTAGGGAATCTACACTATAACGGCCTCTTGATCGTTAAAGTTCAAAATAGTTTGTTTCGTTCAATACTTTCTGTTAAAATGTTGAGGTGCTTACTGCGCCATGCGCTTACCCCTGCGCAGTTGGGTTTCAATACGTAGTTTGTTGTCATATTTGGTGTTTTGATTTCAAATTTAGAGCGTAGCACTGGTAGTTGTCATGTTGAATGTTAAAACAAAATAATACAAGCAAGTAAGTACTGTAAATTTACATGATTAAGTACAGTATATTACTACTAAAACGGGTATTTTGAAACAATTGTGTTGAAGCTCCGACTTCAGAGTGACAGAGATTTCTTTTAACGAAAGCAAATGTCCCAGCTGTTGAAATATCTTTTCAACAAACGTTAATTCAACAATCGCTGGAACCTGGGCAAGGGTTTAACATATGTAATCGATCGCGAATCCTAGCAATAGTTCAGTGCAGGCTGCCAGCCGATTACACCGCGCTTTCATTAAGATTTGCTAGTTTAAGTGCTCATTGAAATACGCTGTCAAATCGAGATCGAAAACCACAATTGATACAAATCTCAGTTGGTACTTTAATATTCTATTATTATTGTTTTTATATTCTAGTTTTAAAATTGCTATTTCATTACTATTTTTGTGGGATTTGCGTGTTTTGTGTAATATGAAAAAAGTACCGATCCCCCTTTTTTGATTCGTCATTGTTACTGTTTACCCCCAAAACGAGTTTGGTTATAGTTAGGGCAGGGGGGTTTGGGGGGGCGGCAGCCCCCCCAACCTCCTTAAACTTTTTATAAAATAAAATAAAATTTTGTACTTTAACGGATCACCCTCGTTAATATGTAAAATAACTGATTACAGGTAGTATGCAGATTAACGAGTGTCTAGTCGGTAGGTTGCAGAATACCTAGGTAATTTCAAGATTACCTAGGTAATCTTAGAAATTGAAAAAAAATTCGCTCTTTAACGGATCACCCTCGTTAATCTGCAAATTACCTAGGTTATCTGTAAATTAACTGATTTCCGGACTTTAACTGTAACAGGGACACAAACACTTATACTCTACTTTTTAATGTTTATTGAAAAAATGTTAAGTAATTCGATTAAATGTGAAAATTTTAATTTGTTTTATTTTAAGGATTAGAGATTAGGGTAAACTATATTAAGTTGGATTTTTGTATTCACATTGACGAGAAATTAAGGTAAATTCAATGAATGTAGCTGTGAAGAGAACTGTATGAAATTGATTTAATAGTGCGTGCTAAACTTCAATGCTATTATCAAACTATACTAACTTCTTTGTGCAATAATATAATGAATGTTTGAAATAATAATTTACAATAAATAAAAGATATTTCTCGAATTGAAAAAAATATTGAAACATACAGTGGGGGAAGGATAGTTGTGGGTATAAAATAGTTTCGAGAGTTTCTTCATAAGCATCTAAACTATCCGAATCTAAAGGAAAGAAAATATTGTGTTATTAGATTCACGATATAAAAAATAAATCAAGTAAATAGACTTGTATTTTGCACTTGTAATATTAAAACTTACGTTTAAAATATACGTTTTTGAAAGATTTTTTATGCAAATTTCTGAAAATTACTAAGGTTATAAAATATTTTTAAAGATAATATTAATTCTATCAATTCTATTCAATATTATCGTGGAGTAATGAGATACAGTTGCGCTTGATGTAATAAGATGCAAGGAAACAATTTTTTCCACTTTTACTTAGCATGTATTACTTTTCATGGAAAGCTGAAAATTATATAACTATTCTGTTAAAAACTGTTAGCTTCGTAAACCTAAAGGAGAATTCTGTGGAGTTTTAGCATGTTTTTTATTACCCCTTTGCTTTTTAGTACCCCACTCTCCATTGTTCGCAGGTAAATATTTTTAATGTTTTAAAGCAACTACAAGATTGTAATTAAAAGTAACGATGCTGCAGAATCTGTGACTATATTAATTAATTAATTTTCAGAACGTGCAACTCTTTAATAACTGAACTGAAATTACTCTAATTTTAATTATGCAAGATTCAAACACAATACATATCGTAAATTGAAACGGAATCAGAAAATGAAGATGTAATGGATGACCAAGAGAATTAAAAATCGTAAACCGTTTTAAAGAACTTTTCAAAATAATAATAATCATTATCATTCAACATAACTTTTCATAGCTGAAAGAACTCTATAAAAAAACTTGTTTTTAAGTACTTTTGGAAGAAGAAGGTATAAGCGGCTCCCAGATGAGCAAGCAAACAACTCTAATATCCCCAATAAAAAATAAATAAACACAATATTATTCTTCATTCTTCTTTTTTAATTCAATTATTTTATTTTAATACAAATACTAAACTTATTGTAATTCTTTATTCAACTATTTAATTATTCTTCCCATTCTGATGTTATCCATCCTGTTAAACTCCAATCTTTCTGATGTAATTTCAAGTTATTGGTTCAAAATAAAATGAGACTGCTTACATTTAGACTGACTGGCATCTTATATACATTTTTAAAGAACCAACTTCATGGTAATTCGTTTCTTTTATCTTTTTATATCATGTTATAAGTAAACTCTTTCTGATTCTACTTTAATTTAGCATTTTATGTAATCAATAATAATTTCTATTCTGGGGGATTCTTTTCTGAATTTTAGAGTTGTTAAAATAATGTAACATTTTTTACAATCGGGCCCTAGTGCTTTCCTACAACAAGTATACCCTAGTAACAAAACAACATTTACAGGCACATGAAGCTTTTCTGCTATACTCTATTCATTTAGAATTGAATCGTCAGTTGGAAGAAGGGAATAAGTCCAAAAATCAAGTTTTGAGAAAATCGAAAAAAACTGTATAAGTAATAGAATTATCATTGTATAACCACCAAATTTTTACTGGAAGTTCAGAACCCTATTTAGAAAACATAGAAATCAGCAAAACAAATATAAGTATTAATGAAATTCATTTCTTTCGGGCTTGTAGGCCGTGGTCTAATATTGAATCGGTGAACTAACGCTGTTTTATTTCCACTGATGATGTCGGACACAGCTTCCGACGAAACGTCTGGACCTTATATTTTATTTTAGACCACGGCCTACAAGCCCGAAATAAATGAATTTCATTAATCAAACCGGCTGTGAAAGTCTTCATGCTTACAAAATATAAGTATATTCAAAAATATTTTACAGTCAAAATAAATTGATGGACTTATTCCCTTCTTCCACCTTATGAAATTTTTTTGATGAAAAAATCTTTAAAAACCCTTAAATTCACATTTAAATTATATTTCTCCTTAGTTTACACCACAAAAGGGTGAAATACAAAAAAAATAAGACAAATAAAATTCAAAATTATAGTGAAACTGAGTTATTAAGGCAGTATCAATGGAGTGAGTGAATATGAATGGAGTCAAACATTCCCTACATAAAAAAAAGTTAGAAAGAAGAATTATCATTAAGACAAATTTTAATTTTAACTTGGTTTATAGCACAAAGAATTTGAAAAGAAAGACAAATTAACATTAATTCCAAATTAACTTACAAAATACAATGAATGGACATCGATTACACAACTTCAAGGGGCGATATCTCCCTATAGGGGTTAGTTATGTTTCCCCTCTTTTCACCCATGTGTAGAGCAAAGCTTGGAGATTGTTTTGAGCACAAAAAGTCAATTTGTCATTTTTTGGACTTATTCCCTTCTTCAAACTGACGATTCAATTATCGCTTGAGAAATAGTGCTTTCCCCCACGCTAAGAAGCGTAACCATAGTTACGCTCTTTGCGCAGCCAATAGTAAGCCTTCTTCGTCACTTTGACGAGGAAAGTTGCTATGGTTACCGATCGGTGGTGGGGGAAGGAAATATTTTCAAGCGCCAGTTCAAATTGAACATAGTATAGACGTCTTGTGGTAAAAGAGGAGTAATTCAGTTTTTCTTTATGGAGGAAGTTTATAATCATTGTGAGATAATACTAAGAATATTAATTTCAGTTTGATCATTGCTTTCTTATTGGTTTATTGATTTTCGCATTTCATTGGCGATTTTTTAAAAAATGTGTTAAAATTTGCTTCTATTTTCCTTTTTTACTTTTTGATGTGTGTTCACAGAAGCGAAATTTGTTACAGAGGTTACTAGCCTTAACTTCATTTCAGAAAACCCTTCATTCAGAACTTCATTTCAGAAAACCCCAACCATGGGTGTCAGTAAATTGTGAACAATAATGTCCTAAAATTAGTTAAAATTCTTTTTTAAGGGTTTAATTTTGAAATATTTTCTGAGGGTACCCCTAAACCCCTTTTTGTACTTGGAACACTCATAATATATATATTTAAAAAATATGTTAATCAAAATTAAGAAAACGAAAATTCTTGCCTCCCCCCGTTAAACTCGGCTCTTTGTGGCCCTGATTAAATAATTATATGTTCTCTTAAATTTGTCTATTATTTATCTTTAGTTACTTCTTTATTTCTTCTCATTCACTTATTTAAAAGTAATTAAACTATATTAAGAAAGTTATCAGCAATTTTAACTCTATTTAAGGGCAATGTTTCATTAATTATGTTTTACGTTTCAAGTGAGGAGGGAGTTGGCACAAAAGGGTGAGGGGATCCCAAACATTCTTGACATCACACATTAAATCTGCTTTTTCATAGCAGCTACTATCTTAGAAATATTTCTTCTTCCTGATAGTTTTAGTTTTACAGTAAAACTTAACCCGAAACGGTTCATTTCCGTTAAAGGTCCCGCTAAATATCACCAAGTTTTTATGAACGCCATGTTTTCAAATATCGACAAATTTTTCTGATTTTTATTGATAAATTGAACAGTAATTGATCTAACTAAACATTTTAATACATGAGTTTGAAATTATTTAGCAATATTTCTACTTTTTGGTGACCAAAAAAGCTTGGCGGTATTTAGCGGGACCTTTAACAGAATTGAACCCGGAAACTTTTGAGTAATACCGAAAACAAATTAAATATTTGTTCTCTGATAAATCAGGGTTAAATTTTAGTTTGAAATGTGATATCGAGAAAGGGGAAAGGATCATTTAAAGAAGACAACTTCTGACTCGGGGGTACGTGACATTCATACAAATAACCCTATATCTGCACTGCAGACGCTCCCAACAAATAAACACACTTATTAACACTTTTTGTCTTCTAATTAACAATACTTTGGCTGTTATCACTGATAGGACACTTAACACCTTAATGTGTTGTTATAGTGTTCTGAATATGTTTGGATATTTTTAAAATTTTAATGTTTTTTTTTCAAAATTTAAACTAGGTTTCAAAAATTAAATGGTGTGTTTTCAGTTTCAGAGTTTTTTAAAAAGTTATATAGGTTCTTTCATTATTCAGTGGGTTTTTTTCAAAATTTAGAACGTTTTTGTTTAAAGTTCAAACTAGATATAAAAATTAAGAAGGATATTTTAAATTTCAGTTGGTGTTTTCAAAGTTAAATAGATTTCTTTCAGTATTGAATGTTTTTTTTTCAAAGTTCAGGATATTTTTTAAATTTTAGAGGGTTTTAAAATTTAAACCAGGTTTTAATAAATAATGGGTGTTTTTACAATTTCAGTGGGTTTTTTTCAAAGTATAAAAAGTTTCAACTTGGAAAAAACTCACTTAACTATGGAAAAACTGACATTATTTTGACAGAACACATTTAACATAGAAAGAACTCACTAAAACTTGAAAAAAAAACGATTACTATACAGGAGAAAACCACCTAATTTTGAAATAACCCACAGTTTCTCCGAAAAAAAACCCCAATTTTATATAGTTTTTTTCAGGGTTTTATTGAAAAAAACCCGAAAAAACCTAACCCATTTGGGTTTTTGCCAACCCTGCTTTCCCGTACCTTAAATCACAGAATTTTCTAAGTGGGGGCGTTGAATTATTTTCCGCACCTTAAGGGGGCGGTAGCTTCAAAAAAGTTGAGAATCACTGAATTAGATGGTTTGATTCCAGGTTAACCTTAGGTTCCCAAACACAACCGTTAGTGATCAATGACTCTACTAGTTAGAAACTTCTGCTACACAGTACACAGTAAAAAATTAAAGTAACGTTCCGCGTAAATTCCAGAAATGTTCCTTATTTTTATGAGTTTTTACAGAAATTAAACACTTTCCTTGAAAATTCTAGTTTTCATTTCTGAAACGTTCCTGAATCCTACTGGTTCTCTGTTCTGTTCTGTCTGATCCACCGATCAGCTTCAAATAAAATCAAACCAGACCCACGAGGCCATGCGCTCCCAGAAAATCTTAAAAACAATTGAGGATTGGAAAGCACCTCGTCGAAGGTAAAATCTAAACAGGATTAAATATGTTCAGGTGAAGCCGGAGCCGACCCACACTTCTTACATGTTTTAAAAGTCTTCTGCCCATCCTTAAAAGAGAGGCCTTTCAAATGTCCGCTGAGAAAACGAGATAGGCATGTCTGCTGGGGCCGGGATAGCAAGGCACCCCCAAGGCTGCTTCTGGGGTACCAGTCTTGTGCAGGGGCTCTAAGTGACTCAGTCCCTGAACAGACCTCTCAAAAATCCTTCTGAACAGACGGATAGCCATTGGTTTTTTTGTGTTCGTGCTCACCACTAAAAGAGAAAAATTATTTAAATGAGGTGTAAGAAACTCGCGAGTATACTTACATTCTGATCAGCAGTCGTAGGACCTTCGTGGTTTGCCACATTGGTTCACATAAACATAGAATAATCAAGTAATAGCCGAGATATGAATCGATCAGATATTTCAAAGAAAGCTATCTGGTTTTTCTACAGAACGTTTCAGTATATCGACAGCCACGTTGCAAAAGCCTGTAAGAACATTTTTGGCGAAAATAAGGTTTTGAGTTGTACTTGTTAAAGATGGCTTTGCGCATATCTCAGTGCCACCAAAATCGGCCAAAGACGCTTCATAACTTCTCCATGACGATTTGTAATAAACCTGTAAGTTGGAAACCTCCCAGTCACCAAGCAAAACTCTGTAAGTTGCAGTGACGCTGAGGGGAAGCCGTGTCGCGTCCTCAGAAAAACCTGAGTATAATAGTGTTATTTTAAAATGCTTATCATCAAACCCATTGTTAATGTGTTGGGAAATAGACTGATCAACTTATGCAGTTTTTTCGTCTCCTGAAAACTTTGAGGTTTTGCACTTACAGGCTTTTGCAACGTGGCTGTCGATATTACGTTCCTGGTATTTTTCAGAAACATTACTCAAAAAAAGGGGCAGCCCAGTTTTTTTAAGTAACGTTCCATAATTTTTGTAGAGTGTATAAAGATCATCCATCCCCTCTAATGCTAACTCTCTCCGTTGTAGATGCGCACCTCCTGACGACGATGTTCCCCCTGCAGGAGAGCCCCCCTCCTCCTTCCGCCTTCTTCGGGGGTGAGGGCAGCCCCGGCTGGTGCTCAGGCGACCGACCCCCGGGGCACCACGGCCCAGTGGCCCGGCGCAACGAGCGAGAGAGGAAGCGGGTCCGCCTGGTCAACATGGGCTTCGCAAAGCTCAGGCAGTACATCCCGTCCAGAGGCAGGCCTGGTAAGAGGCTCAGCAAGGTAATGAACTTTCTCTCTCTGTATATCTATATATCTCTATGTAATATCTATCTATCTAAGGCAGCAGTGGCGTATATAAGGAGGGAGGATTGCCCCCCCAAAATCCGGACATGGACAAGACTATCCGGACTTGGACAACCAAAACAAGCTAAAACCCTGTTTTTAGGGTCAGATTTTAAAAATTTTCTGGGGGTGGACCCCCAAACTCCCATTCGTACTTGGAACTTAATTATTCAAAACTTTTTATTATAGGTTCACCAAAATCCTATTATTTCTTTAAGATATATGTCCTAAATTAGGACTAGATGTACCAAAACCAAGTCAAACCCTGTTTAAAGGGTCAAATTTCCAAAATTTTTCTGGGGCAGGACCCCCAGATCCCCTTTTGTGCTGTGCTTGTAACTCTATTATTCTCAATCTATTCTATTCTATTTCTGTCCTTGTGTGTGATGAATAAATGTGGCCCCCCTGTATAAAGGGGTTGTGTCTGCGAATGTGTGTGTGGCATGGGCAACAGTACTTCACCTCCGTGGCTTCGGTCCACAGGTGCCCACTGGGTAACGCGAAGAAAGTACTAATTACGGCATGTCTGTTGGTTAATGAACTCTGTTATCCGTAACTGTTCAATTACCTGCCATTGGAAATAAAAATTATTCTCAACTTGTTTTTAAATTAAGTTCTCCCAAATTTATATCCTATCTAAAGATTTGTATCCAAAATTCAGACTTAGTGTACCAAAACTAGTTAAAAACCAGTTTTTTTACAGTCAAATTTTTGAAAATTTTCCAGACTTCCCTTTGGTACTTGGAACTAAATTACTCACAACTTTTTTTAGATTAAGTTCGTCTAGATGTAAATTCCAACCAAAAAATATGTATAAAAGCTACATTGGATGTAATAAATTTTCTTGGGAGCGGGTGAAAAATAATTTTGGTCCCCTCCCGAAATAAATTTCTATATACGCTACTGTAAGGCAGTGGTGTCCATAGGCATCGTCCGCAACTGAATATTGGAGAGACAGTCAAATTGGGGAGTCAGACCCGGAAGTTTATCCCAAGTCCCCAAGTTTATTTCTTTTCGAAATACCATCGCAATTTAACTCAGAACTAAATAAGGACCCTCACCAGGTCACGTATAAGCACTGGAATGTAAAAAGAAATTGAGATACAGTAGGATTTTATGCAAATTGTCTGGTTTCCGGTCTATTACAGTAGGATAGGAATTTTCTAGCCAGCCTCAACTGCAGCAGAAAAATACAACTAACGAATCAGTCTCTGAGGCTGCGCGAAGAGCGTAGCCATGGTTACGCTTTTGGCGAGGGGGAAAGCGCTATTTTTCAGCCGCCAATTCTAGATGATCATAGTAATAATTCTAGATGATCATTTAATATTGCTTGTTATTTGTTGTTAAATAACAAGGATAAGGATAATAATATAAAAAGGTCCATTAAATAACTTGTTATTTTCCTGTGGCAGTTAGTATTAATTTTTAGTGACTTCTATATATCTTGAAGTTGAGTGAAGTCTATATCTTGCAACTGCGTTGGCATCTGAAAGTGTTACCGAAGTGTTAGTATGGTCAAGTTCTCTGGCTTCGTTAGCCAAAGAATGAATTATTAAAGTTTTTATCTGATGATATGATGTCTCATTTGTCGAAAAATAAAAGACGTTGTGAGGTACAGTTCTTTGAGCAACTTATATCTACTTCATGGGAGGAATCTTTCTATGCAGAGTTTGAAATGACTTAATATATTCCTTCTCTATATTTACTACAAGATTATTTCTTTTTGCCTAGGTGGAGACCCTGCGATCCGCCATCGACTACATACGGCAGCTGCGTCAGCTGCTCCGACAGCCCGACCCACCCTACTACTTCCCCCCGCCCCCCTCTCAGCTGCACCATCAGCCACAGCAGCGGCTGGCAGCTGACTTCCGCTGCGACTTCGGCTGCCCCTGCAACGACTCCCCCTTGCCCACGGAGTACGTCTTCGAGGCTGCCCCGGACTACGCCATGATGGCTTACCCGCAGGACACCTACGTCATGTGACGTCATTGCATGGTAAGTTACATTTTATTAAAATATTATAATTACATTTTATTTTGTGTGTGTTTTACTATTAGTGACGGTGATATTTGAAATAATATTTACACTGAAAATTCTTTCACACTGTTTATATGATGGTACGGTTTTAGAATGTCAAAAGAAAAACATCACAGATAAAAACAGGAAGTGCAGTTATGAAAAACAAACAATTCAGCAAAAAAAACAAATTAGGTAGAAAATTAGTGATTTTTCAGATGTAATAAATTAATATTGAAAATAAGAACTTAGATTTGGGTTAGAGTTAGAGCTTCAATACCCCTACATGTAGGAATGAACTGGGAAAAAATTTCGGCCCGGAAATTGTGACACTTTTTATGTATCCTTACAAAATCCTGGCTGTGCAGAGTTTCGGCGGACTTGTTGAAGCAACCAGTTCAATAAAGTGGGCCGAAAAATTTTTTTTGCTCATATTTTTAACGGTTACAGCGCTAAAAAGGTGGTTTATGGTGTCAGTTGAAAGTGTATTAAGTATCTTTTACATTATTATAACTCTGATTGCCACCGAAATTATTTTAGATTTTTATAGTAGTAATTCCATGTAAATCTTAACCCGAATCTGTAAATCTTACTGCCTGACGTCCCTTTTTAGGGACGTTTTTTTTAAACCCTCCTATTTCTACAAAAATTGATCCTTTGAATCAAAATTTGCACTGATGTATCTTTGATCTTCATAGAACATAAAGAACACAAGAAGAAAGCAGAATTTTAAAAAAATTTCACTTTTCTTAAAGTTGGAAGATAGAATTTTTCAGAAAAGTGTTTTTTTTTAATTTAAAAAAAAAAAGCTTAAAAATCCTAGTTGTTATTTTAAAAAAATTTAAATTCCGATATATATTACTGTTTATACATTAAATCAGTTGGGGTGTTTTTTTATTTTTCCAAAATATTTTATCTTGACCTTATTTTGGACCCTCGAAAAGCGTCCCTAAAAAGGGACGTCAGGCACGAATGCCCCCGTGGTTTTCCCCGTAGTGAAATGCTAGTGTTTCCTTTATTTTTTCATAAAAACGTGATTGATTCTTATGAATTGAATTAAATAACTGATATTTATAAAATTACTTTAATTTTAGCTAATAAATTTATTATTTTTAATTATTTTTTTTGGAAAATACTGTTATTTCTGCCAAATTAATGAAATAAAAAGTCTTAAATTATAAGGAATTAATTTATATTAATTAAAAGGAATAAAATAATTACTTTACTATATTTATTACTTATGCAAATATATTCCGGTTATATTTTGATAAAAAGTTTAATAATTATTAGTTATAATGACTTTTTGTCATTAAAATTGCCAAAAAAGTCGCTTTTGTGATAAATTTTCGGCTTTTTTTCTAATTAGATGTCGCTAATCATTGTGTTCCATACTGCAGATCAATCTATATCATCTGGCTTGCTAATGCACATCCCACTAATGCTTGATTTTTGGGGAGAAATTCGTGTTCTGCACAATTAAATTAAATAAAATGAAAAAAGTATGGGCATTTGAAAGACTTAAACTTCACAAATTGAGATATTCTGATGGATTTAAGGTGTTTAAAAGTAATTAATACTTAATATTAGGTAACACATAAACAAAGAATGCCTTTTTCAATTAAAAACCTTAATTAATTTGCAATTAACATAGATTTGGGAGGAAAAAACGTGTTTTAGAGCATAAAAAATGCTCAAACTACGTTAATTAGGGTTAATTTTACAATTAATTGGATAAGTAATTAATATTTTTTGTTCATATTCATGTTAAAGTATGGTTTCGATCACTTTTGCTGCACTTAAAAAGGTAGAAGATGTTTTTGAGGCTTTAAAAAAGTTTTCTACCATGCGTTTACTATAGGGAAAAACAACGGGGGCATTCGTGCCTGACGTCCCTTTTTAGGGACGTTTTTTAATTTTTGTGAAGAAATTAAAATTTTAACCTGGAATTTTTTTCACTATTTTTCCAGTTGTTTTTGGGCTATTTACTATGTTTTTACCAAATATTTAAGAAAAATAAAAAGTTGGGCATTAATGGGTTAAATAGGATGCGTCCCAAGATACCCAAAGTGCTAAGTCATCAAAATATTTAGTGTTGAACGTATGGAAATAAAATTTAAACTGGGTTGGCTAAAATGTTGGTTGGCTAAATGTTGGTTGGGTTGGCTAAAATGAACCCGTCCTGATGGAACCCTTCCTTGGAAACTTATTCGAAAAATGAATATGGACATGATGGGGTTGTGATAACACAGAGCGGAGCGAAAATCTGATTGGTCTATTTATGGTATTTTTAAATAAATTATTATCACAAGTATGTGTCTAGATAATTATTAAGTTACTTAATGCCTGGGCCTAGAATCCTCCTGAAATTATAAGGGCCTGTAATCCTCCATTTCTTAGAACAACTTTGCAACTGCTCCCAAATCAGACCCTCCTCTTCATGGATATTAACATTTATAGGTATACCCGTGCGCGTGACTTTTTGACACGTTCCCGTGGATGGATAGATCTTATTAAATGAACAAGAGAGTGAGGCCTATCGATTATCAGCCCAATTGTTAGATGATTGCCTCGCTTCCTCATTGTTTCCAGTTTCTGAGCACGTCGCTCTTACAACTCGTAATTATGCGGTGGAAAACTAACAAGGGTGGGTATCTTTTTTTTTCATATTTACATGATGTAACCCGACACCTTGGGATGAACTAGATTTGGGGTGTCCGAGTTTTTCGTTATAGTTGGATCGCACGGTGGTGGGGAGTATAGTGGGTGTAGTTGAAGAGTAATGTGATAGCAATGTGATGGGGGATTTTTAGGATTTTTATTTGTTGAGAAGGGGATTCCAGAACTGAAACAGAAAAGGGGGAGTATTAATCCTCCCATGAAAAATTTAATTTAAATTTCATATGTAGGTCTCAAAGAAATCAATGTGAATCGGAAATTATTTTCTTTACTATCCTCATTTTATAGCTCACTCTCTCTCTTTTTCTCACTCTCCTTCTCTTTCTCTCTCTTTCTCCTTCTCTTTCTCTCTCTCTTTCTTTCTCTCTTTCTCTCTCTATCTTTCCCTTTCCCTCTCTCTTTCTCTCTCTCATGTCTTGTCACATAAGGAAACAAGAAGATACTATAGTCTGTGTAAATAAAATGACGCCGAATCAAATAAAGCCGACGTAATGGCCTAGTGGTTAGAGCATCTGACTGCAAAGCCGTACGTCTGGGGTTCGAATCTCCGTTCGGCATGGATGTTAGTGTTACTGTCCTTGTGTTTGTTGAATTTACCTATATGGGTCCATACCTTCAGATGAATTTGTACAAATAAAAAAAAATAGGCGGATCGCTACTAGTCATTTCCCATTGCATTTCTATTGCGTTGCCATGGTGACGAGTCGCCTATTTTATTTACACAGACATAGAAGGAGTATCTAGGTCGTTAGACTTCAAACTCCAGTAAACCAATCTCACTGGATGAGGCCATGATCAGAGATGTTATAGAACGTGTGGCTGAAAGTCAGAGTCAGCTGATGATACGAAGCCCCTTGTTCCCCCTAGTTAACTGTATCTTTATATTATTTGATTATCTCTTCCCGGAGGAATGATAGACTGCTTTGTTGATGATCAACAAATTTATGCAGACTGAAAAACATCTATACTAATTTGGGTTTCTTGAAGATTAATTTTGTTTATTTGATTTTTGAGTTGGATCAAATTCTGCAATTTTCTTTAAAGGTAGACTCTCATGGTTCATGATATTTTAAAAGAATTTGACTCCTGCGTTAAATGCGAAGCTTTTTTAAAGTCTTGATTTAAATGATGCTTGCAATTTTTCTTAGCTGAAGACCTATGTACAGTTTGACTAGCACATACGTGTTTTTACGATTTGTTCTTTTAGTGGTGATTTCATCAGATCTAAATTGAATCGTCAGTTTGAAGAAGGGAATAAGTCCAAAAAATGACAAATTGACTTTTTGTGCTCAAAACAGTCTCCAAGCTTTGCCCTACACATGGGTGAAAAGAGGGAGAAAATAACTAACACCTATAGGGAGATATCGCCCCTTGAAGTTGTGAAATCTATATCCATACAATGAAAATTCCATATCTTTTTCAATTTTCTCAAAACTTGATTTTTGGACTTATTCCCTTCTTCAAATTGACGATTCAATTCTTTTTTGAAGGAAAAGAAAAGGTTTTCCATGTTTCAGTCTCACGGAAAGTTTTCGTTGAAATACAAGGGAAAATTCAGCTCAAAAAGAGAAGAATTATTTCAACAGTTTACTTCCCCCTCTAAACCCCAGCACCGCCCACTAAGAATCCCCGATCGATCTGTGACACTAATCCCCGTCCCTTCCATTCATAATCTCTCTCCATTCGTCGCAATATATCCATCACTCTGCCTCCCACCGCAAAATCATTAAGGAGAGAGATAGCTAATTGGATTTATCAGTAATTCAAACGATTCATCTCGAAGCGAAGTGAAGTCATCAATGGTGGCCGATCGTGCCGACCTCGCGACCAGACTGACCGGGGCTCCTGGGTTTCTTATTATTGCGAAAGGGGGTTGATGGAAAAACAGTTTTTTTTTGTTGTTGATTAAGACCGTATTTTAAACGCTCCACATGTAAATGAGCATGTAAACGTACATGGAAACGCTACTTTTTATCCTCAATTTGAACAACAATTTAGTTGTGGTTCCAGTGAAAATTTCTTCTTCAGATAAAGGAAATGAACCGGAACTGTTATCGGTTAATTTCTGGGGTTTTTTTATGATATCCGTATTTTTTTTTCGTTAAAAGAGATAAACTTTTCGTTATTTGAAAGAATTTTCAGAGATTTTTTTTTAGCAGTTATAGGAGCAATCAATCAATATCAAACTCTATAACAGGGGGTCGGCTATTGACAGACTACGGTGCGCATCTGGACCACCTAAACTGTTGGAAAATCATTATTTTTACACTACAAAAATTAATGATCCACTTTTTGAGGGTCAAATTTCAAAAAAATACCGGGGGAAACCACCAAGCCACCATTTTTAATGTAAAAAATTCTAAAAATATTAAGTTAAACAATATAATTAAGAAGGTAGCGAACTCAAATTACATCTTTGTAAAAATATATGTGTATTTAAAGATAAGAATTTAAATTATAATTGCAACCTATTTTTTCTCCGGACCTCGACGAAAATTTTCCCTGCTCTATAACAATAAATATAAAAATAACAAGTTGTTTGGACACAAATTACCTCATTGTAGAAACGTTTATAACAGTTTTGGTAGAGAATAGTTATTATTTAGAGTTGAGGAACAAAGAAAAAAACAGGGCATCTGGAGAAACGATGAAAGCTAATATACTCTATACTACACGTTGAACTCTTGATTATTTCGAAGGAACTTCAAAGCTTTAAAAGAAGAGAAAAACAGGAATATTATGAAAAAAGAAAGGAGAATATGGAAGTAGAGAAAAGGAAGTAAATAGTATATATTATAGGGAAAAGAAAAATGAGGTGGGTGAAAATAATAGAACACAGAAATTAAAAAGAATGAGGAAGAACTATTGGAAGGATAAGAAGATTAAATTGAAAAAGACGAATGATAGAGAAAAGATTGAAAAAAATGAATGAGAGAAGAGGGTACATGTACTACAGAAAACTAGCCAGAATGAGTGGGGGAGAGATGAAAATAAAAGAAAGCGAACGATGTAAAGAAAGAATGAAAAGAGAATTAATGAAGTAATAAAGGGGAAAAAAAGATAAAAATAATTTCAAAGAGAATAAAGCTGAGAAAAATTAATTAATTGCAAACAATGTGCTCTCTCAAATTGGTCAGCAGCAACGTAATTAGTGCCTCTAAACAATCTGAAAAACAACAATTCAATACTTACTACTCCAATGAATAAATTGTTTAATAACGCAATACTGTAACCCACCCGATCCGACCTCTACCCTTCTCCCTTACAACCAAGGGTGGTCTTTCTCTCCCTTCACGAAACAACCGGTAGATGAGGGCAAAAGTGGTCTACCGGTTACAATAAATAAATACTACCCGAGAACTCCATTTACAGAGGTGACAAACTAATTACCCGGCTTCAAAGGAACCGCAATCCACACATATCCCAGTACGAGAAAGGGCCAGTGAGGTCGTACGATTCAATTAGGGCCGCTGATGATGGTAAAAACCCTGGTAATTAAAGGACGACGGAGAGTGCGGGCAGGGTAATCGCGGAGTGACAGCCGTGAAGGTCGGCGTGAGGGGAAGCCGGAGTCTGTGGCGGATGTAACGGGGAGAGCTCGGTTCTCTCGCCGGTGAAGAGATCGGGTGGACCATGGTCTGAAATCACTAAAGCCAAAAATATCCAAACTGTGATACTGACTGGTGGCCATCTTGAGTAGTGCATTGAATATTTATCAAACTTACTAACTTTTCTCACTAACTATTACTGGTGATTAACTTCATGTTCCATGAAACTTTTGCATGTTTATTTCACACTCTTCAGAAGACCTCTTACCTCTTAATAAAACATGAATAAGTAAGATGGATTGAAGGACAATAATTTAAAAGGGATGCAAATATTTATTTGAAAACTTAGTTCAGTAATTTTATATTTTAATCCAAAATAAATAGTTTATAGAACATACTAATACTCACTGATAAAAGTGTTTTTCTCTTTTTTAAATGTATGTTAGTTACAAAATGCACTGCCCAAGATGGCGACAAGACTTCACGGTTGCTTCAACTTGAATAACGAAATCCTATTGGGGTGGACAGTGACAGATCCAGGATTTGGTTTTGCTGGGTTGAGAATTTTCAAAATCAATTTGAATTTCTCCATCTCCACTTCTTCATCTCTTCTTTCTCATCTTCAATAATTTAATACATTTTTGGTAGGGGTTTTGTTTTTGACAAACTTGTTCTAAAAAAAAGTATATTATAATAGAGTTCCTAGTACCGCGGGGGTCAAGGGGTCCTCCAACAGAAAATTTTTGGAAATTTAAGTCTTAAAAGCAGGTTTTTGAACTTGCTTTGGTCCACCGAATCCGAATTTCGTACATACAAATACAAATTTAAAGAACTAGAAATATATCTTTTTGGAATTTTTGCATTTTGACGAAGTTTTTAAAAAATATTAAAAATAAGTTACATGTACCAAAGGGGGTCGTGGGGTTCTCCCCTTGAAAATTTCTGGAAATTCGACTCTAAAAAGCATGTTTTTAACTCGTTTTGGTACACTTATGGCGTTCCCACTTAAATACGTCCCTGAGTTCCGACCTCCCCTCTTTCTCGTCCCCTCTTGATCGGTGAAAGATACTCATACTCGGAGTTTAGTTGGTTCAGAACGCGTCGAAAATAAACAAAATATTACGGATTAAATCTACTAAATTAATTTTCTTTCTCTCTACTTCGTTTGTGTCATCTTCCTTTTCTCAGTTTGTCAATAGCTTGCACTGTAAAACAACGTCTTTTTACCCTAAATTTTCTCTTCTAATTTGACTTATGCCTAGAAAACCGTGAAATCGAACCTTCTTTTTTCTTGAATTATTCCACGAAAAGAATTACGATTCAATAAAATCACCACTAAAAGAATAAATTTTGAAAAAAAGTAGATTCATTAAGTAGTAAGTAAAACAAGTAGATTACCAATTGGTATTTTATTATTAAAACAATTTGTTGTGTTTACAACAAATATATATTTGATATGTGATGAGATGGTTGGTTTACTCTAGGTATTGGTTAGTGGGAAATTTTTCTCTTTTCTATTTGTAATCTTGCTTGTGTTTCTTTTCTATTTTTATTTTTGGGGCATTCGAGTCACTGGCAGTCTTAGGACTAATATTCGACTGCAACAAAATATGCCCTTTACGGCTAGTTTTAATTCTAAATTCGTTCACACTTTATGTACAAGTCTCCCTCTCGCTCTATCTTTACCCTCCCCTCCCTTCGTTGTCAGAAACTCAAACATTGTGGGGTATGTTCCCCAAGTTCCGGGGCTAGAATCTGCACCCATGAATGAGGTTGACTGGTTGTTAATGAATCGTGGTAGGGGCTATAGGAAGAGCCCTAGCACTGCGACCCGTGATGTATTGTACGTCCCCATTATTTGACCCCTCTGAGATCGTATAGAAATGAACTTCAGCAATTATTGCCTGGCTGATATACTAGAGATCCCCCAGGGTTCAATTCAGTAGCATCCCAGATGTTTGAATCTTTGTGCAGAGTAATATTTGCACTCACAAAGAACGTGAACCGAAGTTTCTTCTCCCTCTTGGCAACCCCTACAAAAGGGATTATTAGCAAAACCAATAAGGTTGAATGTATTTGAGACAATTCTCAGGCAATAGACCAATGACAATTTTAATCCCCTTCCTACGTTAACCTTAGTAATTTATTGATCTAGACCATGGAGAATAAGGTAACCTTAAAGAGTAAAAAAGTTGGTTGCATGCAGAAAAGATAATATTACATCCCCCTTTTTTAATAGTTTCACCTGTTTATTCCCATTCCCGTTTTTTTATGCAAATTTTATTTATATTTGAAGAAATTTTCCTCCCAAGACGGCTCCAGGATGGACCTACGAAAAACTGCATGATATTTTCCTCACCTGGCAATCTACCATTTATAAAAGGATGTAATTTCCATTGCTCAAATTACATCTATTAGTTTTTCATTTATTTGCACTTCTCTTATATATCGACACAAAAATCACTCAATCACTATCACTCGTGTAATATAAGAATGCAAAGTTCGGATAATAATCCGAACTTTGCATTCTTAGCTTTTAGTTATTAGCTCCTTTAGCTTTTAGTTATTATAATAACTAAAAGCTAAAGGGACAACAAATGAAGTTAAAATCACTCAAAGCTTCGAATCCAAAACCTTAAGCTCGGTCAATAAGAAATAAAAAAGAAATGCAAAAAACATTCGAATTTTCCAAAGAATTGAAGAAGTTCGCGTTATCTTAGCTATTATCTTCATAAAATCGACAATGCTTTTAAACATACAATTATAACATACGAAAGACAGACCCTTCCAGTATCTGGAAGAACCTCGCTAAAACCGCTTGAGAAACCACTCAGCAATTTTCTTGATTGGCATGATTTTAAAACACACCATTGCATCATAAATGACAGGTAGCCCGATGAAAGCTTCAAAAGTAGTGCTTCTCAAAACACATATTGATATGGGTAGGGACGACTCGTAAGGGGTATAATAACATGACATCAGCCACCGCCATACCGTGAAAGGAAAACCCTCGCAAACACATCTAGCAATGATATACGAGAATTACCGAGGTACCCAACCTACGAATTACGCCGAAGATCTTTATCTTGACAAAACTAGAAAATACGTATTATTAGGAGCGCAAACTGAGATGAGGGAATAGTATATTAAATTCGTGTATTAATCGGCCTTTTGATGTTTTACGAAGTAAGGTAAAGGAAGCTATATTGAAGAGTCTAATTGTAATTTATGAAAAAAAACGCTTTTAATATGTCTTAAAAAAGATCATGAAAAGTTCAATTCTTGATTTTGAACTTAGAGTTAAATATTTGTAAATTTCAAACAGGATTCTCTTTTTTTTCTTTTGTTTCGAAGAAAAATAATTGTGTTGGTGCCCCTCTTCCATTGGATCCGACTATATTCGATGTTTGTTATTAAAAACTTCCCATTTTACGATAAAATATCATAAAGACAATTTTAACCTCCTTTCTAAATTTGAAAAAATAAATCCAAACCTATTTATGGATTTTTTAATCATGAAATTTCTTATAATAAAAAAATATGAAAAAAAAATTAATCAAACAGCAGCAAATTGAGTGAAGATAAAATTTAATGTATGCTATATCTAACATATAAAAAAGAAAAAAGGAAAAGAGATTTAGAAAAGGATTGTTCAGTTGTCATTTTGAGCTGAACTTTTCAATCAGAGAAGTATCTTGAAAGGAAAAAGCACTTAATTTTACAATCTCTTCACAGGTATAAAAACCGATTTTTTATGTGCTCACTAAATTTTAATCTGTTTATTTGTTGAAAGAAAGCTCTAACATTAATTATGTATTCTTTTGCTACGATTTATTATTTTCATGCATGATGAAATATTTTCTTTCTCAATTTTGCATTATCTCTGGAATATAGAATCTGGAAAAACAGAAGCATACGCTTTTTTTTCAGTCAAAAATAAAATTGAAATATTCCATTTCTAAAAACAATGATAAACAATAGACAGAAGTTAAATTTTTATTTTACAAACTATTCACGTGTCCACTACGAAAGTGAAAAATCGGAAAATTCTACAAGTCTTTTTTAATGTGATTCACAGATTTTTATCTGACTATCAAAGCTTTAAAAAGCTACAATAGTGTAGGTAAACACGCAGTTCAAAAGCCCTTTCTCACTCGACCCATTCCGTCCGATTCCGGTAAAACTGCAAATGAATCATTCAAAGAAAAAGAAAGAAAAACCTTGTCCGGTCTTTTGGAGAAGGCCGAAAAAAATCATTTATCACCGTATCTCTCCGCAGCAAAAACGGGATTCGAAATTAAGTCCTTCTTTAATTACCAGTTCGTGAAAAGCCATTTCTCACCTTCTCGCGGCGTGCGAAATCCCGCTTTCGACATGCGGTCGTGGGTTTCGGGAACCTTTGTTTCCCACAAATTAATGAGCTCTTTTTAGCTCTCTAATGGAAAAGTAAATATGGAGTGGTTTTTGGCACCGCTAAGGCCCGCAAACATCCGTTTTGTATTGTTTTTATCGAAAATTAGCTTTAATATATTCGGTTGTTGTTTATTATGTCGTTTAAATTCTATCTATTCTGTTTCTATTTCAATACATTATACTCAGTTGCAACTTAACTTGATCCTGTAGAAATATGCTGAGAGCAACCAAAGAAAATAGTTCCCCGCGTGGTGTCTGAATTTTGAGTGAAATTTAGAGCTTCAATTTTGACCAGGGTTGCTGATTTTTTTGATTTTTTTAAAAAAATCAAAAAAATCGGATTTATTTGATTTAAATCGGACTTTTTTGATTTAAATCAGATTTTTTTTATTTAAATGAATTACTAGTTCTGAACTTCATGAGGTTAATAATATTCTGATATTGTAATTTCAATGTAATATAATACTTTAGCATTACTTAATTACCCAATTTTAGTCTATTTTATACATTAATTTTAATTAATTGAATTAATTAAGAGAAGCAGTTCACTGGTATCTCACCGATGAGAACCCATTCGAAAAGGGTGTGTACTCAATAACTAAAATTTTTATCCTTCTTTCTATAACTATTTTTGCCAAATTTTGATATTAATAGGTTTGAAAATAAATTGTGACAATGATTACTAAAAACATCATGCCTCATTTTTGTGTAAAAATTAAAATCAATCTTTAAATTATATTGATTCAGGTAAACTAAATTTACTCAAAGAACTGTGTTTATTTCTTTAAAATAATAATTAATTAGTGATAAAAATGAAAATTCAGTAATTAATAACTGATAGTAGTCATGCACATAGATAATAGATCCCTGTAGTTTTAGCCCATTTTATCTGTAGTTTTATGGTATATGAAAAAATTAGTTGGGAAAACATGACTAAAATTTAAAAAAAAGAGCTTTCAATAAAAATCATCCACATACTTGTATTTTAAGATTTGATACCAGGTAAAAATATAAGATTTTAATTCTTGTTTAGTTTATCACAATTATTGATACCAAACCCTGCTATTTACCCCTTTTTGTCATAAACATTTTTGTTATTGGTGGCAAAAATTTGATCTTGAAATTGGAGGCAATTTTATGTAGAATAACTTCAACCTATCCCTCCCAGTTACATATCTAGCAGATAATTTTTTTATTTAAAGTGTGGCAGTTTGACATTTTTGATTTAAATCAATGATTTTTTTTAAAAAAATCAAGTGATTTAAATCAAGTTGATTTAAATCCAGCAACCCTGATTTTGACTAATGATTAGTTTTTTAAATCCACGTATATTAAGCGTCTTTTCATCCCGATATGCATAAAATGTTCAGCATTATTATTTTTTAAAGCGGAGTTACAACTCGCTCTCAAACTCGCCAGCCAATAATAGTCCAGTAACTTGGTAGTTTTTTCAGGAAAAAAATACAGAAGTTTTTTTCTCAACGGTTTTATATGTTTTCGAGGGTGCTGAATCCGAATCTGAACTTTGCATACAAAATTTCGAATGGCATTTTGGTGAAAATTCGAAAAAACCCTGAAATTTCACTTAATTTTTTGGTTTTTTGTTTGTAGAACGGAACGTATGGGTTTCTCATGAAAATGTTAAATACAAAAAATAAAGTTAATAAAACAAGCTACGAAATTGTCAATTACAACTTTTTTATCAGACTAATAGTTCGGCCGCTAGAGCGCATTGAAAAAAGGGCAAAATTTGCGCCTGCTGGTAAAAATCCAGAAAATCGAACTTTCATCTAAAAAATAAAGTATTTTTTTAAATAAGGTACTTTAAAAACTAGTTTTATAATTTTTCACATGAAATAAACAATCTATTTAGTCTATTAATAAGTATTTAAATGCATTTTCCTCAGCAATTTTCCTTAAGAACCCAGTTTCAATAGAAGACAATAGTGTAATGATAAGTAAGTCGCTTGTTGAAGAAAACATACAGAAGTGTTTTTCTCAACGGTATTATATGTTTTCGAGGGTGCTGAATCCAAACTTGAACTTTGCATACAAAATTTCGAATGGCATTTTGGTGAAAATTCGAAAAAACGCTAAAATTTCTCCCCATTTTTTTGGATTTTTGCTTGTAGAACGGAAAGTATGGGTTTCTCGTGAAAATGTTAAAAGTAAAAAATAAAGATGATAAAACAAGCTATAAAATTGTCATTTAAAATTATTTTTTCAGACTAATAGTTTGGCCACTAGAGCGCGTTGAAAAAAGGGCAAAATTCACCCTGGCGGTGGAAAAATACAGAAAATTACCCTTATTATTCCTAAAAAAAGTCATGTTTCGATTTAGATAAGGGAACGTACCCATACTTACGTGACCCATTCAGGGGAGGGAGTGGGGTCTTCAAAATACCACGCTCGGTCACAGGGGGGAGGGGGGGCTTAGGGCTTCGTCAAGTTGTCATTTTCTTCTAGTCAATACGACAAAATTAAGCCAAATTAATTATTGAAATTTGCCAAATTAAGATTAATTAAGCCAAATTAAGTATTAAAATTAGACAATTAAGCAAAATTAATATTTTAAACTTTCTGTTTGCAAAAAATGATGGCAAACCGTATTTATGAATTACTACGTGAAAACTAGAAGGGGAGGGGGGTCTTGGCATATACTACGGATGGTCACCAAGGGGGGGGAGGGGGGTCAAAAATGGTAAAAAATGGGTCACGTAGTATGGGTACGTTCCCTAACTAAAAAAAACTACATTTATAATTTCTTACATGATATAATCCTACTATTTATCTCAAATATTATTTATTCAATGAATGTTCTTTAGGAATTCCCTCCCAAAAACGCAGGTTTTTTAGGCAAAGAAAAATCCAGTTGCTATTTTCTTTTTTGTCCTAGGCACCAATTCCCAATGAAAACTTTTGTTAAGCATTAAAAGTTAATTTTTTATCTACTACACTCATTGCTTTTTATATTATCCTCTCCTGCTCACAAACTTATAAAATCTATGAATAATTTTTCTTTCTGGAAAACTATAATTATCTGTTGTAGATTATAAAAACTCCTGGCATGATTATTAGTAATGATACCAAAATTCACAATAAATTCTTGACACGTGCAATTATAATATTTATTTATCAGTTTCTACACCCAGGAACGTGAATCCAATTAATTTGTTTGGGATGAAATTAAGCATAACTTGGTTATAATATAAAATTACATGGTCACAGAAAATTATCCTAATATATTCTTTAAAGTGATGAACAAAATGGTTTTCTCCATTCGGGAATGGGGTTATATTATGTAAGAAATTATAAAAGTAGTTTTTCTTAGTTATCTAAATCAAACTATGACTTTTTTAGGAATACATGGGTCATTTTCTGGATTTTTCCAACGCAAGGGCGAATTTTGCCCTTTTTTCAACGCGCTCTAGTTGCCAAACTATTAGTCAGACAAAATAATTTTAAATGACAATTTTATAGCTTGTTTTATCATCTTTATTTTTTACTTTTAATATTTTCACAAGAAACCCATACTTTCCGTTCTACAAGCAAAAATCCAAAAAATGGGGTGAAATTTTAGCGTTTTTTCGAATTATCACAAAAATGCCATTCGAAATTTTGTATGCAAAGTTCAAATTTGGATTCAGCATCCTCGAAAACATATAAAACCGTTGAGAAAAAAACTTCTGTATGTTTTCTTCAACAAGCGACTTACTTATCATTACACTATTGTCTTCTATTGAAACTGGGTTCTTAAGGAAAATTGCTGTGGAAAATGCAGTTAAATGCTAATTAATAGACTAAATAGATGGTTTATTTCATGTGAAACATTATAAAACCAGTTTTTAAAGTACCTTATTTAAAAAAATACTTTATTTTTTAGATGAAAGTTCGATTTTCTGGATTTTTACCCGCAGGCGCAAATTTTGCCCTTTTTTCAACGCGCTCTAGCGGCCGAACTATTAGTCTGACAAAAAAATTGTAATTGACAATTTTGTGTCTTGTTTTATTAAATTTATTTTTTGTATTTAACATTTTCATGAGAAACCCATACTTTCCGTTCTACAAACAAAAAACGAAAAAATGAGGTGAAATTTCAGGGTTTTTTCGAATTTTCATCAAAATGCAATTCGAAATTTTGTATGCAAAGTTCAGATTCGGATTCAGCACCCTCGAAAACATATAAAACCGTCGAGAAAAAAACTTCTGTATTTTTTTCCTGACTTTCTGTTTACTCAGATTTTCTTCCGCGTGGCCATGACGTTAGGCTCAACTTAAGTTGCATTCGAGTATAATAAAACAATTTAATAACGTTAAGTAGACAAAAGGATAAACACTATTGTAACTGAAAGTGTTTTGATTGGGTTGTCTGAGAAAAAGATAGTGTTGCAAAAGTATACTAAAAATTTTAGAGTCAGAAAATCTGTTCTTTTAGTGTTCCGATCGAACACACATATTAGAAAACTTTTTTTAAAACATATTTCTGGTTACAAAACGTTTCTAACATTTTTAAAACATATTCAGAACCTATCACAACGCGACTAAGTGTTGACAACACATCTAAATTGTTAACTTAAGGACAAAAAAAGTGCTAATAAATGTGTTTATTGTAGATTATTTTGTGTTTTGAAGTGGAAGGATATTTTTTCTTGGTAGGGATTTTTCTCGTTTTGTATGTTAAAAAAACTCTTAATTATTTTAATTCAATGAGAAAAATATAATAATTTCTCTAAATGTGATAGCCTCAGTATATATATATATATATATATATATATATATATATATATATATATATATATATATATATATATATATATTTATGAAACGATTTTAGACAGATTTCTATTAGTTAATATTATTTCTAAATTTTTCTCGGTATATTTCAACAAATTCAGATATTATTTGTTCACACCAAACTTCATTTTTTAGCAATACATGACTCTATTTGATAAATGATAAAAAAAACTTATTCAATATATAGATTTCTAAAATATTGGAATGTTATTATTTCATAAAAAAATTCCCACATAAATTACATTTATTACTCTTTTACCAATCGTAGAATTTAAAAAGGAATCATATTGAAGTATAAACACTACAATACTATCATTAAAGAACCAATCCTTTTCAATTTTTCCCTCTTTACCGTAGGATATCCAATAAAAAACCCTTATTACACCAAAAAATATTAAACCAGTTCCATTGAATTCCTTACTAATGCTCCCCTTCGGAATGATGTAAATAATATCTGAGCAAATCGGTAATGGATTTAGAAGGGCCTCGACCCCCTTGCCCTTTTTATTGTTTATCGCTTGCAGGCATCGTTCTGCTCCAACCACTTGGTCACGAGCCCTCCCCTCATTTTGGAAGAGATACATATAAATGCGCATTCCGATGGGGATACAATAGAGCAGTGTTTCCCTACATAACTGCGGTTGGCAAAACATTGTAAGGATTCACATGGTAGTTGGTGGGGGTTAGGGAAAACCCAGTTATATTATAGTCTGGGTAGCTTAACTAATTCACCCTAACCATTTATGATCTATGAAAAGGCTTCAGAGGATTGAAAATAGGAAAACCTTTCAGGTATTTTGTAGTTACTGAACGATTGACAGAATTAAATCTAAGAGAAGTCTTGGGAAATTTCTTTTGAATGTAACTGTTTTAATGATTCTTCTCTCTTTTTTCTCTTCTTCCATTTTTTGCCTTCTAGTTTCTCTCTTTCAATCTTTTTCCAACTCAATGCCATCTCTCTCTTTCTCTTCTTTTATACCCCTATCGTTTACATTAAAATCCCCAAAAAATTACTAAAAAGTTATAAACCCTAAAAAGTAAAGAAACTAACACACGCATTCCTTCAACTAAAACATAACCTAGAAAAATCTCCATTTTGAAATTATCTTGATCTTCGTTAACGATTAAGATTCATTCATTCAAAGCAACGTCGTGTCGCTTCATCCAGTGCTTTAGTGTTTCATTGGCGGGTTTGTTTCCGCTTTTTAGATTCGAAGATTACTTAGTTTTTGATGCATTCTTAGCAGTTTCTTGTCACTTCATAAAATCCTAATTGCAGTTTAAACATCCATCATACAAGTATTAGCTTGTAATAAAGCTGTTCTATTTCATTTCCAAAAAAAAAATTGAAGTTGAGGGTGCAAAAAATTTTCCATTTACCAAAACGTCACCCCCTTGCCGACGTGCTGGGATATTGGTTAGTGTATCTGACTGCGAAGCCGTATGTCTGTCATTGTGTGATGAATAAATGTGTCCTCCCTGTAAAAAGGGGTCGTGCGAGCGAATGTGTGTGTGGCGCGGGTAACAGTACCTCACCTCCGTGGCTCCGGTCCACAGGTGCTCGCTGGGTAACGCTAAGTAGGTACTTCTTAGGGCAGTTCAGTGGTCTGGTCAAGCATAATGTCCAGAAGTACCCGCCCATTGGAAATTTAAAAAAAAACGTCCCCCCATTGATGACTGCAAATCCATAAGGAAACCTTTGAACTAGGAGCCTTTGGAGGGAATATGTTTCAGGTTTTAAAGTATATCTTTGTAAAACACACATTTACTTGACGCTTTAAATATTCTTTCAGGTTTCCCCACTAGAACCTCATTCATGGACATCAGCAACAATCTCCCTCCATGCTGAACTAGTTGGATGTGAACAATCGTTTCTGTGAACAAAAAAAATGCAACGAGAATTACCTCGATGTGATAATGACTGCATTTATACTCTCTGGGAGCATCGCTTGCCCTGTGTTTTTTGCAATTATTTTTACTCAGTCGAAGTTAATGTATTGTAATATTCGACTTTAAACTTGTAGATAGAAATAAGTGTTAAGTTTTTATCAATACGTCGGTAGTGTAAATTTTGTACTGTTATGCGTTTAACGTACTGAGACGGAAGGAAGGTAAAACACTGATATTTGGTAACATTATGGTTGAGATTTTGGGTTTTTTTCTCAATGATTCAGTGAATTGAAACAGGGAGTAAATACATACATCCATTGATTTTATTGAAATGATTTATATTCAATGTTTTTTTAAGTTAAGGCACTTAATTTTTTTTAAATTCATCTATACCGTGTATTTTACTCGTAAGAAGTAATTATGACTTGAATGTATTTGTATCTGAATTTCAATTCTTCTTGATTATGAGCTTTAATACATAAAGTATAATTATTTTAAAACATAAAAACTGCATGCATTTGCTTTAATGAAATTATGTAACCCCCACGGCCTTAAAAAGATTTTGTATAATACTTATTTTGTGTTGGGGGTTATTTTGTATTAAAATGCGATTACCTCTATTTAATTTCAGGCTGAAAAGTTGTGAGATTTAACTAGCAAAAGGGATTAATATGAAATATATTTATAGGTAATCAATTATATCCGTAATTGCCTATAAATTTTGAGATCATACCTTTTAACAATAGAAAACACTGAATGTGGAATAAGTCTGAGATTAAACTAATTTTTCAGTATTCGTCCCTTATGAATGAATCAAACTTTAAAATATTTTGCTTTCATATAATTTGATGCTTGTTTATTGGTCCTTGTTTAATAGATTGCATAGTGAACTGATAGATAGTAGTAGTGAACTGTTTTAATAGGTTTTTTTAGGTATTGAAAAGAAATAATCATACATTGTGTCATTACTGAATTTATTATGAAGCACGATACAGATTTGTTGAACTTTGTAGTTGCTATGCTTTTGTAATGTTATAAATGTACAGAAATTTCTTATTTTTCTTTAATAAAGATATATTTTTACTGATTGAAATCCTTTTATTTTTGTACAGTTATATTCATCTCCTTTGGAAGATTATTTCCCCAACTCTAGACTTCGTTAAATAGGTTTCTAGGTTTCTTTTATTTATGATATAAAGCTCTCTTCATTATGAAGTTTTAAGACTTGAATATTGTCCCACTCGTTTGCCATCCCGGCTCAACAGAATGTTAAAGTGAAACCTTTTCGGTTAGCTAGTTAGTGACTGGTTTGTGTGTATCATATTTTTAGTGTCATGTTCATCTCAACTTTTAGAAACCTTTTTTTAAATGTTTTTGGCAACATCCTCTTTGGACTTCATCTTTGTTAAGTTCAAACGACATTCAACTTTCAGATAGAAATTTTATACTGCTGGTGATGGACATCTGAAGCAGAGGTCGAAACGTTAAGTCAGTTCCATACAGCTCGGAAGACTCATCTTTTATTACAGACGCTGGTCGTGTAAGCATCGGGTTTTTTTTTTAAATATCGTTACTAGCTTCATGATTTTGTGCTGAAATATACTGGAGTGCCTTTACAGGTAAGATTTGTCATCTGTATTAACAACTGTATTCCATCATATTCCAAAAAGCTAACATTACTACTGCTTAACCAACAATAATAAAAGGATCACATGATTTTTTGTTTGAGAATTTTTTTTTATTTAAAATGTACTGATTTTTTATGTATATAGATGGTGTTACTAAGGTTAGATGGAGTAAATGTCTCTTCCTCTTTCGATCAACTGCCCCTCAGCTTCTTCCTTTCTCCCCTCCGAGTCTGTAAAAATCACGTGACCCTTTTACTATCGTTGGTTAAGCAGTATTAACCGATATTGAAGATTATTTGCCTAAAAATAATAAAATGTAGGAAAATGAAGTGTAAAAGTAAGTAAAAAAGCAAAGTTTGTATATACTATGCACATAAAAGTTTATTTAAAAACGATTCATACGATCGTTTCGGGGATGCCTGGATCCCCAGTGAAAGATGAAAATTGCAACAATGATGTTACGACCACGACATATAAATGATTTCAATCACAAAAGGATGTTGCCAAAGTACAGGAACAAAATGCACAGCAGAAAATTTAAAACATAGTGAGGTAAAAAATTATTATTAAATTTTCTGCGGTGCATTTTGTTTCTGTACTCTGGCAACATCCTTTTGTGATTGAAATCATTTATATGTCGTGGTCGTAACATCATTGTTGCAATTTTCATCTTTCACTGACGAGGGGGATTCAGGCATCCCCGAAACGATCGTATGAATCGTTTTTAAATAAACTTTTATGTGCATAGTACAAACGTTGCTTTTTTACTTACTTTTAACCTTATTTGCACAGTAAAATTTTTAATCATATGAAGTGTAATTTCATGAAAAACTACCGATCTGGAAGTAAAGTATTCGCTCACACAAAATTGTTCCCTGATAAAACTCTCCAATAGTAAGAGTCGAGGAGCTTAAGAAAGAGATCCAGGAATTCTATCTTTAGTTGAGCAATAAATTTTCATATAATTTCAATAAATATAAAGTTTTTTTGTTTAAGTTTTTTAGTTAAGTTAAATTTAAGTTTTCAATAAATTTTAATTTTCCTCCAGGGTCATTTTCCTCCAGGGCTCAGGGATTTTTGACCTTCATTACCCCCTCATATCCATCCCTCATGCAAATATACCCCCATTTTATCGGCGCAAGTTCAGAGGTGCGGATGATTGGCGAATTTTGGCTATTTGGCGCCATATTTAGAAGCCAAATGAATCTTTTAACATTAGTTAGGGTTACCATATTAGTCATGTTTACTGCTAAAAACTTGGCGCATCCGCACCTCTGAACTTGCGCCCATTTTATCTACCCTGGAAACACCACCATCAAAACTGGAAAAAAAACCTTTTTTCCACGTCTTGCATATAATACCCAACAAATTGCCCACAGAAATCGTCTGCACAGGATTGAAACTTTATACGATATTCTTATCACTTACTCTACATATATCGTGCAACGATTCAATCCCAATTACTCTCAGATCTCACCGACGACTGACTCTTCGGTCCCAAGACTCCCCCATCAGCGAAATCCACGTCAGCGGAGAAAACACGGGGCAATTTCGAAATTGTTTCGAACACGAGCGCATTAAATCTCCTAATTGATCCCATCAAACAGGAATCGTTCGCTACAAGAACGGATCTTATTCCATACGGAGCCACAGCATCGATCAATCTGGTTTTGTGCGTAGAATGGGAAAGATGTAGAGAGACCATTGGGCGTCTTTCTTCTTTGAAGTGAATAGTGCTTTCCCTCACGCTAGAAGCGTAACCATAGTTACGCTCTTCACGCAGCCAATAGTAAGCCTTCTTCGTCACTTTGACGAGGATAGTTGCTATGGTTACCGATCGGTGGTGGGGGAAGGAAATATTTTCAAGCGCCAGTTCAAAATGAACTGAGTATAAGCAGGGTTGGTAGTGCAAAATCTTCAAAATTACAAAGCAAATCCGTAACCACGACGGTTTTTTACTATTTTTATCCACATTTTTTATTAAAAAACTGGTGTGATTACGGATTTACTTAGTAATTTTTTGGGTTTTGCACAACCAATCCAGCTGCCAGTTTAAAACAGTAAGTTTTACGGCATTTTTTACAGTGTAACGTCATTCCATGGGTGACTCACACTACAAATGAGCTATACATTTGAATCTTAAAATCGCGACTGAAGGGTTATTATTCGATTAATTTAGATCTACCTTTGGTTTTCCTTTAGTTGATGGTTGGTTTATAAATACAAGCTATTAAATTTCATTTATTTTATGTTAGATTTTCTGTTTTTCGCAAAATTCGAGCTGTCCCGAAGTCAAGTTGTTCGAGTCAAGTTCCCTTCAGGCTCATGAAAGTTCATGAAGTGTTCCTTTGGCTGAATTAAATATTATATTAAGGTAAATGTGGGTATAGTGGACACTGTACCAATAGTGGACACATAGCTGATTAATTTTAAATAGAACGAGTTAGAGGCATCAAACAGAGTCAAAATTCATAGGCATAGCAGATTGTGCAATCAGGTAAGCTGATATATTACCACCGATACCACAGATCAGCATGGGAAGTATATTTAAATATTTGAAAATAACAACATTGGCCGAGCGACTGAAATTTGATTTTGCTTATTGAATCGCGTAAGGAAACGGGTATTTCGGAACTGATTTTTTCGTATTTATTACCGCTTGATTGACTTTTAAATTTATATTTAGATAAAGAAGAGTGTATAAAATAATACTGAATAAAACTTATTTGAAAATATTGACTTTACGAGGATTTATGGGGGTGTCCACTTTACCAACACATAATCTTAGATTTTCCAATAGTGGCCACTTCAATGGCTTCTAAAAGAAACATAAATAATATTTAATTTGAATAAGTTTTTCTTCATAAACTGTTGACTGTGCTTTAAAATGAGTGTTAAATAAATTTGGTTTCATTCTGGTTTCGGGAACTAATGTTTCTAAAACATTGAATTACAGGCTAAATTCCTCTCAAATCAGCTACAGCGTAGACTTTGGGTCGAAAACTATCAATTTTTTTTAAATAAAGCTAATTTGATTGAATCTAAGATACATTTCGTTGGGAAGGAAGATTTAATTAGAACTAGACGACTATACCAAGAAAAACCCCTCAATTTCATGCATAAACCCCTCATATAGGCAGAAAAAGACAGGTGTCCACTATTGATGCAAGAGGTGTCCACCATAGAAGCAACAGCTTCATCTATGTGGCCACTATAGATGCAATTTGGAGTACTGTTAAAAAATTAATTAAAAATACTTTGCCCAATCTAATTAAAGTTTTTAATGGTAAAATCGAAAGAAGAAGATCCAATTAACCTAAAAATAGGACGATAACCGTTTCGAAGCAAATAGATTGGTATTTATTAAGAAGTGTCCACTATACCCACATTTACCTTAGATCCTCCAAATGTACTACATATAATCTGTAAGAAGATCCTTTACATCATCCGTACTCCTCAAGGAATCGCGCACCTCATTTGAAAAAAGATTTGCGAAAAAACCTTGAGATTATAAGACCTATGTGCGTGAAACAAGCTGAAGATATTGTTACTTCGTTTTGGCAAATCAGCTTTTAAAATTTCGGTGTTCATCGCAATGACCACTATTGGTTCTCGGAGCACATTCATTTTTCTCACCCTGAACTGCAGTATATGTTTTACCCTTACAAGCAAAAATATGTTAATGTTATTCTTTTAGTGGCGACTTTAATCTCCAAATTTTTAAAAAGAAAATATATAACTGTAGTTAAGTAAAAAAATATAAAATGCGAAGGATAAATTTTAATTTCAAACATTACAAGTAAAAGTCTATTTTAATAGTAATATGAAAAATGGGCTATTAATTTAAGGTGTAAGATGACAAAAGATATAGAAGGTTTTAAGAGTGGTCCCTCCTTACATGATTCAATAAACTTCTTCAGTCCTAGATTCCCATTGAATCCTATGATAAATTTGGGTGCCTAATGTTAAAGGGTTGAAGAGTTCATATTATACAAGTCGGTAACCACAAAACTTTTATAATATAGGCTCAAAAGAAAGGTAGGAACCACAAATCGCTCACTCTTTTCAACAACGTTATGAACATTTTCAGAAAACCCTGATAGGGTAGTATAAGCCTGCAATATCGTCATATCTTTATGCCGCATAGTAAAAAGTTCAATCAGATGCTTAATACTTTTTAAAACAGTTCAACCTACTTTTAAACTTTAAAATAACTCTCCTGAAAATCGGGTTTGTCGTTGGATCTCTCCTGAAAAATTAGGTCGACGTTGCTGAAAGAAGTGAGCGATATCTAAAGATATTCCCATGATAATGTCTTTTCATGCCTGTCACTTCTTGCCAAGTTGGGCACCTAGGGTTACAGCAGACGTGCTCCCTAGCCCACACCCTCTCTACGTGTCTCTCTCTCTCAGGGCACCGCATCAAATTACAGACTGTAAAGCTCTGACAACGTTTCATTATCCAATAGGCCACCACCATTCCTCACAGCGTATTTACAGCAATAATAAGCCACCATTACCCCGCTATCCGTTCTCGTTCTTGGCCCACGGCGACCCGCTTTTTATGTTTCTTGTTTTAATAAAACGTATTCTCTCTCTCCAAGGGCGATCCGTTTTGTGTTCAACGGATGGATTTATTGAAACTCTCTGGGCCGTGATGGATGAGCCGGGTTCGATTTATCAACTGCCTTGTCGTTCGGAGGTGCTGTTATTTGGAGGGTTTAGCAAAACATTTGTCTGGGGTGTGTGGCAGGCAGGAACGAATCAATTATTATTCTGTTTCGGTGTTGTGTATGGATGGATGCTTGCTGCTGCATCGGGTAGCCTTGGGTGTTTTGAAGTTTACTTACTTACAATGTAGTCTGTTCATTTAGAATAGGCGCCTGAAACGGGATCAAAAACGCTCAATAACGCCTAATAACGCTCATCACGCAACTTCAGTGACCGATTCTTTTGCAGTATTTTAACTACTTCTGTTTAGGCTGCCTTGTCATTGCAAAAGAAAAAAAAATTCGATGATAATTATAATAGTAACTGCTTCTAATGCATTTCGTCTCAGGCGCCTGTTCTAAATTAACAGACTATAGACTGGGGATAATCTCCAACAAGGATGTTGCAATGAAGTTTACTTTACTTACACTAGTAGTGTTTCTCGTAAGAGATTGATGGACAGATATATCAGAAACTAAGACATTAGACTTTTAAAAAGTTAACTAAGGAAACTAAAACGAGTTAGTTCACGTGATTTTGTACCAACAAACCATAGTCACCACTTTAAGAAATTAAAGAATCTTAAGTGAAACACCTTTCCCTCAATCCAAGCAGTACTTGAACTGTCCACTATTTTGGGGCGAAACGGTCCATCTCCTTGGGTTAGGTCCATGTGGATTCACTTGTAGGAATGGTTGTTAGAATGACCAAACTAATAGGTCCACCTAGCTGAAAATGATTCATCCGGAATCCAGCCCTCCCAAAAGGGTCATCAGAATAGCATGAAGTACACCAGGGTAGTGTTCGAATTAATAAGATACCAAATGTAATTACTCTATAAGGATGTAAAAATTAGATAAAACTGTAAAAAGTTGTAACAAGATTCTAGTCTCAGGCTGTCGCTCTTTGCAATAAATCAACAACAAAGAAATATATAACAGTATCATTCAATTTAAGGCTTTTAAACCATTATTAAATGAAAAAGGATTTCGAATCACTCTGTGCTGCTAATTTTGAAGAGCGGAACAAACCAACCAACCAATTTTGGGAAACGTAAGAGCGCTCTCAAGTGGTAAGAACGGAAAACTTCCAGTAACATCGGCTTTTTTGATCTTTTGGGTAATGAATAAGCCTTATAAACTACGGTTATGATCAAGTTTAACCTTAGTTAGAGTAAGGCCATAGATAAGAATCGATTAGGTTTCTTTACAATCGATAACAATGTCAAAATTCAGCATCCAATAGTTCTTAAAATTCTTTGGAGCATGCGACGTGATGGTCTAGTGTGCTAGAGCGTAATGCCCCTAGTCGGAAGGATCTAGGTTCAAATCTCATCTACTGCTGTTGGGTATTTTATGTAATTCACGTATTAACTTAGAATTAATTCATTTGTTTTTTTTACATAGGGAAATGTCAAATTCTAATTACTAAGAAAACAAGACAAATTGCAGGAACAGATGGCATGGTGTGTTAGTGCGCCACAAGTCCCTCAGATCATGTCAAAGCAAGACCCTCTATATACAAGGCCTGACAGCGTCATCTTGTATATGTTACCGCTAAAGTTGATAATTAGTTAATCTGAAGAATACCTAGGTAAACTTAAGATTAACTGATTTCTGTCGTTAATGTGCGGATTTTTGAGTTTTTCGCATTTTACCTAGGGAATCTACACTATAACGGCCTCTTGATCGTTAAAGTTCAAAATAGTTTGTTTCGTTCAATACTTTCTGTTAAAATGTTGAGGTGCTTACTGCGCCATGCTCTTACCCCTGCGCAGTTGGGTTTCAATACGTAGTTTGTTGTCATATTTGGTGTTTTGATTTCAAATTTAGAGCGTAGCACTGGTAGTTGTCATGTTGAATGTTAAAACAAAATAATACAAGCAAGTAAGTACTGTAAATTTACATGATTAAGTACAGTATATTACTACTAAAATGGGTATTTTGAAACAATTGTGTTGAAGCTCCGACTTCAGAGTGACAGAGATTTCTTTTGACGAAAGCAAATGTCCCAGCTGTTGAAATATCTTTTCAACAAACGTTAATTCAACAATCGCTGGAACCTGGGCAAGGGTTTAACATATGTAATCGATCGCGAATCCTAGCAATAGTTCAGTATATTACTACTAAAACGGGTATTTTGAAACAATTGTGTTGAAGCTCCGACTTCAGAGTGACAGAGATTTCTTTTGACGAAAGCAAATGTCCCAGCTGTTGAAATATCTTTTCAACAAACGTTAATTCAACAATCGCTGGAACCTGGGCAAGGGTTTAACATATGTAATCGATCGCGAATCCTAGCAATAGTTCAGTATATTACTACTAAAACGGGTATTTTGAAACAATTGTGTTGAAGCTCCGACTTCAGAGTGACAGAGATTTCTTTTGACGAAAGCAAATGTCCCAGCTGTTGAAATATCTTTTCAACAAACGTTAATTCAACAATCGCTGGAACCTGGGCAAGGGTTTAACATATGTAATCGATCGCGAATCCTAGCAATAGTTCAGTGCAGGCTGCCAGCCGATTACACCGCGCTTTCATTAAGATTTGCTAGTTTAAGTGCTCATTGAAATACGCTGTCAAATCGAGATCGAAAACCACAATTGATACAAATCTCAGTTGGTACTTTAATATTCTATTATTATTGTTTTTATATTCTAGTTTTAAAATTGCTATTTCATTACTATTTTTGTGGGATTTGCGTGTTTTGTGTAATATGAAAAAAGTACCGATCCCCCTTTTTTGATTCGTCATTGTTACTGTTTACCCCCAAAACGAGTTTGGTTATAGTTAGGGCAGGGGGGTTTGGGGGGGCGGCAGCCCCCCCAACCTCCTTAAACTTTTTATAAAATAAAATAAAATGTTGTACTTTAACGGATCACCCTCGTTAATATGTAAAATAACTGATTACAGGTAGTATGCAGATTAACGAGTGTCTAGTCGGTAGGGTGCAGAATACCTAGGTAATTTCAAGATTACCTAGGTAATCTTAGAAATTGAAAAAAAATTCGCTCTTTAACGGATCACCCTCGTTAATCTGCAAATTACCTAGGTTATCTGTAAATTAACTGATTTCCGGACTTTAACTGTAACATATATAGTATACTTTCCCCCATCTTTGACATCACTCCATATACTTAACGTGGCAAATTCACCGATTTTCACTCACGTTTGACGTCATCGTCCGGAGTTGGGAGGCCTTGTATATAGAAGATCTTACTCAAAGCCTCTCTCCGAGTATAGAAAAAGTTTTATGCATTTATTTTTTACATCGTCAAGTATTAACTTTAAATTAATTAGATCTGACAAGCTAAAGTAACGGATGGCTTGGAGTGGTTGCTCCAAGCTGCAGTACCTAAGGTTGCAGGTTCGATTCCCAGAGTCCGACGGGAGACTTGATTGTTATATAATTTTAACTGTCGGAGGGATAAGTCAACTTAAAATAAATAAGAGAACTAAACCTAATACGGGGACGGATGTCTTGGTGTCGTTGCTCCAAGCTGCAGAAATTGTGGTTGCAAGTTCGATTCCCTGCGTCTTACTTGAAATTTAATTTTAACGGTCGGAGAGATAAGTCAACTTAAAATTAATAAGAGAACTAACCCTGATGCATGGACGGATGGCTTGGCGTGGTTGCTCCAAGCTGCAGTACCTAAGGTTGCAGGTTCGATTCCCTGCTTCCGATGGGAGACTTGAAATTTAATTTTAACGGTCAGAGAGATAAGTCAACTTAAAATTAATAAGAGAACTAACCCTAATGCATGGACGGATGGCTTGGCGTGATTGCTCCAAGCTGCAGTACCCAAGGTTGCAGGTTCGATTTCCTGCCTCCGATGGGAGACTTGAAATTTAATTTTAACGGTCGGAGAGATAAGTCAACTTAAAATTAACAAGAGAACTAACCCTGATGCATGGACGGATGGCTTGGCGTGGTTGCTCCAAGCTGCAGTACCTAAGGTTGCAGGTTCGATTCCCTGCCTCCGATGGGAGACTTCAAATTTAATTTTAACGGTCGGAGAGATAAGTCAACTTAAAATTAACAAGAGAACTAACCCTGATGCATGGACGGATGGCTTGGTGTGGTTGCTCCAAGCTGCAGTACCTAAGGTTGCAGGTTCGATTCCCTGCCTCCGATGGGAGACTTCAAATTTAATTTTAACGGTCGGAGAGATAAGTCAACTTTAAATTAATTAGAGGACTAACCCTGATACAGGGACGGATTGCTTGGTGTGGTTGCTCCAAGCTGCAGTACCTAAGGTTGCAGGTTCGATTCCCTGCCTCCGATGGGAGACTTGAAATTTAATTTTAACGGTCGGAGAGATAAGTCAACTTTAAATTAATTAGAGGACTAAACCTGATACAGGCACGGATGGCTTGGTGTGGTTGCTCCAAGCTGCAGTACCTAAGGTTTCAGGTTCGATTCCCTGCCTCCTATGGGAGACTTGAAATTTAATTTTAATGGGCGGAGAGATATAAGTCAACTTAAAATTAATAAGAGAACTAACCCTGATGCATGGACGGATGGCTTGGCGGGGTTGCTCCAAGCTGCAGTACCTAAGGTTGCAGGTTCGATTCCCTGCCTCATATGGGAGACTTGAAATTTAATTTTAATGGTCGGAGAGATATAAGTCAAATTAAAATTAATAAGAGAACTAAACCTGATACAGGGACGGATGGCTTGGTGTGATTGCTAGTAGCCCAGCTGTGCATTCTAAGGTTGCAGGTTCGAATCCCATCTTCCGACAACCAAGTTATTTATTATTAATTTTTTACTCACAGTTACGGTCACAGTGAACACTTAAAAGTTGCTGCGGCCTCTTTTCGTGAGTTGTCGAAGACGGGTAATGGAGCTAAAATTTTGCAATCTGTTAACTGAGGGGGGCCATCTCCATATTGCACTCCGTTAGGGGACCGTTCAAAAATTTAGAATTGTACCGCAGGACTAAAAATTTTGACAAAACTGGCTTCCTGTCGGACTTTTCTCCGCTGGCCCCCAGGGCGAAGGGGCTTTCGGGGGTTATCCGAAGAACCCCCTAGACCCGCGACCCCCCGGGGAGCAGATCAAGTCCGACAGGACGACCTCCTGTCGTCCGAGCCCCGACATCTTCGACGGGTGAACGGACTCGACTCGGTCACCAGTTTCCCAGGTCAGCTGTGACATCAGGTAGAGAGAGAGATAGAGACAGAGAGAGAATAGTAGGGTTTGAACCGAGAACCTTCTGCACAGCAGGACCACGACTCTACCAACTGAGCCATCAAGGACGTGTGGTAGGCAACTAATTTTCATAGTGCATGTTGGAGCCGTTAGTTTTTTAAATTTAATATTACTGTAAAATGCAGTAAAAGAGATAGTAAAGTTAGTGGGATTTGAACCGGGTACCTACTGCACAGTAGGACCACGCCTCTACCAACTGAGCCGTCAAGGACATATTGTAGCTAGCTAATCTTCATAGTGCATGTTGGAACCGTCAGTTTTTTAAATTTAATATTACTGTAAAATGCACTAAAACAGGAAAGTAAGTTAGTGGGGTTTGAGCCGGGTACCTTCTGCACAGAAGGAGCACGCCTCTACCATCTGAGCCATCAAGGAGGTTTCGTAGCCAGCTGATTTTGTCATGGTGCATGTTGGAACCGTCAGTTTTTTAAATTTAATATTACTGTGAAATGCACTAAAACAGGAAGGTAAGTTAGTGGGGTTTGAGCCGGGTACCTTCTGCACAGAAGGAGCACGCCTCTACCAACTGAGCAATCAAGGACAACACGTAGCTAGTTAATCTTCATAGTGCATGTTGGAACTGTCATTCTTTTAAATTTGATATTACTGTAAAATGCACTAAAACAGGAAGGTAAGTTAGTGGGGTTTGGACCGGGTACCTTCAGCACAGCAGGAGCACGACTCTACCAACTGAGCCATCAAGGATGCTTCATAGCCAGCTGATTGCCATGGTGCATGTTGAAACTGTCAGTTTTTTAAATTTAATATTACTGTAAAAAGCACTAAAATAGGAAGGTAAGTTAGTGGGGTTTGAACCGGGTACCTTCAGCACAGCAGGAGCACGACTCTACCAACTGAGCCAGCAAGGACATATCGTAGTTAATTAATCTTCATAGTGCATGTTGGAACTGTCATTTTTTAAAATTTAATATTACTGTAAAATGCACTAAACAGGAAGGTAAGTTTGTGGGGTTTGAACCGGGTACCTTCAGCACAGCAGGAGCACGACTCTACCAACCGAGCCATCAAGGACGTTTTGTAATCAGCTACTGGTCAAAATGTATAGTGGAATTGTCCATATTTAAAATTTATTTTAATTTGGAAATAGGATGCTGACGGCCATATTCAAAACTAACCTAACCTAAGATTAACTTGGAATAGACGAGATTAGTGTGACGTTATTTGTTTTGTTTGGAAACGTAAATTCAGTCTGTGATTGGTTCCGTGAACTGTACGGACAGTACGGATCCGTATGTAACCAATCACGGATCGAATCAACGTTTCCAAACAAAACAAAAAACGTCATCACTAATCTCGTCTATTAATCTTCTGATTGGTATTTGAAGAAAGGAAACTAGTTTTGAGCCGATGGGAGATCTCGGAATAGCTTGATCCCAGGTTAGGTTAGTGGTGAATATGACCTATAGTTAGTGGGGTTTTAAGTAACATCTGTAATGCCAGAACCACGACTGTACCAACTGAGCCATCAAGGACGTTTAAGAAATAGCTACTTCTCAAACTGAATAGTTGAACTGTGTGTGTTTAAAATTTGACTTAATTGTAAAATGCACCAAAGTACTACCTGAGCTTTGATCTTACAACCTTTTGATTAGAATTAGAATACGCTACCACCATGCTAAGAAAGGTTCACGCATCTCTCGATTTCGTGTAAATATATTAAAAGCTTTCCCTTTTTTAAAAACAACAGATTAGATATTTTTCTATCAATGAGGTTAAATAACTAATGAAAGAATATCAGTCTTTTTTTATTGGGGAATTCTGTATAAAACTTATTAATTAACAGTAAACTAAACTGTTTCAGAGCAGAAATTTATTCTCTTGGCATGTTCTAAGTTTGATTCGTATTGTTAATAAAATAAAAATTCCAAAAATAGGTTGACATCAAACATCTTTATTAATACATTAATAGATCAATTATTTCATTTTTCATGACCACATACAAGAAATATTAGTAGAAAGAACCTTGCCTTAAATCCTTGAGGAGCTTGGGTATTCCAAGTGGCGCACGCGACAACAACAACATACAAGAAATAATTTTTTATAAATGCAAGATTTAATTTTAATTTTTAACTGATTTAAAGAACCCCTTAACACACTTTTTTAGCTTAAGGTTGATTCAGACACAAATTTTTCGGTTCATTTTGGAAGAATCATTGAAAGTGAAAGGTGAAATTCACTCTTTGCTTCACTTTTCTATGCAAACTAGCTTTCACAGTAATGAAGCATCATTTACGTATACACTAGGTTTTTAAAAGGGGTGTGTCTCGTTAGACCGAAATCCATCAGACCGAAGAGCCTCTTTCCCGACCACCACCGGACAAAAAGACATCTTGCCCGAATGGGATGTTTGACCGAACCGGACGATTGGTCCCGACAACTCATTTTGGTTTCTAATTTTTAATATGGACATTCTATTTCAGTTTCCTGTTGCTTGACCACTGGTCCAGATTGCTCTATGTGGCTAAAAATAGTTTTAAAGTAAATGTTGGAGTTGCTAATTGATATTTTGAAATGAGTTGTCGGGACCAAACGTCCCGTTCGGTCAAGTGTCCCATTCCGTCAAACCTCCCGTTCGGGCAAACGTCCCGTCAGTCAAACGTCCCGTTAAGTGCTAATCTAGCTTAAATATAGCATTGTGATAATGCTATATATAAGCTAGATTAGCACTTAAACTAGATTAACTTTTCATGTGTGAATGTAGTATAAGGATAGGAATGTAGAGAATCCGCCAAATGCTTAAATAAACTGGCCGCATTAACTTTGAAGCAGTTTAAATTGGCAGATTTAAAAAAAGGAATGACATCAAATGAATCGTCAGTTTGAAGAAGGGAATAAGTCCAAAAAATGACAAATTGACTTTTTGTGCTCAAAACAATCTCCAAGCTTTGCTCTACACATGGGTGAAAAGAGGGGGAAAATAACTAATCCCTATAGGGAGATATCGCCCCTTGAAGTTGTGAAATCGATGTCCATTCATTGTATTTTTCAAGTTAATTTGGAGTTAAAGTTAATTTGTCTTTCTTTTCCTATTCTTTGAGCTGTAAACTAAGTTAAAATGAAATTTTCTTTTAATTTAAAATTTTTTCAAATTTTTTTTATGTAGGGAAGGTTTAACTCCATTCGTATTCTCTCACTCCATTGATACTGCTCTAATAACTCAGTTTCACTATAATTTTGAATTTTATTTGTCTTATTCCTTTTATTTCACCCTTTTGTGGTGTAAACTAAGGAGAAATATAATTTAAATGTGAATTTAAGGGTTTTTTAAGATTTTTTCATCAGAAAAATTTCATAAGGTTGAAGAAGGGAATAAGTCCATCAACTTATTTTGACTGTAAAATATTTTTGAATATACTTATATTTGTTTTGATGGTTGCTCTGTTTTCTAAATCGGGTTGTGAACTTCCAGTAAAAATTTGGTGATTATACAATGAAAATTCTATTACTTATACAGTTTTTTTCGATTTTCTCAAAACTTGGTTTTTGGACTTATTCCCTTCTTCAAACTGACGATTCAAATGCACTCCAACTTGCCATGTAGAATAACCTCTCTGAATGGGTTTGGCAACTCAAAACTCAATTTTCAATATTAATTTATTTACTCCCCTCCTAATGAAATGCAGCAACCAATTTTCCCACAGTAAGTGTTTTAAGTCATCTTCTTATGCCTATAAAATTTGTAAATTAAGCCTGGAAACGTTTCCTTGTGAGCCATACTCACTATTGTCAAGCTTCTCTCATCCACCCCCAGGGGTCTCCACCATCGCCTCAATTAAACCCCACAATTACCTTCGCCTCGCCTCTTCTGATGTTTCAATTAGGCGTAATTGGGCAGAGGAAAAAAAGCCAGTTAATGATTCGCCCGGCCGAGACGGATCTGTGCTCCCCCCTCGCGTACGGGAGGTCTCTATACATCGGGATCCATGCGACCCGCAGCGGCGGGGGTGAGAGGTTATTTCATCAGGGATGGCACTCAATGCTAGACACGTCTTCGCATCGCGTGCAACAGTTAGTTGCATTTTGGGAAGATTGGTTTTTCTGTGGGGGTGAATGAATATTGGATGCGTGATCGAAGGGTTGGGGGTTAAATTACCTGGAATATTGGGAGATGCCCGTGAAAAATGGTTTATTGAGTTGATTAGGCTTGTGTGAGACCAATCCGTTATGCTTTTTGTGATTGTAGCATAACAGGCTAAGGAAAAGCAGTCCTTTAACAGATGTCTGCTTCTTTCTAAACTCTTTTAAGTCCTGGCCGATGCAAAATTGTCAGAGGATTAAATGGGAGCCTTGAACAGTCAAGGTTTGATTGGTTAACCCCCAAGACCCCTTTATAACATGGCTTTACAACTCGGACGTGTGACGTCATGTATAAGGCAAAATCAATGCCATTCAATTTGTCATTCTCTCCTTAGGATTTTTCTGTAAATGAACAGCTGGAATAAGGAAAAAAATATCGATTTTTCCGATTATTTCCTTCGAATCTTTACATCCAAATTTATTCTCTTATTTGTTTTTTTATATCACCTACACTCTACACCAAAAAATAGGCCCTATGGAAACTTCCAAAAATCTAAAAAAAAAATATGAATATATAAACTTTTTAAACAGAATAAAATTATTTTAAACTATTCTAATGTTAAATTAAGTAAGATACATAGTTAAAACATATTCCAAGTAACAAAACATTAGTTTTATTCAGTAAGTAAATGTATACATTTAAAATGATATTGTAAGAATATTAAATGCATTCACAAACCATTTGTTCTAGCCTAGCATCATTTTAGAATAAAAAAAGTAGTTAGATAGCATACTCTTAATTCCATCACATGATGCTTAAAATATACGATATGATCCTGATCCAATGAAATAATGTAACGTGTTCGAAAATATTGCGATTCTCACCTTCAACAAGTAAAGTTGAATATAGATTGATAGCTAACTGTATAGGGGACAGCGGGGCACATTCGCACGAAAAGTGCATTTCGGCATATTTCTCTGGATCTAGATGAGATATTGAAACAAACTCGGATTCAAATTAAAGTTAAGACCTTTCCCGATATTTTAGAACGATAATTGGGCGCATTCATCTAGAATTTCTAACCTATATCATCAATCTAAAAAACGAGAAAATTCGTGCGAATGTGCCCCATGGGTGGGGCAGTTTCGCACACGTGTGGGGCACATTCGTACACATGCAAAAAATTATACAATAATTATTTTTATAAACTAAAAAGTTTATGGCACTTTAAAGTAAGGATAATTAAACGAAATATTTGGAACTTTTACATATTTTTCCTCTAAATTGAAGATTTTTTTTCAAAAAGAAAACAGCTTCAGAAAATATTGAACATCTAAGTTTTTGATGAGGAAAACAACTGTAGTAATGAAGAGCATATTGCACATTGACATACTTCACATAATATAATTAGTTAGAAAAAGTTTAACCAATATTTTAACTGTCAGGTTTTATTCGAAAAGAAAAGTGAACCAACAGCTCGCTTATTAACACCTGAAACTGACGGTTGGCGAACTTTTAATACGATATTTTCTTTTTGTATGAATGTTGAATCATTACTTACTGGGAAAATAAAAGTTTCGTCATTAATTTTAAAGTTTTTCATGATTAATTTTAAATAAGCACCACTCAATTCAAAATTATCTATTTGACCAACATAACAAAATTTTCTTTAAAGTAGCAAATTCTACTAGAATAAAATCACTTAAGTCAGTTGGTATTAAACAATTATCAGGGACATTTATTTCTTCAATGTTTAAATATGGGTCTAAATTATTTAAAACTGAAGCTTTCTTTAGATGTTATTTTCTATTATCACCAAACTTTGAAACAATTACAATAAAAAACAATTAAACTTCAAGTTATTAAATATACTGCACTTATAAACATATAAATCGCTTTCATAATCAAAAATGGGAAAGATGAGGAACATTTGACATGAGGAACATTGACAACATTTTACGCCAACAAATGACAAGAAAATTTACTTTACTGCTTCTATCGCTAGCAAATTTCTAGTACGCATACAACAAAATGGCTCAGGGCTTTGAAAATTCATGCAGGAGGTGGTAGCCATGCTTTCATCTACTGATATTTTTTTCAGATTTTTAAATTAATAATTACTAGGGGAAATGCCGTCTGTCCAAATGTGCCCCATGTTCGAAATAGCCCCACTCTCCCCTACTGATGGTAAAAGCATTAAAGTTTTTTTCACATATATTATACATTTTTATAGGTATATAAATGCTTAAAACTTCTTATAATATCACAATGAATTGCGAATAAAATATTTAGCTGTCCTAAATATTTCTAGGATTTCCGAACAGTTTCCAACTCTCACAATACAAGTAAATTATTGCTATTTTCAAGCCTTTTTAATATGAGTACTAAAATACACTAGCGGAAATAAAAATCCCAACACCAAGAAGGAAAGGAGATATCAAAGTGAAATTTATGTCTATGATTGTACATAGTATCAATGTGAATTGATTAAAAAATCAGCCTTCCTGGATGTTAGGAGGCCGAGAAAACTAGGGAGGAGTGTTGTCTCCATAGATGTCCATTACCGCTGTCACACGTCATGGCATTGAGTGACAGGGGCTCTAAATGACTTTTGAGGTATTGGAGGACCATGTTGCCTCCTCAGGTAGTCCATATTCATATGGTGCACCAGCGGACATTGCATACCGGGCTAGGTGATTTCTCCTCATTGACCGGACTTGTTTTGTGGGTGTTGGTTCTAGAGAACGGGAAAGACGGGGTAAAAATGCAACCTAGGGGGTTAAGAAGAAAGCTTGGACATTGCATACAACATATGGTTGTGCATGTTTCTCTTGAAATTTTTCCCCAGGACAGGTCCGAAGGTAAGGACGGTCTACCGGCTCCAAAACCTCAATGACGCAGCTCTGGTTGGAAAAAGTACTGGTGAATCATACCCAGGAGTTGCAGAAATGGAATCCAATGCAACCCCACTCCGTTACCCTGCATCACCACTTCGTGGAACGATTAGAAAATCATCAGCTGAGTGCGCTTTCTCCATTGTCTCTTTAAACTCATACCCAACCGTCGTGGTGCTCCAAACCGAAGCAGGATTCTCTCATAAACACAATGTCATGAAATTGGGATTTTCATTTCCTTATTTCGTGCACTATTGGAAACAGAAAGGCCCATTTTCAGCCCCTTGTTTATAGTCAAAGACGTAAAAAGCTATGCTGACAAAACGGACAATCCGCAGTACTGCAATCGACATCCATCTTACTGCCACTTGTCCTCAGTATGATCTACCGGTACTTTGGCCAACCAGAGCTGCTTCATTGAGGTTTTTTAGCCGGTTGTCCGTCCTTACCTTCAGACCTGTCCTGGGGACGAATTTCAAGAGAAAAATACACAAACACATGTTTCATGCAATGTCCAAGCTTTCTACTTAACCCCCTATGTTGCATTTTTACCTTGGCCTATCCGTTCGTAAGAACCAATGCTCACAAAACATGTCCGGAGAAAGAGGAGAAATCACCTAGTCCGGTATGCAACGTCCGCTGGTGTACCATATGAATTTGGACTACCTGAGGAGGCAACATGGTCCCCCAATCCCTCAAAAGTCATTTAGAGCCCCTGTCACTCAACACCATGACGTGTGACGGCGGTAATGGACACCTATGGAGACAACACTCCTCCCTGTTTTTCTCGGCCCCCTAATATCCAGGAAGGCTGATTTTTTACGCAACTCACATTGATACTATGTGCAATCATAGAAATAAATTTGACTTTGATATCTCCTTTCCTTCTTGGTGTTGGGATTTTTATTTCCGCTAGTGTATGACTTTTTTGAGCAAATAAAAATTTTTCAGTTCCTAACACAACAAAAACCACCCAAATTCAAGTCTTACTAGCGCCATCGCTAGTAATATTTCATCATTTCAATACTTTTTTCGCATTTACATCCTCTCTAACTACAAATGTTCTTTTCAAATGAACAATGTTCTTCCTAAAACTCTTAATTCAAATGCACCAACAGCACCTCATAAACCCCTTTTACCACCTTTTTCTCAATTCAAGTTGCTTTTTTCTCCTTTCTCCATCATCTCAAACAACGTCTTAGCATCTTCGACCCTCCCCTCATTCGCCTGTTGAAACAACCCCCTCACCTGTTCCCTACTCTCACCATCCAAATCAACAACCACGGACCTTTCCTTCTTAGGCTTCTCCATGTCCTCCAAAAGCATATCGTCAGACGAACTCCCCCCATCCCCCATCGAACAGCACGACTCATACCCCTTCTGATCCCTCTCCTCCTCCACCGAAATGGCTCGGTCCAAGTCCCTCAGGGCCTCCCTGGCCTCCTGGACAAGGTTCTGCACGTTCTTCAATGCGTCTTCAGGACTCTGAACACTCCTCAATGCATTATCGGGACTTTGCAGGGCCTCCCTGGCTTCTTGGACAAGGTTCTGTACGTTCTTCAATGCGTCTTCAGGGCTCTGGACACCCCTCAATACATTATCAGGACTTTGGGTTCTCTGCAATGCACTATCAGGACTTAGGAGACTCCTCAGTGAATTGTCTGAATCTTGACTCCTCAACGCATTATCAGGACTTTGGATTCTCTGCAATGCACTATCAGGACTTAGGAGACTCCTCAAGGAATTGTCTGAATCCTGACTCCTCAATGCATTGTCTGAATCCTGACTCCTCAACGCATTGTCAGGACTTTGGATACCCATCAAGGAGTTCTGCTGATTCTGATGGACATACATGCCGATGTCGCCCATGGACGCATTTCTGGAAGCCGACTCCTCCGGAATGACAGGCATGGACCCTTCCATGTCGTCCATGTCCCTCTCCAAATCGTCATCGATGTCCGGAATGGCAACATGCGTCGGTGGAGCGCTCACGGTCCTTCCGACAGGTTGGATATTGGAAGTCGATACTTCAGAACTGAGTGGCAGGCTCTGCCGGTACAGCCTCTCCGCGTCTCGAAGATCGTACGTTTTTCGTCTGTTGAGGGTGAAACTGTTGGGTCTGAAGGACAATCCAGAAGACGTTCGGTGGTTGTTCGACGGGGTGCTGTCTGGGTCGTTGTTGAGGCCTTTCGAGGGGTCCTTCAGTAGGTTCTTCTCGCTGCTGGAGTCGAAACCCGCATTGGAGTAGCCTTGGTGATGATGGTTGTTGCGTGGGTTTTCTCTGGTGGTTGGTCTTCTGCGACGGCTCTGATTGGATCCGGAGCTCAGCAGACGGCGAATGAGAGAAGGCCTTTTGCTGTTGTTGTAGTCGTCGCTTCTTTTTATGGAGTTGGTGCTGTAGTTGTTTTCTTCCGTGTCCTGTTCGAATAGGGCGTCCACGGGAATGTATTCAGCGTCTTCCACACTGAAATTAAAGAGAAAGTATAATTAATTTATGTTTTTTATGCAACTATTTGCAGACCGTCTTGAGAAAAATTTCATATTGAAGTTTTAATATTTAGGCCCCTGTACAGAAAACCTCATATGGCCCTGAGGCGCCAGAGCTAGAAGCCGCGGTCATCAGTATCTTTGAGGATATCTAAGCAGTTTTAAAGAACATTTCGTACAAAAAAAACTATATTTAGAGTTGAATACTAAAAAAAGGTTGTGTGATTTTCCTTAAAATTTAAGAAATCTTAACTTTTTTAAATAAAAACCTTCGTAAATTTGAGTTGCTTGAGAATGAGTTGCAACTAAGAAAAACTGAAGAATTAAAGTTTATACAGGGTGTCCAGTCGGGAACCTTATCACGGCCTTTACTCCGGGAAGCCTGGAGCTATTTTCATAAATATGTCGCCTATCCCTAGTAAAACGCTATGCGCTTTCCGATGGCACCGCTTTTAGCGCCCCCTAGCGACAAGTTTAGGAGTTAACGTGCCTATCTCAAAAACTATTATAGATACGGGAAAAATGTCAATTACAAAGTTGTAGAGAAGCATCGAATTAGTAAGAATAGACACCTTGTTTAAAAAAATGGCGAGAATAGAACCTTTAAAAACGCGGTTTTTAGTCGGGAACCTTATCACGGCCTTTACTCCGGGAAGCCTGGAGCTATTTTCATAAATATGGTGCCTAACCCTAATAAAACGCTTATGCGCTTTCCGATGACACCGCTTTTAGCGCCATCTAGTGGTAAGTTTAGAAATTAGCATGCCTATCTCCAAAACTATAAGAGATACGGGAAAAATGTCTATTACAAAGTTGTAGAAAAGCATCGAATTAGTAAGAAAAGACACCTTGTTTAAAAAAATGGCGAGAATAGAACCTTTAAAAACGCGGTTTTTTGTTCTGGTTTTCGTAACATAAAACACCCCTTAACACATGGTCGAAAAAGTCCATTTGACAGGTAAAAAACTTCAATATGCAAATCGGTATGCTTGGTATGTTATTAAGTAAATGGAACATAACGCCTTTTGTTAAAAAAATGTAGGGACCTACTTTCTTAAAAGAATTATAAGACCCTCTTTCCGTAAAAGTTAAATGTAATTTTTATAGTAACCAACTTATACGAAAGATTTAATTAAGAAATAATTGATTTTTAATGCTATGTTTTTTGTTCTATTTTATTTTAAGAATATTAATTGGCAATAAATAAAATAATGTTTTTAGAATTTAAACTGTTTTTGATAGTTGTTGTGAATAAAATTTATTAGTCAGACCTCCCTTTCTTTAAAGTTGTAATTAGAACAAGATAACGTGTTCTATTCTTGTTATAATTGTCAAATTATAAGTTTATTTTTGTAAAAAATTATGTTAAGCTCTCAGGGACGGATCCAGCACGGCTCCTAGGGTTGACCTTTTCAAGATCCTCTTGCTGTACCAGTGAGGGTATGGAGTCTTCCCCCTGAAAAAAATTTTTAGTCTCCAAAGGAGGGGTCACTGTCTCCGGTGTGCCACACCCTGGATCCAAACCTGAATTATAGTGACTAGACCTAAATGATCTACATCTACACCTTTATAATTGACCTTTTTCTCGTATTATATTACGATTGCCAACTAATATTCTTAAAATAAAATAGAACAAAAAACATAGCATTAAAAATCAATTATTTCATAATGAGGAAGTTTCATATTTTTTTTTATTTTTTAAATCGATCCTACCTTACGAGAAAACCCTAAAACCAAGATATTTTTTAATTCTGATCATTATTTATTTTTTTACTGCGGCTTAAAGTTTGCGCTCTGGAAAAGGCGGGAAAAACAGCGATTTCAGATTTGTGATGTCACTCGGCATGTCAAAACGACTACAACTCGCATCTCTTCCTAAACTATGCAGCCGGCGTAGACAAAACTCGGTACATAGACGTATCTCGAGGCGAGGACGATCACTACCAAGTTTTCCAAGTTCGAAAATCGAATATTTACAAGTAATAAACGATTTTATGGCTAAAAACGCTTATTTCTCCATTTCTCTTCTAGAGTGGATCTGCTTGACTCGCTATTTTAAATATGAAAACCTCAGGATTAAATATTTTTAATAAGAAAAGCTCTATAATTGCTAATTTAAAAATTAAATCAGCTATGAAAACACCAAAATAAAATCAAATAATTAATTTTAAAACATTACATTCTTATATTTTAAGATTTTTCCCCTTAAAATTCAAATATTTATGGAAAATAATATGGGACTAATCCCCATCTGGTCTGATGAAACTAGACCAGATTCATGAGGTCATAAAGACCTTTTATTTTAATAATGAATAAACATCAACAATGCTTTTTGTTTAGTGTCGAGTGACGTCAAATTTGATTTTTGAGCGTTTGCGATTGCATCATTTGTTTACGACTTTTCTCAACTTTTATTTCTTCTATATATCAGTAAATAAATTTTTGAGGAAAATTTGGATTGCAGATTTGGATTTTTCACATCTTTTATTGTATTAATATACCCCAAAATCGAAAATTTAAAAAATATGAAACTTCCTCATTAAATCTTTCGTATAAGTTGGTTACTATAAAAATTACATTTAACTTTTACGGAAAGAGGGTCTTATTTTTAAAATTGTTTTTAATTCTTTTAAGAAAGTAGGTCCCTACATTTTTTTAACAAAAGGCGTTATGTTCCATTTACTTAATAGCATACCAAGCATACCGATTTGCATATTGAAGTTGTTTACCTGTCAAATGGACTTTTTCGACCATGTGTTAAGGGGTGTTTTATGTTACGAAAACCAGAACAAAAAACCGCGTTTTTAAAGGTTCTATTCTCGCCATTTTTTTAAACAAGGTGTCTTTTCTTACTAATTCGATGCTTTTCTACAACTTTGTAATAGACATTTTTCCCGTATCTCTTATAGTTTTGGAGATAGGCATGCTAATTTCTAAACTTACCACTAGATGGCGCTAAAAGCGGTGTCATCGGAAAGCGCATAAGCGTTTTATTAGGGTTAGGCACCATATTTATGAAAATAGCTCCAGGCTTCCCGGAGTAAAGGCCGTGATAAGGTTCCCGACTAAAAACCGCGTTTTTAAAGGTTCTATTCTCGCCATTTTTTTAAACAAGGTGTCTATTCTTACTAATTCGATGCTTCTCTACAACTTTGTAATTGACATTTTTCCCGTATCTATAATAGTTTTTGAGATAGGCACGTTAACTCCTAAACTTGTCGCTAGGGGGCGCTAAAAGTGGTGCCATCGGAAAGCGCATAGCGTTTTACTAGGGATAGGCGCCATATTTATGAAAATAGCTCCAGGCTTCCCGGAGTAAAGGCCGTGATAAGGTTCCCGACTGGACACCCTGTATATGTTCATTAAAAATAGAATCCGTTTGGAATAAGCAAATTTAGTCTTGTTAGAAAATATTTAATAATTGATTGAGACAAGAGTAAAGTTTTTTTCTTTAAAATCGTCAATTTTAGCAAGTAATCGATATTTAAAATCAATTTAAATAAACTGCTGTTAATAATTAGCAGTATTATTCAAAAATGAAGTCGAAAAGGGTTAGTCTAATTTTGTTCTAAGGTTTGGCATTTTCAATAATTATTTTTAAATATAAATCATATGTGGTAAAAGTTTTTTTCAAAACCTTGACTCGCAATTTTGTTTTCGAACGGAAGAAGTTTGGACCATTTGTTTCTTCATTTACTCATTGATAATCTTGTTTTTATTACATTTGTTTGTTTACTTATAAAGTTTATAACTTAAAGATTAACGTGTACTACAAAATATCTTAAATTTATCGCGCTTGCTTTAGTTGGTCGACTTAATTTGTATTTGTATTTGTATTTGTATTGGTATTGGTATTATCAATTCCCTATTTAAGTAGTTAGTTAGTCCATAGTAAGGAAAGTATTATGAGCTTTTAATTAATATAAAATTACTTTAAGACCAGGTTTAGTCTAAAAAATCTTAAATAAAAATGACGTTTGGTTTAAAAAGCTCCATTAAGTTTAACATATAAAGACTGTATTTAAAATATAGATCCAAGTTCTCTATTAAGAGAATAAGTGGAAAAGCTAAAAATGTACAGTTAAAAAGTAAAACCCTAAAAATCTCACTTTAAGCTGCATGCAGAACCCAGTTGAGGATGAATAAAGAATTTGGCAGAGTGTTTAGTTTGCGGCAATATAGGTTCAATTTCATCCCAGAAATAATCTTTGCAAACTTTCGGATGCTTCAACTGTAAATTGTCTACTGTGAGGTACACAATCTGTAAGGAAAAACAACTCATTAGAAAATGTTACCCACGAAAGGTTATAGTCTATTAGTTTACCTGTGTTAGACATTTAAGTTCACTTCATAGATATAAGAATATATTTTCAGATATATCTCTCTATTTGCGGACTATTTGTGTAAAGACTATTTTGGCAAATCAGTATTTTTATTTGAAGAAAAAATATATTACGTGAACAGTTCTGTCAAGGCACCAATTCAACTCGAAATCGTCATCGTCTTCACCGTATGGATTTAGAATCTGTTCTGCTACCTGAAAACAAATGATAAATTGGATACGTTTTCAATCAATTCTTAGTTTGCTTTTAATCCACTACTACCCTATACAATTTCTGTGCCTTAATAATAAAACAAAGTCAATTCCTTTTATAGAAAAAAAAGATAAAAGTTTAACATCTTACATAGTTTTAAATATATGCAATTTTCAAACACAACAGAGCAACTTCCAATTTCGATTAAAAACTGATAGCTACACACAAAATTAACAAACGCTAATTGAAGCTTTTCAATTCAATGCTTGGTTAATGCAAATATTTATATCAAAATCTCAATATGTTTATTCTTATATAGAATTTATTAAGAGTACAGCGAATATTTTGAAAAGTCTAATAGCACTGAAGCAATACCTATTAACATAAGTTTTAACTTACCTTCAGCCATCCCATGTAGAAAAAGAATTGAAGTAAGCTGAATAAAGGAATGTATAAGTCTAAGTCATGCCCGTGGTATCCTTTATTTGGATCTAAATACTGGCGTCCCACAATCAACGCCAAGGCATACATATAAGTTGCGATGGTAACAACCTAAAAACGGTTAGGAAAAAATTAGTTATATTAATAATAAAGAGAAAACTAGCTCATATTAGCTGTTTCGGTACCCCACATTAATAATAACAATAATAGTTACAACATTTAAGTACATTTGAGCTGGTTAGAAGGAAAGTGATAGAAGTCCGCTGAACGTAGTTTTGAGAAAGCAAAGATTTTCTGTGTTGTTCCTATTGAGTGGGCATTTTTAGGTAGTTATTATAAGCCAATCAGGGAGCTTTTGACTTAAGGTGATTAAAAAAATTCAAATCCATGCTTTTTTAAATTTTGTATTTTTGGACTTAAACCACTTTCATCCTGAGCAGAGGTAGCTCTTTTAACGTATTTGGGTTCAAAACTTGTGAATTTTGAAATTAATAGAAAAATTATATTTACACATATTAGGACTTTTATAGTACGGTGTTGTAGCACTTAAAATCATGCTTAAAATTCGTTTGAACGTAACATTTCATTGGATTATATAAATATTAAAATATCAGGAGATAAAGTTTTACCTGAGTATAAACTAAAGGAACACTGATCCAGTCATACCCAAACATAATGGCACAAAATGTTCTGAAGTCTAACATTTCCTAAATATTGCAGAAAAAGAGGAGGCTATAAATAGATTTAGAATACTACGAATATGCTTTTCATAGTGGTAGAAAGAAAAGTTTGAGATTACTTTTAGTAGCCCATTCAAAAGCACTGAATCCTTGATCCTTCCTTCTTTCCTTGCCCTGGTAGCTAAAGCGCAGAACCAGTGGCACGGCAGCCACCATTTTCCATAAGGGAAGGACACTTTTTCGAAGACAGATTGCTCACCTTTTGTCATAATTCCTAAAATTGGAAAGAGAATTCATTATTACATAATTTGTATTGATTTTAAATCACACACAGTTACTGATAGCTTTATTTATATGAAATCAAAACTTTAGTCGACCAACGAAGTACAAACAAGAAAAAATTATTTACCGTGGTTTGTTTATAAAGTTCAAAATAATATCTGTCAGAATTTATATATACAGAATTTATCTTAAATTAAAGGATTGTTTAAATATTGCTAAACGAACAAAACACTTTTCTACTCAAGATTTTTTTAAACTTTTAACATGATCTGACATTGGTATCATAATGTGAAGATGTGAAGTATCCTTTTGTTTCTTCTCTTTTTTGACAAACAAGCCTAAGGTTGGACGATGAAAATAATTCATTTATATTTTTAAGCATTTTTTATGTGTGATGTCAAGATGTATCAAATATATGAAGTTACACAAAATTTACAAATTTATCCTCTGCTTTGCTTTTATTTATTTGATTCCATACAATAACACTGAATTTAAAATTTTAAGTTGCATCTTCAATTTAGTTCCATAATTTTACTTTTTTTCTGAGAAGGATATCGACTATATATCTTTGAGGAATATATCTCAATGCTTCAACTAAGCATACGTTAGCAATACTCCCTTAGAAATATCTAATCTAAGCTCCCGACATTGTGTGGATCTCATCGATGAGCAAAATACACAAGCCAATCCCAACCATCGGTACTTAATATAACGTCTCATCCCAAACAATGTGGAGAGTCTTCAATATTTATTTATTTATTTAAAACAAAACAGACCTTTCAGTCCAATTACATTGTCCAATACAGAACAAGTCTCAAAAAAGAACACTCAACAACAATCAAAAGCCAGACAACATGAACAAAAGAACATTACATGGGCGTATGCAGCGGGGGGCAGGGAGGGGCAGCTGCCCCCCCCTAGAAAACTGGATTTTTAAAATATTTAATCAGAGTAAAAAGAAAAGGCAAAAATTTCTGACCCAATTTGTGTTTGGGATTAACTCAAACTAACCCTGTAACTAACCCAAAGAGTCTCAATATGAGTTAAAACACTACTTTTGAGGGTCAAATATCGAAATTTTTTCTTGGGGAGAACCCCCAAACCCCTCTCCAAAATTATGACGCCTCTTACAGTGTCTATTCCTTGTAAATTCTGCATCTTAAAAGTTGCTGTTTTCTTTGAGTGTTTCATCAAAGAGGAGGTTTCAAAATGATATAAAGCACTATTTTAAAGGGGCAATTATCAAAAATTTTTCTGGTGGAAGACTCCTAGACTTCACGAAATTTCGACGTCTATTTAAAAACCTTTCCCCCAGAAAAATCGGTAGTTTACAAGAAGCTGTTATCTTCAGATTGAACCTAAAGGGTCTCAAAATGGAGCTATAATGCAATTTTTAGAGGCAAATTTTCAAAATTTTTATGGGGGAAACCCCCAGACCCCCTGTATTTACTTGAATTTCGCATTAAAATATTTTTTTATTTAAGATATCTTAAACTTAGCATATGTTAATGTGAAGTCTTAGTAACGGCACTGAGACAACTCAGAATCACTGAAATCACGGACTCAATCACGGAAATGCAAACCTATCCACATAAGGGTGCAATAGTTTTTTGAGTACTCCAAATAAATTTTTTTCTAAGTTTATGACCTGCCCCCCTCTAAATCAGATCCTGCATACGCCCTTGAGAACATAATAAACAAATGCAAAAATCAGAAAATTAAGGACATGCAGATTTGTTTGAAAACTGAAAAGGACTTAGAAAAAATATCCAAACGATCCGTATACAAATTATAGAGTGAGCAAAATTTATAAACATAAAAATTTTTATCTGTGACAGTCCTAATATTAGTTCCAAAAAATTTTAAAAGATTTATTTCTTGCAGAATGCCTTGGAACTATTATAAAAATATTTTGAGTTAAAGTATTGCTGTCAATGTTTTTTTTAAAGTTTATGAAAAAATAATAGGCACATCTTATGTCTTAAACATTAGTCTTATTAACATTATAGGGATTTATGCAATAACAATAAATTCACCTGCAGCTACGAGATGTTGTGAGGTGGGAAACCTCCTCTTGACCGACGTGCTGACCGCCTGAAATGTCAGGGCTTGGGCCAGAATGACGTACCTCCCCAAAGTTCGTCGTATCATCCTACTCCTCTCGTCTGATCCATGGACGTAAGTCGAAATCAGAAAGCATAACCTGGGAAACAGTTTGTTTTCACCTATTGGTTCTTTATCGAAATATCTATGAAGTTATAGAGTAAGAGGTTTAAATTCTCACCTATCTGGCCAAGGGATTGTTTCGTATTGACCCCACCATCTTCCTATGACCAGTGACACGTAAAACCCCAAAACGAACGACAGAGGTATGAGGTTAGTAAAAGTTTCTACGAAAATGACCACCTTCTCAAATATTCTGAAAAATAAATTAACCATATGGCAGAACTGAATATGTTTGCGGTATTTAGGGTGTTGCAAAAAATGTTTTTCGAATTTCTCAGATGCCCCCCTCTCAAATTGTTACAAATACTAAAACATTATTACCTGCAAATTTTAAGGTCTCTAGGACGATTTTTGACCCCCGTGCCCTTTAAAAGTAGGTTTCTCATGTTAAAGTATATAGAAAACATACTGAAAATATCGTCATTTTTGGTTCTTTTCAATTTTATGAGCCTGAACGCAGTCATCGAATTAAAACCTATACATCATCTTTGGGATATCATTGTCTCAAGATCCTATCCGAAAAACATTCAATGGTACCTTACTGGGGGGGAAGTTCCACGGGGGTTAAAAGCGCGCTTTCATCACCGAGAAAATAGGATGCCGCCAGCGCTTGCGGCGGGAGCTGGATGTAGGCCTCACATTCCCAAAGCTGAGATACAAGGATATCAGATAATGCCAGCTGAAGTAAAATAGGAAAAAGATTCAATAAAACCATCATGTGAGGCCTTCATCCAGTTCCCGCCGCAAGCGCCGGCAAGCTAGACTTGAAATTTTGTACTAGAGACCTGAAAATTTGCAGGTAATAATGTTTTAGTATTTGTAACAACTTGAGAGGGGGCATTTGGGAAATTCGAAAAAAAATATTTTCCCATATACTTTTGCAACACCCTATTGCGGTATAGATACAGAAAGCTCCAAGATAAATCTAACGTATCAAAATAATTTCCCTTTTTACACAGTACAATGAAAACCTGATCAATTGGTGTAAAACATGGAGAGTTAAGACGTTGCCATAAAGATGGTAAGAAAAAACAAGTGTCAAGTAGTTTTATTATGCAACCCTTTTTGATTTTTTCCTGGTGAGTGCAGTCACTGTCGACTACGGGCCTTCTTTCTGGACCATTAAACCAAGCCAGCTACATCACAAATAAAGGAAAATGGGGGGGACTGTGCTATCTTAAGAACAGATATTTCCTGTAAAAAATATGGGTAATTGCCGAAAGATTTACTTATATTTCTTTACAGTGCAGGGGGAGTTTTTTGTTTGTTTTAATAAAAAAATACTGTAACTCTTTAAATATTGTAACCAAGAACTTTCAATTGTCAAACTAAGAAACAGCTATTAATTTACTGAGACAAAGTTCTTTAAATTAAATTTGATAGTTTTAAGCAAAGCATTATGGTACTACTTACAGTCTTTGGTCTTCGTCAAGGAGTCTTCTATAGGTGAAGCTGAGAAGAGCGTACATGAAACAAAAAATGAGAAATTCTCTCCACAGAATTTTATAGATCCCTCCCTTCCATCGGCCAAGAAGTTTCGGAAATCCGCAAAATCTGGCTTTTGCTACGTCCAGGGAATATGTGACAGTCATTTTAGTGTTTTCGAGATGTTGATTCACGTATTAAGAAATCTGAAATGAAATTTATTGCAGTCCAAAAGAATAAGAAAGTATTTTAAGTGGGGAAATAATAATTATATAATTTGACTCCTTACCTTTCTCTTGTAATTCAACTTTTTGCAAGTTCAATCATATTTTTAGTAAAGCGTCCCATACTGGTATGATTCTGAAACTTAAAAATTGACATAAAAACATTTAAAATTCTAATGAAAAGGTTATTTTCGATTTGAAAAATTTCCTGGAAAATAGAAATATATTTTATTTTCTGCCATTGCAACGATCAAAAAAGATCATGAGCAAATAAATTCTAATTGTATCAACACAAAACTGTCAAAAATGACGTAACTCCAAGGCAATTGTTCTGTTGATTCTTCTTAACATCTTTCATTTTTTGCACAATATATTTCACACAAGCTGTATACTTATTTCAGTCATATACTACAGAAAATGTATTTTCCAAGTTTGACTTTTTAATTATTTGAGTACCAATAAGAAATCGACATTTAAATATTGAGTGAGTAGAGTATTGATTTTATGTTTCCAGTTTTTTATTAATTATTAATTTATTATTTTATTGAGCATTACGGTTAAGTTTATAAATTAGTGCAAAAATAAGTAAATTAATTTGAGAGGAGAAAATATTAGTTTTAAATTGTACATAACAGATCCTTTTAATTATATTTTTTAAAAATGAATTATTACTCATATTTCTTAAATTGCTAACTTTATGGAAAAAAATACTGATATTTCGTATTTGAAAACTTTCCATTGAAGTTTTCAATAAATACCTACTGTTTAAAATACTTAAATTTTAAAATAGTATTAATCAATATACAAAACATTTTAAAGCATTATTCTATCAGTAGCTTAGAAAAAAACATTCGAATTTATTAAACTTAAACAGAAAAATTCAAGAGACAAAAAAACAAGAATTATATAACACTACCTTATCTTAAAAAATCCTTCATGTGAGACTTACTCGCCTCTTGAATGTGGATAACATATTATTTAACTAATTTCTATTCCACTTAAAATTCCTTCAAATGATATTCACCTACACCTATTATGCGAAAGACCTTTACAATGAGTCCTGCAAACAACTAACAGATCATGTTTCATAGTTATGTAGGTTTCCATCTATTGTGATCGGTGTACCATGCTCAGATGAAGCAATTCGTTCTAGTCTGAAACTTGCAAATGTTTGAAAACCGAGAATAATTTAATTCTAATATTTATCTAAAAAACGTTTTCACTAATGAGTCATTATACCATGTGAGAATTGGGACTTTTACACATTGAACACTCTTATGATTTAAAAGTTGGCTGTGCTTATTTGGTTATCTAAATTATTTAGGTTAAAGTACTCAGTGTAAGTTTCTTTAAACAAACTTTCCACTTGTACAATTAACATCCTTATTTTCAAACTTTAGGGAAACAACTATTATACTCAGTTCATTTAGAATAGGCGTTTTAGACGTAATGTATTAGAAGCAGTTACTACTGTAATTGAATCGTCGGTTTGAAGAAGGGAATAAACCAAAAATTGACAAATTGACTTTTTGTGCTCAAAACAATCTCCAAGCTTTGCTCTACACCACATGGGTGAAAAGAGGAGGAAAATTAACTTAATAGGGAGATATCGCCCCTTGAAGTTGGGAAATCGATGTCCATTCGTTGTATTTTTAAGTTAATTTGGAAATTAAGTTAATTTAGTCTTTTTTCATATTCTTTGTGCTGTAAACTAAGTTAAAATATAATTTTCTCTTAATTTCAATATTTTTCAAACATTTTTTATGCAGGGAATGTTTGACTATTCATATTCACTCACTCCATTGATACTGATTTAATAACTCAGTTTCACTATAATTTTGAATTTATTTGTTTTATTCTTTTTATTTCACCCTTTTGTGGTGTAAACTAAGCATAAATATAATTTAAATGTGAATTTAAGGGTTTTTTAAAGATTTTTTCATCAGAAAAATTTCATAAAGTGGAAGAAAGGAATAAGTCCATCAACTTATTTTAACCGTAAAATATTTTTGAATATACTTACATTTGTTTTGATGATTGCTCTGTTTTCTAAATAGGGTTCTTAACTTCCAGTAAAAATTTGGTGGTTATACAATGAAAATTCCATTACTTATACAGTTGGGTTTTTTCCGATTTTCTCAAAACTTGGTTTTTGGACTTATTCCCTTCTTCCAACTGACTATTCAATTATCATCGAAACATTTTTCTTGTGTCTGCTGTCAAGCAGCCGAAACAGAAGTAGTTAAAATACTGTAAAAAAATTGGTTACTAAAGTTGTGTGATGAGCGTTATTAGGCGTTATTGAGCGTTTTTGATCCTGTTTAAGGCGCCTATTCTAAATGAACTTCAGTTAGGTATCTCCCATGATATTTTTGTTGTTTTCGAAATTTTAAATATGATAAAGAGTTTTTGTTTTTGTGAAATAAATTTTAAATCTGAAAATATTACATTAGTTTATTTCTGTTTGATACGACATTAGAAATTCTATTCTTAAAGATGAAACTTTGATCAAAAGAAAGAAAAATTTTATAATCTACAGAGTAAATATTCAAATTATTTTTTCAACTATTATTCTATAACTGTTATTGAGGCACTCTGAAATAATTGGTACTTTATACAACGTTCTTTTTATGCTAGCCATATATTATGACTTAATAACTTACTATCGGTGAGAAGAAAACTAAAATCCAAAATATATCTTTAAAAAACAATCTATAAGGTATAAAGACATGAAATAAATACATAGGGAAACAACCTCAAGCTAAAGTCACAAAAAATTAGACTACATTATGTAACCAATATTAGCATTATTGTTATTAAAATACAGTCAATTTAAAGTTAAACTTGTACAAGTTTTTAAAATTTTAAATCCGTCCGCAAAATACATAGAAAACAAAAATATCACACTTACCAATTTTAACAAAGACTCATAAAACATGTTTTCACATCACACCGCAGGCATACCTACGACTCAAAATTTCTCTCCAAAACATGGTCGTGTCCCTACTATTCTCCTTAAAAATCTGATAAAGGACACAAGCCGAAAGTAAAAAGTGTCAACTTAAGGTTGAAGGAATATGGATTTTATTTACGAGGTTAGGAGATAAAATAAAGATTAAAGCACCCGGAGCTTACTGAGAAACGCCATTATTCTTGTGTGTGAACTTTGCTTTCTTTTATTGCTGAAATCTTAAAAGTGACAGAAATGTAGAGTTGTATAACGTATCATTTCAATAATTTTTGCTCTTTTAATTGCTTAATTTATAGGCTGAATGTAATCTCCAGATTTAATCCTGCAATGCTTTTAATAATAAAAATTTCATAAAAAAAATTTTTAAAGATAGTTTCAATTTTAAAGCTTTTATTATTAGTTTATGGATGTGAAAAAAAATCTATTTACTCAACTTTTATAAGCTTCCTTTTTTTAAATTATAAATTGTTCGTGTACCCTACCTTAAAAATATTTAATAGGATACTTTCATCTGGCGCGTCAGGGGTCACATGTCGTAGGGCAAACACCATTGCAGGGACCTATCAGAACGTTTGCAGAGTGACCGGATATCCCAAATTAGGTAATACGTCTTATCGACAAACCAACCAACGCTCTCTTACCTACGGAGGTTGTCTTCTTCTCCGGGTGAAAGTATCCCATTTACGGAAAATAAAAATATATATAATAATTATAAAATATTAAATAATAACTTAACATATTTATTGTAATGAAAGCCCTGAATTCTCTCAATTCTATGGAGTATTATTAACTTTACTTTATGCAACTTATAAGACTGAGTAAAAATTATATGCATAATAAAATTCTTACCAAATACCAAACCTACCAAATTCCAATTTTAATTCTACCAGCATTCTTATAATCATTCTTTGGGAATTTTACTCTATAGAATATACTGTTCTTATTCTGGGCTTGGAGAGCCCAGTAGTTAAGGCATCGGATTCGGGATTGGAGGGTCCCGGGTTCAATTCCAGACTCCAATAAGGAAGTTGCATGTGTCAGATTTTCAAAAACAAACAAGTGTTCCGTATGGTTTTTTGTATGGTAAAAGGAAATATCTAGTCAGTTTTTCAAAAAAATGTACAGGTAATTAAATATTTTAATTTAAAAGTCGAGAAAAAAACACGTGACTGAAAACGTTTATTGTTTAAACTATAAGATGAAGTCAACAATAATACCATCAACTCCATTGATTTACAACAATGTTTAGTATAAGATGACGTCACATCCAAACTCTTGGCGTTTTCGCGCGCTTTTAAAAAGGGGGTTTTTGTTAATTTTTTTGACAATCAAAAAATTTCTCGATCGGCCTCAAATTTTGGGTAGTTGCTTATTTTTGCAAGAGGAATCGATTAAAAAAATAAAAAAAATCATGCAACTTCCTCATTAAGACCCATCGAGTATATGTAGAGTACGTGCTCGTTAAATCTGTGGGGGTCCGAAAATCCTGTGATCGGTCATAGCGCAGTTTACCATGGGTCCAGTATTTTCCTCCCCTTCAGAGACATGGCACCATCCCTATTCGAAATATGCTTGTCTAGGGGGCATCAATAATTGGGGGAGGTAGAAGGGCCCTGGACAAGCATATTTCGAATAGGGATGGTGGGGCGCAGGCTTACCGTTAAAGAGCTAGGACCTAATGTAATGCGAGCGCGTTTCAAAAGGCCGTTTTTAGAAGGCCCGTGTGACGAAACAAAACATAATAAATGAAAAACATTATTGCGTGAGGTACAGGAGTATCCGTACTACTTAAATCCTCAATGTGATAAAAATTGGATCACTTGCTAAACCGTGGGGTGAGTTTTAGAACGTGCAATATTAATCTTAGTCAAACAATGGAGTTCCCTTAATGGTATTTAGAAAAATGATATCGGGGATTTTCAATGATCAAACAGTTTCAATGATCAATGTTACGATCAGAGATATTTTTAACGTCTCTGAAAGCGTATTTCACGCATGGAAAATCGGAAATACTTTTAAAAACTAACCAGTCGTATTTTCACGCTTTGAGTTTTTTTACAAAGGTTTTGCTTCAAGATTTTGCTTTGCCCCACCGAAATCGAATTTTAATACTTTTTTATACTCAAATTTACAATATCAATTAAATATTTCATTTATAATGTGCACTCTCAAGTATCCCCCCTTGATTTAAATTATTTTATTCATAATGTTTAATATTTTCTGCTAGTAATATTTATCAGATGCTATTGTTAATGTAAAAAACCAAAATTGTGTCCTAATTTTCTTCTATTTAATTTTTTCCATTAAAAAAAGAAAGCATTTTTATAAAAATTATGTGCCATTTCACTCTTTATAAATTAATTTCACTCCTCATAAAAAGTAAAGGAGTATTTTTACTCCTCCAAAAAAATCCTAAGAATATCACTGGTTACGATCATTGAAAATTCCTTCCCCGATCATCATTTTTCTAAATACCGTTAAGGGAACTTCATTCTTTGACCAAAAGATTAATATTGCACTTTTTGAAACTCACTCCACGGTTTAGAAAGTGGTTCAAATTCTATCGAATTCATGATGTAAGTAGTAGGGATACTTCCTTACCTCAGGCAATAGATTTTTTTCATTTTATTATGTTTTGTTTCGTCACACGGGCCTTCTAAAAACGGCCTTTTGAAACGCGCTCGCACTACATTAGGTCCTAGCTCTTTAACGGTAAGGCTGCGCCCCATCATCCCTATTAGAAATATGCTTGACTAGGGCCCCTCTACCTCACCCCTAATTATTGATGATTATTTCTGAATCACCCTGTATAACACCGACCTCCAAAAATCAATAATTTCATTTTAAGATATGCGACAGTGTGATAAAACCATTCATAGTAAATCTGAAATATCAACAGATATTATAGTTAAATGGATTTCAAATTTTATTGCGATGTTTTTATACACCTTTTTAAAAAGTCTATTGAAAACAGTTTCTCCAAAATAAATATTTATGTAACGAATGAAATTACCCTAGCAACTACTTATCTATGCTATTGACAATCTGTTTATCTTAAATAGGTTTTTATGAAGACATTTTAAGCCTTTTATCAAATTAATACCTATATACTGAGATAAAGGAAATTTATCTTAGTGAAGGTAACTTTCTCTGAAATCTTACTTCAATATTTTGAAATAGCGATGAAGACTTTATGCAACACAAACTGAAAAAAGATATTTTTATCCAAAAATATCCATGTATACATAGTGCCACGATTTAATCATTATCTGTGGATATTAGTACCTTCAACATATGAAAGAAACTCAATATTTTTTCTGAATGAAGCTCTGCATTATTTTAAGTAATAAATCGTCCTTATCTTTTGTTTATCTTGATTCTACCGTTTCCTGGAAGAAGGACACAAGTACTTAACATGTGTCCTTCCTTTCTCTTTGCAAGTATTAACTTTCCTTTAATGTCCTTTAAAAGTTTTTTGTGTCACTTCAACTTTCTGTGTACGAAATATTGATTATACCCTAGCATCGCTATAGCAAAGTTCATTATATATCATAAAAAAAAATACAATGTAAAAAATATTTTATTACATAAAATAAATTTTTTCCATATATAATTTAAATCATTTATTTGTTCATTTTGAAGTAGTCTTCTTACTTAAAAGAGTTGCTTTTCTGCATCGTTATGTTTTCACCAGGAATCTTTAAATGGTAACAACATTTTCATCTTGAAAGGAACGGCACTAGACTCCAAAAAATACCAAACACTTTTTCAAGAATAGCTCTGACAAGAAGATTATAAACGATCAGCCGTGATTGTATGAATGCTTCTAAAATAGTCATTGTAAATAATACTAAAATTTGTTAGCACATCCATTTTATATTGTAGTTTATGTTTAAAACCCCAAACCTTTTTGGTACCCCATCTCATTTTGCACGCTCCATGGTCCTTAAGGATACCAAAAGACTCCCTAAATCAAAAAGTCTGCTCTGTTCCTTTTTTTCCTTATGAAGCTGAAGGATAAGTCCTCATCTTTTATCACCGGTTAATTCTAACTATTTCAATGTAACCTTCTCTTTACACCACAAAATATTCAAACAGTAAGTTCCTGAAACAATCCTCCAATCATCGAGAAGTGTTCCAAAAACCAACCAATGGAAATCACATCTCAAAAGCGTCCTCCAATCACAAAGCATAGTTATGGAACCGCTCCTCTTTCCATCATCATCATCAAACACTGCTCCGCCCAATGACACAAAAATCAGATGCACAAAACCTTCCTCCATTCGCAAACCATACAAATTCACCAATCATCGAGCACTTTTCCATAAACTCCACCCATTGCCTGAAACCGTCCACCAATCACAAAACGGACTTGGCAAACTGCTCTTCCTCCAGCAACCCAATATCCAACGCCACGGTTCCATGCTCAGTTCCACCATCTTCCATCTCGAACTGAGTCTCCCGCTCGTCATCATCAGGCTCTTCATCGTCATCATCGTCGGACGTCGAGTCGTCACTGTCCAACGAACAGCACGACTCGTACCCCTTCATCTCGCACTCCTTCCGATGACGACCCCCCTTGCCTTGTGACGTCACGACCCTGTTGAGCTCTTCCAGGACCTTGCTGGCTTCCGCAACCAGGTTCTGGACGTCTCCCATTTTGGGGTCGTTTGGAGCCGGGCTGGTCAGGACGGCCTCGTGGAGGCTGGGGTCGAGGCTGAGGGTGGAGACCACCCTGGAGGGTTCTTCGGGGATGGGGGGCATGTGGGAGGAGGGGGCGTCGTCGGAGGAAGGGTGGTCCTGGGAAGGGTCCTGGAAGTTGGCCGATACTGGTGCCATGGCAGCGTTCATGGCGGAGACGATGGAGGTGCCTTCGCAGTCTGGGATGGACCTAGGGGGAGGAGAGTATGTAAGGGGGCGTTTCCACTTCTGCGTTTGGTTGCGGTGCGGCAGTCAGGATTTACTTAATGGGTGACAAATATGTAATTTTTCATCGGTCAAGATCCGAAATCTAATGCAAAAGTGGACTTAGAAGTGTCACGTCGCTTTAGATATTTTCAGATCCTCACCGGATGGCCGTACCGCAACTTAACACATAAGTGGAAACGCTTCCTTAGGGTGGGTTTACATGTGTGGCGAACCATGAAATTCGATTCCAGCTGCTGACTCCATGATATTGCCGTCATCGAGTCAGCCCAAGGACAATTCAACTTTCTTGAGCTATTTTAATAATTGCGACTGCAAAACACACAGGAAGACCAAGGCTTACTTGGCAAAGATACATGCACCAAGATCTGTGCAAAGCATAATTAAGTTGTTTGTAGGAGGTAAGACGATTGGCACAAGACTCGACGCCTCATGTGCCAGCTTGGCGTGAAGAGGATATGTAAGTAAACATCTTAAACCACTATACATACCCATTCCCGGTCTCAGCCGCCTGCAGATCATACTTGTGGCGATGCTTGTTGATGCTGCTGTGGGGAAAGGATATGCTGGAGGCCCGACTGTGCGAGGGACTGGCCCTCCGCGCCAGACTGGACTTCCGGCTGCCGGAAGGGGTGGTCCTCCCCTTGTCCCCTGGGACGAAGGCGGGGTTGACGTGACTACCTGCAACGAAGTTTATTAAATATTTCTGAAGGTTGAAGGAATCGAATCCTAAGAACTGCACCTAATTTTTCAACTATTACAGATAGTTGCTATCAATTGTGTTCATTAATTAATTAGTATTTTCTAATTAATAATAATTAGCATTAATTAATTAGCATTTTCCAAGTAAGTTTAAGTTCTGAATATTTCTGAGGGAATCGATTCCGGAATCGAATCGGAAAAGAATGATCTGGGGGAATCGATAAAAAGGATTTGAACCCCTGAAGGAATCTATTTCAGTAATCGAAAGAATCGAACTTCAGGAATCGAATCCAAGAATCAAACCTCAGAAATCGAATCGAAAGAATCGAACTTCAGGAATCGAATCTAAGAATCAAACCCATAGACCTTGGAATACTGATAGACGGAGCAAGTGGGCGTGTCCTGTGTTGAAACATGTTCCGCCGTTTTTCACATTACACGTGACCTTGTAGGTATTGATATTGGAGCACTTTCAATCACCTAACCCCGATCACGTGATCAATCCAGCTGGCCGGAATCGAACCGACGACGACGGGTACAACGCGCAGGCTGCTAGTGTGATAGCATCAGGCATAGCTAACGTGACCAGACGTCCCGTTTTGAACGGGACTGTCCCTTTTTAGAGTTACGAGTCCCGGTGTCCCCGAAATGAACTCTGGGACGCAAAATTGTCCCGTTTTCTGAAAATTCCCGCTTAATTGAAAAGGAATATATTCACTGTAATAAAGATGCAGAAGTTTTTGACGAATTTTCTTTAATTTGTAACTACAGTACATCGCAGAAAGTAACCGAATGTAACCGAATGGAATAATCTAAATATTTCCTCGAAAACTCGTAGGGAGGAAGTATTCAAACACTTTCAAGCCAACAATCTTCAGCATGAAAACTTTTCAATTTTAATTGAATATATTTTATGTGTGGCCTGCTGTAAATGCTCCAGTAGAAAGATTATTTTCTATGATGAACAAATTGTGGCCATCTGAGAAGACCCAGTTACAAATTTCAGTTCTAAAGGCGATGTTGATAATTAAGGTGATTATAAAAAAATGTGCCAAGAGTTTCATTCTTACTTAAAATCATCACTAGCTATATTAAAGCAAATTTATTCCTCTGATAAATATAAATATAACTAAACGTTTCCGGGTATATGTATTTTTTAATTCGTAACTTTTAAGACTAACTGACTTTTTCTGAATAAATTTTAAAAAGTTTGTTTTTTTATTGACTACCTGTTAATTAACCTAAATAAAAAAATGTCCCGTTTTGAGTCAAAAAATAAATGGTCACATTAGGCATAGCCATCTAGAGCGAGGAGGCCGTGACAGAAGAATGATGAGTCATCCCTTCCGACGAAAGCTATCATTGCGTTCCCATAGACGCGTCGATTTTGGAGGGGAAAAATCGCTATAAATCATAAACAAATGATCGGAAAAAGAAAAAAAGACCTGTGTGTGATGTAGGAAACGAATACTAATGATTCTGAGTGAAAATGTTTACATTACCGCCGAAATATTTTGATAGATGGGATTTTAAAAAAACCTTGCTCAGAGAACGATCGACTTTCACAAGCTTTATTCGATTAGATTTGCCATAATTTCAGTTAAATTACTTCTTGTATTATAAAATGAACATGTTTGGTTAGATTGTATTCGTTTTTGAGTCATTCAAACCAATATTAACATTCGAAAATTTGCTGTTAAGTTGAGATTCGAAGCTAGCTGAACCGGGCGGCGTATTAAATAAAATATTTCTGTTTTATAATAACAAAAATCCTGTCTTTATTTTAACAACTAATAGATCATGTCCTTTATTAATATTTTTAATCCTTACACAGATAAATATTAACCATATTAACCCCCGCCTTGTAACTTTAAATAGGATTAAAATATCAAGTGAGTATTCAAAATCAGCCGCTCTCTCTCTTTCTGGTACTATACTATATCTCCCTTGGGGTTTATAACCTTTTCCTTTATATATCAATAATCTAATATTTGAAATGGATAAATGTGATTTCCATTTTCAGTCAATAAAATGTACTTATTTATAAACTTTTAAAAGGTAAAAACATAAAACGCAAATAACTGATCTAATAAGTTATAAGCATAACATTTAATTAAATTATTAATATCTATTAAAAAACTGTTTTTTTTGGGAGGCAAGATAATACCCCCAAAACTTTTACTTTACAAAAACATATTTGTCTTCCTATATGTATTAATAAAGCGAATTGAGCTCTCGGTATTTTCCGAAGCCATAACTTTTTCCTTTCTTCATCTTTCGGAAAGGAAAAAACACTCACACTGCTGGCACCTTTTGTGAAATTACTCTTACATCCAGGCACACAGCAATGCTTAGGCATAGTCAAAATATGGGTGTGAAAAGAGCCCGGGAAACACGAGAAAAGCGCGGTTATTCCAGGTTCGCGCGTACGCTCACAGCGAATCTATCGACGCCTTGAATGACTCATTGCGCCGGAGACGCGGAATTGCCCAGGCCTCTTCATTAGGGTGGTCACAAAAAATCAACTTTTGAAATCCTTAGGTCTCACCCCCCTAAAATGTGCCAATAGGCTAAAAAATGAGATTGGCCAAGTTTCAGCTCAATCCGATAATATTAACCCGTGCCTCATCGAGGTCGAAGTTCAGAAAAACAAAGATTTTGAACAAAAAATCGTAGTTTTCGCCCCATAAAACTGGAACCGTTTGTCCCAGAAATCTGGTTAGGGTGTCATTTGTTAGGAAATTTCATACACTTTAACTCTGAAGTTACGGAATTTTATTTGCTAAAACGGATGGGGCGCTATTTAGCATTTTCATAGTAAAGGTCCTTGAAAAAGCGACTTCATTGCTAGAAACCTAGAACATTGCAATGTCACAAAAAACTTCATCCTCCGGGCTTTTTCTATTACTTTTGGTCCCAATAGATAGTAAATAAGTTTTTAAACCCCCTAAGAGAATTCTAGGGTATAATTTCAAACCCCCTAGTGCAGTGGTCTCCAACCCCCGGTCCGCGGACCGGCACCGGTCCGTGGATCAAATGGTACCGGGCCGCGGGCCAACCATTTCATTGAAAATTAATTTAAATTCCTAGGTTTATATTCCAAATTAATGAATGAAATGAATTATAAATCACTTTATATTTATTTTTTATTATAACTGTATTTTATTTTAAAAGCATGTTTAATTACAATTAAATTAAAATTAATGAATCAAATAATCTAGAATGTAAACAATCAACACCCCCCAGCTGGCCGCGGTAAAATTATCAAACGTTGACTGGTCCGTGGTGGTAAAAAGGTTGGGGACCACTACCCTAGTGTTTGGAAAAAAGGAAAATATATATAATTTTTTTTTAATTTTTAAACACGCAATTTGGGACTGATAATGTGATAAAGTTTGTCCAAATACATTATTAAGAGCTTAATTAGATAGAATACCAATGGTATAGGGCCTTAAGCTTTCCCTATAACCCCTATAATCTAAGCGAGAGAAGCGCGACTGCGAGGTTTTGCTAAACAAAGGATTTAATGCCCGTTTAAGTTATAAACCAGGGGTTTCCAACTTCTAAGTACTCGCGGGCCGTAATCGAAATCACAAGTCAAGTGGCGGGCCGCAAAGTAATCGGGCTCCTTTTTAACGATGATAATTTTTTGGGGGGTGAGAGTCTTCAATTTCAACAAGAAACTTTTCCAGCAAAAGAGGGGCGAAGGTTGTTTGCATATTTTGAATGTATTTGTATATGCACTACTGTATTTCCCAAAATTCCAGAGGATATATGAATTTTTAACTCTTATACAACTCGTAGGAATACTGAATATATTTAATATTCTGAATATTACTTAAATGAAAAGGTCTTCCTCCAGAAAATGTTAGTAAATTTTCCTTAGATGATTGTTTTACCTAATTTTTTGATACTCCATTTTGTCCCTCCTCATGATAAAGGTTATAAAAGCCTTCATACTCCCTTGGGCACCCATTCAGGGGGAATTTCAGGTTTTTCAAACGACCTCTAGAAACTTCAAACTTTATTCTTTCACCATAGAAAACGATCGAAGCAAGTCCATAATCTAAGAGGTATATGGGGGAGGGTCGGGGGTTTACCCCCGAAAAAATTTTGAATTTTAGTGTTCAAGTGTTCTAAAAAGTGTTTTGAAGCTACTTTTTGAAGAGTTTTCAGAGAGCTTCGCGGGCCTCACAAAATGACCCGGCGGGCCGCATGCGGCCCGCGGGCCGTCAGTTGGAAACCCTTGTTATAAACAGAGCTAAATTACAAAATTTCAATAAAAAACCTCCAGAGATTTGTAATTTGGTGTCAGAAATGACGTTTGAGATTATATATGTGGGTAAAATTATAATAAAAGCGTCCTTCCGACTCTAAATGTTAAAAAAATCCTATTTCTACCAAAGTTACATGTTTTCAGCTAAAAGTGATCTTAGATAATGTATAAATTTATTTATTTTAATATACCACAAAATTCCTTTGCTTATTATTCAAGGAAAATAACTTTTTTGAAAGGTATGCAATAGTAAATGATTTCAAAAATTTTGTTTCAGTGTACTACACATGGGGAGAAGAAAGAAAATTTTACCAAGTAATTTTTTCAAAAATATTTTAAAAAGTTTTTGGATAATTATAATGATTTTCTATAAATTGAGTTTATCCAACTTTAGGTTTAGGACAGTAACTTGGTTGCCCTTAAAAAAAATCCAGTGAAAACTACAGAGATTATACTGTTGGAGTGTCTAAGTATTTTTCCGAGAAATCTTGTTTATGGTTTTTTTACAAAAATTAATTATGAAAAGCATAGAAACATTTACTGTGAAATCAAAAATATTTCTTAATATTTCATTTTCTTACATGATATTTTATCTCCTTTCACACAGGTGTAAAAACAATTGACGAATAAAGAACAAAACATAGTAATTAGATTATAGATCAAACATATAACATTTTGAGTCGGAAGGACGCTTTTATTATAATTTTACCTACATATATAATCTCAAACGTCATTTCTGACACCAAATTACATATCGCTGGAGGGTTTTTTTTGAAATTTTGTAATTTAGCTCTGTTTATAACTTAAATGGGCATAAAATCCTTTGTTTAGCAAAACATCGCAGTCGCGCTTCTCTCGCTTAGATTATAGGGGTTATAGGGAAAGGTTAAGGCCCTATATCATTGGTATTCTATCTAATTAAGCTCTTAATAATGTATTTGAACAAACTTTATCACATTATCAGTCCCAAAATGCGTGTTTAAAAATTTAAAAAAATTATATATATTTTCCTTTTTTCCAACACTAGGGGGTTTGAAATTATACCCTAGAATTCCCTTAGGGGGTTTAAAAACTTATTTACTATCTATTGGGACCAAAAGTAATAGAAAAAGCCCGGAGGATGAAGTTTTTTGTGACATTGCAATGTTCTAGGTTTCTAGCAATGAAGTCGCTTTTTCAAGGACCTTTACTATGAAAATGCTAAATAGCGCCCCATCCGTTTTAGCAAATAAAATTCCGTAACTTCAGAGTTAAAGTGTATGAAATTTCCTATCAAATGACACCCTAACCAGATTTCTGGGACAAACGGTTTTAGTTTTATGGGGCGAAAACTACCAATTTTTGTTAAAAATCGCTGTTTTTCTGAACTTTGACCTCGATGAGGCACGGGTTAATATTATCGGATTGAGCTGAAACTTGGCCAATCTCATTTTTTAGCCTATTGGCATATTTTAGGGGGGTGAGACCTGAAGAAAGTCGAAAAAAATTTTCCCCATGTTACTTGTGACCACCCTACTCTTCATTCTAGAAGGCTATGCATCAGGCCATCCCGTCCCCAGAGCCCACATTACACGTGACTTCGAGCGGGAGATGTTTCAACACAAGCACCGGCTCACCGCTATGAGGATGCATGCTCCGTCTATCTATATTCTAAGGTCGATAATCAAACCTCAGGAATCGAATCGAAGGAATCAAACCTCAGAAATCGAATCGAACCTCAGGAATGGAATCGAGTGATGTTTTACCTGCGACGGGCGGGGGCTCGTCTCCCTTGCGCAGGGTGGACCTGCGGCGCACACTCTGCCCGAAGCTGGAGCTGAGGATGTTCATGAGGAAGGACGGTCGGTGACGGACGCCCGCCGACTGCTTGACCGAGTCGTAGACGTACGCCTCGTTGTCCTCTTCCAAGAGGGTGTCCATGGGGAGGAACTCCGCATCGGCGGGGTTCACCCTGAAACGAAAAGATGGGGGTTTGGTTAGTGTAAAAAAATACGGCACTTAGTGGAGAGAAATCGCCTCCGTACATTGAGATATTACATCGCGATACGGAGGGACCTCCCACCTAGACTCGGAGGATTGGTTGGTTGGTTGATTGGTGTTTTATGGCGCATGATTCACATCAGGACATAATGCACCAGACAAGATAAATCAAAACAACTTTAGAAGGTAAACCCTCTGACTGATCATCCCGCGATTTCCGCGTGCATATGTTTTTCTTCCTTTATTGAGAAGCCCGCGTCCCGTTTTTCCTTCAAAACTATTAATTTCTGAGATCTGGAAATACTTCGATCATATTGCTGAGAAAAAGCGTGTATGGAAACAAACCTTATTTTTTAACATTGACCGAGAAAAAGCCCTGAAAATTTTTTTTAAGGTATGAAAATCGCAAATCCAAATGCTATGTTCATTCACTGGGCAATAAAAGAAATGCACATTTTTTTGAAGCAATTTCGGTCCAGAAATGTAGCAGTCAGAGGGCTAAAGACCTTTGTCGGATGTAGTACTCTATACATCTCTCATTTAAAAATAGTACAATAAAATGTAGACTCGGAGGGTTGTCCCACTATATAGGGATCCTTCCCTTCGATTCTGTGTGGGAGGTTTCTTTTTTATAATGAACTTAATTTTAATGAAACAATGAAAAAATGTTTGTTCGTCAATGCTTTTATAAACAATGAACTTTTTTTAATGAATTTAACACGACCATTCTCATCTTCAGTTATAAAGTTTTAAAGTAGAGATAAGCAGGGTGACTCACTCCAAGTTGAAGGCCGATCCCAGTTGCGGGTTCTTTGTGTTGTGCGCGGTTATCTTGGTCTGAGGCAGCTGTGGCAGCATCTCGTCCCAGAACACGTCTTTCCGCAGCTTCGGGTGCTTGGCATGGAAGTGGTCCACCAGGAGGTACACGATCTGAAAGCAACGATTGCTATAGTCTGTTCATTTAGAATGGGCGGCTGAAACAGGATCAAAAGTGCTCAATAGCGCCTAATAACGCTCATCACGCAACCTCAATGAAAGATTCTTTTACAGTACTTTTATATTTTTTAATGATAACTATAATAGTAACTGCTTCTAATACATTACGTCTCAGCCACCTTTGAACCGACTATCAGGGTGTTTCAGATTTAAGTGTTTCATAACTTCTAGAGGGGATAGTAGACACCTAGACGATTCAGAATCACATAGGATTTGGGGGTCCTAGACCAAATCCCAGGGATTTAAAAATGAAGCGACATCGACACCCCCAAAAAATTATCGGTAAATTCGATTTGTAGAAGAACTACTATTGGTAAAAATTTAATTATGGTCTCAAATTTTGTGGTTTAATATTATCTTTAAGATTATCTTAAAAGTTTTCAATTTAAAATTTGTTTTATTATGAAAAAAGTTTAAAAAACAATAAAAAAAATGTGAAAACTCTGCCAAAACCTTATTTTGTATTTCGAAATCCTTTCTTTTGATTTGATAATCTGAAAGATCATAGTTGAAAATAGTCTAAAGAGCTCTCGAAAACTGTTCGCGCACGTAAAAAACAAACTTTAACAGGATCTCAAGCGCTTATTTACACAGTGCTGATCTAGCTAACTCCCAAACTAGAAAACTAACTTAACAAATTGCTTAAAACATATGAATTAAGTACCAAAAAAAATTATTTTTCTGGGGAAACGTTTAAGTGCTCCAAACTTTCTTTTATTTGGTGGAAACGCCATCTACTAGAGCAGGGGTTCTCAAACTTTTTAACATCGCGACCCACTTTTGAGAAACAAAATCTAACGCGACCCACCAGTTATTTATAATTAACTGAACTGAGATAATTATCTCATGCCCCCTCCCCACAGAATTTTAACTTCTCTGACTGGGGGGTGTTCACCAACTATGTAGTTACAAGGGTATGAAATCGTTTAATGGTCTAACAATGATCCCTACAGTTAAAAGGGGGGTCTGGGGGTACTCCCCCAGAGAAAATTTTTAAAATTTGACCCATAAATACATGGTTTTAACTTGTTTTTTAGCAATATGGGATAAATTACATCAGTTGCATCATTTCCCAAGAAAATTCTTAAAATTTGCATTGACCCTCCCAGTGTGGATGGGGAGAAACACTAAATATTTTTTTCAAATCTTATTTGAATAACCGACTAGATTTGCATTATCGGCACATTAAAGTGACACACATAGTACGTATTTACATTAAGGCTAAGCGTGCACTAGAGACTTTTGTCTCGGCGACAGAGACAAAATAATCACCCTGGCTATTGTAAGAATCTAGAGCACGCGCACAGGCGACGAGACACTTGGCCCATTGCCAAGAATCTCGCCATTGAAATACATAGCTACAGAAGTCTCTAGTGCACGCTTAGCGTGATTGCCTTTTCCGTTCCACTCCAAGTAGTGTAGTTTTTCCTCAAATTTTTATTCTTTTTACTATAGTATGGTAATTTGATAATTTCAAAAGTTCAACTAATAAGTTTGATAATTCAAAAGTCAATAACACCGTTTGTGAAAAATTAAAAATCTTCTCGCGACCCACCAAAAACTGACTAGCGACCCACCAGTGGGTCGCGACCCACAGTTTGAGAAACTCTGTACTAGAGAAATATACTACTAAAGTCTGACCCCAGCTCATGGAGACTCCTTAACTCAGACATTTTAAATCAAAGCAAAACAGCATTTTTTAAAACATAAAAATATTTAACGAAATTAAAATAAAGTGTAGTTATGTTTGTTTAAACTCTCCTACATTTAAACGTTTGATAAAAGGTTGAAATAAAATTGAAATTAATCATTTTACCAAAAAAAATTAATATTTCTTAAATTTTGAAAAATTATTTCCGATTTTGGTTGGTAGGTTAGGTTTTAGTGGCACAAAATCCCTACTTATTTTCAATATAATGACCGACTGTTTCTTATATCATATCCGATCATTCAAGTCATTCCAACTTCTTCAATTTTATCCTATGAGAGCGCCATCTAAACTAAGTAAACGTTACTAAAAACTGACCCCACAAAAGAGGCGCTCCTCCGATGGCTGGAGCATAAATTGGATAGGAAAAACTTAAAAATAGAAGTGGTTCCATATTAAGGGAATGTATTTTTACCTGGCTGTTTCGATCCAAGCACCAATTTAGTTCAAAATCATCGTCGTCTTCTCCGTATGGATTCACTATTTGCTCTGCAACCTGCAAATAGAGCAAGTATTATTTAAGTTTTAATTTTTACAACGATTAAATTGCGTTCGGGGAAACATTTTTCCAAACTAAAATTACTTTTCCAAACAAAGTAGAAGAAAATTTGTGATTGTTTTTTAGGCCGAAGTCATATAACAAGTGGTACGTTTTACAACAACCACCTTTTCGGTAATAATACATACAAAGGGAGTTAAATGTATGACATTTACAATTAATACATTAACACGTAACAGTGAAACGAATATTTTTTATAACTTTTTGGTACTTTTCCGTTAGCCGGGCGCAAATGTCGCCAAATGGGAGCCAAATGCGATCCAAGTCGTGCAGTAAAGCGAATGACAAATGGAAAAATTTGGCGGAATTCTACATCATTTGGCGATTTTTCGCTTGCACCCAGCTAACAGAAAAGTACCAAATTTTTTTTTTAAAAGATATAAAGTAAACAGAATTATATGATAATTCGAAAAACTAAATGGTAAACTAATTAATAATAAAATAAAATAAGTGGACACAAAACTTGAAAAATCACTTCTTCCCGTCAAACACTCCAACAAGATAATGGTTCGATCTTTGATTTTCATATTCATAATGCCCCCCCGAAAGGATCTACATCAAGAACTCCAAACAAAATCTCTGACAATCATTTAGATTAGTCATAAAGGGACGACATACCTTGAGCCAGCCGACGTAGAAAAAGAACTGCAGCAGGGTGAAGACGGGAATATAAAGATCCACTTTGTGCTTCTCGAATCCCTTGGCTGGATCCAAGTATTGCCTTCCCACCATCAGTGCAAGCGAGTACGTGTACGTTGCCAAAGTCACCACCTCAAAAAAAAGAGAACAAAAATTAGCACAGGCATTTTTGGGATACAAAACAACACCATGTTAATTAATTAAGTAATAGAAATTCGGTTCGGTTCAGATGTGAAAACTTTGATTGTTTTAAGAAGGAAAATTTTGTTATATCTTTTCGATTAGAATGTTGGAGTTTTACAGTTTATGAGGAAAAATGTATGATACAAAAAAAAGAATTTATCTCATGAATCTTAATTTAATTAAATGTTTTTTATTCTTTGTAGATTTAAAATCCATGCAATCCCAATTATCACGTATTTTTTTATATTCATTTTATATTTTCTTTTTGATGTTAAAATAAAAAATAAAGATAAAGATATTCTGCCATTAAAATGGAAACTATTATCAATGTTTGTTCCAATTAAATCCAAATTAATTTTCATCCTAGAACTCTAGGCACTTTTACATGGAAGACCAGAAGTTTACTTATACAGATAAAGGATATGTTGTAAATGTTATGAACTGTAAGGTATGCATTATGCTTATGCAGGCTGCAATAATAGATGTTCATATTTTAGGTTCTATATCAAAACGAAAACATTGATATTAGTTAGTAAAAACCATGCATTAATTTTTTTTTCCTTTCTACACTTCAAAGAGATCAGTGAATCCATTGACGAACTATAGCTCCTTTGGAATTTACATGGTACAATATCGTCAAGTTTCTTTTTTCTTTTTTTTTGTGATGATAGCTGATTGCTTCCTTATGTTTGTATAGCATAGTAATTTGTATAGTATAGTAGTTTGTTTAGTGTATTTGTAGAGTAATTTTGTGCTTTGTCAATAAATTTGAAATTTTTGAGAAAAAGAGTTGAAATATTGCCTTACCTGAGTGTAAACTAAAGGAACGCTTATCCAATCGAAGTTGAACATTGTACCGCAAGCACTTCGGTAATTAACAAACTCCTGAAAAAATACATCAACGACATTACAAAAATTAAAAATATTGTAGATTTTTTAAAATCATAATTCGAAGGCTGTCTTCAAAATACTCGACCTAATAAGGGAGTAGCAGTCTTTTAAGTTGAGAACCTCTGGAGTAGGGTGGCCCTTATTATAATGGAGAAAAATTTTTTTCAATATTTTGTTTCGCGCCGGGCTGATTTTTTTTCCTTTTACTATAGAATGAAAGTGTGCAAAAGGATTTTCCAATATTTTAATATTAACACGTGCCTCATCGGGGGTGAAGTTTTCCAATAGCGCACCATAGCAATAGTATGGCTTACGACGGGAATAGCGTCTCCGCTAAGAATTAAGAAACATAAGACTTCGTAAGACATAAGAATATTATTAGTATGCATTAAATTAGTTAAAAAGTCAAGAATTAAACAAAAGTATTTATTGAAAAAAAAATTAAAAAGCATTCATATTACATATAATTCAGAACTGCTTAACGTAAAACAACAATTACACTACTCGACAAAAAAATAGGGTCAAAATGTTTCTGACACAATTCAAGCAGTTTCTTATGTAAAATGACCCCCTGAATCCGAATCCGATCCCCGTTTTTCTCCATCACGTACAGATTTTCGGGGAACAGCCCCTCCCCCTTTTTGCGTTTTTCGATCACTTCATGACTTTGAATTCGATTTTCAGAGGCAAAAACTATTACTTTAGCCTTTAAATTACACCCGACGGAACAAAAAAGGTTAAAGCTTCTAAAATATACAAATTTGTAGCAAATGGGTAAGTTTAAGGGGTTATTACCCCCCTAAAAATGCAAAAAAATCGTTAAAAATTATAAAGATTGTTTTTGGCTATTTTTTCCTCTACTTTTTCACGCAATTTATCATTAAAGGGTCCTAACCCTTCCCCAAGAACCCGAATTTCATAAATATATATGCAGCAGGGATTTTTGCTAGTAGCGGTTGAGGTGTTAGCGCCCCCGAAGCACTCGCGGAAAAGACTCTCTGAATCGCGACGCCGCTAGTGAACTCAGGAATTAATATTCATATTTTGAAAAGCTCAAAAATTACATTGTTCTTATATTTCAGGTCTATCCTGAGGGAAATTGTTCAGTTCGTTAAAAACTGGCCATTTTTTGGGGATGGGGGTTCCATGCTTCAAGCTGTTAATAGATGCGTGGGCTGTGGATAACAATTGGGGGTTGTCCTATTAAAAATTGAAGGTGATTGGGGAAAACGGGTGTCATATTTGCGTTCAAGAGGTCATTTTACACAAGAATCGACTGAAATTCAGTCAGTAACAGTTGAAATTTTTTTTGTATAGCAGTTTAACCCTTAAGTATAGCATAGAACCCTTCCGAGGGTGCTTTGGGGGCGCTAACACCTCAACCGCTTTTTATAAAAATCATTGCTGCATATATTCATTAAATTCGGGTTCTGGAGGAAGGGTTAGGACCCTTTAATAATAAATTGCGTAAAAAATTAGAGGAAAAAATAGCCAAAAACAATCTCTATAATTTTTTAACGATTTTTTTTGCATTTTTAGGGGGGTAATAACCCCTTAAACTTACCCATTTGCTACAAATTTGTATATTTTAGAAGCTTTAACCTTTTTTGTTCCGTCGGGTGTAATTTAAAGGCTAAAGTAATAGTTTTTGCCTCTGAAAATCGAATTCAAAGTCATGAAGTAATCGAAAAACGCAAAAAGGGGAGGGGCTGTTCCCCGAAAATCTGTACGTGATGGAGAAAAACGGGGGTCGGATTCGGATTCAGGGGGTCATTTTACATAAGAAACTGCTTGAATTGTGTCAGAAACATTTTGACCCTATTTTTTTGTCGAGTAGTGTAATTGTTGTTTTACGTTAAGCAGTTCTGAATTATATGTAATATGTATGCTTTTTAATTTTTTTTTTCAATAAATACTTTTGTTTAATTCTTGACTTTTTAACTAATTTAATGCATACTAATAATATTCTTATGTCTTACGAAGTCTTATGTTTCTTAATTCTTAGCGGAGACGCTATTCCCGTCGTAAGCCATACTATTGCTATGGCGCGCTATTGGAAAACTTCACCCCCGATGAGGCACGTGTTAATATTAAAATATTGGAAAATCCTTTTGCACACTTTCATTCTATAGTAAAAGGAAAAAAAATCAGCCCGGCGCAAAAAAAAAATCCAACTTTGAAAAATAAGGGCCACCCTACTCTGGAGATGTAAAGGATTCTAAATCTTAACCTACAACAAAATTAAAAATTAAGATAACTGGGCAATTCCACGGGTAACTGACTGACATTTATTAAGAAAACACTTAGTATTTTATAGTTTTCTTTCCAAAAATAAATTTTTAAAAAAATCTTCCACCCAGTTGATTGCTCTCTTGTTAGTTAAATCTAATGGCACGATTAAATTTTCAAAATATGTTTTTATTTATTTTGGAAAAATTTTAAACAACATGGCATCTTAAACATGGTAACTAACTGACATAATAAATGTTTCATAAATGTCAGTCAGTTACCCGTGGAATTGCCCAACTAACATATTTAATATAATTTCTCACCCTGAAAATGCCATCGAGTAATATGGAGTCTTTAATCCTGCCCTCCTTTTTTGCTCGCATTGCTAAAGCGCTGAACCACTGAGCGGGAAGCCACCATTTGCCGTAAGGGGCATCCAGCTTTTCGTAGATGGTACGCTCCTCCTTGGTCATCAAGCCTGCAAAAACGTAAAGGAATTTCGAAAAAGAGAAAGATAGTTTGCAACAGCGTTGGCCGGTTTAAACCATTTGGTTTAAACCATTGGTTTAAACCATGGTTTTTTTATGGTGTTTTTTTTCCAAAAAAACCACTTGGTTTTTTTGGTTTTTTTAGAAATTATAAAATATTTTCAGGATTTTTTAAAGAAAGTGTTATTAAGTATAATCTTTTGCACAAAATTAAAAGGTCAGATATCAAAAAATTGACATTTTAAGGTGATTAAAAATCAGAAATCTTTTAATTTAATGGTTTTAATTATTGAATTCTCTCTAATCTTAACCTTAAATGCTTAAGTTAAACTTATTATATGTTGCAAGAGATAGTTCATTTATTAATTTCCTTTAAAATGAAGCATTATTTCAAAGAGTAACTAAAGATACACAAAAGTTATCTGTTTTTCACTGATAAAATATGGCTTGGATTTTAATTAATTGATAAAACTAATTTGTCTAATTAGTCAGTCATAAAAACCAGTTGGTTTTTTACTAAATTAATAAAAACTAAAAACCAGTTGGTTTGTTTATAAACAGATAAAAACCAGTTGGGTTTTTTTACTAAATTAATAAAAAACCGTTAATTTCCATAATCGGATTAATTATCTCAATCATTTATCCAATTTCAATTAACATTAGTTGCTTACATATCCCTTTTATTTATTTAAAAAATAAAATTTTCTCTTTCTTAAGTTCATAAATTAATCCACATATAATTAAGATAAATAATTTGATTATTTCAGTCATTTATCCAAGATAAATTAACACTGATTTTTATTCACTACAATAATATTAGATATTCAAATTGGAATATTTTAAAAACAAAAATTATTTTTAAAACAAATTAATTTAATTTTAATTAATTAATTGAAATATACAAATCCTTTATCAATTATAAACAACCCCTGAAATAAATGTCTCATTTACAACTCAATTTCAAACATCACTGCTAAAATAACTTATTCTGAAAAAAAATTCTAAAAAAACTTGGTTTAAACTAAAAAAACCAAATAAACCCGGTTTTTTTGGTTTTTTTAAAAAAAACCCGGTTTTTTGCCAACCCTGGTTTGCAATTTGTATTCGAATGCTTTAATTAAATCATTTGATTTTTTTTATCTTTAAGATTACCAATAATCTAGTACTCTAAAGATATCTTATGCCTCTAACCTAAAGCCTGATATCTCCTGAAATTTAAACTTATTATCTTATACAGGGTGTTACAAAAGTCATGGAAGTAAGGTCTACCTCAAGATAAAGGACCATAGAAGAATCCATTGAGATGACTTAAAGCGCCCCCTAGCGGTGAAATAGAAAAGTTTAAAAAATTAATTAAAAACTAAAGGTTATAGACGATAGACTTAAGTACGATTTTATTGTTGCAAATGTCACTGTGGAAAAAAATCATGAAAATGCTGTCAAAATTCCTGGGTAGCATATCAAAATGGCAAACTTTTTCAGAACTTAAAAGGTTTGTAAATTTGCAAGTTTTAGAATTTGAAGATCTAATTAACCCTACCTAGGTACTCCCTCAAGTATCCCCCTAGTTTTTTTTTACTCCTACGTAAAGCTGTTGGAGTTGTCTATTGCACTGTTGCATAGCCTTCTAGAAACAAGATCCTTACACTAAGTGGAAGGCCACTCTAAAAGGCTATGGGGATGTTGCTGAAAACATCTATTTTATTTTGTTAATAATCATGAATAACTGAAGTGTTTTATTGTTAAATAGTTTTAACACTCTGATCTCAACGATTAGGTGAGGAGGATATCTAGAATCGACACTTGAGAAACCACAAGTATCATTGAATCAGGCCATTTTTAAGTAAGAAGTTTGGGGCTAAATGTCCCCGCAGTGGTCTATTTTGCCCCCGCAGTGATGAAAGTTTGCCCTCAAAGCCTAAAATGTAAACTGATAACTGCAAGAAAATTTGTTTCAATCAATACTTGATCAGACTAATATAAATTCATTTGGTGTATATTGACATTTAAAATGAAAAACCTTTTTCTTAAAATTTTTGCTTTCTCAATTGGGCCTAAAAAACGCCTTTTTACTTCCAGTTTTCAAATTTTTCAAAGGGGAGAAACCCCCAGATCCCTTTTTAACTGGTATGGCTTTAGAGGGGTCCCTGCATCACTCTTGATGCCCCCTCAATGTCAATCTAAAAGAACAATAGATATTAACGAAAAATTTATGGACTTTTGCCCCAGCAGTGAAAATTCCTTAAAAAATGGCCTGGCATTGAATAGCTAGTCACCTGCAGAGACGAGGTGCTGGGATGTGGGGAATCGCTTCTTGACGGCCGTGCTGACCGACTGGAAGGTGATGGCCTGCAGAAGGATGAGGTAGCGGCCCAGGGTGCGTCGAACGATGCGACTGCGTTCGTCTGCCCCATGAACGTACGCACCAATCATGTAGCACAGCCTGAAAACACAAGCCATAATAAAATCATCAGAAGTAATTTATGAACCCTCTACTGGCCATCATGGTAGCAAATAATGTTACTATAATTCAAATTTTTTTAATAATAATTTATCGACAATGAATGAAATAAGAATTTAAAAAGAACATATAACCTGAGGAAATTATCCTATACAGGTATAATACTACCAATTTCTTTTTATTAACACTAGGGGGCTCTGCCCCCTGCTCGCTATCGCTCACCAACCCCCGGAACTGCTTCGCAGTTCTTTGAAGATCGCTTCGCGATCTTAGCGAGCAGAGCTCGCTTGATTCATCTCAACTATCCAGTACAACCAGGAACTTGTCTGCTTATAGTCTGTTTATTTAGAATAGGCGCCTGAAACAGGATCAAAAACGCTCAACAATGCTTAATAACGCTCATCAGACAACTTCAGTGACCGATTGTTTCTACAGTATTTTAACTACTTCTGCTTAGGCTGACCTGTCTTTGCAGAAGAAAATTTTTTCGACGATAATTAGAATTATAAATGCTTCTAATACATTACGTCTCAGGCGCTAATTCTATATGAACAGAGTGTAGTTGATGATCATTTAATATCGAAACTTCTTATCTCTCAAACTTTTCTATAAATTAATTCGGATCATTACCACGAAAATATCAAAATAAAACTATTACTGAAATATTCCTTTTTAAATTATCAAAAATTTAATGGATAGGGGGCTACCGCCCCCTGCTCGCTTACGCTCACCAACCCCCGTAACTACTATGCAGCTCTTTACAGATCGCGAAGCGATCTGTAATATCTGCAATCGATCTTTAGCAGAGAAAAAGTTGTCAAAAGTTTAGCAGAGACAAGTTGTCGAAAATCTTCCTTTCATCGGCACAAATAACACTCAAAAAAGCTAAATTATTTATTTCTCTAGTATTTCAAAAATTATCGAAGTATCTTTAAAAGATTATTAAACAAGTCTATACTATATCGCTAGCAAACTTAGCGCAAAAATGTGCACCTCAAAACTTTAAATTTAAATATCCGTGCTCGCGACAATCTAGTGAACAGGCAAATATAAAATTTAAAAACATTAAACACGTCTGATAAAGACCTACTAAAACTATGAAAAAAATGAAACTTTGATGCTTAATTACTCCAAAACTAATTAGAATTTTTTAAAGAACTAAACGGCAATCTCTTTCTAAAAAATAAGAATATAAATGTTTAAAAAATCATATCGATACCGTGATTAGTTTTCATTTTAGATAGAAAAAAACGAAAAAGTGTCAAAAATTTCGAAAATTAAAAAATTAATTGCTCTAAACCAAATTCGAAATTCGAAAAAAGGGCGACGTAGTGCACATCTTCATACTTCAGAGTGTTAGGCTGCAAAAAATCATAGTTCTGCTGCTAATAGATTTTGCTGAACTGGATTACGCGGCGAAAAAAGAAAAACTTCAACTTTGACATTAAAAATACCCCAGTTTTAATTATCACATCAGTTAGCTTTTTGTTCGAGAATGTGCCCCAAATATTCCTTTACAAACATTTCAAATTTCATAAATTTCTATCAAGTAGTTTTTGCGATATGAGAGTTCAAAGAGTTCAAAAATAAAATTTTCTGAAACAGCGGCGGCGGCAGCGGTGACAGTAACTTTTTTTTAATATAGAGAGAACAGGAAATCAAAACACAAATATGGGGGCATCACACAAATGAACTTAATAGAAACAAAAAAGGAAATTCTAAGTGATTTCCCAAAGGAGCTAATAAGCTCTTCCATGGGCTCATAGATTATCATAGTTATAATTATCATAACGAGAGGAAAAAAATGTATACCTAAAAGAAAAAAATGGGAGGGGGTGGGCTGGCAATGACGATATTTATTTTTTAAATATAGAATGATTTAGAATCGATGTCACCTGACAGATTGAAATAATGAAAGAAATTAATTTTGTATGATTTAATTAATAATGAAAGAAAATGCAGAGCTTTTTGAAAAGACGGATATTTGATTCAGTTAGTTTATAACTTCCATTTTTAGTATAAAGCGGCAATTTTTAGCATGTTTATGTTTAGGTTTAGGTTCAGTCCCCAGTTTCAAAATTTTGAACTAAAAATTAAGAAATATAAAAACAAAAAAATTTTGGAGGGCATTTTTGTTTAAGTTGGCCCCATACCATTGTCGTAGCCAAGGGGGGGGGCAAGGAGGGGCAGCTTTCCCCCCCCCTAAGTCTCAAATAATTAACTTTTACTTTACTTTTAGTTAGTTAAAACCCAGTATGTTAGAGTCAAATTTTTAAAAAATTTCTGGGGGAGGACCCACAGACCCCCTGTAGTATTTAAACCTTTATTATTCAAACTTTTTTTAAATAACTTCATTAAAATCAAAATTCTACCTAAAAATGTAAGTATAAATTTGGGTTTTTGGGTAAAAAAGCAGTTTACAACCCTGTTCTTAGGGGCAAATTTCCGAAATTTTCTGGGGGAGGACCCCCCGACCCTTCGTTGAAACTTGACGGCCCTCTCTCACGGGGCTTTAAATTCGTTCTCCACAAACATAAAAAAGTCAACTCTCCTTGCCCCCCCTAAGTTGAAGCCTGGCTACGCCCATGTCCCATACTACACGAATAAGATAAAAATATTTTTTTACATTCTTAGTGGAAAGCATTAGAAGGTTAAGGATCATTCGCATGGATTTATTATTTTTCTTTGGCAGATTCAAAAGCCATAGGGTAAATTATAGGTGGTGCAGAAATGATAGGGGGTGGGTTATTGCGGGTTGTTGTTATGTAGCTACCTATCCCCCTTGTGTAGGAGATAGAAATAAAGATGGAAATAAAATGCCAATCATAAAGTTTTAACTTGTGTATAAAAACTGTAAATTTTTTTGTTTCAGAAGGAATTATTTTTTGAATACGACAGAAAAAGAAGCTTTATAGTTGCGTTTTAGAGATGGCTCCTTATGGAAAAAAAACGTTAAAGTTTTTATAAAAAAGTTAAAACATGATAATTGGCATTAGAATTTTATTCATACCCCTAACCATTTTCCCACAATAACCCATTTTTCATTACTGCTGGCATCTTACTCGAACACCTTAGTATTGGTTCGCTGACCCCGTTGTCCAGGTTGATTCTTATTCGTCTTCGGGTGGTCTCAACACCATCATTCTATTTTTCCCATAAGTTATGAACCAATCCTGTACTTTTAATTTGAGAACATGTGCTAATGTGCATTTAAGAATTTTTAATGTTAAGTATTTTGGCTTAGTCAATATCGTATTTTGTTTTACAGTCCATCTAATCCAGTAAACTATGACTACGAGAAATGAAGATACATCTAACTTCAAAAACGTTATGCTGCTAGAAAAATATTAAAAAATACTTACCGATCTGGCCATGGTATGGCATCGAACTGTTGCCACCATCTTCCTATGACTAGTGAAACATAGAATCCGAGAACAAATGATAAAGGAATGAGTTCTATGAAGGTTTCGAAATAGATGACCACATTCTCAAAGTCACTGAAAAAAGTGTATAAACCTTATGACAACATTATTTCAATATTTAAGTGGGACTATTTTTATTGTTTAGACAAGCAAACAATTAACCTAATTTCTAATTTAAATCTAATTTTTTAACTAAACTGTTTGAATTTTCAAGGATTTATTGGTACTCACACTCTTTTAAAAAAGTTTACTTAATACTGTAGCATAATATATTTACAAATCTTAAGTTCAGATAAAAGTTCAGTAAACTTTTACCATTAGCCTAGAACTTGAAATAATGCTTAGATATAAGACTTCCTGGGGGCAACCGCCTATACAAAACCTGGGAAAACCTTGGGACTGTTTCCAAGGCCTTAAAAAGCAGTAAATTCACTTGACAATCTAAGCCCCTTAGAAATGAAATCTTTTGTTACACTAAATACCCCCAGATAAGTAGCATACATGACCTACTACAATGCAATCAGAGAACATGTGCTGTAACTGAACGTTAAGGCAACGTTCTCTGTGAAAGAAATATTTGACAGGAGTATTTGAGATATCCAATTAAGTAATCCTGAAATATTAGTCTTTGTTCAAGACAGATTTATTATTACATTTCGTATAACGCTGAACTGTTTGGGAATTTCACAAACTCCCGACAATTAACGCTACTCATACTTTACGATCTACCAGTTGCTAATTTTTGTTTATTGTCTGCCTCAAGTTGAGCTCTGGCTGTGGCTAGTTCACAGGGGCGGTGGTAGGGTTTCGAATGATAAATCGTAAATTTCGAGATCACGATCATGAAAAATCATAAATTTGTATTTTTATGACTTAGGTAAATGACAGTGTTCTTAGATCATAAAAACAAAAATTTTAAAAAAATCCAAATGACCGCTCATGTGAACTAGAGACCGCCATAGCTCAACTTAAGGCAGACAAACAATAGTATTATCATCTTAGATTTATCATCTTGGACCACTGGTTCCAAAAGTGGGCGGTACGGCCCCCTAGGAGGCGTTTTAGAGTTCCAAGGGGGCGGTAATGAGTTGAAAGGATTGGCGTTATTGGAGTAAAAGGGGGCGTTGACTACTTTTAAATTATTGCTTAATGTCCTTTTTATGGAAAAAAACATTAAAAAATCCAGGCAAAGGTTTTGTTTGGTTGTAAATTAAAGTATTTTTATTGCAAAATTTTTGTATAAAAGGTAAAGGTAAAAAGTAGTTAAAGGGTAAAGGCTCATTCAGACATCGGTTTTTGTGTTCATTTTGAGGAATCATCCAAAGTGAAATGGGTGAAACTACGTTTAACTCTTTACTCCTTTACATTTCAATGGAAACCAGGGTTGGCTGGATTGGACCCAATGGGTTTTTTCAAAAAAACCCATGTGAAAAAACCCACATTTTGGACCCATTTTTGGGTTTCTTCAAGAAAAATCAAGATTTGGCAGTTCCTTCAAAACTATTTGTGTTTTTTTTTTCAAAGTTTATAATATTTTTAAAATTTTGATGGGTTTTTCAAAATTTAAACTAGGTTTTAAAAATTAAATGGTATTTTTTCAATTTCAGGGAGTTTCTTTTTAAAAGTTAAATAGGTTCTTTCATTCTCAGTGGGTTTTTTCATTATTGAATGGGGTTTTTTCAAAATTTAGGACGTTTAAAGTTCAAACTAGATATAAAAAAATAAGGAAGATTTTTTAAATTTCAGTGGGTTTTTTTCAAAGTTTAGGATATTTTTTAAATTTTAGTGGGTTTTTTCAAAATTTAAACCAGGTTTCAGTAAATAAGGGGTGTTTTTACAATTTCAGTGGGTTTTTTCAAAGTATAAAAACTTTGAAAAAAAAACACTTTACTGTGGAAAAACTGACATTATTTTGACAGAACACATTTAACATAGAAAGAACTCACTAAAATTTGAAAAAACCCTCTTACATTACAGGAGAAACCCATTTAATTTTGAAAAAACCCACACTTTTTCTGAAAAAAAAACAGTTTTATATGGGTTTTTTCAGGTTTTTATTGAAAGAACCCAAAAAAACCCAACCCACTTGGGTTTATTCAAAAAAAACCCGGGTTTTTGCCAACCCTGATGGAAACACACGCAGGAGTGAATCACTCATGGTGAAAGTGAAACAATGTGAATGAGTCTGAAGCTGTACCACCATGGATGCTTCGAGTTTCGTTTCGTGTCACCTCTTCGATTCTGTAAAAATTCGTACCACTAATCGCGCGTTACACACATCACCTACTTCAACACTAAAATAATAATACCCCAAAGGCCCTTACGTTTTCTGTTGCTCATTGAGAATATTCCTGTAGGTGACGCTGAGCAGACTGTACCCCATGATGAAGACGATGAACTCCTTCCACAAGATCTTGTAGATGCTGCCTTTCCAGCGGCCCAGCAACTTGGCGAAGCCGCAGAATTTGGTGTTGGCCACGTCCAGAGAATAAGTGATCGTCATCGTGACGCTGATTTATAGATGATAATAATGAATGTAGAGGGGTAGGGTATTCAGTTCAGGTGGATGGAGGGCTCTTCAAGGCCTGTGATTGGTTATGGTGATGTGGAGGATGGAACGCTGCCTTTCGTGGGCCAGATGCAGCATGCTGTTTACCCTATCTGTTGGAGAGAAGGTTTATGGTTGAGAACAGTTTTAGCAAAGTTCTCACCGTTTTGGTTTACAAGTTTCTATATCAGTATGGTAATTTGAAGGTCAAATTCAATATGATACTCAGTACTGATAGCTGGAAATTAACTTGAAAATAAGCTAAATTACTATATAATCATCTTATTTTAAAATAACAAGCAATCTATTTTAAAAAAAAGGTTGGTTACAACATGATCAAAAATAATAGCTGATTTAGCCGATATCTGTGATCCTTAAATGTTACCCAAATGGATCATTACTTTTTAAATCGTTTCGTTTGTGATAGCAGTATATAATCTTTCATTATTTCGCGTTAATACTTATTATTTTGTTGCTGAAAAATTGTAAATAGCTCTATATGTTAGTACTTAAAGTAAAAATTTTTTGCCATGCATGATACAAAATAATTACATGCAAATCGGAACGCAGAAAAAATATACCGCAGATAAAATCGCAAAATTAATCAAATTTTAGTAACAAATTGAAAATATTTGCACCTAAAGAATAATAAAGCAATAGATTTCTTAACCCTCCGTCGGTCGCAACTGTACTTTTTCGCACACCTCATACATTTTCGTTCGCCTTTTCGTTATTTTGGGGGTTAGAAATCTGAAATTTCTGGTAGTCTATCTTTACCGGATGTATGGCGCCAACCAATTCATTAAATTCGCGCGCTTTGTTTAGTTTGGTTTTCACCATAATTTCACTATTTGACATATTGCGACCGATCATGTTTCAGTTCCTTAGGGTACGTAATATTAATTTTTGGAATCCCTGATGCTTATTTATTTCTTTTATGAGTGTTTACACGTCAAAATCATTAAATTATTCTAAATATGTATGTAATTTTTCTAATTATTTTTTATTTATTGCCGTTGAACATACACCTACAAAATCGTACCTTATACACTTACCTCGCCAAAAACAATGTTGTGCAATATGCAAATCTACGTTTACTACCTGTAAATTCACAGTTTTTAGCTAAAATAATGTATTTTGGAGTTATTTTACAATAGCTACAGGAACTGTCAGCGGTCAATTCGCCCAGTCTAGGACCTGCAAGTATTGCCTGTAAAATTTTTGTTTGTGAATGGTTATTATCTGGACATGAGTTCAAGAACAATAATTTAGTATTAATTATCCCTCAGGTTTTACATCATTAAGTATATTTTTGACTAAGATATTGAATTATTAATCCCTATGATATAAATTTAATTTTATGCTATTTTTAATTTTTGTTCTTAATTAGTGAAAACAAATATAAATTTTTTTATGTCTGAATAATACTATGAATACATTTTATTGCTTTAAAGACTATCATTGAAATTAAAAGGTAGAAAATTGCGATTCTTTCGATTGTGCATTTTGGCACATTGCGACCGAACACGTGAGTTTAATATTGCAACCGACGGAGGGTTAATAAATGAGTGGCAATGGTGGGGTGAGGCAATCTTTTTTACACGGATTAATCCTAAAGCTTTGGAAGTTTAAACAATTTTTCTGCAATCACAAGGCAACCTAAACAGAAGTAGTTAAAATACTGTAAAAAATCAGTCACTGAAGTTGTATGATGAGCGTTATTAAGCATTATTGAGGGTTTTTGATCCTGTTTCAGGCGCCTATTCTAAATGAACAGACTATAACTGAGCCACTGAAACAGACGGTCCAACGAAATAATACCTAAAACCAAATAACCAAGCTGCTAAAAGCAGCTTGTTCCGGGGAAGATACATATTATTGTAACAAAAAAGCACCCTAGACAAAAATACTCCAATTCCAATGCAAAAAAATCATTTGATGAAACATCCATCAAAATATTCCCAACAAAGCAAGATTATCGAAACAAAATACCTGACAAAAGCCCTTGCGAATTCAGAGCACTATCAACCTCTTTGTAAACGAAGCCCTTTCTCCCTTGAAGAGCCACTTCAGCAGCGGGTCGAGCAAATTAAACAAATGAACGATGGCTTCTCTTCAAGTGCAAATAACGCGCACACAGCATTATCTATCGTTGAGCCACCCGGCATTAGGGATATCTGGGATGCCCGCGGATAAGGCAGATTTTCTTCTACCTGTTCTCATGCTGGGGAACTCTAAGAGCATCACTATCGGGACGATCTGACACCAAATGTTTATTTTCTCATGGTGTAAGTACAGGTCGGACGTTTAATCAGCCCCGTAAGCCCTTTGGAATTTTAAAATTTAGGGTTAGGTTAGGATTCGAGTATGACATAACTAAGTCAGTGAATCTTATAGAAAATGTGAATGAGTGCATTGTTATTAGGCTAGGCGCGCACTGGAGACTTTTGTCTCGGCGACTGGAAAAAAAATGATCACCCTGGCTATTGCAAGAAGCTAGAGCGCTCGCATTAGGCGACGAGACTCTTGGCCAATTGCCAAGAATATCGTGAGAGATCTATTGCTCTCGAGTGACAGTTTTGTTCTAGTCGCAGCGACGGAAGTCTCCAGTGCGAGCCTAGCCTTACTCACCGAAAGGTCAGCAATTTTACTGCTGTATATAATCTGACTACCTGACTATATAAGAACTCGGAAGGCACCATAAGAACACAATATGGAAGGGCATACTGACTTTTATTGTCAATCAATATTCCAAAAGCAATTCATTTTATAAATATTAACTGTTTTAAACCCCTATAACCATTTTGCACCACTATTAAGATTTTCCCCCACTCTACCTTATGCAAGGCGATATAATTTTTGTGAGAAACAGCGTTTTCCCACAATTTTTATACATAAGAGGTAAATAAAATTAATCGTTTCTCGGAGTTTTAAACAACAAGAATGAATCTGAAATTAAGCTTGGATTTTAACAGTTTAACTTATCTTTTTGACAACTTTAAAATTCAAGGATGAAATTTTTGAGAGCTGCACCTCAAATAGTTTTAGCTTCATTTAGAATTGGCGCTTGAGAAATAGTGCTTTCCCCCACGCTAGAAGCGTAACCATAGTTACGCTCTTCGCGCAGCCAATAGTAAGCCTTCTGCATCACTTTGACGAGGATAGTTGCTATGGTTACCGATCGGTGGTGGGGGAAGGAAATATTTTCAAGCGCCAGTTCAAAATGAACAGAGTATAACACTTCTTATGACTATTGAGTATCCATTTTACGATAACTTTGCATTGTTCCCAGATTTACTTAATCTTTTCCCCAATGAAAAATAATTATTCAAAAAGACCTTGAATACAAGTGACGATTTTCAGAATGAATTTTTTCATCAGATTTTAAAAGATCTTCAATTACAATCGCTCCCTTGAATTCAAATTAACCGTATAATATGGAAATGCCACTTAAGAATTTCCAAGCAAATCATTCGAAGAAATAAATGATCATCAGATCAGGAAGAAATGCAGTACTTGGTACAAAACTAATCCGCAAATTTTGAAATAAGATGGTGACTTATTAACCAGAGAATAAATTTAACCTTATACCCTATCATATTTCTCTTTGATTTTTCAGCAATGGTACATTGGTACATACATGAATGGACATTTTTTAAATGTTTCCAAAACAATGTTAAATCTTATTTTTACAAAAGGTATCACTAAGTTTAAGATCATTTATTTTTTTCTTTATAATTATCGAGTGGGATATCTAATTAAATAGTTGTAAAATGAACAAAATTATTCTGTTTATTAGAAACAATGGGAAACATTCGGATTTATGCAGATCATTATAAGTGTTGCAAAAATTAGAAATATCCACATTCCACATATTAGCTCACTACCCCAAGCAATATATTTTAAACGTAAAAGTCGTCATAAAAACCTTACCGGATTTTACGCACTTTTCAATAACTCAACAACCACACTTAGAATACATTCTAGTTTAGATTCGGCTTTCTTAAAAATAAAATCGGATGAACTTTTTAGAATTTAAACTCTTGATATTTTTATTTAACTCAAAGATATTTATCAAATGTTCAAGGATTTTGAATCAAAACTCCCTGATGAAACAGATTAAATATTTCTTCTGAAATAATTTTACTGTTTTTATGCAGTATCTTTGCAAAGCCAGATTTTTTTAATTGCCTTTGAGGGAAAAACACCTATTTTAAGCACCAATCGAAGGTTTTTCATTAAAATAATTTGTTCATAAAATAATTTTTACAGACCAAAAGTTGTACAGAATATACACTGATTAATAGCTTTTGTATTAAAATGTTGCTGTTATTAAACATAAAATATGAATAAATAAAACAAAGTTAAACGTTTTCTGCACAAGCTACATTAATATTTACAACATAATCATTAGCAAATAATTGTAAAAATCTAATCTCATGCAACATATTTCTGGAATTAAAACACATTAGCAATAAAACATCTTCAACATACCTGAAAATAAAGTAATGATAGAGTAAGACAGCTGCATCAGAAGCAATTTTTCGATCTGGTGATAAAAAGAAAGGATCTCGTCAGTTCAGCTTATTGACATTTCTAACACCTTCATAATACGCCATGCTTTATCTCAGATCACTTCCAAAAATTGGAGATTATTCCACCTTAAGTTGGCAACACACTCGTTCGTTTCCCCTTTGACATAATTTCCAGAATTTTCTCCATTTTGTTGCCACTTATGAAGTTGTCAATTTCCGGTTTTTATCAATATGTCTGATTGGAATTAGATAATAGCATCTTTTTTGATGATCGAGAAATGTTCGAACTCCCACGCGAATAAATAGTGTATCCCCTGGTTACGGCGTAAATAAAGATGTTGCGTCGAGGTGCGAAAATCACTCGGTTTTAAGAATTACTGTCAATCAAAATTAACTGAACACAATTTAAAAAATTGAAATACTTTCCCAAGCTGAAAAAACGTTCAAGATTCGTCCAATTTTTGTCATGTATGGCCAAATTTTGTTTACTTCTGGCAGCAGTTACGTAACTTTGACATACTTGGTATAAGCTGTCTTACTAGAGTTTTATAAGATTATTATTTGAACCTTTACCCATCAATTTTTTTTAGTTTTGTAGGAAATCTAGGTCTAGGGCTAGGGCTTTTGTAGGAATTTGTCTAGGGCTAGGAGTCATCTCCAGAAATTTTTTACATCGAATAACTTTTTCGTAATTTGCGTTTCTTTAGATAATTCTCAAATTTTGTAATTGCCTCCAGTTTAAAAGGAATTGCATTAATATTAATGTATCATCTTGCAACGTCCCATACATGTCTTATTATAAGAATTTTTCAACACTATTTTCTAGAAGATATCTTGGTATAAAAAATAGTTTTGTATTGCAGCATAAAAAATATTCAATAAACAGTAGGCAAATAGATAAAGATAAGAACTCACAACTTCATCGTCTATTTCACCTCTTCGATTCTGGATATTTATTCACTAGTTCAACTGATATCGCAGCACGTTGACACGATGAACGTGGAAAAACTGCTTGGAAGGACGATTTTGACGGGACTCCTATTCTAACCGTTGTAACTAACTTCACAGCTGCGTTGAATCGTTTCGTCTGGTGCAGTTCTGGAGTCTCACATATCGCAGAGATTCGCAAGTTTGGGTCATGAATTGACATTTTATCTGCGATTAAAAAATAAGAACGGTGTGTTGTTTTCTCGGGCGATTCCGTTTGTCATCGTTGAATGAACAGAATTTGAATATTAGTTTTGGAGAATTGTTTCTTCTACTCTCGGGCTTCAAATATTTCATCTACCCTAAGGGGCCATTCATTAATTACGTAAGGGTCCCGAGGGGGAGGGGGTTGGAAAAATCTCTACATACCCTTACTGGGGGGTGTGGGGTCAAACCCATTCTTACGTAAGATTTCCCAAGTTAATGTAAACAAATTACTATTGAATAACCCCAGAAGAACTTTAAAAGCTGACGAATTCGGTATTTTGAACTAACAGTTTTAGTGTAACTGATCCTTTTCTAACATTTTATTATTTTGAAAAACGAAATGGAATCTTACGTAAGAATAGGGGGAGGGGTTTGAAAAATCTAACGTACCCTTACATGGGGGTAGGGGGTCAAAAATTGCCAAAATCATCCTTACGTAATTAATGAATGGCCCCTAATAGCACAGGGTGCAATGTGCATTCACTCTAAAAATGTTGAAAACCTACTTTAGAAATAAACTGGGAGATGACAGACTTACTGGACTTAACGGGCATCATTTAGAGGGGTGCCCCCCCCCAAGGTTTCCACTGTTGTGGGAAAAATAGCTACATGTCACTTGAAAATTCTGTAACTTCCACAAGGAGTTTCGGGTGTAACCCAAAAAGTCTCAAAAGGAGTTAAAACACTACTTTTGAGGGGCAAATTTCAAAAAAATTTCTGGGAGAGAACCTCCCAACCCCCACAAAAAGTTTGACGTCAGTTATACAGTGTTTTTCCGTTGAAAATTATGTCACTTACAGGAAGATTTTCTTTTTTGGTGCCTTCAAAAGAGTTTGAAAAGGAGGTATACACAAATTTAAAGGGGAATTTTTAAAAAAAAATTCTGGAAGAGGACTTTTAGCCCCCTTGAAACTGTGACGTTTTTTATAACTTTCTTCCCTAGAAAATTCTGTGGTTTACAAGGAACTGTTCTCTTTGCCCAAATGGTCTTAAAATGAGCTGGAACACTTATTTCAGAGGCAAATTTTCTAAACTTTTCCGGGGGTGACCCCAGACCCCCATTTCGCCCATTTTCGGGACCCCCATTTCGCCAAGAATCGGGTTTCCCGAAGTTTGCCGAATGGAGATAGTAGTTTTTGATACTAAGGTGACGATATATTAGCAACACTCAGTTTTACTCTTTCGGAGAAAATAGTTCTACAGATATCACATAGTGGCGTTGCGGTACCTCCAGCTGTCAATCAACAAGCATAAATAAGGTCATCCCGAAAGTTTTGTCGCTCTTGGGAGCATCTGTTTATAAGATATTTAGGATACTTTTCCATTATGCGATGCCAATATAAACTGTAACTTTATCTACAGTCAACTTGGCATCTTGGCTTGATTTTGGGGACTGATCGACAACTGGGCTTTCCTTAAACCTATGATAACTTGTTACTTCATTTCTTTTCTGCTCAAAATTTTGTATTTTTCATCAAAGTAAGATTTTTAAATTAAAATTAACTGGCTACTTCCATAAAACAATTAAAGTTTTAAGTATTTTTAAAAAGTGTAGACAGTTTAACTTAGATTTAAATTTTGTCTGAGGCATCCGGAGAGTTTGATCACTATCATCCATATAAAATTGTTGGATTGCTACCTCTAACCCTCTATTAGGAATGATCCGGATGATCATTTTCAGGAATCTAAATCGCTGGAAATTCTACCGCCGCTCTTCAAAAGTGCTATAAAATTAGTTTCAATTTATAAAATGAATAAGATCTTCCGTACAATCTTAATATGACTTAGAATTAAAGTTAAATTCCTTTGATTATTAATTTTGAAAGTTTTCAATTAATTGCAACTTGAAGTAAACAAAATACTATTAATCGTAGAAACTAGGAAATCTGGAAAAGTGAGCCAACAAAAAAAAGAGCCAAAATTCGCCAAATTGGGCTTTAGGTATAAGTAGAAGTACTTTACTGGTTTACCGTAGTGGAAAAGTACCAAAAAATACATTGCATACAGATGCTCCCAAGAGCGACAAAACTTTCGGGATGACCTAATACAGCACACTTTGACATTTTAAGAAATACTCTAATTTTAGAGAATTAACAAAAGTAAATAATCGAATGTTTACTATAAGCGAGTTTTAAAGAATTTCTGAATTTTTTTAATTAAAGTGCACCCACAGACAATAAGAGACAGACCGGTCAATAGGCGGGGCTTATCCAGAGAGCTCAAGTGGCGCCTCTGACAAGCGGTACCGGCATTAATCGATTTATTTAATATTTTTTAATCGAAATCTTTATACATTTTTTTGTTGACGAAACTTGCAATATTCGATTTCGAAAGTAAACATGAAGTTTGTGTAAATCATTTAATCGGACTCTTTTCAATTGTTTTCAAGATTTGTAAATCATTTTAACAGTGTCTTATTGCATTAAGGCATATTTTATCTCGTTTCTTCTCTATTTTTCAATGTATTGGAAAATCTGTGCTGCATTCTTGAACTTGATTTCTAAGCCTGATAGAATTCGGTATAATTCGCGGTAATTATAGGCGTATATAAATCCTAGTATTATATATTTTTAATGTCAAGAATTCATTTTGAATGTGCCTGGGATCTGGGATTCGTATTTGCAAAAGATGTGTTCGTTTAGATTCACGAGGATTGCAATTTCATTTACATATCATTTTTGTCTTAAAAGGCCAAGGCCTTATAACAAATATTTGCAGTTATTGAAATATGAGATTTAATAAAATCATTTAGATTCATTATTTACTTGTGTGATTCTTGATTACTTTGCTTGTATTTTTACAATCGAGTTTTTCATCATATGCGATCACGAAATTTTTTTGATGAACAAACCTTAATGATTTAATTTAAATGTTCTATTATAATAGCAAATTTAAAAAATTTGTTGAAAGAAAAGAGATTTTTAATTTTAAAAAGCATTTAATGGGCTTATGTGATCGCCAAGGATCGCGATCCTGGTGATCATATGGTCGATGGAATACGTCTTCGCAAAACGTCTCCATGGTTGCCAGACCTAAAAGCTTAATTGTAATCACAGTTTTAGTGCAGGTACCGCGGGTTGAGGGCGTTCGTGTTGTGGGCCGCCCATTGACCGGTCTGTCTCTTATTGTCTGTGAGTGCACCCACAGAGAAAAATCCTAACAGAGGGTCCAAAACGATATATTCAAAAGTTGGATGGTTTGGAGGGCGCCACGATGAACTAAATGATTGACAGAGAGATCAAACCTGTGATTGGCTGTCACTCAATCTTCTATTTTCGAAGGAGAAGGAAAAAGTTTTTCTCAACCAATCAGGCTTTTCCGTCCCGCCTCTCGTGGTGTTGATGCGATCGCAGCGCCAAAATAGGCCCACACTCATCCAACTTTTCGATTTCCAATAGCACCTATGGCGACGGACTCTCTGTTCTAGAACTCTGTGAGTGCACCCCCTGGATCCTATACTGACCCACAGAGTAAAGATTATTCAGAGAGTCCAAAACGTGATTTTACTAAAATAGTTCTACAGTTATCGCATAGTGGCGTTTCGACCCTCCAGCTGTCAATCATTGGTGTGGGCGGGGACTAAAGGAAACGAGTGATTCTCATTGGACTTACAACTTTGTATGGAGGCTGCATTTGAATTTCTCAATCACTTCTATTTTTCCCCTGATCAATGAAACTTTTCCCCTATGGTTGCAAACGTTCCCTGACAGTAACTAAACTTTCCCTATTATAAACATTGATATCGTTTGTTCTGGCGTTTAATATCTCTTATCAGTGATTGTAGTCGCAGAAAGGATCATTAAATGTGTAGTTATATGTTTAAATTGTATTAAATGTGGACTTGGAGTTGTGAGTTCGATTCCAGAGGAGCTCACGACCCATCGTCACTTTAAAGAAGATGCGAGAACGCGAGATAGTGACGTCACGGGCAGATCAAGAATATATAAGCCAGCGAGAAATCTGCGCTGGCCAGAACATTAGGTGAGTCCCTGGGAGAGCATGACATCAGAGAAACTTGTGATGTCTAAGAAATTATCCCCAGCGCATGCTCGAAAGAAAAATACACGCAACTGTTTTAATAACCGGGAAAATATATAAAATATTTTTCCCTCTTTAGCGATTTGAAAGTGGGCGGGTTTAATTGAGAGAATGTATGCGGCTGTAGCTCGATTGTAGAGAGTCAACAACGTTACGTCATATTTTCTGGTTAGTTCCACCGTTATCACATAGAAACGCCACCGTCTATGGGAAAACCCATGTTAAAAAAGTTGCCATTAGCGTCTATGGAAATGGACTCTCTGATTAATCTTTTCTCTGTGTACTGACCAATCCATCTATCCATCAACCTAATTTATTTGAGGATTATTTTTTGGAATAGAACTCATAATCCAACATCAAATATTTGTTTAAAAATGTCTTCACACAGAATTTTTCATAGAAACTCTCAAATTACTAGTTTTTCATTTAAAGGCCATGTTTCGGAATGTATCCACGCCATTATGAGAGCTTTGACTGCTTTTTAACACAACCCCAATGCATATTACATTTTTCCAACCATCATAGTGAAAGTCAAGGAGAGAGAGTGAAAGAGTGAAAACACACAACAGAGCTGGTAGAGGGCACTCAAATCGAAACCTCGAGATGATAAATCGATGAGACCGATCCGGTCGTCGAATATGTTTCGAACCAACGACAGAGGACCTTTCAGTCTGTTTCGGCAAGTCATTTCGGGAGGCTTGAACTACAGAACGGATAGTTTCCCTCGATCTTCAGACAATTCGACTGACAGTATGCCTCCGTCCCAGTCCCGCACGAGTTCTTCAGGTAATGTTTCTATTCAAATATACTACGCTGAATCGTGGATAGAACGAAATTTTCTTATTCGAAATTATGGTTCTTGCGTATTATACCGTCGACCGTACCGCTGAATCCGAAAATGGTAAGCAACCCATTTACTTTTCTATGGCTGTGCCGCTGAATTTGACAGTCGTAGAATGGTCGACGGGATAATACTTAAGAACCGAAATTATTAATTCTATGATGTTATGTAGCAGCAGCTAACTCCAATTTCAATATTTTTTTCGAGTTCGCTCGCTGGGGGTTGCAGAAAGCGCCTCAAATCAATTTTTTCATTTTATTTAAGTTTTTGAAGGATATATAACTTTAAATCACTTGACTGGACTTATCATAGCTAAACTCCCCCTTTTACGAAATATAAGGTCAGGAGGGGTATAGGGAAATGTGGAACAGCTTTAGACTTTAGAAAGTCCTCCAGCCACCATGTTTACCCTCAGCAAGCATATGATGACTGACATTATAGAGATCTAATTATTATTATTAGATCCTAAAATATTAATTAGGGTGGGTTGGGGTAAAGTGGGTCTTGGGGAAAAATGGGTCAGTTTTAATTAAGTCGATATAAATCAAATTTAAATTGAATAATTTTCGCTCATTTTTTTGTATTATAATCTTTTACCTGTTGGCAACATTTCTCGACTGTCAAAAATTAATATTTATGATTTTGAGGACTGAAAAAATATTTAATTTGAACCGTAATTGATGTCATCGAAAAAACAGGGTTTACTAACTTCCAAATATCTATATATTGTAATAAATTACAGCAGACTTTTGTAATATTTTTCCATAAAAGAAAGTCCGAGAGACATTTCAAGCCAATCAGTTTAGAAAAATATAAAATATTTTATCTTTTATAACGATATTTTGGGCTTGGGGTAAAATGGGTCATAGTAAAGAGGCCTTTTGTATTAAGTAAAAACAATGTTTTTAACTTATTTCCTTCAAATATACATTGAACTGTCATACAAGTTTATTTTTTTACCCAAACGAAGTATTTTAAATGCTAAATTTGAACAATGTTCATTAACTCCGGACTTTTAAAATTTCATTAAAGTGCAACTTAAAACAAATTTTTTCAGATGAAAACGGCTTAGCCGATTGCCTTTTTTCTTATTTTCATGTATATTTAGTAATAAATATATTTTTGACATCTTTTTGCAATGAGACCTATTTTACCCCACATTGGGGAAAAATAGGTCATTACTTTTGATGCCAAGTTTAACCAACTTATAACTAAAAAATATTTGATAAAATTAGATGAAAATGTTCTCAAGGATTGTAATGTCAAGATCCAATTGAAAGAAATCATTAAAAAGTAATAGTTTTGATGAAATAAAACTTAGAATGTGAAGGTACCTTGAAATTGACCCATATTACCCCAACCCACCCTATAATTTGTTGAACAACAGAACGGATAGCTTCCCTCGATCTTCACACAGTTCGACTGAGAGCATGCCTCCATCCCAGTCCCACGAGTTCTTTAGGTAAAGTTTCTATTCGAGTAAGACTCGTTCATAACACTGTTTTCATTTCACTGTTCATTCTGAGGGATTCACTCCTGTGAATCGGTCTTGCGTCATAAGATAGTAACAATTAAACCAAACCTGTGAATCGCTAGTTTGTATAGAAAAGCGAAGGAGTAAAGAGAGTGAAACGCAAATTCTCACTTCACTTTGGACGATTCCTCTAAAATAAACCTGAAAAGTCTGAATGAGTCTTTACACTTAAGGATCATTCACACTGTTTCACATCCTGTGTTCGATTTGGAGAAATCGTTCAAAGTGAAAAGCGTGAATTGGCGTTACTCTTTGCTCCTTCACTTTTCTGTGGAAATTAGTTATTTACAAGAGTGAATCACTCGGGATAAACAGTAAAAGTGAAACGGTGTGAATTAGTCTTTATTCAGGCATCACTTTTTTTGTGTTCATTTTGAAGGAATCGTCCAAAGTCAATTGGCGTTTCACTCTTTACTCTTACCGTTTTCTATGGAAACTATACTCTATTCATTTTGAACTGGATGGGCGCCCGAAAATATTTCCTTCCCCGCCACCGAATCGGTAACCATGGATACTATCAACTTCACAGCGACGAAGAAGGCTTAATATTGGCCGTGCGAAGAGCGTAGCCATGGTTACGCTGCTAGCGAAGGGAAAAGCACTATTCTGCAGGCGCCACCAGTTCAAAATGAATAGAGTATAGCGATTGTCGGGGTGGAATAACTTGGGATGAACAGTGAAAGTGAAACAGTGTGAATGAGCCTGTATACTACATTGAAACGTGTATAAAACGAAATTTTCCTACTAGAAATTGTTAATTCTACGATTTATGTTGCTGCAGGGGACAACTCCAATTTTAAGAATTTTTGAGTTCGCGTGTTACTGCAGAAAACGTTTAAAAACGAGTAATTTATTTTATTACTTATTTAATTCTAATTTATTATTTATTAAAATTTTGGAATAATATAACTTTAAAATTAATTGAGTGGACTTATCATATCTAATCTCAACCTTTTACTAATTATAAAGACAGCTGGGGTAAAATGATTATAGCAGGGGAAGATGTAGGGATTTTAACAGTAGATGTTTATAAAATGTAATGTTTTTGGCAGGCTGATTTCTGTCTTAATAAAAACCAGAGTGCTAAAAAACCTTAAATTTCTTAAATATAAACTATTAAAATCCCCTATATCCCTTTTTCCCGCCATAACCCTCTCATCTTTCATCCTATCCAAACCCTATTTAACCAGTAGCTAGCGTAATGTAAATATCTTGTTTGCATGCATGAAGTGATTGAATCTTACACTATCATAATCTTTTGACGTAACAGTTGAATTCGCTAATAATAAAGATAAGGACAAGACCAAAACCTTTTGTTGTCTTGTGCTAGAACACTGCACGACGTCAAGAGCTTTTCTCGTGGGGCTCACGGCCGTATTCTGTGCTTTCTGATCAGCGGTTATATAAACGGCAATCAAAGAAGGATTCCACCAATCAGAGTTGGCCATTCCTTCTTTGATTGGTGGTTAACCGCTGATCAAGTAGCACAGAATACGGCCGTCAGACTACACAAGTGCAGATTTTGCAAAACCGCGAATTAGAACAGTTTCTTCGAACTCCGTAAGAATAAAGGCACCCCAAATCATTTTACTTTCCCATTTTTTTAGGGAGCGACTCCGAAAGGATGGCATCGGATGACAAAAATTCTGACACGAGTAACTCTTCTCAAGGTAAATATAGCTATTGCTAAAATTCTGATTTGTCTTTTGTTGTTTCATGCAGTTTCAAGTTAGCGTCATAATGGGCCGTTTAAATATTACATAATCATGTTTTTATGTTATTATACTCGGTTGCAACTTAACTTGAGCCTGTAGAAATATGCTGAGAGCAACCAAAGAAAGTAGTTCCCCGCGCGGTGTCTGAATTTTGAGTGAAATTTAGAGCTTCAATTTTGAATAATGATTAGTTTTTTAAATCCACGTATATTAAGCATCTTTTCATCCCGATATGCATAAAATGTTCAGCATTATTATTTTTTAAAGTGGCGTAGCAGTACAACTCACTCTCAAACTCGCCAGTCAATAAGAGCTTCTAGCAACCCAGCAGGCTTTCTGTTTACTCAGATATTCTTCCGCGTGGCCATGATATCAAAGGCTCCACTTAAGTTGCATTCAAGTATAGCGATTTTTAATCCCCCTCTCCTCCTTGTCATCAAAAGTAAGCAAATCATTAACTCTAATTCTTCCCTAACCCCCTTCGAATTGTTTAAACTTTAAAGGATATTTCGTCCTCTCCTGGTAAAAAATTCTATTTAGGTTGTATTCATTATCAATTGGACAAACTTCTAAGGGAGGAGGGGTACATTACTACATTATTCAGAATTGCATAGGAACCCATGGTCCCAGACGTCGCCCTAGGGGGTATTTTGGAAACTACCCAACAACTTTGAAACTAGAGGGTATTTTGAAACTAGTAAGCCGGGATCATGTCCGTCATCACATGATCGACACGATCCAATACTTTCTTCTCAGAAACCATCCGCGATCGCATAAGTTCTGATGTAATATGAAAACAATCGGTGGTTAGGTTTAACTCTGTCTGGGAAGCGATCGAGGAAACGTCGCTGGGCGCGGAACACAGCGAAGAAGCATCGGCAAGTCGAAACTTATGCCACCTCACTTTTCGGGTTCCGTGGGTAGTTTAAATACCCCTTAGCCCAGTGGTTCCCAACCTTTTGTGGCTCATCGCCCCTTTCTAGAGGTTGACTAACACCTATCGCCCCTTTTCATTCTCATTGTATGTCTAATTTTAATTTGAAGTAAAGTTTAAATATAAAGCAATTTATATCCGGGGGTCCTCCCCCAGAAAATGTTTGGAAATAAGATTCTAAAAAAACACGTTTTCAACTAGTTATGGTATACCTATTCCCAATTTCGGACATATATTTTAAGGTAGGATTTGGATTTAAATGAACTCATTAAAAAAGGTTTTTAAAAATTAAGTTCCAAGTACAAAAGTTCAAAAATTAAGTTCCAAGTACAAGTTGGGCCAATTTGGCCCCTTAGTGAGCAATATGTTTTTTTTCTTTTGACTATTTCCTTTTAATGTTTTGTATTTTGTAAATGTTTCAGAATAAAAATTATTATTATTTAAAAAAAAAAAAGGAGGTTTGGGGGTGCTCCCCCAGAAAGTTTTTGGGATATTTGACCCTAATAAATAGGGTTTTAACTTGTTTCGGTACATTTAGTCTGAATAAAAGCTGTCAGTACAGTACTGTTTTATTTCTCCCTTTGAGTACTCATCGCCCCTCTGATAACCCAAACCGCCCAGTTGGGGGCGATCGCCCCCTGGTTGGGAACCATTGATTTAGAATCAGACACACTGAAAAAGTGCTTTTCCCCTCGCTAAAAGCATAACCATAGTTACGCTCCTCGCGCGGCCTTAAAGACCGATGCGTTGGTTATTTTGTTCTACTGCAGTTGAGGTTGGCTGGAAAATCTAAGACGCATCTCTGGGAGCTGTTAGCATTTTACCTGTTTACAGAAGTAAGGTGGAAAAATAGTAAGCCTTCTTCGTCACTTTGACTTTTATAGTTGCCATGGTTACCGATTCTGCGGTGGGGATGGAAATATTTTCAGCGGCCTATTTAAAATAGAGTAAGTTGAGAACCTGCATTAACCCTATATGCCCCAAATTATTTTCCTCACCCTCATCCAAAATATATCAAGTTTACGTAACTGCAACTATAAGTAAACTGAATTTGGCCTTACATGACGAAAATTGGACGAATTTGGAACATTGGGAAGTGGGACTAAATAGATAGTGCCTTAACTGTAACAATTTAAATATAAGTATTAAGGTTCATAAAAATTTCAATTATATCCTTTTTTAAAAGCATGCAAGTCCCCCTAAATTCCTTGTCATATTTGGAAACCTATCCCACTCATTATGAACGGCTCAATTAGTGGACAAACTGTACTTATCAAGTTTATGTAAACAGGACTATTTGATAAAAACATGTGGTTAACGTCTTTACATGCTACAGAGAGATATGAAGACGAGCTCATTGATTTGATGAACAACCTGCAAGGGAAAATAATATCCAGTGGTCATTCTTTGGACGTGAATCTACCTCAGATTGCAGTGGTCGGAGCCCAGAGTGCCGGAAAAAGCAGCGTCCTGGAAAACATCGTTGGCAAGTAAGTCTGAAATCTCTCGAAGCAGGGGGGGGGGGCTAAGTGTACCGAAACAAAGTTAAACCCTTGTTTTGGGATCAAATTTCCAAAAAATATTTCTGGGAGATTACCCCAGATCCCCTTTAACATGTATATCAGAATTTCGGACTAGGTGTACCAAACTTAGTTAGAAAACCTGTTTTTAGAGCCAAATTTCCAAACATTTTCAGGGGGAGGACCCTTTGCTCATTAGAACTTAACTGCTCAAAACTTTTCTTGTATTATTGAGTTATTTGAAACGCAAACTCTACCAACAAAATGAATTGGAAAGCTACATTGGACCTATTAAACATGCATGGAAGGAAGGAGGGAAAATTTTAGGCCTCTCCCGAAATAATTTTTTATAAACCCCACTGGTCTTAAAGAGTAGGTTTCTAAAACTTAATATCAGATGAAATCCATGTATTAGTTAATTTTGGTTTGTAGAAATATTAATCCAGCAAATCCCAAACTTTATGCTTTGAATTCCTCTCGGATATTCGGGAACTCGGATGTTTAATAAATCTGGTCCGGTAATCCTTGTTGTTAAAAATGTCGGTTGACAAGAATAAGTCCCGTAATTTTTCTAAATTTCCGTATTCTTTCACAGGGAGTTCCTACCCCGAGGAAAAGGAGTTGTGACTAGAAGACCCATTCTCATACAGCTGTCCCCAACAACTGGAGAAGGTGCCTTATTTTGAAAATTCTTGCGGTCGAAAGACGCATAACTAAAGATTCTTTACTTTGATAAAATATAAGTAACAAATTAATGTTTTTTATTATGAAATTGTTTAAACTTGAAAAAAAAATACGTTTCAAATTCATAAATTCTTAAAACATAATAAAAATTTAAAGCATATCTCTTGCTTGTCTTCCTCAAGTTGAGCTCTGGCCGTCACTAGTTCACATGAGCGGTCATAAGGCTTTTTTTTTAATTCTTGTTTTTATGATCCTAGAACACTTTAAGGGGAATTTTCATTCATGATTTTTCATGATCGTGATCTCGAAATTTACGATTTATCATTCGAAACCATACCACCACTCCTGTGAACTAGCCCCATCCGGAGTTCAACTTGAGGCAGACAAACAATAACCGTCCCTTGAAAGTTCTTTAATTTAATTTTTTAAGGGGACACAGTACATTGTTTTGTCAAAATTTGGTAAAAATTTTTTCTTCTTAACTAATCTATATGCATTTGTCTATCATCCTACGAATTTTAAAAACGTTTCATTGATAAATATCAAAGTTGTAGTGGATTTCATATGTGAAAGTATTAAGGTCTCTATGGCTAATAGAAACTTCAAAGTCCTTTTACTCAGAATCACCGTTTCATTGTTTAAAATGCTGCTTTTTATCTATTGAACCAAATCTCTTGAAATTTTTTCTGACTATTGTTGGAAGTGAGTATGACAAAAGTTGGCATTTGTTTTATCATTAAACATCGTAGATTTTTTTGAAAAATTACTGAATTGAGAATTTTAGCATTTTGGGGCTTTTTTAGCTAAGTATTCAAGAAAAACCACTATGTTTATAATTCAAAGCACCATAAACTTTAAATCGATACTAACTTTTGTTAAACATAGTTTGATGTATATTTGAAAATCAAATTTTAAGAATGTATGTCGATTATTGTAGTAGGAGTAGCATTTTGAAAACTCCTCTTAAATTTGAAGATTTTTTACAATAAACTCATAAAATTTGAATTCAAAGATGTATTGAGTTTGGAATATGTTTTACGTAAGACAAATACATATAATAATAGAAAGAAGTAGTAAATAACTATAGTTTTACAGATTTTGGCAAAAATGGTACTGCGTCCCCTTAATAATAAAATGTGGTGGTACCACAAAGTAAATAATTATTTTAGGATAGTCTGAAAAAGTTTTGTATCATTTATGCAAGTTGCAACCCCACACCTATAACATGATTCTTGTCGTTTAATTGAATTTTTTGCCGAATTTTTTACACTTCATAGTTTTGAAATAGCTTAATGACGGCTTTTAAATGAATTAGGAATAGCTTTAAATGTTAATTTGCTGTTAGAATCCTATCTATTAGTTAGAATGTTATCATCCTATCTATAAAAATTTGACTTCAATACCTTTTAAAGGAATAAAAGAGTAATCCCTTGTGTTATTTATTGTAACTTAAATAATAAGTAATTATTAAAACTGAATCAGAATAAAAGTTTTCTTCCGGGCAATTAGGCCGTGGTCGAAAAATTGATGGTAAAACTCCAGACGTTTCGTCTACAACTGCGGCAGACATTATCAATGGAAAGTTAAAAATTAGTGATGGGCAGGTATCGATACCAAATACTTAAGTACTCGATACCTATAGGTATCGAGTGTATTCGATACCCACAAAAGTATCTATACTTTATTGACATATTTCGTTTTAAATTTTTCAATGAAGTAATCTTTATAATACCTACTGTAGATCAAACGCAGCCTGTTTCCGTTTTCATTTTGCAATGCTCAAACCCAAGTCGTTATCATCCGCGAGAGAAATTTGACGCGGCTAGGTTTTTCCCCCGCCAAATCCTTCGCCTCTATCTACCTCCAGGCCCGTAGCTACGGGGCTTTTTGATGGATCGCTTTCAGTTTTTTGAATATTAGTCTGATTATGGATAGGCCCTAAGAAAATTTTCCCTCCAGGTTCATTTCCCGACATTGAAAAAAAGTACTCGATACCTATAAGTATTCGATACCTAAGTATTCGATACCAAAGTATTAGATACCTAAAATTATCGATTTTGCCCATCACTATTAAAAATAAAAAGTTCCATTGATAATGTCTGCCGCAGTCGTAGACGAAACGTCTGGAGTTTTACCATCTACTTTTCGACCACGGCCTAATTGCCCGGAAGAAAACTTTTATTCTGATTCAAACTCACTTTACTCGATTCAAACTGTTTTTCCCGCTCGTAGAATTTGGGGTATTTGGTCACAAACCAGACACGAAGTTCACAGATTTCACCGAAATCAGAAAAGAAATCGAGGACCAGATGCCCAAACCTAGCAAACCTGGAGACAGCACCAGAGGATTTTCCTCATTGCCGATTCAGCTCAAGATTTATGGCCCAAAAAGTATGTAACTTGAAAATGCTTCGAATATTTAAAAAAATTATAAGCCGTAAGAGCCTGATAGTTGATATTGGTACTGTTGATAAATATACAAAACTCAAAACTAGAAAATCAAACAAATTATATTTACACTGTTAAAGATCTAAGATTAAACTTTCCCCCGATCATTAAAAGGTTTTTATTTAAATATTTAAAAAATCGCATGATAACAGATTCAAATTTATAATTATCATTTGGGATATTTTATTTAAAATCAAATTCGTAATCAAAATTTTCTCAGAATTTCATGCCAAGGCTCATCATAAGCATTAAGTTTCATTATTTTTAATGTTAAACCATCTGTAAAATTGTTTTGGGGTTAATTTATGAACCTACATACTCAAAATAAATGTAAATCGATTTCTAATTGACCAGGAAATTGCAGTTAGTCTCTTTTCTGTCATATAATCACTCAAAATTAGTTTCGACAAAAAATAAACTGTTAAGAAATTCCAAACTATAAACTATAAACGTAGTATTCGTGTATACTTTTTGTTCACGGGTAGGAAAATAACTTGATTAAACTGCCATAATAGCCATGAAGTTGTAAAATATTTAAATTAATTCAAATAATACTCTTTGGTAGTTTTGCCTTCATTTTTGAGCAAAAAAAATTTTTTGGGCAATACCCGCATTTTTTGAAAAAGGAAAAAAGCATTTTTCCTGTAAAAGAAATGTTTATAAATTAAATCGGCATGAAAAGTTTAAAAAATACAAATACTTATAATAAAAATACCTGGACGTCTCGACGTAATATCTGTATACGTTTCAGTGCTGAAGCTGACCCTCGTCGACCTTCCTGGCTTGGTCCGGGTCTCTCTGGACGGCAACGCTCCGGACTCCGTCAACGAAGTTCGGCAGATGGTGCTGGATCACATCAGCCATCCGGAATGCATCAACCTGGCGGTCACCCCGGCCAACCAGGACCTGGCCACCTCAGACGCTCTGGAGATCGCCAGGCTGGTCGACCCCGAGAGTGAGTCCCTGTAGCAATTGAATCGCCAGTTTTAAAAATGGGAAAGTCCAAAAAAGACAAATACATCAGTAAAGCGCCGTTTATAATAAGTTTTTCAAGGGATTGATGTGAAACGATGTATAAATAAAAAGACGTATAATTGAAAGCTTCTTTGATTATTAGGTTTCTAATGCTTCTAATACAGGTGTACGTAAACACAATAAATTGGGTGTTTTACTAAAGAAAGTTATTTTAAAACAGCTTTTAAATTGGAAATCGTAATTTAATTTTAAAATACTAGGGAACTACCACCTCTTGCGCGCTATCGCTCACCAACCCCCTTAAGCTACTTATGCAGACCCTTTTGGAACGCTTTGCAATCCTCGCATTACTTCGTTCACTGAACTTACTCAATTTATAAAAACATTCGTAAAAACAATTAGCAAAAACGCCAATCAACTTTCTAAAAATACGTCACAGGTCATCTCCATAAATAACACTATTTTAAAAGTTAGATTATTTATTGGAATATGTTTTGAAATTATCAATAACTTAATCAGGATGTTTCCTTTAAAATATCCAGCAAGTTTACAAATAACTTTTGCTAATCAACATTCTCAAAAAAAATTGCACCAATGAATCATTGAAATTCAATTTTGTAACTAGTAACTCGTTAGTTTACCTAGTGTTTTATCATTCATTGGACTTACTCCCTTTTTCAAACTGTCGATTTAATTTAACTTTCGCTCATCAACTCGTATAAATATAAAATAGCATCGATTGACTATGATTTTGGTACAGGGGAGAGGACAATTGGCGTCATTACAAAGATTGACAGAATGGAACCGTGTACCGATGCAAGAAGTATCCTGGAAAATCGAGAAATTGAACTGAAAAGAGGTATTTGTGCGGCAATTTCTTTCTTGACCACTTAAAGTTCAATTAATAAATACCCATTTCTACTAAGGAAATGTTCACAGAATAAACTCATAGATACATATGGACGAAAGTTTAGAGGGGTTAGTAGATTATTCAAAATGCTTTCTGTGGGAAATTAGCTGCGGAACTACAGTAGAAAAGCTGTAAAAAAATTCTTAAAAATCATCATTTTTAACGCCAAATGCAATTCTACAAGGTGAGAAATGCTGAGAATCGCCAAATTCTTAAATGAACTAGCCGCGTTTTCTTTGAAACAGTTAAAATCCGTCAATCATAAAATCGGTCAATAAAAGGTTCATCAAAAGCATTTCAGGTCACCAAGTGGTTCGGAAACTCTGAACCCAATTTCCGCGGCTGATTTTTTTTCGCAATTAGTGTTTTGATTCATCTTATGCCTGTAAAATTTTCGTCCATTCTTGTTTAGCTTAGGAAAGTTTCCTTGTAGGTAGTACTTAATACGAAAAATAAAGAGTTTTCGCGGTAAATGTTTTCTGAATGATTTCTTCTAATGTGTAATTGCAGGATACATTGGAGTATTAAACAGGAGCCAGCAAGAAATCGAAGAGGGTAGAAGCATCGACTATATCCTTCAAAAGGAACAAAAGTTTTTTGAAAATCATCCCAGCTACAAGTAAATTACTTTAGTTTTTTAAAGTTCAAGTTTTGAATGGAATCAATAAAAAGATAAATTACTCAAGGGCCTGCAATCTATCTCTATTATAACGTGTGTGTGAGTGGAGGACGCATCTCCTCCTAAACCACGCCGCAGGCGTGGACAAAACTCAGTATATAGACGTATCTCGAGGTGTCGATTATCACTGCAAAGTTTTCCAAGCTCGAAAATCGAATAATTATGAGTAATTAACGAATTTATAGCCTAAAACGCTTATTTCTCCATTTCTCTACTAGAGTAGATCTGCTCGACTCACTACTGTAAACGAGATGAAAACCTCAAAAATTAAATATTTTAACAGGAAAAACTCTATAATTGTGCATCTAAAAACTATATCAGTTGTGAAAACACCAAAATAAATTCATTAATTTATTTACAAACATTATTTTCCTTTATTTTAAGATATTTTCCTTTAAAATAAAAATATTTATGGAAAAATATAATTTGTTTCATGGAATCATAGTTTTAAAAATAAAACATTGTTTCGGTTTCAAATGAGAAGGTTCACTAGACTTTTCAATTTACTAGAGTTTTTATTGTAGTTTCAAATTTGATATTTTGTTCACTAGGCTTATCAATTTACTAGACTTTTTATAATCCTTTAAATTTGTTACTATATAAACATAAACAGGAAAACCGGGATTGTAGAAAGTATAAGGAACACAAGGATTGGAAAATTAGCGGGAACATCGGGATAGAAAAAATTACCGGGTTATAAAAATATACAGAGAACACAGGGATAGGGAAATTACCATAAAGACACCGGGAATACCGGAATATAAAAAAATTACCCGAAACACCGAGATAGGAAAATTACGGACTACCATGATTAGAAAAATTACTGGGAATACCGGGATATATAAAATTGCCGGGAACATCGGGATTTGAAAATACCGGGAACACCGGGATAGGAAAGAGGCGTGTATAATACCAGGATGATTGGTAATATTGCTTATTAACAAATTTATAAATATATTTTAAGAAAACTTAAAAAAATAAATCTTTACACTCCACCCGTGCAAGGCCGGGCACATCAGCTAGTAAATATATAAAAACGTTTGTGGCTATGTGTGGGTGGGTATGTATGTGTGTTCCACATCTCCTCCTAAACCACGCCGCATGCGTGGACAAAACTCGATATATGGACTATCTCGAGGCCAGGACAATCACTGTAAAGTTTTCCAAGCTCGAAAATCGAATATTTATAGCCGAAAACGCTTATTTCTCACTATTGTAAATGAGACCTCAAAAAAACCTCAAACCTCAAACATTAAATATTTTAACAGGGAAATGTGCATACTCAACAATGAAACACCATGAGCTCATTTTTGAGTTCAAGATCTTTCATTTTTGAGTATGCACATTTTTAGAAATGAGTACATTCATGTTCTCAAATTTGAGTACATTTGGATCGGAGCCACAGTTTGAGTACTTTTTTACTCAGTTTTGAGACTGTCGTTTTAAGAGTGTAAAATATAGTTTCACCTAATTTTTTGAAACTCCATTTTGTCCCTCCTCAACATAAAGGTTGACATAAGCCTTAATAAACCCTTTCTAACGTTAAGGGGGAATTTCAGGGTATATTCAACTTCCCTCTGGAAACTTCAAACTTTTGATTTTTCACCATAGAAAACGACCAAGTCTACTCCATATTTTAAAGGTAAAAATAGGAGTTCGGGGAAACTCCTTCGAAAAATTTTTGAATTTTAGTATGCTAAAAAGTGTTCTGAAGCTACTTTTTGGGGGGGTTCAGGGAGCTTCGACGGCCGCACAAAATGACCCGGTGGGTCGCATGCGGCCGAAACCCCTGTTATAGATAAAGATCAAAATTTATCTCTATTTTATTTAAATAAAATTATCATAATTGCTTACGTAATGCTTTATTACCCAAAAGTGATTTCCTAAAAACTTGCGTTTCAGAGATCTGACCCATGCGTTGGGAATTCCGAATCTCCGAAAAATGCTGCAAAAGACCCTGAGGAGCCACATCAAGAACTCTCTGCCCTCTACCCGATCCAAAATTTCCGAGAAAATGTCCCAAGTGGAGAGGGATCTAAAGGATTTGAATGAAAAACTGGGAGCTGATGATGGAAGCGGTGGAAAATACTACATGCTGAGGTATTCTATTCTCTTTAAAATAAAGCGCAATACATAAATAAAATAATCATCTTTGGGAAAACTTAATCCGCTGGAGCTTAATTAATTTGATACTTTTGAGTACTGCCAGTACGCTGAGGGTTAAAATATTTGTTTTTGTCGTGTTAAGAAAGATTAATACAAGACAGAGGATTCAGATACTAGAATGAGGAAGTTGTATGATTTTTTTAATTTTTTTAATCGATTCCTCTTGAAAAAATAAGCAACTACCCAAAATTTGAGGCCGATCGAGATATTTTTTGATTGTCAAAAAAATTAACGAAAATCCCCTTTTTAAAAGCGCGCGAAAACGCCAAGAGTTTGGATGTGACGTCATCTTATACTAAACATTGTTGTAAAGCAATGGGGTTGATGGTATTATTGTTGACGTCATCTTATAGTTTAAACAATAAACGTTTTCAGTCACGTGTTTTTTTCTTGACTTTTAAATTAAAATATTTAATTACCTGTACATTTTTTTTGAAAAACTGACAGATATTTCATTTTACCATACAAAAAACCATACGGAACACTTGTTTGTTTTTGAAAATCTGACACATGCAACTTCCTTATTTAACAATGTGCGTAAAAAATTAAATATGACCATGAGAGCATTGATGACGACCTTGGCGATCTGTTCAATGCCGTCGTCATACAAATCCACAGCAAATGACAATACCTCCATCTTCCTCCGGGCAGGCAAAAATGTGATTCGTGTACCATATGGTTTCGTACAAAAAAACGTATGGTTTTATATCGCATTTATAAGTCTTAAAAATAATACTCTTTTCTTTTGACAAACTACTTTTGAAGAAACAAGAACGACAATCATACAGGAATCCGATCGAAATGGCAGCTGAAAGCACAATTTCACTACTTTTGAAGAAACAAGAACGACAATCATACAGGAATCCGATCGAAATGGCAGCTGAAAGCACAATTTCAGTTTTAAGGGCCGTATTCAGAAACTTTAACACGAGATGGAAACGAGATGAGAACGAGATGGAAACGTTGTAAAATCTCACGTAACGATCACGAAACGATAAATTGGAAATGGTCGTTCAAGAGCACCCGTCTCTTCAAAAGCGAGAAATTTAGCTGACTCTGATTGGCTGAAAAAAAATCTCGTCTTGGTCTGCTTGGTGACGTAGGAGATTTTATCCAATGAGGGAAAGGATCGGAAACTCCCGTTAGTGTTTCGGGAAAATATCGTTTCAAATTCATCGTTTCCATAACGTTCTCGTTTCCATCTCGTGTTAAAGTTTCTGAATACGGCCCTAAATCTACCCACTAAAATACTTATCATAGAACCCGTGCGTATTTTATATTGGAAGAGTAAAACTTAGAGTGTTCCTGCAAAGTATCGTCAATATATTCGTAAAGATGGTTATTCTATGTAATTATTTAAGTTGGTGGGACTTACGAGTACCGTCAGTACATGAAGGGTTAAATTCAGCGATTCAAAAAAATATTTGGAAGGAAAAAATTCCATAAAATCATAATGCAATAAATAAACGGTTAAGGTGCTATCCTACCTTTGGAGACATGTTTTTAAATATTTGAAAAAATTATTTAAAAAGAGCATTATCTGATTAAATTCATCTAAAAACTATGATAAATGTAAAAATTAAATCAAAATTGAAAAATTATTTTTTGGCTCTAATTGTGCATCGAATCGGAAATAAAAGGCTATAACGCAAAATTTCGGATCTCAACTTTGAATGAAGATAACATCAATCTGTAAATTCTATTGCACAGATAAAAAAAACTTTTTTAGGAGAAGACCCACCAATTCTCCTGCTTTTGGCCGGAGTTTCTGGCTTTTATTTTGAATCGCCAGTCTCTATTTTTACTGGGAGTTTTATCAGGCTGTTTTTATCCTGCACCCGATCAAAAAAAAACACGAAAAAAAGAAGCTGGATATTTTAATTAAAGGCAGAAAACTCAGTCCAAAAGCAGGAGAGTTGGCAGGTCTGTGGGAGTTGGACTATTCCCAAAAGTGTCACTGAATTTATATTATTAAAGCAGTTTTAACAAAAAATCAAAATCAAACATTTTATAACAACTCTTTAATTTAATAGTCTTAATAAATGTAATTTATTTTCATACGCAGGAATGGTGCAGCTTCTAGATCAAACGTGTTTAAATATTGATACAAAAGTTTTAGTTTATTTGGACCTGTACTTTTTGAGTTTTGAGCTTCTGCAGATGATTAAAATGCCAAAAATTGGATTGTGAGAAAAAGCTAAACCAAAATATGGGATGCAATCTTATCCATTGAGTCAATCAACTTCAAATTACTTCTATAACTCAAGTTTTGTAATCAGGGGTGGCAAAAACGCGGTTTTTTTAAACCCAGAAAACCCCAATAAAACCCAGAAAAAAACATATCAAATTTGTTTTGTTTTTTTTTGGAAAAAGTGTGAGGTTTTTTAAAATTTTATTTAGTTCTTTCTATGTTATGTGTTCTGTCAAAATAATGTTAGTTTTTCCATAGTTTATTGATAGTCTTGATTTTTCTTGAAAAAACCCAAAATTGGGCTCAAAATAAGGGTTTTTTTATATGGGTTTTCTCAAAAAAATACATTTGCTCCAACCCAATTGGGTCCAATTCAGCCAACCCTGTCTAATAGGTAAAAACCAAATTGAAACAATTTAGAAAGAGAAAAAACATACTTTAATGCAACACCAGATTTGAAAAATCGATATTTTTACCCTAGACTCTGCTATTGTGGGTGGTAGGATAGCACCTTAACTCTTTAGATCCTTATTTTCCCTCCTTAGTTATCTTTTGAAGCATATTCTCCCTTAAATGGCCATGATAAAAACTAGACCATAAAAAGCAATTAAGTGAAATACCATAAAAACAATCGTTGTAAATACTCCTGTATTTATCTTTACTGAAATATTTTTTCGGCAGGCTTGTCACCGAATTTATCGAAGAAATCAACGTCGAGCTAATGGGTAACTCTGAAACAATAAAAATAGGAGAGTTGTCGGCTGGAGCCCTAATAAACTTCAAACTAAATACAGAAGTCTTGGGCTACCTGAGCTTGGTAAAGTTTTTGATATTTTGCATTTCAAATAATTTTGTATGGTATCGAGGCTATTCCTACGGAGAAGGCATTTTGGGGATGGTCTTTCACGTTTAGTATTGAAATTTTCACTTTGGGAACTACCATACGGAACAAAGAATCCAAAATAAGCTCTCGAAGATCCTGAAATCCTTTGGTATTCCAAAAATTTAAGACTTATTGTCAATCTGCATTTTCTATCAATAAATATCAAAATTACCTTGTTTTTTAGTTGACTCAAAACACAGACTTAAAAATTCTTCAACCTTCATAAATTTATTCCGAAAAAAAAACAAGATCCAAATTAAAAAATTATTTTTTAGAAGATTCTGCATTTCAATAATAAATTCCTATAGCCAGTTATGAATATGTGACAAAATCTTGTATAGTTCAATTGAGTAAATTTTTCTCCAAATGTAAATCTTTCAGGCTTACATTAAATCACCATCTGTATACCATTTAAAGCTTACAAATCAAAACTTTTAAGTATTAAGTGATATTCGAACATGATAATCTTACTCTGTATACTCGTGTTACAAACTTTAAATTTCTGCTAAACTTGGCTGAATATTAATGGTCAAAGTGTTATTCTGCTTTGAAGTTACGGATTTTTTTTAATCCTGTAATGCTAGTATTGATTTTTTATTAGATAAGAACTCCTCTAGTGGTTAACTTCACTTTTGCCTGAAATGTAAAAAAATCTGAAGTAATATTAGATTTTGAGTCTTAAAATTAATTTTGCAGTCATTGATACCGAAACCTGAAGATTTGACTTCCCTTATAGCAAGTTTAAGCGGAATCAAGTAAGTTTTTCATTTGTTAAAAAGCAATCACATAACCCCAAAAAAAATTTTAAACACATACTATTTACATTCCAAAATGCCGTTATCATACGAGCTGTGTTATCGAGCCGAGAGTTATCATACACAGAAATTTAACTAGAAGTTGTTTTTCCTTGATAGTAGACACTAGGCAGGAAAATTAACTTTACGACTAAAGTGTTTAAATGTGTAAGTTTCGACTTGAGGGGGGTTGACCATAACCACAGAACTTATAAAACAGTCGTCTCGTAAACCAATGTCATTGAATTGTACAATTGTCACAAATGTACCGTCTCAAAATAATAAAAGTAAATTACAATAACTTAAAATTTTTAAAAATGGAAACCCTTTAAAATAATTTAGGTTTTTGGATGTAGTTTTAAGAATATCTCTATATGAAACACACACATGAGGAAGTAGTACTATCTATAAAAATCATTTAGCTTCAACTTTTGCCTTATTAAGAAGATATTCGGATAGAGTATCCTTTTAATTATTATGCCATCTGCATATTTTCCTTAAGATAGTAAGAAACGTTTTGTTAGGTTATAATTTTTAAAGAAAATTCATTGTTAAGGAAAATTTTAAGCTTCTACATCGAAACTATTAAAACAGTTTGGAACTCGAGGTATTCTATTTTTAAAACCCTCTCAATTGGTAGTTTAACATCTGCGAACACATCTTAACTATCAATAACTAATTAGTACAATGGATAATTTTTCAGACCACGTTTGTCCTGTTCCTCTCTGGCTTTAGATGCTATCAATGCTAAACTTATATCGGAATACGAATACCCTTTGAAGAAATCTGTGGAATGTATTCAGGTTGTTCTTGAAGATACGGTCACGAAGTGTGCAGAAGTGGTAAGTGTATGAAAATAATTTTATTGGAGGCTCTAAATGCACTTAATTGACGATAAAAAATTGTAAAATAATGCGGATAATTTTGAATTATTTTCTTATTTAAACTTGCAAAAGATAATTTTTTAATACAACCTACTTTTGAGTAAAAAAATGTTGTCTTATGCCACTTGGAATATCCAAGCTCCACCGCTATACAGGGTATCTCATAAGTTTGGTATCAAACTCAACTGACAGGAAACAGTGAGTTTTTTATATAAACCTTCAGGTTTTCACGGCCGGATTTGTCAATAGAGTTCATAAAACTTTCCGGGAAATAAGGCCGTGTTCCATTTTGATTAAAATCAAACGTTTCGTCGTTCTCTGAGGAAGACTTCGTCAGTGAAATAAAATTTTAAAAGTTAAAAACGAGATTGCAGCGTTCGCAGTTGTCTGGCAGATCGAAACTTTTTTTTATCTCTGCTTTTGAAACGCTGCAGTCTCGTTTCAATTACAATTTGTTGCTAAATTAAAACAATTATTCTAGCTTGAACGTTAATACTTTATCCTTATACTTATAACGTTAAAAATAAGCGGCCAGTGGGCATTGAGTTTGACACCCTTTGCCTTAATGAACATCTTTTCACTTTTATTTTTCTTTTGAAGATGAAATCATATCCTTCGATGAAGAATGAAGTAGTTTACAAAATCAAGGAAAAAATAAAGGAAGAATCTTTGAAGACTTACAACAGGCTGAAAGATCATGTTCATGCCGAAATGTACTACGTCAATTTGGAACATCCTCATCTAGATCTCTCTGTGTAAGTTTTTCATTTACCTAATACATCATTACATAATATAAAAAATATTTATTAAAGTTTTTAATTTAGTTAAAGTCTTAAAAGCTGGGAATTCTTCCCAATTGAAATATTCATAAACAAAAACTATTTCGGTGTGAAGATATTAAAATTTCTTATCGTAAACTTTCAATTAACAGATGTGATGATATCGTGCCTAATATTGGACCCAATAAAGTGTGGGAAGACCAAGAAGCATCAAGAACACCGATTGAGGGACATTCAAAAAATGCAGAGCTTATGGCAAGTCTCTAAATCCTTACTTATCATCAAATTAAAATTAGTAATTTGTATTATACATACTGTTTGTCTATTTGACCATAGTTGAATTGAATGGGTATTTTTAGGCATTAACCATAGAAAATAAACCAACTTACTGCTTAGCCAACGATAGTAAACGGGTCACGTGATATTTTGCTTTAGTATTTTTTATTTCATTTAAAATATAGATTTTTTATGTATATAGAGGGTGTTACTAAGGTTAGATGGAGTAAATGTCTCTTCCTCTTTCGATCAACTGCCCATCAGCTTCTTCCTTTCTCCCCTCCGAGTCTGTCAAAATCACGTGACCCTTTTACTATCGTTGGTTAAGCAGTAGTTTGTATAATGTCATTAGTTTTTTGGAAACAAAATTATTATTACTTAATATACTTTAATTTTTAATACTTAAATATTAATTTAAACAGCAACTTTATACGTTCCCTCATCAATTGTTTGTAATTGTTACATAAAAAATTTTACATTATTTATTTAAAAATATCATCATGAACACACAAGATGATATCAATGAGGAAGTTGCATGATTTTTTTTTATTTTTTTAATCGATTCCTCTTGCAAAAATAAGCAACTACCCAAAATTTGAGGCCGATCGAGAAATTTTTTGATTGTCAAAAAAATTAACAAAAATCCCCTTTTTAAAAGCGCGCGAAAACGCCAAGAGTTTGGATGTGACGTCATCTTATACTAAACATTGTTGTAAAGCAATGGAGTTGATGGTATTATTGTTGACGTCATCTTATAGTTTAAACAATAAACGTTTTCAGTCACGTGTTTTTTTCTCGACTTTTAAATTAAAATATTTAATTACCTCTAAATTTTTTTGAAAAACTGACTAGATATTTCATTTTACCATACAAAAAACCATACGGAACACTTGTTTGTTTTTGAAAATCTGACACATGCAGCTTCCTTATTATTACAAAATTTTAAAAATAAATCGGCTTAAATTTTGAAATATTGGATATCATCCCGTTCGTGATATTTTTCAATAAATAGCGTAACATAATTTTACAAATGTAACACAATTTCAAAAAATTGAGGGCACGTATTTAAATCGAAGATAAAATTCATTAAATATTAAATTAGTGCTATTAAAATTGAAAAATTAAAATCGAAATAAAGTACTCATTTTAAGTTGCTTGCTTAAATATAATTATTCCATAATAATGTTGGTAATTGCTTAAATTAAAGGTTTAAAAGTAGTGAATATTTTTAAGATTAAGTATTTTATATTATTTTTTGAACGCTTTGCATGGTTTAGAGAATTTTAACACTCTCGGCACCAGAACATCAAAAAAGTGAAAAAAAACTTTTTTTTCTTCTCAATACATCCAAAATGCCCCTATAATTTTTCAGGAAAAAATTTTTCTCTTGTGTGCACTCCTTCCTATTTATTTTTATGAGCCTCATATGAGGCCATATAGGCCATATTTTTTTCATTTTAACAGAAAATACTTGGTTTAGAACTTATTAAAAGACATGGTCATAATATTAGACGATTACGAAGTAAGAAAATATCTACCAACCTATAAAAAATTTTCTACAGAAGCTAGTATTAGCTAGTATTTTCTCTTCACAAGCATCACAGCTTAAAATGTAAACATTGAGGTATACATCATCTTGCTGCCATTTAGGAACGAATTCAGAAACCACGTGTAGAAGTCTCATATGTGATCTACATGAATCAGTGAAGTCACTGATGAAAAGAAAATCAATTTGCGTGTTTACATCATACAAAAATTGAGCTCATAAGTAGGAGCCTCATATGAGGCCCAGGGTGGCGAGAGGGTTAATTATAAGTTTTTACCACACAAATTTTAGCATTTATTTTAAATTAAAAAAGGTATACATCTGATAACAGAAAAATTCAGTGTCCTTAATTATTACACCCTTAAATTATAAACGTTTAGGTTTCTTGTCTAGAGCTAGTTTTTTTTGTATATTTAAAGTACTTACCATTACAATATTAAGTTAAATGAAACAGTGAAAAAAGATGAAAACAACAAACGCAATATAAATACAACGAACGTTAATAATAAGTATTAAAAAATCACAAATTTAACCTCCCTAAGGCGCATGAAATATTCTAATAAACTGCAGAATGTTTAGTGGTAAGAAATAAAAATTGAGACACTTATTTTTACAGCAAATCCTCATGAGAAATGGACCTGTTCAGAAAAATGTTCAGTATCTCATGCTGGTCATGACCAAGTACCTGGAAATCGTCCAGACGCAAATGTATGACATAACTATAAAATATATTGCATCTTTCCTCATCAAAAGGGTAAGTTTCTTTTTTCCAACCATCATTAAATATAGAGTTTAATTACTCAAAACTTCTACTATTTAGTTTTTTCGATTAATAAAAGTATAATTTGCGACTTCAGGCAAATTGTAAATAATAGAATCAAATGGAATTCTTGGAAAAACGGATAGTTTTTATTCTTAAATCCTCCATTTATTCAATCGAGAACTCATCCTTATTTACTCTTTGTAGGTTCTAGATTTCATGAAAAAGGACTTGATCCCAATTTTTTTGAATTCTCCAAATTTCGTAAGTATCCTGTTTGAAGAATTTGCATGTTTTAACAGTAGAGCCTGTTTAAAACAATCTTTGGTATAGTATACGATAGCCTGATTTAGCTATAGTAGAAGGAAAATAAGGAGACTTATAAAAAGGGATTTTTTTTCTATTAAAGAAAAATTTTAAGGAATTATATGCAGGTGTCCCAAGATAACTGTCCACCCCCATTAATTTTTAAGCCCTTACATATATAGTCAGTCATGAAAGTGGGGTCTAGGTATAGTAAAGTAACCATGTCCTATCCGATGCAATCATTTTCAACACCATCTATCGGAAATTTTAGACGCTATAAATTTTATTTTAAAAACTATTGAATATTTGCTTAAGTAGTCAATTACTAAGTTGTAGAGCAGCATCGATTTAGTACGAAAAGACACCTTAAGCAGAAAAATACCTTGAATAAAACTCCTTAAACGCACTCCCAAATAGGTAGAATTTACGTTGTTTACACGTCTTAACCCTTTATGCCCCGACGGGACTTGTAAGTCCCAATGTTCCAAATTCGTCCAATTTTCGTCATGTAAGGCCAAATTTCGTTTACTTCTAGTTGCATTTACGTAAACTTGACATATTTGGAACGAGCTGTGTTACTAGGGTTAATATGAAGCTTATATACTTAATGTATAAATGAAATAGTAGAATAACAAAGAAGAAAATAATTCTCCCCTACTAAGGAATTCCCAAGTTAATATGTAATTAAGTATTAGTACCGAAGACGTAAAGAGAAGAGGAAGCGACAAATTTTTGTCAGTAAATGTCTCAAATCAATCAATCAACTACTTAATATACTTATAGGGATAATGAATAAAAAATATACAGCAAAATCTTTCTGAAAAACCTAATTTGGGACATAAAGGGTTAAAACGCTCCTCATGAGGCGAAAATGATAATTTTATTTTTATGACTTGGGTAAATGATAAAGTATTGTTAGGTCAAAAATGAAAACTTAACATTTTAACTCGAAAGTAGAAGGTTAATTAATTGGTTCTAGCAGCGGATTGAATTTCCCAAAGATGATTATTTTTATGTATATCCCTTAATTTTCAATTTAGTGACCCCAAAAAAATATTTGCACGGAAAAAATTGCAGGAAATCAAAATGCAATAGATAAAAGGGTTAAACTTTAAAAAGATATTGGCAGTTTTAATATTGAAGAAAAACATTTAACCAAATAACATACCAAGAACTGCAGTTGAGTGGGTTTTTTCGAAATTTAAACCAGGTTTCGGGTTTTTTTTCATTATTGAAAGGGTTTTTCGAAATTTAGGACGGAATAAATACTCAAGGAGAATTTTTTAAGTTTCTTTTTTTTTTCAAAGTCAAACAGATTTTTTTCTAAATTGAATGGGTGTTTTCAAAGCTTAGGATATTTTTAAAATTTCAGTGGGATTTTTTTTAATTTAAACCAGGTTTCAATAATTAAGGGAGTGTTTTTCAAATTTCAGTGGGTTTTTTCAGGTAGGTTAAAGGTATAAGAAAAATTCGAAAACAAATTACTCTAAAGCTTATTTTTACATTCTATCTCATAGCATTGATAAATGAATACTTTAAAACAGGGTTGGCCGGTTTAAACCATTTGGTTTACACCATTGGTTTAAACCATGGTTTTTTACCAAAAAAACCACTTGGTTTTTTTGGTTTTTTTAGAAATTATAAAATATTTTCAGGATTTTTTAAAGAAAGTGTTATTAAGTATAATCTTTTGCACAAAATTAAAAGGTCAGATTTATAAAAAAATTGACATTTTAAGGTGATTAAAAATCAGATATCTTTTAATTTAATGGTTTTAATTATTGAATTATCTCTAAACTTAACCTTAAATGCTTAAGTTAAACTTATTATATTTTGCAAGAGATAGTTCATTTATTAATTTCCTTTAAAATGAAGCAGTATTTCAAAGAGTAACTAAACATACACAAAAGTTATGTTTTTCACTGATAAAATATGGCTTGGATTTTAATTAATTAATAAAACCAATTTGTCTTATTTGTCAGTCATAAAAACCAGTTGTTTTTTTTTTAGTAAATTAATAAAAACCGTTCATTTCTTAAATGATAAAAACTAAAAACCAGTTGGTTTGTTTATAAACAGATAAAAACCAGTTGGGTTTTTTTACTAAATTAATAAAAACTGTTAATTTCCTTAATCAGATCAATTATCTCAATCATTTATCCAATTTCAATTAACATTAGTTGCTAACATTTCCCTTTTATTTATTTAAAAAATGTTATTTTCTCTTTCTAAAGAAAATTTTTTAAGTTTATAAATTAATCCATATAATTAAGGTAATTAATTTGATTATTTTAACATTTAATAATTAATCAAATGAAATTAATTATCTCAATCAATTATCCAATTCCAAATAACATTAGTTGTTAACATTTCACTTTTACTTCTTATTTAAAAAATAAAATTTTCTCTTCCTAAAGAAATTTCAAAAGTTCATAAATTAATCCATATATAATTAAGATAAATAATTTGATTATTTCAACCAAAAAAAAAATCCAAGATAAATTAACACCGATTTTTATTCACAATAACATTATAAAGTCAAATTGGAATATTTTAAAAACAAAAATTATTTTTAAAACAAATTAATTTAATTTTAATTAACTAATTAAATTAATTGAAATATACAAATCATTTATCAATTATAAACAACCCCTGAAATAAATGTCTCATTTACAGCTCAATTTCAAACATCACTGGTAAAATAACTTATTCTGAAAATAAAATTCTAAAAAAACTTGGTTTAAACCAAAAAAACCTGGTTTAAACCAAAAAAACCAAATAAACCCGGTTTTTTTGGTTTTTTTAAAAAAACCCGGTTTTTTGCCAACCCTGCTTTAAAATAAAAATATAAACATTAATTTTTAAGAAAACTGACGAACTTTGAAAAAACCCACTTAACTATACAGAAACTGACATTATTCCGACAGAACACTTTTAACATAGAAAGAACTCGCTAAAATTTGAAAAAACCCATTTGCTATATAGGAGAAAACCACTTAATTTTGAAAAAACCCACACTTTTTCAAAAACCCATTTTATATGGGTTTTTTCATAGTTTTATTGAAAAAGCCCGACCCACAACACGGGTTTTTGCTAACCTTGTTATGAATGGATTGGTTTGGTTTTGAAGCCGGGATGTCAGATTGGTAATACTATGCCCGAATGCAACACCAAATAGTGATAAGGGAAATATGAAATAGGCAATTTTTAAGTTATTCTCATAATCAGACATTTTCTTGTTTTCAGGACTCCTTCACAGAAGATAGTGAACAAGATTACAAATTAAAAAGTGACTTGGAAAAAAGTCATCAGGTTCTGAAGGAAGCGTTGGATGCCATTCAAAATTTTTAGAACGAACTGAAGATATTTGTTTTTATTTACTTGATTTCAGAGTATATAACTTTGAATTTATTGAACACGAGACCCTGTATAAATAATACTGATGAGCTTATAATTTTTTCTTGTTAAATAAACTGGATTATTGCATGTTTTTTTCATTACTTTTAAAAAACAATTTTTTAATAAAAATTATAAGTTTACGCAATCACTTTGAATTTCGGGGCTGCTTAAATATTAGGCTTTTGGTGATTTTTAAACCCTCTACCCTTTATCAGGAAAAATAAAAAATCTCTCCCCTATACTTATGATAAAAGTATTGGGTTGTCCAATAAGTTCTGTTACTTTTTACAAAGTTTCGTGTTTGAAAATTTTTTATGAAAAACTGGTAATAGGTGGAGATTTCAAACAAAAGGGATTTTGATTTAGGTATATTTATGAACATAATGTATGATTTTGGCAGTTCTGGTGATGTTATTTCTTTTCAAAATGGCGGTTTGAAAAAAAGACCGCAAACGACGATTTTCGCATATTTTCTTTTGTTTGAAAAACTAGGAAGAAGTCGTAATTCAAAGCTAAAAAAGTTTTACTGTATATTTGAAACGTTTAGATTAAGATGTCATAGTTTCCAGATGATTCGATAAGTTTAAGGTAGAAAATTTTGGTCTCAAACATAACATCTATTACAAAAAACTCCCGAAACTTTCAAAATTAAAAATCAAAGGAATTTAATTTTTATTTTAAGTCTTATTATGATTGTACGGAAGATCTTATCTATTTCATAAATTGGAACTCATTTTACAACGTTTTTATTAGGTCGCTTTCAATCTTGTCTGTCCGTCCGTCTATCTGTCTGTTCGGGAGGAATTTAGTAATCAATTTTAAGCATACTTCCCCATGAGCTAGAGACTTGAAATTTTGAACGTAGTTCAGATCTGGATGACAATACGATATTATCTAGTTAGTTCGGTTCAATTTGCTGTCCCTGAACCCCCAGGGGGACTTAAAGTTTAGAAGTTCAACTATAGGACCTTATTGTTAAAAAATCCTTGTTGTGCAGTTTGCCTCCTCTCGTTATCAAGATGGCTTTAGAAGTGTTGTATAAAATATTAGTAAAATGAAAATTTGTAAGAATAAAAGTAATACATAGTACATGCAGTACTTCATGCAAGTTTTGTATTTGTAATACATCTAAGGGACTGACTTTATTAATTAGTTACTGAAAAGTTTCTCACCAATATATTTTTAAAACATTTTTCTTATATTACTAGTGTTTTAAAAATTTCCAACGTCATCTGAATAATAGTTAGAGGCAAAAACTGTGCAATGATTTTAACAAAACAGAGTAAAGCCATGTGTTATAGTTAAATTTCAGGAAAAAACACTTTAAAGAATAAAATTCTTGGAAGGCGTTCAGGTCGCGAATTCTAAACTTTACACAACAAAACTAAAAACCAGAAAATAATTAATGAAAAAAAACCTTTTTAAACAACGTTTTTAAAATGCACTAAAAAGTATAAAATAATTTTTTGCAACTCCTTGTAAAACGAAAAACGTGGGGATCATGCATTAGGTATTTAATCCAACTTAATTTCATCATTCATTTAAATAATTTTTAACTGTGGATATAATGGTAAATAGAGTGACAAGAGTAGTGGCTGTAAATATTATTGCATGATGATCCCCACGTTTTTCGTTTTACAAGGAGTTGCAAAAAATTATTTTATACTTTTTAGTGCATTTTAAAAACGTTGTTTAAAAAGGTTTTTTTTCATTAATTATTATACTAATTTTGAAGAGCGGCGGTAGAATTTCCAGCCATCTAGATTTCTGCAAATGATCATCCGGATCTTTCCTAATAGAGGGTTAGGTAGCAATCCAGCAATTTAATATGGATGATTGTGATCAAACTCTCCGAATGCCTCAGAAAAAAATTAAATCTAAGTTAAATTTTCCACACTTGTTAAAATACTTAAAACTTTAATTGTTTTAAGGAAGTAACCAGTTAATTTTAATTAAAATATCCTAACTTAAGGAAAAATCACAGAGTAAAGATATTTCAGAGAGTCCATCTCCATAGACGCTAATGGCAACTTTTTTTAATATGGGTTTTCCCATAGACTGGCGTTTCTATGTGAAGGAACTAACCAAATAATATGACGTAACGTTGTTGACTCTCTACAATCCGCATACAATCTCTCCTTCCGCTTCCGCAACCGTTCTTTCGCAATTAACCCCTCCCACTTTTAAATCGCTAGTGAGGGAAAAAGTTTTTAAATATTTCACCAGTTTTCTTACAGTTTCGTGTGTCTTTTATGTTAATTTTTGTGTTAATTTCTTAAGTCTCTCTGATGCCACGCTCTCCAGGGACTAACCCAATGTTCTGCCTAGCACAGAGATTTCTCGCCGGCTTTTATACTTGATCAGGATTTAAGTTCCTCCAGCTTAGTTGAAAGGGGGTTAGGTGTAGTATTCCAGCAATTAAGAGATACACGGCGACAAAAAGAAATTTCATACTTAATTTGATGTTGGTAATTTAACTACATAAATAATTTATATTAAAAATGACCTTTTGTAAAATTACAAATGAATTTATAGTTCAAATATTTATAAAATTTATCCGTGAAATTTTGAAAAAGGTAGTACACCAAGATGGTTGCTGAAAAGAAAGGAAATTACAAACTATCTCAAATTTCAGGAAAAGTTGAAAGAGGAACCATCACTTGATTATGCTATTGTCGCCAACTTGGCAGTAGATAGAAGTTGTAGTATATATCTGATGAGCGTAATGGAAAAGTACCAAAAAAATTACTAAATATACAGACTGGTGACTTTGGGACAAAACTTTCGGTTAGACCTGATATAATCGCGTGTTGGACTCTGAATTATCTTTACTCTGTCGGAAAAATGCAAAATTTTGAGCAGAAAAGAAATGAAGTAACATGTTATAATAGATTTAAGGAAAGCCCAGTTGTCGATCAGTCCCCAAAATCAAGCCAAGATGCCAAGTTGACGGTATATAAAGTTACAGTTTATATTGGTATCGCATAATGGAAAAGTGTCAAAAATATCTTATATACAGATGGCACTGCATATTTTGACGGCCATTTTTCAACTAAACTCTACTCTAATTTCCACGGCTCGGCGTTCCATTGGTTCCATCACTAAGCGCCGAGACTGCTACGTAATCACGAGACCTACTGCGCATGCGCCACTGGCCGTTTTGGCCGTCCAAATATACACTTCGTATACAGATGCTCCCAAGAGCGACAAAACTTTCGGGATGACCTAATATTCTACAAACCTTGAGCACAGAGCTCATACCAAATATGTCGAGTTCACGTAACTGCAACTAGAAGTAAACGAAATTTGGCCATACATGACAAAAATTGGACGAATCTTGAATGGTTGTGTTGCTTTTTGTTGTGCAACCCAATTTATTTGAGGGGGGGTTCGGAATAGATAGAAGACATAACCCAGTTTTACCTCAATTATCTGTTAAAAAATGTTTTCACAGAAGTCTTAAATTGTTGGTTTTTCATTTAAAGGGCATGTTTCGGAACGTATCCACCACGACAGCTTTTTTAACACAACCCTCAATGCATTATATTACATTTTTCCAACCATCATAGGGAAAGTGAAAACACACACACCACAGCTGATAGAGGGCACTCGCGCTCTATCTCAAATCGAAACCTCGTGATGGTGAATGGATGAAACCGATCAGGTCGTCGAAAATGTTTCGAACCAACGACAAAGGCCCGTTTGGTCTGTTATCGCTGGCAGGGCAAGTCTTATCGGGAGGATCGAACAGCTTTAACAACAGAACGACGACGGATAGCGGCTTCTCTCGAATTTCAGACTCTTCGACTGACAGTATGCCTCCGTCCCAGTCCCGCACGAGTTCTTCAGGTGATGTTTCTATTCAAATATTAATGTACTACGCTGAAACGTGGATAGAACGAAATTTTCTTATTCGAAATTATTAATTCTATGATTTTATGTAGCAGCAACTAACTCCGATTTTAAGATTTTATTTCAGTTCCCTCGTCAATCAAATTATTCATTTTATTTAAGTTTTTGAAGGATACTTTAAATCACTTGACTGGACTTATCATAGCTTAACTCCCCCTTTTACGAACTATAAGGTCAGGTGGGGATTTGAGGGAAATGTTGTACAGCTTTAGAAAGAGTCCTCCCCATCCGCCATGTTTACCCACAGCTAGCAAATGATGACTGACATCCATAGAGATCTAATTATTGTTATTAGATCCTAAAATAATAATTAGTAGTATAAACTACTACTAATAATAATAGTATAAACTACGGACAATCATGTTGTGGAGCCATGGGCGTAGCCAGGGGAGCAGCTGCCTCCCCTAAGCCTTGAGTAATTTACTTTTAGTTAAGTTAAAACCCAATTTTTTAGGGTCAAATTTTTCAAAATTTTTCGGGGGAAGGACCCCCAGGCCCCCTTTTAGTATTAAAATCTTTATTATTCACACTTTTTTTATAATAAGTTCATTAAAATCATTTATTCATCAATCAATCGTTCATTAGTATTTAAACTTGTTTGATCAACTTGTTTTTTATTTTCTTTGGTTTTTTACATATTAATGTCTAGTCTCTAGTGTCTAGTGGTTAGTCTTTTTTTGGTACTTACGTATTATCCCGTCGACCGTTCAGTGGTCATCTAATTCAGCGGCACATCAATAGAAAAGACAATAGGATTTGATAACGTTTTTGATTAAGCGGTGCGGTAGACGGTATAATACGTAAGAACCCTTTTTTTATGGAAACTAGCGATTCACAGGAGTGAAGCACTCGGGATGAACAGTGAAGGCGAAACAGTGTGAATAATGAGCCTTGATGATGAAGGCAGCAAATCCTTTAACTTTTTCCATTTTTAGGGAGTGACTCCGAGAGGATGGCATCGGATGACAAAAATGCTGACACGAGCGACTCTGCTGAAGGTAAATAGCTATTTCAACAATTATCTCACTTGGCATTTTTTGATGCAGTTTTAATCAACGTCATAAGGGCCGTTCAAATATTATCGAATCATGTTTTTAGTTATTTTTAATCCCCTCTCCCCCATTGTCATAAAACAATCCCCTTTTATTACGTGAACAAAACTAATGTTCGGCACTAGTTAACTAAAAGTAGTTAACTACTAGTTGCAACTACTAGTTAACTAGTAGTTTAACTACTTTTGGTTTAGAGTAGTTGAACTAGTAGTTTAACTACTTTTTTCACCAACTACTAGTTCCAACTACTTTCAAAAAGTTCAACTACTTCAAAAAATATTGAAAGATCAAAATTTAAAAAAATATGTTACATCTACTAACAATGCAATTTTTCGTGATACATTTTCATTTATGGCAACCTTGAAATATATTTCATCCCAGCAATTGACATATAAATGCAACCCTTTTTTGAAATCCTCTCTAGAAATTAAGGAGTTCAGGGTTTTCTCTCCTGGAAATTCCAGCACTTTGAAAAGCGATTTTAGGCTAGGTTTACGAGGATTCTAGATGTTTTCTTGCATTAAAAATTAGTAAGGCAATACTTAAAGTTAACGGCCCAATTTTGTGCTTAAAATATTGTTCAGACTAAGGGGGTTTAGAACCCTTAACCCCCCTTATATACGACACTACTGACTAATATAAATACAACTTAGAAAACTTTAAGACACCAAAAAACCTGTATACCTATCAAAATTGGCGAATCTTTAGCCATGATATTTTTGCTATAGGTAATAGGTAAGAAAAGTAATCGAAAATTTGGAGAAAAATATGTTATGAAATTAGACTATAATCAACTACTAGTTACAACTACTTCCAAGAAAAAGTAGTTAACTAGTAGTTACAGCTACTTTTGTGCAGACTAGTTGGTAGTTAGTAGTTAACTACTTTTTGACCAGTAGTTGCCGAACACTAAACAAAACTGAACTTGGGTTGAAACAATTGGATTCTTAGAGGATATTTGGACCCCTCCCGAAAAAAGGATTTTATACATGCTACTCCGAGAGGAAAGAATCTAGTTTGTAAAGGGATGCTGAAACTAGTTTCTTAAACTACCTATCTCAAAACTAATCTTGGGCAAAGATAACGTGACCAGACGTCCCGTTTTGAACGGGACTGTCCCTTTTTAGAGTTACGAGTCCCGGTGTCCCCGAAATGAACTCAGGGACTCAAAATTGTCCCGTTTTCTGTCCCAAAATTCCCGCTTAATTGAAAAGGAATATATTGACTGTAATAAAGATGCAGAAGTTTTTGACGAATTTTCTTTAATTTGTAACTACATTACATCGCAGAAAGTAACAGAATGGAATAATATAAATGTTTCCACGAAAACTCGTTGGGTGGAAGTATTTAAACACTTTCAAGCCAACAATCTTCAGCATAAAAACTTTTCTATTTTAATTGAATATATTTATGTTTACCTGCTACAAATGCTCCAGTAGAAAAAGTATTTTCTATGATGAACAAATTGGGGCCATCTGAGAAGACCCAATTACAAATATTTCAGTTCTAAAGGTGATGATAATTAAGGTGAATATAAAAAACGTGCCAAGAGTTTCATTCTTACTTAAAATCATCACCAGCTATATTAAAGCAAATTTGTTCCTCTGATAAGTATAAATATAACTAAACGTTTCGGGTATATGTATTTTTTAATTCGTAACTTTTAAGCTAACTGACTTTTTCTGAACAAATAACTTTTAAAAAGTGTTTTTTTATTGACTACCTGTTAAATAACATAAATAAACCAATATCCCGTTTTTAGTCAAAAATAAATGGTCACATTAGGCAAAGATAATGAGATTTACTTTAATCGGTACTTTTCCATTAGCGGGGCGCAAGCGAAAAATCGCCAAATAATGTAGAATTCCGCCAAATTTTTCCGTTAGTTATTCGCTTTGCTTGGCGACATGGCTCGCGTTTGGTTCACAAATGGCGACATTTTCGCCCGGCAAACGGAAAAGTACAGAGTGTAGTTTCGTTTTAGCTCCGATACGAAAGGCATTGTTTGAATTTGTATCGAAAACTGATTAGTTACTGGATATTAGACTGAATCACTTAACAAATGCAAATACCCGTTATTTGCAGTAATACAGAACTTCGATCACGAGGTTTAATGCTAAAATCTGAAGCCCGTGGCTAATGTCTATGAGGTAAGGGGACATCCATAAATTACGTGAAATCAAAAAGGGGGGGAGGGGTTTGGAAAAATCTCACCAAGGGGGGAGGGGGGGTCGATTAAAATCTCACAACAACTTTTTAAGTTAGAAATTATACCGATTTTTTTAAGTATGAGAACGAAATAATGTCCTTTTCCCCCACATCATTAATAATGAAAAAGTTTTAGGTGCTGTGAAGCACAAAATACAAACGAATAGGATAGAAAATTATTTTTAAATGTTGAAGGAAAATCTCACGTGAGAGGAGGGGGGTCCAGCAAAATCTCACGTGGGGGGAGGGGGGTCCAGCAAAATCTCACCAAGGGGGGAGGGGGTCCAGATTTTGGAAAAAACACCTCACGTAATTTATGGATGTCCCCTAACTTTCTTTCCATCTGATTTGATACGAGATCGGATTGTGAATTTGTTAAAAATGAAAGCACACACACACATTGAACTTCATAGATTACGAGACGTTATCACATATTGTGATGTTTGATAATAATAGTAGAAAGTTAGATTTCACATGTGATTAGAACGACCGTTTAGAGTTTAGACTATTTCTCAGTTTACTTTTCTGCCTTCCGTTGGTGAAAATGGCATAATCCGACCGATTTTTGAAGAAAAATTAGTGACTTTTTCAAGGCTTGGGGAATGTCAAACAATTGGACAAAAATTATGGTCATTACTCGGTTAATTTTTAAGGAGTGACTTATGATTGTAAACAAATTTAAGATATCTATAAGTTTCCAATTGTAAAGTCTTATTACAAAAATGGAGAATCCGAACAGAAGAGTATTAATAAAAACCAAAAAACAATTTAGAGAAATGTCAATTCTTCAACACTCAAACGAATATTAAATGAATTTTCAAGAGGAGGCAGTTTAGTTAACTTTTAAAATAAGGATTATTGCATAATTTACCCCCAAAACGAAGAAATTGCACAGGAATAGTTTTGCCCCAAACGTTCGTTTTAACCATTAAAAAATGGGTCTTTCATCTTCCCCTCTATCCAATTATTCTATATAAAGATTAGTTTTTTTAATGGTATCAATGACAGTCAACCTTGTTTAGTATAATAAATAAGAAAATGAAAAATTCATTCCAAAAGTAAACAATATTTTTTAAATAATTTTTTGCATATTTATTATCTTTTTATTAGCTTAAGGGGCGAGGTGAATACAACCTGTATTTAGAGAACCATTAGAAATATTTTAACTCTCAAAGACATATAATCTTTTTTTGTAAAAAAAAAACATTGATTCCTTGGAATTACTAAACCCTCTCGATTACTCGATTCTCTAAATCAAGGGTTCTCAACCTTTTAGAAACTGCCTCCATTAAGGGTTGAGTGTTTTGCCTGTGGAAAAGGCTCTTACGCTAGAAGAAATTTCAATTAGTTAATCAGTCTCTGAAATATGTTAAAAGAAAATAATTACAATAGTACAATAGTTGTAAGTAACTTACCATAATTACGTCAATTTAAATTATATGGGTGATAAAGCCAGGGATTTCATGCAGCCACAATCGTTTTATTAAAATTTTCAGATTTTTTAATTTTTCTCTGTATTTTGCGATTTTCTCAGACGTCTGGGGCCCCCAGGAAGTTGCAACCTACTACCTGAACCCAGTACGTCACTACGTGGAAGGAGAAAGTGAGTAAACACAAAGCCTCTGTTGGGTTGATAGGAGGAATTTCGATACGCGAATTGTGATGAAGACTATTTATGCATAGGTTTAACGAAATGATCATATTTTAAAATTGACGTTCTTTGTTTCACTCGAAATTCAGACACTGCGATGGGAACTACTTTGTTTCTTAGTGACGTATTAGGTTCAACTTAAGTTGCTGTCTAGTATAGTTAAGAACCTTGCACTAAATAGACAGTGCCCTCCTTTAACAATTTCCTCCTAAATTAGGTTTATTAGAATTTTATTGATATCCCTTCAAAAGCATGCAAGTCCCCCTAAAATCCTTGTCATATTTTGAAACCTCCCCCACCCAATTAAGCTACTCAATTAGTGGACAACCCCTTTCGCTGTACTTATTAAGTTTATGTAAACAGGACTATTAGATATACATGTGGTTAACGTCTTTACATGCTACAGAGAAATATGAAGACGAGCTAATTGATGTGATGAACAACCTGCAAGGGAAAATAATAGCCAGTGGTCATTCTTTGAACGTGAATCTACCTCAGATTGCAGTGGTCGGAGCCCAGAGTGCCGGAAAAAGCAGCGTCTTGGAAAACGTCGTTGGCAAGTAAGTCTGAAATATTTTGAAGCAGGGGCACGATGCAGCCCTGCACCCCCCCCCCCGAAATTCGGACCAAATGTACCAAAACAAAGTTAAAACCCTGTTTTGGGGTCAAATTTCCAAAAAAAAATTTCTGGGGAAGACCCCAAATCCCCATTTGTGCTTGGTTTATCAATTATGTTTACAACTTTTTCATATAAAGTTCATCAAAATGCAAATCATACTTATAAATGTATATTCAAAATTCGGACTAGGTGTACCAGAATTAGTTAAACCTTTTTTAGAGCCAAATTTCTAAACATTTGCTGGGGAGACCCCCTTTGGTATTTGGAACTTAACTACTCATTACTTTTCTTACATGAAGTTCTTTAAAACGCAAACTCTACCAAAAAAATGCATTATACTCTATTCCAGAGTTTCTCAAACTGTGGGTCGCCAGTCAGTTTTTGGTGGGTCGCGAGAAGATTTTTAATTTTTCTAAATATGAAGTATATTTTAATAATTTTAACAAACGTTTTATTGACTTTTGAATTATCAGACTATTATTTGAACTCTTGAAATTTCTCAAATTACCATATGGTAAAAAGAATAAAAATTTGATGAAAATCTACACTACTTGGTGTCGAACGGAAAAGGCAATTAATGTAAATACGTACTATGTGTGTCACTTTAATGTGCGGATAATGCAAATAGTCGTTTATTCAAACAAGACTTTAAAAAAATATTCAGTGTTTCTCCCCATCCACACCGGGGGTAGCAATGCAAATTTTAAGAATTTTCTTATGAAATAATGCAACTGCAATTTATCCAATATTGCTAAAAAAAAAGGTAAAACCCTGTTTTTAAGAGTCAGATTTTAAAATTTTCTCTGGGGAAGGACCCCCAGACCCCACTTTTTATTGTAGGGATCATTATTAGCCCACAATTAAACTATTTCATACTGTCAAATTCAAATATTTACCTTCAGTTTTCTAAGAAGTCAATTTCTCTTCTAATATGTGCATGTAATAATTTATTGTTGTAACTAAATAGTTGGTGAAAACCCCCCAATCAGAGAAGTTAAAACTTTGTGGGGAGCATGAGATAATTATCTCAATTCAGTTAATTATAATTAAGTGAAGTCGGTGGGTCGCCATAGATTTTGTTTCTCAAAAGTGGGGCGCGTTGCTAAAAAGTTTGAGAACCCCTGCTCTATTCATTTAGAATTGGCGCTTGAGAAATAGTGCTTTCCCCCACGCTAGAAGCGTAACCATAGTTACTATCTTCGAGCAGCCAATAGTAAGCCTTCTTCGTCACTTTGACGAAGATAGTTGCTATGGTTACCGATCGGTGGTGGGGGAAGGAAATATTTTCAAGCGCCAGTTCAAAATGAACAGACTATAAAAAGCTACATTGGACCTATTAAATATGCATGGGAGGGGGAAGTAATACTCTCTTTTGGGTCCCTCCCGAAATAAATTTCTATATACGACACTGACTTGAAGGTTTCTTAAACTTAATAATAAAATTGGATCCACGTGTATTATTTTACGTTTGTAGAAATATTAATTCAACAATTTTCCCAAACTTTATGCTTCGTATTCCTCTCTGATGTTCAATAACTTTGGTCCGGTAAATCCTTGTCGTTAAAAATGTCGGTTGACAGATTAAGCCGTCTAAAATAACCCTGAATAATTAAATTACCCTAAAGGTCTTTTTGCAATTTCCATATATTTATAAGGGTTCTTTCACAGGGAGTTCCTACCCCGAGGAAAAGGCGTTGTGACAAGAAGACCCATCCTCATACAGCTGTTTCCAACTACTGGAGAAGGTACTTATTTTGAAAAGTCTTCGCGGTTAAAAGACCCATTAATAAAGATTCTTCACTTTTATTCGATAAAATAAAAGTAACAAATAATTTTTTTATTATAAAATTGTTGGAACTTGAAAAAAATACTTTTTAAATTATTACGTAAATTCCCAAAACAAAATAAAAATTTAAAGCAAATCTAACCGTCCCTTGAAAGGGCTTTAATTTTATTTTTTAATAATCAAATGTGATGGTACTACAAAGTAAATAATTATTTTTGGATAATCTGAAAAAGTTTATCATTTATGCAAGTTGCAACCCCATATCTAATCACCTATAACCTGATTCTTGTCATTTAATTAAATTTTTTGCTGAATTATTTAAACTTCGTGGTTTTGAAATAGCTTAATGACAGCTTTTAAATGAATTATTAATAGCTTAAAATGATAATTTGACGTTAGAATTAGTTTCTCCACCAAGGCGTTTAACATTAAATCATGCAGCATTTTTTCCATAAAATGTTTTGTGGATAATTTTAAATTTTATCATCCTATCTTTAAAAAATAGACCTCGATATCTTTTAAAGGAATATAAGGGTACTTACGTTTTATCCCGTCGACTGTTCAGCAGTCTTTAAATTCGGCGTCAATAGACTTCGAGAACGTTTTCGATTTCAGCGGCACGGTCGACGGAATAATATTTAAGAGCCATTTTAGAATTGCATAATTTATTAACTTAAATAATACGTAATTATTAAAACTACTTTTTTGGAGCTATACTTTTGAAGTCCTGTTGTGATTGAAAATTTTGATGTAAGTAAATTCAGTTGCCATGCGAATCCAATTTTGAAAATATAATTATATTTTAAGAGTTTAATATTTACACTACATTAGTTAGAAGCCAATCATCTATACACCATCCATATTCTATTTTTCGTTGGGTACCTTACAACCATAACTAATATGAATATTAGTTTAAAGTTTAACCTATATTTTTATATAAAATGTGGCCTTGAAAACAGTTTTTCCCACTCGTAGAATATGGGGTATTTGGTCACAAACCAGACACGAAGTTCACAAATTTCGCCGAGATCAGAAAAGAAATCGAGGACCAGATGCCCAAACCTAGCAAACCTGGAGACAGCACCAGAGGATTTTCCTCATTGCCGATTCAGCTCAAGATTTATGGCCCAAAAAGTATGTAACTTGGAAATGCTTCGAATATTTTAACTTAACATAATCCATATTTAATAATTTATGAAAGTAACAGGAGGTTTTGGAAAAGACAGTGTTTGTAACATCTTGCATACTGTCTGTCTATCACAAGAAGAGCTCTGGCTGTGGCTAGTTCACATGAGCGGTGGTATGGTGTCGAAGGATAAATCGTAAATTTCGAGATCACGATTATGAAAAATCATAAATTTGTATTTTTATGACTTGGGTAAATGACTAAAAATGTTCGTAGAGCATAAAAAAATTTAAAAAAAGCCTCATGACCGCTTTTGTGAACTAGCGACGGCTAGAGCTCTTCTTGTGATAGACAGACAGTAAGCATCACTCATACCTCCCTCCCCCTCTTGTCAGAAAAAACAAAGATCAAACCGCCCTTAAGTAAAATGCCTGTAATACGTTTCAGTGCTGAAGCTGACCCTCGTCGACCTTCCTGGGTTAGTGAGGGTTCCTCTGGACGTCAACGCTCCGGACTCTGTCAACGAAGTGCGACAGATGGTGCTGGACCACATCAGCCAACCGGAATGCATCATCCTGGCGGTCACCCCCGCCAACCAGGACCTCGCCACCTCAGACGCCCTGGAGATCGCCAGGGTGGTCGACCCCGCGAGTGAGTCCCTTTTGAATATCGCTAGTTCGAAAAACGGGAAAAAGTCCAAAAAATGAAAAATATATACTCAAACCTGTTTTTGTGCGGTGTATGAAAATTTCAATCAAATGGGAACATAGAACAAAAATCTTGTATATATGGCTACCGAAACATATACAATAGGGTGGGCCGAAAAAACACTTTTTATTTCTAAGTTGTAATAGCGCGGAAAAGTTGCGAATTATATAGACAAAGAGAAAGAAAAAAATTTTCAAAATCGGTTAATATCTTCCGATCGCGCATAGGCCCCATAGTTTGACAAAATATGAAAAAACTTCCTTTTTGTGATTATTTTTTTAACCAAATCAAAGGTTAAACTGAAGGTGAGTATAGCAAAACTCAACATCTCCACTTTCAGAAATTTTTCAGGAGAGCCCAAAAACGTGATACAGAGTCGCGTTAGCTTTGAAAACCAAACCAACGCAATCAAAGAGTTTCTCCCACCACCCATTAAGTTGACCCTTAATTATAATTTAATATCTTGAAACCAGACGCAATAACAGGGGTAAATGTTTTGGAGATGTTTAGTTTTGATGCAATCACATGGAGATGTTCAGTTTTGAAAAAATCACAAAAAACTTTAACAGTTTTAGCAACAGAAAAATAATTTAAACAAGTAAGAACATATTTATTTTAAACATGTTAAATAAAAATAGCTACAGATTTCAATAATATACTCCGTTTTGTTTAAGAGATGTGGATGCCAGGAGAATGACGTGCCAGAAAAATTTGGCCAGGAAACGTTTCCTTAAAAACATGAAATGTTGTGCATTAAACTCAGAAATGCGTGCCGCAAAGTAAAACTGGGTGACGTAATGCAATGAAACACACTTTAGTGTATAGACAATAAACCAATGTACTCTATTGTCAAATTTTACAACAGTTCCCTGTTGTAGAATTTCAAAAATAAAGTAAAAAATAAGCGTTTTTCCAAAAATTGTGGAGATGTTGAGTTTTGGAAAAATCAGCGCATATAGCTATGCGAAACTGAAAGGAGATGTTTAGTTTTGATCAATTCAAACGTGCTTCTAACAATGATTTTTGGGAGTGTGGAGATGTTAAGTTTTGATGAAATCACTAATTTTCACCCCACTTTTTTGAGGGGAAATACCCACTTTTGGAAGAAGATATTTTTACCTCTTGTGTAAACCTGGAACCTCAGTCCGAAACAGTAATAAAACCTATTTTGGTCGGGGGTGGAGATGTTGAGTTTTGCAAAACCCACCTTCAACTATCAAATATTGTTCATGATTTTTTTATGTGGAACTAATATAGTTATAGACGTAATCTTTCAGGTTCCATTCTTCTATCATTCTTGTTTCGTTAGATAAAATTTTTTAATGTTCATACAAATTTTGTAAAGTTGTTTTCCTTACATTTTTCAACAGCTTATAACTCTAGTACTATACAACTTAAAAACCTGTATAGTACTGTAAACCTGTATAGTCCCATTTTGTTCGTAATTTTTTTGTCGTTGATTTGGTGTGCATCGTGATCATCAGTGGCGGCTCGAAGGTAAAATTATAAGGGGTGCTGCTCCGGCGGTACCAAGTTGGCAACGTATTTTAAGCGATATAGTGCCAAATAATATTTATTTTAAACAAAAACGTGGAAAAAATCAAGTAGAAAATATGGGAACAATATAAAATTTCGGTTTCCCACTTAATAATTAAGCATTCAAGAACTGTCACTTGCCTATATTCCTGTGTATATCTGATTATTACGAAGTTGAAGATTATCAAGCGAATATAAACTAAAATCTACATTTCAAATTAAATTTGTTCATTATAAAAAGAAATAAAAACGTGGCTACAAAAAAGTAAACATAAATCTTTATTGACTTGCCGAAACATCAGAATAGATTTTTTCTCTCTGTTGAAAAGAAAAAAAAAAGAAGCTATAAATAAAATTTAAACAGTGTTGGAGTAAGAAAAGCTAAAAAGCCAATGTGATTTATTAAAGAAATCGTATATTTTTTTCTTCCCTCAGTTTTTTTTCACAGCTCTCTCAAGAGAAATGCTATCATTCTTTTGATTTGATACGATAGAGATAGTGCAGCGGTTCTCAAACTGTGCTCCGCGGAGCCCTTAGGGCTCCGCCAAGCATTTCCAGGGGCTCCGCGAAGAAATTTGAAATAAATACGTTGATATCTAATTTGCGTTGCTCTGAAATGTTATATAAATAACTTACTTTTAGGTGTTTCTTGTAAAGAACTTACTTTTGCTTCTTCCTACCCAAGTTTTTAGAGCTCTAAAATCATCCTTAAATTTAAGTGGATTTGGTGTGGAGCCTCCAATGAAGTGAGCTCTGTTGATTATAGTTTTTGTCTTTTTCAGGTCTTTTTTGGTTTACCAAAACAAGTTAAACCCTGTTTTTAGGCGCCGGCCCGTTTCGGCACCAATTTTTCTTCTAATTTTTAGAAGAATTATAAAAGTTCTATTTACTTTCATTTTATTTCTGCCGCTGAAACGGCCGTGCCCAAACGGCCCCGAGCCAAATAGTAGCACACTGAGCAACCCCACTCCCCCACCTTGCAAATTTATTTCTCAGCACCTTTTTTTATTAAGTTCAGCAAAATCATAATCCTACTTAAAAATGTATGTCCAAAATTCGGAGTAGATGTATCAAAACCAAATAAAAACCCGTTTTTAGTAGAGTCAAATTTCATGCCAATTCTGCCAAAAAATGTAAAAAAAGCTACATTGATCCTATGGCATGGGAGGGGATAAGGAATGATTTTGGGTCCCTGTGTAAATAAATTTCCATATGTACCTCTGACATATGGTAGCAGCCTCCCCAAACAGCTCTCGATTTCAAAAGATGAAGTAACTTTTAAGAAAACAAAATTTACAGATGTACAGATTTCTGTATGAATCCTTTGTTCATGCATCACGGGCATAATGATTAAAAAGTGATATCTTTAACATTCAGAAATTTAAAACAAAGATTTACATTGCATACAATGATAAATTATAATTGGTTAACAAAATATTCAATATATCCCGGGGTGTATATAGGAGGGGCGAGGGGGCCCTGCCTCCCCCCCCCGTAAAGTCGCACTACGTATAACAAAGCAAGTTAAAACCATGTTATTTAGGGTCAAATTTCCGAAATTCTTCTGGGGGAGGACCCCCAAAACCCCCTATTGTACTTGAAACTTTATTATTTTCAATTTTTATAATAAGTTCGTTCAAATTAAAATACTACCTAAAAATGAATGTCCAAAATTTGGACAATGATGTACCTAAAACGAGTTAAAAACTGTTTTTAAGGATCACATTTCACAAATCTTCTGGGGAGGAAGGACCCCCAGACCCTTTTATTGTACTTGGATCTTAATTCGTCACAATTTTTCTTACAAATAAATTATCTTGGATGCAAATTATACCTAAAAATGATTTTAAAAGCTACGTTAAACTGATAAATTTGAATGGGAGGGGCTGAGGAATAATTTTGGACCTCTCCCAAAATAAATTTCTATATAAACTACTGCATTTATGCTTTTATTTCTAGAAGAATTGGGTTTTATGTAATTTGCTTTTTATACTTTAAAAATTTATTTCGGAAAAGGGCTCCGCGAAGAATTTGTCTCTTGAAAAGGGCTCCGCGACATAAAAAGTTTGAGAACCCCTGAGAGAGATAGTGTTTTGTACCACGATAGGTACATCTGCGGGGGCTGATCGACCCGGAAAGAAATCTGTTGGCGAGACGGCCTAGCAGAGAATCATTTATTGAAAAAGGATTATAAGGGACAAAGATTAAAGGGGGAAATAGATAATTTTTTAAATATTGTACAGCAAATAAAAATTGGAATTTCGGGAAATTTTGGTTGGGGGTGCTGCAGCCCCGCAGCCCCTATGGACGAGCCGCCACTGGTGATCATCATTTTCAAAAAGTTTTTTTAAAAATTTGAAAATAGTGAAAAAAAATTAAATAAAAAATAATTTAAAAAATTTTCTTTTGAAAAAATATTAATAGCCTTTTAACTCTTAAAATGAACAAAACTACCCAATTTCAAGTTGAAAATAAAATTTAATCATGTATAAAAAAATAAAAATAACCGTAATTTAGTCAAATCCCTAAACATTCCCTAAAATTTTACACCAAGAGCGATTCACCCATGGAAAATTGTTCAAATCACTTGAGGGTGTTTATATGACTAAAAACATGTAAAAAATGTCGCATAAATTTCAGAAAATAAGACAACAGATTCGATTCAAGATCTTACAGTGCTAGTTCCCAACTCTAAGTTAATTCAATTTGCATGAATTTTAACTGAATATTCCTTAGAAATGTGTTTAAATCCAATTTTTTATGTTCTGAAGCTTTTAATTTACTTTGATTTGACAAGTTAAAAGTAAAAACAATTAGATATAAACATAATTCTTAGAAATTTTCAGCAGAAATGCATGCAAATTGAATTAACTAAACTAGTACTGTTAGATTTTGTACCGAATCTATTAATTGTCGTATTTTCTGAAATTAATGTGATATTTTTTACATGTTAAGTCATATGAACACTAGGGTGTCCCTTATTTAGGCGTTTTTTCAAAAAGTCGAGGAAACTTTTGCGACACCCCCCAATTTTTTTCCTTTTGGTACCCTAAGAAAGTGTGCAAAATCTTAAATCAATCAGATAATATTAACACGTGCCCCAAACGGCCTAAAGTTAGAAAAATTTAAATTTGTTCTCATTTTTTCGAAAAATTTTAAAAATATGTTTAAAAAATCCGTTTCCGAATAATAGGGCTCTAACACATTTAAACAATCTTATTTGACCTTTTTTTCATTACTAGTTAGGCCAAAATGCCCAGTTTGTAACCTAGCCATCAATCAGAAAATCCTCAAATTTGTCCATTTTACACTGAGAATAGAAGAATCAAAACGCAGTGGTAAATGACTTAAAACCGCAAAATTCCATGATTAAACACCATTTGTAGACCATATTGATGTGGAGATAAATTTTCTGGAGCTCAAATTAATTATGGGTTGGTTAATTACAGACGCCATATTGGATTGCATTAAAACTAAAAAAAATTCTAGAAAAACGGTAAGGGCATATTTGATATCGGGTAATGGGTGTATGAGGTTTCTAAACTCAATTAAGACTAATAAAATCCTCTTACACAACTTTTTAAAGCTCTTTACGCAATTGAAAGGGCCATCAGATCTCCTAATACAAGTGTAAACCATGATTTCAGGACTATAGATGGTAATAAATTCTATACACCTAAAACCGGTAAGAGAAATTCTGGGAAAAAGTTAATAATAAGACTCCACAGTACCCTCGAGTATTTTATTCCGTAAGTTAGTTGAAAATCTGAAGAAGATACAAAATTAACCCGTTCATTATAATGATTGAGTTATACTCTGTGAAGATAAGCAATTAACCATGTTTATAGAGACTGTTCTTTCATTTTATCATAAATTTATACATTAACATCAAAATACCTGCAATTCAAATAATTAGGCTCATTAAAAACTAAGACAATTATATTGGCTACGTGAATATCATAAATATTAACAACAGTTTCTTAAAATCATTCCTTCTTTAAAGTATGTTTTTAGTTAGAGCTATTCTTCGCTCTAAGTTTCCTACCTCCAGATTCTCAAAGAAGGCTTTGAGGGTTTAAAATAACTTAATTTCATAAACAATTTTCATGAAAAACTTACTTGAAATCTAAGTACTTCTTCAATGACGTTTACTGATGATAAGTCGACAGTGCGAAGAAAAACTATGGGTATAGTAGAAGAGTTATAGAAACTGAAGTTTATATTTAACATATTCTTACAGCCTCAAACAAAACAACAGTGTTTAATTGTTTTAATGACACTAATTTGTTAAATTGCAGGTATTTTTTATGTTTATGTATAAATTTAATGATAAAATACAAGAACAATCTCTATAAACATGATTAATTGCTTATCTTCACAGAGTATAACTCAATCATTATGAAGAGCGGGTTAATTTTGTATCTTCTTCAGCTTTTCAACTAAATTACGGAATAAAATACTCGTGGACACACTGTGGAGTCTTATTATTAACTTATTTCAAGAATTTCTCTTGCCCGTTTTATGTGTATAGAATTTATTACCATCTATAGTTCTGAAATCATGGTTTGCACTTGTATTAGGAGATCTGATGGCCTTTATAATTGCGTACAGAGCTTTAAAAAGTTGTGTAAGAGGATTTTATTAGTCTTAATTGAGTTTAGAAACCTCATACACCCATTACCCGATATCAAACATGCCCATACCGTTTTTCTAGAATTTTTTATAGTTTTAATGCAACCCAATATGGCGTCTGTAATTAAGCAACCCATAATTAATTTGAACTCCAGATAATTTATCTCCACATCAATATGGTCTACAAATGGTGTTTAATCATGGAATTTTGCGGTTTTAAGTCATTTACCACTGCGTTTTGATTCTTCTATTCTCAGTGTAAAATGGACAAATTTGAGGATTTTCTGATTGATGGCTAGGTTACAAACTGGGCATTTTGGCCTAACTAGTAATGAAAAAAAGGTCAAATAAGATTGTTTAAATGTGTTAGAGCCCTATTATTAGGCAACGGATTTATTAAACACATTTTTAAAAATTTTCGAAAAAATGAGAAAAAAGTCAAATATTTCTAACTTTAGGCCGTTTGGGGCACGTGTTAATATTAACTGATCAATTTAAGATTTTGCACACAGTCTTAGGGTACCAAAAGGAAAGAAATTGGGGGGTGTCGCAAAAGTTTCCCCGACCTTCGATTTTAAGGGACACCCTAATGAACACCCTCAAGCGAGTTTATGAATTTTCTGTGAGTGAATCGCTCTTGTTGTATAATTATAGGAATAGTTTAGGGACTTGCCTAAATTTCGATTATTTTTATTTTTTTATACATGATTAAATTTTATTTTCAACTTGAAATTGGGTAGTTATGTTCATTTTAAGAGTTAAGAAAATGTTTTTAACTTTTTTATTAATTTTTTTTTTCATTTTTTCCAAATTTTTAAAAAAACTTTTTGAAAATGATCATGATGCACACCAAATCAACGACAAAAAAATTACGAACAAAATGGGACTGATTTCAGGTTTTTAAGTTGTATAGTTCTAGAGTTATTAGCTGTTTAAAAATGCAGGGAAAACAACTTTACAAAATTTGTATGAACATTAAAAAATTATATCTAACGAAACAAGAGTGATAGAAGAATGGAACCTGAAAGATTATGTCTATAACTATTAGTTCAACATAAAAAAATCATGAACAATATTTGATAGTTTAATCTTTGATTTGATTAAAAAAATAATCGCAAAAATGAAGTTTTTTCATATTTTGTCAAACTTTGGGGCCTATGCGAGATCGGAAGATATTAACCGATTTTAAAATTTTTTTTTCTTTCTTCTCGTCTATATAATTCGCAACTTTTCCGCGCTATTACAACTTCGAAATAAAAAGTGTTTTTTCGGCCCACCCTAATATACAACAAGGGTCTAGCTAGTGAAACTAGTCTTCGCCGGCTACATGGTAACTGTATCCATGGAAACTATTCACTGCGTATAAAAAAATATTTTTTAATTGTGCTGCGGAAACTATTTTTTATAACTACTCTCGAATTTTTTATGCGGTCCCTAATCCTCACATAAAAACAAGTTTGTTTGACTCTACAGTAAAGCATCGTTTATAATAAGTCTTTCAAGGGACCGACGTAAAACGACATGTAAATGAAAAGACGTATAATTGAAAACATCAATGATTATTAGGTTTCTAATGCTCCTAATATAGATTTACGTAATTTCAATAAATTTGGGGTTTTCTAAAGAAAAAATGCTTCAAAACTGTTTTTAAATTGAAAATAATAATTAATTTTTAAAAATTAAAAGAATTTAACAAAAATGAATCAAACCATACTTTTATATTTTATCCTAAATATTTATTTGAGTTTTCATATCTTCAGTACTATCTTGCACATCCTAAACACCATCCGAACACATTGCATTCTATATGAATATCAAATCTTATATCTATTACATTTTTTGGGAAGAAATCCTTTATTACAAGACAGTTGGAAACGACGTATAACCGATATTGCACGTCGTATAAACGAAGAATTTTTGCATTAAAATGAATAGGAATGAATTGGGGCTTCGCTAAAACGACGTTTAAATAGAAAAGTCGTATGAACAAGAAACTGTAAACGGTGCTTTACTGTATTGACTTTTTGTGCTCAAAAAAATCTCCAAGCTTTACAATTCAAATAAGTGGAGAGAGCTCTAAGAGAAATGACAGCTTCAAAATTGAGTAAATCAATGTTTTCATCTTGGCATGAAACTTTTTGTTTCAAATATGAAAACCTAATTATTTCAATTTTGAAACACCAGACACTACTCGGTTTCAAACAAATCAACAGTCATCACTCTAATTATAATTTATTTTAATTTACGTTTAAAAATTTGGAAATTTTGAGAAACTATGGAACTACTTGTACCTCAGCTTTGGGTGTTGCCGGTTTTTTCCTATTTTCTCAAAACTCTTTTGTTTTTGGACTTACTCCTTTTTCAAACTGACGATTCAATTCAATTTTCACTCATCTCAATCCATAAAAATATAAAATAACATCGATTGACAATGATTTTGGTTCAGGGGAGAGGACTATTGGCGTCATTACGAAGATTGACAGAATGGAACCGTGTACTGATGCAAGAAGTATCCTGGAAAATCGAGAAATTGAACTGAGAAGAGGTATTTGTGCGCCAATTTCTATCTTGACCACTTTAAGTTCAGTTGATAAATACCCATTTCTACTAAGGAAATAGTCTCGGACTAAACTCATAGATACTTATATAGACGAAAATTCAGAGGAGTTAGTAGATGATTCAAAATACTTTCTGCGGGAAATTAGCTGCGGAATTACAGTAGAAAAGCTGTAAAAATATTCTTAAAAATCATCATTGTTAACGCCAAATGCAATTCTACAAGGAGAGAAATGCTGAGAACCGCCAAATTCTTAAATGAACTATGCTACGTTTTCTCTGAAACAGTAGTAGAATCCTAAACAACTAAATCTTACTCCATCGGTAATGGCATTTGAACCATGAGGACGAAGCAGCTTTCTATGAGTAAGCTAATGTCCCAAAGTCTTTTACATCTCATCTCATCTCTGGAACAGTTTAAATCGGCCAATCAAAAAAGGTTCATCAAATGCATTTCAAGTCACCAAGTGGTGCTAACGGCTGTATTCACCACTAACTTGACCTAAGGTTAACCTGGAATCAAGCCTTTTCGACAACTCTGATTGGTTTAAAACTTGTTTCCCTTTTTTAACAACCAATTAAAAGCTTGATTCCAGGTTAACCTTAGGTTAAGTTAGTGGTGAATACAGCCATAACTATCAAAGGAAACTCGGAACCTAATTTTCAATATTAACTTGCTTACTTTTACGTATCCTCTCTTAATAATATTCCGCAGCTGACTTTTTTCACAATAAGTGTTTTGAATTCCTGTAAAATTTTAGTCCGTTCTTGTTAGATTAGCTTAGGGACGTTTCCTTGTAAGTAGTACTTAATTTTTTAAAAAAATAAAGAGTTTTAGCGGTAAAATGATGTTTTCTGAATGATTTCCTCTAATGTGGAATTGCAGGATACATTGGAGTAATAAACAGGAGCCAGCAAGAAATCGAAGAGGGTAGAAGCATCGACTATATTCTTGAAGAGGAAAAAAAGTTTTTTGAAAATCATCCCAGCTACAAGTAAATATTTAAGTTTTTTATAGTCAAACTAATTAAATCGCTCAGTGGTTTTGTAAAAGATATCTAACGGCTGTATTCACCACTATAACCAACCTAACCTATGTTTAACTTTTGGAATCAACTTCTAATTGGTTGTTGAAAAGGGGAAAAGCTGATCTAAAAATGTATCTTTATTTTATTTAAAGAATAAAATTATCACAAATGCTTTCGTAATACTTATTTACCCAAAAGTGCTTTTCATTTCATAAAAACTTGCGTTTCAGAGATCTGACCCATGTGTTGGGAATTCCGAATCTCCGAAAAATGCTGCAAAAGACCCTGAGGAGCCACGTCAAGAACTCTCTGCCCGCTACCCGATCCAAAATTTCCGAGAAAATGTCCAAAGTGGAGAGGGATCTGGAGGATTTGAATGAAAAACTGGGAGCTGATGGAAGCAGTGGAAAATACTACATGCTGAGGTATTCTTCTCTTCACGAGTATTTTAGTGGGAAATATGAATAAGACCAAAATATAAATAAAATCGAGGTTGCTCTTTCAGCTGCCATTTAGATAGGATTTCCATGACTGTCATTTTTGTTCCATTAAAAGTAGTTTAATCCTTTATGTCCCGACGGGACTTATAAGTCCCACTTCCCTATGTTCTAAATTCGTCCAATTTTCGTCATGTCAAGGCCAAATTTTGTTTACTACTTCTAGTTGCAGTTACGTAAACTTGACATATTTGGGACGAGCTGTGCTACTAGGGTTAATATGAAGCTTATATGAGGAGCAAACAATCAAACCGTGTTTTCTCCAAAAAAAAATAAAAAATGAGTTACTGCTATTTTCATGATCTCCACATTAAACTGCACAAAATAATGCTATTATCTTCAGATAAAACAAGTTTTAACCTATTCTAAAACTACTTAGAAAATTGATGTTTCAATCAAAAAGTGTTTCCTCTAGAGCCTGTTTTCAGTCAAACAGTGATTCCTCCACAGTCACAGCCAATCATAGCTGTTCTTACTCGTCACGTGACCCACTCATTTGTCAGCGTAAAGTTGGTGATGTAAAAATATTGGTGGGGACTTTTTGATACGAAATCACCTAATGTTTATTTTAAAAAATTACATTGTATATCAGAAATAAAAATAATAGTTTTTGAGGAGAGTAGGATTAATGTTGGAAAGTCCATGGTTGGTAGTCCATGTTGGAAACATTCAAACCATGTTTCCTCCTATGTGTTCGATCAAAACGTGATTTCTCCAAATTTCATATGCCTTTTTTAATAATTAATTTTAAGTTTTTAGGTAAATTATGACTATAAATCTTCTCAGTTACTCGTTATAGAACTTAACAAACGATAATTAGGTTTTTAAATTAGTTATTTTTTAAGTTACTAGGGGGCTCTGCCCCCTGCTCGCTATCGCTCACCAACCCCCGGAACTGCTTCGCAGTTCTATGAAGATCGCTTCGTGATCTTAGCGAGCAGAGCTCGCTTGTTTCATCTCAACTATCCAGTAAAACCTGGAACTTGTCTGCTTAGTTAATGATAATTTAAAATCGAAACCTTTTATCACTCTAACTTACCAATAACTTAATGCGGACCATAACTACAAAAATATCAAAATAAAACTGTTACTAAAATATTCCTTTTTAGTTTACCAATAATTTAACCGAAATGTTTTCAAAAATATCCAGCAAGTCTACTAATTATCATCAACCATCTTAGAGAAAAAAAACATGCCATTGAAAAACTTTTAAATTTATAAAATGCACGTGTGTATCTAGTGAATCATCGGGAATAAGAAATCAGACTCATAAAGATAATCGCCTGTTTCTCTAGTGAACGACCAGAAAGAGAAGAAAAAATTTAAACTTGGTATCTTGATAATTCTAAAACTAATTCGAATTTTTTAAAAAACGAAACGCCAATCTTTCTATAAAAAATAATTGTATGCGTGTTTAAAATATCATAGTTCTACTGTGATTAGTTTTTCTATTATAACGAAAAAACCGAAAAAGGGTAAAAAATTTCAAAGCTTTAGAATTTAATTACTCCAAAAATAATTCGAAATTCGAAAAAAGGGTGACGAGGTGCACAACTTCATACCTAAGAGTATGTGTCTGCAAAAAATCATGTTTCTGCTGTAAATAGATTTTGCTGGGGGCGAACTCGCAGCTGAAAAAAATAATTTTCGACTTTGACATTAAATAACTCCAGAACTAATTATCTAATTAATTAGGTTTGGAAATTGAAATGACCCTCATACATTTGTCTACTAATGGTCAAAATTTCATAATATTCCTTCAAATAGTTTTTGCGTAGTGATAGTTCAAAGTGTTCAAAAATATCATTTTCTGAAACGGCGGCGGCGGCGGCGGTGACTGTTACTTTTTTTTAATATAGAGAGATTAGTTTTTTGTTTCCTGAAAATTTGTATTTGAAGGAGAAAGCATGGTTTGATTGTTTGCTCCTCAGATAGGATTTCCATGACTGTCATTTTTGTTCCATTAAAAGTGTTTAATCATTTATGTCCCGACGGGACTTACAAGTCCCACTTCCCTATGTTCCAAATTCGTCCAATTTTCGTCATGGCAAGGCCAAATTTTGTTTACTTCTAGTTGCAGTTACGTAAACTTGACATACTTGGGACGAGCTGTGCTACTAGGGTTAATATGAAGCTTATATACTTAATATACTTATAGGGATAACGTATAAAAAATATACAGCACAATTTTTCTGAAAAACATAATTTGGGACATAAAGGGTTAGAACTACGATAAAAATCAATGTTTTTTTGCATTGGGAAAATATTTTATCCCTCAGTGTAGTGACGGTACTCAAAAGTATCAATTTAAATAATTAAAAGCTCTAGCGGATTAAATTTTCCAAATATGATTATTTTATTTATGTATATCCCTTAATTTTCAATTTAGTGACTAAAAAAATATTTGCGCGAAAAAAAATTGCAGGGGATAGATAAAGGGTTAATCAAGATGGGGTGGAATTTTGGGTTTCCTCTTAGATTTATGCTTTAAGTTCAATAACGACGACAAATCATCAAATAAATACATATAGCATACGTAAAAGCTACAGAAATGGTACTGAATACAGCATAATGGTATATATAGCTACAGATATAGTTGATGCAAATTCACATAATTAGGAATCAATCCTTTCGGTGTTTTGAATAGTAATTTAGGGACCTCTCCTTTCCCGTTATCATTGTTTTATTGAAAATATTTTTGTTTTGGGTATTTTTAAGTTAATAAGATATATCCATCACTAACGAGGAAAAAAAGACAAAATACAGTCGAATCCGCTTAATGTGATCACGGTTAATGTTATCAATCGGATAATGTTATCGAAATCGACAGGTCCCGATCATTCCTATTTAATTTAATATAAAATGCATCGTTTAATGTGATCAACTATGAATCATGACTCCGCTTAATGTTATCAAAATTTGTCCATATTCCCTTTAAAGCGACCGCGTTTGAGTGTTCGAGTTTCATTTTGATGGTCAATATTACAAGTAAACATTTTCCACTGCCCCATGAGAGCATCTGGCGCTTTTTTTTCTGAAACTCAGTATGAGTAAGATCAAAAGTAAGAGAGATAAAGAAAACATTCCGCATATATTGAAAGAAAACGGTTATGGGGGAGTCCGAATCCATGCTTGTGATTGGTTAAAGAAACCACCCAGATCGACGCTTTGCAGATGACTGATAAGAGATTTGAATTTTACCTTGTGTTCAATAAACAAGCGGTTTATTGGAGTGGAAGGATATAATGGAGTGGAAAAAAGAGACCTTTGTATACAAATAAAAATACGAAGTAAGCGATTATTTAACTTTTATTAATTGAACTACTCTTATATTTTCCACTTAAAATATTGCCTAGTTTTAAAATAGTGTTTTGAATACATTTATCACGATTACATGATTTTGATTTTAATGCAAACAATTTTTTTACACTGTTTGCTGTTTTTTGATATGAGATCGCTTATTGTTATCGATCGGATAATGTAATCAGTTTAGTCTCGGACAATTGCGATCACATTAAGCGGACTCGACTGTATAACAATACTTAAGATGACTGCTCCCTCTTTACCTGTTAATAGACCCTCATTTTAATTATCTTTTTTTAAGCGGATTCACTCTTAAACGGCCATAATAAAACCGAACCAAAAGGCAATAAGGAAGTTACTTGTGTCAGATTTTCAAAAACAAACAAGTGATCCGTATGGTTTTTTGTATGGTAAAAAAATATCTGGTCAATTTTTCAAAAAAATATACAGGTAATTAAATACGAGATTTTATTATTTAATTCGTTTTACTCGTATTTTAATTTAAAAGTAGAGAAAAAAAACACGTGACTGAAAACGTTTATTGTTTAAGATCTCAACAATCATACCATCAACTCCATTGCTTTCCAACAATGTTTATCGTACGATGACGTCACATCCCAAACTCTTGGCGTTTTCACGCGCTCTCAAAAAAAGGGGATTTTTGTTAATTTTTTTGACAGTCAAAAAATTTCTCGATCGGCCTCAAATTTAAGGTAGTTGCTTATTTTTGCAAGAAGAATCGATTAAAAAATATAGTCCAGTATTTTTGTTTAAATTTTTTATCCGATAAAGGAATCCAAGAGGAATATACGCGCAAAAATTTTTTTAATTACGATGCTTACTTATTTTTTTAATTTAATTTAAAATTTGAATTTTAAAAAGGGGTACGAAAACTTCTGGTTTTAAACAACGGTTTAGGATTCAAAGCGATTGTTGATTTTTACTTTAGGCTGCCATCGGAGCAAAAAAAAACTTTAAAGTAAGGCGGAAACAGGTCTGACGTCATTTAATCCTAAACATGTGCAAAGGGATTGTCGATTTTTATTTAAAATATTGAATGAACTAAATTTTTTAAAAAACTTTTTCATGTCGATTTCTAAATTTAGATCTTTCTTTTACTAGGAAAATGAATTTTTCTGTTTTCAAAAAATGCTGGAATTGCCCATTTTTGTAAGTACTCCTGTATTTATCTAAACTGGAATATTTTATCGGCAGGCTTGTCACCGATTTCATCGAAGACATCAACGTCGAGCTGATGGGTAACTCTGAAACTATAAAAATAGGACAGGTGTCGGCTGGGGCCCTAATAAACTTCAAACTAAATACAGAAGTCTTGGGCTACCTGCACTTGGTAAAGTTTCTGATGTTTTACATTTCATTGTGCATTTCAAATAATCTTGTATGGTTCGTAGGCTATTCCGGAGAAGGCATTTTGGGGCTGGTCCTTCACGTTTAGTATTGAAATTTTGAGTTTGGGAACTACCATGCAAAACAAAGAATCCAAAATAAACGCTCGAAAATCCTGAAATTCTTTGGTATCCCGAAAATTTAAGACATAATGTCCATCTGCATTTTTATTAATAAACAACAAAATTACCTCAGTGTTTAGTTGACTCAAAACACAGGGGACTTAAAAATTCTTCAACCTTGATAAATTCATCCCTGAAAAAAATAAATCCAAATTAATAAATTAGTTATATTATAGAAGATGTTGTATTTCAATTATGAATATGTAACCTTTCATGGTAAAACAGAGTACATTTTTCTCAAATGAAAATCTTTCAAGTTTACTTTTAAACTACTATTTGTATAACATTTAAAGTTTATCCATTAAAGCCCTTAAGTATTGATAAAGTATTCAAACGGAATAATCCTACTATATGTACTCGTGTTACAAATTTTAATTTTTTTACCCTAAGAATCATTATTGTCTTATGACATTCTACATTTACTTAAACGGCAATTTACAAGAGAAAAAGAAAAAAAGCATCGGGAATTATTAATTGGACACTAATTGGATTAGAATCCCTTAAAAGTGCATTTATAATTTAAAATAATACATTACGATGAGAAATAAAATAGAAGAGTATATTACTACAAAAAATATATATGTTACAGTTAAAGTCCGGAAATCAGTTAATTTGCAGATAACCTAGGTAATTTGCAGATTAACGAGGGTGATCCGTTAAAGAGCGAAATTTTTTTCAATTTCTAAGATTACCTAGGTAATCTTGAAATTACCTAGGTATTCTGCACTCTACCGACTAGACACTCGTTAATCTGCATACTACCTGTAATCAGTTATTTTACATATTAACGAGGGTGATCCGTTAAAGTACAAAAATTTATTTAATTTTTATAAAAAGTTTAAGGTGGTTGGGGGGGCTGCCGCCCCCCCCCAAACCCCCCTGCCCTAACTAAAACCAAACTCGTTTTGGGGGTAAACAGTAACAATGACGAATCAAAAAAGGGGACTCGGTACTTTTTGATATTACACAAAGCACGCAAATCACACAAAAATAGTATTGAAATAGGAATTTTAATACGAATAGAATATAAAAGTACCAACTTAGATTTTGTATCAATTGTGATTTTTCGATCTCGATTTGACAACATATTTCAATGAGCACTTAAAATAGCAAATCTTAATGAAAGCGCGGTGTAATCGGCTGCCAGCCTATCCTAAACTATTGCTAGGATTCGCGATCGATTACATATCTTTAACCCTTGCCTAGGTTCTTGCGATTATTGAATTAACGTTTGTTGAAAAGATATTTCAACTGCTGGGACATTTGCTTTCGTTAAAAGAAATCTCTGTCACTCTGAAGTTGGATCTTCAACACCAGTTTTAAAATACCAGTTTTAGTAGTAATTTACTGAACTTAAGCTTGTAAATTTACTGTACTTACTTGCTTGTATTAGTTTGTTTAACATTCAACTTGACAACTACCAGTGCTACGCACTAAATTTGAAATCAAAACACAAAATATGACAACAAACTACGTATTGAAACCCGACTGCGCAGGGGTAAGCGCATGGCGCAGTGAGCATCTCAAGATTTTAACAGAGAGGATTGAGCGAAACAAACTATTTTGAACTTCAACTATCAAGAGGCAGTTATAGTGTAGATTCCCTAGGTAAAATGCGAAAAACTCAAATATCCGCACATTAACGACAGAAATCAGTTAATCTTAAGTTTACCTAGGTATTCTTTAGAATAACTAATTTTCAACTTTAGCGGTAACATATATACATTACAAGAAAACAATACAAAATAGATATTGCGAATACAGTCACACCTCTTTTTGTGCGAGGAATAGGGACCGCACAAAAAAATTGCATAAAAAAAGTTCGCACCAAACTTCGCGAGTAGCTATAAAAAATAGTTTTCGCAGCACATTTAAAAAATCCTTTTTTTATGCGGTGAATAGGGACATCATAAAAAAGTCTCACGTAGGACCGTAGAGAAAATCCCTCAGCATAGCTGAATTGAAAAACTCTAAGTTCGGACTGTAACGCAATCCCCACCCTTCAGCTGAATTGAGAAACTGTTTCTATACCCACCGTACACTTTTTTTTTCAGTTACCATGTAGTCGGCGACGACTGTTGCTTCATGGGACCCATGTATGTCTTGGTAGCCAGATATACGAGATTTTTGTTCTAATTTGAAATTTTCATACACCACACAAAAAAATAGAAGGGAAAAATCGCACAAAAAAAAGTCGCACAAATAAAAAATCGCACAAAAAAGGTTCGCGCAAAAACAGGTTTGAGTGTAATAGGATTGGCAGAGGTCGGTTTCTACCAATATTTACCATAATATTATTAGTTAACACGAGTTAAATGTTATTCTACTTCGAAGTTACGGAGTTTTTAATCTTTATCCAAAATATGTTGTATTCTTGTAGAAAATACTCTTCTGATTAGGCAAGAACTGCTCCACACTATTGGTTCACTTTATTTCCATTTTGCATAAAATGTAAAAATTTCTGAGCTGAAAGTAGTAGAATTTTGAGTCTTCAAATTAATTTTGCAGTCATTGGTACCGAAACCTGAAGATTTGACTTCCCTCATAGCAAGTTTAAGCGGAATCAAGTAAGTTGTTCATTTGTTAAAAAGCAATCGGCCATAACCAATAAAAAAATTTTTTTTACATGCAATTTACTGAAACTGGTAAGGGGTCATCCATAAATTACGTGAGGTGTTTTTTCCAAAATCTGGACCCCCCTCCCCCCTTGGTGAGATTTAGTGAGATTTTGCTGGACCCCCCCTCCCCCCCACGTGAGAAATAATTTTTCTCCTTCCTTCTCATATATTCCTTTCTCATACTTAAAAAAGAAAGAAAATCGTATAATTTCTAACTTAAAAAGTTGACGTGAGATTTTAATCGACCCCCCCTCCCCCCTTGGTGAGATTTGGTGAGATTTTTCCAAACCCCTCCCCCCCCCCTTTTTGACCTCACGTAATTTATGGATGACCCCTAAGTAGGTGATTAAATCAATAATCTTGCATATTCTGTTGTCAGTGGAGTAGGATTGGGAATATATCCCCACCATAAATTTTCCTTTTTGACCATAAAAAAGCAACTGAATTACTCCCATATCCTCTCAAAAAATTTTTCCAACTACGCCGCTGTAATAAGGTAATAGGTAAATTTGGGCTATTATAATTAACGTTTCGAGAAAAATTAAGAGAAAGAAAGCCTCTGTACCAAAATGTAGCTAACGTACGAGCTGCGGCTGTGAACCCCTTTCAATCCTAAGCCGCCCGAGATTCCTATTGAATTATATGGAAAATTTAGGGCGGCTAGGATAGGACTGAAAGGGATAAAAAGCCGTTAACTGTAGAAGTCGTTTTTCCTTGATAGTATACACTATGCAGGAAAACTAACTTTACGACCACAGTTCTTAGACTCGAGGTGGGTTAACCATATAACCACAGAACTTGTAAAACAATCCTCTCAAACCGATGTCATTGAATTGAATAACTGTCACTAGCGTAATATAAATAGAAATTAATTACAATAACTTAAAAATTTGAAAAAAAAATGGAAACTGTTTAAAAAAATTTTAGTTTTTGGATGTGGTTTTAAGAATATTTCTAAAAGCTTAATGGTTTTAATAGATACTTTCTTGCTTCCATAACTGTTTTATTTAAACTTTCTTTAAGATATTCGGATATAGGACATCCTCTTAATTATCATTATACTATCTGCATATTTTCCTAAAGATAATAAGAAATACTTTGTTAGAATACAAGTTTTTTTTAAAGAAATTTCATTGTTAAGGAACGATTTTAAGCTTCTACATAGAAACTATAAAAATAGTTTGGAACTCGATGTGTTCTATTTTTTTAAACTCAGTTGGTAGTTTAACCCTCTGACTGAGCATCCCGCGATTTCCACGGGCAACTCAAATGTATCAAATTCTGCGCATCCTGCGATTTCCATGGGAATGTGTTTTTCTTTATTTCTTTATTGAGGATTGCATCAGATATAGCGAAATGGCTATGAATCTGATCATGATTCATTAAACTTGCTCAATAAACTAAACGGAAAATAACTATAATTCAATTGAAATTTATTTTTTAACAATTTTTTTTTGGGGTGATAACATCTGAAATTGGTTTCCTGGCAACTTAGTTTCACATGATTAAAATCTATACAAAAGTCTTTTCTAGAAAGAGAAAATGCATTTTTCAATTCCTCAATATATATAGATTTAAAATATGCAATAAAAAATAACACAATTTTTGAAGCGATTTCGGTTTAAAAATTGAGTAGTCAGAGGGTTAACATCTGTGAACACATCTTAACTATCAATAACTAATTAGTACAATGGCTAATTTTTCAGACCACGTTTGTCCTGTTCCTCTCTGGCTTTAGATGCTATCAATGCTAAACTTATATCGGAATACGAATACCCTTTGAAGAAATCTGTGGAATGTATTCAGGTTGTTCTTGAAGATACGGTCACGAAGTGTGCAGAAGTGGTAAGTGTATGAAAATAATTTTATTGGAGGTTCTAAATGCACTTAATTGACGATAAAAAAGTGTAAAATAATACGGATAATTTTGAATTATTTTCTTATTTAAACTTGGAAAAGAGAAATTTTTAATGCATCCTACTTTTGAGTAAAAAGATGTTACACGGGGCAGTGGCGTATAGTGGAAGGAAGGGGCCCTGCCCCCCCTGATATTCGAACTTGGTGTACCAAACCAAACAAGTTGAAACCTTGTTTTTAGGGTCAAATTTCAAAAACATTTCTGGGGACCTCCAGATCCCCTTTTGTACTTAGAACTATTATTTAAATAGCTTTTTTATATTAACCCCTTAACAGTGTCGCCCGAGCTCTGCTCGGGCAACTACTACATGCAGAATTTGTGATGCCCGAGCTGAGCTCGGGCGGGAGAAAATATAACGTTTCCGTTTTGTGAAGCCCAAACTGAGTTCGTTTCGATGATAATAGTGATTTTTCGTCGTTTAGAGATTGTGAGGATTGTAATCTTCTTAATTTTATAAGATGTGTGTGTAATCCAATACTTTTTTATGTGTATGTTAAAATAATTAATACTCTTGTAATTGCATTTAAATTTTGATTTTTTTATAAAGCATTATTTTCTTATGCTAATAATAATATAAAGAACAAAATTAAACAGCCCAAAATATTTTCCATTTTTGGTCAATTTTTCTGAAATAAATGTCACTGTTATCCCTCCCGAAATAAAATTCTATATACGCCATTGACAGAAGGTATCCAAAAAGTTTGGTGTCAAACTTAGCTGATCTATCCTGTCATTACAAACAAGACTCGTAGGAACCAACGTCCGCAAATATAAACTGTCCGCTAGAGAGGACTAAGTTCTACGGCGAAGGGGTAACGTTTAATTTTTTTTATTTTAGGGAAAACTTAATTTTTTTTATTCTATTCCTAAAAACAGATTATAAACACTTTGGAACATTCCTGGAATAAAGTCAATTGAAACATTTCTAGCTTGAACATTAATACTTTATCCTTAATCCTTATTACTAATCCTTATAACGTTAAAAAAAGCGGCCAGTGGGCACTGAGTTTGACACCCCTTTGCCTTAATGAACATCTTTTCACTTTTATTTTTATTTTGAAGATGAAATCGTATCCTTCGATGAAGAATGAAATAGTTTACAAAATCAAGGAAAAAATAAAGGAAGAATCTTTGAAGACTTACAACAGGCTGAAAGATCATGTTCATGCCGAAATGAACTACGTCAATTTGGAACATCCTCATCTAGATCTCTCCGTGTAAGGTTTTCTTTTACCCTGTTTAAAAAAATATTTGTCAAATAAAGTTCTTAACTTTATTAAACTCTTTAACTCTTAAAAGCTGGGAATTTTTTTCCATTGAAATACACATGTACAAAAACTCTTTCAATGTAAAAATATTAAAATTTCTTAATGTAAACTTGCAATCTACAGATGTGATGATATCGTGCCTAATGTTGGACCAAATAAAGTTTGGGAAGCCCAAGATACTTCAAGAACACAGATTGAGGGACATTCAACCAATGCAGAGCTTATGGCAAGTCTAAATCCTTACTTATCAAATTAAAATTAGTAATTTTAATATAGTGCTTGTCTATTTGATAAAATTTGATAAAAAGTTGAATTAAATGGGTATTTTTAGACCTTAACCATAAAAAAATAAACAAAAATAGTTGTTTAATGTTATGGATTGTTTCGAAACAAAGTTATTATTACTTAATATACTTTAAGTTTTAATACTTAAATGTAAAAAGCTACTTTATAAGTTTTCTCATAAATTTTTTGTAATTTTTAAGTTAAAAAATTCATGCATGTCTATTTAAAAATATCATCATGAACGGGATGATATCAAATATTATGAAATTGTAAAAAACATTTGCTTAAAAACTTAAATTTTGCATTATTTGATATCATCCCGTTCATGTGATGATATTTTTAAATAAATAATGTAACATAATTTCAAAAATTGAGGGAATGTATTTCAATCAAAGATAAAATTTATAAGATATTAAATGAGTGCTAATAAAATTTAAAATCTAAAAGTAATCATTTTAAGTTGCTTGCTTAAATATAATAGATTATATAGAGGTTTAGAAGTAGTTAATGTTTTTAAAATTAAGTACTTTTATTTTTTGAACGTTTTGCATGGTTTTAAGAGTTTCAATTATGGTATTTGTTTTAAATTCGAAAAAGATATCTGATTACATAAGAATTCAGTGTTTTCTAAATACAAAGAAATTAGTGCCTCGCTTTTACACCCTTAAATTTTAAACGTTTAGGTTTCTTATCTGGAGCTAGTTTTTTGTATAGTTAAAGTACCATTACAATATTAAGTTAAATGAAACGGTGAAAAAAGATAAAAACAACAAACGCTAATATTAAATATTAAAAAAATCACAAATTTAACCACCCTAATAAGGCGCATGGAATATTCTAATAAGTTGTAGAATGTCTAGTGGTAAGAAATCAAAATTGAAACTCTTATTTTTACAGCAAATCCTCATGAAAAATGAACCTGTTCAGAAAAATGTTCAGTACCTCATGCTGGTCATGACCAAGTACCTGGAAATCGTCCAGACGCAAATGTCTGACATAACTATAAAATACATTGCATCTTTCCTCATCAAAAAGGTAAGTTTCATTTTTCCAACTATGTGCCATTAAACATATTAATTACTTTAAACTGAACTACAAGTTAGTTTTTTCGATTAATTAAGTAATATCTCGGAATGAATAAACAAATGAAATAATTCTTCTGAAGCGTTTTTATTCTTAAATCCTCTATTTATTCAATCGAGAACTCATCCTTATTCATTCTTTCTAGGTTCTAGATTTCACGAAAAAGGACTTGATCCCAACCTTCTTGAATTCTTCAAATTTTGTAAGTATCCTCTTTGAAGAATCTGCATGTTTATAACAATCTTTGGTATAGTATACGATAACCTGATTTAGCTAGTAGAAGGAAACTAGGGAGACTTTGATAAAAGGGATTTTTTTTCTATTCCGCCATTTCCGAGATCCGCCATTTTGAACCGCCCCCGCGCCCCTCTCCATAGTTTCTGGGGTTACCAACAACCGGATTCGTATTTCTCAAATCATTACCTTTCAGAAAAACTAAACCTCATTACTTCAACATGGAAAATCGCACATATCACCTTTTGCTTCTTGCCTATACAGCCCATTTAGACTTAGATTTTTAGATCAAATTTTTTTTCATCCAAAATGTTTTAAACTTTACTGCCACTTATTGGATATCACTTAGGATGTGGTCATCTAACATTTTAAAAACAATCGGAAAACAAACAAGGCCAGCAGAAATGGGAGTATCATAGTGTTTGTTTTAAATGGGTTGGATTGGTTTTGAAGCAGAGATGTTTAAATTTCAAATACTATGCCCGAATGCAACACCCAATAGTAACAAGGGAAAATATAAAAAGGCCAATTTTTAAGTTATTCTCAAAATCATAGACATTTTCTTGTTTTCAGGACTCCTTCACTGAAGATTGTGAACAAGATTACAAATTGAAAAGTGACTTGGAAAAATCTCATCACGTTTTAAAGGAAGCGTTGGATGCCATTCAAAATTTTTAGAACGAACTGAAGACAGTATTTGTTTTTATTTACTCAATTTCAGAGTATATAACTTTGAGTTTATTGAACACTAAACCTCGTTACTGTTCCAATACATAATACTGAGCTCTAATTTTTACTTTAAATAAACTGGAGCATTTCATGTTTTTTTCTGTACTTATAAAAAAACGTTTCTCAATAAAAAATTCCATGTTTACACAATTATTTTGAATTCATTTTGGGGTGGCTCAAATATTTAGGATTTTGGTGATTTTTAAACCCTCTACCACTTATCAGCAAAAAGTACAATAATCAAATTTTATAAATTTAGAACTTAATTTCATTTTTAAAAACTGTCTTTACTTGAACAAAAAATATATGCTCGATTTAAAAATTTATTAAGAAATTTAAGTTTTTAAGTTACTTTCCCAAGATTCAAGAAATTTCACCATCTATCGTCACCTCCACAATTTTGCCATGTCTCTGACGGGGAAGTAAATAGTTTCCAGATTAAAATTGAGGTGAAACCATTATTGTGGAGCAAATAAATTTTTAATAGCTCCGAAGGAAGATGCAGTATATGCTGATATTCTGTTAAGGGGTGGACTGGGGAATCATTTCCCCAGATATATCGGGGGGTTTAAATTGAGTCCCCGCTAATATTTTGTTTCAATCACAGCACTGGGAAGACTTTCGGTACAACGAAACAAAATCTAAAAATTTGGTGACCTAAACAGATCACAGAAAGTTAATGTTTTTCTGTTTCTAATTTGATAATATTGAACTCATTTTTAATTCATCAAAATTTATTTGCTCAATTAACGAACATTTTTCTTATTTCTTATTAAGAGAAAGATAAAGTAAAAATGAGAGGCGACTGTCGTATCTAAAAACGTTTCTAGATAACTCCACTAGATGGCAGCACCACTTTTAAAACGGCACCGCCGAGCCGACTGACCGTTTTTAGAAAATTGTTGTGCATTTTTAAATTGGCTTTTGATCTAATGAGTCCAAAAATAATTCAACTTTTTTTGCCGAACTTACGGAACCCTTTCACATTTTTTATAAAATGCTAGAGCTGTTTCTAAAGGGAAAGGACATGCAAATACGCATAATACACTAGTGCCCCCCAAAGTTAAGGAATTAAAATTATGAAAAATAAACTGTAATCTAATTTTCAGGGTCCCCACACATAAATAGAACCAAACGCATATAAAAGCTTCAAAACAGAAAAAACAATTACCATCCGCCAATAAAGGATTCTACATCTAAATTGAAGATTGCGGGAGTATCTAAAATATAATCACTCAATGTAATTTAAAAATTGTGTACTTGACCCTCTACTGCCCATGACAGCAAATATGCCATTTTTATTATATATTTTGCTCCATACTACAGTCAAACCTGTTTTTTTAGGGATATCGGAACCGCATAAAAGAAAACGTATAAAAAAGATCGCACAAAACTTCGCGAGTAGCTATGAAAAATACTTTTCGCAACACAATTAAAAATAAATATTTTATGCAGTGGATCGGTGGATAGGGACCGCATAATAAAGTCCCTGAAAAAGTGCTATTTTTGGATACTTATATCTCCATTAATATTCACGATATATTTTGGTTCTCCAGGGTCACTTACCTAGGGTAGATTTTACTTCCATGACCCTAGGAGACGTTGGTTTCAAAAAAAAGCAGTGAAACGCACTCCTATGTCATAAATTTCATGATAAGCAACTAAGATTTGTGTCATTATTCTAAAAAAAATAACCTGAAATTTCGGGGTTGAAGGAATGTCATTTTTTTATAAGGCCATAAAATAAATGTACGGGTTTTCCTTGAAACTTCTGTGACTTACAAGGAGTGGTTCTCTTTGATGTGACATAAAGGGTCTCGAAATTATTTATAAATTCTACTTTTAGATGGAAAATTCTAAAATTGTTCTTGAGCAGGAACCCCAAACCTCCCTCAAAATTTTGCCGTTTGTTACTGTTTTTCCTTGATATGATTTTGCAGCTTACAATGAGTGGTTCTCTTTCGATGGGTCTTTTTTTCTAAAGGGTCTCAAAAATAAGCTAAAACATTATTTTCAGGGACAAATCTCAAAAAAAAATTTATAATGGAGGACCCCCCAGACCCCTGGTTTACTGTTGATTCACAATGTTTACACAATTTTGAAATTTAGGGCTCGCACACATAAAAGGTTAAATTCTGTGTGTATTAGGGTGTCCCTTAAAATCGAAGGTCGGGGAAACTTTTGCTCCACCCCCCAATTTTTTTCCTTTTGGTACCCTAAGACTGTGTGCAAAATCTTAAATCGATCAGATAGTATTAACACGTGCCCCAAACGGCCTAAAGATAGAAAAATTTGACTTTTTTCTAATTTTTTTAAAAATTTTTAAAAATATATTTAAACAATCCGTTTCCGAATAAGAGGGCTCTAACACATTAAAACAATCATATTTGACCTTTTTTCATTACTAGTTAGGCCAAAATGCCCAGTTAGTAACCTAGTCATCAATCAGAAAATCATCAAATTTGTCCATTTTATACTGAGAATAGAATAATCAAAAGACTGTGGTAAACGACTCAAAACCGCAAAATTCCATGGCTAAACACCATTTCTAGACCATATTGATTTGGAGATAAATTTTCTGGAGCTCAAATTAATTATTGGTTGCTTAATTACAGACGCCATATTGGATTGCATTAAAACTAAAAAAAATTCTGGAAAAAAAGGTATGGGCATGTTTGATATCGGGTAATGGGTGTTTGAGGTTTCTATACTCAATTAAGACTAATAAAATTATCTTAGACAACTTTTTAAAGCTCTTTATGCAATTATAAGGCGCAGCAGATCTCCTAATACAAGTGGGAACAATGGTTTCAGAACTATAGATGTGGACATAAAACTGTCAGGAGAAATTCTGGAGAAACAAGTTATAAATCAGACTCCAATGTGTCCACAAGTATTTTATTCCGTAAGTAAGCTGAAAAGCTGAAGTTAATACAAGATTAACCCGCTCTTCTGCAATTCAACAAATTAGAGTCATTAAAATCTAAGACACTTATATTGGCTATTTAAATATCATAAATATTATCAACAGTTTCTTAAAATCATTCCTTCTTTAAAGTCTTTTTGTAAGTCAGCTATTCTTCGCTCTGTAAGTTTCCTACCTCTACATTCTCAAAGAAGGCTCTGACACTTTAAAATAATTTAATTCCATAAACAATTTTCAAGAAAAAATTTACTCGAAACCTAAGTACTTCTTCAAAGACGTTTACTGATGAAAGTTGACAGTGCGAAGAAAAACTAAGGGTAAAGTAGAAGAGTTATAAAAACTGTAGTTAATATTTAACATATTACAGCCACGGACAAAATAACAGTGTTAAATTGTTTTAATGACACGAATATGTTGAACTGCTGGTATTTTTTATGTTAATGTATAAAATTATAAAAAAAATAGAAGAACAGTTTCCATAAACATGGTTAATTGCTTACCTTCTGATAGTATAACTCAATTATTATGAAGAGCGGGTTAATCTTGTATTAACTTCAGCTTTTCAGCTTACTTACGGAATAAAATACTTGTGGACACATTGGAGTCTGATTTATAACTTGTTTCCAGAATTTCTCCTGACAGTTTTATGTCCATATCTATAGTTCTGAAACCATTGTTTCCACTTGTATTAGGAGATCTGCTGCGCCTTATAATTGCGTAAAGAGCTTTAAAAAGTTGTCTAAGATAATTTTATTAGTCTTAATTGAGTAGAGAAACCTCAAACACCCATTACCCGATATCAAACATGCCCATACCTTTTTTCCAGAATTTTTTTTAGTTTTAATGCAATCCAATATGGCGTCTGTAATTAAGCAACCAATAATTAATTTGAGCTCCAGAAAATTTATCTCCAAATCAATATGGTCTAGAAATGGTGTTTAGCCATGGAATTTTGCGGTTTTGAGTCGTTTACCACAGTCTTTTGATTATTCTATTCTCAGTATAAAATGGATAAATTTGATGATTTTCTGATTGATGACTAGGTTACTAACTGGGCATTTTGGCCTAACTAGTAATGAAAAAAGGTCAAATATGATTGTTTTAATGTGTTAGAGCCCTCTTATTCGGAAACGGATTGTTTAAACATATTTTTAAAAATTTTCAGAAAAATTAGAAAAAAAGTCAAATTTTTCTATCTTTAGGCCGTTTGGGGCACGTGTTAATACTATCTGATCGATTTAAGATTTTGCACACAGTCTTAGGGTACCAAATGGAAAAAAATTGGGGGGTGGAGCAAAAGTTTCCCCGACTTTTTGAAAAACGCCCAAATAAGGGACACCCTAGTGTGAATAGAGACATTTATAACTTGATCTACTCGTAAGGACTAAGGAGATGATACCTCAGAAAAAATATTGAGTCAACTATTTTGAATTATCAAAACTCTACACTGCAGTAATGTTAGTTATACCTTGTAATGTAACTACAACCATAAAAATGTTGTCTTCTCTGAAGATAGAAATAATGATTCAGAGTAGTATTTTTTAAGTATTGCAAACTACCTTCAATGGAATTCCACTTATAGTTCTACACTAATAAAAGATCAGCTATATTTAATTTATAAGTGTAAGCCAGAGGAAGGTAATAAGAAACTTTATTTTTTCATGGTGGAAAAAATTTTCTAAGTTAATCCACGAATGCCCCCTCCTTCGCTAGGCCTATGCACAGAAAAGGGGCTAAATTAATTCGATTGTTAGCAATTAACTCTTCGTGTAGTATTTATTTTCAGATTTAAGTCACACCTTGACTAAGAGGACATCCATAAATTACGTGAGGTCAAAAAGGGGAGAGGGGTTTGGAAAAATCTCACCAAATCTCACCAAGGGGGAGGGGGTGTCGATTTAAATCTCACGTCAACTTTTTAAGTTAGAAATTATACGATTTTCTTTTTTTTAGTATGAGAAATGGATACACACAGATAAGATACTGCAAATTATTTTTAAAAAGTTGTAGGTAAATCTCACTTGGGGGAGGGGGGTCCAGCAAAATCTCACTAAATCTCACCAAGGGGGAGGGGGGTCCAGATTTTGGAAAAAACGCCTCACGTAATTTATGGATGTCCCCTAATTAATAAAGGTATTATTACAACCAACCGTCAAAAAATATTTAAAGTTTATTATCGCAGAATGTGTTTGTTTCGAATTCGTCAATTATTCATGAATGATTAATTTATTCAAAAAAAATAAAGTTGCAAAACAATAAATCGAACAAGTTTGATCGAAAGTAGTAGTCATTTGACCTTCTAACCCCCCTTGGCTTAATATAAAGAATGAAGGTGTAAATTTAGCGTAAAAAAGCTGTGTGCAGTGAATTTTTATATTGTGGTTTCACACCTTCAGTGAAACACAACACAAACGCAACGTCCTTTCTGTTGTTCTTCTGATAAAAAAAGAGAGGGCATTATTATGGATCATCCGTGAGGTATTTTACCTCCCCAGACCTGACCTGGGCAATTAGGGGAACATCGTGTGTATTCCGCCGAGCTGTCTGACTCATGAGAGGGGATAGCACTCTTCATCCAGTCATAAATTTAGCCAGAAAGCCAGTCTTGGCGCATTATCGCTCTCTTGGCACTTCTTACGCAGGAAAAGGGTCACCTTTTTCGGGGGGAAGGGGAGTTTTGGTTTTGCAGTGAAAATAACATCTTTCGGGTGTGAAAATAATTTGAAGACATTCTTATTGATAATTTAGAGTTACATTTGGGAGAAGATGCTTATATTATGATAGACAAAGAAAACTGAATAAACATTATTAACTAATAATCTGTCGGGAAAACTACGCATTTAATGCAATCTTTATCATTTAAAAATACAAAATGAATATAATTGAAGTATCAATACATAGGTTATGGGGTTTAGAGATATCAGGGCGGTAACAAGACTTAAGTATTAGATCCCTCACACAATGATTTTAATTTTGGTGCATGTAATTTTAAAATTTTGCAAACAATACGAATCGCAAGTAGAGTTTTGGGGGTAATAGAACTCCCTAAAAGTTTTGGAAATTTGCCCCTCATAATATATATATTTTTTTTAATTTTGAGACCTTTAGTTTTCATCCAAAGAGCTCATTCTAAGCAGTAGAATTTTCAAGGAAACAATATGCGGTAGTATAATAAAGAGCAAAATTTCGAAGGGGTTGGTTAAAGGGAAAAAATTTAGGGAAAGGGAAAAACTCTATAACTCCAAATTTAAAAAATTTATTGGAAAACTCCATAAAAATTTTAGAAAGTTTCCCAGGTGCAAGTTCAGAGTTGCGTATGCTTGGCGAATTTTGGCTCCTCCAATTAGTGTTTCAACTCATTTTGAGACTTAAGGGTACACCCGACGATTCAGATCCCACTCTTTGTAAGTTACAGAATTTTCAAGGAAAAACAGTAGGTCCATAATATATTTCACGGAATTTTTATCGTTAATAATAGTGCTTTGACTCATTTTGACACTTAAGGGTAGACCCAAAGAGGACCGCTCCTTGTAAGTAAGTAGTAATATAACTTTCAAGGAGAAACAGTACAAAAATTGGTGTCAAAATTTTGAAAGGGGAGGGTTGAACCCCCCCTTGGATACAGCCCTAAGCAATATCTTCTAATTTTTTAAACAAGAACAACTTGAATTAATACAAAGCATGCATGACCCCCAATATGTTCAACGACCTAGGGTTTTTTTACAAAGCGAAATATAAAAAAAATGGAAAGTACACTACAAGTCTTTGGAACTTAACAATTCGATTTTCCCCCAATGACAGCAGTTTGAAAAGGAACTTCTGCCATCAGCGAAGTGGAAAAAGTCGCTCTTTTCTCATCGCTCTTTTCGCGAGTTCTTGAATATGGGCAAGAAAAGATAATAGAGACCCGCTGAGAAACACAATAGGAAAGGGGCAAAAGTGATTGAAAGCACCAACTTTCTTTTCTGTGGATGGGAAATCTCCGACCGTTGACTCTTTCGAAAAGTCGGCGCTCTGGCGCATCTAATCACAATTTTGAGAAGAGAAAAGGAAAAGCAATAAAATTTCATATAAAACGGCAAAAATGAAGGCGAATGTTGTTCTCTAACATCTGAACTCTTCTATCCAATCCACCAAAAATGATTCGTAACAAAAAACAGTGAAAAGTATGAAAAGAAATGAAGGCGGGTGAGGTGATGGAACAAGGCTGGAAATTTTAGTGAATATAAAAAAATTGTAATAGCAGAACGCAAGAAATAACTGCAGCTTATTAAAATAAGTGCTCGAAAAAGGTTTATTGTTTCCCCTACCTCTCTTAAACTAAAATATTATCTAGAAGTGGTTTTTGATGCATTCTTGCTGTCGAGCATATTCAGCGAGGTCAATGTAATTTCAACTTGAATTTATACTAAAAAATATCCTTATTGCATAACTTTAACTTTTTTCGTGATAATTAATAATAATAATAATAATAATAATAATAATAATAATAATCTTTATTTTACACTATGGAAATTACAAATAAATATATAAAATAATATGAGTTACCAAGGGGAAACAGTCCCGTACAGGTAACCAAAAAAAGTGCGAACATTGAGTGATATTTAAAATAAAATAAATAAATAGGTGGGTTGAATTACATAGCAAAAAACATAGTACAAATAACAATAATAAATGATTAATTTAATTTACAAAAGACAGAATTATTTAAATTAAAGTTTTACAAGTTGGCAAACAGCTAAGGCAAAAAAAATACATTATGCTTCCTTTAGAAAAGGTCTTCAACATTATTTAAAAAAATTAAAAAATTATGTAAACAACGTTTGAATGAGGGATAGGAAGAAATATTTTGTAGCTCAGCAGGTAGACTATTAAATAACTTAGGTGCAAGATAAAAGAAATGTTTACGATATATCTCCTTGTAAAAGCGAGGAATCTGATAAATTTCATTTTTTCTCCTTTGGTTAATCGTATTTTTTAGATTACAAATATTTCTATTGCTAAATAAGTAAAGTGTGATTCTATAAAAAACGAGATGTCGCACGGGGAGTAAACCTAAACTTTTAAAGTCAATTGAGTCGGAATTATTTAAACATAAGATTTTGAAACACTTATTCTGAATGGAAATTAAAGGCAATAAATTGGTTTTATAATCTCCACCCCAAATTATTATTCCATAATTGATTAAAGAGAAAAACCAAGAAAAATACAAGGTTTTTAAAAAAGATTGTGTAACTTTATTTTTTAGGTGATGAAATTTAACCAATGCGAAACGAAGCCTTTTACATAACTCACCAACATGAGTTTTCCATTTTAAATTTGAGTCGAAAGGATTTGAAGGATACTTTACGGGATTAAAGGTAATTTTATATTATTTGTGCTGTTTGAGATATTTTTCTGGATTTGAGAAGTTTTGTGATTTTTTCATATACTACAACTCCAAGACCAAAGTCATCATTAAATGTGAATAGGTGGTTATTCTCCAGATGTAACCATAATCCTTTAAAATTAAAAAAAATGTGTCAATAATGCATATAACTTATAATCGGTGAAAAAAAAGTCAAATTAAAAGTTACTCTATGCATATTTTTATGGAGTATAAAAATTTACAATTAAATTCAGATACAATTTTTAGAGCTAGTTTTTAAACTTTTTTCTTTTACTTTTAAAAGCATTTAAAGATTAAAAACTAGGATTCTCATCGGCAAGAAAAACATATTAAACTTAATAAGATCTATAAAGCCTAGCTGGCTTAGCATAAATTTAGTATTTTCACTTGAATACTTCAACTTGAGATAACATAATGCAAACTCGCATGTTGTCAGGGGGATTTTTTTTCGAATTAAGAAAGATCAAGCTGGTAACAAAAAGTGGGGTAGTATTAATACCATAGAGTGGGGGAAGTGGGTGGTACCGTACCCAAGGAGGTTACTGATGCTTACTTTCAGGCATTGTAGTAAGCAGGGAGAAAAGTTTTTTTGCTTGAAATTTTCTTTAGAATCGTTCGGAAAAATTTTTATGAGAATAATTCTATTTTTAATTCATAGACTTAATTTAAAATTTATAAGATTGTGAAGATTTTATTTTCTTATTACTTTCGAAAGCAAATACGAACATCCGCATTGTTAATCATTATGCACTGGCTTATAATTTCCAAAGCCTTTAATTCACAATGGTGCTTCTTAAAAGTTGATTTGGTGATCTCAAAAAATCATGAAAGACTTCTCCACTTTGTCACGATGTAATTCAATAACTGTGAATAATTTTTCCAGTTCCATTATTTCCCATTAGAATCGTATCCATGAATTAAACATATATGTCAATGGGTAAACTTAATCAAGTTTATTGCTAACCCATTGAATTTCTTCGGTGCTTCCTCAATGACTTTTAATTACCTCGGGTACCGTATCCATGTAAAAAGTGTAATTAACCAATTTTTACTAAGGTCGCTCCTGATCAGAAACAAGAATAAATTAAAGTTAAATCCACAAATCCAAATAATCGAAAGTGTGTCTCGACAAACCAAAAACATACTTAGAGCGGAATTTACTTCCATCGTCCCAAATCAAGTAATACATAATCAGGTAAAAGCGTGCGACAGCTTCATAAATAGAACGCAGTCCTCAAAACGACAAAAAAACGGGACCCAACAACACCAAAATCGAAACCACATGAAATCGCTTCCCGAGAACCGGCACCGCCAAAAACCGCACCTTGGCGTCCAAACCTGTCGCCAACGGCAACCCTTGAACCGGCTGACAGAGACAGCAGCAGACGGGCGAAGAGAGAAAAAGCGTTGGACAAAACATTCTTCTGTAAACCTCAAAACGGTGGTCATCGTCGTCTGTTTGTGTTGATTTCTTCGCTCGGCTCTAGGATATTCCGGTTTTTCATCGCTACCTGATTGACGGTGAGTTGATTTTTCTCTGCAAATGTGTTCGAAAATGAATGATCCCCCGTTGGTCCCCCCTTGACGTCGCGAATGGCATCACCCCCGACTCCTAAACGCCGGTGGACGCCATTGCGTGGGGGAGAGAAAGGTTTTTCCACCCCGGCATTTTCATTCTTTCGGAATTATTGTTGTTCCCCCCTTTATTCTATTCATCGATTCGTGAGTGGTCTGGTATTCCCCAAGCTTTCGGAATCCAACCGGGTGGTTGTCACTTTGCTGTCACTTGACATTTAAATTGCGTGATTATATTTAATCAAAGTGCACATAAGGTGATCATAGTTGTCATCATCATAAATATTGATTTTGTCCGTATTATGTACCAATATTATGTCCATAAACTTCGTTTCATACTCTTTTAACTTGTTGTTTTTACATTTGCAAACTATCAATTAAATTGTTAGTTACCCCCCACAGATCGTCATTAAGCATAGTTAAGTTACCTTATTGATTTTTGATCGTATTTTTTAAGTTTGAAAATTTACGAAGAACTTCTTGTAAATGTTCGATCCCTATTTAAATGGTAATTTTAACTGATCCACCCTTAAAAAAAGTATTGGTATTGATTTTGTGCAGATCTTGTGAGAAACCGGTGTTTTTTCAAACAACTGTTTAAGATAAGTTTTGTTCATCCCGAATTCTACCTGGATTTCAAAATAGTCATGCTTAACATCTGTTGAATATCTGATCGTAATTAATTCAGATCTAACATAGTTAAGTATGCAAAAGTAGTGACTTAAATGTGTTAGTGTAGTAGGAGCACATTTTTAATTTAGTGATGGGAAGGAAGATAATCATATCTGTTCAGGAGCAGAACCAGGTTTGACTTGGGGCACCAGGATTTTTAAAACATCCCCAGCAGCAGAAATAACGATGTTTTTGAAAATACTGAAGAGTACGAAGGTACTGAAGGGTAAAAGCTTCAAAATTACGATTTTTTTAGAAATCACTTCTGGGGGAGCAATGCCGCGTGCTACCCTCTAGATCGGCTACTCAGTAGCCGATCTAGAGGGTCTAACTGATACAGTAGCCGCTACTGTATCAGTTAGACGAAATTCTTTTGTCTGTTAGATAAATGTCCATATTTCCTTAATACCCCCCGATGAAATATGTAACTAGGTAATTACTACTTTGCGTAGTAAACGCCTACCTCCTACCTGGGAATCAACTTCCTAGGAGGGCTCCTAGAGACCGATTTGTTAAGTGCAACTATTTTACTACCTCCCCACCAGACAAAAACATCTAATACCACCTTTTCCCCCCACAAGGGGGGAAAATCCTAAGTTTTAATTCATCTGTGGTATCCAAGTGGAACCCCTGAGAACTTTCCGGGGGTCCGACCCCCTGATGTCACTGCACCTACCACATGCCGATAAAATACCGTGAACGTGCCTCGTGCTATTAATTTCAGGGATTGATGAACTTGAACGTGAAGATTCTCGCGTATTTCTCTTAATCCCTTGTATGTAATTGATAATTATTTCCAGTTGAGTGATAACATGGGCTAATCGGCATGGCTATTAGATGGTTTCTCCGCTGAAGGTAACGGTTTTGATAATCATTACGATAGCGGGATCGGTGGTTGAAGCTTCTTCTGGTTGTTTTCCGATAAGTTGCATTTATAAGATAGATTAATCGGTTGATTCTTTGATGAAAAGGAATTTAATCCGATTGTGGAAAATACCAGTGATTAAATAGCATTGGCGGCTGTGGAGATTACCTTGTGCTAATCTTTTTGTATGGTTAAGGCTCTTTGCCATTGCTCCGACTGGGCAGCTTAAAGACTAGAAATGAATCTCGAAATTTTTTATCGTGTCATTTTTTTATTTATTTGATGGGTTAATTTCTTATAGTACTATATTTCCGTTTTGAAAAGGAACCAACAGAATCTGGTTCGCGAGATAGCTTGTCTGGTTCAAAATCTGTAACATACCAGGCATCCGGCTGTTATCACTCTGAACGTGGTCTGTAAACACGGCAATGACTCAGTTCTGTTAATTTTGTCTTGGTTGACATTCCTAGTCAATAGTCCTTATGCTGGACGTAATGTGAAGCTGTCAGTTCTTTAGCTTTTGGCCCTTTGATGGGCCAACCAAACTGTTTTAGATCCCCAAAAGTTCGAATAAAATAAGCACCAGGCACCAGAAAAAAGTACAATTTTAGTAGTGCGATTACTAAGTTCTCTTCAGTTTCAGCGCTTTGTTTAGGTGTTCTATCTCAATAAGTTTTGTGGCGTGTATCTAAATTATTGATCTTTATTAATTCGGTTTTTATTTTTCATTTATCTCCCAAGAAAACTTACGAAGATATTACAGTCACAGTTACTGGAAAAAACCTCCATCAAAATGTTTTCCAAAGCCATTTGAAAGGAGTACTGGGATTTTGAAAGCAATGGCAATGGCGGTGCTCCCATCTTGCTCGTTATGAGATGGTTCAAAGTTACTAAGTTAAAAAAAATCTGTTTTTAATTAATACCATAAGTACGTGTGGACCTGATAAGATCCTTTTTCTGATGGTTCGAACGAAATCGAAAGGGGCCTTTTTCGGACAGAAAGTGAAGACACGCTTAGCTAATTCCATGAGCGGATATGAGACAGCTGGCGATGCTAATCGCTTCACAGATATGACCTTGGCATCCGGAACAAACAGACGATTCTGGCTGGACATTCTCTATTCCCCCCCCCCTCTGTCTCTAATTACTCCAAATTAAGTTTTTTTTGTCGTCCGACCCATTGATAAGATTATAATAGATGCTGAGATAGTTTTTTATGATGAAGGAGGTATTCTAGGGGCCCTATGTACGATGTCACACTTCTTTTTACAATACTTTTGACCCCTTTTTCGCATGTCACGCTTTGCTAAAGTATTGGGTTGTCCCATAAGTTCTGTTACTTTTTACGAAATTTCGTGTTTGAAATTTTTTTATGAAAAACTGGTAATAGGTAGATATTTCAAATAAAAGGGATTTTGATATATGTATATTTATGAACATAATGTGTGATTTTGGTAGTTCTCGGGATATTATTTCTTTCCAAAATGGTGGTTTGAAAAAAAGTCCAAAAACGACGATTTTCGCGTGATTTTTTTCTTCTGTTTAAAAAACTAGGAAGAACGCATAATTCATGGCTAAAAAAAGTTTTACTGTATATTTGAAATGTTTAGATTACGATGTCATAGTTTCAAGATGATTCGATAAGTTTAAGGTTGGAAATTTTGGCTTTAAAACTTCATATATTGGCAATTTCACGTGTTTTTTAAAGCACGCCTATAGTTTTTCTAAGCAGCTGGTATGAAGTAATTAAAGGCAGGTGTTTTTTGAACCATAATGCTTGTTAATGCATTGAATTGATGTCATTAATGCATTGAAAGTACCTTTTCATAATATCATTCAATTGATTTATTTCTAATTGCCAAGGAGTTGTTTTTATTGTAATGTTTTCGTATGAAGCGAAGAAAATTGCTTTGTTCGCTGAGCGTAAGTTCAGCGAGTGTAATTGTGATAAGCTAAAACGTTGCGCGCTTGCATTGTGCGCACTATTTTCTGAGCTTAAGTTCAGATGTAATTTAATATACTGCATATTTTGAATACTTGGGTCTTTCCTAAGCTTTTTTATTGATTTTGATGCTTATTTTCGTAAAAATTTCTTTGAAATGACTAACATTATTGAGGTAAGTTTTTTGCAAAAGATGTTATGTTTGGGACCAAAATTTCCTAAATTAAACTTATCGAATTATCTTGAAACTATGACATCTTAAACTAAACATTTCAAATATATACTAAAACTTTTTTTAGCTCTGAATTATGCGTTCTTCCTAGTTTTTTAAACAAAAGAAAAAAATTACGCGAAAATCGTCGTTTGTGGTCTTTTTTTCAAACCACCATTTTGAAAAGAAATAATATCACGAGAACTACCAAAATCACACATTATGTTCATAAATATACATATATCAAAATCCCTTTTGTTTGAAATCTCAACCTATTACCAGTTTTTCATAAAAAATTTTCAAACACGAAACTTTGTAAAAAGTAACAGAACTTATGGGACAACCCAATATTATAAGTAGTGATGGGCAAAATCGATAATTTTAGGTATCGAATACTTATAGGTATCGAATACTTTGGTATCGAATACTTATAGGTATCGACAGTGGCGGCTCGAAGGTAAAATTATAAGGGGTGCTGCTCCGACGGTACCAAATTGGCAACGTATTTTAAACGTTATAACGCCAATAAATCACTAAAAAAACTTAGAAATGGTTAAAAGACGCCTTAATCAGATTTATAAGTACAAAGTAGTATTAGTAAACCTATTCAAAGTCTTCACTGACAGTAACATGAGGTAAGGCCATGCTTCACTTTTTCTATAAAACTAAAACGTGGAAAAAAATCAAATAGAAAAGATGGGAACAATATAAAATTTCAATTTCACACTTAATAAAGCATTCAAAAACTGTCACTTACCTATATTTAGCTGATTATTACGAATATGAAGAATCAAAGATGAAGCCTATTTCATTTAGTATCTCAAATGCAAATGAAACGAAAATCAACATTTCGAATTCAATTTGTTCATTATAAAAAGAAATAAAAACTTGGCTGCAAAAAGTAAACATAAATCTTTATTGACTAGCCGAAACATCAGAAAAGATTTTGTTCTCTCTCTGATGAAAAGAAAAAAAGCTATAAATAAAAAAATTAAAACAGCATTGGAGTGAGATAAGCTAAAGAGCCAATGTGATTTATTAGTAGTAGAAATCGTTTATTTTTTCAAGAGATAAAGCTATCATTCTTTTAGTCGGGGCTGCTGAAAAGCAGCCCCTTTTCTCCTAACAGATTCGCATGTTAAATTCTTGATATTTTCATTTGATGTGATAGAGCTATTGTTTTATACCACGATTGGTATATCAGCGGGGGCTGATCGACCCGAAAAGATATCTGTTGGCGAGACGGCATAGCAGAGAATTATTAATTGAAAAAGGATTTTAAGGACAAAGATTAAAGGGGAAATAGATAATTTTTCAAATATTGTAAGCAAATAAAAATTAGAATTTCGGGAAATTTTGGTTGGGGGTGCTGCAGCCCCGCAGCCCCTATGGACGAGCCGCCACTGGGTATCGAGTACTTTTAGGTATCGAGTACTTTTTTTCAATGTCGGGAAATGAACCTGAAGGGACAATTTTTTTAGGGCCTATCCATAATCAGACTAATATTCAAAAAACTGAAAGCGATCCATCAAAAAGCCCCGTAGCTACGGGCCTGGAGGTGGATAGAGGCGAAGGATTTGGCGGGGGAAAAACCTAGCCGCGTCAAATTTCTCTCGCGGATGATAACGACTTGGGTTTGAGCGTTGCAAAATGAAAACGGAAACAGGCTGCGTTTGATCTACAGTAGGTATTATAAAGATTACTTCATTGAAAAATTTAAAACGAAATATGTCAATAAAGTATCGATACTTTTGTGGGTATCGAATACACTCGATACCTATAGGTATCGAGTACTTAAGTATTTGGTATCGATACCTGCCCATCACTAATTATAAGGTTAGTAATGTGGGACCAATGTTCCATCTTATGATTTCAAAGTGAACTCTTATTTTGTTTGAAGGAATTTTATGATATCATTTAAACTACGTTTTCCAGAAAAATGTTTTTTAATGATATTCAATGTTTGGTATCACAATTCCTGAAACCCCCACGCCCCCTTATTGTATAGATAAACGCTTTCCCTAGCCTCCATTTATGGACGGCCCCCAATAGGATTTTAGAGTCTTCACTCCCTTAATCTTCTCATGTTTAAAACTAAATTTATTCCGTGATGCTGTCTATAACACACTTGACCCAAGATAATTTTAATTCCATTTTTAATTTCGAATGAAGGAATTGGTTCGTTTTTATAGCTATTAGATACATAATTTTTTTTCATTTCACCCTCTGAAAATAATAATGAATTCAAAGTTCAATTAGTCAGCTAATTAAAATAAATATTTAGCTCTTTATAACTTCTATAAAAATCTATTATCGATCCATCTACCTAAAAACCAAATTATACATCCGTATATCTCGTCTGAATAAAATAAAATCTCTCCCGAATCAAACCTCTGTATCCAATAACCGGGTGAATAAAGATGCCATAAAAACGTGTAGTTTTTATTGAAACTCCAACACATGGTGATTCCGCTGAGAAATCCCATAGTCACGAATTCCATGTCTTAATCACCGAGGCATATCTGTAGCATGGTCAATAAATGTCATCATGAGTGGACTGAGATCTGTTTATATGTCGTCTGGCAGGCCTGCTGGCTTTCTAGTGTTTGGAATATCTGTTGACGCTTTCATCGAGTAGTTTATTTAGCGTTAAAAGGATTGGGTTTATGCTTTGGTTTCTGTCTTTGACCCTCGTTGAAGAGCGAAAGCTTTTTCAGTCTGACGTAAAAAAGTGTTATTGCTATAATTGGCGTGTGATAAGAATGTTAAGTACATTTAAATATGTTTTAACTAATGAGATATGAACACAGATGGTAGTTTGCGGTATAGCGTTATATGAACGCAAATATATTACATGCGTCGTATAAGTGTTTAACGCGGGAATTATTAAGCCCCCCATCCAGGTAGTGAATAAAGTAAGTAGTATAGTAAGAGCTAAAATTTCGAAGGGGCTTCAGGGGTCTTTCCCCAGAAGAAGCTTGCCCTTAATAGTAGGGTTTCAACTCATTTTGAGTGAGACCCTTTGGGTTAGCACCGAAGAAGACCGCTCCTTGTAGTTCACATAATTCTCAATAAAAATAACAGCATAAAAATTTAGGGGGGATTGAGCCCCTCTAATATCCTTGGATATGGCCTTGGTATAGCCCTTTTATTTTGTTGAGTATAAGCAGCTTCTTTAAAACTGACATGTATTTTAATAGTGAAGCTACGAGTGTTACGAAAACATATTACACGTTTTTCCTTTGGCGACATTTGCTATTTATTGCACCCTCATTTGGCATTCATAACCATTAAGGCAGCAAAATCTCGCCATAATTTAATGTCAACGAACGACAAGTTTCTATAAGTCTTGTGTCATGAACTTGTGTGGCAGTATCATTTAAATTCTAGCCCTGTAGTTTTGTCACCGATTAAGATCTACCCGGCTTGTTGTGAAAAATGCTTTAAAGGAGTTTTTGTGAGTTATCAAGTTATAAGAATGTACTTTTAGTTCTAAATTTTTTGTCACAGCCGATATTTCTCCCGAATCAAAATGCAAGTTGTGAGTTCTTGTCCTGTTGAAGTTATATAACATTTAAAACGTCATAACAAGTCATGAATTTTAATTATTACATGTTAAGCAAGACAGATATTAGCACCATATATTAACTTGAACTTGTATATTTTCCAGGGAAGAGATAGATTTATCTATTTTTATCATTTACCAATATCTTCCCTACTGATTATTAAAAAAATTTATGTGGTCCCACCCAAATATAATTATGGGTTTACTGATTTCTATTACGGAAAAAATTAAACTGTTGCAATTTTTTTAAATCGCCAACCCCAGGGGCGGGGCGTGTATAGAAATTTCTTTCGGAAAGGACCCAAATATCCTCCAAAAATGTAATCGTTGTCAAACCAATGCTAGATATCTGCACCAGGGTAGAGGACCCCAAAATTATTTCTAAGTCCCCTACCATTGGCGTAGCCAGGGTTCAACTTAGGGGGGGCAAGCAGGGTCGACTTTTTTTATGTTTGTGGAGAACAATTTTAAAGCCCCGTGAGAGAGGGACGTCATGTTTAAAGGGGGGTCTGGGGGTCCTCCCCCAGAAAATTTTTGGAAATTTGCCCCTAAGAACAGGGTTGTAAACTGTTTTTTGGTACACATAAACCCAAATTTGGACATAAATTTTTGGGTAGAATTTTGATTTTAATGAACTTATTATAACAAAAGTGTGAATAATAAAGATTGAAATACTAAAGGGGGGATTGGGGG